>OY723399.1:38595122-39940356 GCA_963210345.1 Inga oerstediana
GGTAAATTAAGACATTCGTGGGATGCAGACGCTTGAAAAATGTTTGACAATGACTTTCCATCTTTCGCGGCTTACCCCAGAAATGTTCAGCTTGCTTTAGTGACTAACGTTTTAATCCATTCGAGAATGTTAGCACAAGTTACAGTATTTGGCCGGTAGTCTTAGTTCCCTACAACTTGCCCCCTGGATTTGTATGAAACAAAGCTCTTTTATTATGTCTATGATCATTCCAGGAAAAAAGGCACCAGGCAATGGCATCGATGTGTATCTTTAACAGCTTATTGTGTGTGGAATTGCTTGACCTGTGGAATGTTGGCATCGAGATGTACGATGCTTACGGGAAAACTTCATTCAACTTGCGTGCAGCCTTGATGTGGATGATTAGTGACTTTTCTGACCTTAGCACATTATCTGGTTGGAATGGGCATACTGGGTCAGCATGTCCAGCTTGCAATTTTGACTCTGACATAGTGCGCCTTCCCCACAGCAGAAAGTGGTGCTTTATGGGGCATCGGAGGTTTCTTGATGGAAAGAATAAGTTCAGATTGTAACGGAATCGCTTTAATGGGAAACCAAAAAAAAGAGGACCACCTCAGACTTTGTTCGGTACAGATATCTTACAGCAGCTTGAGCGTGTTGACTTTGAGTTTAGAAAAAGTGACGATTCAGCACAAACTCGCCAAAAGACATGCAGGACTTCAGTGCCTCAGTAGTGGAAGAAGATAAGTATTTTATTCACTCTTCCATATTGGAGATCTAATTTACTTCGCCAGAATCTTGATGTCAAGCACATTGAAAAGAATGTTTGCGATAATGTGCTATATACGTTGCTTAACAAACCAGGCAAGACAAAAGATCACTTTCAAGCGAGAAAAGATTTACGCACCATGTGAGTTTGTGAGGATGCTTGGCCAGATGAGCATGAAAATTTTAGCTGGCAAAGTTTACCCTTACAAACCCGAACAAGGAAGTCTTCCTCGCGACATTGAAGAAATTAAAAGTTCCTGATTGCTATTTAAGCAACATTTCTCGATGTGTTGACTTGCAGGCTCAAAAAGTTGCTGGCCTGAAGAGCTATGACTCGCATGTTCTTATGCAACAGTTATTGCCTCTGGCTATAAAGAATGCACTTCCTCTCTAATGTTTCCATCATTTTGGTGGAACTTTGTTCTTTCTTTCAGAAGTTGTGTTCTAAGGTTTTGATTGTTGAGGAGCTCGATCAGCTGCAATCCAAAATCATTCTTACACTTTGTCACTTAAAGATGATCTTTCCTCCATCCTTTTTTACTGTGATGGTTCACCTCACAGTCCACCTCATTTATGAAACAAAGCTCGATGGCCCAGTACAATATCGATGGATGTATCTGATTGAGAGGTACTCATTTTAAATATGTGTTTCATTGTTAGTTCTTATGTTTCTTAGTCGTCATTTTTAGCATTTAGTATCAATTTTCTCTTCTTTACTTCGTAGGTTCCTTGGGAAATTAAAATCTTATGTAAGGAATAAGGTGTGGCCAGAAGGTTCTATAGCTGAAGGCTATATAGGGGATGAGGTGCTATATTTTTGTTCAAGGTAATTTGATGACCTTGAGACGGCTTTCAACTCCCCACCTTATGTTGACAATTGTCCTGAACCTGCGTCAACACTAGGAGAATTTATCCCTCCTGTTGGTAAACTAGTTAGAGGAACTGAGAATTTCAAACTAACGGGAACTGAGAAGTTGAAAGCACATAGACATGTCTTGATTAATTGTACTCAAGTTAAACCTTTCATACAGTAAGAATTGTACACTTACATGTTATACTATATCTTTAGTAACATTTTTCACTTTAATTTCACTATCGCCTTTCTATGATTAAATGCAGGAAATTCAGAAGTCATGTTAAGTGTCAACTCAAGATCCGTACACAAAAATCCTCCAAAGTTGACAAAAAGGTCCACAAATAATTCACGAGCTGGTTTGCGTGCAGAATACTAAATGACCACAACCCATACTCACTAGATTTTAGAGCTCTCGCAATTGGCCCTCTTGATCATGCAAAAAGGTTTACAGCATATAATGTCAATGGTTTCAAGTTTTGCACGGTTTCACGGGATTAAGGATTGCAAACTCAAAATTTGGGTGTTTATGGCACATTTGAGACAAGGAGTTATGCGAGCAGCAGTGACGCCAACATGCAGTTCGGAGGTGTTCCTTACTATAGAAAGCTTCTTGATGTCATCGAACTTAATTATCAAGGCCGCTTCACCGAGACGTTGTTCAAGTGTTTGTGGGCAAATACCACTACTTCCTGGGGACTGACAACTGACCACCTAGGGATCACATCAGTCAATTTCTCACGGCCAATTCATACTAGTAATTCTTAAGTTGATGAGCCGTACATTCTTGCCTCAAAGGCACAACAGGTTTATTATGTCGATGATAAGAGGCACAGGGATTAGCACATGGTCTTTCATTTAAAGCCATGAGACCTTTACGACATGGGTGAAGGTGATAACATCGCCTACGAGAGTGAGCCATTTTAGCCCGCCAATTTCGAAAATTTCTTCCCTAAAGGTGGTGACAATTTACCTCTATTGCAGTGCATTTTTTTAAGTACACATCATTTAAATTAAATTTTTTAAACAAAATAATACATCACTGATAACAATTTTTTGACACAATTTCTGTAGGGATGGTGAGGATGAGTGATCAAATTCAAATTATGTTTTTATCTTTTAAAAAAATATTTAAAAAAAATAAATTCTATATTTGTAGCGGTTTTAATATACATAATTGCTACTAATTAAAAAATGCTACAAAACGGCTACACGGACCACTACAAATGCTACGTAGATCCCTTTAAATACCCCCACCACATCTCATTTCAAACACTCTCCCACTCCTTTCCACCTTACCCCTTTTTCATTTTCTCTCATTTATAAATTTTTTTTGTATAAGTTGAGGAGCTGAACAAGGTGGCCAAATATGGTAACAAGTTTTTAAATTTTTTATTTCAACACTTCTTTCTTCCACTTAAAATATATCCTTACTATTTTTTTTGTAGATATTTATGAGCTTTTTCTCATTTTCACCTATTTTCCTTACATAATCAAATTGTAGTAGACAACATAACAGTTCCTTTTTACCTACATATTCTCAATAATATTATAAATACAATCTTTATACTTATCTCACTAATTAAAAGTATTCCTTTTCAGTTATAAATGAGCTAAACTATTGAATAATAAGCTAATTAAATTAGCTAAACTACTAAAAAAATAAACTATTTAATTTAATATTAAAAAAATAGAAACAAATGATTGTATTTTTTTAAAAAAATTTACTTAATTTTTGTAGTGGTTATTAAACCGCTACTAATTAGAGCTGCTTTATCGAAATGTAAATAAATTTTTTTGCGCCAAATTTGAATTTCGATGAAATTTGTAGTGGTTATATAACCGCTACTAATTAAGAGTGAAATTTTTCAAATTATATTAGTAGCGGTTTAGGAACCTCTAAAAAATGGAACTAAATTTGGATTTCCCGCCTTGAAAATTTCAGGTTTTGATATTTATAGTGGTTGTATAACCGCTACGAATTTCCCATAAAAAGATGATAGCTCTTGGTGATGTTGTAGCGTTTTGATTCAACCGCTACAAATAAAGTAGTGGTTATTTTACTTGAATAGCAGTTTTTAATAACCACTACAAAGATGCTTGCAACATACGATTTAGTAGCGGTTTTATGAACCGCTACTAATATTGTTGGTAGTGGTTAAAACCGCTACTAATACCCATTTTTAACCGCTACGAAATCACATTTTTTTGTAGTGATTTGCCTTATTATTCTAAGGTAGTTAGACATTTTTACTATAATCTCGAGCCTGTGGAGTATGCCTCAGATCAAGCAATTGAGGAGGAATTAGAAACCAAAGTGAGAAGAAAGAAATTTATGATTTATACTTCCAAGATAAACACGTGGTTAGGAATTGAGAATCGACCACTTGACAAACTAGCTAAGCTTAATCCAAACCAAATTTTTAGTATCCTAAGGCCTAGTAAGAGAGTTGGACCCCTTACTTTCAATCCTAGTGATATGTGTAACTAGCACAAAGTCCTCTAGTGTATCTACTTTCGTGCAATAGTCAACAAGTTCAACAACTTCACATGTTTCATCGACCAGGATTACAAGAACATGGCCTCTATATTACTGAAAGAGAAGAGGAACTTGGGTAAACTGATATAGTCTGAGATCAACAGGTACATATTCTCAAGTACTAGGACCACACCAATGCCATTTTCCCAATTGGTTTCCTTATTTCTAAAGAAGAATAAGATTTGGTACCTATAGCAAAATAAACTAGTTGAGAGCCTTTTGCAGGTTGGAAGGAATTGGATTAGTAAATTTGGGATTAAGCTTCTACTGAAGAAGCCTGTGGAGTCTACTCCCAAGAAGAAGAAGAAAGCTTCTAAGGCTGAAACTAGCAAGACAGAAGATACTCAGTCCTCTGTACCTGCCGCTCCTTTATCACTATCCTTCTTCGAGTTTACAATCCAAAATTACCTAAAGGAAGAACTTAGAAAATTTCATGTAGAAATAGCCAACCTAACGCTGAACTCATAACCCACATGAACCATAAGATGGGAGAGCTGGTCGAACATGTGAACGAACACAATGAGGTTGTTTTGTATCAGACATGTGCTCTTCACGAGCATAATCAGGCCATGTTGGCATAGTAGTAAGCCCAGACTAGTGCTTTACAGGAGATTGGGAATCTTCTGGGGTCCTTATATGAGAAGGTGGATGATTTGACATATGGTACCTTAACCCCCGATCCATCTATACTAGTCTCGGCTCTATCCTCTGCCTCTATCCCTATATTTGATCCACCTCATACCATCCCTCACAATACACCAAGCACAATTCTCTTTACTATGACTGACCCATCGACATTGTTGACTCTTAGAAATTCATAACATTCCAATACATTTTCTTCTCTTTTACCATACTTTTGGGTTCAAAATGTATATTGAAAGAAATGTATAGAAGAAAATGTGCATATCAAAGTACAAAGCAAAACATCAAAGAAATTCTTGTTATATTTATGAATTAATTGAGAATTTATAAATCCTCTCTCTCTTTGGTAGGAGGATGAAGACAAGTTTTAAAGCCTTACAGAAAACCAAGAAACAAGGAAGGAGCGAAGGAGGTGAAGCAAAGATAGAAGGAGCTTATGCAACGTGCCTCAGCAAGTTGACCAACTGGCCGTGGCAAGTAAACATTCTCAAGAAATATGCTCTCTGTGTAACTGGCTACAGCAAGTCAACGAAGTTGCTGTGGCAAGTGATCTTCGTATGCTCTCTGTGTAACTGGCCACAGCAAGTTGACAAACTTGCTGTAGCAAGTGAAGAATCAAAAGAAGAATTGGCTCTTTGTGTAACTGGCTACGGCAAGTTGACAGACTTGCCATAGCAAGTCCAGAAAAAGTGCAGCTGTGCGTTTTGATGTCAGAAGTGAAAAAACCCTATTTAACCTAGGGAAGGGCACCGAAATGAGTTATTTTATACTCTGAGAAGTTGGAGCACGCAAGGGAAGAGCTTGGGAGAGAGATTTGGAGCATTTTGGAGGCTTGGGTGCCTTAGCCATTTTGTAGTTCAGGAATGTCATTAGCTTTACTCTGTGGACTCTGAATGAATGTTACTGGAATTGGAATTTTGGTAATGAGCATTACTCTAAGATCATCAGGTTAGCAATTATTGATGAGTGCTTGTTTAATAGTTCCAGAAATCAGCATTTGATTTCTTCATTTCCTAGCATAGCTAAGCATGATTGGCTAATTTGAACACTGAAGCATGAGGAGAGACATTAAAAGCTCTGGAAATTGCATTTCCATTTTCAAGTTGCAATAAAATGAGTTTTGAAGTGTTTAAATCATCTTTTGCATTCTGATATGTGAATGTACTTGGGAGCTTCTATTTTTATAGGTGGTATTTTGGTTGAATTCCATAGGTTTCACAACTTCTTATTAACATTATATCACCTCCAGAAGTTCCTTTCACATGCGACTTGTTTTCCAAACTTTTCTGATTTGCCTTCATATCTTAGCTAGTTGGAAATTCTTCCTCTCCTAGAACTTAGGACTGAATTGCAAACTGCATTTGAGGAGTAGAGAATCACAATTGCTGATCATGGCTTGCTAAAATAGGTTCTGACTTTGCTGGTTCAAGTTGTGACATTTTTCCATGATTGTGCTAAACAGGATTTCTTAATTCAATACTGCCATACTGCTGAATTTTTAAGTTCTGGAATCTATGTGCTGATGATTTGGGTTTAAAAAAGATGCACAGAAATTTGTGAAACATAAAAATAGTCCTTTACATACTGAAGTGTAAATGGATGTGCATCCTTCTGTGTTTTTGGACCTATCTTTCATTGTGGCCATTTGCCATTTCTTTAATGCTTTGAACATTCTTATTTGAATTTGTTCTCATGAGTTTGATAACTCTCAGTTCTGAAGTCTGCAATGGTGTACATTGACTTTTATCTTGAGGCAATGGAATCTACACTGAAGTACCCAAAAAAAAAAACTTTTTGTTTGTTTAAATAAATTTATTTTAGGTACTTTCAGTGATTTTAATTTTAAAGTTTCCTTTGCTTATCACCTTTTTGCATAAAAACAGACCTAGTTTTGCACTTTCACTATATAGGCCTCAGTTAAATTCCAAATGTCTAATGCTAGAAGTGAATGTTTTCTGTCAGATTGCCACAATGAAATGGCTTACTCAGCTGAGCCTTCACTGTCTGCAAGTTTCATTTTCATTAGTTCCAGATTAATTTTGAAGGTAGTGAGAAGTTAGGTTTAAGCTTGGAATATTGATTGAAAAGCTAGGGAATTAGATAGATCCTAAGTTTGGGGGTTCTTTCCTTCTTTTTCTTTTAGGATGAGAATAGGACAAATTAGTTTACGTTGCTCCTGTTTTCTGTGTTGATTGAGTGTGGTTTTTGTTTGGTTTGCTTGCCTGCCTCCTATGTGCAGATCATGAAAAAGGTCGGAAAGAAGCACAAGACTAGGTCCCGTATGACTGTGTGCGGTGACTGCTGATGGTCATTGCGATTCGTAAGGATTTGTTTCACTTAATGACTTAGGGGTTCATTGACATGATTATTTTGATCTGCATGTTAATATGACTACTTGCCCTTTGGCCATTTTTTTTATGATTACATGTTTAGCCATATTTTGGTAGCCTCTGATGGCTCGTTTGTGGGGTGATAGACATTTTGGCTGAGAATGCTTTCACAAAATCATGTATGCCACATTGATCGTTGACAGGATGTACACATCACTTTCCATCATGATAGTATTTCTGTGGGCTATTGATGGTTCCAGGTGAAAGCATGTACAGGTTTTGCTTAGGCCACTGTGTGCCTTATTTTCTTTCTTATTGCTGTGGATGTGATTCTATACAGGTGCTAGCTCTTTTATCTCCCTTCTTTTTAGTTGACAATGAGGACATTGTCGGTTGTAAGTTTGGGGGTGAGAATTTGTTGAACTTTTGAAAAGTTTGTGACTTTGACAAGTGCACTGTGAAAATTTTGACATTTTTTTTCCTTGATAGAATTTTTGGAATGTTTGGGATTTCTCATGCTTAAATGTTTGTTTGTGAAGAATGTTAAAAAAAACTGAATTGCCAGGTTATATGTCAAGGTTGCTTGGATAATCCAATGATATAAATTACTGCTCACTCTTTTATATTTGATAGGGAATTTTGTTTAATGTACATTGATGGATATATTATAGTGATAAATCATGTTATTCAGGAATTTTTAAGCTAAGAAAGCACTATTGGAGTTGATTTGATTTTGGATGTTCTTGTTGAAGGGCTTTGTGGCAATTTCAGTTATATACCTTTGTTTCAAATTTTTAATTTCAGAATAATCTTTGGAATTCTTCAGAGCTTTGATTTATGTCATGAGATTTAGAGAAATGATTAGGGCACTTCATAAAATGCGTTTGAGCCTTTCAAGCTTACCAAATGGATGTTGTTCCCTTTTTGAACCCTTATCTTGAGCCTAATAGAAAAACCAATTAGTGATTCTCTTTTAAAAACCTAACATTTACCTACCTTATCCAATATGAAAAACCATGATTCCCTTGCTTTGAGATAGATGATAATTGATTGGGTAGTGGAATGTGGTGATGTGTAGAATTTCGAATGATTGGAAAAAGGAGTGTAGAAAGTAAAAGGGTTCACAATGTATAAAAAAAAAGAAAAAAAGAAAAAAAAGAAGAAAAAAAAGAAAAGGAAAAGTACAAAAAGGCTGATATGGAAAAGATCAATTTAGTTCAAGTTGGAGGGAGTATGTTTAATGAGAAGAGGAAGAAACCCCTTGAGTGATTATCATCTATCTTGAGGTATTTGTTGATTATCCTTTATCTTTCCTTTTGAGAACCAAAACCCCTTGGCCCCATTACAAGCTAAAAAGTCCCTTTGATTTCTAAGTCAAGTGCAGTGAATTAGAAGAAAGAGGAAGGAATTGGAGAATGATGAAATTGATTGTTTGAATATGGGTATATGACTTGAAGTGTTGCTTTTAACTTTAGCAAGTGCAAAAAGGATTACATGTTAACCCATTCACACACACACACTTAGAAATTCTTGAAAAGCATGTTTTAAATCTATGAGTATTCATCTTTGCATGTTTTCTTGGTTTCCTGTCTCATATAACTTTTTAAGCAGCTAATGAGGACAAATTTATTCATGCATCAATGACTGATACTTGAGAAATTTAGTGAAGATACAAGTTTTTGCTTGAGGACAAGCAAATGTTTAAGTTTGGGGGTGTGTTAACTCTTAGAAATTCATAACATTCCAATACATTTTCTTCTCTTTTACCATACTTTTGGGTTCAAAATGTACATTGAAAGAAGTGTATAGAAGAAAATGTGCATATCAAAGTACAAAGCAAAACATCAAAGAAATTCTTGTTATATTTGTGAATTAATTGAGAATTTATAAATCCTCTCTCTCTTTGGTAGGAGGATGAAGACAAGTTTTAAAGCCTTACAGAAAACCAAGAAACAAGGAAGGAGCGAAGGAGGTGAAGCAAAGATAGAAGGAGCTTATGCAACGTGCCTCAGCAAGTTGACCAACTGGCTGTGGCAAGTAAACATTCTCAAGAAATATGCTCTCTGTGTAACTGGCTACAGCAAGTCGACGAAGTTGCTGTGGCAAGTGATCTTCGTATGCTCTCTGTGTAACTGGCCACAGCAAGTTGACAAACTTGCTGTAGCAAGTGAAGAATCAAAAGAAGAATTGGCTCTTTGTGTAACTGGCTACGGCAAGTTGATAGACTTGCCATAGCAAGTCCTGAAAAAGTGCAGCTGTGCGTTTTGATGTCAGAAGCGAAAAAACCCTATTTAACCTAGGGAAGGGCGCCGAAATGAGTTATTCTACACTCTGGGAAGTTGGAGCACGCAAGGGAAGAGCTTGGGAGAGAGATTTGGAGCATTTTGGAGGCTTGGGTGCTCTTCTCAAAAGAGATTTTGGGATTTCCACCTTGGTTTTTCTTCTTTTCTCCTCTTTCTCCACTTAGCTTCTTATGTTTTCAGCAACTATGTGTAGTATTTCTTTATATTTGAACATGAGTAGCTAGAACTCTAATTTAGGATTATTTTTACCCATTGTATGAATTGAAACTACTATAGTTTCTTGCTTTTGCTAGTTGTTGAGAATATATGTTGATTTTTCTCTATGCTTAATTACTATCTTGTGCTTGATCACCACATGATTAGTTTAGTTCAATTGAATGATGCTTGAGAAAGCTATTTTGGTTGTAGAACTTGAGAAAAAAATCATGTTAGACTTGAAGTTTAGGGATTAAATGGATGGTTTGTTGTTAGAATAGAGATATATCTAATGACCTAGCATAGTCTAATGAATAATTGATTTGGGAAAGATGATTTTCATTAATGATAGACAAGAGATTGAACATTGTTAATGAAGATGAAAAATCAATCTTGACTTGAGAGAGCTTGGCACTACTATAAAAAGGGGTTTTAACGTCCCTATTTTAGCACTTTTAACGTCCAAAAACTGGGGGGACGTCTATGTGGGGGACGTAATATGTTTTAAGAAAAGACGTCCGAAAAAAATGGGACGTCTAAAGGGAGGACTTTAGACGTCCCAAATTGAGATTTGGGACGTCTAAAGTCCCGCTGTGTAGGACTTTAGACGTCCCAAATCTCAATTTGGGACGTCTAAAGTCCTCCACTTTAGACCTCCCAAATCTCAATTTGGGACGTCTAAAGTCCCGCTGTGTAGGACTTTAGACCTCCCAAATCTTAATTTGGGACGTCTAAAGTCATTTGAATTTCAAATTTCCTGTAGATGTTGAGGATCATCAATTACGAAAGCAAACACAAGTTCCAGACGAGAATCCTCTGTAATAGTCTTGTTGAACATAAATGCTAGCTTTCTCCATTTTCTTTTTGGCTTCGGAATTTCTTTTTTTAGCATCACCACACTTTCACCACTTTGCTAGCTTTGTTCAAACTTCTTTAAGTCAAACTTTAAAATTCAAAAAATCCATTTTTTACCCAGATGCACTGTACCAGATCTGATTGTGAAAAAAGAGAGGAACTTATATAATAATAATAATAAATATACAAGCATGTAAGATTTGAGAAGTGATGAGAGGAAGTTATAAAAAAAGAGAGAAAGTTACTGTCACAAATAGAGGCATCGAAGGGCATGATGAGAGGAGGGACGATGGCGAAAACACCAACGGAAAAAGCTATGCACAGAAAGGCATGATGAGAGGGGAGACGATGGTGAAAACACTGAAGGAAAAAGCTATTTGAATCTATAGAATGTGGGTTTTTCTCTGCAACTCTTATCAAAGAAATTGAAAATTGCTGTGGGAGCGAGAGAGAGAGGAAGGAAAGCTTCCCTTTATTTAATATAAGGCACGAGCGTCCTTTATACTCAATACAGATCGCGGGAAAATTTTTGAATTACTTTAGACGTCCCAAATGGAATTTGGGACGTCTAAAGTGTAAAAAAAAAATATTTAATTTTTTTTTTACACTTTAGACGTCCCAAATTCCATTTGGGACGTCTAAAGTTTAATTTTTTTTTTTTTTACACTTTAGATGTCCCAAATGGAATTTAGGACATCTAAAGTGTTAAAAAAATTTTTTTTTTTTTTTTTTTACTTTAGACGTCCCAAATTCAATTTGGGATGTCTAAAGTGAAGTCTAAAGTAAAAAAAAAATATTAAATTTTTTTTTTAAACTTTAGACGTCCCAAATTGAATTTGGGACGTCTAAAGCTACCAAGTTCCCACACATAATTACAAAAATGCCACCGCCTATGTTTTAGACGTCCTAATTTTAAAAAGGGACGTCTTTTAGGGTAGTAGTATCTATATTCTGTAGTAATGTGGTTGATGATTTTAGGATCTTCGACTAGCATATAGGCTCATTTAACTAGCATAAGCGAATATTTGCATAGTTTCATGAAATACAATGGGGAAGAAGTAATCCTAAGCCTTTAAACCTTGAAGTAGAATCAATTTTACATTCACCTTTATTTTACCTTATTATTTTTAGCAAATTCTCTTAATTAACATACTCAATTCCACATGATTACATTCAACCTAATTAAACATATGGTTACATTAGTTAGCTTACTTTCGTCATAGTCCTCGTGGGAACGATCTTTATTTATCACTTTATTACTTGCGACCCGTGCGATTGCGGAAGCTAAACGGTGAACAGACATCTGCTCAAGTCCATATTACCCTAGATGAGCAGGCCACTATCCAGCATAGCTCAGTGCCTATACCTATAGCTTTACCTACTAGTACCAAGCCATTACCTAAGACTTCATTGTTAGATCAAGCGTTTCACCCAAGAGGGGGGTGAATTGGGTGATACTAAAATTTCTTTGGAAATATAAAACTTTAACAGTGGAATTAAAACAGTAATGAGTAAGGAGAAATATCACCGAAGTGTACACCGGGAGTTATACTGGTTCGGTCACAACCACTTTGACCTACGTCCAGTCCTCAGAGCTTCTCTGAGAGTTTCTCTATAACTTCCAAGATTCAGTGGGTTCTTGGCACCTCAGTACAAGCAAGTTCCTTCACTTGGACACTCGCTCCCCCTTACAAGTTGTAATCCAATCCCAACTCAAGGTTCCACAACCTTAAGTTATCTCAATAACAACTATTGAGTTTGAATGAAATATCTCTCTTACAGAGTGAATAAGAATCACTGAAGCATAGAAATATAATTTCAACGTGAAAACAGAGCAATGAACTTGATGATTCGTTTGTTTATTTTCTTGTTGTTGTTTCTCTGTTTGGATGTTCCCATATATATAGATATGTTAGTGATGACCGTTGAAACATTTTCTTTCGTCCGTTGGAGAGTGCGCAGCCACTATTGACTTTTCAAGTTTTTGAAAAATATCTGTTGGCGGTGGTTGGCATTTGAACGTTTAATTTGACTTCCCTTTCCTGACATGATTCCTTCATTGTTTATCTGTAAATATGCTAGAAATACTAATACAATGAAAGATTAATCATATAGGAAACAATTTAATGAACGTTTGAAAGATTTCTAAATTTCTGGGTAAGTTTACTCGAGTAACTACTCGAGTATTACTTGAAGGTTACTCGAGTACTTACTCGAGTATCATCGGGAAATCTTTGATCAACTGCAAGTCAATGAATAAATACAAGATTACTCAGGTAGTGCATGGAATAACCAATTTTCAAACCTTTGGAAATGTATGTTTACTCGGGTACCTACTTGAGTAATGCACTCATAACTTTATGAGTTACTCGGGTACCAACTCCAGTAAACCTTCAAATAAACTTTTGGTTACTCAATGCTCTACTCTAGTAATGTTGGCAGGATTTCAAGGCCGAGAGCACTTACCTTGTTACTCGGGTACTGACTCGAATAATGCACTCATTTTTGCATAGGTTACTCGGGTACTACCCCGAGTAAATGTACTTTTTGTGCATGACTTACCCGGGTAATGACTTGAGGTTTTCCTTGAAAATATTTCTGCATACTCGGGTACTTATTAGAGGAATCCACTAAAAATAGAACATTAAACACTTGCATACTAGAGTAAGGACTCGAGAAAAATGAGATAAAAAGAAATCAAGTTAATCGGGTACCACCTTCAAGTTTTCATTTACTTTAGTGCGTTACTCGAGTAACTCCTCGAGTAACATTGGCAGTAGTACTAAGTGCCGAGAGCTCCATATTTTCAGAAACAGAGTTACTCGAGTAGCTACTCGAGTATCATTGGCAACTTGAAGGCAACTTAAAGTTTTTCACATGGTTACTCGAGTAGCGCCTCGAGTAACATTGGCAGGCCGAGAGCAACTCCAAGTTTTTACCTGGTTACTCGAGTTGCTCCTCGAGTAACATTGGCAGGTCGAGAGCAACTTGACAATACTTACACTATTACTCAAGTAACTACTCGAGTAATGTTGGCAGGTTACTGGAAGGCGCCTTTGGTTACTTCAAGTTTTGTCTCATTACTCGAGTAGGTACTCGAGTAATGCCTTAGAAAATTTGCTTCTGATCAAGTTCCTCATCATTTTCTCTTGGCCTTTCTTCATTACTCCAATGCTAACTTCAAGTGATGCTTATCCCTGTTATTCCTTTGTTCAAACTTATTTATTAATCATTTCCTTTTCAAACCATTCTTTTGTTATCATCAAAACATGAGATCTAACATTCTCCCCCTTTTTGATGATGACAAAACTTTGGTGATTTTGGACATGGTTTTTCAAATTGAATTTTCAAATTAAAGATATCTTATTAAGTTTGAATTCATAGTATACACCTTGCATTCACAATCAACTTCATTAGTCAAACATGTATCATAATTCAAAGCTTAAATGAACTTAAAATGAAATCATAACTTTAAACACACTTGCATTAAACTTAAAATTTTCAAATTACAAGATAAAGTTCAAAAGAATTCAAAAAGCTAAATGAACTTAAAATGAAATCATAACTTTAAACACACTTGCATTAAACTTAAAATTTTCAAATTACAAGATAAAGTTCAAAAGAATTCAAAAAGCTCCCTAAAAACCCATGTACAACCAAATGCCCCAAAATGCTCAGACACTTCCACAAAATCCACCCTCAAGCTCTTCTCCCCCTTTTTGGCATCATCAATCAAGTAGAGGGCTAGGAGGCTTGGCCATGGAAATAGGTGTTACTGGAAGGACCATAGAATCATCTGAGTCCAAAGAATCAAATGAACTAGAGGGAACTGGGTCAGGTAGATGGACTGGAGGGATATGGATGTCATTGCCGGGAGGAGGAGGTTGGAAGACAACCATAGTGGAGGTTTCTCCTTTGGAGTGGTCTGAATCTCAGGAGTAATCTCATTCTCTGGTGTATGATGTTCAGAGGAGGAAGAGGGAGATATTTCCTCAGTTTGGGTAGGTGATGGAATCGGTTTAGGAACGGTTTCTGGCTGAGGTTTTGGAGGAGAATCATCAATGGTGATGTGTATGTTCTCGTTAGTTTCTGGGTTATCCACTGAGTAAAGGATGTCTTTAGCTTGAAGCTCAGGTAGACTAGAAACCAGAGGAGTAGATAGTTCAGCCTCAGTGATAGGAGTGTCTGAAGGAGGATTCACTGGAGGTGGTGGTGGTGCAGAAGAAGAGGGACCGGCTGAAAGTCCGGGACCCAATGAGTCCAAGCGTGCCAGAATCAATCTCAGTGTCTCGCCCTGGGCACGTTGCTCAGTTAGCAACTCCTCATGCCTCTTGTCCATTCTCTCAACCAACTCTCCCATCTTGGTATTCATGTGGGTTATCAGTTCGGCATTCGTGTTGGCGATATCCACATGAAAACCTCTTAGCATATTTTCCATGAAATGCTGGAGAGTGGCATTGAGGAAGGATGGCGATGATGTGGTAGCAGCTGGAGCCGATGACTGAGTGTCATCTATCCTACTGGTCTCTGCCTCAGTGGTCTTTCTCTTTTTCTTTGACCCAGATTCCAGAGGACCTTTGAGAGGAATATCGATGTTCAATTTCCCAATCTGGTTTCTCCCAACTGGAGTCAACCTCTCAATGGGCTCCTTGCTGTCCAAATACCATATCTTGTTCTCTTTTAGGATTAGAGACACAATCTGAGGATATGGCATTGGTGTTGTGGCCTTCCCATCCACCTTATACCTTTTCATTTCTGAGAAGATATACTCTCCCAGATCCTTCTGCTCCTTCAGGAGAAGTGAAGCAAACCACCTAAAGTCCCTATCGGAGAAGTGGGTATAGTTGTTGGCTTTGTTCACTAGGGACCTAGAGTAAATGTACCAAAGGACCCTATGATGATCACACATATCACTGGGCTTGAAATTTAGAGGGCCAAATAACTCTCCGGGTTTAAGGATAGTAAAGATTTGGTTTGGTTCAAGCTGGGAGTAAATATCATCCTAGAGGGCGATATAAGTATCTTTTGGCCTCTAACTGTGGTGGTCATCTCTTCCTCAACTGAGGTTCGGTTAGGCTCATCTATGATCTCTAAGTTACAATAAAAGTGAGTGATCACCTTTGTGCAAAAAGGCAATCTAATGGATAACCAAGGCATAAAGGGATCTAAATAAGGACTTAGGTCATGCTTCACTACCTCTTGAAGTAGCCTGAGATCCACATAGTGTGTCTTGCACACTTTCCTCCTGGAGAACTGAGACAAGTACTTGGGAGACTCCACCAATTTGCTAACATTGAATCCCTTTGGTGGGTTGGTGATCTCTTCTTCTGGCACTTTGGACTTCTTGGAAGATTGTCCTTTCTCCATTTGATCAATGATGTTTGCCATAGCTGCAGCCACATTCCTATCACATTTAGGCTTTTTGGTAGGCTTTGAGTGAAAGAGGGGGTAGAGGAATCAGAGGGAGGAGGTGAGGGAGATTTGGCATTCTTCCCTCTTCCGGTTGAGGCACTCTTTCTGGATTGAGCCCTTCTAGTAATAGGCTCTTTAATCACCACACCTTTGGGTTTCGGTTGAAGAGGAATTTTAGCTTTTGGTCTCGGGGTAAGTTTTCTTCTCTTCTTGGGAGGAGAAGAAAGAGGATCAGAGTGTTGTTGGGATTCAGAGGAGTCTATAGGAGTAAGATTTTTAGTTCTCATCTTTCTGAATGATTGAAAATTGAAATCTTCAGAAAAACAGAGACTCAGACGCGATTTAGGGCACTGGGATTTTAAGCAAAATAGGAGGTTTCTAGGAATGGAAATTGTTGGGTTTTGACGGAAATGGGGCAAGGAATTACTTGTGAAAAGTTTTTGTGAGAGAGAATAGTGATTTACTCGAGGAGATTTTGTGGAAATGACCGAGTTTGCGACAGATAAAGCCCTAGAACCCGACGTTACTCGAGGCATTACTCGAGTAACCTTTATGTTTACTCGAGGCCTTCCTCGGGTGTTCATACAGAAAAATTCTAAAATAATTCATTTAAATTGCGTACCTGGCATGAATAATATAGTAATTATCCATGGATGTTCCCTCGATCATTTATAACCCATTCTGATCAGATTTGAGTCATTCTTTATCAATTTGAGAATCTGGACTCCGACATTACTTGAGGCCTTCCTCGAGTAAGCTTCAAGTTTACTCGAGGCCCGCCTCGAGTAACCTGCTTTTCAACTTCTGACTCTTTATTTCTTTGAAACTGAACCGTTATGTTTGAATTTCAAGTAACTTGATCCATTACTTCCAGTTTTGGGGGCCATTACTCGAGTACATACTCGAGTAAAGTGTTACTTTACTTCAAGTTGTTCCTCGGGTAATGCTTTACTGTGAGTCATTACTTCAAGTTGGTACTCCAGTAATGTTGTCCTCTGATAACCTCTATTTTTGTTTCTCAAAACAGAATTTCTACCTTCCTGTAAAACAATTTTCTATATACTCCGATACTTAAGTTAGTAATCATCAAAACTTTAACAAATGACTTCATCTAATATTATGAGAAACTGAAATAACTTACAACTCATTGGGATTTACCATTCCCAATTCTCTTCTAATGTATAGAAATTGATCTTTTGCAAGAGGTTTTGTGAAGATATCTGCTAGTTGAAGATGAGTAGGAATGAATATCACTTTCACATCTTTCTTTTGAATATGATCTCTGATGAAGTGATGTCTGACATCGATATGCTTGGTTCTAGAATGTTGAACTGGATTCTTTGCCAAGCTTATCGTGCTTGTATTGTCACAATAGATTGGTATTTCTTTGAGATAAATACCAATATCTTGTAGTTGTTGTTTTAACCAAATCACTTGTGCACAACAACTTGATACAGCAACATATTCGGCTTCCGTTGATGAAAGAGACACCGTGTTTTGTTTCTTGCTAAACCATGATACAAGAGATCCTCCAAGAAATTGTCCTTGTCCGCTGGTGCTCTTTCTATCTGTCTTGTATCCTCCATGATCTGAATCTGAATATGCAACAAGATATTCACTTCTTCCTTTGGGATACCACAGACCCAATTCGGGTGTGTCAGCAAGGTATCTAAAGATTCGTTTGACCATTTCAGCATGTGATTCTTTTGGTGCTGACTGATATCTTGCACATATACCAACACTAAATTGAATGTCCGGTCTACTTGCCGTGAGATAGAGTAATGATCCAATCATTCCTCTATACTTTGTTATGTTGAAGTCTTTCCCTTTGACATCAACATCAAGTAACGTAGTTGAGCTCATAGGTGTGTCCGTGCCATTTACTTTATCCATTCCATACTTCTTCAATAGCTCTTTCAAATACTTTGTTTGAGATATGAAGATTCCATTCTTTCTTTGTTTGATTTGCAAACCAAGAAAGAAATTCAATTCTCCCATCATTGACATCTCAAATTCTCCCTGCATTATCTCAGAAAATTCCTTACACAGAGATTCATTAGTAGCACCGAAAACAATGTCATCAACATATATTTGAACAATTAAAATATCATTGTGTTTTCGTTTTATAAAGAGTGTTGTATCAACTTTTCCCAGTACAAAACCTTGATCAATAAGAAACTTACTGAGCCTTTCATACCAGGCTCTAGGAGCTTGTTTTAAACCATATAAAGCCTTTTTGAGTTTGAAAACATGGTCAGGTTTAGTAACGTCCTCAAAACCTGGAGGTTGTTCTACATACACTTCTTCCATGATGTAGCCATTTAAAAATACACTCTTAACATCCATTTGATAGAGTTTGAATCCTTTGATGCATGCAAAGGCTAAAAGTACACGTATAGCTTCCAATCTAGCCACTGGAGCATACGTTTTCTCATAATCAATCCCGTCTTCCTGATTATAGCCTTTGGCCACCAACCTTGCCTTGTTTCTGACAATAATTGCAGATTCATCGAGTTTGTTTTTGAATACCCATTTAGTACCAATGATCGGATGATCTTTGGGTCGGGGCACCAAATCCCAAACTTGATTTCTCTCAAATTGATTTAGTTCTTCTTGCATTGCTATAACCCAATCATTGTCTGATAGGGCTTCATCAATATTAGAAGGTTCAATCTCAGAAATGAATGCAGAAAAGCTTACTTCATTGAAAATTCTATTTCTAGTTTTGATCCCTTCATTCACATCTCCTATGACTTGATCTAAGGGATGACTTTTATTGTATTTCCAAGCTCTAGGTTGACCTAGGGATTGCTCTTCTTCCTTAGTTTCATCAACCTCTGGAATAAGAGGTTTAGAAATAAATTGACCATTTTCTTGATTTAAACCAACTTCCTATTCTTCACCAATGGTTTTGTCAGAGGATTCAAATTCATCAAATACAATATGAATTGATTCTTCAATAACACATGTTCTTTTATTAAAAACTCTATATGCTTTACTTCGGTTAGAATATCCTAGGAAAATTCCTTCATCAGTTTTAGAATCAAACTTTCCTAAATTATCTTTATCATTATTATGTATGAAACACTTACAACCGAAGATGTGTAGATGAGCAATGTTTGGCTTTCTTCCTTTGTATAGTTCGTATGGTGTCTTTCCAAGTTTTGTTCTGATATATGCTCTATTTGAAATATAGCATGCTGTACTCATAGCATCAGCCCAAAATACTTGAGACACATTCTTTTTATTTAACATTGCTCTAGCCATTTCAGTGAGCACTCTATTCTTTCGTTCCACGACTCCATTTTGTTGAGGTGTCCTTGGAGCAGAGAAATTGTGATCAATACCATTAGTATCACAATATTCTTCAAAGGCTTGATTTTCAAATTCTCCACCATGATCGGTCCTAATACCTGCAATGGACATACCTTTCTCATTTTGCACTTTCTTGGCAAATACAATAAATTCTTCAAAGGTCTCATCCTTTGATGATAGAAAAATAACCCATGTAAATCTAGAGAAGTCATCAATAATGACCAATGAATATAAGTTACCACCAAGACTTTTTACTCTTGCTGGACCAACTAAATCCATATGTAATAATTGTAGTGGTCTATTTGTTGAAATCTCATTTTTCAATTTGAAAGATGATTTAGTTTGTTTACCCTTTTGACATGCATCACAAATCAAGTCATTTTTGAAATTTACTTTGGGTAAACCAAGAACTAAATCCTTTTTGAGTAGTTTGCCTAGTTGATGCATATTGACATGAGCCAATCTCTTATGCCATAGCCAACTTTCATCGGCATTACTCAGAAAATAATTTTCAGATTCATTTCTACTAATATCTAGAGTATAACAGTTACCTTCCCTTTTAGCTTTGAGTTTTGCCTTGATATTTTTCTTATCAAGTTGTAAGTCTTCCTTGTTGACAATCAGACATTCCTCTGAATCAAATATTATCCAGTTGTCTTTATCTGCACTTTGACTTACACTCAGCAAATTATGACACAAGCCTTCAACGTAATATACATCTTTGGCTTGTATTCCTTTGTCATTTTTGATTTCACCAATTCCTGCAATCTTTCCGGATAGATTTCCTCTAAATTTTACCTTGCCACCTTCCTTAGGTTGCAATGTGGTAAAACTTTCGAAATCCCCGGTCATATGTCTAGAGCATCCACTGTCTATGTACCACTTGTTGTTTTTGGATGCTTTGAAACATATCTGCAATTGAAGGACTAAATCTTAGGTACCCACATCTTTTTGGGTCCTTTTGGGTTAGTACAAATGATTTTCTGAATATATGAACCTTTAGGTACCCATTTGTAGGTTCCTATTGTTCCTTTCTTCTTATGAATGCATGAAGAGGTATAATGTCCTTTTCTATTACAATAGTTACAAAATGCAAAAGGATTTGATGTATGCACAGAATGTTGGAAATAATCCAAATATGACTTACCTCCTGCTTTCTTTCTTCCTTACCTTTTATCTGATTTTGGATCATATCCAATTCCAGATCGATGGTTTACAAATCTTTGAGCTTTTAAAATAACATTTAGCATCTCTCTTCCTTGTGTAAACTTTTCAAGAGTTTTTGTGAGATCAATGTTTTTCTTTTTCAAAGATAAACAATTTTCACAATCCTTTCCTTTAAGTTCAGTTTTAAGAGCTTTGTTTTTCTTTTTGACAACAATCAATTCTTTAACTACTTTGATGAATTCAGAATGTAAAGCATTATATTCGGAAAGTAATTTATCATAGGTAGGGACAGAATCATTTACCTCTTCTTCTATTTCTTCTTGAGCAACAAGACATATATTGGCTACTTCTTCTTCATCACTTTCTTCGTCAGAGGAACTATCTCCCCATATAGCAGATACAAATGCCTTCTTTTTGTTAAAGAATTTGCCTTTTCTCTTTTTTTGCTCTTTTGATTTAGTTCTGGACATTCTGATTTGATATGTCCTGGTTTTCCACATTCGTAGCAAATGATATGATCTTTGTTGCTAGTTCCACCTTTTTGAAAATGTTTGAAGCCTTGACCTTTCTTGTAAACCTTTCTGAATCATTTTATGATTAAGCCCATTTCATCATCATCAAACTCCTCATCTTCATCTTGATTTTCTTCTTTCGCTTTTAGTGCTAGACCTTTCTTTCTTTTGTCACCGATGTCATCTAGTTCCCGTTTGAACTTTAATTTGCTTTCATATTTAGAAAGGCTTCCAAATAGAGAAGCAACTGATCTCATTGATTCTCCTTTTGCCTCTTCTATCGCAGTGACTTTGGCCTCCCACTCTTTAGAAAGAATATTCAAAATCTTTCGTACTTGGGTATTTTGATCATAGACTTTACCAAGTGCTGCAAGTTGATTAACAAGATGAGTATATCTAAGTTCGAATTTAGAAATTGACTCACCTGATTTCATTCGAAGTAGATCGAATTCAGAGATCAAGGTGTTGATTCGATTCTCCTTTATTCCCGAAGTTCCTTCATGAGCTATTTCCAGAGCTTCCCACATTTCCTTTGCTGTTGGAAGTGTGCAAATTCTGAAGTATTCATTTTGACTCAAAGTGCTTTGTAACATCAGAATTGCTTTGCTATTGAGAGTGATAAGTTTCTTGTCATTCTCATCGTATTCTGCTAGCGTCTTTGGAATTTTTTGAGAATCTACAATCTTTGTAGGTTGATAGTTTCCACTCTCAATTACATCCCATAGTCCATATTCAGTAGCCATCACGAATACTCTGAACTTAGCTTTCCAGAAAGAGAAGTGTTCTCCATTGAAACCAGGTGGTCTAGTGATGGACGCTCCGTCGGGAAGAATTCCTTCACCCATGCTTGCCATTGGATCCTTCTTAGGCTGTTAAACCTTAACAAGAAGACCTACACTCTGATACCAAATGTTAGATCAAGCGTTTCAACCAAGAGGGGGGTGAATTGGGTGATACTAAAATTTCTTCGGAAATATAAAACTTTAACAGTGGAATTGAAACAGCAATGAGTAAGGAGAAATATCACCGAAGTGTACACCAGGAGTTATACTGGTTCGGTCACAACCACTTTGACCTACGTCCAGTCCTCAGAGCTTCTCTGAGAGTTTCACTATAACTTCCAAGATTCAGTGGGTTCTTGGCACCTCAGTACAAGCAAGTTCCTTCACCTGGACACTCGCTCCCCTTACAAGTTGTAATCCAATCCCAACTCAAGGTTCCACAACCTTAAGTTATCTCAATAACAACTATTGAGTTTGAATGAAATATCTCTCTTACAGAGTGAATAAGAATCACTGAAGCATAGAAATATAATTTCAACGTGAAAACAGAGCAATGAACTTGATGATTCGTTTGTGTATGTTCTTGATGTTGTTTCTCTGTTTAGATGTTCCCATATATATAGATATGTTGGTGATGACCGTTGAAACATTTTCTTTCGTCCGTTGGAGAGTGCGCAGCCACTATTGACTTTTCAAGTTTTTGAAAAATATCCTTTGGCGGTGGTTGGCATTTGAACGTTTAATTTGACTTCCCTTTCCTGACATGATTCCTTCATTGTTTATCTGTAAATATGCTAGAAATACTAATACAATGAAAGATTAATCATATAGGAAACAATTTAATGAACGTTTGAAAGATTTCTAAATTTCTGGGTAAGCTTACTCGAGTATTACTTGAAGGTTACTCGAGTACTTACTCGAGTATCATCGGGAAATCTTTGATCAACTACAAGTCAATGAATAAATACAAGATTACTCGGGTAGTGCATGGAATAACCAATTTTCAAACCTTTGGAAATGTATGTTTACTCGGGTACCTACTCGAGTAATGCACTCATAACTTTATGAGTTACTCGGGTACCAACTCCAGTAAACCTTCAAATAAACTTTTGGTTACTCGATGCTCTACTGTAGTAATGTTGGCAGGATTTCAAGGCCGAGAGCACTTACCTTGTTACTCGGGTACTGACTCGAATAATGCACTCATTTTTGTATAGGTTACTCGGGTACTACCTCGAGTAAATGTACTTTTTGTGCATGACTTATCCGGGTAATGACTTGAGGTTTTCCTTGAAAATATTTCTGCATACTCGGGTACTTATTCGAGGAATCCACTAAAAATAGAACATTAAACACTTGCATACTAGAGTAAGGACTCGAGAAAAATGAGATAAAAAGAAATCAAGTTAATCGGGTACCACCTTCAAGTTTTCACTTACTTTAGTGCGTTACTCGAGTAACTCCTCGAGTAACATTGGCAGTAGTACTAAGTGCCGAGAGCTCCATATTTTCAGAAATAGAGTTACTCGAGTAGCTACTCGAGTATCATTGGCAACTTGAAGGCAACTTGAAGTTTTTCACATGGTTACTCGAGTAGCGCCTCGAGTAACATTGGCAGGCCGAGAGCAACTCCAAGTTTTTACCTGGTTACTCGAGTTGCTCCTCGAGTAACTTGAAAATACTTACACTCTTACTCGAGTAACGTTGGCAGGTTACTGGAAGGCGCCTTTGGTTACTTCAAGTTTTGTCTCATTACTCGAGTGGGTACTCGAGTAATGCCTTAGAAAATTTGCTTCTGATCAAGTTCCTCATCATTTTCTCTTGGCCTTTCTTCATTACTCCAATGCTAACTTCAAGTGATGCTTATCCCTGTTATTCCTTTATTCAAACTTGTTTATTAATCATTTCCTTTTCAAACCATTCTTTTGTTATCATCAAAACATGAGATCTAACATTCATCTCATCATTCGTTGCATTCAAAGGATACACAGGAGTTAGTGATCTCATATCAAGCTTCATCACCTCCACCACAACACACTCCTCTATATATGCTTGATCTATAGTATCAACTCTAGATCCCTCTTCTTGACCTACCATAGCCTATTCCATCTGAGTCACCTTCCTTTTACTCTGAGAGTAGGTAATACTCATGATGATGCATTTTCACCCATCACAGCCTGAGATCCATCTCATACTAGCTCTAGTTCTAGTATCTCTACCTAGGCTACCTTTTCTGATGATGCCAAAAAAGGGGAGAAGAACTAGAAATGATTTTGGTGAACTGACACATGTACCTACACTGATATAGCATGGGGTATATGGGTGTATAGGGATTTTAGGGAGCTTTTTGAACTTTATGTTATTTTGAATGTTTAATGTTATTGAATATTAAGCTTAATCTTATGATAGTATGAATTTTGAAATTTACTGATGTATTACTGTCATATTTCTAAACTAATATTGATATATTACTGTCATATTTTTGGACTAATGAAGTTTTGGTTTTGAATGCAAGAATGTTATGACTTTTTAAAGTATATGATTTTGAATTCAAAATGTTTTCAAATGGTTTGTTCAAAAATCACCAAAGTTTTGACATCATCAAAAGGGAGAGAATATTAGATTCTATGTTTTGATGATAAAAAATGGTGAACAGATGGTCTTACAAATGATTTGATTAAATAAAGGTTGTTAACCAAAGAAACAAGACTTTCGATGGCATGCAAAGCCATCACTCGAGTGATGTAGAAGGAAGAAAGCATATGTGAAAGAACTCTGTCTCTAGCAGATTTTGGAAGGGATCACTTGAGTGATGATTCTTCATTACTCAAGTGACCACTTGAGTGATAGAGTTGAAAAATGTCTAGAGAACTCATTGCCAGATTCTGAAAGATATCACTCGAGTGATAAGCAAGGATCACTTGAGTGATAAGGTAAGAAATGAAGCCTGTGACTCTCTTCTAAGATTTGGAAAGGATCACTTGAGTGATTACTACAGTGATGTCTTTGAACCACTTGAGTAATGGAGTGATAGTTGTTGGTTCCACTGTTTACCAAGTTCTGGAAGGGATCACTAGAGTGACCACTCGAGTGATAAAGTCCAGATTGCATGATAATCATCTGTTGTTTATTGATTTATTATCTATATAATTAAATTTTCATTGTATTAGTATTCTAAGTATATTTTCAGGGAAATAATGAAGAGATCATGCCAAAGAGAGAAAAGTTACTTTACGAAGAACACGTAATGCTCACCTACTACAATGTCTATTTTTCAAATATAAATAATGGTTAAAAGAGGCTGCGTGACTTTAACGGACATGTTGAATTACTGACAATAGCTATCAAATTCAACTATATATACAGAAGCATTCAACGTAGAAAAATATATAGAATAACATACTGAGCCATCAATGATCAATTCACATTTGCTCTGTTTTCTATTCATTCATAACTCTGTACTTCAGTGATTGTCTATTCACTCTATAAGAGAATTTTTCATTACAAACTCAACATCTGTTATTCAGATAACTGAAGGTTATGGAACCTTGAGTTAGGGATTAGTTTACATCGTGTAAGGGGGAGTGAGTGTCTACTGAAGGAACTTGTTATGTACTAAGGTGCTAAGAACCCACTGAATATTGGAAGACATAGTGAAATACTCAAAAGAACTCTGAGGATTGGACGTAGGTCAAAGTGGTTATGACCGAACCAGTATAACTCTTGGTATACACTTTAGTGATATATGTTCTAGCTCTTAACTACACTTTAAATTTTATCAAGTTTTTATTTACGGTTTGATTATTCTATGATCACCCCATTCACCCCCCTCTTGGGTGAAATGCTTGCACTAACACACTATCTATGTCAGAGACATAAGTTTAAGAAGTGGCATACATGATAAGTTGTTAAGGAACATTGTAAAGTATTTCCCAAAAGACTATATATTTTGAGGAGTTCATGGTGAGAAGACCAGTATGAGATAAGATGATGATCTTCCTCAAAGTTCACAAGTAGAAGTTCAAGTAGATCAAGATGATCCAATTAATGATACTGTATGTTATGTGTTTGGTTTTCAAGATGACAACTTAACAAAGAAGTGTAGGGTCCAGGCCCTATTTTCTTGAGGAATAAAGCAGCTCAAGATTTTTTCAGCCTAATAGACAAAAGAGATTTTTTTTTATATCAAGGTTCTCGAAAATACTCGAAATTATCTTTCTTGATCAAATTGTATCATATCAAATGCTTGTTTGGTGTCACAGATAAGGGATGTGATGTTGATAGAATTATTACAAGATGTATTCCTTGACGTAGAGATTCTCACATCATCCTAAGAGGCCAAGATGATTATTAACAAATTGGGCTTGAACTACTAAAAAGTTGATGCATGCCCCCAACAATTGTACGTTGTATTAGGGAGATTATGCTAGCAGGGATACTTGTAATTGATGTCACATATTGAGGTACAAGACAAATAGGAAGGGGAAAAACCAGAAGAAGAAACTTGGAAAGATTCTCAAGTATTTTCCTTTGAAGTCGCACTTACAAAGATTGTTTATTTCCTCTAAAACAACCAAGCACATGAGGTGGCATGAAGTTGATAAGAATGAAGGTGGCAAATTAAGACATCCACGGGATGTATAAGCCTGGAAAGTATTCAACTCAGACTTTCCATCTTTTATGGGTGACCCTAAAAATGTTTAGCTTGCTTTGGTGATCGATGATTTTATTCCATTTGGGAATCTTAGCACAAGTTACAGTATTTGGCTTATAGTCTTAGTTCCCTACAACTTGCCCCTTGGATGTGTTTGAAACAAAGCTCATTCATTTTGTCTATGATCATTCTAGATAAAAAGGCATCGAGTAATGACATCGATGTATATCTCCAACCGCTTATTGCAAAATTGCTAGACTTGTGAAATGTCTGCATTGAGACATATGATACGTACGAGAAGACACTATTCAACTTGCATGCAGACTTGATGTAGATGATAAGTGACTTTCTTGGGCTTGGAACATTATTTGTGTGGAATGTGCACACTAGGACTGCATGTCTAGCTTGCAATTTTGACTCTGACTTAGTGCACCTTCCCTACAGTCGAAAGTGGTGCTTCATAGGTCATCAAAGGTTTCTTTATGGTAAGCACAAGCTTAGATTACAACAAAATTGTTTCTATGGGAAACTGGAAAAAAGATTAGCTCCTTAGACTTTATCCATTGTAGATATCTTTCATCAGCTTCAGGATTTTGAATTCAAGTTTGGAAAAAGCAACAATGCAGCAAAATCAGGGTGAAAGAGAGCAGGACTTTTACTTTTATGCCTCGGTAATGGCGGAAGATATTCATTTTCTTCACTCTTCCATATTGGAAATCTAATTTACTTTGACACAGTCTTGATGTCATGCACACTAAAAAAATGTATATGACAATATTGTTAGATCCCAAGTTTTGATGATAACAATAATTCAATTATGTGCAAAACATGTTTTTAGAAGGTTAAGAAAACTTTCCAAGTTACCAAATGCATATTTGTTGATTTGCTGATATCTGCTGTGAAATTGCACTGGAGTGCTCGAGCATTCTCCCTTTGTGTTCACTAGATCACTCGAGCACTAAGGTAAGCACTCGAGCAGAGAAGCTATTCTCACTCGAGCACACATGCGTGTGAGGGTCTGCGAGTGCTTGGCCGAGAGCAAGTAATAGCATGCTTCCATCATTCACTCGAGCAGAGACATCAATGCTCGAGTATGAGCATTCTGTGCTCGAGCAAGGTACTGCGAGTACTTGGCCGAGAGTCATGAAGTTCAGAGAAGTGCAAGTGTGCTCGAGCACACCCATATATGCTCGAGTGACACGTCAATGCTTGCGAGTGAAAATTCTATCCCTCTCCAGATTTGTTGCGAGTGCTTGTTCAAAAGGTATAATCCCTGAGAATATTCTTCTCACTCGAGCAGGAGTCTTTGTGCTCGAGTGAGGGCCCACATCACTCGCGAGTGAAAATTCTATCCCTCTGAAATCCTAATGCGAGTGATGGTTTTGAGAGCATATTCCTTGAGAATATGCGTCTCACTCGAGCAGAGGTAAGTGTGCTCGAGTGAGGGTCCATATCACCCGCGAGTACAAATTCTCACTCTTGTCAAAATAGTGTGCGAGTGATGACCCGAGAAGACATTCCCTGTGGATATTGCAAGATCACTCAAGCAGAGGTTTTGTGCTCGAGTGAGACCTCTCTTCACCCGCGAGTGAAGATTTTGTCTCTCTGATAATTTATGCAAGCACAACCCGATAACAGAGGTATATGAAGGAAAATAGGAGATCACTCGAAGTGAGACTTTCATGCTCGAGTGATGCCCTGTTTGACCACTGAAAATGCTAAGTATCACAACGTTCATTCCGAATATGGTTTATTGTTATTAATTCATATCATCATTACTTTTTATCATTGTTTAACATTGTTTTGATTGTTTTAAAAGTATGATACAGGAATATGAACGTTTGAATTGAACCACATGAGGAAAGTGATACAACGGCAGACAAGATGATTATAAACACGCTGGCACCTACCGCACTCAGATTATTCAAACATGCACGTGTCTGACAATACTTTCAAATGTCCCGCTCCACAAATGAAGAATTTCCAAACGGGCAAAAAATGGAGCAACTATATATATATAGAGACTAAAAGAGAAACTATAACAACGTAGCATAAGAATTCACGAGCTTATACCAAGTCTCTGTTATTCATCATTTTCCTCTGCATACACATTGATCTTCAGTGTTTATTCATTAGCTCTGTAAGAGAGTCCTCATACAATTCAAAAATTCTATGTGTATTTGATCTCAAGGTATTGGGACCTTGAGAGGGTTGTTTTTCCTTACGAGAGAAGCCGTTGAGAGAATTCCTTGTTGTGTCTTCCACTCTTAAGCCTTATAAGATACAAGCAGAAGAGAACGTTGCTGCTCGTAAGACTTACAGTGGTGTAAGCAGGAGAGAATGTTGCTACTCATAAGTCTTGTATACATAAGCAAGTGAGAAGAGTCATAGGTTGTTTTTCTGCACGTAAGACTTGTCGTAAGGGGGAGAGAAATTTCTTGTTGAAGAGATTATTTCTGCTCGTAGTCCGTTTAAGGACAATTGTTGTTTTGTGGCATTTCTGAGAGCCCATTGAATCTTGGAAAGATAGTGAAAAACTCAGTAGGTCTTGATCTCTGAGGACTGGACGTAGGCATTATTGTTAGGCCGAACCAGTATAACTCTCTGTGTTCAAATCTTCTCTTCTCTACTCTATCTACTATATTTTCATATCACCACTTCAAGCAAAAAATTTATAACATCACCCAATTCACCCCCCTCTTGGGTGAAGCTTGCCTCTTACATTTGGTATCAGAGCCTCGTCTTCTCCGAAGAGCCTAACAGCTTGAGAAGGATCCGACAAATGGTAACAATGGGTGAAAATATCCTTCCAGACGGTGCTTCAATCACTAGACCTCCTGGTTTTGCTGGAGAACATTGTTCATTCTGGAAAGCCAAATTCAGAGTGTTCGTGATGGCCAACGAGTACGGATTGTGGAATGTTATACAAGATGGTGACTATGTTCCAATGAAGAAAATCGAAGATAGAGCAGTTAAAAAGAGCCTAGATGAGTTTGACGAGAATGACAAGAGGTTAGTAACATTAAATAGTAAAGCCATTTTAATGATACAGAGTGCTCTTAGTCAAAAAGAATATTTTCGTATATGTACTCTACCTACTGCCAAAGATATGTGGGATGCTCTTGAAATTGCTCACGAAGGTACTTCTGGAATCAAAGAAAATAGAATCAATACTTTAATTACAGAATATGATTTATTTCGTATGAAATCTGGAGAGAGTATATCAGAACTTGAACTAAGGTATACTCATCTTGTTAATCAATTATCTGCTCTTGGAAAGACGTTTGATCAAAATTCCCAGGTAAGAAAGATTCTTAATATTCTTACGAAAGAGTGGGAAGCAAAGGTGACAGCCATCGAAGAAGCCAAAGGAGAGTCTATGAGATCCGTAGCTGCTCTCTTTGGTAGTCTTTCTGAATATGAAGGTAAGTTGAGATTCAAAAAGGAACTTGAAGAATTCGATGATAAAAAGAAAAAGGGAGTTGCATTTAAAGCTATCAAAGAAGAAGAAGAAACTTCCGAGAATGAAGATGTTCCTAGTGATGATGAAATGGGAATGATCGTGAGAAAGTTCAAGAAATTCTACAGAAGAGGACAAAGGAATTTCAAGAATTATCAAGGTGGACCAAGTAAGAAAGAAAACAAAGAACAACAAATAGTATGCTATGAGTGTGGGAAACCAGGACACATCAAATCTGAATGCTTCAGAAACAAAGACAAAAAGAAGCAGAAAAAGAAAGCATATATATCATCTATTTGGGGTGATAGTTCGTCAGACGAAGAAAATGACAACAACGAGGTAGCAAATCTATGCTTGGTAGCTAAGGAAGAAGAATCAGACTCTGAGGTAAGTGACTCTGAATCATCTTATAATGAATTGTTATCTGAATATAATGCATTGCATACAGAGTTCATCAAAGTTGCTAAAGAAATGGTTAGTTATAAGAAGAAAGTAAAAGAATTAGAAAGTAATGTCATATCATCACATGAAATGTGTAAAGAGAAAGATAAGAAAATAGAAGACTTAACAAAGATTGTTGAAAAATTTACTAAAGGAAGTGAAACTCTCAAGGTTATCTTAAGTTCTCAGAAAGTTTCCTTTGATAAATCTGGAATTGGATATAATGCTGTGCATGATAAGAATAAGAAGAGTAGTAGAGACTATCTTAAATATTTTAGGAATTCTGTGCATACATCAAATCCATTTGTGTCATGCAATTTTTGTAATAGGAAAGGACATTATACTTCATCGTGTTATTTCAAAAAGAGAGAGATTATTGGAACATATAAATGGGTTCCGAAAGGAACACATATTCCAAATACTAACCACAAAGGACCCAAGAAAGTGTGGGTACCTAAAACCTGATCATCTTATTCTAGGTATGTCTCAAAGCATCTCGAGCAAACAAGTGGTATATTGATAGTGGATGTTCGAGACACATGACTGGTGACAAAAATAAGTTCACCATGTTTGAAACTAGAGAAGGAGGAAAGGTGACATTTGGAGGAAATCAATCTGGACGTATTGCTGGAATTGGTGAAGTGGGAAGAACCGATGGCATTCAAATCAACGGAGTATATTATGTTGAAGGATTATGCCACAATCTCTTAAGTGTAAGCTAAAGCACTGACAAAGATAACTGGGTGATTTTTGACTCGAAAGAATGCTTGATAGTAAGCAAGAAAGATCTACTCCTAAACAAAGAAACTATCAAGGCAAAGATCCGAGCTCAAAGGGACGGTAATTGTTATACTATTGATTTAAATTCAAATTCTTCTAAAAATTGTTTTCTTAGTCGATCAGAGGAAAGTTGGTTATGGCATAAGCGGTTGGCTCATGTCAATATGAATCAACTTGACAAATTGATCAGAAAAGATTTAGTTGTAGGCCTTCCTAAACTCAAATTCAAAGACGACATGATTTGTGAAGCATGTCAAAAAGGCAAACAAACTAAATCCTCTTTTAAAACAAAATATGAAATTTCTACTTCAAAACCTTTACAATTACTTCATATGGATTTGGTAGGACCTGCAAGAGTAAAAAGTTTTAGAGGAAATTTATATACGTTACTAATTGTTGATGATTTTACAAGGTTTGCATGGACTATATTTATTGCCTCAAAAGATGAAACTTTTGCTGAATTTATTATGTTTGCCAAAAAGGTTCAAAATGAGAATGGTATTTCTATTGTCTCTATTAGAACAGATCATGGAGGAGAATTTGATAATCAACTGTTTGAAGATTACTGCAATAATGAAGGTATAGATCACAACTTTTCAGCCCCTAGAACACCTCAACAAAATGTAGTGGAAAGGAAGAACAGGGTGCTTACAGAAATGGCAAGAGCATTACTTAATGAAAAAGAGATGTCACAAGTGTTCTGGGCAGATGCAATGAGTACTGCATGCTATATTTCAAACAGAGCATATATTCGCAAATCTCTTGGAAAGACACCATATGAACTTTACAAAGGAAGAAAGCCAAATATTGCTCATCTTCATATCTTCGGGTGTAAGTGTTTCATTCACAACAATGGTAAGGAAAATTTAGGTAAATTTGATTCAAAGTCTGATGAAGGTATTTTTCTAGGATATTCTAATAGAAGTAAAGCTTATAGAGTTTTCAATAAAAGAACATGTACTATTGAAGAATCTATTCATGTTGTGTTTGATGAAATTGAATCTCAGACAAAACTTAATGATGAAGAAGAAATGGATTCAATCAAGAAAAACAAATCTATTTCAAAGCAGGATGATTTTGAAACAAATGATTTTCAAAATTTAGAAGATGTTGATGATCATGCTCAACCTAAAGCATGGAGACATATGAAGGATCATCCAATTGATCAAGTTATAGGAGATATTCATGAAGGTGTCAAAACCAGAAATAGAATCCTCAATGAGGTAACATTTTCAGCTTTTATTTCTGAAATTGAGCCTTCTAATATGGAAGAAGCTTTATCTGACAATGATTGGGTGATTGCTATGCAAGAAGAACTAAATCAATTTCAAAGAAATCAAGTTTGGGATTTGGTTCCTCGACCTAAAGATCATACGGTTATAGGGACCAAATGGGTTTTCAAAAACAAACTTGATGAATCAGCAATCATTGTGAGAAATAAAGCAAGATTGGTTGCCAAAGGCTATAATCAAGAAGAAGGTATTGATTATGAGGAAACATATGCTCCAGTGGCAAGATTGGAAGCAATACGAGTACTCTTAGCTTTTGCTTGCATCAAAAGTTTTAAACTTTATCAAATGGATGTAAAAAGCACTTTTCTAAATGGTTATATTATGGAGGAAGTATATATCGAACAGCCTCCTGGTTTTGAAGATGAAACAAAACCTGATTATGTCTTCAAACTTAAGAAAGCATTATATGGTTTGAAACAAGCACCCAGAGCTTGGTATGAAAGACTAAGCAAATTTCTTCTTGATCAAGGTTTTGTCAGAGGTAAAGTTGATACAACTCTATTCATCAAACATAACAAAAATGATATTCTAATAGTTCAAATTTATGTTGATGATATTATTTTTGGTGTTACTAACGAATCTATGTGTCAAGATTTCTCTAAGATTATGCAGGGAGAATTTGAAATGTCCATGATGGGAGAATTGAACTTCTTTCTTGGACTTCAGATCAAACAAAAGAAGAATGGCATATTTATATCTCAGACAAAGTATTTGAAACAGTTGTTGAAGAAATATGGACTAGATAATGCTAACGGAGTTGATACTCCAATGAGTTCTACAACATTGTTGGATGCTGATGTAAAGGGACCTAGCTTCAACATCACAAAGTATAGAGGAATGATTGGTTCATTACTCTATCTTACAGCAAGCAGGCCAGATATTCAATTCAGTGTAGGAATGTGTGCAAGGTATCAATCCAATCCTAAGGTATCTCATGCAGAGACAGTAAAAAGAATTTTCAAATATCTAGGAGATACTTCAGAGCTTGGACTTTGGTATCCAAAAAGAGGGAACGAGTATTTAATGGCATATTCAGATTCAGATCACGGTGGATATAAAACTGACAGAAAGAGTACCAGTGGACAATGTCAATTTCTCGGAGGTTCTCTAGTATATGGTTCAGCAAGAAGCAGAACACAGTTTCATTATCTTCGACTGAAGCTGAATATATAGCTGTAGCAAGCTGCTGTTCTCAAGTGCTATGGTTGAAACAACAACTTCAAGATTTGGGAATTTATTTAAAAGAAATCCCAATCTATTGTGATAATACTAGCACGATAAGCTTGGCAAAAAATCCTATACAACATTCAAGAACCAAGCATATAGACATTCGACATCATTTCATTCGGGATCATGTTCAAAAGAAAGATGTCAAAGTGGAATTTATACCAACTCATCTTCAACTTGCGGATATTTTCACAAAACCAATTGCAAAAGAGCAATTCCTCTATATTCGAAGAGAATTGGGAATGATTAATCCCAATGAGTTGTAAGTTTTCTTGTTAAAAAGTTTAATTAAATGTTTCTTTTGATGATAACCATACTGACTTTAGCATCAGAGTGGCCAAAATTTGTTTTTGCAGGAGTCTCACTCGAGCACTGAAGGTACTGCTCGAGTGAGGAGCTGTGTCACTCGAGCACAAACAGCTCTGCTCTAGCACAGCACTATTTAGGATACTCTGTTCTTTGATAGATAAAACAGAGGTTAACAGAGGAGTTAAGAATACCAAGGGAATATATCAGAAACAACAGTGAGAATTGAACTCACTCGCGAGTGAGGAATTCTCACTCGAGCATGGTATGAATATGCTTGAGGTGAGGAATGCTTGCTCGAGTGAAGAAAAGGAAGTCCTTCGCAAAAGCTATCCAAATCATGGTTACTTAAATGATCTTGGAGGATTTAAGTATAAAGATACAGAAATATATCAAGGAATTCACAATCCAGGTACGTTTTACTTGTTTCTTTATTTTTCCAGAATATCACTCGAGCACAGCTAGAACACACTCGAGCACAGTATGAACATCACTCGAGCACTAGGGTTCATGCTCGAGCACTGTCACTTATATCAGTTACTGGGGAGCTCAGAACGTCGCACTTCCTCCTCTCACTCGAAGTGCTTTCTCACTCGAAAGACACAACTCTTCACCTTCAACCGTTTTCTCATCATTCAATCACATCTTTCTGCTTCAAATCGCCGTTACAACCTTTCAATCTTCTATAAGAGGTGATTTTTGTCTTCTGCATTTCTCACTTGTGCCCTAATCTCCACTTATCTTTCTTTCAAAAAAAAAACTAAGAGTTTTTACTTATCTTCCACTTTCTTTACAATGGCAAGAACAAAGCTACCCTCTATTCCTCAAAAATCTCATTCTCCTTCTCCTACTCACTCTGCTGCAAGTGAATCTGGAACCCCTGAACTTACTCCTCCATCTCCCAAAATCTCTTCCTCACCTTCACCTCCTCCTAAACCAAAAACCAAAAAGAGGACTCCGGCTAAGAAACCTCATCCAAAGCCTCAAGTTTCAAAGAAAGACCAACCTCCTCAAAAGAAACCAAAGGGGGTGGTATTTATGTAAGCGGCAAGCTTCACCCAAGAGGGGGTGAATTGGGTGATGTTATAAATTTTTCGTTTGAGATGGTGATATGTAAATATAGTGGATAGAGTAGAGTAGAGAAGATTTGAACACAGAGAGTTATACTGGTTCGGCCTAACAATAATGCCTACGTCCAGTCCTCAGAGATCAAGACCTACTGAGCTTTTCACACTATCTCCAAGATTCAATGGGCTCTCAGAACGCCACAAGACAACAATCGTCCTTGAATGGACTACGAGCAGAAATATTCTCTCGACAAGAAACTTCTCTCCCCCTTACGACAAGTCTTATGTGTAGAGAAACAACCTATGACTCTTCTCACTTGCTTATGTATACAAGACTTATGAGCAGCAACGTTTTCTTCTGCTTACACCACTGTAAGTCTTATGAACAACAACGTTCTCTCCTGCTTGTATTTTATAAGGCTTATGAGTGAAAGATACTACAAGGAATTCTCTCAACTGCTTCTCTCGTAAGGAATAACTACCCTCTCAAGATCCCAAAACCTTGAGATTACACAAACATAGAATTTTGAGTTTGTATGAGGACTCTCTTACAGAGTAAATAACTAAACACTGAAGATCAAAGTGTATACAGAGAGAAAATATGAAGAACAGAAACTTGATGAATTCTTGTGCTATGAAGTTCTCTGCGTATATGTATATGTGTGTCTCACGTTCTTCTTGAATCTCTGTATATATAGAGCCTCCTCAGTTTTTGCCCGTTTGAACACTCAATATAGGAGGAGCGGGTCTTTTGAAAATATTGGCAGGCACGTGCATGTTGAAATGGAATAAACTGAGTGCGGTAGGTGCCAGCGTGTTTACAATCATCTTGTTTGCCATTATTTGACTTTCCTCATGTGGTGTCTTTCAAACGTTCATATTCCTGTATCTCACTTTTAAAATAATCAAAACAATGTTAAACAATGATAATAGGTAATGATGATATGAATAAAGAATAATAATACATGTTCGGAATGCACGTTGTGAAACTCAGCTTTTTCTGTGGTCAACAGGGCATCACTCGAGCATGAAAAGCTCACCTCGAGTGATCTCCTATTTTTCCTTCATTTGCCTCTGTTATCGGGTTGTGCTTGCATAAATATCAGAGAGACAAAATCTTCACTCGCGGGTGAAGAGGGGTCTCACTCGAGCACAAAAACCTCTGCTCGAGTGATCCTTCATTTTTATAAGGGAGTGTCTTCTCGGGTCATCACTCGCATACCATTTTGACAAGAGTGAGAATTTGTACTCGCGGGTGAAACTGACCCTCACTCGAGCACACTTACCTCTGCTCGAGTGAGAAGCATATTCTCAGGGAATATGCTCTCTAAACCATCACTTGCATCAGAATTTCAGAGGGATAGAATTTTCACTCGCGAGTGATGTGGGCCCTCACTCGAGCACATTTACCTCTGCTCGAGTGAGAAGCATATTCTCAAGGAATATGCTTTCTTGAACAAGTACTCGCAACTGATCTGGAGAGGGATGGAATTATTACTCGCAAGCATGGACGTGTCACTCCAAGCATGGATGGGTGTGCTCGAGCACACTTGCACATTTCTGAAATTCAAGACTCTCGGCCAAGTACTCGTAGTGCCTTTCTCGAGTGAATGATGGAAGCATGCTATAACTTGCTCTCGGCCAAGCACTCGCAGATCCTTGCTCGAGTGAATGGAGGAAGCATTCCATTACTTGCTCTCGACCAAGTGCTCGCAGATCCTTGCTCGCATACGTGCTCGAGTGAGAATGACTTCTCTGCTCGAGTGCATACCTTGTGCTTCGAGTGATTCATTGAACACAGAGGGAGAATGCCTCTCGGGTACTCACTTCCTGGCTTTCTCTCACATCTGCTCGAGTATAGAAGTGATTTGTGCTCGAGTGCAGTTTTCATGCTCGAGCACTCAAGTGCAATTTCACAGCAGATATCAGCAAACTTTAAATATGCATTTGGTAACTTGGAATCTTTTCTTAACCTTTTAAAAACATGTTTCAATCATAATTGAATTATTGTTATCATCAAAACTTGGGATCTAACATTCTCCCCCTTTTTGATGATGACAAAACTCTTTGTGATGAAGATTTAAAAGAAATTGAATGAGATTGAAAAGATTTGAAATTTCTTCAAAGTTTCCAAAAATGCATATCAAGCTTAAGCTTCAATTTCAAGTTTTCCTGCAATGTTTCCTCTGGACACTTAACAGCCAAGATAAGTATAGTATGAGGTATGTAACTTAATAAGAGTGTAATTAACTTGAAACATTGAAATTTTGAAAATTAAAGACTTGAACCATGTTATTAAATTTAACAAACTTGAACAACACAAGATAACTTCAAAATAGTAAAATAGCATACATTATATATCAAGTCCTACCCAATACAGCAAACTACCCAAACATCCAAATACACCCTACAGAAGCTCAGAAAACATCACACATCCTTCTCCCCCATTTTGTCAACATCAGAAGGGGGTTCTGGAGGTGGAACAAAAGATATCATTGCAGTGAGAGGGTCAATGGGCTGGTCAGGAGGAGATGGTGGCTGTGGTACAAATGTAACATCTACATTAGACTCAGGATCAGTGAAAAGTACATGAGTCTCTGGATGAGGGGGTGATGTATGAGTGGTCTCTGGAGGCACCCCGGAAGATGAGGAGGGAAAATGTGAATGCAGGAAGGTCTCCATATTAGTGATCCTCTGTGACATCTCATCTTGTGTTTTGAACATCAGTTCAAAGTTAAGATTGGCCTGATCTACCAATTTAACAACTTGTGTTTCCATCTTCTCCACAAGCTTTTCATACTCAGTTACCAGCTCCTTCTTCAAACTTGATACAGCATGATTGATTACCTCAGACAGATGATTGGACAGAGAGGTATTGAGAAATGAAGGAGGAGGAATAGGCCCTTGTGCAGAAGATTGTGCCTCATCTCCTCTGGATGGAGTGGCTTCCCTCTTTGATGTGGCTTTGGTTCGACTCACCGGAAGATTGATTCCCATGTGAGATAATTGAGTCTTTCCAAACCTTGAGATGAGCACCCTTTCTTTCCCTTCCAGATACCAGATCTTGTTTTTCATCAATATGAAGGAAACAAGTTGAGGGTAAGGTATGGTTGTGGATCTTGTTGAAGAAAATCGAAACCTTCTCATCTCACTAAAGATGATCTCCCCTACATTCCTCTGTTGCCCAGCAACCAATGAAGCCAAGAGATAATAATCCTTTTGAGCAAAGTGGGTAAAGTTTTTGGATTTATTTACTATGCTCCGGGAATAAATGTAATGGAGGATTCTGTGATTATCAGGCATGTCAATAGGTTTGAAAGTAAGGGGTCCAATTGGGTCTTTTGGTCTCAAAATGTTAAAGGTTTCATTGGCAGAGAATGAGGGTGGATCAGTAGGAGGTGCTACATAACCAAGCAAATCATTAATGATTTTGGCAGAAATCATAATGAATTTCCCTCTAATGGTTGTAGATACAGCTTCTTCAATCAAATCACCGGATCTAGACATGATATTATGAGTTTTCATGTTGGAATAAAATGTCTTTACAACAGTGGGGGAATATGGCAAATGAATTTCTAACCATGGAGCATAGTATTGTAGATAAGGGTATAGGTCCAAATGACAGTTCTTTTTCAGGTAATCCAAATCTACATATACTACAGGGCAGAAATGTCTATGCTTAAATTCATCATCATATACCTTCTGTGGTAAAGCCTTAAGCTCTGTCACATTGAATCCCTCAGGAGGGCTAGTGAGTTGGTCATCCACTGGTGCTTGGGAGGCAGAGGGTGCTCCTGAAGCAGAAGCACTTGGGTACTTAACTTGATGTGAACTGGAGACCCCGGCCTGAGATGTGATCTTCCCAACTATCTTGTCCAATTTGGATTTTTCTATTGCTTCCCTGAGTTGTTTACTGAAAGTATCCCCAGATGAAGAGGATGACTGGGGTTGCTCTGAATCCTTCTTCTTTCCCTTCCCTTGTACTTCTTTGGATTGGGACCGAGTGACTATGGGTTCCTTGAAGACCACACCTTTTGTTTTCTTTTGAGGAGGTTGGTCTTTCTTTGAAACTTTAGGCTTTGGGTGTGTTTTTGGAGTCCTCTTCTTGGTTTTGGGCTTAGGAGGAGGTGTAGGTGAGGGTGAGTTTTTGGGAGATGGAGGAGTAATTTCAGGGGTTCCAGATTCACTGGCAGCAGAGTGAGTGGAAGAAGGAGAATGAGACTTTTGAGAAATAGAGGGTAACTTTGTTCTTGCCATTGGAAAAGTGGAAGAGAAACAAGAACTCTTGGTTTTTGACAGAAGAGAAACAAATACAAGTAGAAATTAGGGCACAAGTGAAGAATGTAGAAGACAAGAAATCACCTCTTATAGCAGATTGAAAGGTTGTAACGGCGATTTGAAGCAAAAGGACGTGATTAAATGATGAGAAAACGGTTGAAGATGAAGAGTTGTGTCTTTCGAGTGAGAGAGCACTTCGAGTGAGAGGAGAAAGTGCGACGTTCTGAGCTCCTCAGTAACTGATATAAGTGACAGTGCTCGAGCATGAACCCTAGTGCTCGAGTGATGTTCATACTGTGCTCGCGAGTGTTCTATCTGTGCTCGAGTGATGTTCTGGAAAAACAAAGAAACAAGTAGAACGTACCTGGATTGTTGATTCCCTGACATATTTTGCATCTTTGTACTCAAATCCTCCAAAATCATTTGAGTAACCATGATTTGGATAGCTTTTGCACAGAATTCCTTTTTCCTCACTCGAGCAGGCATTCCTCACCTCAAGCATGTTCATACCATGCTCGGGTGAGACTTCCTCACTCGCGAGTGAGTTCAATTCTCACTGTTTGTTCATGATATATTCCTTTGGTGTTCACAACTCCTCTGTTAACCTCTGTTTTAATTATAAGAGAACAGAGCATCATGAATAGTGCTGTGCTCGAGCAGACCTTCCTGTGCTCGAGTGACACAGCTCCTCACTCGAGCAGTACCTCCAGTGCTTTGAGTGAGACTCCTGCAAAAACACATTTTGGCCACTCCGATGCCAAAGTCAATATGGTTATCATCAAAACAACATTTAATTAAACATTTTAACAAGAAAACTTACAGCTCATTGGGATTAACCATTCCCAATTCTCTTCGAATATAGAGAAATTGCTCTTTTGCAATTGGTTTCGTGAAAATATCCGCAAGTTGAAGATGAGTTGGTATGAATTCTACTTTGACATCTTTCTTTTGAACATGATCTCGAATGAAATGATGTCGAATGTCTATATGCTTGGTTCTTGAATGTTGTACAGGATTCTTTGCCAAGCTTATCGTGCTAGTATTATCACAATAGATTGGGATTTCTTTTAGATAAATTCCCAAATCTTGAAGTTGTTGTTTTAACCAGAGCACTTGAGAACAGCAACTTGCTACAGCTATATACTCAGCTTCAGTCGAAGATAATGAAACTGTGTTCTGCTTCTTGCTGAACCATGACACTAGAGAACCTCCGAGAAATTGACATTGTCCACTGGTACTCTTTCTGTCAGTTTTATATCCACCGTGATCTGAATCTGAATATGCCATTAAGTATTCGTTTCCTCTCTTTGGATACCAAAGTCCAAGCTCTGAAGTATCTCCTAGATATTTGAAAATTCTTTTTACTGTCTCTGCATGAGATACTTTAGGATTGGATTGATACCTTGCACACATTCCTACACTGAACTGAATATCTGGCCTGCTTGCTGTAAGATAGAGTAATGAACCAATCATTCCTCTATACTTTGTGATGTTGAAGCTAGGTCCCTTTACATCAGCATCCAGCAATGTTGTAGAACTCATTGGAGTATCGGCTCCGTTAGCATTATCTAGACCATATTTCTTTAACAGCTCTTTCAAATACTTTGTCTGAGATATAAATATGCCATTCTTCTTTTGTTTGATCTGAAGTCCAAGGAAGAAGTTCAATTCTCCCATCATGGACATTTCAAATTCTCCCTGCATAATCTTAGAGAAATCTTGACACATAGATTCGTTAGTAGCACCAAAAATAATATCATCAACATAAATTTGTACTATTAGAATATCATTTTTGTTATGTTTGATGAATAAAGTTGTATCAACTTTCCCTCTGACGAAACCTTGATCAAGAAGAAATTTGCTGAGTCTTTCATACCAAGCTCTGGGTGCTTGTTTCAAACCATATAATGCTTTCTTAAGTTTGAGGACATAATCAGGTTTTGTTTCATCTTCAAAACCAGGAGGTTGTTCAACATAGACTTCCTCCATAATATAACCATTTAGAACAGCGCTTTTTACATCCATTTGATAAAGTTTAAAACTTTTGATGCAAGCAAAGGCTAAGAGTACTCGTATTGCTTCCAATCTTGCTACTGGAGCATATGTTTCCTCATAATCAATACCTTCTTCTTGATTATAGCCTTTGGCAACCAATCTTGCTTTGTTTCTCACAATGATTGCTGATTCATCAAGTTTGTTTTTGAAAACCCATTTGGTCCCTATAACCGTATGGTCTTTAGGTCGAGGAACCAAATCCCAAACTTGATTTCTTTGAAATTGATTTAGTTCTTCTTGCATAGCAATCACCCAATCATTGTCAGATAAAGCTTCTTCTATATTAGAAGGTTCAATCTCAGAAATAAAAGCAGAAAATGTTACCTCATTGAGGATTCTATTTCTGGTTTTGACACCTTCATGAATATCTCCTATAACTTGATCAATTGGATGATCCTTCATATGTCTCCATGCTTTAGGTTGATCATGATCATCAACATCTTCTAAATTTTCAAAATCATTTGTTTCAAAATCATCCTGCTTTGAAATAGATTTGTTTTTCTTGATTGAATCCATTTCTTCTTCATCATTAAGTTTTGTCTGAGATTCAATTTCATCAAACACAACATGAATAGATTCTTCAATAGTACATGTTCTTTTATTGAAAACTCTATAAGCTTTACTTCTATTAGAATATCCTAGAAAAATACCTTCATCAGATTTTGAATCAAATTTACCTAAATTTTCCTTACCATTGTTGTGAATGAAACACTTACACCCGAAGATATGAAGATGAGCAATATTTGGCTTTCTTCCTTTGTAGAGTTCATATGGTGTCTTTCCAAGAGATTTACGAATATATGCTCTGTTTGAAATATAACATGCAGTACTCATTGCATCTGCCCAGAATACTTGTGACATTTCTTTTTCATTAAGTAAAGCTCTTGCCATTTCTGTAAGCACTCTGTTCTTCCTTTCCACTACTCCATTTTGTTGAGGTGTTCTAGGAGCTGAGAAGTTGTGATCTATCCCCTCGTTGTTGCAGTAATCTTCAAACAATTGATTATCAAATTCTCCTCCATGATCTGTTCTAATAGAGACAATAGAAACACCTTTCTCATTTTGAACCTTTTTGGCAAACATAATAAATTCAGCAAAAGTTTCATCTTTTGAGGCAATGAATATAGTCCAAGCAAATCTAGTAAAATCATCTACAATTACTAACGTATATAAGTTTCCTCCAAAACTTTTTACTCTTGCCGGTCCTACTAAATCCATATGAAGTAATTGTAAAGGTTTTGAAGTAGAGATTTCATATTTTGTTTTAAAAGAAGATTTAGTTTGTTTGCCTTTTTGACATGCTTCACAAATCATGTCATCTTTGAACTTTAGCTTGGGAAGGCCAACAACTAAATCTTTTCGGATCAATTTGTCAAGTTGATTCATATTGACATGAGCCAAACGCTTATGCCATAACCAACTTTCCTCTGATCGACTCAGAAAACAATTTTCAGAAGAATTTGAATTTAAATCAATTGTATAACAATTACCGTCCCTTTGAGCTCGGATTTTTGCCTTGATTGTTTCTTTGTTTAAAGGTAGATCTTTCTTACTGACTATCAAGCATTCTTTCGAGTCGAAAATCACCCAGTTATCTTTGTCAGTACTTTGGCTTACGCTTAAGAGATTGTGGCATAATCCTTCAACATAATATACTCCGTTGATTTGAAAGCCATCTGTTCTTCCCACTTCACCAATTCCAGCAATAAGTCCGGATTGATTTCCTCCAAAAGTCACCTTTCCTCCTTCTCTAGGTTCAAACATGGTGAACTTATTTTTGTCACCAGTCATGTGTCTCGAACATCCACTATCAATATACCACTTGTTTGCTCGAGATGCTTTGAGACATACCTAGAATAAGATGATCAAGTTTTAGGTACCCACACTTTCTTGGGTCCTTTGTGGTTAGTATTTGGAATATATGTTCCTTTCGGAACCCATTTATATGTTCCAATAATCTCTCTCTTTTTGAAATAACACGATGAAGTATAATGTCCTTTCCTATTACAAAAATTGCATGACACAAATGGATTTGATGTATGCACAGAATTCCTAAAATATTTAAGATAGTCTCTACTACTCTTCTTATTCTTATCATGCACAGCATTATATCCAATTCCAGATTTATCAAAGGAAACTTTCTGAGAACTTAAGATAACCTTGAGAGTTTCACTTCCTTTAGTAAATTTTTCAACAATCTTTGTTAAGTCTTCTATTTTCTTATCTTTCTCTTTACACATTTCATGTGATGATATGACATTACTTTCTAATTCTTTTACTTTCTTCTTATAACTAACCATTTCGTTAGCAACTTTAATAAACTCTGTATGCAATGCATTATATTCAGATAACAATTCATTATAAGAGGGTTCAGAGTCACTTACCTCAGAGTCTGATTCTTCTTCCTTAGCTACCAAACATAGATTGGCTACTTCGTCGTTGTCATCTTCTTCGTCTGACGAACTATTACCCCAAATAGATGATATATATGCTTTCTTTTTCTGCTTCTTTTTGTCTTTGTTCCTGAAGCATTCTGATTTGATATGTCCTGGTTTCCCACATTCATAGCATACTATTTGGTGTTCTTTGTTTTCTTTCTTGCTTGGTCCACCTTGATAATTCTTGAAATTCCTTTGTCCTCTTCTGTAGAATTTCTTGAACTTTCTCACGATCATTCCCATTTCATCATCACTAGGAACATCTTCATTCTCGGAAGTTTCTTCTTCTTCTTTAATAGCTTTAAATGCAACTCCCTTTTTCTTTCTATCATCGACTTCTTCAAGTTCCTTTTTGAATCTCATCTTACCTTCATATTCGGAAAGACTACCAAAGAGAGCAGCTACGGATCTCATCGACTCTCCTTTGGCTTCTTCGATGGCTGTCACCTTTGCTTCCCATTCTTTTGTAAGAATATTAAGAATCTTTCTTACCTGGGAATTTTGATCAAACGACTTTCCAAGAGCAGATAATTGATTAACAAGATGAGTATACCTTAGTTCAAATTCTGATATACTCTCTCCAGATTTCATACGAAATAAATCATACTCTGTTATTAAAGTATTGATCCTATTTTCTTTGATTCCAGATGTACCTTCGTGAGCAATTTTAAGAGCATCCCACATATCTTTGGCAGTAGGTAGAGTACATATACAAAAATATTCTTTTTGACTAAGAGCACTCTGTATCATTAAAATGGCTTTGCTATTTAACGTTACTAACCTCTTGTCATTTTCGTCAAACTCATCTGGAGTCTTTTTGATTGCTCTATCTTCGATTTTCTTCACTGGAACATAGTCACCATCTTGTATAACATTCCATAACCCATACTCGTTGGCCATCACGAACACTCTGAATTTGGTTTTCCAGAACGAAAAATGTTCTCCAGCAAAACCAGGAGGTCTAGTGATTGAAGCACCGTCTGGAAGGATATTTTCACCCATTGTTGCCATTGATAGGATCCTTCTCAAGCTGTTAGGCTCTTCGGAGAAGACGAGGCTCTGATACCAAATGTAAGCGGCAAGCTTCACCCAAGAGGGGGGTGAATTGGGTGATGTTATAAATTTTTCGTTTGAGATGGTGATATGTAAATATAGTGGATAGAGTAGAGTAGAGAAGATTTGAACACAGAGAGTTATACTGGTTCGGCCTAACAATAATGCCTACGTCCAGTCCTCAGAGATCAAGACCTACTGAGCTTTTCACACTATCTCCAAGATTCAATGGGCTCTCAGAACGCCACAAGACAACAATCGTCCTTGAATGGACTACGAGCAGAAATATTCTCTCGACAAGAAACTTCTCTCCCCCTTACGACAAGTCTTATGTGTAGAGAAACAACCTATGACTCTTCTCACTTGCTTATGTATACAAGACTTATGAGCAGCAACGTTTTCTTCTGCTTACACCACTGTAAGTCTTATGAACAACAACGTTCTCTCCTGCTTGTATTTTATAAGGCTTATGAGTGAAAGATACTACAAGGAATTCTCTCAACTGCTTCTCTCGTAAGGAATAACTACCCTCTCAAGATCCCAAAACCTTGAGATTACACAAACATAGAATTTTGAGTTTGTATGAGGACTCTCTTACAGAGTAAATAACTAAACACTGAAGATCAAAGTGTATACAGAGAGAAAATATGAAGAACAGAAACTTGATGAATTCTTGTGCTATGAAGTTCTCTGCGTATATGTATATGTGTGTCTCACGTTCTTCTTGAATCTCTGTATATATAGAGCCTCCTCAGTTTTTGCCCGTTTGAACACTCAATATAGGAGGAGCGGGTCTTTTGAAAATATTGGCAGGCACGTGCATGTTGAAATGGAATAAACTGAGTGCGGTAGGTGCCAGCGTGTTTACAATCATCTTGTTTGCCATTGTTTGACTTTCCTCATGTGGTGTCTTTCAAACGTTCATATTCCTGTATCTCACTTTTAAAATAATCAAAACAATGTTAAACAATGATAATAGGTAATGATGATATGAATAAAGAATAATAATACATGTTCGGAATGCACGTTGTGAAACTCAGCTTTTTCTGTGGTCAACAGGGCATCACTCGAGCATGAAAAGCTCACCTCGAGTGATCTCCTATTTTTCCTTCATTTGCCTCTGTTATCGGGTTGTGCTTGCATAAATATCAGAGAGACAAAATCTTCACTCGCGGGTGAAGAGGGGTCTCACTCGAGCACAAAAACCTCTGCTCGAGTGATCCTTCATTTTTATAAGGGAGTGTCTTCTCGGGTCATCACTCGCATACCATTTTGACAAGAGTGAGAATTTGTACTCGCGGGTGAAACTGACCCTCACTCGAGCACACTTACCTCTGCTCGAGTGAGAAGCATATTCTCAGGGAATATGCTCTCTAAACCATCACTTGCATCAGAATTTCAGAGGGATAGAATTTTCACTCGCGAGTGATGTGGGCCCTCACTCGAGCACATTTACCTCTGCTCGAGTGAGAAGCATATTCTCAAGGAATATGCTTTCTTGAACAAGTACTCGCAACTGATCTGGAGAGGGATGGAATTATTACTCGCAAGCATGGACGTGTCACTCCAAGCATGGATGGGTGTGCTCAAGCACACTTGCACATTTCTGAAATTCAAGACTCTCAGCCAAGTACTCGTAGTGCCTTTCTCGAGTGAATGATGGAAGCATGCTATAACTTGCTCTCGGCCAAGCACTCGCAGATCCTTGCTCGAGTGAATGGAGGAAGCATTCCATTACTTGCTCTCGACCAAGTGCTCGCAGATCCTTGCTCGCATATGTGCTCGAGTGAGAATGACTTCTCTGCTCGAGTGCATACCTTGTGCTTCGAGTGATTCATTGAACACAGAGGGAGAATGCCTCTCGGGTACTCACTTCCTGGCTTTCTCTCACATCTGCTCGAGTATAGAAGTGATTTGTGCTCGAGTGCAGTTTTCATGCTCGAGCACTCAAGTGCAATTTCACAGCAGATATCAGCAAACTTTAAATATGCATTTGGTAACTTGGAATCTTTTCTTAACCTTTTAAAAACATGTTTCAATCATAATTGAATTATTGTTATCATCAAAACTTGGGATCTAACAATTTAAGGAACCAATAATCACCCTGTCTCAATCCAAAGAGGTTCAAGGAAAGGGAAAGAAGAAGGATTCAGAACAACCCCAATCATCTTCTTCTTCTGGGGATACATTCAGTAGACAACTCCGGGAAGCAATAGAGAAATCCAAACTTGACAAGATAGTTGGGAAGATTGCTTCTCAAGCCGGTGTTTCAAGTTCACATCAAGATAGGAAACCAAGTACTTCTGCTTCAGGAGCACCTTCTGCCTCCCAAGCACCAGTGGATGATCAACTCACTAGTCCTCCTGAGGGATTCAATGTTGCAGAGCTTAAGGCTTTATCTCAGAAGGTATATGATGATGAATTCAAACATAGACATTTCGACCCAGTAGTATATGTTGATCTAGATTATCTGAAAAAGAACTGTCATTTGAACTTGTACCCTTACCTTCAATACTATGCTCCCTGGCTAAATATTCATTTGCCATATTCCCCCACTGTTGTGAAAACTTTCTACTGCAACATGAAAACTCATAATATTATGTCTAGATCCGGTGAGTTGATTGAAGAAGCTGTATCTACAACCATTAGAGGGAAATTCATTATGATTTCTGCCAAAATCATAAATGATTTACTTGGTTATGTTGCACCTCCTACTGATCCACCCTCTTTCTCTGCCAATGAAACTTTTAAAATTTTGAGACCAAAAGACCCAATTGGCCCCCTCATTTTCAAACCTATTGATATGCCTGATAATCACAGAGTCCTTCATTATATATATTCCAGGAGCATAGTCAATAAATCCAAGAACTTTACCCACTTTGCTCAAAAGGATTACTATTTCTTGGCTTCTTTGGTTGCTGGGCAACAAATGAATGTAGGGGAGATCATTTTTAATGAGATGAGAAGGTTTCGATTTTCTTCAATAAGATCCACAACCATACCTTACCCTCAACTTGTTTCCTTCATCTTGATGAAAAACAAAATTTGGTATTTGGAAGGAAAAGAAAGGATTCTCATCTCAAGGTTTGGTAAGACTCAGTTAACTCACATGGGTATCAATCTTCCGGTGAGTCGGACCAAAGCCACATCAAAGAGGGAAGCCACTCTATCCAGAGGAGATGAGGCACAATTATCAGCACAAGGTCCTATTCCTCCTCCTTCCTTTCTCAATGCCTCTCTGTCCAATCATCTGACTGAGGTAATTAATCAAGCTGTATCAAGTTTGAAGAAGGAGTTAGTCACTGAATATGAGAAGCTTGTGGAGAAGATGGAAGCACAAGTCATCAATATGGTAGACAAGGCCAATCTTAATTTTGAACTGATGTTCAAAACCCAGGATGAGATGTCACAGAGGATCACCAGTATGGAGACTTTCCTGCACTCCCATTTTCCCTCTTCATCTTCCGGGGTGCCTCCTGAGACCACTCCTCCCTCAGTACCACAGACTCATGTGCTATTCACCGATCCAGATTCCAATGTAGATGTTACATTTGATCGGTCGCCTTCACTACCTCCCTCATCATCTGTACCACAACCACCATCTCTTTCTGATCAGCCTATTGACCCTCTCTCTGCTATGATTTCCTTTGTTCCACCTCCAGACCCCCTTCTGATATTGACAAAACGGGGGAGAAGGATGTGTGATGTTTTCTGAGCTTCTATAGGGTGTATATGGGTGTTTGGGTAGATTTTTGTATTGGGTAGGATTTGATATGTATGTCATTTTGTATGTCATTTTGAATTACAAGTTATTATGTTATGTTGTTCAAGTTTTTCCAAAGTTAATGATATGGTTCAAGCTTTAGAATTTCAATGATGTTTCAAGTTATTAAGTTCTTATTAAGTTATATACCTCATACTATACTTACCTTGGCTGTTAAGTGTCCAGAGGAAACATTGCAGGAAAACTTGAATTTGAAACTTAAACTTGATATGCATTTGGAAACATTGAAGAAATTTCAAAAATTTTCAATCTCAATCAATCTTCATCACAAAGAGTTTTGTCATCATCAAAAAGGGGGAGAATATTAGATCCCAAGTTTTGATGATAACAATAATTCAATTATGTGCAAAACATGTTTTTAGAAGGTTAAGAAAAGTTTCCAAGTTACCAAATGCATATTTGTTGATTTGCTGATATCTGCTGTGAAATTGCACTGGAGTGCTCGAGCAAAGATCTTGCACTCGAGCATAGATCTCTTCTGTGCTCGAGCAGGTGTGAGAGAAAGCCAGGAAGTATGTACCCGAGAGGCATTCTCCCTTTGTGTTCACTAGATCACTCGAGCACTAAGGTAAGCACTCGAGCAGAGAAGCTATTCTCACTCGAGCACACATGCGAGTGAGGGTCTGCGAGTGCTTGGCCGAGAGCAAGTAATAGCATGCTTCCATCATTCACTCGAGCAGAGACATCAATGCTCGAGTATGAGCATTCTGTGCTCGAGCAAGGTACTGCGAGTACTTGGCCGAGAGTCATGAAGTTCAGAGAAGTGCAAGTGTGCTCGAGCACACCCATATATGCTCGAGTGACACGTCAATGCTTGCGAGTGAAAATTCTATCCCTCTCCAGATTTGTTGCGAGTGCTTGTTCAAAAGGTATAATCCCTGAGAATATTCTTCTCACTCGAGCAGGAGTCTTTGTGCTCGAGTGAGGGCCCACATCACTCGCGAGTGAAAATTCTATCCCTCTGAAATCCTGATGCGAGTGATGGTTTTGAGAGCATATTCCTTGAGAATATGCGTCTCACTCGAGCAGAGGTAAGTGTGCTCGAGTGAGGGTCCATATCACCCGCGAGTACAAATTCTCACTCTTGTCAAAATGGTGTGCGAGTGATGACCCGAGAAGACATTCCCTGTGGATATTGCAAGATCACTCAAGCAGAGGTTTTGTGCTCGAGTGAGACCTCTCTTCACCCGCGAGTGAAGATTTTGTCTCTCTGATAATTTATGCAAGCACAACCCGATAACAGAGGTATATGAAGGAAAATAGGAGATCACTCGAAGTGAGACTTTCATGCTCGAGTGATGCCCTGTTTGACCACTGAAAATGCTAAGTATCACAACGTTCATTCCGAATATGGTTTATTGTTATTAATTCATATCATCATTACTTTTTATCATTGTTTAACATTTTTTTGATTGTTTTAAAAGTATGATACAGGAATATGAACGTTTGAATTGAACCACATGAGAAAAGTGATACAACGGCAGACAAGATGATTATAAACACGCTGGCACCTACCGCACTCAGATTATGCAAACATGCACGTGTCTGACAATACTTTCAAATGTCCCGCTCCATAAATGAAGAATTTCCAAACGGGCAAAAAATGGAGCAACTATATATATACAGAGACTAAAAGAGAAACTATAACAACGTAGCACAAGAATTCACGAGCTTATACCAAGTCTCTGTTATTCATCATTTTCCTCTGCATACACATTGATCTTCAGTGTTTATTCATTAGCTCTGTAAGAGAGTCCTCATACAATTCAAAAATTCTATGTGTATTTGATCTCAAGGTATTGGGACCTTGAGAGGGTTTTTTTTCCTTACGAGAGAAGCCGTTGAGAGAATTCCTTGTTGTGTCTTCCACTCTTAAGCCTTATAAGATACAAGCAGAAGAGAACGTTGCTGCTCGTAAGACTTACAGTGGTGTGAGCAGGAGAGAACGTTGCTGCTCATAAGTCTTGTATACATAAGCAAGTGAGAAGAGTCATAGGTTGTTTTTCTGCACGTAAGACTTGTCGTAAGGGGGAGAGAAATTTCTTGTTGAAGAGATTATTTCTGCTCGTAGTCCGTTTAAGGACAATTGTTGTTTTGTGGCGTTTCTGAGAGCCCATTGAATCTTGGAAAGATAGTGAAAAACTCAGTAGGTCTTGATCTCTGAGGACTGGACGTAGGCATTGTTGTTAGGCCGAACCAGTATAACTCTCTGTGTTCAAATCTTCTCTTCTCTACTCTATCTACTATATTTTCATATCACCACTTCAAGCGAAAAATTTATAACATCACCCAATTCACCCCCCTCTTGGGTGAAGCTTGCCTCTTACAAATATGCTATACGCGCTACTTAACGAACCCAGAAAATTAAAAGATCATCTCCAAGTGAGGAAAGATTTACGGGCTATGGGAGTTCGTGAAGATATGTGGCCAGATGAGCATGACAAATTTCAACCGACAAAATTCCACCCCACAAAACCAAACAAGGAAGTTTTCCTTGCGACATTGAAGAAAAAAAAGTTCATGATAGGTATTCAAGCAATATTTCACAATGTATTGATATGCAGGCTTGAAAGGTTTCTGGGCTAAAGATTCATGACTCACATATTCTTATACAACAGTTACTTCCGCTAGCTTAAAAAATGTATTGTCTCCTAATATGGCCATCGTTTTGATGGAGCAGTGTTCTTTCTTTTGGAAGTTGTGTTCCAAGGTTTTGATTAGTTGTAATCCAAAATTATTCTTACTCTTTGTCATATCTTTCCGTTTTCACTATAATGGTTTACCTGATAGTCTACCTTGTTCATGAAACAAAGCTCACTGGCCCAATTCAATATTGATGGATGTATTCTATTGAGAGGTACTCATTTTACATATGTGCGTCAGCATTACTTTCTAAATTTTCTAGTGAACCATTTCAGCATTTAGTATCATTTTTACTTTTTTACTTTATAGGTTTCTTGAAGAATTGAAATCTTACGTAAGAAATAAGGCATGACCAGAAGGTTCTATAGCTAAAGGTTATATAGGGGATGAGGTCCTATATTTTCTTCTCAAGGTAATTTGCTGGCATTGAGATGGCTTTCAACTGTAGGTGATTGTATTGAACCTGAGCCATCATCAAGAGAGAGGTTAATCCCTCATGTTGGGAAACTAGTTGGAGAAAGTGAGAACTTGCAACTGATATCAACTGAGAAGTTGTAAGCACATAAGCATATCTTGATGAATTCCACTCAAGTTGAACCCTTTCTTCAATAAGAATTGTACTCTCATATGTTATTTTATATCTTTCCTTACATTTTTTACTTACATTTCATGATCTCCTTCCCATTATTAATTGCAAGGAATTCAAAAGTCTTGTGAATGTTGACAGAAAGGTCCACAAAGAATTTCCAAGTTGGTTTGCACGAAGAATACTAAATGACCGCTACCCACAGTCACCAGATTTCAGAGCTCTTGTAATTGGCCCTCTTGACCATACAAAAACACTACTACAAAAAAGTAAAGTTGTGACTCTTATAATTGTATTAGTTGTGGTGCTAGAGAAGTGCCACATATCCGGACACTATAAAAAGAAGCTGTGGCGTTTGGAAGTGCCACAGCATTTAAATTTCTATTAAAAAAATACCCTCCTGTGGCGCTTGTTGGAGGAAGTGCCATAGGAGGGGGGCCTTCTATGGCGCTTGCGTCAGCAAGCGCCACAGGAGGCAGGAAAATTTAAATGCTGTGGCACTTAAATGATTAATCATACTAATATTGGGCTTTCTAGGGTTATTACTAATTCTAAATAATATTTTTATTATTATCCTTCTTTTTTGTAAAATATAAATTATATTCCTTTAAGAGTTTGTAACTAAGAATGCTAGATCTTGAACGTTCACCAACATTTGAGACAACCAAGAAATCACAATCAATATTATATAATTAAAAACAAAATACACCATACCTAGCTTATTGCATTCAAAAGAGTCAAGCTTATGCATAATATTGACTATTATTGTCCACTAATAATGCAAACATGTGTTATCGTTTTAAAAATAAATTTATTGCTAAACAATTACATACAATAGGAATATTAGAAATAGGATATATATAAAACATGCACACACGTCTGCATAATTTTTACTATTAATTTGAAATAAAAAATTGCAGAAATTATATGCCAATTAAAAAAAAGAAGTACATTGAACTTACAGCTTAATTGATCAGTGCAGTGGAGTGGGGGACCACGTTGACTGTTGGTGATAGTTGGAACAAAACAAAGAAGTAGATTTGATGATGAAGACGTATGTGTGTGTAGGTGTGTTTTTAAGTGGGAAGATGAAGGGAAATGGAGGGAAGGGGCGACGTCCACAGCAAGAAGATGAGAAAGGGAAAATGAGAGAGGAGGGAATAATTAAAGTGGGAGTCAAAATAAAAGAGGAGGGGCAACATGCGGGAAAGGGAACAAAAGATAAGGGTGGGGGTGGGGGCAATTTTGATTGGTGGGGAGTAGATTACGTTATCCACTTAAGAGGTTAATTTTTTTTTAAATACAAGAACCAGCTGTGGCGCCTAGTTGGTCAGGCGCCACAGCTAGTGTTAATTTTTTTTATATAAAACCAGCTGGTCACGTGGTGACAAACTTGTGAATTTTTTTTAATATATAACTAGCTGTGGCGCCTGGGAAACCAGGCGCCACAGCTAGTGTAATCTTTTTATAATAGCTGGTCAGGTGATCCCAAGTGTGGTACTTGTCTTGGAAGGTGCCACACTTGGGCCAACCAGCTGTAGCACTTGTCCACCAAGCACCACAGCTGGTACCCAAAATTAAAAAAAATAAAATAGAAAAGAAAAAGAAGGGCAGCTGTGGCACTTCTTTAAAGAAGGGCCACAAAATGTGTGTCACCTTTCGATCTTTTTGTAGTAGTGAAAGGTTTAAAGTATACAATGTCAATGGTTTCAAGTTATTGTATGGTTTCATGAGGTCAAGGATTGTAAACTTAAAATTTGGGTATTTATGGCACCTTTGGGACAAGGAGTTATGTGAGTAGCAATGACGGCAACATGTAGTTTGGAGGCTTCCCTTACAATGGAAAGCTTCTTGATGTCATCAAACTAAATTACTAAGGTCGTTTAACCGTGATGTTGTTCAAGTGTTTGTGGGCAAATACGACAACTTCTCAAGGACTCACAACTGATGATTTAGGCATCACATCAGTAAATTTCTCCCGCCAATTCACACTAGTCAATCTGAAGATAATGAGCCATATATTCTTGCCTCAGAGGCACACCATATTTATTATGTCGAGGATGAGAGGCACAGGGATTGGGACATGGTGGTTCACTTAAAGCCTTGAGACCTTTACAACATGGGTGATGATAATAACATCACCTACAAAAGTGATCTATTCTATCCTGCCAATTTTAAAGACTTCTTCTCTTAAGGTGATGATGGTTTACCTAAAGTTCGGTGCATTTTTATAAGTTCATATAATTTAAATCTAATTTTTGTACAAGATAATACCACACTAACATTTTCTCCACTCAATTTTTGTAGGGATAGTGACAAAGAATGATTAAACAAATTATGTTTTTGTCCTTGTAAACCTTAATTTATATATATATATATATATTTAAAAAACTTCAGACCAATTTTTGTAGCAGTTATAGAACGGCTAAAAAATCAAACAAAACCGCTATAAAGAATGTCACTGAAACTGCTACAAATATCAACCGCTACAAAAATAGTCACATTAACTGCTACAAGCATTACACAGATTCCTATAAATACCCCCACCATACCTTATTTCAAACACTCCTCCATTTCTTTCCATCCTTCTTCTCTCTCGTTTTCTCTCATCTGGGAATTTTTTTTGAAGAGCCAAAGAACTTAGCAAGGTGATCAAAATATGGTAATTTTTTTAATTCTTTGATTTCAACATTTTTTCCTTATAATATTGAGACTAATTATTTTTTATTTTTGTCTAAAAATTTATGGGCTTTTCCTCAACATTTTCAATTTTTGTTCCATAATGATCAACATCTAGTAGACAACATAATTACCTACATATATAAAGTTTATACTTATCTAACCTAATTTAATCATTCTTCACAAATAATAACTACTATCAGTTAAGTTACTTAAATAATAAACTATTCAACACAATATTATAACAATGGACTCAAATTATTGTATTATTTGTTTTAAATTTTCCCAACATTTTGTAGCGGTTTTAAAACCGTTACAAAGTTAAACTCAAAATTGGAATAAAGTTTTGGTGCTACTTTTGAAATTTCATCCTATATTAATAGCGGTTTGATAACCACTACAAAGGTTTAGGCACCAATTTTTAAAAATTCCTATTTGTACTTAGTAGCGGTTTTCAAACCATTACAAAATTAGAGCCAACTTTTTATTTTTCATATCCTGCCACGTGAAATTGTACTATCAACATTTGTAGCTAGCATTTTTTTAACCATTGCAATCTTCTCAAATAATATGTTATCTATATACGTATCTTGTAATGATTGGAAAGAACCACTATAAATTCAGTAGCGATTGTATTACGTGAGTAGAACCACTATAAATCCCTTTGCAACAATGGATTTTGTAGCATTTTTTGCAACCACTACTACTGTCATTTGTAGTAATGGTTAAGACCACTACAAAGACACATCTTTAACTGCTACTGAACCACAATTTTTTTTTTGTACTAGAAGTATTACTTGGTAATTTATAAATGATGTCTGTCTTCTTCACAAAAATTAAGAAAAATAGCTAAAAGTAATTGGTATCATTAAAATAGTGAAAAATATTACTACTTTCCAAAATTACTCTTCAATTAAAATCAATGTTATTGGCTTTTGGAAAATGACTTTTACTCAAAACCATAGAAACCTTCTAGAAAATAACTTGGATAAGGGCTGAAGTGGTATATTAATACGACTTCCTTATAGTATATTCTTCAACTTCATTCTGTAAAGATATATCGCTATTTAGAATGTAAACATCTATAAAAAAATGTTCTGCGTGCCATTTATAAAATTCTTGCCCTTGTAACCAGATCATTACTGAAATTAAACCTTCTTATAATCAAATTCTAACAATCCTTTTTCATGGATGTTTTCATGAAACAATGTTCAAGAGCGATTGTTGTTTTAATATTGATGTTCTTTCATGAAAACCTTTCCCTTCCTAGGAGTAAAAATAATATATAGCCAAAATTGAATTCATAATTATCATATTTCTTCTTATAAATTTGAATATTATATACATTCTATTCAACTATTGTATTTTTTAAAAAATTATGTTTATTATAAACTTCAAAGATGTAAATTAATTATTCTCTTCTAAACATTTTGTCCTATTGTTATCAAGTAAAAATAATTCATGTTAATTCAGCACATTTTTTTGAGTTTTCTATAATTTTATTTTATTTGGTACACTTGTACGTATTTTGGACAGCTACAAGTTAGGAAGATGTGTAATATACCAAATTTTACAATACTAAAAACGTGTAAATATAGAAATAATAGAATAGAATAATTATCGGTATTTACAATTAAAGGTAGAGTTACTTTCGGAATTCCCAAATATCCATTGTGTCATTCATAGAAATCGAGAAGTCAATATTGTAAAAATACAAGTGTAAGAAGTTGGAGCAAAATTTGTCGGTGGCTGCAGGGTTCAGGGGTGTCAGCTGCGAGATCGGAGGAATTCGGGCATTTTGTGATGTGCCTCGATATGCGTGACATGGTCCCACGTGGGTCCCACGTGGAATTCCGGGTAATGCACCGATGGAGCAACTTTATTAAAAATAACTTCAGTAAAGTATGTAATGACAGCTCATTATGACTCATGATGACACATCTTTCGTGTTGGCCAAATAAGGAAATGACAATTGTCCCGAAATTATTACAAAGTAAAAACATGTTTTTGTGTTGGCCAAATGAGGGGGTGACATGTGTCCCTCATCATTACACATCATTACACCCACTTTAAGCCTTTCGTGTTGTCATCTTTGAAGTACGCCACCTAGCGTCTAAGTCTGGGGAATTCACCGGTCTCAGGCCGGGTCGCTTACTTTTCGAGTCGAGCACCGAACCCAAGCGTCCGGGGAAATTGTCGCTTACTTTTTGAGTCGAGCACCGAACCCAGGCGTCCGGGGAAATTGTCAGGCCTTCCCTACCCCTGACCATTTATGACCCACCGCAGAAAGAGAAAAGTGGAAGACAAATGGTTATATGACACGTGGCACTCTTAAGCCTTAAACTTGTGACACGTGGCAAGATGAGATGAGATCATTTTATTTGATTAAATCACAACCATCCATGCCTAATTAAATGGAAAAATGTCATGCAAGCATGGAAAGAGAAAGAGAAATCAGATTTCTTAAGCTTAAGAACACAAGAAGAGAGAAGGAGGAGTGAATAGTGAGTTTTCTTGACTACCGGAGCCGATTTCAACTCTGAATCACCGTTATTGTCCAGTAAGTCCTTCAAGAAACTTCCTCTACTCAATATAAGCTTCAATTCTATGGTCTTAGATTTCTCATCTGAGGTGTTTTGAGCCAATTAGTCTACTAGAGTGCCGCCGGAATACCGAACCACTTGTAGAAATGCGAAGAGGTAAGCATAGGCTTTCTTTTGAACCGAATACTTTGTGATTTCATTGAGTTTTTCTTAGCTCTTCAATCACCCATGTATTTCATTCAAGGGGTGTTTTTGAAGAAGGAAGATGTTTTAATCATATATATAAGGTGATATATGATGTTTGGAGAAGTATTAGACTTGTTGGTTGTTAAAATCACAAAGTGGAATTTTTGTTGTTTTGGGAGGCAGATTTCGGTTGGGGCCTAAATCTGGTAGAAATAATTTGATTTTGGTATTTTTGAGCTTTCCATTGGATTCTACACGAAAAATTGTGTGGGAATAGGCTCTGGTTATAATTTTTGACAGACTGGTTTAAATAATCAAAAATTGGAAATTAAGTCTACTTGTGCAACAAAGTTGCCAGTGTGTGTTTTTGTCTGGCAGTTTTGTTGTGGCGAAACTTTCACTGTCCAAACTTCATCTGTTGGTTTTGAGATTTTCCATAATTAAAGTACACTTATAGACCTTTAATTTGATAGGTATTATGAAGGATTTCGATAAGTATACTAGGAGTTATGAATTTTTGAAGTAGACCATTAAAACTGGTCAGATTTTCTGGCAGCAGGGAGAAAAAGGAAAACTGAGAAGTGTGCGTGGTCTTTCAGCTACTGAAAGTATTTTTCCCTTAAAATAGACTTAATAAGGGTTATCTAGAATTAGTTATGATTTTTCAAAGTTCAGTGAAAAATCTGTCAGCTTTTGGTAATTGTGCGAAAATTCGAAGCAAAGAGTTTTTGTAATAAAATTGGACATTTAAGAGTTAAGTTAAGCATTTGGAGTAGCTTGAGCTCATTAGCTTCATATTGGGCCTAATGTAGTGACCCTAATGGTAACCAACATAAGAGAATAATTTATGAAGAGTTGGACTAAGAAATAACTCATTGCCCGTAAATTATAATTTATAGGATTTGACATTTGCCCAGGACGTTCAAAGCACGTCAATCAAGATCAAGATTTGGAAAAATTGTCAGGTAGTAACTTATCCCTCATATATTATGTGATATGTTATATGCATGTTTGTACCATTGTGAATTTAAAACATTCAGATGAGAAGGGCTAAGGCCCAGTAGAATTTCCCAGCGCTGTGGCAAGGGACGGTTGTCCTTGAATTGGTAACTTTATGCTTTCTGCATATTGTGAATTTATCTCTGAATGTTGAATATGTTGATTGTACTGTAACTTTGGTTGACATGGCATGATATATGTGCATTTTATATGAGTGATATCTGTTACTACTGAGATTCATTGAATCTCACCATATTTTTCCAAAACAAATTTTCAGCTCGGGCAAGTAGTTCCTCAGGCAAGAAGGTAAACACGGGTGAATGAAGCAAAGGATTTAGAATTTAGTTTCTGTTAGTTATCTATTTTGGAGATTGTATGTAATTTGTATTTAAGTGTGGTCAGTCTCGTACTGACATGTATGTAAGTGCCTGTATATAAGCGAACGCGCAACGACATTCATACCAATAGTGGACAGCCGTCCACCTAGGGCCATTAATTAAACATAGTAGCTTGGGTTTGAGCAGAGAACTTATTAGTAAACACTCTGATATGAAGAAATGAACCTAAAACGGATGGCTTAAAATAAATCATAAAATAATATGAGACCCAATTTGAAAATGATATTTGAAAATATTTTTGAAAACCCATTCAAGTACAGCTCCACACTCTGCTTGAAATTGGGACTTCCACTGTTTACAAAAGATTACTGGTCTCCTTTTTAAAGATATTACTACACTTATGCCATCTATATGCTTTCAAAACATGGGTGTTACAAGATGCGCATCTTGTTTGTGGTTGCACATCATTACCTAATTATGAATATTGTAGCCCTATTTTTAGTTAGTTTCCATCATAATAATGGCGTTATTCTCTTATAGGGATATTTTGACATGAGAATAAGGTTATTAAAGCCACTTCATAAGCTATGGGAAGAATTGAAATGAGAAGATCAATTTGAGTAAAGTGAAGCAAAACGGTGGTTTGATTTATAAGGTAAAAAAATACATATAATCCATAGAGAGATTAATTAATTAATTTAGGATTTAGGGTTTAGGGTTTAGGGACTTCAGAAATCACTTATATTAAGAGATTAAGTATTTATATTAAGGCTTGTTTGGCAGGAAGAATCAGTTTTGATGGAAAGGAAGAAAAGGGAAGCAAAAGGAAAGGGAAGATAAAGGAAAACTTCCAGCCCTTGACATGTTTGGTATATGCAATGAAAAAGAATATGGTTTGATAAGAAAATTTATGTGTTGGTACGTTGAAAATGATAAGATGATGATGGAAAAGAAAGAAGACAATAATGCACATAATATAAAATTAGAAAGATTATTTTTTATTAATATGAATAATAAAATGTTGTTCGAATATACCTAGTCTACTCGTGGTGGATTAGAACCCAAGCCTAATGCAAATTGGGCCTGGGTCAAATTAAAGAGAGAGTTTTTCCTTTATGGTTCAAGAGTTATATTTATTCTCAGGTAACTAAATGTTGAAGTGTTATATCTATTTCTCTGTGTTCATGCGGATACTATATATAGGATGTGGGATTAAGGGAATAAATAATCTGAATAATAACACTCACATAATAACGCTCTCCTCCCTCTAAAAGAGTTCTCTCATTTGAATGTTCTTTTCTCTTCCTCTTTTTGGTATATTTGTTGTGTAACATGATTGTAATTCACATCAATGCTTCGGTTTAGTGTGAGTATTTCAACGAGTCAGTCAGATCCCAAGTATGCCCAAAATTCTTGCATGGTATCAAAGCAAAAGGTTTTCTTGATGTCAGTTATGTATACTAACCTTCCGCACCATGTATGTGTCACGTTGCCTGTATATAATATTATTTATTTTTCTGATGCGCAAAGCGTAGACATTAATACAACTTGCTTAAATATATTTGATTCCTCTCTTATTTGTGATTGTTTGATATGTGATTCTTTGCCCACAATATATATGCAAATCAATCAAATATTCCAGTTTCCTTGGCCTATTTCTGGGAAACACATGCTTATATTGCTTTTGAATCTGTTATATGAATATTTATTTTTGTTTCTACAATAAAATAAATAAGTTTATACACCGATATGTGTTTTGTTCCACTTTTATGTTTTCTTGATGGTATATGCAGTTGTATGAAATGCATCTAGGTAGGAAATTTATATGAATTTTATGTACCCAATGAAAATTGAATATGAAAAAATACGGACAAACAATTGGAAAACCATGATATAGGGTGGTTAAAAAACGTACGTTTTAGGCCATGAAATTAGTATGAATGTGTAGAGAATTGGAAAAATAAAGAAACCAAACCCAAAAATGATATAGAAACATTACCACGAACGTGCTGTGTGAGATTGGAATTGTTGTAACTGGAAACATTGAGATTGGGGCATTAGAAAACCCATGTTTTTTGGTCAAAAGCTTGTCAAGAAAATATAGAGGAGAAACAGACGATTCCAATGAAGCCATTTTCAGTGGAAAACTTTGATGGAAACTTGTCTGTCTTTTGGGAATGTCATCTTTGAAGCCTTGAAATTGGGTCTCACGAAATGGTGTTTCAAGGCCACACTGTCGATGTGATTATGCCCATCTCAAAAAAAAAAAAAGAGATAGACACAAAACATATCAAAATGCCACTAGAAACACCCAAAACGAAGATAGAGGAAGTCAGACCTAACGGACCCGACCAGGCTGTAACATCCCAAATTTCGGTCACCCAAAATTCCTTATATTTAAAGGAATAAAATGGCAAATTAAAGAGCTAGAATAAATTATGAAATTAATTCTTGGGTTTTCTAGAAGCGCAATATTGAGGCCCAAAGTAGAGGAACACAAGAAAATAATATTTGGCCCAATATTAATGTTAATTTTGGTCATAGGAATTAAATATTGGAAATTGAAAGGTGAACAATGCTCCCAATGGAATTTCTTGGGAATCAGTGAGTTTGTCATATAGTTTTGGATGAACAATTAATGGGCAAAAATTATGAAATTCACACGGTGAAAGTAGACATCCTAAGTTTTAATTTGATAGGTTATGTGTAATTTTTGGAGAAGTATGTAAAAACTTATGAATTTTTGAAGTTAGCCCAGAATTGGGTACGCTAATTGTTGAATCCCTAATTTTCTAGGAGTTATGAGGTTTTTGTCGGTGCTTACACAGTCTCGTGTCAGTTTTTTGCATCATCTTTCGGCAAGAGTCCTGCATCTTCTGGTGAAATTTGGGTACTCTATTTTTTGAATCCCTGATTTAGCAGTGTTTCATCTATAACACAAATTTGTGGTTGTATTCTTCTTTTCTGATATTAGTCAAAATTTATATATAGGAGGAGAGTTCACCCCTAGAGTGCCTTGTCCTCCGTCCCGCAATTCCTAGCTTAAGGATTAAGGAAGGAATTGAGTAGAGGGACGACCTTAAAGGAAGGACTCAGTAGCCCACTCCCTATAATCTCCTATTCAGGGAAATAAGGCAGTATGATAAGGTAATCAATTGTATTGTATGTTTGTGTTTGCTGGTTGCCTTTTCCATTTTGACACTAATTAAGTATCAAATGTTTTTGTACCCAGTTGAAAATGAAGTTACAAATCCTCACATTGTAAATAGGTGGCATGGGTCTAGTATCTGCTTATGTTTCTTATTCTACTGAGGTGGTAGCTAGGTAATGCACTTAATCAGTTTTTCTGTTTGAGCTCATTCAAAATGTATATTTCACCTTTGGTTTTTCCATATGCACAATTTATAATTTAGTTTAATAGAGCCAAAGCCATCCACACTGTATCATAATTCCTTGACTCCTAGACATGTTAGCATCTGCTATAAATTGATTGAACTAAGAAAATTTGTGATTCAACAGTGCTGTTGGAACTCAGTACTTGATAGTTAATAGGTGAAAGCAAAATGCTCTCACCAATAAGCCAGAAGTTTGCTAGGCTGAACTAAGCACATTTTAATTGCATATTCATGTTTATTATGATAGAAATCATTTAACCTTTTAGAGAAGCTTTTAAATGGAAAAATATTCAAAATGGAAGGTTGAATATATAGCTCCCCTTGTTTGGAAATTTAAAAAATAGTACGTACGTATGTAGTAGTTAGAGAGAAAAAAATGGTGTTTAGGCAAATCATATATATATATAGGGGAGTGATGAGAGCTTTGGTTAATATGGAATAAGAGAATCAGCCTTATGCAATAGCCTCTCAATGATGCCTTCTCCTTTAATTTTCTTCCTTTTGGAGTGTCTTCTGTGCTGAGTTCTCATCTTTAAAGCATATAGCCTCTGTATGTGTAGGAATATATAATATGAGTAAGTATGTGGAAGCAAAGTGGTAGTGTTACATTACACTAATCCTAATATTGGCATGTAATCATTAAATATGAAGTATAATTTTTTTTCATAATTCACATATTTTTCATTATTTTTGTTTCTTTTTTCACATATGTGGAAGCAAACTAGTTCTTTTTGTTTCACAACTGTTGATTATTTACGCCAAAGCTGACAAGCTATTCTCATCAGTATACACATGAATTTCCTTGCTGAAGCACCCAAAGTTTAAACCACATAACCCAGCTATATTTTGAAGTTCAGATTTTTAATAAGGGAAATATTTTTGCATTCCTGCTCGAGGACCTTGAAATAATGAGCTAACTAAAGATTTCCATTAGCTTAATCATGGTACATTGATAGTAGTAATTCTTTAATTTTATCAAGTTGCAACTGAAACATTACTTGTTTGAACTGAAACTGAAACTTGAAATAGTATTTTTACAACTATTTCATGAGACATGTACTATCATTTCTCTTCAATCAATCATTATTGTCTATGATTCTGGGTTTTATTTATGGTAAAGTTCAGCTTTTCCATTATTGCTAGTGAGGCTTATTTTGCATTTGGTTGTTGCTGTGTAATTTTCGGTCTTCAAAGCCTCTCTTCTAGCGTGAATTCCATCCCATCACACCAAACTGATCTTTGCTGAGTAGTTTAGGGTCTTCAAAGGCTTTCTTCGAGTGATTGATAAATAATTAAATTAGTCTTTGTCATTAAATAATTGAAGTGATACCTACTAATTGATATTTGCTATATATAAGCATTGTAATCTAAAATTTGCATTGTATGTGTTCATTATGTAGTTTTTAAACTAGGTACTTGAGTGAAATGATTGTTGTATGCTCTCATCATATTGCTGCTTTTTTAAGGGAAAAAATAGGAAAGAGAAAAAAATGTTGAAATATATGGATCATAGTTGGATAAAAGCCAAACGGACAAGAGTTAAATATGATAATGGGGTGAGGTGTAATACCCAAATTTTTTAGACTTGAGCTTAGAAATTAAGCCTAGATTAAGTGGACTGCTAAGCCCTTATTTAGAGGATCCCAAATTGGATTAAGAAATATGAAAATGAGTTTGATGGTGATTCCAAGGGAATAACCATAATTAGGGGCAAAACGGTAAAGTTACCAACCAATTGATCGGTTGCCTAAGAGGAAACTTATTGGTAACTTCAATATCAATGGTTGTAATTGATTTATGTAGATCAAAGGGGTGGAATCCTATGTGCTTGTGTTTATGTGAGCTCATGGGAGGTGTGTTAAGATGGTGACAAATGGCATGGTGTGGACCTTTGGATTTAGGTTAAGACTTCAACTCTTCCCTCTCTCCTCTCTCTTCTCAAATCGGTTTTTGTGTGTATGTGAGGCCCAAAATTTGTCTTCTTCATCTCTCTCTCTCTCTCTCTTCTTCCTCCATTTTCGTTGGAGCTCAAGGTGGAAAGAGAAAGTGTAAAGTTGAGATTTGGTTAGCTTCTTACCCTCTTTTGCTTAAATCATCTTCTTTAAAGTTGTTCATAGTGATGAGAGCTTCATTGCTATGGTTTTAGATTTGGGAAAGAAGGTGTTTTAGGAGCTTGAGGAATCTTGAAAGATGAAGAATCAATGATTAGCTTTGAGAAAGAGGAAGAGGTGAGTGATATCTCCCTTTTAATCTATTATTTGTGATATTTGGTGGAGTTTTATGATTTGTGGTTTTTTCCCTAATTTGGTGTAATTATGGAATGGTGGAATATTGTGGTTAAAATAGTGTATGAATGTGTAAAATGGTCTTTGAAATTGGTTGTGATCATTGGAAAGGAAATTGGTATGATTTGGGTAATGTGTGTGATAAGTGTGACCATAGGGGGAAAATGTCATTGTGGTATGATTTTGGATGTTTTGAGGTTTCCAATGGGTTCCTTGAGTGAAATTATGTGGAGATAGTCTTGTGTTAGTGTTTGGGAACCATTGGAGACATATTGGTTAAGTTTGGGAGAATTCTGGTTTTCTGCGTTTTCTGGTTTCTGATAAGATCACTCGAGTGAGGGATGAACATCACTCGGTTAGGGTTGATCCATGCTCGAGTGTTATGTATAAATTCTGTTTCTCTTCAGTTTTTCCTGTTGTGCTTTCTGGAAAATCCAAGAGTGCATAGTCTCACTCGCGGGTATGGGGTATCTGCTCGAGTAAGCTATGTTGTGCTCGAGTGTAGTGAGCCATCTGGGCTACTCCTATTTCTCTTGTACTCTCGGGTTCTCACCTTCTGGACTTCATTCTCAGGTACTCGAGTGAGGCATTTGGCCATCACTCGAGTGAGGTCCAGTGTGCTCGAGTGTTGAAGTCTGTGAAAGTTCTTTGTGCTCTCGGGTATTCACTCATCGTTGTTCACTCTGTAGTGCCTGAGTGTTGACCGTACCATTACTCGAGTGAGGTCTCCTTCACTCGAGTATCCGTACAATATCACTCGAGTGAGGCCATCTTCACTCGAGTGTCTTAGTGAAAAATTGTCAGTTTTGTGCTTCCAAAGGGGGAACTTTATTATAGTTCTTCTAACCTTTAAGGGCTTGTGTTAAAGCCAAGGGTGAGGGCTTGAGGGGCAATAATGGCAACCAACATTAAGTATTATGGAAGTGAACTTGGAATGGAGAATAACCCGATGTCCTTGATTTGGTTATAGGGTTGGGTATTCGCCCAGATTATGGTTCAATATCCGTTCAGATCGTGAGTAGCCGACACTGGAGCATATGTGGAAAGAATAAGTATAGGGAACTTTTCTCTCCTGTATGTATTTGATAATTGTGTTAGGGTGTTGATGCATGTTATTGCTTTGACTGATTATGTGAAACATATATGAGTGATTGAAGCTCTGTTTCAATTTCTACTATGGCCATGAGTATATTGTGTGAACATTGAGCATGCTAATATGTCATTGTGTGAACATGGATTATATATTGCAAGCATGTCATGCATTAAACACTTATCTTGCATGCATATTGGTATTGTTTACCTACTGAGATTCTCCAGAATCTCACCCTTCCCTACCAACAGTGTAAACAGGGCAAGTGGACCAAAATGAAGCAAGAAATCAAGGACGGCAAGGACTTCCTTCGGGTTGAAGATTCGGTAGTTGGTTATCATAGTTGGGAGTATTGTGTATTGGATATTTGTATATGTGGATGAGGATTTGACTATATGTGTGAGATAGATTTGTGTAATCCCAATATGAGGGCTTGTAATGGGCAAATGCGCCCCATAAAGCTTGAGTTAATAAATGGAATCCGGAATTGCCGGAATTATTAAATTACGTACTCTGATATATTAAATGTGATTTATCTTTTTGTAGTAATTGTATTCGGAATAGGAATGTGAGACCAGGTTATAAATGATTTCGAAAGGTATTTGTGAAACGTCTGGTAGATGGGTTTATAAATGTTGTTTTTGTCTTATTGGTCTCTATTTCACTTTTATCACGTAATCCGAATATTAATTACAGAAGGGGGTTACATGAGGGATTTTTAGACTTTGCTAGAAGAAATGTCGATGATGATAGTGAGATTTTCTGTTACACCTGTGTGGAATGTTTAATGAGAAGCGACTGATTGCTACAGATATATATACACATTTAATTTGTGAAGAATTTTGTAAAAGTTATACAGTATGTGTATAGCATTTTGAAGAATTACAAATGCCGAGTACATCTTAATAGGGGGAGTGGCTTTGGATGATAATGACATGGATAATGCAGATGACCGAATAGAGGATATTATTCGTGATGTAGGAGAATAGGCTTTTAAGCAATCAAATACATATGGTAATATGTGCAGTGATGCTGAGAAGCCGCTGTACTCGGGGTGCAAAAAATATCAATTGTTGAAAGCAGCATTGAAATTGGCAAGCTTGAAAGTATGTCATAGATGGAACAACAAGAGTTTTTCAGAAATGCATGAGGCCTTTAATGACATGCTTCCAGATGATAATCTGTTGCCTTGTCGATACTATGATGCTAAGAAAATACTGTGTCCACTAGGGATAAAGTATAAAAACATTCATTCATGTCCTAATGGTTGTATATATTATAGCAAAGAGCATGAAGAGAAGCAGCATTGTCTGACATGTGAAACCTTAAGGTACTAATCAAATAAGGCCCTTGCAAAAGTGTTGTGGTATCTTCCAATCATACTGAGCTTCAAATGCTTGTTTGCTCATGAAAATAATATAAAAAATTTGAGATGGCATGCAAATGAGAGGATATCCGATGGAAAGCTTCGACATCCAGCTGATTCTTCTTAATGGAAGAAAATTTATGAATTATTTCCTAGCTTCGGTGAAGAACCTAAGAACATTAGGCTTGGGCTTAGCACAGATGGCATGAATCCTTATAGTAGTCTAAGAAGTATACATAGTTTATGGCCTATTCTTTTAGTTATTTACAACTTATTGTTAGATCCCAAGTTTTGATGATAACAAAAAGACAATTGTATGCAAATCATGTTTTTATAAGATTAAGAAAAGATTACAAAGTTACCAAATGCATATAGGAATGTTTTCTGGTATCTGCTGTCAAATTGAACTGGAGTGCTCGAGCATGAGCTTTGCACTCGAGCATAGATCCCTTCTATGCTCGAGTAGGTACGAGTGAAAGCCAGAAAGTGTTTACCCGAGAGGCATGCCACTGTTATTTTCACTGATTCACTCGAGCACTGGAGTTTGCACTCGAGGAGAGAAGCCATTCTCACTCGAGCACATGCGAGTGAAGGTCCGCAAGTGCTTGGCCGAGAGCAAGTATTATCATGCTTCCTTGATTCACTCGAGCAGAGACATCAATGCTCGAGCATGAGCATTCTGTACTCGAGCAAGGTACTGTAAGTGCTTGGCCGAGAGTCATGAAGTTCAAGGAAGTGCAAGTGTGCTCGAGCACAACCTCATATGCTCGAGTGACACATCTGCACCTGCGAGTGACAATTCTATCCCTCTCCATTTCTGATGCAAGTGCTTGCTTAAAAGGTATATTACTTGAGAATATGCATCTCACTCGAGCAGGAGTATGTGTGCTTGAGTGAGGGACCACATCACCCGCGAGTACAAAATCTCACTCTTGCTAATTTGATATGCGAGTGATGACCCGAGAAGACACTCCAAGTGGAAAATGCAAGATCACTCGAGCAGAAGGAGTTGTGCTCGAGTGAGACCCCATATCACTCGCGAGTGAGAATTCTATCTCTCTGAAATCCTTTGCAAGCACAACCCGATAACTAAAGCACAAAGAGGAAAATAGGAAGATCACTTGAGTGAGCCATCCATGCTCGAGTGATGCTCTGCCAGATCACCAAAAATGCCAAGTCTCACAACGTTCAATCCGAATATGGTTTATTATTATTTATTCATATCATCATTACTTATTATCATTGCTTAACATCATTTTGAATGTATTATAAGTGTGATGCAGGAAGATGAACGTTTGAAATTAGTTGTTACAGAGAAAGTCAAACAACGGCAGACAACATCATTACAAGCAAGCACGTACCTACCGCATTCAGATTATTCAAACATGCGCGTGTCTTTCAATAGTTGCAAAAGTCCCGCTCCTCAAACGATGATTTCCCAAACGGGCAAAAACTAAAGCAACTATATATACAGAGATTCAGAGATAGTCAAGTACGACAACGAAGCACAAGAATTCACAAGCTTCTACACTAGTCTCTGCTATTCATCATTTTCTCTGTATACACATTGATCTTCAGTATTTATTCATTTGCTCTGTAAGAGAGTCTTCATACAATTCAAATTCTATGTTTATTTGATCTCAAGGTATTGGGACCTTGAGAGGGTAGATTTCCTTACGAGAGAAGCAGTTGAGAGAATTCCTTGTTGTACCTTCCACACATAAGACTTATAAGATACAAGCAGAAGAGAACGTTGCTGCTCGTAAGACTTACAGTGGTGTAAGCAGGAGAGAACGTTGCTGCTCATAAGTCTTGTATACATAAGCAAGTGAGAGAGGTCATAGGTTATTTTCTGCACGTAAGACTTGTCATAAGGGGGAGAGAAATTTCTTAGTAAGAGAATATTTCTGCTCATTGTCCTTTGAAGGACAATTGTTGTTTTGTGGCGTTCTGAGAGCCCATTGAATCTTGGAGGTATAGTGAAAATCTCAGTAGGTCTTGATCTCTAAGGACTGGACGTAGGCCTGGTTGTTAGGCCGAACCAGTATAACTCTCTATGTTCAAATCTTCTCAACTCTCCACTATCTACTATATTTTTCATATCACCACATCAAGCGAAAAATTTATAACATCACCCAATTCACCCCCCTCTTGGGTGAAGCTTGCCTCTTATATTTGGTATCAGAGCCTAGTCTTCTCCGAAGAGCCTAACAGCTTGAGAAGGATCCGACAAATGGCAACAATGGGTGAAAATATCCTTCCAGACGGAGCTTCAATCACTAGACCTCCTGGTTTTGCTGGAGAACATTTTTCGTTCTGGAAAGCTAAATTCAGAGTGTTCGTGATGGCCAACGAGTATGGATTGTGGAATGTTATACAAGATGGTGACTATGTTCCAATGAAGAAAATCGAAGATAGAGCAGTTAAAAAGAGCCCAGATGAGTTTGACGAGAATGACAAAAGGTTAGTAACATTAAATAGTAAAGCCATTTTAATGATACAGAGTGCTCTTAGTCAAAAAGAATATTTTCAAATATGTACTCTACCAACTGCCAAAGATATGTGGGATGCTCTAGAAATTGCTCATGAAGGTACATCCGGAATCAAAGAAAATAGAGTCAATACTCTAATTACAGAATATGACCTATTTCGTATGAAACCTGGAGAAGGCATATCAGAATTCGAACTCAGGTATACTCATCTTGTTAATCAATTATATGCTCTTGGAAAATCATTTGATCAAAATTCCCAGGTAAGAAAGATTCTTAATATTCTTATGAAAGAATGGGAAGCGAAGGTGACATCTATCGAAGAAGCTAAAGGAGAATCTATGAGATCCGTAGCTGCCTTCTTTGGGAGTCTTTCAGAGTATGAAGGAAAGTTGAGGTTCAAAAAGGAACTTGAAGAGTTCGATGATAAGAAGAAAAAGGGAGTTGCACTAAAAGCTATCAAGGAGGAAGAAGAATCGTCCGAGAATGAAGATATCCCTAACGATGATGAAATGGGAATGATCGTAAGAAAATTCAAAAGATTCTACAGAAGAGGTCAAAAGAACTTCAAAAATTATCAAGGTGGACCAAGCAAGAGAGAAAATAAAGAACAACAGATAGTATGCTATGAATGTGGGAAACCTGGACACATCAAATCTGAATGCTTCAAGAACAAAGACAAAAAGAAGAAGAAAAAGAAAGCATATATATCATCTATATGGGGAGATAGTTCGTCAGACGAAGAAAGTGACAATGACGAAGTAGCAAATCTGTGCTTAGTAGCCAAGGAAGAAGAATTAGTCTCTGAGGTAAGTGATTCTGAACCTACTTATGATGAATTGTTATCTAAATATAATGCATTGCATACAGAGTTCATCAAAGTTGCTAAAGAAATGGTTAGCTATAAGAAGAAAGTAAAAGAATTAGAAAGTACTGTCATATCATCATATGAAATGTGTAAAGAGAAAGATATGAAAATAGAAGATTTAACAAAAATTGTTGAAAAGTTTACTAAAGGTAGTGAAACTCTCAAGGTTATTTTAAATTCTTAGAAAGTTTCATTTGATAAATCTGGAATTGGATATAATTCTGTTCATGATAAGAATAAAGGATATAAGAAGAATAGTAGAGCATATCTTAAATATTTCAGGAATTCTGTGCATACATCAAATCCATTTGCATCATGCAATTATTGTAACAGGAAAAGACATTATACTTCATCATGTTATTTCAAAAAGGGACAGGTTGTTGGAACATATAAATGGGTTCCGAAAGGGACACATACATCACATACTAACCACAAAGGACCCAAGAAAGTGTGGGTACCTAAAACTTGATCATCTTATTCTAGGTATGTCTCAAGGCATCTCGAGCGAACAAATGGTATATTGATAGTGGATATTCAAGACACATGACTGGTGACAAAAATAAGTTCACCATGCTAGAAACTAGAGAAGGAGGAAAGGTAACATTTGGAGGTAATCAATCTGGACGTATTGATGGAATTGGTGAAGTAGGAAAATCCGATGGTGTTCAAATCAATGGAGTATATTATGTTGAGGGATTATGCCACAACCTCCTGAGTGTAAGTCAAAGCACTGACAAAGATAACTGGGTAATTTTTGACTCAAAAGAATGCTTGATAGTAAGCAAGAAAGATTTACCTTTGAACAAAGAATCTATCAAAGGGATGGTAATTGTTATACTATTGATTTAAATTCAAATTCTTCTGAAAATTGTTTTCTTAGTCGATCAGAGGAAAGTTGGTTATGGCATAAGCATTTGGCTCATGTCAATAGGAATCAACTTGACAAACTAATTAGGAAAGATTTAGTTATTGGTCTTCCCAAACTTAAATTCAAAGATAATATGATTTTTGAAGCATGTCAAAAAGGCAAACAAACTAAGTCTTCTTTTAAAACAAAGTATGAGATTTCTACTTCAAAACCTTTACAATTACTTCATATGGATTTTGTAGGACCTGCAAGAGTAAAAAGTTTCGGAGGATATTTATATACTTTAGTAATTGTCGATGATTTTACAAGATTTACTTGGACTATATTTATTGCTTCAAAAGATGAAACATTTGCTGAATTCATCATGTTTGCCAAAAAGGTTCAAAATGAGAAAGGTATTTCTATTGTTTCTATTAGGACAGACCATGGAGGAGAATTTGATAATCAACTATTTGAAAACTACTGCAACAACGAAGGAATAGATCATAACTTCTCTGCTCCTAGAACCCCTCAACAAAATGGAGTAGTGGAAAGAAAGAACAGAGTTCTTACAGAAATGGCGAGAGCATTACTCAATGAAAAAGAAATGTCACAAGTGTTCTGGGCAGATGCAATGAGTACTGCATGCTATATTTCAAACCGAGCATATATCTGCAAATCACTTGGAAAGACGCCATATGAACTTTACAAAGGAAGAAAGCCAAATATTGCTCATCTTCATATCTTCGGGTGTAAGTGTTTCATTCACAACAATGGTAAAGAAAACTTAGGTAAATTTGATTCAAAGTCTGATGAAGGTATATTTCTAGGATATTCTAATAGAAGTAAAGCTTATAGAGTTTTCAATAAAAGAACATGTATTGTTTAAGAATCTATTCATGTTGTGTTTGATGAAATTGAATCTCAGACAAAACTTATTAATGAAGAAGAAATGGATTCAATCAAGAAAAAAAAATCTATTTCAAAGCAAGATGATTTTGAAATAAATGATTTTCAAAATTTAGAAGATGTCGATGATCATGCTCAACCAAAAGCATGGAGACATATGAAGGATCATCCAATTGATCAAGTTATAGGAGATATTCATGAAGGTGTCAAAACCAGAAATAGAATCCTAAATGAGGTAACTTTTTCTGCTTTTATTTCTGAAATTGAACCTTCTAATATAGAAGAAGTTTTATCTGACAATGATTGGGTGATTGCTATGCAAGAAGAACTAAATCAATTTCAAAGAAATCAAGTTTGGGATTTGGTTCCTCGACCTAAAGATCATACGGTTATAGGGACCAAATGGGTTTTCAAAAACAAACTTGATGAATCAGCAATCATTGTGAGAAACAAAGCAAGATTGGTTGCTAAAGGCTATAATCAGGAAGAAGGTATTGATTATGAGGAAACATATGCTCCAGTGGCAAGATTGGAAGCAATACGAGTACTTCTAGCCTTTGCTTGCATTAAAGGTTTTAAACTTTATCAAATGGATGTGAAAAGTGCTTTTCTAAATGGTTATATTATGGAGGAAGTATATGTAGAACAACCTCCTGGGTTTGAAGATGAAACAAAACCTGATCATGTCTTCAAACTTAAGAAAGCACTATATGGTTTGAAACAAGCACCTAGAGCTTGGTATGAAAGACTAAGAAAATTTCTTCTTGATCAAAGTTTTGTTAGAGGTAAAGTTGATACAACTCTATTCATCAAACATAACAAAAATGATATTCTAATTGTTCAAATTTATGTTCATGATATTATTTTTGGTGCTACTAACGAATCTATGTGTCAAGAATTTTCTAAGATTATGCAGGGAGAATTTGAAATGTCCATGATGGGAGAATTGAACTTCTTTCTTGGACTTCAAATCAAACAAAAGAAGAATGGTATATTTATATCTCAGACAAAGTATTTGAAAGAGTTGTTAAAGAAATATGGATTAGATAATGCTAACGGAGCTGATACTCCAATGAGTTCTACAACGTTGTTGGATGCTGATGTAAAGGGACCTAGCTTCAACATCACAAAGTATAGAGGAATGATTGGCTCATTACTCTATCTCACAGCAAGCAGGCCAGATATTCAGTTCAGTGTAGGAATGTGTGCAAGGTATCAATCCGCTCCTAAGGTATCTCATACAGAGACAGTAAAAAGAATCTTCAAATATCTAGGAGATACTTCAGAGCTTGGTCTTTGGTATCTGAAAAGAGGGAACGAGTATTTAATGGCATATTCAGATTCAGATCACGGAGGATACAAAACTGACAGAAAGAGTACCAGTGGTCAATGTCAATTTCTTGGAGGTTCTTTAGTATCATGGTTCAGCAAGAAGCAGAACACAGTTTCATTATCCTAGACTGAAGATGAATATATAGCTGTGGCAAGTTGCTGTTCTCAAGTATTATGGTTGAAACAACAACTTCAAGATTTGGGAATTTATTTAAAAGAAATTCCAATTTATTGTGATAACACTAGCACGATAAGCTTGGCCAAGAATCCTGTACAACACTCAAGGACCAAGCACATAGACATTCGACATCACTTCATTTGAGATCATGTTCAAAAGAAGGATGTCAAAGTGGAATTCATACCAACTCATCTTCAACTTGCGGATATCTTCACAAAGCCAATTGCAAAAGATCAATTCTTATATATTCGAAGAGAATTGGGAATGGTTAATCCCAATGAGTTGTAAGTTTTTCTTGTTAAAAAATGTTCCTTTTGATGATAATCATACTGACTTTGGCATCGGAGTGTTAAAAACCTTTTTACAGGTTTGTCACTCGAGCATTAGGAGTGCTGCTCGAGTGATAAGCTGGTTCACTCGAGCACAAGCAGCTCTGCTCGAGTACAGCACTATTAAAAATGCTCTGCTTCTTGACATGTAAAACAGAGGTTAACAGAGGAATTAAGAATACCAAGAGACTGTATCAAAAGTAACAGTGAGAATCGAACTCACTCGCGAGTGAGGAACTCTCACTTGAGCATGATATGAACATGCTTGAAGTGAGGAGTGCCTGCTCGAGTGAAGAAGAAGAATTTCTTTTCAAAAGCTATCCAAATCATGGTTACTCAAATGATTTTGGAGGATTTGAGTACAAAGACACAAGATATGTCAAGAAATTCACAATCCAGGTACGTTTTACATATTTTATTAATGTTTCCAGAAAATCACTCGAGCACTGATAGAACACACTCGAGCACAATATGAACATCACTCGAGCACTAGGGTTCATGCTCGAGCACTGTCACTTATATCAGTTACGCGGGAGCTCAGAACATCGCACTTCCTGCTCTCACTCGAGGTGTTCTCTCACTCGAAGGGCGTAACTCTTCACCTTCAACCGTTTTCTCTTCAATCAATCGCGTCCATTTGCCTCAAATCACCGTTACATCTCTTCAATCCTCTATAAAAGGTGATTCTTACCCTTGGCATTTCTCATTCGTGCCCTAATCTCAGTTTGTTTTTCTCTTCACTTTCAAAAACTGTGAGTTCTTGCTTCTCTCTCACTTTCTCTACAATGGCAAGAACCAAACTACCCTCTATCCCTCAAAGATCCCACTCTCCATCGCCTACTCAGTCTGCTGCGAGTGCATCTGGTACCCCAAAACCTACACCTCCCTCTCCCAAAATCTCTTCCTCACCGTCACCTCCTCCTAAGCCCAAGACCAAAAAGAGGACTCTGGCTAAGAAACCTCACCCAAAGCCTCAAATTTCAAAGAAAGACCAACCTCCTCAGAAGAAACCAAAGGGTGTGGTGTTCAAGGAACCAATAGTTACCCGGTCTCAATCCAAGGAGGTTCAAGGAAAAGGGAAGAAAAAGGAAACAGAGCAACCTCAACAATCTTCTTCTTCCTCTGGTGATTCATTCAACAAACAACTTCAGGAGGCATTGGAGAAGTCCAAACTTGAAAAGATAGTTGGAAAGATTGCTTCTCAAGCCGGTGTTTCAAGTTCACAACATATTGGCCAATCAAGTGCCTCTGCTTCAGGAGCACCTTCTGCCTCACAAGCTCCAGTGGATGATCACATCACCAGTCCTCCTGAGGGATTCAATATTGAAGAACTAAAAGCACTGCCTCAGAAGGTATTTGATGATGAATTTAGTCATAGACACTTCTGTCCTGTGGTGTATGTGGATTTGGATTACTTAAAGAAGAATTGTCATTTGGATTTATACCCTTATCTTCAATACTATGCTCCCTGGTTAAATATCCATATACCATATTCTCTGACAGTTGTGAAAACCTTTTATTGCAACATGAAATCTCATAATATTAAGTCTAGATCTGGTAAATTGATTGAGGAAGCAGTATCTACTACTGTTAGAGGAAGATTTATTATGATATCTTCCAAGATCATAAATGACTTACTTGGTTATGTTGCACCTCCTCCTGATCCACCCTCTTTCTCTGCCAATGAAGCTTTCAAAATTTTGAGACCAAAAGACCCAATAGGCCCCCTCAATTTCAAACCTATTGATATGCCTGATATTCACAGAGTCCTTCATTATATATATTCCCGAAGCATAGTCAATAAGTCCAAAAATTATACCCATTTTGCTCAAAAGGATTATTATTTGTTGGCCTCTTTCATTGCCCGGCAACAAAGGAATATGGGGGAGATTATCTTCAACGAGATGAGAAGATTTCGATTTTCTTCATCAAGATACACAACCATTCCATATCCTCAGCTTGTATCCTTCATTCTGATGACAAACAAGATTTGGTATTTAGAAGGAACTGAAAGGGTACTTATTTCACAATTTGGTAAGACTCAACTAACTCATATGGGTATTAATCTTCCTGTGAGTTGAACTAAAGCTACATCTAAGAGGGAAACCACTCCATCCAGAGGAGATGAAGCACAATCATCTGCTCAAAGTCCTATTCCTCCTCCTTCTTCCTTCATTAATGACTCTCTTTCTAATCATGTGACTGCGGCAATCAATCAAGCTGTATCAAGTCTGAAGAAGGAGTTAGTGGCTGAGTATGAGAAACTTGTGGAAAAGATGGAGTCACAGGTCATCAAATTAGTAGACAAGGCTAATACCAATTTTGAGTTGATGTTCAAGACTCAGGATGAGATGTCTCAGAGGATAACAAATATGGAGACCTTCTTGCACTCACATTTCCCCTCTTCATCTCGGAGGTGCCTCCAGAGACTACTCATACCTCTGTGCCACAGACTCATGTACTCTTCACCGATCTAGATTCTAATGTTGTGTTACTTTTGATCATTCGCCTTCACTACCTCCCTCATCCTCTGTACCACAGCCATCATCTCCACCAATTGACCCTCTCACTGCCATGGTTTCATTTGTTCCACCTCCTGATATCACTTTTCCTCAGCCCCCTTCTGATGCTGACAAAACGGGGGAGAAGGATGTGTGATGATTTCTGAGCTTCTGTGGGATGTATTTGGTAGTTTGGGTAGATTTTCTGTATGGGGTAGGATTTGATGTTATTTTAGATTATGAGTTATTATGTTGTTGATCATTTGAATTCAAGGTTAATATTAATGAACTTTTTCAAATTTCAAGTTATTCATGAGTTTGATTATCAAGTTCAAATGATGTTTCAAGTTATTAAAATTGTTATTTGTCTCATACTATGCTTATCTTGGTTGTTAAGTGTCCACAGGAAGCATTGCAGGAAAACTTGATATGCATTTGGAAACATTGAAGAATTTCAAAAATTTTCAATCTTAATCAATCTTTCTTAAACTTTCATCACAAAGGTTTTGTCATCATCAAAAAGGGGGAGAATGTTAGATCCCAAGTTTTGATGATAACAAAAAGACAATTGTATGCAAACCATGTTTTTATAAGATTAAGAAAAGATTACAAAGTTACCAAATGCATATAGGAATGTTTTCTGGTATCTGCTGTCAAATTAAACTGGAGTGCTCGAGCATGAGCTTTGCACTTGAGCATAGATCCCTTCTATGCTCGAGCAGGTGCGAGTGAAAGCTAGAAAGTGTTCACCCGAGAGGCATGCCACTGTTATTTTCACTGATTCACTCTAGCACTGGAGTTTGCACTCGAGCAGAGAAGCCATTCTCACTCAAGCACATGCGAGTGAAGGTCCGCGAGTGCTTGGCCGATAGCAAGTATTATAATGCTTCCTTGATTCACTCGAGCAGTGACATCAATGCTCGAGCATGAGCATTCTGTACTCGAGCAAGGTACTGCGAGTGCTTGGCCGAGAGTCATGAAGTTCAAGGAAGTGCAAGTGTGCTCGAGCACAACCTCATATGCTCGAGTGACACATCTGTACCTGCAAGTGAAAATTCTATCCCTCTCCATTTCTGATGCGAGTGCTTGCTTAAAAGGTATATTACTTGAGAATATTCTTCTCACTTGAGCAGGAGTCTGTGTGATCGAGTGAGGGCCCACATCACCTGCGAGTGATAAATTTATCCCTCTCCAAACCTGATGCGAGTATTGATATTGAGAGCATATTCCTTGAGAATATGCATCTTACTCGAGCAGGAGTATGTGTGCTCGAGTGAGGGACCACATTACCCGCGAGTACAAAATCTCACTCTTGCTAATTTGATATGCGAGTGATGACCCAAGAAGACACTCCCAGTGGAAAATGCAAGATCACTCGAGCAGAAGGAGTTGTGCTCGAGTGAGACCCCACATCACTCGCGAGTGAGAATTCTGTCTCTCTGAAATCCTTTGCAAGCACAACCCGATAACTAAAGCACAAAGAGGAAAATAGGAAGATCACTCGAGTGAGCCATCCATGCTCGAGTGATGCTCTGCCAGATCACCAAAAATGCCAAGTCTCACAACGTTCAATCCGAATATGGTTTATTATTATTTATTCATATCATCATTACTTATTATCATTGCTTAACATCATTTTGAATGTATTATAAGTGTGATGCAGGAAGATGAACGTTTGAAATTAGTTGTTACGGAGAAAGTCAAACAACGGCAGACAACATCATTACAAGCACGCACGTACCTACTGCATTCAGATTATTCAAACATGCGCGTGTCTTTCAATAGTTGCAAAAGTCCCGCTCCTCAAACGATGATTTCCCAAACGGGCAAAAACTAAAGCAACTATATATACAGAGATTCAGAGATAGTCAAGTACGACAACGAAGCACAAGAATTCACAAGCTTATACACTAGTCTCTGCTATTCATCATTTTCTCTGTATACACATTGATCTTCAGTATTTATTCATTTGCTCTGTAAGAGAGTCTTCATACAATTCAAATTCTATGTTTATTTGATCTCAAGGTATTGGGACCTTGAGAGGGTAGATTTCCTTACGAGAGAAGCAGTTGAGAGAATTCCTTGTTGTACCTTCCACACATAAGACTTATAAGATACAAGCAGAAGAGAACGTTGCTGCCCATAAGACTTACAGTGGTGTAAGCAAGAGAGAACGTTGCTGCTCATAAGTCTTGTATACATAAGCAAGTGAGAGAGGTCATAGGTTGTTTTCTGCACGTAAGACTTGTCGTAAGGGGGAGAGAAATTTCTTAGTAAGAGAATATTTCTGCTCGTAGTCCTTTGAAGGACAATTGTTGTTTTATGGCGTTCTGAGAGCCCATTGAATCTTGGAGGTATAGTGAAAATCTCAGTAGGTCTTGATCTTTGAGGACTGGACGTAGGCCTGGTTGTTAGGCCGAACCAGTATAACTCTCTGTATTCAAATCTTCTCAACTCTCCACTATCTACTATATTTTTCATATCAACACATCAAGCAAAAAATTTATAACATCACCCAATTCACCCCCCTCTTGGGTGAAGCTTTCCTCTTACACTTATCTCCTATGTTATGCATGAAATGAAAGTACATCATGTTGTCTATGTTGATTTCGGGACCAAAAGAACCTGGGAATGACATAGATGTTTACCAAGAACCCTTGATCAAAGACTTAAAAGAGTTGTAGGATGAACGTATCGATGTTTTTTATGCGAACAAAAGGAGATTTTTAAAATATGAGCCATGATCTTTTGTACTATAAATGACTTCCCTGTATATGGAAGCTTGTCAGGATATAGTGTTTAAGGCCATAAAGCATGTCCGATTTATGAAGAAGGCACATGCTACCATCAACTTCAACATGGAAGAAAGACCATCTATCTTGGCCATAGGAGATTTCATAGATAGGCCCACCCATATCTTAGATTAAAGAAAGCGTTTTTTGGTGGCCAAGAGTGTTAGAACCAGCTGACACCTAAGAGGGGGTGAATTGGGTGTAAGATAAAAAATTAAGAACTTTAAAAATCTTTTCGCATCTTAGTGGAAGCAATAAATATGAAAGTAATGAGTCATAAATCAACAGTTAATATATGCTGGAAATATATAAGTTTAAGGAAGAGAGTATGCAAACTATGATTTATTCTGGTTTGGTCCATTCTAAGATGGCCTATGTCCAGTCCCCAGGCTCCTCCTAAGATTTTCAAATCTACTATTTTCTTGTTTAATCGGGGCACAAAAACAGCCTTTATAACTCAAAAGTTTAGTCGGGCACTTGTGAAGCCTTTTACAAATCTTTAACAGAGTTACTCCCCCTTACACACCGTAAGGTTACAACTGAGTTACTCCCCCTTACACATCCCGTAAGGATACAACTTTGGTGATGAAAGATTACAATCAATCTTCCCTCTCAGAAGTGAATAGATGAATACTGAAGTACAATGCATATAATCTCTATATCAAATATACATGATATAAAAAATAGATAAGAACAAAGAGTGTTTGGTTAGAAGTAAATGATTCATAATCTTAGCATGTTCTTTGTTCTGTATCCTTTTCTTTGAATGCTTTCATATTTATAGTTGAATTGTAGTAGATGACTGTTATAAGCATTTATCCCTTAGAGTCCCGTTACTTCATTTGACAGTTCTTTGTATTTTAAAAACTATCTGTTAGAACATTGGACGCTTTGCTTCCGTAAAGTCAACCTTTATCTCTTCATTATAATCCTGAACAAATACATTAAACACTAATACAATATAGCGTTAGAGTGATTAGAAGCAAGATGGATGAATTACATAATCATTTGATTTATTTTCAGAAGCTTTGATATGTTGTTTGTCACATTACTCGAGTAATCACCTCTGGTGGTAGCATAATGTCCGTATACATCATTTTAGGAGCTTGAATCTTGATATTCTCATTAGATCTTGCAAGTTCTTCTTTCATCAATCTCTTTCTTCTTGTTTTTCCTCTTGATAATCATTCTTCATAACCCTACTAGATATCTTCTTGAATTGATGATCATCTTCTTTCTTTGCTTGACTAATCTTGAATCTTGATATTCCCATTAGTTCTTGCAAGTTCTTCTTTCTTGAATATCATTCTTCTTGACTCCATAACTCAATTAGATATCTCTTTGAATATCTTCAATCTTCTTCTTTCTTTGCTTGACTAATCTATAAAATATCTAACATTAAATATATTAGTTAGTCAATGAAAAAGATAAGTATATTATGCAAACTTTTTGCTCTTAATATTTGATATCTATATTTGATATCATCAAAACTATTCATATCTAACATTCTCCCCATTTTTGATGATGGCAAATCCTTTAAGAAAAATATGTATGATTTATAAAATTATTATAAGAGCAACATATTTTTCTTACCTTTCTCTCTCCCTATTTGACATCAGCACAAAGTTTGAAGTATAAGGAAGAAATATTTGTGGAGAAGTAAATGTGTAAACAAATTAGAATTGTCTTTCTTACCCAACCAAAATAAATGTGTCAAGAAAATAGTTTTCTCTCCCCCGTTTTGAAGGTAATTTGATACAAATGAAAAATGGTTTTCATGAAAATAAATTTGAAACAAATTGGAGAGATTTTCAAGAAAATTTTCATAATCAAAACAAATTGAAATCAAAGATATGAAAAATATTCTTGAAATATAAAGAAAGGGTATAGAAATGCTCATTTGGATTTAGCAAGCTGATGATTGATCCATGAAACCATTTGCCTTCTTTTCTTGTTGTGTTAGATCCAAGATGTCATGTTCACCACACTTTCATTATGTAACTGTGATAGATCTTGTTCATAGGAGTTAACTGTGGCTAGCTCAATGGTAGCCTTTGAAGTGTGCTCAATAGAAAACTTAGGAATAGCCTTTAAGATGTGGAAGGGAACTGAAGTAATTGCTTCTCAAGTGGTGTCTAAACTTTTATTTCTTGAAATGTTGCTATCCCTTGATTGAGCATTAAAGCATATGTCCTCAAGGTTAATATATTCTCCATTTAGTGTGTTGAGGAACGATTTTTCATAGAGCAAATTCTCCTACTATAAGTAAGAGCAATCTTGCAAGTAGAATGGTTAGTGCCATCAAGTATTAAATTTATTGCACAAATCAAAGTCATCATTTCTATATGATATGTTAAAAATTAAGATCATGAAAGGAATATAAGAGTAACTCATTATCAAAACTAATTAAAAGATAGTGAATTCAGATGAGTAAGTTAAAAGGATTTTCTTTTAATAAATGAGATGAGCTTTTAAGGTAAAAAACATATGTGAATGTGAAGCTCTCCCTTAATGAATGCATGTCTTAGAAGAAAATTGTTGTGAATAATAAGTTAATAACTCTTCTGGATTTGTAAAATCATTGGAAATTTTGTAGAGAGAATGAGTATGATAATATGAAGATTCAGAGAGAAATCAAGTTTTGAAAATGATAATACTATTCAAGGTTTTAACGTTGTAACCCTGTATCACTAGAGTAATTCTACTCAATCATCACTCGAGTGCTTACTCAAGCGATACAGCTAAGAGAATTTTAATTAAGAATACAATACCTCACTCGAGTAGTATCATAATCACTCAAGCCATAATCACTCAATCCTTATAGGCTCACCAAGCTTGATGATTTTGTGTATCTCAACATCTTCCTCTAAACATCTCTGTTGGCTCCATATCATGGTATAAATGTCTGATCACCTTGGAACGATAAGGAAGGTGGGTAGGTAATAAAGATTCATATTGGGAAGGCTTGTTCTTGGCCTTAAGCTGCTTTAAGATGAATCTCATCTAGGTTCACTTAAGAGATTTTCTTCCTCTTTCTCTTTCTCTGACTGCACCACTAGCTAGTTACTTGATAATGATAGGGTATCACTCGATTGATTACTTGAGTGATCGCATGGATTTAGCTTCTTCTCACACTACAACACTGCTAGTCATGCCTCCTCTGTTAGCCTTTGATCTTTAAATCCAAAAGTAGAGCTTTTTGATCAATTCCTGCAAAAGTATAAGTATATGCTCTTTGGTACCCAACTTTTTCTTGGGTCCATACAGTATTAGACATTTTTAACTTTTATGCTCATATACAATTAAATCACATGATATTTGATCAAAGAATATAAAGATCAGAATATAATTTTACCCAATTAAATAAATTCAAGTAATTGAATCAAAAAGGGTAACGAACAAATAATACCACGAATGATGATTTTCAAAGATCAATGACAATTTGTAAATTCACTTTATAAAAAATATATCATTGATAAGATTTTCGTGCAATTCAGGATCAAAAGAATAGAGAATCTATCCACGATGACCAACTTTTATGAAAGGAAAATCATGAATGAAATCAAGTTTTCCAAGAATAATAATGAGTATGCAAATTGTTTCAAATCTCATATGTAATTTCAAATCATAACAATGCATTGTGAAATAGAGATTTTGAATATATGAAAAACTCATCTTTGAAACATGTTTATAATCAATGTTTATATTGAAAATGGTGGAAGTCAACAGTTTAAATATATATATACTAGAAAGCTTCTCTTTTAGAGAACAGCTAAGATAACATGTTAGACATTGGAGTTTAACATGTTTGAGAATTTTCCAAAGAGCAAAAGTCATATGGAAAATGAATTAGCTAAAAAGACTTAGCTTCAAGCATGTATATAAACAAAATGACTTTGCTGTTGACCAAGAGGTAATCTTGACTCTTAGAGGTTTCATGAATAACAGGAATACTCAAAGATTTGAATACAATACACTAGTTACTTAGAGATATATGATATCAATGGTTTATGTATTTGAGCAAAAAAATGAGTGCAAATGAATTATGAATGATTAAATACATACTCATTAGTCCAAATGACTAGAGTAGTAGAATATTATCCTAATAAGTTATTCCACTATAATGGTTAATACATTAAGATTCAATATACTAATGAACATTCATAATCCTTGGAATAACATGGCCAACCAAAGATTTATGCATTAGGCATAAAGACTTTCACATATTGAATTCTTTTCTAGGAAATACACTTGAAACTCATAGATAATTAACTTGTTAGACATAAGGTCTAACTTGTTAGAAAATAATGGTTGAGTAGTTCAAGCAGTAATAGGTTTAAAGTCAAGAAATAATATGTGATTGATGGGGAAAACTCTAGTGGATCGATTTGAAGCATTTTTGATGTCCAGTACACAAAAATATTAACTTCCAATTTTGAAACTAATTTGAATGCAAACAAAATATAACAAATTTTCAAACCATGTGTATGCACTTTTATAAATAAGATAGTTGAAACCAAAACACATTTTTGGACTGGCACTTCAAAACATAAACTAATAGAAAAACTATGCATAATTTCACTTTTCATACCTTTAGCAATCTGTAAACAATTTAACAATCATCAATGATTGATTTCTAAAGGAATGCAATAATGGACAAATACTTCATTACTCAAAATAAATAATTCATATAATCACAATATAGAGTAAGGATTATATGTCACCGTAATTCCTCTTGTCCATGTGACAACTTGCTTGGTTTTGGTGGAATAATATTGGTTTTTCTCCTTTGCACAATCAGCACCAAAATCCAAACTCCGAAATTCAACATCATCAATACGAATTTGTTTTCATATGGCCATAGTCTTGAGAAGCTTTTTCTTATCCTACATAACTGTATAAATTTCTTTTCTTCATGGTATCCAACATTGATTGGATCCATTTCTTATTAGCTTGTAGGAATCAAGATAAAATTCACTTACTCTAAGAATATAATCAATTCAAGGCAAGTAAGCAAAATGAATTAAACATGTCTTTATGCATAAAAGAAATATTTTCTTTTCAAATAATTAATTATGAATAAAGAATTAACCTATTGAGCATTGCAATAATCTATTAAGTGGCTTTTTAAAAACATAATTTCAAAATCTTTTACAATGCTTATTCCTAAGGTTCCAAAATATAAAACCTTAATAAATATTACATACAATAGCATAGGAGGTTTTATCATCGTGTACCTTTGCCTTACATACTTGGAGGAATGCTTTTGCTTATCCACCATATCTTTTTATGATATTGATGCTTTGAACATCTTGCTTTAGGTGCTGGTAACCTTCTCTCAAAATATATAGACTCCAGGAGTCTTTTACTTGATACTTGAGAGATCCTCTTTTTCTTGTTCTCCTCAAGATAGTTCAACAGTACTTTATGGTAGTTCATTCTTGAGGTGGAACGTACTCTTTTTCTCCATCCGAGAGTTCTCATAATTGATGTAAATTTTCATTTAGGTGCATTAGAAACTCTTGGAATCTTCATTTTCTCAGTATCCTTTTGTCCATTCTTTCTAGAATCAATCTACATACATGAAACACCAGATGGACACTTTGGTATTTTGGTACCAATTTTACTTTGGGTCCTTGAATGTTAGCATTAAACCTTACTTGCCTTTTAGGAACCCAAACAAATTTATTTCTCACATTAGAATTTCTACTAATATAGCATGTGTGAGAAATATTTCCTGATTTACCACAATAATTGCAAATAATAGAATGATATGCATTATGTGATTTTATGCAAGTATTGAGTCGGTCATCTGAGTATAAACTCGAATAGATTTTATTTCAACATTCTTTCTTCCCAAAAAACTTTCCAGCATATTTGAAAACATTTTTACTTTTCTTAATAGAATCAACAATTGGTTGAAAAACAATTTTATGTAGATTCAAAAAATCATTTTTAAGAAAATCTTGAGAAGAATTGGAACTTTTTTACCTTAAGTTCATCTTGAGATCTGGACAGTGATTTTTCATGTTCATCTACAATGAGCTCTTTTTGGAAATCCTCTTCCTATTGTCTATCCATGTTGACCGTATAGAAGTGTCCTATGATGGCAAATAATATATCATCAAAAAGCTCTCATCATCTACATCCTAATACAATAAGAGTAATCTCTAAACTCATTATATACAGAATTGTTCTCTGACAATCTCTGAAATCATGAGCAACAACTTCTAGAAGGTATAATTCTTAGTATATAGCTTCAAATGTGACAAATTATATATCAATGGAAAGCTTTTCAAGTCTACTCTCATATGGCACTAGTTTCGTGAAAATGTCCAAAATACCAAAGCTATTCTGGAATATGACACTGATTTGAGTAGCAACTTCAACAGATCATATCTCCCTCATTTGATCTCTTTTGAATGTGATCTTGATGTGTATTTTTTATGTTGGGAGTCTAGTTTTATATGAAATTGGTTTCAACTCATTTTGACATGTGATTAGAGAGATATCACCAAAATACCAAACCCCTGTCCTGCCATGCGAAAACAGAGCACTTCAAAAATCTTATTACTTGAGGGAGCCCTCGAGTGATCATGGGTCATTACTCAAGTAAGCCCTTAAGTAATCACCTCCAAAATGAGGCAGTGGCATATTACTTGAGGGATTGCTTGAGTAATCACCTCTGGAGGTAGCGTAATGTTCATATACATCATTTTAGCTTCGTATTGACCCATTCCAACCTCCGATATCACTTCTAGGAACTTGAATCTTGATATTTTCATTAGATCTTACAAGTTCTTCATATCAATGTAACCTTTGGTAAGACTACAAAGAGTAGAAATGAGAAAAATATATGGAAAAAGAGGTCTATCTTCTTCGATCTTCCATAGTGGCACAACCTTGACATGAGGCATTGTATTCATTTCATGCATATGGAGAAAAACATATGTGATAGTATTGTTGGGACACTACTTAACATATAAGGTAGTTCTAAAGATGGCGTGAAGGCAAGATTAGATTTACAAGAAATGGGAATACAAGAATACTTACATCCAAAGCCATATAGTAAGAGAACTTTTTGTCCTCCAGCTTCTCATACTTTGTCTAAAGATGAGAAAATAAGTTTTTGTGAGTGTTTATATGACATCGAAGTTCCCTCAGGGTATTCTTTAAATTTTAAGAAGCTTGTGTCGATGAAAGTCTTCAAGTTAGTAGCGTTAAAGTCTTATGATTGTCATGTCTTAATGCAACAATTACCCCTAGTAGCTATTTGAGGCATTGTCGAATATGATCTTCAACACACATTGACTAGACTTTGTTTCTTCCTCAATGCTATTTGTAATAAAGTCGTTGAGATGGAAAGATTGGATGAATTGGAAAATGAACGATATTTGATCTTGTGCCAGCTTGAGAAGCTTTTTCTTCCTTCTTTTTTTGACATCATGGTATATCTAATTATTCATCTAGTCAGCGAGATAAAGTTGTTTGGCCCTATCAATTTTTGGTGGATGTACCCAATTGAAAGAACTATGAAAATCCTAAAAGGGTATGTAAAGAACCCTAACCAGCCTAAAGCATCTATTGTTCAGAAATATGTTTCTAAAGAAGCTATGGAATTTTGTTAACATTATTTGTCAAATGTAGGATATATTGGGCTTCCTAAATGTCATGATCAAAAAGGGGGTAGATGCGGGGCAACAGTAAAGAGTGTGGATCCTGATGAACTGCAATAAGTTCACTTATACATATTGAATAATGTTGATGAAGTTCAATATTACATGAATTCTCATAAAGAAATTGTACGGAAACAAAATAGTCGAATGTTTGAATAAAGGTTAATTAGGGAGCATAACAAAACTTTCGCACATTGGTTCAAACAAAAGGTTGACAGAGAAGAATGTGTTTCTAATACAATAAATTGGTTAGCATGTGGTCCTAAGGTTGATGTCATAAGTGAAGGATCGGTAAGCACAGCGGAAGAATTTGAAAAATTTTCACCGATCCTAATTGAGGATCTATCAACGGCGTTTAAACCAAGTTGGAAGGATTCATACCTTTTTGATGATTCAGAGTTTTCACGATCTCTAGGAGCCAACAAGTCAGGTCCGCTCCCTCTACCGGTGTCCACACGAATGCTCTCCAACCGAGACTGCGTGCTAGCGCCTCTAATGTCTCCAAGGGTTTAACTTGCAGCTCTCAATTCTGATGTACGCTGAGTCTATCAGCTCTATCAAGTTTATAACCCATTAGGGTTATTTTCAAATTTCAAAATTAATCATCATTAATTTCGAAATTAATTAACAATTAATTATCTTGATGAGCTAATTAAATAAATTCAGTTTAAATTAAATCTGTCCAACAGTTTTAATTTAACCTATTTATTTAATCTAAATAAAGAGCCATTAGATTTAATTTATCTTCATAAATTAAATCTGAGATACTATATCTCTATCATGTTAGTTATTAAATTTAATATATCTTAATAAATTAAATTTAAAACCAACATAATATAATAATATCATATAATATATATACATATATATATATATAATATATTTCGAAAATATATATATATCTATACAATATTATTAAATATAATAATATAATATATATATATATATATAAGATATATATTTCGAAAATATATATATATCTATATAATATTATTAATGAATTTTATATTATATATATATATAAATATAAAATTCATCCACCCTAAATCAAACATTATCTCGTGTTGGGCCATTCTTGTGTGCGACCCTGTAGGCCCATATGAAGTTGGCAGTGGGCCAATAACTACACTAACCCAAAAGTCGCAAGCGGCCTCTAGCAAGACATTACGACTACCCAATTCATATGAGGATCGTTACCACGATGCAACCTGTCATACAACCATGTCACGTCCCTTTTGTCACACGATATATCGATCAAGGATAAGGCATGGAAAATGTCATCCTCTTGTTCCTAACCATTACTTTCTTGATTCCTAAGTAGCCTGATAACAGAGACAGAAACTCCTTTCATCATAGTATGGCCATACATTTCTCAGACTCACTCATCGAGGGGCCCAGTAATATCTCTCTACTAATGTGAGGGACAAATTCCATCTTGATCATTCATATTCCTCTACATGAAAAACCACTAAGCCCGATCGTAGCCTTTATCATTACCCAGTCAAAAGTGACTTTTGACTAGTTCAAAGCTTAGCAACTCTCATGTAGGAATCCATGATGACCTCAGGTCTAAGGCCATTGTGACGTGGTTATACATGAGAAAAGCTTATGACTTGATCCATGTAGCTTTCTCATAGTGGGTCGGTCCAGCACCTTGTACTCTTACAAGTGCCTAAGACTTTGATTCGTATCTCCATATCTTATCAAAGTCATACTGGTCTTGTTTCATCTCTGCTCCCGCATATATGACCGACCAGGGACATTTTAGGACAATCTTTATGAATTATCCAAGGATACAATTATCACAGTTAACATGCAAATAATATGATAACAGAATGGAGAAATTTTCTTAAAATAATAATGTTTAAAGTACAATGATTGGCCCTTAGGGCACAATTTCCAACATCCTCCCACTTGCCCTAGGTGCAATCATTAATTTACCTAATTCCCATTGCCCTAACATGACGCTCATGCTTTACCTGTGCAAGTGGCTTAGTAAGAGGATCAGCAACATTATCTTCTCCTGCTACTTTGCATATCTTTATATCACCTCTATCATTGATTTCTCTAATAAGATGAAATCGCCTGAGTATGTGTTTGGTCCTTTGATGTGACCTAGGCTCCTTGGCCTGTGCAATAGCACCGCTATTGTCACAGAACAAATCTATTGGATTTGAGATGGTAGGCACCACCCCTAGTTTAGTAATGAACTTTCTGATCCAAACGGCTTCTTTAGCTGCATTTGATGCTGCTATATACTCAGCTTCTGTTGCAGAATCTGCTATAGTGCTTTGCTTGGAGCTCTTCCAGCTTACTGCTCCACCATTCAGGAGGAATACATATCCAGATTGAGATTTAAGGTCGTCTTGGTCAGTTTGGAAACTTGCATCTGTGTAACCGGTTACACAGAGCTCATCATCCAATCCACCATAGACCAAAAATAAGTCCTTAGTCTTTCTTAAGTACTTTAGGATATTCTTAACGGCAATCCAATGACCCTCACCAGGATCTTGTTGGTATCTGCTGGTCATACTTAAGGCAAACGAGACATCCGGTCGAGTACATAACATGGCATACATGATGGATCCAATGGCGGAGGCATATGGAACCTTACTCATGCGATCTCGCTGATCAGGTGTACTAGGACACAAATCCTTACTAAGATGGATGCCATGAGACATAGGCATGTAACCCCTTTTTGAATCATGCATATTGAACCTATGCAATATCTTATCTATGTATGTGCTCTGACTTAGGCCTATTAGTCTTTTGGATCTATCCCTATAAATCCTAATCCCTAGGATATAGGTGGCTTCACCTAAGTCTTTCATTGAAAAGGACTTTCCTAACCAAGACTTGACACTCTGCAAGGTAGGAATATCATTCCCAATGAGTAGGATGTCATCTACATAAAGCACTAGAAATACAACTATGCTCCCACTAACCTTCTTTTAAACACAAGGTTCATCGATGTTTTGAATGAATCCACTACTACAAAAAACTAAAGCTGTAGCGCTTATATTTGTATTAACTGTGGCGCTAGAGAAGTGCCACATATCTTGACGCTACTAAAAATAGCTGTGGCACTTGGAAGGGCCACAGCTATTTAATTTTTTTTTAAAATAGCCTCCTGTGGCGCCTGACCAACCAGGCGCCACAGGAGGCAACCCTCCTGTGGCGCCTGGCCAACCAGGCGCCACAGGAGGCCGTTTTTTTTTCCTTTTTCTTTTTCTTTTCTTTCCTGTGGCCCTTTTTTATGCTTCCTGATTGTGAAGCTTTATTTTATAATGAGTTGCTTTCATGTTTATCATCTCTCAAATTTTCAATCTTTCTATTTTATATTTCAACCTATTATATATATATATATATATAATTTTCACATTTAAAATTCAAGTTCCCCAACAATATATAATTTTCTTACACAACAATATATTTATTGTCATTTCCTCAACAATAATGTTCTTACATTAATACTCTCCAAAGCTAACATAAAAAATATCACAATACAAGAACTTGATATGTGAACATAGTACATCAACAACTGATTAAGTAAATTAAAAGATTACTAAAAAACGCAAGCTTGTCGGCCAAAAAATTTAAACAAAGCAAAAAGGAAAATGTTATATTACGGTTTATCTTGACTGTACTAAAAAAAATTAAACAAAGCAAGCTAGAATGAAACAATCTTCTTCTTACGTTGGTGACGCTAGCTTGAGTGACGAGGATGAGCAAATGTGAGCTGTGGAGTGGAGTAGGGGTCAACTGGAGTGGGGTTCAAAAGAGGAAGAGAGATAGAGAGTATGAAGAAAAGGGAACAACTAGGAACAAAAGTAGTGACAGACGAAACAAAATGGAAAAAGGGACAAGAGAATTTAATGAAGAAGACGAGTAGTGTGTGTTTTTGTTGTGCAAGAGAAAGTGATATCTTTTACGGGGGAGAGGCGTCAACGTGAGCTAAGGAAGAGGGAATAAAAAGGAAAAAGGGAGGGAAAAGATAAAAAGTAAAGTTAAAGGAGGGAAATCTGATTGGCGGGAGAGTTGAAAATTCATATTCAGCCAATTGTGGCACTTCTTTAAAGAAGTGCCACAGCTGCCCCTTTTTTCTATTTAATTTTTTTTAGGACCCAATTGTGGCGCCTGGCAAGGCAGGCACCACCCTTGGGTAGGACCAGCTGTGGCGCCTGGTCCACCAGGCGCCACAGCTGGCCAATTGTGGCGCCTGCCAGCTGGCCAATTGTGGCGCCTGCTACAATTGTCCCCACCAGCTGTGGCGCCTGGTGGACCAGGCGCCACAGCTGGTCCCAAAAATTAAAAAAAAAATTAAATAAAAAAAAAGGGGCAGCTGTGGCACTTCTTTAAAGAAGTGCCACAAAATGTGCGCCACCTTTCAATCTTTTTGTAGTAGTGATCCAAACTCTTTGACTACTTCATCAAAACGATGATTCCAGCTCCGAGATGCTTGCTTCAATCCATAAATGGATCTTTGAAGCTTGCAAATTTTACCAGAGTTCTCTGGACGCACAAAACCTTCAGGTTGTGTCATGTACACATCCTCAAGCAGCTTTCCATTAAGGAAGGCTGTTTTGACATCCATCTGCCATATTTTATAGTCATAATATGCTGCAATGGCAAGAAGGATTCTGATTGATTTAGCCATTGCAACTGGGGAAAAGGTTTCATCATAGTCTACACCATAAGTTTGAGTGAATCCTTTTACAACTAGTCGTGCCTTGAAGACATTTACATTGCCATCCATGTCAGTTTTCTCCTTGAAAACCCATTTGCACCCAATGGTTTTTACACCTTTAGGTGGATCGACTAAGGTCCATACCTGATTGTCGTACATGGATTGCATTTCAGACTTCATGGCATTTATCCATTTCTCAGAGTTTGGTCCCACTGTGGCTTCTCGATAGGTGGTGGGCTCATTTTGCTCAATGAACAACACATCATGGCCTTCAGTAATCTGAAATCCATATCTCTGAGGCTGATGCCGTGTCCTATCAGATCTTCGTAGACCTTGTGTTACTTGAGGAGGCTCAGCAACTTGTTGTGAGTCTTCTCTAATTTCTATCTGTGGTTCTGTACCATCTTGTGGATCTCGAATTTCTTCGAGATGTACGTCGCTCCCACTGGTTGTTTTAGAGACAAACTCTCTTTCTAGAAACTTGCCATTTCGAATAACAAATACTTTGTTATCGGTGGGATTGTAGACATAGTATCCTTTCGTTTCTTTAGGATACCCTACGAAAAGGAACTTTATGGATCTAGGCACTAATTTATCAGAGGCTTGTTGCTTAACATATACCTCACATCCCCAGATCTTAAGAAAAGATAAACTTGGTTTCTTTCCAGTTCATATCTCATATGGTGTCTTTCCAATTGCCTTAGATGGAACACAATTTAGTGTGAACGCAGCTGTCTCTAGGGCATGTCCCCAAAAGAATGATGGAAGATCTGTTTGACTCATCATAGATCGAACCATATCTAATAGTGTTCGATTCCTCCGTTCAGAAACGCCATTCCATTGTGGTGTTCCTGGAGGAGTCAATTGTGAGATTATCCCACAACTCCTAAGATGGTCAGTGAATTCTTGGCTCAAATATTCACCACCTCGATCAGATCTAAGTGCTTTAATTGTTTTACCAAGTTGGTTTTGTACTTCATTTTGGAATATTTTGAACATTTCAAAAGATTCAGATTTATGTTTCATTAGATAGATATAGCCATATCTACTAAAGTCATCTATAAATGTAATGAAGTAGACATAACCTCCTCTGGCAGCTATATTTAATGGTCCACATACATCTGTATGTATGAGGCCTAATAATTCAGTAGCCCTCTCACTGTGCCCAGTAAAAGGTGCCTTAGTCATCTTTCCTAATAAGCAAGATTTGCATGTATCATATGATTCAAAATCAAATGAGTTTAGAAATCCATCTTGATGGAGTTTAGAAATGCGTTTCTCATTTATGTGGCCTAGACGACAATGCCATAGGTAGGTCAGATTTAAATCGTTTGATTTTATCCTCTTAGTAGTTACGTTATAGATATTCCCATTATTAGGATGTTCCAAATTTAATATATAATGACCAACATGCAAATCACTATCAACATAGAAAATGTCATTACGATAAATAAAACATTTGCCATTCCTAGTAATGGAAGTATAACCTTCCTTATCCAAATAAGAAAGAGAAAGAATGTTACTACTCAAAGCAGGAACATAATAGAAATTGTTCAAAACTAACAAAAGTCCACTGGGCAGAACTAATTCATAAGTGCCTACAGCTAAAGCAGCAACTCTTGCTCTGTTTCCAACTCGTAGGTCCACCTCGCCCTTCTTCAGCTTTCTACTGTCCTTTAGACCCTACACATTTGTACAAATGTGAGAACCACATGCAGTATCTAATACCCATGTAGAGGAAGTAGAAAAATGAATGTCTATAACATAAATACCTAAAGCGATAGCCCCGCTATTCTTCTTGTCCTTTTTCATATCTTCCAGGTAGAGTTTGCAATTCCTCTTCCAATGACCAGGTTCATTGCAGAAGTAGCAGACTCCTTCCTTTGGAGGCTTTGCCTTTCTGGGTGCAGGCTTGGTTTCGGGCTTGTTTGACTCTTTGGTCTTACCACCTGAGCCATTACCCTTCCATTTGCCCTTCCCTTTCTTTTTCATACCTTTTCCTTTCTGAACCATTAAAACTGTGCTAGGCTTTTTCTTAATGCTTTGCTCAGCAGTTTTGAGCATCCCATGCAGCTCAGAAATTGATTTCTCCATGTTGTTCATGTTGTAGTTCATAACAAACTGGTCATAACTCTCCGGGAGTGAGTTGAGGATCAAGTCCGTAGCTAACTCCTGGCTCATGGGAAATCCAAGCCTCTCAAGGTGATCAATATAGCATTTCATCTTTAACACATGAGTACTAACTGATGCACCTTCAGCCATTTTGCAGGAATGTAAGGCCTTTGTGGTGTCATACCTTTCTTGCCTTGCCTATTGCTGGAACATTTCCTTGAGATGTACTATCTTCTCATGAGCCCCCATGAGTTCCAGATCTTTTTGGAGCTCTGGAACCATAGTGGCAAGCATCAGGCAACCTACATCCACAGAGTCATCCTTATGCTTTGTGTAAGCATCTCTCTGAGCTCTTGGAGCATTAGCTGCAGGCTCCTCAGGAATGGGTTGATCTAGGACATAAGCCTTTCTTTCCTGCTTGAGAATAATTCTCAAGTTCCTGAACCAGTCAAGAAAGTTTGTCCCATTGAGTTTGTCCTTCTCAAGGACCGATCGCAATGATAGTGTAGCAGTATTACTAGTCGACATGATTCTACACTTAAAATATGCAATGTTATTTAGTAATCTCCCACTAAATTAACAACCCTCAATATAATAATTAGTGGGCTAAGATCCATATTTGGCTTAAACTTAAGTCCGCTTTGGCAAGATGCTTAAATTCAAGTTATTTAGGTAGGTAACCTATTTACCAATTACATCACATGTAACTCTTAGATCTTTATGGGATTTAATCATCATATGATCCGGCATGTTTAACCCCATCTAATGCCTTGAGATTCAAAACCGTTTTGTTAATCTCAATTAAGTCAAAACAATAATGAATATTATGAGCATCACAATTACTCAAGCTTGTCTCATCAAGATAACTCAAGTGCATCCACTTTGGTGGTTTCCACAATTGAGCGATCTAGGTTTTGACAAGTATTCATTAATTGACGGCATTATGACTTAAGATTTAATTTAGAGGGCTTAATTAATTAGTTTTGTTTATATGGATGCAATCATGGTCGTATCTCATACAGATAAATACATATAAACGTAAAAGTAATCATGCAATGATCTTATCAAAAGCATAATTTAAACGTGACACAACATGGCTTACCTAACCTAAAATCCTCCCAAGCCAATGAGAGGACTTCTCTAAAAAAAAGAGAAATACATTGAGAGAAACCTCGTTTAAACATTTGAGGGGAGTGAGATGAGAAGAGAATGTACATCGAGAGTATTTAGAGAAAGGCACGGCACGCAGGCCGTATTTAAATATTACAACCTTTGTAAAATTCTAAAGCCATGTTGTTCACCATACCCAAACAAGGATAAATAATAAACCACAACAAGAATTCATACAATATGAAAAGCAATAAATGTCATGATCAGATTATATTGTGCTACACAGAGGTAGTCACGGCGGTCCCGCTAGCCGGTTAGCGGGCGGGGTCAAGAACCAATTTTAAATTTTTAAATTTCGGACCCAATTTTTCAAAACAAAAAATAATGGCCCAGAACACTTCTGATCCAATTTGTCTTCCCCATAGTTTGGATCCCTATTACTCGAATAGATATCCGAACCTAGACCCAATTTGATTGCCGCCAACTACGATCTCAGGTACCCTACCCAATTTCATTCTTGTTCAAAACGAAAATCACATACATGTTTCAAGATATACATGTTCGGAATCAATTTCACGCTTGTTTCAAAACGAGAATCACATACATATTCGAGTGTTTCCTATAAACATACGTACACATCCCATATATATCACATGTATAAGAATCATAAACTCAATTTAAACGCACAATTGATCTGGCTCTGATACCACTGAAGGATCGGTAAGCACAGCAGAAGAATTTGAAAAAATTTCACCGATCCTAATTGAGGATCTATCAACGGCGTTTAAACCAAGTTGGAAGGATTCATACCTTTTTGATGATTCAGAGTTTTCACGATCTCTAGGAGCCAACACGTCAGGTCCGCTCCCTCTACCTGTGTTCACACGAATGCTCTCCAACCAAGACTGCGTGCTAGCGCCTCTAATGTCTCCAAGGGTTTAACTTGCGGCTCTCAATTCTGATGTACGCTGAGTCTATCAGCTCTATCAAGTTTATAACCCATGAGGGTTATTTTCAAATTTCAAAATTAATCATCATTAATTTCAAAATTAATTAACAATTAATTATCTTGATGAGCTAATTAAATAAATTCAGTTTAAATTAAATTTGTCCAACAGTTTTAATTTAACCTATTTATTTAATCTAAATAAAGAGCCATTAGATTTAATTTATCTTCATAAATTAAATCTGAGATACTATATCTCTATCATGTTAGTTATTAAATTTAATATATCTTAATAAATTAAATTTAAAACCAACACAATATAATAATATCATATAATATATATATACATATATATATATATATAATATTTCGAAAATATATATATATCTATATAATATTATTAATGAATTTTATATTATATATATATATAAATATAAAATTCATCCACCCTAAATCAAACATTATCTCGTGTTGGGCCATTCTTGTGTGCTACCCTGTAGGCCCATATGAAGTTGGCAGTAGGCCAATAACTACACTAATTCAAAAGTCGCAAGCGGCCTCTAGCAAGACATTACGACTACCCAATTCATATGAGGATCGTTATCACGATGCAACCTGTCATACAACCATGTCACGTCCCTTTTGTCACACGATATATCGATCAAGGATAAGGCATGGAAAATGTCATCCTCTTGTTCCTGACCATTACTTTCTTGATTCCTGAGTAGCCTGATAACAGAGACAGAAACTCATTTCATCATAGTATGGCCATACATTTCTCAGACTCACTCATCGAGGGGCCCAGTAATATCTCTCTACTAATGTGAGGGACAAATTCCATCTTGATCATTCATATTCCTCTACATGAAAAACCACCAAGCCTGATCGTAGCCTTTATCATCACCCGGTCAAAAGTGACTTTTGACTAGTTCAAAGCTTAGCAACTCTCATGTAGGAATCCATGATGACCTCAGGTCTAAGGGCATTGTGACGTGGTTATACATGAGAAAAACTTATGACTTGATCCATGTAGCTTTCTCATAGTGGGTCGGTCCAGCACCTTGTACTCTTACAAGTGCTTAAGACTTTGATTCGTATCTCCATATCTTATCAAAGTCATACTGGTCTTGTTTCATCTCTGCTCCCGCATAGATGACCGACCAGGGACATTTTAGGACAATCTTTATGAATTATCCAAGGATACAATTATCACAGTTAACATGCAAATAATATGATAACAGAATGGAGAAATTTCATTAAAATAATAATGTTTAAAGTACAATGATTGGCCCTTAGGGCACAATTTCCAACAATAAGTTGGACTTCATTTGTGCTCAATGGTTATACCTTTTAAATGAAGTCCCTAGATGATAAGAATCCTGTCCAGAACAGTGGTATTGTATTAGTGGCAAAATCTATGCACTTCTCTAATTTGAAAGATAAGAACCCTAAATCAGCTGCCATACCTTATTATGGGGTTATTGAAGAGATTTGGGTAGTTGATTATGTTAAAATTAGATTTCCCATTTTTAAATGCAAGTGGGTTGATATCAATAATGGTGTGAAGATCGATAGGTTAGGATTTATATTAGTATATCTAAATAGTAGAAGTTTTGGGATGAACCTTTTATTATGGCAGATCAGTCAAAACAAGTATTTTATATTATCGATCATGCAAATAAAATGTCGTGTATAGCTCTCCAAGAAAAAAGGGTCATTGATATTAATGAGAAAAGTTGCTCAAATTATGATCTTCTTGAGAATCCATCCAGGGGTCTACCTGAATTGAACGAAGAAGATGAAGTAGATAATGAGCACAGCACAAGAAATGATCATCATGAGGGAATATGGGAGGATTTCTCTTTATGATACTACTTTGAAAGTTAACTAGCTAAAGTAATTATGATTATGATTTATATCTGAATAATGTATATAGTTGTTTTATAGATATAGTCTTCTCATGTTATAGCTTAAGGATTTATCTTTCTTTGTTGTCATTACAAGAAAATGATAGAGCCTTAGCATCTTAGTGTAGAGGATCAGCTACATAATGCTCCTCAAAGTCAGCCACCTAGTGTTTATCAGAGGCAGCAAGCTAGTGTTAATTAGAGTCTTCTCATGTTATAGCTTAAGTATATATTGTTGTTGTTATTAATTACATAAGAAACATATTTTATTACTTATGTTTGTTATTTTGTACTATCTTACAGGAGGAACTTAGAAAAAACCAAGTCGAGCGATCTTTTAGGTTAGAGGGTAGGAATGATATTTTGACTGTCGCTACTAGCAAACGTGAGCATCTAGGCCATGTCAGGAGAGTTGGAGGAGGGGTAGGGATAAGGGATTACTTTAGAGCCCCCGTACGCCATTCCTTAAGCATCGTGATGAGGGAGGAATTGGAGACTTTGTTGGCCACTGTAAGAGCAGAAGCAAGGGTCAAGGCTGAAGCATCATTTAATGCACTACTAAAAACTCAGTTGAGCAAGATGAAAGAAGAAATTATAGTGTTTTTGAGCTCAAGATAAGATACCAGTGCTCCCCAGGCATAATCGCTTGATCCTAATAAGCAGAGCACTAAAGAGAGTTGTTGCAACATCGAGTAGTCATCAGAGGGTCTTGCAGGAGAAATTGTTGAGCCTTATGACATTTTTGTTGAGGATCCTCTGAGATGTCTAGTTCCACTACTAACAACTGAAAGATGATCAAGTCAAAGTGTCAGTTGAAGAGGAGATCATTATATATGCACATGTCCCTATCCCTTCTGATGATTTCAAGATCTTAAGCGATGTCCTCGGTATGTTCATCTATAGCCAAAGAACCTTGTTTCTGTTCAAGCTGAGGAAAACCTCACTACTACAGAATTGGGATATAACCACCCCCAAGGACGTCCCAAATTTAAATTTGGGTGGTTAAAAAGGGAGGCGGTGGCATTTTCGTAATTATATGTATGCAGGGGAACCTTTAGGTGTCCCAAATTTGAATTTGGGACGTCTAAAGTGTTTCCAGGCGTGAAATATAAATTTTGTAAATTTTTTTTAGCTCCAGGAGCTGGGATTAAACATCCCAAAATAATTTTGGGACGCCTAAACCAAGACTTAACGCGTCCTAAATGGATTTGGGACTCCTAAAGTCTAGGTTTAGGCGTCCTAAAATAATTTGGGACGCCTAAACCTAGACTTTAGGCATCCTAAATGCCATTTTGGACGCCTAAAGGCATCCCCTGGGCGCATGTCAGACATTTTTCTGACATGGGTCTTCTCAATCCATTCCCCCTCCTCACATGCGTCCATTCCCTCATCCTTCTTTTTTTGACCCAAAAAAACTTTACTCTTCTTCCTCCTCCCCCCACCATCGGCCTCTTTTCTTATTCTTCAACTGCTACCTTCTTCAACTACTCTTTCTTTTGTTAGATCCCAAGTTTTGATGATAACAATAATTCAATTATGATTAAAACATGTTTTTAGAAGGTTAAGAAAAGATTCCAAGTTAACCAAATGCATATCTGGTGTTTGCTGATATCTGCTGTGAAAATGCACTTGAGTGCTCGAGCATGAAATCTGCACTCGAGCACAAATCACTTCTGTACTCGAGCAGGTGTGAGAGAAAGCCAGGAAGTGAGTACCCGAGAGACATTCTCCCTTGTAACCAATGGATCACTTGAAGCACAAAGTATGCACTCGAGCAGAGAAGTCATTCTGACTCGAGCACGTATGCGAGCAGGGCATGCGAGCACTTGGCCGAGAGCAAAGCAATGGTGTGCTTCCTATGTTCACTCGAGCAAGGGTATGCGAGTGATTGGCCGAGAGCAAGTTAAGGCATGCTTCCATCATTCACTCGAGAAAGGCACTGCGAGCACTTGGCCGAGAGTCTTGAAGTTCAGAAAAATTCAAGTGTGCTCGAGCACACCCATCCATGCTTAGAGTGACACGTCCATGCTTGCGAGTAAAAATTCCATCCCTCTCCAGATCAGTTGCGAGTGCTTGTTCAAGAGAGCATATTCTTTCAGAATATGCTTCTCACTCGAGCAGAGGTAAGTGTGCTCGAGTGAGGGCCAATATCACCCGCGAGTGAAAATTCTATCCCTCTGGAATTATGGTGCGAGTGATGGTTTAGAGAGCATATTCCTTGAGAATATGCTTCTCACTCGAGCAGAGGTAAGTGTGCTCGAGTGAGGGTCAAGATCACTCGCGAGTGCAAATTCTCACTCTTGTCAAAATGGTATGCGAGTGATGACCCGAGAAGACACTCCCAGTGAAAAATGCAAGGATCACTCGAGCAGAGATTTTGTGCTCGAGTGAGACCTCTCTTCACCCGCGAGTGAAGATATTTTCTCTCTGATTCTCCATGCAAGCACAACCCGATAACAGAGGTATATGAAGGAAAATAGGAGATCACTCGAGGTGAGCCTTTCATGCTCGAAGTGATGCCCTGTTTGACCACAGAAAATGCTAAGTAACACAACGTTCATTACGAATATAATTTATTGTTATTAATTCATATCATCATTACTCTTTATCTTTGTTTAACATTGTTTTGAATGTTTTAAGAGGATGATACAGGAATATGAACGTTTGAACTGAGCCACATGAGAAAAGTGATACAACGGCAGACAAGATGATTATGAACACGCTGGCACCTACCGCACTCAAACTATTCTAATATGCACGTGTCTGCCAATATTTTCAAATGTCCCGCTCCACAACTGAAGAGAATCCAAACGGGCAAAAGATGGAGCAACTATATATATACAGAGACTCACGGAGAAACATATACAACACAGCACAAGAATTCACAAGCTCATATCAATTCTCTGTTATTCATCTGATTTCTCTGTATACACTTTTGATCTTCAGTGTTTATTCATTTACTCTGTAAGAGAGTCTTCATTCAAACTCTAAACTCTATGATTGTGTAAACTCAAGGTATTGGGACCTTGAGAGGGTAGTTATTCCTTACGAGAGAAGCAGTTGAGAGAATTCCTTGTAGTATCTTTCACTCATAAGCCTTATAAGATACAAGCAGGAGAGAACGTTGTTGTTCATAAGACTTACAGTGGTGTAAGCAGAAGAAAACGTTGCTGCTCATAAGTCTTGTATAAATAAGCAAGTGAGAAGAGTCATAGGTTGTTTCTCTGCACATAAGACTTGTCGTAAGGGGGAGAGAAGTTTCTTGTCAAGAGAATATTTCTGCTCGTAGTCCATTCAAGGACGATCGTTGTCTTGTGGCATTCTGAGAGCCCATTGAATCTTGGAGATAGTGTGAAAAGCTCAGTAGGTCTTGACCTCTGAGGACTGGACGTAGGCATTGTTGTTAGGCCGAACCAGTATAACTCTCTGTGTTCAAATCTTCTCTTCTCTACTCTATCCACTATATTTACATATCACCATCTCAAACGAAAAATTTATAACATCACCCAATTCACCCCCCTCTTGGGTGAAGCTTGCCGCTTACATTTGGTATCAGAGCCTCGTCTTCTCCGAAGAGCCTAACAGCTTGAGAAGGATCCTATCAATGGCAACAATGGGTGAAAATATCCTTCCAGACGGTGCTTCAATTACTAGACCTCCTGGTTTTGCTGGAGAACATTTTTCGTTCTGGAAAGCCAAATTCAGAGTGTTCGTGATGGCCAACGAGTATGGATTATGGAATGTTATACAAGATGGTGACTATGTTCCAGTAAAGAAAATCGAAGATAGAGTAGTCAAAAAGACTCCAGATGAGTTTGACGAAAATGACAAAAGGTTAGTAACGTTAAATAGCAAAGCTATTTTAATGATACAGAGTGCTCTTAGTCAAAAAGAATATTTTCGTATATGTACTCTACCTACTGCCAAAGATATGTGGGATGCCCTTGAAATTGCTCACGAAGGAACATCTGGAATCAAAGAAAATAGGATCAATACTTTAATAACAGAGTATGATTTATTTCGTATGAAATCTGGAGAGAGTATATCAGAATTTGAACTAAGGTATACTCATCTTGTTAATCAATTATCTGCTCTTGGAAAGTCGTTTGATCAAAATTCCCAGGTAAGAAAGATTCTTAATATTCTTACAAAAGAATGGGAAGTAAAGGTGACAGCCATCGAAGAAGCCAAAGGAGAGTCAATGAGATCCGTAGCTGCTCTCTTTGGTAGTCTTTCCGAATATGAAGGTAAGATGAGATTCAAAAAGGAACTTGAAGAAGTCGATGATAGAAAGAAAAAGGGAGTTGCATTTAAAGCTATTAAAGAAGAAGAAGAAACTTCCGAGAATGAAGATGTTCCTGGTGATGATGAAATGGGAATGATCGTGAGAAAATTCAAGAAATTCTACAGAAGAGGACAAAGGAATTTCAAGAGTTATCAAGGTGGACCAAGCAAGAAAGAAAACAAAGAACACCAAATAGTATGCTATGAATGTGGGAAACCAGGACACATCAAATCTGAATGCTTCAGGAACAAAGACAAAAAGAAGCAGAAAAAGAAAGCATATATATCATCTATTTGGGGTGATAGTTCATCAGACGAAGAAGATGACAACGACGAAGTAGCCAATCTATGTTTGGTAGCTAAGGAAGAAGAATCAGACTCTGAGGTAAGTGACTCTGAACCCTCTTATAATGAATTGCTATCTGAATATAATGCATTGCATACAGAGTTTATTAAAGTTGCTAAGGAAATGGTTAGTTATAAGAAGAAAGTAAAAGAATTAGAAGGTAATGTCATATCATCACATGAAATGTGTAAAGAGAAAGATAAGAAAATAGAAGACTTAACAAAGATTGTTGAAAAATTTACTAAAGGAAGTGAAACTCTCAAGATTATCTTAAGTTCTCAGAAAGTTTCCTTTGATAAATCTGGAATTGGATATAATGCTGTGCATGATGAGAATAAGAAGAGTAGTAGAGACTATCTTAAATATTTTAGGAATTCTGTGCATACATCAAATCCATTTGTGTCATGCAATTTTTGTAATAGGAAAGGACATTATACTTCATCGTGTTATTTCAAAAAGGGAAAGATTATTGGAACATATAAATGGGTTCCGAAAGGGACACATATTCCAAATACTAACCACAAAGGACCCAAGAAAGTGTGGGTACCTAAAACTTGATCATCTTATTCTAGGTATGTCTCAAAGCATCTTGAGCAAACAAGTGGTATATTGATAGTGGATGTTCGAGACACATGACTGGTGACAAAAATAAGTTCACCATGTTTGAACCTAGAGAAGGAGGAAAGGTGACTTTTGGAGGAAATCAATCCGGACGTATTGCTGGAATTGGTGAAGTGGGAAGAACAGATGGCTTTCAAATCAACGGAGTATATTATGTTGAAGGATTATGTCACAATCTCTTAAGCGTAAGCCAAAGTACTGACAAAGATAACTGGGTGATTTTCGACTCGAAAGAATGCTTGATAGTCAGTAAGAAAGATCTACCTTTAAACAAAGAAACAATCAAGGCAAAAATCCGAGCTCAAAGGGACGGTAACTGTTATACAATTGATTTAAATTCAAGTTCTTCTGAAAATTGTTTTCTGAGTCGATCAGAGGAAAGTTGGTTATGGCATAAGCATTTGGCTCATGTCAATATGAATCAACTTGACAAATTGATCAGAAAAGATTTAGTTGTTGGCCTTCCCAAGCTAAAATTCAAAGATGACATGATTTGTGAAGCATGTCAAAAAGGCAAACAAACTAAATCTTCTTTTAAAACAAAATATGAAATCTCTACTTCAAAACCTTTACAATTACTTCATATGGATTTAGTAGGACCGGCAAGAGTAAAAAGTTTTGGAGGAAACTTGTATACGTTAGTAATTGTAGATGATTTTACTAGATTTGCTTGGACTATATTCATTGCCTCAAAAGATGAAACTTTTGCTGAATTTATTATGTTTGCCAAAAAGGTTCAAAATGAGAAAGGTGTTTCTATTGTCTCTATTAGAACAGATCATGGAGGAGAATTTGATAATCAATTGTTTGAAGATTACTGCAACAATGAGGGGATAGATCACAACTTCTCAGCTCCAAGAACACCTCAACAAAATGGAGTAGTGGAAAGGAAGAACAGAGTGCTTACAGAAATGGCAAGAGCTTTACTTAATGAAAAAGAAATGTCACAGGTGTTCTGGGCAGATGCAATGAGTACTGCATGCTACATTTCAAACAGAGCATATATTCGCAAATCTCTTGGAAAGACACCATACGAACTCTACAAAGGAAGAAAGCCAAACATTGCTCATCTTCATATCTTCGGGTGTAAGTGTTTCATTCACAACAATGGTAAGGAAAATCTAGGTAAATTTGATTCAAAGTCTGATGAAGGTATTTTTCTAGGATATTCTAATAGAAGTAAAGCTTATAGAGTTTTCAATAAAAGAACATGTACTATTGAAGAATCTATTCATGTTGTGTTTGATGAAATTGAATCTCAGACAAAACTTAATGATGAAGAAGAAATGGATTCAATCAAGAAAAACAAATCTATTTCAAAACAGGATGATTTTGAAACAAATGATTTTCAAAATTTAGAAGATGTTGATGATCATGATCAACCTAAAGCGTGGAGACATATGAAGGATCATCTAATTGATCAAGTTATAGGAGATATTCATGAAGGTGTCAAAACCAGAAATAGAATCCTCAATGAGGTAACATTTTCTGCTTTTATTTCTGAGATTGAACCTTCTAATATAGAAGAAGCTTTATCTGACAATGATTGGGTGATTGCTATGCAAGAAGAACTAAATCAATTTCAAAGAAATCAAGTCTGGGATTTGGTTCCTCGACCTAAAGACCATACGGTTATAGGGACCAAATGGGTTTTCAAAAACAAACTTGATGAATCAGCAATCATTGTGAGAAATAAAGCAAGATTGGTTGCCAAAGGCTATAATCAAGAAGAAGGTATTGATTATGAGGAAACATATGCTCCAGTGGCAAGATTGGAAGCAATACGAGTACTCTTAGCCTTTGCTTGCATCAAAAATTTTAAACTATATCAAATGGATGTAAAAAGCGCTTTTCTAAATGGTTACATTATGGAGGAAGTTTATGTAGAACAGCCTCCTGGTTTTGAAGATGAAACAAAACCTGATTATGTCTTCAAACTTAAGAAAGCATTATATGGTTTGAAACAAGCACCCAGAGCTTGGTATGAAAGACTAAGTAAATTTCTTCTTGATCAAGGTTTTGTCAGAGGTAAAGTTGATACAACTTTATTCATCAAACATAACAAGAATGATATTCTAATAGTTCAAATTTATGTTGATGACATTATTTTTGGTGCCACTAACGAATCTCTGTGTCAAGATTTCTCTAAGATTATGCAGGGAGAATTTGAGATGTCCATGATGGGAGAATTGAACTTCTTTCTTGGACTTCAGATCAAACAAAAGAAGAACGGTATATTTATATCCCAGACAAAGTATTTGAAAGAATTATTGAAGAAATATGGTCTAGATAATGCCAATGGAGCTGATACTCCAATGAGTTCTACAACATTGCTGGATGCTGATGTAAAGGGACCGAGCTTCAATATCACAAAGTATAGAGGAATGATTGGTTCATTACTCTATCTTACAGCAAGCAGGCCAGATATTCAGTTCAGTGTAGGAATGTGTGCAAGGTATCAATCCAATCCTAAAGTATCTCATGCAGAGACAGTAAAAAGAATCTTCAAATATCTAGGAGATACTTCAGAGCTTGGACTTTGGTATCCAAAGAGAGGGAACGAGTACTTAATGGCATATTCAGATTCAGATCACGGAGGATATAAAACTGACAGAAAGAGTACCAGTAGACAATGTCAATTTCTCGGTGGTTCTCTAGTGTCATGGTTCAGCAAGAAGCAGAACACAGTCTCATTATCTTCGACTGAAGCTGAATATATAGCTGTGGCAAGCTGCTGTTCACAAGTGCTATGGTTAAAACAACAACTTCAAGATTTGGGAATTTATTTAAAAGAAATTCCAATCTATTGTGATAATACTAGCACAATAAGCTTGGCAAAGAACCCCGTACAACATTCAAGAACCAAGCATATAGACATTCGACATCATTTCATTCGAGATCATGTTCAAAAGAAAGATGTCAAAGTGAAATTCATACCAACTCATCTTCAACTTGCGGATATTTTCACGAAACCAATTGCAAAAGAGCAATTTCTCTATATTCGAAGAGAATTGGGAATGGTTAATCCCAATGAGTTGTAAGTTTTATTGTTAAAATGCCTAATTAAGTATTTGTTTTGATGATAATCATACTAACTTTGGCATCGGAGTGGCCAAAATGTGTTTTTGCAGGACTCTCACTCGAAGCACAGGAGGCACTGCTCGAGTGAGGAGCTGTGTCACTCGAGCACAAGAAGCTCTGCTCGAGCACAGCACTATTCATGAAGCTCTGTTTTCTTATGGGTAGAACAGAGGTTAACAGAGGAGTTAAGAACACCAAGGAAATATAACATAAACTACAGTGAGAATTGAGCTCACTCGCGAGTGAGGAATTCTCACTCGAGCATGGTATGAACATGCTTGAAGTGAGAAATGCCTGCTCGAGTGAGGAAGAAGAATCTCTGTGCAAGAGCTATCCAAATCAAGGTTACTCAAATGATCTTGGAGGATTTGAGTACAAAGTTGGAAAATATGTCAGGAAATCAACCATCCAGGTACGTTCTACTTGTTTCTTTATTTTCCAGAACATCACTCGAGCACAGTTAGAACACTCGCGAGCACAGTATGAACATCACTCGAGCACTAGGAATCATGCTCGAGCACTGGCACTTATATCAGTTACTGGGGAGCTCAGAACGTCGCACTTCCTTATCTCACTCGAAGTGCTCTCTCACTCGAGAGTCACAACTCTTCATCTTCAACCGTTCTCTCATCATTTAATCACGTCCTTCTGCTTCAAATCGACGTTACAACCTCTCAATCTTCTATAAGAGGTGATTCTTGTTTACTGCATTCTTCACTTGTGCCCTAATTCCCTCTTCGTGTACCTTATTTTTTTTTCTTTCAAAAACAAGAGTACTTGGTTCTCTTCCTCTTTTCAAATGGCTAGGACAAAACTACCTTCTATCTCTCAAAGATCTCATTCACCTTCTCCTACTCACTCTGCTGCAAGTAAGTCTGGAACCCCTGAACTTACTCCTCCATCTCCCAAAAACTCACCCTCACCTTCACCTCCTCCTAAGCCCAAAACCAAGAAGAGGACCCTGAAAACACATCCAAAGCCTAAAGTTTCAAAGAAAGACCAACCTCCTCAAAAGAAAGCAAAGGGTGTGGTCTTCAAGGAACCCATACTCACCCGGTCCCAATCCAAAGAAGTACAAGGGAAGGGAAAGAAGAAGGATTTAGAGCAACCCCAATCTTCCTCTTCATCTGGGGATACCTTCAGCAAACAACTCAGGGATGCAATAGAAAAATCCAAATTGGACAAGTTAGTTGGGAAGATCACATCTCAGGCAGGTGTCTCAAGTTCACATCAGGTCAAGCACCCAAGTGCTTCTGCTTCTGGAGCACCTTCTGCCTCTCAAGCACCAGTGGATGACCATCTCACTAGTCCTCCTGAGGGATTCAATGTGTCAGAGCTTAAGGCTTTACCACAGAAGGTATATGATGATGAATTCAAACATAGGCATTTTTGTCCAGTAGTATATGTTGATTTGGATTATCTGAAAAAGAATTGTCATTTGGACTTATATCCTTACCTTCAGTACTATGCTCCCTGGCTAAATATTCATATGCCATATTCCCCCACTGTTGTAAAGACATTTTATTCCAACATGAAAACTCATAATATCATGTCTAGATCCGGTGATTTGATTGAAGAAGCTGTATCCACAACCATTAGAGGGAAATTCATTATGATTTCTGCCAAAATCATTAATGATTTGCTTGGTTATGTAGCACCTCCTACTGATCCACCCCCATTCTCTGCCAATGATACCTTTAACATCTTGAGACCAAAAGACCCAATTGGACCCCTCACTTTCAAGCCTATTGACATGCCTGATAATCACAGAATCCTCCATTACATTTATTCCCGGAGCATAGTCAATAAATCCAGAAATTTTACCCACTTTGCACAAAAGGATTACTATCTTCTGGCTTCATTGGTTGCTGGGCAACAGAGGAATGTAGGGGAGATCATTTTTAGTGAGATGCGAAGGTTTCGATTTTCTTCAACAAGATCCACAACCATACCTTACCCTCAACTTGTTTCTTTCATCTTGATGAAGAACAAAATTTGGTATCTGGAAGGGAAAGAAAGGGTGCTCATCTCAAGGTTTGGAAAGACTCAATTAACACACATGGGTATCAATCTTTCAGTGAGTCGAACCAAAGCCACATCAAAGAGGGAAGCAACACCATCTAGAGGAGATGAGGCACAATCATCTGCACAAGGTCCTATTCCTCCTCCTTCATTTCTCAATGCCTCACTGTCCAATCATCTGTCTGAGGTTATTAATCAAGCTGTATCAAGTTTGAAGAAGGAGCTAGTGACTGAGTATGAGAAACTTGTGGAGAAAATGGAAACACAAGTAGTTAAATTGGTAGATCAGGCCAATCTTAACTTTGAACTGATGTTCAAAACACAAGATGAGATGTCACAGAGGATCAATAATATGGAGACTTTTCTGCATTCTCATTTTCCCTCCTCATCTTCCGGAGTACCTCCAGAGACCACTCATACCTCACCCCCTCATTCAGAGACACATGTACTTTTCACTGATCCTGAATCTAATGTTGATGTTACATTTGTCCCACAACCATCATCTCCTCCTGACCAGCCCATTGACCCTCTCTCTGCCATGATATCATTTGCTCCACCTCCAGAACCCCCTTCTGATGTTGACAAAACGGGGGAGAAGGATGTGTGATGTTTTCTGAGCTTTCTGTAGGCTGTAGGGTGTATATGGGTGTTTGGGTAGTTTTCTGTATTGGGTAGGATTTGATATGTATGTCATTTTTTTTCTATTTTGAAGTTATCTTGTATTGCTCAAGTTTGTTAAAGTTAATGATATGGCTTAAGTTTTTCATTATCAAAATTTCAATGTTTCAAGTTGTTTGTTAAGTTATATACCTCATACTATACTTATCTTGGCTGTTAAGTGTCCAGAGGAAACATTGCAGGAAAACTTGAATTTGGAACTTAAACTTGATATGCATTTTGGAAACTTTGAAGAAATTTCAAAACTTTTCAATTTCATTCATTTTCTTTTAAACCTTCATCACAAAGAGTTTTGTCATCATCAAAAAGGGGGAGAATGTTAGATCCCAAGTTTTGATGATAACAATAATTCAATTATGATTAAAACATGTTTTTAGAAGGTTAAGAAAAGATTCCAAGTTAACCAAATGCATATCTGGTGTTTGCTGATATCTGCTGTGAAAATGCACTTGAGTGCTCGAGCATGAAATCTGCACTCGAGCACAAATCACTTCTGTACTCGAGCAGGTGTGAGAGAAAGCCAGGAAGTGAGTACCCGAGAGACATTCTCCCTTGTAACCAATGGATCACTCGAAGCACAAAGTATGCACTCGAGCAGAGAAGTCATTCTCACTCGAGCACGTATGCGAGCAGGGCATGCGAGCACTTGGCCGAGAGCAAAGCAATGGTGTGCTTCCTATGTTCACTCGAGCAAGGGTATGCGAGTGATTGGCCGAGAGCAAGTTAAGGCATGCTTCCATCATTCACTCGAGAAAGGCACTGCGAGCACTTGGCCGAGAGTCTTGAAGTTCAGAAAAATTCAAGTGTGCTCGAGCACACCCATCCATGCTTGGAGTGACACGTCCATGCTTGCGAGTAAAAATTCCATCCCTCTCCAGATCAGTTGCGAGTGCTTGTTCAAGAGAGCATATTCTTTCAGAATATGCTTCTCACTCGAGCAGAGGTAAGTGTGCTCGAGTGAGGGCCAATATCACCCGCGAGTGAAAATTCTATCCCTCTGGAATTATGGTGCGAGTGATGGTTTAGAGAGCATATTCCTTGAGAATATGCTTCTCACTCGAGCAGAGGTAAGTGTGCTCGAGTGAGGGTCAAGATCACTCGCGAGTGCAAATTCTCACTCTTGTCAAAATGGTATGCGAGTGATGACCCGAGAAGACACTCCCAGTGAAAAATGCAAGGATCACTCGAGCAGAGATTTTGTGCTCGAGTGAGACCTCTCTTCACCCGCGAGTGAAGATATTTTCTCTCTGATTCTCCATGCAAGCACAACCCGATAACAGAGGTATATGAAGGAAAATAGGAGATCACTCGAGGTGAGCCTTTCATGCTCGAAGTGATGCCCTGTTTGACCACAGAAAATGCTAAGTAACACAACGTTCATTACGAATATAATTTATTGTTATTAATTCATATCATCATTACTCTTTATCTTTGTTTAACATTGTTTTGAATGTTTTAAGAGGATGATACAGGAATATGAACGTTTGAACTGAGCCACATGAGAAAAGTGATACAACGGCAGACAAGATGATTATGAACACGCTGGCACCTACCGCACTCAAACTATTCTAATATGCACGTGTCTGCCAATATTTTCAAATGTCCCGCTCCACAACTGAAGAGAATCCAAACGGGCAAAAGATGGAGCAACTATATATATACAGAGACTCACGGAGAAACATATACAACACAGCACAAGAATTCACAAGCTCATATCAATTCTCTGTTATTCATCTGATTTCTCTGTATACACTTTTGATCTTCAGTGTTTATTCATTTACTCTGTAAGAGAGTCTTCATTCAAACTCTAAACTCTATGATTGTGTAAACTCAAGGTATTGGGACCTTGAGAGGGTAGTTATTCCTTACGAGAGAAGCAGTTGAGAGAATTCCTTGTAGTATCTTTCACTCATAAGCCTTATAAGATACAAGCAGGAGAGAACGTTGTTGTTCATAAGACTTACAGTGGTGTAAGCAGAAGAAAACGTTGCTGCTCATAAGTCTTGTATAAATAAGCAAGTGAGAAGAGTCATAGGTTGTTTCTCTGCACATAAGACTTGTCGTAAGGGGGAGAGAAGTTTCTTGTCAAGAGAATATTTCTGCTCGTAGTCCATTCAAGGACGATCGTTGTCTTGTGGCATTCTGAGAGCCCATTGAATCTTGGAGATAGTGTGAAAAGCTCAGTAGGTCTTGACCTCTGAGGACTGGACGTAGGCATTGTTGTTAGGCCGAACCAGTATAACTCTCTGTGTTCAAATCTTCTCTTCTCTACTCTATCCACTATATTTACATATCACCATCTCAAACGAAAAATTTATAACATCACCCAATTCACCCCCCTCTTGGGTGAAGCTTGCCGCTTACATCTTTCTTCAACTCCTCCCTCCTCCACCTAAAATCCATTGAAGGACGCACGCACCAGAGGCCACCCTTCTGCAACTTCACCTCCTCCACAGGTTTTTGCTCTCCTCCACCTCCTTCCTTCCATTGTCGTCCCCACCACCATGATTCTTTGCTTTCTCCACCCTCCAGTGTACCTCCCCACTGTGCATACACCTCTGATCTCCAACATCTTCTCTACCTCCCCAGCACACATAGCACAGTGGGCGCCCCTTGATTAGGTTAGTTTATTTTCTTCTTGCTTTTTTCTTTTGTACAGAATGGTATATTATCTTTTTGAAATATACATTTACTTGAATAAATTAAAGTAAAACTTGCAATGTGAAAAGACTAGGCAATAGGAAATATCACGTTAATTGTGCTTATATATTGCTTATATTGAGATGCTTGAGATTGGCCTGGTGTGTTTGGTATGCTTATATTGCTTAAATTGTATTCGGGAACTCCACTGTAATGGTTTATTTTATTTTTTAAATATAAAATTACTTGAATGAGTAGGGGTTATTTTAATTTTAATCATGGGAAAATTCCACATAAAGTTGCCTCAAATAGGAAAATTCTAAATTTGGTTGTTAAACTCAACAAATCCCTAATTAAGTTATTCATAACTTAGTTTTGTGTATATATTACCATTAATTAGTATATATAATAAAATAAAATATGATTTGTTTAAATTAAAGAAATTCTTGTATTCCAAAGGAATTATGAAGAATAATTCAAACTAAAACTAAAAAGAAAACCATAACCTCAAAAAAATTCTTTAATTTAATCTTATTATATTTATTTTATTATACATTAATGTTTATATACATATACTTATTAAAAAAATAAGTTACATAGCACTGAAACCCTTTTAAGAGGAGAGAGGAGACTAGGAGGGGGCAATAAAGTTATTAAGCCCATATTTTAAAATCCTAAATTGGGTTGATAACTTAATTAGGCAATCCCATCATATGTAGTTGACAATTGTACTAAACGTGTGAATATTATTGGGAATACCTTAGGTGGTAACAAAATGGATCATAGTTGGATGAATGCTTTGAGAACTAGTGAAGAATATGAGAAAGGGGTAGAAGAATTTATTGAATTCGCTAAAAAGAATGCTCCTGCAAAAAATGGGAAGTATTTTTGTCCTTATGTCAATTGTTTGAATGAGAGTCGACGGGATGTTGATGTCATAAAGGATCACCTACTTTGTGATGGATTAAATCTGCGATACACAACGTGGATATGGCATAGTGAGGAAGTAACGGATTGTCCGTCGCACAAGAAGGAAGATGTGGATATCATAGATGAAGATAGAATGGAGAAAATGATTCACGATGTTGAGGCAGAATCCTTTGCGCAGTCGCAGGAGTATGACAGCCTACGAGGTGATGTAGAGACACCATTGTACCGTGGGAGTAAGTACACGCGGCTGATGGGAACATTACATTTGGTTAACTTAAAGGCAACTTGTGGGTGAACCGATAGTAGTTTCACATTGCTACTTGAACTGTTGTGTGATATGTTTCCAGAGGATAATGTACTTCCAAATCGTATGTATGAGGCCAAGAAAATCCTGTCTACGATGGGTATGGAGTATAAAAAGATACATGCTTGCCCTAATGACTGCGTACTGTACAGAAATGAGTATGGAGGTCTTAGTGAGTGTCCTAAGTGTAAAACTGCATGATACAAAGTGAAAAAAGATGGTGGTTGTGGCGATGTGACAAGTAAAAGGAAACCTTTAAAGGTTATGTGGTATCTTCCAATAATACCATGTTTTAAACGTTTATTTGTGACTGCAACAAAAGCGAAGAAGTTGAGATGGCACTCTGATGAGAGAATATCTGATGGGAAATATCTTCGGCACCCAGCTGACTCTCCACAATGGCAAAAAATAGATGAAATGTTCCCTCAATTTGGCAGCGAGCCGAGAAACCTTTGGCTTGGGCTTTGTACAGACGGCATCAATCTGTATGGAACTCTTACTAGCACACATAGTGCGTGGCCGGCTCTCCTTGTAATATACAACTTGCCTCCCTGGCTATGTATGAAACGTAAGTATATGATGCTATCTATGATTATTTCTGGACCAAAATAGCCAGGGAACGATATTGATGTCTATTTGGCGCCTTTGATTGAGGACTTGAAGAAGTTGTGGGAGGAAGGCGTAGATGTGTTTGATGCTTATAAGAAGGAGTCTTTCAAGCTACGTGCAATGATTTTCACAATGATAAACGACTTCCCTGCGTACGGAAACTTGTCAGGGTACAGCGTGAAGGGTCATAAAGTATGCCTAATATGTGAAGCAGACACACACTTCTAACAACTAAAGCATGGAAGAAAAACTGTCTATCTTGGCCACAGGAGGTTTCTTCATCGGTTCCACCAATATCGTAGGCTAAGAAAGCGTTTTAACGGCTTACCGGAGCATGGAATGGCTCCAAAGTCATTAACCAGAGAGGAAGTCTACAGTCAAGTGGAACATATCAATGTCACTTTTGGTAAGAATCAGAGGGTTGCGTGTGAGAAGAATATATGGAAGAAGAGATCCATTTTCTTTGATCTTCCATATTGGCGTTTGCTTGACATGAGACACAGTATTGATGTGATGCATGTGGAGAAGAATGTTTGTGATAGCCTTATCAGTATGCTTTTGCACATACCAGGGAAGACTAATAATGGGATTAATGCGAGATTAGACCTTGTTGATATAGGAATAAGAGAACGGTTACATCCACAACTAAGAGATGATGGTAGGAGGGCATACATTGAGCCAACAGCGCATACACTATCAAAAGCAGAGAAAAGAAGTTTGTGTGGGTGTTTGCATGAAATTAAGGTGCCGCAAGGGTATTCCTTGAATGTGAGAAGATGTGTCTCAATGGACGATTTGAAGTTGTGGGAATGAAGTCCCATGATTATCATGTGTTGATGCAACAACTATTACCGGTAGCTATTAGAGGCATAATGAAAGATGAAGTACGAACCACTGTAACAAGATTGTGCGTTTTCTTCAATGCTATCTATAACAAAGTCATTGACACTGAAAAGTTGGATGAACTGGAAAATAAGGGTTACATTATTTTGTCACAACTAGAGATGCATTTTCCTCCTTCATTTTTTGATATAATGGTGTATTTGGTAGTTCATTTAGTAAGGGAGGTAAGACTCTGCGGTCCAGTTTACCTGAGGTGGATGTACCCTTTCGAGTGATACATGAAGATCTTAAAAGGGTATTCTAAAAATCCTTATCGACCAGAAGCCTCAATAGTAGAAAGATATGTAGTTGAGGAGGTTGTAGAGTTTTGCAAAGATTATATGTCAGGGAAGAAGGAACAATCTCAGCATGTAGAGGGGAGAAGCAAGGGAACACGAGGACTGAAAGTGAAGAATGTTCCTCATGAAGAGGTGTTGCAAGCCCACTTGTATATCCTGAATAATATGGAAGAAGTTCAACCTTACATAGATGAACACAGAAAGACTTTGAAGAACAAAAATTCAAGGAAGAATGACATGCAAATTGCTATTGAGCAAAACAAGACATTTATGCAGTGGTTCGAGGAAAAGGTTTTGCATGAGACCGGTGTGTCTGAGACAATCGAGTGGCTAGCTTGGGGGCCTTCGTTTCAGGTCATTACTTGGACCAGTTATGATATAAATGGCTATTCTTTCTATACGAAAGAGCAAGATGACAGAAGTACCATGCAAAATAGTGGGGTTATGGTAGAAGCTGAAGCTATGCACTTTTCCAGTTCGAGAGACAAAAACCCCATATTAGCGTCTATGGCCTATTATGGAGTTATAGAAGAAATATGGGAAATGACATACAACAGGTTCAAAGTTGCTTTATTCAAATGTAAGTGGGTTAGCAATAATGCTGTGGTAATAGATAAACAATTTGGATTTGTCTCAGTCGATCTTCGAAGAGTTGGCTATAGAGACGAGCCCTTCATTTTAGCAAGCCAGGCAAAATAAGTGTTTTATGTCACCGATCCTGCGAGCAAAAACATGTCCATTGTCCTTAAAAGTAAAAAACAGAAGTATGGTGATCCGACCTTCAACCTTGATGACACACCACCTTTCACAACAACTCCACCTCAAACAAATGAAGTAGAATTGGTAGATGATGACGAATATGCTGTAAGAAATGACCATGGTGAAGGACTATGGAAAACAATATAGAGTAAGACCTTAATTTATAAACGAGAACTGTGTTTTTTTTCTGTTTTACTTCCCGCTTAGTTTATTTCATTTTTATTGCAATTTATTTACGTTTTTTATGTCGCTTTTTATGTTAACAGGAATATGGACAACTCTAGTGATGATGAGAGGCATAGAGATGACGAAAGGCCTAGAGTTGAACCCCCTACAAGAAGGAGGGTTAGAGGCTGTACAAAGATGGGAGCATTGGTTGCACGTTATGAACATCAACAGGAGAGGCTACATATAGACTTCGATGACAATCTGAATTCAGTTGGTCCTGAGGAAGACCACTTTATTAGCTACGTAGGGTTTTTAGGTCGAACTAAAATGCGCATTACCTACGATAATGGAGATTGGTTCCCCCAAAAACGAAAGACATGATTTGGCAGCAACTTTTGGTATATAAGTTTTGATGCATTATAGCTTTGTTCTTATTGTTTCAAATATAATAATCTTATGTTTTACCTTGCAGCAAACATACGATGTCCCAGACACCAGGGAGATGTATAGGCATTGGATGGATGAGGTTCGTGTACGATGGAAAGGTTTTAAGAACAAGCTAACAGCATTGTGCATTCGAGGGGCCCTTAGGGGTCAAGATCCATGTGCACAGTATACGTATTTGTCTCCAGAGGACTGGAGGTTGTTTGCGGCATCACGAGCAGATCCTGAGTTTTTGGTACGATTTCTGTCATCATGATATAGAACTTTTAATTTTCATATAATTAATATCATTGATTTATTTTTTGTTGTTTTTCATTCATAGAAATTAAGTGCAGCAAATGCACAGAGGCAATCAGAATATAAATATCAACATTACATGTCTCGTGGTGGATATCGGAAGCTTGAGCGGCAAATGATGCAAGAAGAGTTAGAGAAAATGAAGGAAGCAGCGGAATCTGATCCTAGCGTCGTTATCCAGCCACCGACACCTCCTCCACATCACAAAAAATGGAAAGCAGGGAGGATTAAGGCTGGGAAGTATATAAATCCAACTGTTGCTGAGGTTGTTGCGAGGATTGTAAGTAGTTATACCATAAGTACCTAATGTTTTACATATCGCGAGTGGTTTCAATACATTTACGATAAACTGTATGTTACAGGATGAATTGGATGAGCAGAGTAGCCAAGGTTCATTCAATCCAAGTAGATGGATGGACATCTTGTCAATGGCTATTGGGAAGGCAGATGACCTTGGTCGTGTTCGAGGAGAGACACGGGGAGTTAGTGCCGCGAGGTATTTTGGACGAGACCCACGTTATTCGTCACAAGCTAGACCTAGTAAGGACGTTGTGGCCAAGATTCGAGAAGACCTCGAACAAGAGATCGAGGCCAACCTTCGCGACAAGCTTCAACAAGAGCTATTGCCAGAGCTTCAACTTGAAATGGCAAAGATATTCGAAGCGCAAAGGGCAAGGGACGAGCATAGAACTCAGGAATCCCTGACCTTCAATAGCACCAGAGGAAGTTATAACCCTCTGGAGGAACCACTTAGAGACCCTTCTCCCACTCCAGTGTCGGGAGACCCTTACACCCTCTATTTGGATGATCCACTGTTGCGTGTTATTGCTGATGCTCTTGTTCACACACGTGCTACCACCCACCATCATCAGCAAATTTTGGAGGATTTTCGTAAGGTGAATGTGACGAGTGTTAGAAAGGAAGAAGAAGGTATAGCCATCCCTGTTCCTGATCCAAAGGTTGGCACATTAGGTCAAGCGATAGGATCTTTCATCCTTTGGCCTCACAATCTTATTGGTTCAGACGCAACACCTCCAATGGTAGGAATTACCTTACTATTACTGAAAATCTGTTGGCATCCTAATAACAATTTGTTTTTTGATGTTCTAAAAGGATGACGAAGATGTGAGGAAATGGCCCTACTTAGCACGGCTGCAACAGATCTACAAGGCCATTAAACAGATAGACTTGAAGATGCCTCCAGGGATTGTGGGCAAATTGGAGTATCCTTACACGATTGACAATACAGATCTCAAGCAGTTTATCAGGTTGGAGGAGATAGATGCAGGCTAGGTGAAATTTGCAATCCGATAAGTTTTTTTTCAATTTTCCCATAGAATTCATTTAGTAGTTTTTTGATTTCATACATTCAATTATTTTAATTCTATTATAACACCTTCCACGGTCTCTGCACAAACATGGAAAGACGTGATTGGTATGGATTCTTATGTCCTGCGAATACGACAGGGGATACTTGTACTGTGGCGCATAGGACTCACTATGTCGGCTACGCAATGGGACAGACCAAACTTCGTTGTTATGTAGCACCCATTGTTCAACGGTTCGTATTTACATTTTGTCAATTTAAGAAGTTTAATAAATAATTGTCTTCTCATCTAACTTCATTTTAATGTGTACATGTTGTTAAAGTTACCACTGGAGTTTGTGTGTTATATGTACCCGCCGTAACGTAGTCTATTGGTTTGATCCCTTGAGTAAAAAGCCAGACAAAGATACAAAATCCGTCTTCGACACGTAAGTTATTCTGTTTGTATTTCATTGACTCTTAAAAAAATGAATAGTTCTAATTTCTGTTCATTTTGATTTTCATGATAGTGCTTGTCAAACATATAGAGTCCTAGGTGGGTCACGCGAGGATACAGTTGTTAAAAAGGCAAAGTGGTTTTATCCGATAGTAAGTACATTTGATCCTAGCTAATTGTTTCATTGACGGTCCTTTTAGACATACCTTTATTGATTTTAACAACCAATTGCATCCCTTTGATTTAAAGTGCCCTCGGCAACCTGGCAACACTGAATACGGATATTATGTTATACTTTATATGTATAACATCACTCAAAGTGGAATTACTAGCGATTTTGAAAAGGTAATCGCTTCTTCATTCTCAAATGATAATATTTTTGGTGTTCTAATCGAAATGCTAATTAATTCATTTGCTTGAGATTCATTTCATCAAAGCTTACTTTCTAATTTTCAGATTTTTGATAATGAAGATACCTACCTACGTGAAGACCTTGATTTGATCAGAGATCTTTTGGCTGGACATCTTCTTCAACATATAGAGCATTAAACTTTTTATTTTATATCAGTTTGTAGTTGTGTGATCACAGCGTTTTGACACTTTCTGGTTGTTATTGTTGATATATATAGTAGTAGGTTGTATGAGTTGTTATTGTATGTATATATAGTAAAGATTGTAGTGCTGGATGTCCTTACCAGTTTGTAATGGATAGTGTGGTTTATGAATCCATCTTCCATTCTGTTTCTGCAGTTTGAATTCACTGGGTAATACAGAATGTAAATTATGGTATAAAAAAAACCTAACATTTATACGTCCCAAATTAAGAATTGGGATGTCTAAAGTCCCCTCCCCCCCCCCCCCGATGGGACTTTAGACGTCCCTTTTGTTTGGGACATCTTTTCTTACAACATACTATGCCCCCAATATATACGTCCCCCCATTTTGGGACGTTAAAGGTGCCAAATTTGGGATGTTATAGCCCCTTTTTGTAGTAGTGCCTGATCAAAGGCCCACCAAGTCCATTTCCCTTCACTCAAGAAGTTTTATAGCCTCCATTGAATATCTGCAACAAGTGATTCTAATGTCATATGATAGATCCTTTAAAATAAGAGATTGGCTCGCAGATTCAGTTGTTGGCAAGTCAAGGGTGAAATGCTTTATTGAGAGGGATGATTTAATGTCACTGGTAGCTCATAGACAAAATCTTATGATTGGGATTGTCCAACTGTTCTTATTATAAGTATCTTCTTCAATTCAAAGTAAATATTTTAAAAATTTCACCATTTACCTTTAATTTGTGTGCTTGCTTTATTGTAGGTACATGCATCATAGGTTGGTCTCCTTTGGCAAAAGCCATAAATTTGGATTCTTATGCCCTGCTTTAATCTAAGAGAAAGGGACCACTGCTACTATCAGACATACATACTTATTAGAGAAGCTTAATGAAATTTGCAATTGAGTGTTTCTTGGCTCTATATATTTATGGGTAACAAACAAACTTATATTTTATAATATATATAATGTTTTATGTTTGCTTAATATTCTTCTCTTTTTTTCCAATGATCATTGGCAGTTGATTCTTCTATGCAAGAGTAGTTACACTATCATCTTCTTATACTCCCTCTACTTCAAACTAGGGAATGACTTGAAAAAGACCATGAACTCATAAGTTTTCTTGCATTATTACCTTTATGTGCAAAGTTTATGGAATTTGTGTAAAATAAGTAACCTTTGTGATTTTAATGATGATAAGGCTATGCAGACATTCCTACACATTGCTTGTGGCAGGCAAGTTCGTGACTTAAAAGACTCTACATGGATCATACCAAAGGTTAGTACATATTGGTTTGTTTAAAGTATGTAATAAGACATGCCTTTATACTTGTTTTAATGATATCATGTTCTTTTTCAAAGCTGTAAGCAACCATTGGGGTCTAACTTATGTGGGTTTTATGTCTTGAGACACATTTACAATATTATCACTCTAGGCACAACTGATTTTACTAAAGAGGTAAGTGTATATTTCAGAACTTTTGTATTACTTTATTGTTTTTCAGTTACCAAGTTAATGTTTTGTTTGGTTTTAGTGTTATAGATGTTTGATCTTGCTGATCCCTTTTCTGAAGAAGATATTGATTTCATCCGCTGATGTTATGTTGAATTCATCTATGAGCTTTTACAAAAATAGTGAGTTTTTGAATCCAACATTACATAGTACATTGTTCTTATACGTATTGCTCCTACTGTATGAATATCTAACTGAGTTTATGTATCTGCGTAGGACAATTTTTGGGATCTGGGTGATGCAGGCATGGGATTTGAGGGATTAACCTTTGTACTTTTTCTTCCCTTTGTATTATGTCAAACTGAAAAATTATGTTGTTGCTTGTATCAGTCCTTGAATTTTATTACTGCTGTTGTCATTCAAAGTTTTGCATCCATTTCTGAGCAAATTCGTCTGTTTGGACATTCCTTCATATTGCATTCTGAAATTGATTCATAAGCTGTGTTTTTAGTTTTAGATAGTTGTTGAGTGCATTTTGGAGTTCCTGGAATATGATTTAAGCTTGTTGCTTGAATTGTCCACATTGAAATGATTGTTAACTCATGTATATAGATTAATATTGTTGCAATTTGCAAAAATCTGATTCTATCCGGTGGCAATCTTGCAACATTTCACCAATTGTTAGCTAAATCATTTGATTTGTGGCTCAAAGTTAAGTGTTCTACACTTACCATTTGTTGGATGTTGATTTAAAGTCACCTACCTACACACCTTCATTTCTGCTTATTGTTGTTCTTGCTGTTGTCATTACTTCTGTGAAATCTGTGTTATGTTGCTTCTGTGGAATATGGGATAGATATTGAAATAGCTTGCTGGGTAGGGTTAACATGTAAGAGGGACGTTTTTTGAAAAAAAAAAAGAACTTTTAAGACCGGTTGTGGCTACAACGGGTCTTAAAGTAACTTTTAAGACCGGTTGTGGCTACAACGAGCCTTAAAGTAACTTTTAAGACTCGTTGTAGCCACAACAGGTCTTAAAGCTATGATCTTTTAGACTGGTTGTAGCCACAACCGATCTTAAAGGTATGATCTTTAAGACCGGTTGGCACAACCAATCTAAAAAGTAACAGACTTTTTAGACTGACTGTAACAAGACCTAATCCACAACCAGTCTAAAAGGTCTCACTACTACAAAAAACCAAATCTGTAGCGCTTATTATTGCATTAGCTGTGGCGCTTGCGAAATGCCACCTATCTTAACGCTACTAAAAACAGCTGTGGCGCTTGGAAGCGCCACAGTTTTATAAATTTTTTTTTTAAAAAAAATAGCTTTCTGTGGCGCCTAACGTGGCAGGCGCCACAGGAAGCATACCTCCTGTGGCGCCTGGATGGCCAGGCGCCACAGGTGGGAGGGCCAGCTGTGGCGCCTGGCCGGCCAGGCGCCACAGAAGGTAAGCCTCCTGTGGCGCCTGGCCGACCAGGCGCCACAGTAGGCCTTAACCTCTTGTGGCGCCTGGCTGGCCAGGCGCCACAGTAGGTGGTTTTTTTTTTTTTTTGTTCTGGTTTTTTTTTTTATTTTTTTGGGTGGCGCCTGGCTGGCCAGGCGCCACAGTAGGTTTTTTTTTTGCATATTTTTTCTCATATTTTTTTGGGTTTTTCGTATTGGTTTTTTTTTAGCATATTTTTTTCTCATGCATATATAATTATAGTCTGCAAGGTTTAATAAGAACAATAATAGATAACTTTAAAATGATACCAACAAATGATTGATTAGCTAAAGTAGTAATGAAAATTGTTATACAATATACTGTAAACCTAGCTGAATGAAATATAATACAACAAATTCAACTTGAACAAACATGCAAGACACAACAATTATATTGGCAATTAGAAACAACACAAAAAAAACCAGCTAGTGAATTTAATAGTAAATATAGCTACCTAGGGATTTGCTTAAACACATATTCACACCATTCCTCGATCACTTCATTAACCTGATGGTCTGTCAAAGCGTCACAACGTTGATCTTCATAATACTACAGATATATACAATCAGACACAAGTTAGAACAAATTGAAATCAGTAAAACATAACTGTCAGGCACTAATTCAATTTCATTACAACACAATATGAAGTGCAACTAAATGACTTACTTTTTGAGGAATAAATGGTTGATCATGCATAATAACATCCTTCATAAATTTCATGATATAGTACCCACAATCATTGTCATTAGGTTGGAAAGGGCACTGCAATAATATAATGCAATATTTAACTCTGTTCATGAATAAAAAGTGTTTACTAACAAATTCTAAGTAAAGTCAAATATCAATACCTGTATCTTCTTCCAAGGATAACTAAGGCGGGGGTCAGTAGCTTTAGAATAGTTTAACGCGACAGACAACCGATATGCAGTCAATGCGCTAACAAAAAACAGAAAATGATTACTTTTGATTATTCAATCACGTTCGCAAATATTTATACATAGGCACGTATACTTACCTACTGATCAATAGCATCATATCAAAACGGTCTTGTGGAAGACCATTTTGCAGAGGATCCACATAATAAATGCGAGGGCCTGAAGGTTCCGCTGGATTGATAACGATCAATATCCAATGGCGCCTAAAATATATTTTAAAATTTTTTTTTGAACAATCATGTTATGATAGAAGTTAAACAATAAAAACAAAAATTGTACCAATAATAACTTACCCCGCATTATACGGCACGAAAAATAATGTATTTGCTGCCGCTTTCTTGCTAAAGTAATCTTTCAGCCCATTAGACTGCGCAGTCACATCTATTTTACCCTCATGATTACCAATGAGAAAAGGGTTGACAAATGCGAATTGGACCCTCTGTGTATCCATTAAAACGTCCTGGTCCAAATGCCTGGTATAAAACATACAGTGTCATGAGAAACAAAAGAAATGGAACGAGATATATTAATAACAGTGATAAACGATGATAGTGAAGTACCTTATCCAGATGTTGATAGCCGAAGCACTAACCCAATCACGAGCACATATTTCCTGCACGACCTCGGCAGTAATATAATCAACTAGACCACCAACATTGTAGATATGTCTTTAACTTCAACTCTTTTACCGATACAAGGTTCTTTATATTTGAAGAGTAGCCCTCGGGGACTTTAATTCCTTGCAGAAACTCACAAAACAATTTCTTCTCTTTCCTCGACAGAGTGTATGCCGCTGGCGGTAGATAGGTACGAAACCCTTGCTCAATCGGTGCCAACTCTTCTCTAATTCCCAAGTTCACTAAATCCAACCTCGAATTGACATTGTCCTTGCTTTTTCCTTGGATATTAAGCAACGTGCCAATTAGACTATCACAGATATTTTTTTCTATGTGCATCACATCAAGAAAATGCCTCACATATAAAGACTTCCAATATGGAAGTTCAAAGAAAATAGACTTTTTCTTCCAACCGCTTGTCTCGATTTGTTTCGCAAAAGGTTTGCCAAAATTGTTCTCCAAGTCTTTTACCTTGGAATACACCTGGGAACCGGTCAACATCTTCGGCGGGCTACCTTCTTCTGCATCACCATTGAAAGGCTTTTTCCACTTCCTCCAACGATGTTGTGATGGTAAGAATCTTCGATGCCCCATGTAAACATTTTTCTTACAATGATGAAGTCGCATTGAATGAGTGTCATCTTCACATATAGGGCATGCACCATATCCTTTGACGCTGTATCCTGACAAATTTCCATAAGCAGGGAAATCATTAATTGTGCCAAACAACATGGCTTTCAAAGTGAAACTTTCTTCCATGTACCCGTCATACACACTAACACCTTCATCCCAAAGCAGCTTCAGGTCATCAATTAAAGGAGCCAAGTATACATCTATATCATTCCCAGGTTGCCTTGGCCCAGAAATTAACATGGACAACATCATAAACTTGCGTTTCATGATTAAGTGTGGAGGAAGGTTATAAATCATCAATATCACCGGCCACGTGCTATGTGTGCTACTCTGAACACCGTGCGGATTAATTCCATCAGTTGACAGTGCAAGGCGAAGGTTCCTGACTTCATCAGCAAAGTCAGGGTACTCATGATCAATTTTTTTCCATTGAGGAGCGTCTGCAGGGTGCCTAAGCTTCGTGTCTTTAATCCTTTCATCTGCATGCCATGTCAACTGCTTAGCAATCTCTGCATTACTATACAGTCGCCTGAATCTCAGAACAATGGGAAAATACCATAGCACCTTCAAAGGACTTTTTCCTTTCTTCTTCCTATATCGAGATGCGTTGCATTTAGGGCACTTCTCCAACGTTGCATACTGATTTCGAAATAATACGCAATCGTTAGGACATGCATGTATCTTCTCATATCCCATACCGGTTGTAGAGCAAAGAATTCGCTTTGCCTCGTATGTCTTGGTTGGAAGTACATTTTCTTCTGGAAGCATATCTTGCAACAGTTCAAGCAATGCGGTAAAACCCGAATCACTCAATCCGTAGCGAGCTTTAAAGTTGTACAACTTCAACACTGCTAGCAATCTTGTGTATTTAGTACTTCCGACATATAATGGTTTCTCTGCATCACCTTTCAACTTCTCATATTCGTTAGGGCAGTTATGAAGCACCCCTTCAACCATATTTACCATTTCTTCAAGACCATCATCTTCATCAAACATGCTTTGATCAAATTCATCCGAGGCACCACCCGTGGTATGCACGCGATCACTATATGGCTCGTTGGTCTCACCATGCCTTGTCCATCGTATATATGTTTGATCAATACCATAACACACTAGATGATCTAGCAAATCAAGTTGACTAATCCGCTTTCCAAAACAACAGGATAAGCAAGGACATAAGATTTTGCCAGGATCTTTTGTGTGCTCAGTTGCAAATGTAATAAAATCCTTCACCCCATCTATATATTCCCTTGAACATCGATTAGATGACATCCATTTACAATCCATCTATGGGCTTCAATCTATTTTTTAAAAAAATTACGTGGTTAGTTGTATGACTATTGCATTTACTAATTACTTTTATATTCTCTGACCAATTTTAATTTAAAATAACATACACCACATGAATCTTCATAATTGAAGCTTTCTAAGTCTTAAACTATATATTTAAATTGCCAAATAATTCATTAATTATTCCCAGGCATTATAATAAAATTTTACAACTCATAACAAAAGAAACCATATTTGCCACAATAATATATCATAGTTAAATTAGAAAACATTACAAGTCAATAAATAAAATACAAGTGTTAAGAATATATAAATAATTATTTTGCTTATGCAATTAATAAATAACAATCATTAGAACACCTACAAATTATAACAAAAAAATTTAACTAAAATCACATTTGTAAGCTCAAAATTTAAAAAACATACCGTAAATAGAAGCTTCAATAGACTGATGAACTTAAACTACAAACACAAATTAAATATAAACAAATCAATAAAATATTTGAGGTTCTAAGTTATTATTTAAAATAATAATATGTGTAATAAACATCAAAATATAATAAAATCAAAAAATATGATTCAGAAAAAAAAATAAAGAAAATAAAATAAAATGGAAAAATAAAGCATAATCCCAACATTAATTAACAATATTTTTCTATCAATTTCTCTTAAAACATCTAAGAATCTTAAATTTTTTAATTTTGGAATATCACATACGGGTTTGTTTGCAATTAACCTAAACTTCATAATCACTTAGTACCTGCAATGTAAATCCCTAATTTCTCTCAACAGTTATTGTATATTTCTACAGGCACACACAACTCTTCTTGTTACGTTCCTCATCCCCATTTGTTTTATTCCCTTAAGTTCCTACTCATACACATGTAGGCTTTTTAGGGTTTATCTTTTCAAGGGCCAAAATCCAAATATTCAAATCTATTTCTACCTGTAATAGTCCCCGATAGTCCTAGCTAGCTATGATAAGATGAGACAGGTTTTTTTCATATTTTTTAAGTCTTTAGTCTTAGTTAGTAAATCACTGGCCAAAAAAAAAAAAGTTAGTAAATCAATTTTTTTAAAATGAAAAGTTGGATTTTCACCGAAAATATTTACTATATATAGTGTTTTTATGGTGATACTTATTTATTATATAGATCTAATTACATGTATCACATGCAATCTATAAATTTTATATACTTTTTAGTAATCACAAATAATTTTTTTATGATCCTATATTTCAAATATCCTTTCTACTTTTAATATATAATTTTGATATATTTATTTCTAAAAATTCATAAAAATCATATATTTTTCAAACATTATACATCTAAATCTATTTTTAAAGTGTATATATCATACAATCAAATATTTTAATTTATTAAATATCTTTTCTAAAAAAATTGAAACTTTAAAATCATATTGCACTAACTTTTATTCCAACTTTAATTTATAAATTATTATTTGTATAATTTTTTTTTTTGTATATGCCAATTAGTTTATGTTTGTATTTTTTTGTATAACTTAAAAATAAACCCTTATATATATATATCTATCTATCTATATATCATTCAAAAACGCAAATTAAAGGCATTGACTAACATCATTGAAAGGAAGAGGGCAATTGGACAGAATAGTGGCGTAATGAATGATTAACGGAATATATATGTACACACACGCCTACAAACAACAAACACATTTATATATTATATATATATATATATATAGGTGTTGTACATGTAAAGAGCAAAGAAACAAAACTAGAGATGGTCCCACAAAAAAAAAATTCTGCCGACAGAGGGAGAGAGAGCGCATAATATATACATGGGCATTGTCTTCTCCTCTTGCATTTTAGTTACATTATATTCTTTATTTTTTTTCCTGTGTTGATCATATCGGATGAAATTACATACTATATACTATTTCTAAATTGAATTGGTTTATGTACATGGGCATGCGTGTCATAACAGGGAAAAAAACCATAGCAAGCATGGCATAAAAAAAAACAGCAGAACAACCCAAAAAAAAAATTAATAAAAACAAAACGCAAGTTGAACTTACAGGTTGATCAGTGCAGTGGAGTGGGGGACCACGTAATTGCCGTTGGTGACGCAATCTTCAACGAGGGAAGGAAGAAATTTGAGCGCTAGCTACCAAATGGAGTGGGGACCAAAAGAGTTGAAGACAACGGAATAATACGGAAAGAAGTGGGGTTGGCAGTTGGAAAAATACAATAACGTGTGCGCGTGTGGATGTAGTTTTAAGATATGAAGATGAGAAAATGGAGGGACGGGGTGCACGCACAGAACAAATGGAAAGTGATAGAGGGAATAATTAAAGATAGAGAGAAAGAGATGGAGGGGGGTGAAAACGCGGTAAATGAAAGATTGGGGGGGGGGGGGCGGGAAAACAAAATGGGATAAGGGGGGGGGGGGCGGGTAGGGATATCATTGGAGGGGAAGGGATAAGATATCCAAATTATTTTTTTTTTATTTTTTTAAAAAAGGTTAGGGGTGGCGCCTTTCTGGACAGGCGCCACCCTTGAAATTGTTTTTTTTTTTTTTAAATAAAAGGGTCATGGGAACGCAATTCTGACAAAAAAAAAAAATTTTTTTTTTAAAAAATATCAGGGGTGGCGCCTGGCAAGGTAGGCGCCACCCCTCACAAATATATATATTTTTTAAAAATATCAGGGGTGGCGCCTGGCCAGGTAGGCGCCACCCCTGACTAATTTTTTTTTTTTTAAAAAAAAAGGGTCAGGGCCTAGTGGTGCGCCAATTCTGACAACAAATTTTTTTTTTTTTTTATAAAATGTTATGGGTGGCGCCTGCCTGGCCAGGCGCCACCCCTAACAAATTTTTTTTGTTTTTTTCAAAAAGGGGTCAGGTGTAGGCCATTCCTGACCAAATTTTTTTTTTTTTAAAAAAGGATCAGGGGTGGCGCCTGGCTGGTTAGGCGCCACCCCTGACAAACAAATTTTTTTTTAAACATGGGTGGCGCCTGACCAGCCAGGCGCCACAGCTTAGCATAAGCTAGTGTGGCGCCTGGCGTGCCAGGCGCCACAGCTGCTCCACCTTGTTATGTGTGGCGCCTGGCTAGGGCAGGCGCCACACTTGACCATACCAGCTGTGGCACCTACCCTTCCAGGCGCCACAGCTGGTTAAAAAAAAAAACATATAATGTAAAAAAAATAATAAATGAGCAGCTGTGGCACTTCATTAAGGAAGTGCCACAAAATGTGCGCCACCTTTCAACCATTTTGTAGTAGTGTCTTTTTTAACCGGTCTAAAAAGTCTTTTTTCCATTAATGAATGTTTGAATATAATTGGTAACTTAGTTAAAATTATAATAAATGGTGAAATATCGCATATAAAGGTTATAATGGGATGTTATTCACTTACTTGCTACATTCCCAAAAATACAAGTTACTCCTACTAATCAGCTGCTGAATTATATTTACTCCTTAACTCCTAATATTCAAAACAAAGTCATTATTATTCCAATTATAATTTTGTAGGTTAAACTTATGTTCTTTAAATCGTTTAATATTCTTTGACAACTTAGCAAGCACAATCAATAACCACAAATGCATCCCAAAAGCTAACATAAGAATAAACAAAATCAACCATTAGAGTTTGCCGCAATATTCTTTTCCAACATCATTTCATTGTATAGAATTTCCAAACTTTCCAAATTCAATTTCTTTAACTATATTTCAATTAGAACAATAATTGACTCTAATAATTTATTCAACATTATCACCAACAAATTTCATTCTCAATTCCATAAGATTTCCTTCTCAAACATTTAATCAAACACTTCGTACGCATTCCGCACAAAATCAACTCATAAACTTGAACAACCTTAATTTAACTAAATTCCAATTTCACAAACACCTTGTGTGCATTATAAAAATCAATTCATAACACAAAAGCCACTATCACTTATTGCTAGCCAAGTAGCTTTAAACATCCTTGCTAAATCACAAAACCACATAAATTAAACTTCTTAACAACTTTTAACCTATAAACAACATCAGACTCTGCCATTTAACAAACACTTAATACCCAAGCTTCAAAGTAGTTTCTCAAAAGTCTCAATATTCCATTCAATAACAATATCTTACTTTAAATTTTCCCGTCAAACATTTTATCGAACATCTTGTGTGCATTTACTTTAACACACTCCAATAATATTCCTCTTAAAATCAAATCCCCAAACTTCATACATTATTACTATAATCCTACTCATACATTATAAATTTGTCATTGTTGTATCAATCATTTTTACTTTCTGATTTACTTAACAAACACTACAGCTTACTCCACAACAACCAAATAGCACTAGACTTCACCATTACCCAAAAAAATGATGGTTCCCATTGGCTGGATCTACCAACAGATAAAGCTAACAGGAAAGAGTTAAAGGGATAATTTACAAAGATTGCAAAAATATATGTTCGTAAAACTCAGGTTTGTCACCTCTTGCATTTTTAACAAATTTCATATGCATCCATCCAAATATTTTCTTTTAGAACAAGTTCCATCCCATAAAAGCATAAGTCCTTGTCAGCCAACATCAATACAATGCAAGAAGTCAATCTTAATAATAGCTAAGTGTATGTTTGGGATAGCAGTGGGAAAAGTGAGTTTTTTGCAATTTGACTTATGCAAGATTAAGATTGGGTAAAAGTTAGATTATGTAATGTAATTTATGTTTGAATTGGCTGTGACAGAAGTGACTTTTTTTTTCCAACCTGACTTTTAAAAACTTGTTTGGATGATTATGTTGAAAAGCAAGTTTATATAAAAAATGACTTAAAAGGACATGGATATCACTATAAAAATATGGACTTTTAGTGACCATTTTAAGTCGTCGCTGAAAGTTTGAGTTTCAATGACGACTATCAAAAGTCCTTGCTGAAACTCAGACTTTTAGCGGTGACTATTAAAAATCACTACTGAAAGTGTCATTTTCAGCAGCGACAATAAATGTCGCCGCTAAAAACCATACTTTTAGAGTTGTCATAGAAAGTCAATTTTAGCTTATTTTTCTTATGGATGTTTTTTATCACTGACAAATGTTTTTTTTTTTTATTTTTTGTTTAAATTTGATATTTAAACATTTGAGGAAACTAAATATGTTATTTATTATAAAGAAAAACAAGATAATTATACATTTGCATGTGTGTGGGATCTCTCTACACAAGTTTCCTTCTCTTGCACACTTACAAATTAAGATGAATGGATGGAAAGCAATTAAATTCAAAGGAGAAGAATATAAATTAGTGAACAAAACTAACATATAGCTAGCTCAGCTCATACATATATATAAATTAATACATATGGCCTACACTTGGTTTTCTTTTTTTAATTACTTCATTTATATATAAACACACTTAACAAGTTAAATAAATATAAAAAAATTAATACATTTTAATTAATAATAGGATATTAATTAAATTTTTATTTTAATTTATTCAAAAATAATTTTAAAATATTATATCAGTATATATATACGCACGGTTTTTTTTTTGCCGAATATATACACACATGTTAATATATATATGTGTGTGTGTTTGTTACATATATTAATACATTATAAATAATATATAGATATAATATTTGAAAAAAATAAATATAATATTTAACAATATAAGTAATATTTTATAACATATATTTATTTATGTTTGCGTTGTTTAATAGATATATATATACGTATATTATACATATATATATATTATTTTATAATAATAATCACTAGGTTCTTTCTAGCTTAGTGTACAAGACATGGACATAAAGAGAGGTAGTCTTGAGTTCAAACCTTAAAGGGACCATAAATGAGTTGATTTTCAAACAAATGTGGTACAACAAGGTGGCGACACGTGAAGTGGGTTGAGGGACATGTTGACATGTGGGCCTTAGTGATGTTGTGGATGGCGGCTTGCCGGTGATGTTGTGGACTATCGGCAACGGGTGGCTGTTGACCACTGACACAATGTTTTTAAAAAAAACAAATTGACACTTTCAATTGCTACAAAAGTCACCGCTGAAAGTATAGTTTCAGCGGTGACACAAAAGTGCCGCTGAAAGCCGCCTTCAGCGGCAACAAAAATTGTTTCCGCTAAAACTTTCAGTGACAGTCGCAACAGCATTGACTTTTTATTGCCGCCGAAAGTTTTTTTTTTGTAGTGATCTTATTAAATAATAGATATGTTATTAAATGAAAAATATATATTATTTGTACATTAATTTTAAAAAATATATTAAAACTATACAACTTTAAGAGGAATATTTTGGCAAAAAAATCTTTAAGAGAAGTACTAAAATTAAAATAATAAAAATATTTAATTGTGTAAATATTAATTCATTTATTATTAATTTAATTTATTAATTATTCATATATTAAATGAATATAGGTGATGGTGCTGGGGGTAAATAATAACAATGTCCAACTGTGGGAAAAGAAAAAAAGAAAAACAATGTCCAACTAAGTGAAAGGTGATGGCCAGTGGAAAAAAAGTTGGAACCAGAGGGAATCGGGTGAGTGATGGGAGAAGAGAGAGAAAAGAAAGGGGTGGTGCCATAACAGTAATTTCCCTTTTCCCAATTTACCAATGGTCTTTTCCTTTCCTCATAGGCTCCAAATTTTGACTTATCAAAATAAGCAGCTTATATCATATAAGCCCAATAGACCTAAAGTTGTATTAGATATGAGTCAAAATTTTCAAAAGCCCCAATCTTGCTTTTACCCTCCAATCTCGCTTTTAGGGCCTCTATAAGCTATCCAAAAAAAGTATTTTAAGCAACCAAGTACCATTTCCAAAGCAATTCTACCCATTTGAAAAATAAGTTGATGAAAGGGGTAACATTATCTTTAGCTACTTATCTGATTAAAACTCTCTTACAAACATTTTAACAAACATCTTGTAGTAGAACAAATTCATAGAACAAGCTTCATAATTTCCTAAATCATATTATTCAAACCAATTCAGGCACTAAGAAGGTCTGAATGGACATAATAATCATTAGATTTATTAATCCAAACAAACCCTGAAAGTTATTGCCATAATTTGGCATTGAAAGAGAAGGAAATCAGACATGAAGAATTAAATTATATTTTCAAACTTTCATCAAGACAAAATCAGAGAAAGAAATTGCTATAAAGAAAATACCTCTCAAAAGAAGCTTTTTCCCCTCAATGACTTAGCCAATCAATGCCCAAAATCCTCCCCTTTTGAACGACCATCCACAGGGAAGAGAAGAAAAAGAAATACACACGCCACATACAACCACAAGCAGCAGAGGAAGAAGAGAGAAGACATTGCTAACCACACCACGACAATGGCACACGAATCAGGAGAAGAGGCTTTCGACTGAGGAAGGGGAAGAAGCTTCGGGAATCAAAGGAGTGGCGGACTGCTTTCCTTTTTTTTCTTTTGCCCCCCTTTTTATTGAGGTATTTCCATCAAAATGAATAACAAAAGTGATTTAAGATAGGAAACTGGGAAGAGTTTTTATTTTCTCCATAAATGTTTGGAATAAAATCTCTAGATGCCAAACTAATATTTAAATCTCAACTGTATAAAAGATATAGGGAAAATTAATCTGGAGGCCCTCATATTTTTCATCTATTTTGAATCAAGTCCCTAATCTTTTTTCTCCTCTTTTTATTGGGTCCTTTAGGTTTCTGCTGTTAGATCCGTTAGTCCTTGCCGTTAAATGTGCATTAACACGTTAAAAATTTCTGTCAAAAAACACTATTCACGCTTGAAACATCTCTATGTCTGTTCAGTGACCTGTTTGACCCAAGGTCAGAGATGTTCTATTGCCTCCATCCCTCACCGACTTTCTTAACACTCATATATGTATAAATGTATTCCATTTTTGAACGCCTCTGACAAACCCATTCCATGTCCAAGCATCGTGATTTGGACATGCTTGGTCTATCAATATCCCTTGTCGTTCTCCATCGCCATAATCCTCTTCCTTGTCTAAAAAAGAAACACTCCCTGTAAAAATTTGTGTTCGTTCACACCCATTTAACAGACACCGACGTTGCCACCGACGGCTACAACCACAGGAGAATCGCCCCGCAAGGGTCGACTTGGAAATACAAGTCTCAGCAAAGAAGAGCTCGTAGCAGTCAAAAGGATTCCCCCTTGACTTGTTTCAAGCAACGCTGGACTTGGGTTCTCCTCTGTGATGAAATGGCTCTCATCGGCACAACACCCCAACATAGTGAGTGAATTCGTGAGAATGGTAAACCTCGACTTGTATCTGCATCAAAACCCAAGTGGGGCTTCACTTTTGGATTGGAAAAAGAGTTGAGAATCACACCAGGATCAAGCAGAATGGTGGGGTTGTTTTAGACGTGAATAGTACTTTCCAACAGAAATCGTTAACGGTGTTAATGCATATTGAACAGTAGGGACCAATGATCTAGCAGTAGAAACTTAAAGGGTTCAATAAAAAGAGAAAAAAGTTCAACGACCTGATTCAACATCGATGAAAACTACAAGGCCCTCCAGATTAATTTTCCCAAAGATATAACATGCATGCTCTAATATATTATAGATTTTATTGGATACTGTTCAACAGAGTTAGAATATAATCATGGGATATTAGTATTAATTATTCTCCATATTATTTTGTACTTCAAATTGTACTTTTAAAATTTGAAATTATTCTTTTTATTTCCAAATATGTATATGCGCTAAAATAAACTTCTAGCTAGCTCCTTATTGTTGGCAAAAAAAAAAAAAAAACTTATAGGGTGTTACACCTGTCTTTTTTGGAGTCCATGCAAAATTTCAACTATCGATGAGATATTCGAGCCTGAATATAATATTTTTACTAACTAATACTTTTCAACTATACCCGTCGTTTGTTTTCCCTTCGTTTTTTCAACTAAATTAGTAACATACTTGGCCAATTTATTAATTAATCATTGTTTACTTTAAGAATTGTCAAATGATTATATTATTGGGTCATTACAAAAAAAAAATTAATTTCTTTTATAGGCACAAGTAACCTCTTATTAGAAATAATAATTATGTTCAAAGGATTGATAGTTACTAAATTTGGAAACCTCTCGAATGAAACAACCTGAGTGAAAAATTTATTTTTCTAAGAGGGCAAATGGGAGTATTTAAAAGAAACGTTTTGAAAGGCCTCCCTATGAAAATGTATTTATAAATAAGAGCTCCGGTATCTCATTGTCATCTGTCGTACTTTAAAATTTCTTTTAATTAAGGAAACGCTTCCATGCATGTATGTATATATATATATATATATGCTCATGAAATTTTCATTTGTAGTACAGAATACTTTCTTATTAAAATGCACATTTCATAGCATGAAATTAAACTCCCACAACTCCACGCCTGTTGATACAATGAGATACCGGAGCTCTTATTTAAAAGAAACGTTTTGAAAGGCCTCCCTACGAAAATGTATTTATAAACAAGAGCTCCGGTATCTCATTGTCATCTGTCGTACTTTAAAATTTCTTTTAATTAAGGAAACGCTTCCATTCATGTATATATATGCTCATGAAATTTACTATTGTAGTACCGAATACTTTCTTATTAAAATGCACATTTCATAGAATGAAATTAAACTCCCACAACTCCACGCCTGTTGATACAATTCCTTAACTTACCTATCCTCTACAACATTTCAAGCAGGAAGCCTGTTTACTATTGGATGACATGCTTTACATATTTCCTCTAAAGGAATAATTTTTGACATTACGATTCCTGCTGCCTCAGTCATAACAATTTCTTCCTCACTTACTCGTTTCCATTCAAAGCATTGAATCAACAATCCCAAAGTCACTCCCACTATTCATAGAGCCAAACCTGCTCCAGAACATGCTCTTCTTCCCAACCCAAATGGAATTAGCTTGTTTGCTTCTCCTACTCTATCAAACCTCTCTGGCTTAAAACTTGTAGCATCACTCCATAATTGAGGATCTCTGTGGTTGGCCCATGCATTGATTAGTAGAATAGTTCTATGAGGAACATAATATTATCCAATAGTGCAATCACCTGAAGCTTCATGTGGAGACAACAATGGTGTAGCAGGATGCAATCGAAGTGTTTCAGAGATGATGCTTTGCAGATATGGTAGTTTTTAGATATCAGGCTCATCTATTAATTGTTCTTGCCCTATTTGTGAGTCTATTGCATTCTTTGCCTTTTCCAACACATGAGAATTGTTTTATAAACAAGACATTGCCCATTCTAAAGTCACGGCTGATATATCCGTTCCAGCAAAAATCATGACCTATAAAACAAATTAGCAGAGTAAAATCAATGAATACAAAATTAGACAATTCTAATAAGTACATGTTTTGCAAAATCATTTGAAATTCTATGGTCACTTCTATTGGAGTTTGTGCGAGCATACTTGTGTGTACTCCTTTGGTCCTATTTAAGTAACTTCCAACATGTTTCATATAGTTTAAGAAAAACTTTAAACCTCGTTAACTCTTCTTTAAAATGTAACAACTTTCCAACTATACTTTTGTTTAATATATAATATGCCCCATAAAAACAAAGTCAATAATATAATAACAAGTTAAAGTTATGATTATACATTCTAATGAAAATTTTAATAACGTGACCTATAAATAGAACCAAAATAAACCTTCTTTCTCTATCATATAAATAATCATAGAGGAGTATCTATATGACATAATGTTGTGTATGTCTCCACCGCTCAAAATGTATTGTTAAGTATTTCGAAATTCACTGAAATGTACTGTTCCACTCCACTGTCTACTTCGATATATATATATAGCCCTTTCTCTTTTTACTTAATCTTTTTCACAATCTAATATTAATTGAACATGATTCAAATCATCAAAAGATATCTAACTGCATGGATAAAAGGAAATAAGATTGCATCCTGACGCAAGTTGAACATAGATTGCATGCACGTCTTAATAAAGTAATCAAAAGGCAAAAACATTATTTTCACTTACTAAAATGAGGCCTTTGATAATCTGATCCATATAGTACTCAGGCTGTGATTCTTGGAGACTCAAAAGATCGGTCATAGTATTTGCGCTCTGCTTTGCATTTCGATGGTCATCATTGAGTCCTTGCAAGAACCCATCAGTTCTCTTGGCCAAACTCTTGAACCTCTTCTCCAAGTTACCATACTCAAACAACCTAAGTATGGGCAAGAAGTCTGCAAGGTTATTTGTCCCTCCCAGAGTCACCATTTCCTTTATAATCTCTCGAAGTTTTCTGGACTCTTCCAAATCCCCAACCTCACAGTCTTCTTCCCAATACCTTTTGCCCAAAATCATTCCATTATAGTGTTGAAGGTCAATTCTGAAAAGCTTGATCTCATCTCCACTTTGACAAACTCCTTATGTGAGACTTGAGCAAGCTTTTGCGCCAGCCGCTTTATCTCGTCCCTTCGCATTTCCATGAACTTGTTGAGACGGGGGGGTCGAGAACACATCGAGTGCGGTGATGTGGTGGAGGTTGCTTCAGTGGTCGCCGTAGGGAGCAAACACCAAGGTGGTGCAGTTGGGTGAGACATACTCACCGGCAAGAAAGTGGGGCCGATTTGGCAGGATCATCTCATTCTTTGTGAAGCATTCTTGCACCACAGACGGCGATGAGACAACCACCACGAGACGAGAGCTGAACCAAAGAGAAAAGATTTGACCATAAGGTTGAGAAATGCGGTGAAAGGCGTAATGAAGTGGTTTTGTTAGTTGGTGAAGATTGCCGAGTATGGGAAGATCAGGTGGATCAGGTGGGATGTTCTTGAACTTCTTATTTTGGAAGAAGAAGACCTTGAGAGTGAAGAGGAAAGCTAGAGAAAGAAGGAAAAAAGAGAACAATAACGTGGTCATGATTTGTTTCGTACTAGTGATGCTAATGGATTTGAGTCATGGAGACATGTTTTGGTGCTAAATATATAGCTTCTTGTACGTGTTGCCTCTTATGTAAGCCAAGAAAAACTATAGAAAGGCGTTATTTGCTGTTATTACAAATATCATCTTTGTGTGCCCAAAAAATAATCTAAATGACATCTAAATAATTGACCGTCAATAGGTGTCAAATAAGAACAAAAGTGTGAAAGTAAACATCAAGTAAATTTTTTTAGTAGTAATATTTAGGTGATTGGCCGTTAAATTATATGTACTGATTAATTCTGCAACTCTTATCTTGGCAATCGGCGACGTTTATTAATTGGCACTCGAGGGTTAGCAAAATTTGTCCATTTCTTGTAATTGTGTGTCGCTTTTGTTGTCACTATATATGTGTTATTGACTGTAAAAATTTTGACTACACATACGGCCTGTTACCTGTCACGTGCCGATGTTTGCACATTACACATTGGCTCCCTGGAAGGCACATTCATCTCACTCATGCAAAAGCAAATTTATAAACAATAACACGTCGGCTATTGATTGTGGACGACTGGATGGGGATCATGCATTGATGTTGATCTAGTTATATAAATTAGATTTTAAATAGTTTAGTTTAACATTTTTCATCCATAAGTTTTTAAATTAACAAGTTTTTTTAAAAAGTTATAAAAAAAATTGAGAAAATTAGGGAAAAGTTCCCACAAAAGATCTAAGAACTAAATTGCATGGAGTGAAAATTCAGAATAGAATTTTAATTGAGTCAAAATTCAGAATTTGTGTTTTTTTAGTGAAAATTTTAATTGAGTTTTAGTTGAAAAGTTGATGGGAGGGGTGGGGGAAGAGGGGGAGAGAGGGAATGTGTAAGAAATTGAATAGACAAAACAGAGGTGACACAAAAGAATAAGTAAAAAAGACACTTAAATACCACTTGAACTTCAAAATCCCACATCAGCGATTTTCTAAAAACCTGAGTTATCAATTGCTATACTTTTTTTGTTAATCACATTACTCTTATTGTCAACAAAATCAATTTGGGATTTTGAAGTTCAAGTGGTATTTAAGTGTCTTTTTCCCAAAGAAAAAATTCTTGTATAAACATGGTTTGCCATATTATTTGTGGTCTAACCAATAAAAATATAATAACTTATGAGCTGATGATTTGACATACTTCCTAAATGCTAGGTGTCATTTTAATAAAATTAAAAGATTTTGTAAGATTTACTTTTTCATTACCTGTGAAATCTTAATTAATTGATTTATTTTTTAAGAAAAATAAACATGTGAATCACATGAGCAGCCAACTAGAATTAATATTAGTTGAGTTATTATATTTTAATTTGTTAAACTACAAATGACATGGCAAACCAAGCTTACATAAGAATTTTTTGACACAAAAGATTAAAAAAAATGATGTGGCATGTTTTAATTGGACATTCCACAAAATGACGCAGTGGGGTGCATGCAAGAATGTCTCTTACTCAAAACCAAGGCTTTCTTTTTTCACAAAAAAAAAAAAAAAAGGTTAAAATACACAAAACTTCACCCAATTTTTGGGTTAGTTATACATCATATCCAAACCCTTCAAAAGTTTAAATTAAAGACCCTAATGTTTCACGTCTTTTCAATCAACTCCTCTATCGTTTAATGACAAATCCTTATTTTATCATATATTTATATACTTTATTTGGGGATTTTATTATGTTATTTGGAAAAAATGCACTCATTGAAATTAATTGAGATTAATGATGACTGCATGAAAATAGAGTTTAAAGGGCAAAAATGTGTGCCACTTCAAATTAGCGGGTGGCCGCTTCTTTGATGGCTAAGTGTGGTTGAGCACTCCAATCCTCTAAAGCAGTGCTCGACGCTTGAGCTTGGAACTTCAAATGAAATTTAGCTTTTCCATTCTTATATTCCCTCATTAAATATTTGATTTCTAGGTCTTAGAATGATTCTTATGATTCAAGACTGCTTTGTATTGATGTATTTTGAAGATTGGTTGTAGCTTATGAACATTTGCCGTTCATTTTGGCACTGTGCTGAGATTAACTTCAGTTTATTTAAGTTATATTTGGTCAGTTAATGTATTGAACTTGTTAAAAATATTTAGTGGTAATTCAAGGTGGGTTGATTATTGGATAAAAAAGTGTTAATGCTATCTTTGGTTCTCTTTTGCCCATTGAGCGGGAACAATTTAATTTTGGGTAATTAATATGTAAGGTGGCTTGGTATTAATTATTCTAAGTTAAACCAAGTCTAAGGGGTGGCCTTTAAAGTCTTTTAAAGATAGCTAACTCCTAAATTGATTGAAGTAATGAAAGCCTAATTCATTGCATTATAAGAAATTTCATTCCATCGTTAATCTTGTGTTTATTTCTCCATTTCACTCATTCACATCATCTCATTCAATTTTATAAATTAAAATTCCCAAAAGGAAGTATTTTAGGAACATTTTTAATTTCATATGCAAAAGTAGTTTATCTCTAAAAAGAACAACCCACTCATTCATTTATTGTTATTTCTTTAATAGTTAGTTTATACTTACGAATCATTCTCATTTAGATTTCATAAAGTAAACACGTATCAGATTGTGTTGTTATATTGCAGTATTATTGAATATTTAAACGTCAAAGTGACTAAACATAATTTTCATTTAAATCATATTTTTTAATATATATCATGTCATTTTTTTAAAAATAACATTTGACATTTAACATGTAATTTTAAAATATAAATAACTTTAATAACATTTAAAATGTTTATTTGGCCATGTTCTTTTTTAAATAAAAAAATACCAAATACTTAAGATTACATGTTAAATGTCAAGTGTTATTTTTTAAATGACATGATATATTATAAAAAATTAAAATATATAATATTGCAAATTTTTTAATTATATTTAACCCTAGTTTTAAGCGTAAGTAGTGGTGAAAATAGACTAAGCCCCTATTAGGAATCTACAACCTAGCTTACTTTGTAAATAAGTCAGGCTAAAGTCCAAGCCTATTGCCAGACCTATTTTGACAAAGAGGCCAAGTCTACTTTATAAGGCCCATTCCACAAACCTATAAGGCTAATCTAAATCAATTTTATAATTTATTTATAAAATTACTAATGTAGCCTTAACCCCGCATCCCATCATTCACACACAAGCACAATCTTTTCGTTCATCAGTCATCACTGAAAAAACATCAAATTAACAATAGAATTATGACACTAATAATCAATCAGTAACAGTCTATTTTACGACAAAATTATCAAACTCAATTGTTAAAACACTATTTTTTGTAGTGCGTTCGATCTACCTCTTTTGACTTTGATCAGTTAAGATGGCAAAGCTAGCAAGTTCATCCCCTCTCCCCATATTTGCATTGTTCACTGAAGCATAACACTATAAAAACATGACATTTCGTAGTGGTGATTTTGTAGCGATTACATTTAATCACTACAAAAATCATTATTTTTAGCGGTTTTTACATGAACCACTACAAACGCGCCAAATGGCACATTGGTAAGCCAACCTTATTTGTAACCTTTCATAAAAACAAACCGCTACAAATTTGTCACCAATTTGCTACCATAAGTTGTGGCGGCTAATTCGTAGCGGTTATATCGTATGAACTGCTACAAAACTGGCTCGAAGCAGGGGCGACAATTGTGGTGGTTATTTTGTAGTGGTTATGGACATAAACCATTACAGAATGCAAATGGTTGTCTGCTAGTAGCAGTTCTATAAAACCACTACAAATGTAAAAGACATGTGTAGCGGTTTTTGGTTGAAACTGCTACAAAACTTCAACGGTCTTTATATTTGTAGCGGTTAGAGGTAACCGCTACAAAGTGTACCGCTGCCCGAGGTGATTTTGTAGTTGTTTATGTAGCGGTTTTATCAATAACTGCTACAAAATTCAGTACCATAAATACCTAGCAACCCTTTAGTTGTCTCATTTGGCCATTTTTTTTACGGTTGTTTGAAAGTTTTTCTTTATATCTGAGCTTTCTGACATCTCTTTGAGAGTTTTGCTGCAGGATTTTACATTTTTCACACTTGAGGTACGAAAGTTACATATTTTCTTTCCACTTTTTATTATTATTATTATATTTTATATATAAATGTGACTAATTTTTTTATATTTTGCAGTTGATATGGCTTTAGGAAGGGATGAGTAAAAGGGGAAGGAGGCCGAGCTTCCCCCTAGACCACTTTTGTGGGGTGACACCATTAGAGGAGGGGCAGTGGGAGGGGCAAAGCAGAGGGAGGGCGACAGCACCACAACAGATGACCCCATAGTAGCCATAGGAGTCGGCCCCACCACAGCCACAGTAGACAGCCCTACAAGAGGTGACTGGACCACAAGTGCCTCCTACTGGTTTAGGAGAGGTAGGTGCTCTGAGTCTCAGCGACTTAGACAAGAACGAGGAGTTTGAGATCTCAATTTCGCTCAGTGAGATAGAGCAATTCCTGGATAAGCAGGAGGCGCGAGACTAGAACAACCCATGATGGGCGTCATCCCGGTCGACTGGATTTAAGATGCAGGTCTAAGATAAAATGTAATTTTTTATTTAATAAATTAAATATTTAAATTCGACCTGTTAAATATGAATTTAAATTTAACTAATGTATGTGATAAATTGTAGAGATGAGCAGGGGAGCATTTCCATGTGGAGGTTGGATGTGACTATTCTAAATAGCCTGGACCGAACACTATGAGTTGTAGTTCCGTGGAATGAGGTCACAAACTAGCCCATTGACAATAGGGGTCACCTGTTCAACCGCTACCTGAATGAGCTGGGCTCAAACTAGATGTGGTTCTCCCTTCACTTCTGGACGTGGAAGAATATTCCAAAGGGGCTGAAGGATCTGGCATGGGATGAGGCAGTGGTGGTAATTAATTGTATGTAATTATATTAAATGATTTAATTTATAATTAATTGTATTTAACTCTTCTTTATTAATTTTCTTATTTGTAAATAACCATATTTAATTATGTTTTTATTGTATTACAGGATAGGTTGGCAGTGAAGGTAATTAATTGTATTTAATTATACTAAATGATTTAATTTATAATTAATTTTATTTAACTATTCTTTATTAATTTGCTGATTTGTAAATAATCATATTTAATTATGTTTTTATTGTATTACAGGATAGGTTTGCAGTCTAGGACAACAGGAAAAGGTACACGCTGATGAAGATGGGTGACAACTGGAGGAATAGGAGGAATCATCTCTTCCAAAGTGTGAATAAGGATAGGATGATTCCTTTGCAGCAGCTAATAAACAACATTCCGGATGGCGTCCTATTGAATAATTGGGCGAGTTTTTTCTAGTTTAGGAGGACCACAGAGGAGCAGGTAATTTATTTATAATTTTAATTTTAATATAAATTTCATAAATTTTATGTTTCTAATAATTATAATTGTTTTATAATGTTTTAATACTTGTAATATTTTTTTTATGTAGGTTTCTCAGAGAAATACGAGGTGTTGAGGGCAGCAGAGGATCCACCGTATAGTAGGATCGAAGACATTTGTTGTCACTTATGGCGAGCTAGTAAGTTTTTACAATGTCAATTACTTTTAGCTAGTTATTTCATATTATAAATTTAGTGTTTTATTTTTCATAATATTAATTTAACTTTTTAATTATTTTAGGAGAGGAAGGCACATCAGGAGAATTGCCAGACGGACTACGGGGAGTTATTCACTATCACCCATAGACATCATGACAAGACTCCAACCTCTTAACAGGCATAAACGGCCATTGTAAGTTAATTTATTATTTTATAATAATAATTTATTGTTATACTATTTATAAAACCACTGTATTATGAATAATAATAATAATAATTAATTGTTTCATAAAATGGCAGGAGCAGATGCAGTAGTCGCAGGTTGAGCTATGAAAGACCTAGACTTAGGAGTCACAGGGGTCTTTGGACCCCACTAGGTCATTGAAAGCCGGTTTGGGTCCAGTTGAGCACCATGGACGCGTGAGGGGTATGAGGATAAACACCAGACCTAGCATGGTCTATGGTAGGAGTGTCACCTTTGAGGCTGGTATTTCTTGAGCATGGATGTCTGGGGTCAGATGTCTGAGGGATGACTCTGTTGAGGAGCTCTAATTGGAGGTCGCTAGGACACATGCTGTGATGGCCCATCAATGTAGCAGCAGGCTGATTTGTACTATACTTAGCAACGCAATGGCAACATATCACAAACTATATGTTGAAGCGATTGTGAAGTCTCATGTTCCCTAACAAAGAGCATCCACAGGTTCACCCTTTTTCTCAATTCGTCGTCCAGCCGCCTCCTACTATCGATAATGATAGTGCTGTTAACTCTACTCAGCACCCTGATACAGCCGCACCTGAGGGAGGAGCTGATGATCAACACCGTGATCCTTCCCTTCCTGAGGGAGGACTTAATCATAATCTTTTGGATAATTAGTTTATGTTTTTAATTAGTTAGATTTAGGACAGTTATATTTACTCTTTCAAACATGAGTAAAAAAACTTGGACATTTATATTTTTAGAGCTTTATAAATTCTTCATCCGTTTAGAACTAGCCAAACAAATTATAAAAAAATAATTAAAAATTTTATTTGTAGCAATTTTATTATAAGAACCACTACAAACTCTGAAAAGAATAAAGTTTGTAACAGTTAAACATATTAAACCACTACAACTAGTATAACTTTGTAGCAGTTATAGGTTATAACTACTACAAATTGTAATGAACATTTATAGTGGTTTCATCAATGATAACAAGTACAAATCGCAAAAAAAATGAAATACAAACAACAGTCATGACACTTTATAGCAATTATCACAACTAAAACCACCACAAAAAGTCAATTTGAAATTTGATTTTTTTAATCCCGCCTATGGAGATTTGTAGCAGTTCTTTAGTTAAACCGCTGTAAAGTGTCTTGCTCATTTGTAGCGGTTTATGTATAAAACTGTTACAAAGTGTCATGAAATTTTGCAATGATTTTTCTGTCATAACCACTACAAAGCGTCAACGTTTGAAATTTGAATTTCATATCCCGTCAATTGTTGTAAAAGTTTATAGCGGTCTTTTCAAATATAACCAATGCAAAAAGATACTTAGTAGTGATTATGGTAGTGGTTTTATAATCGCTACGAAATGTTAAATGTTGGAAAATTTGAATATAAGCTTCCAGTCACCCATCATTCTTAATTCACTCATCTTTACTAAATATTCTCACTAGCTATGGAAAAGTCATGGATTAGGTTGCCACACAATTCTCTAGAATGTTTATATGGATTAAACAATTTCTTGGATTTCGCATACTCTAACGCCAGCTATAATGGCAAGATCGTCTGTTTGTGTTCGAGATGTAAGTTCAAGAAGTGGCATACACGACAAGTTATTAAGGAACATTTTCTTGTGAAGCCTTTCCTAGAAGATTGTACGTTCTAGGGAGTTCATGGTGAGAAAGTCAGTATAAGATATGACGAAAGTTTACAAATAGGAGTTCAAGTAGATGAAGATGATTCTATTAATGATGTTGTGCGTGATGTGTTTGGTTTTCAAGACGACACCTTTAATGAAGGAGTGCATGGTTCAAAACCAGTGTTCTTGAGGAATGAAACAGATCAGGATTTTTTTAGTTTAATAGATAAAGTAGATCGTCCTTTATATCAAGGTTTTCAAAAATACTCTAAATTATCTTTCTTGATCAAGTTGTATCATATCAAGTACTTCTGTGGAATCACAGATAAGGGAATGTCGATGTTGCTAGAATTATTATAAGATGTGTTCCCCGATGCGAAGATTCCCATAATGTTCTACAAGGCCAAGAAGATTATTAACATATTGGGCTTGCACTACCAAAAAATTGATGCATGTCCTAATGATTGTATGTTGTATTGGGGAGATGATGCTAGCAAGGAGACTTGTAAGTGATGTCACACATAGAGGCATAAGACAATTTAGAAGGGGAAAAGTAGAAGAAGAAACCTACAAAGATTCTCAAGTTCTTTCCTTTGAAGATGCGGTTACAAAGATTGTTTATGTTGTCTAAAACAACAGAGCATATAAGGTGCCATGAGGTTGATAAGAATGAAGACGGTAAATTAAGACATCATCAATTAAGCGCCACCCAATAAGGTTTACTTTTCAAAAAAAAATGGAGCAGCCGTGGCACTTCCCCAAGGAAGGGCCATAGCTGCATATGGGGATTGGGTGGCACTTGGTCAATCAAGTGCCATATAATACCTACATGCCTAACACAGCTTTTTTTTATTAATTTTCCTTTCTTTTCTTTGGTACAGTTCTTTTTTATAAATTTTTTTTATTTTTTGATTTTTCTTGTGATTGGGTGGCACTTGCTCAATTAAGTGCCACCTAATACCCACGTGTTTGTGTTAGACCAAGCGTTTCACCCAAGAGGGGGGTGAATTGGGTGACACTAAAAATTTCGTTACAAATATAAAACTTGACAGTGAATATAAAGCAGTAAAGAGTAAGGAGAAATATCACCGAAGTGTACACCAGGAGTTATACTGGTTCACCCACAACCACTTTGACCTACGTCCAATCCTCAGAGCATCTCTAAGTGTTTCACTATAATTTCAAAGATTCAGTGGGTTCTTGGCACCTTGGTACAAGCAAGTTCCTTTGCCTGGATACTCGCTCCCCCTTACAAGTTGTAATCCAATCCCAACTCAAGGTTCCACAACCTTAAGTTACCTCAATAACAAATATTGAGTTTGAATGAAATATCTCTCTTACTGAGTGAATAAGAATCACTGAAGTACAGATTTACAAGTGTGTGTAAAAACAGAGTATTGAGCGTCAACTTGATAATGCGTTCGTGTGTTCTTGTTGTTATTCTTTGTTTGGATGTTCCCATATATATAGATATGTTGATAATGACCGTTGGAACATTTTCTTCTCGCCCGTTAGAGTGTGCGCGTCCACTGTTGACTTTTCCAGATTTTGAAAAATATCCGTTTGCGGTAGGTGGCGGTAGGTAGCATTTGAACGTTGCATTTGACTTTCTTTATTTAGTAAGATATCTTTATTGTTTATCTGCGAATGTACTAAGAATACTAATACAATGAAGGGTTAATCATATAGGAAATAAATCAATGAATGTTGGAATGACTTTTGAATTTCTGGATTTGGATACTCGAGTGGTTACTCGAGTATCTTCATGAAAATATTGTTAGAGAGCAAGTCAATAAATGATCATCACATTACTCGAGTAGTGCATGGAGTAAACAAATTTACAAACCTTGGAAATACCTGTTTACTCGAGAACTCACTGGAATATACTACAATTTTCTTCACAGGTTACTCGAGTGGCTACTCGAGTAGTCTTTCAAATAACCTTCAGATTACTTGATGCTTCACTCCAGTAATGTTGGCAGGATTTCAGGCCGAGAGCACTTGAAGTTTTGCTTACCTGTTTACTCGAGTACCACCTCAAGTGAACATCTATTTTCTGCATAGCTTACTCCGGTAGATACTTCAAGTGCATTGTAAATAACTCTGAAGATAACTCGATTACTGACTCGAGTAATCACGTTCAAATCTTTGACATAGAACATTTTCATACTTGCATACTTGAGTGGTGCCTCGAGTGAAGTGTGATAATAATATATCAGATTAATTGAGTGTTACCTTCAAGTTTTGTTTACCATAGTGATTTACTCGAGTGGCTACTCGAGTAACATTGGCAGGATTGGAATGCTGAGAGCAACATATTTCTTGAGACGGGAGACTCGAGTACTGACTTGAGTAACGTTGGCAGGCCGAGAGCAACTGGAAGTGATTTCCATGATTACTCGAGTGCTTACTCGAGTAACGTTGGTAGGATTACATGGCTGAGAGCAACTCATTTTCTTGTGGCTGGTTACTCGAGTGTTGACTCGAGTAACTCTTCTTTTCACTTCATATCACTCGAGTCGTCCCTCGAGTGATGTATCTAGCCGTGAGTTACTTGAGGTTCTGTGCTCTAGTTACTTCAAGTTTCTGTCTCATTACTCGAGTTCTTACTCGAGTAGCCTTTTTGAAATTCTGCCAGTGATGAAGTTTCTCAGATTTCTCTCTTGGCCTTTCTTCATTACTCCAGTGCTTACTTCAAGTGATAATTTGCTCTGTCATTAATTTGATCAAATCTTTTTCTCACCCATTCTTTGTTATCATCAAAACATGTGAGATCTAACATTCTCCCCCTTTTTTATGATGACAAAACTTGGTGATTTTGAATAAAGTTTTTTTTTAACATTGAGTTTTCAATTAAACACTTCTTGAAATCAATTGTAACTTTAAAATCCTTTTTGAAATAACTTGTTAAGTGTCAATTCAAAGTGTTTTCAAAATTTTTGAAAACATAACATATTCACCTTGTATACATAATAAACTCATTAGTCCCACAATGTAATATAACTTAAAACTTGAATGAACTTGAATTGAAATTGAACTAGAATTGCATTACAAAATATGAAAAGCTCCTTAAATCCCATGTACACCTGAAATAAAAGAAGTTCAGTCAACCATAAAATCACTCAAGCTCTTCTCCCCTTTTTTGTCTTCATCAATCAAGTGGAGGACTGGAAGGCTTGACTGTAGATATAGGCTTGATAGGAATGACCATGGAGCTATATGAACCATCTGAACTAGAAGAATCAAAAGAGGAGCTGGAAGATTCTGGTTCAGGAAGGTTGAGTGGAGGAATATGAATGTCATCTCTTCGAGGGATTGGAGGTGACTGATATACAACAATAGAGGTGGTCTCAACCTCTTCGGTGGCTTTTGCAGAATGATGACCAGAGGATGAGGAAGAGATCTCCTCTGTATGAGTAGGGGAAGGAATAGGTGTAGGTGTGGGTTCAGGCTAAACTCTGGGTGGTGAATCCTCAATGGTGATGTGGATAGTCTCATTGGTTTCAGGATCATCTATTAAGCATAGAATATCTTTAGGAAGAATAATGGGGATTTTGAGTACAGAGGGACTAGGTTCATAGGGTCTAAACTCTGGAGGTTTGGGAAAGGAGGTCTCAGGGACAGTTGGATCAACCTCAGTATGATGATGTTCTGAGGGGATGTTCTCTGGAGGTGAGAATGCCTCAAGAACAGATGATGGACCAGCAGAAGGTCCAGGACCCATAGTGTCCAATCTAGCTAGAATCAACCTCAGAGTCTCACCATGGGCATGCTGCTCTGCTAACAACTCCTCGTGCCTCTTGTCCATCCTCTCAACCAATTCAGTCATCTTGTAATGCATATTAGTTACCAGCTTAGCATTTGTGTTAGAGATGTCGATGTGAAAGCTCTTCAATATGTTCTACATGAAGGTCTGCAGTGAGGCATTGAGGAATGAAGGTGAAGAAGTAGTGGCAGCTGGAGCAGAGGACTGAGTATCATCCATTCTACTTGTCTCAGTCTCTGTCTTCTTCTTCGTCCTGGGGCCAGACTCCATAGGGCTCTTGAGGGGAATCTCAACATTAAGCTTCCCAATCTGGTTTCTTCCAATTGGAGTGATCCTCTCAATGGGCTCCTTATTCTCCAAATACCATATCTTGTTTTTCTTTAGAATAAGAGAAATGATCTGAGGATATGGCATAGGAGTAGTTGCTTTCCCTTCTATTCTGTACCTCTGCATCTTAGAGAAGATGTATTATCCCAAGTCCTTTTGCTCCTTCAGGAGTAGAGAAGTAAACCACCTATAGTCTTGGTCAAAGAAATGGGTGTAGTTATTGGCTTTGTTCACAAGGGATCTAGAGTAAATATACTAAAGAACCTTGTGATGGTCACACATGTCACTCTGTTTAAAGTTAAGAGGACCCACTAGCTCACCAGGTCTAAGGACAGTGAAAATCTGGTTAGGTTCAAGCTTGAAATAGATGTCATCAGGGGGATTTTCTATTCCTAACCAAATATTGATCCTAGAGGGTGAGATAAGGATTTTCTGGCCTCTAACTATTGTGGTCATTTCTTCCTTTACAGAAGTCCTATTAGGTTCATCTAGGATTTCTAGATTGCAGTAGAAATAAGTGACTATTTTAGTGCAAAAAGGAAGTTTAATTGATAGTTAAGGCATAAAAGGTTCAAGGAAGGGACTTAGGTCATACTTCAGTACCTCCTGAAGAATCTTGAGATCCACACTGTGAGTTTTGCATACTTTCCTTCTTGAGAACTGTGTCAGGTACTTCTGAGATTCCTCCAATTTGTTGACATTGAATCCTTTTGGAGGTTTAGTGATTTCTGCTTCTGGCAATTCTGGCTTTTTGGAGGATTGGCCCTTCTCTAGTTCTTCAAGGATCCCAGCCATAGCTTTGGCAACATTCACATCATACTTTCGCTTTTTGGAAGGTTTCGGAGTAAAAAAGGGAGTGGAAGAATCAGAAGGTGAAGGAGAAGGTGATTTAGTACTTTTGCCTCTCCCAGTTGAGATGCTTTTCTTTGATTGAGCCCTTGTGATCACTGGCTCTTTGATCACAACATCTTTCTCCTTTGGATTAGGTTGAGGTTTCGGTTGGATTTTGGCCTTTGATCTTGGAGTGAGCTTTCATCTCTTTCTAGGAGGAGAAGAAAGAGGGTCAGAGGGTTGTCGAGATTCAGACAAATCTGTAGGAGTAAGATTCTTGGTTCTAACCATCTTGATTTAGAGAAAAATAGAAATCTCAGAAAACTAGAGTGAAAAGTCGCGAGTTAGGGCAGAGAAATTCTGAGAAAAATAGGAAGTTTTTAAAGCTGAAATTTGATGGGTTTTGACGAAAATCAAGCAAGGAAGAGATTGTGAAAACTTTTTGTGAGAGGACTGGGTGATTCACTCGAGGAGATTTTGTGGAAATGACCGAGTTTGCGACTGTTAAAGACCTAGAACCCGACATTACTCGAGGCCCTACTCGAGTGATTATCAAGTTTCCTCGAGTGATCATATAGAAAATTCTAAAATAATTCATTTAAATTGCGTACCTGGCATAAATAATATTGTAATTATCCATGTATATTCCCTCGATCATTTAATAGCCATTTTAGAACAGATTTGAGTTGATTCTCATCGAATTTGTGATCTGGACCTGCAGTCACTCGAGGCCTTACTTGTGTAAACTTCAACTTTACTCGAGGCTTCCCTCAGGTAATCTGTCTTTTCTCTTCTTGACTATTCATTTCCCACCAAATGAGCCATTTGATTTAAATTTCATGTGACTTCAGACTTTACTGCCAGTTTTTGAAGTCCATTACTCAAGTGCCCACTCGAGTAATGTGCCCATTTACTTCAAGTCGTCCCTCGGGTAATGCTGCATTGTCTGACATTACTTGAAGTTGGCACTCCACTGATGGTGTCCTCTGGTAACCTCTGTTTTTATTTCTTAAAATCAGAGTTTAAATCTTCCTGCAAAACAAGTTTCTACTTACTCCGATGCTTAAGTTAGTAATCATCAAAATATTATCAAATAACATTATCTAACATTATGAAAAAAAACGAAATAACTTACAATTCATTAGGATTTACCATTCCTAATTCTCTTCTAATGTATAGAAATTGATCTTTTGCAAGAGGTTTGGTGAAGATATCAGCTAGTTGAAGATGAGTAGGAATGAATATCACTTTTACTTATTTCTTTTGGACATAATCTCTGATGAAGTGGTGTCTGACATTGATATGCTTGGTTCTAGAATGTTGAACTGGATTCTTTGCCAAGCTTATCGTACTAGTATTGCCACAATAGATTGGTATTTCTTTGAGATAAATACCAAGATCTTGTGGTTGTTGTTTTAACCATATCACTTATGCACAACAACTTGAGACTGCAATATATTCGGCTTCCGTTGACAAAAGAGACACTGTATTTTGTTTCTTGCTGAACCATGATATAAGATATCCCCCAAGAAATTGACCTTGTCCGCTGGTGCTCTTTCTGTCTGTCTTGTATCCTCTATAATCAGAATCTGAATATGCAACAAGATATTCACTTCTTCCTTTAGGATACCATAGACCCAATTCTGGTGTGTCAGTAAGGTATCTAAAGATTCGTTTGACAGTTTCGACATGTGATTCCTTTGGTGCTGATTGATATCTTGCACATATGCCAACACTGAATTGGATGTCTGGTCTGCTTGCTGTGAGATAGAGTAATGATCCAATCATTCCTCTATATTTTGCAATGTTGTAGTCTTTCCCTTTGACATCAGCATCAAGCAACGTAGTTGAGCTCATAAGTGTGTCCGTTCCATTTGCTTCATCCATTCCATAGTTCTTCAAAAGCTCTTTTAAGTACTTTGTTTGAGATATGAAAATTCCATTCTTTCTTTGTTTGATTTGCAAACCAAGAAAGAAATTCGATTCTCCCATCATTGACATCTCAAACTCTCCCTGCATTATCTCAGAAAATTCCTTACACAGAGATTCATTAGTAGCACCGAAAACAATGTCATCAACATATATTTGAACAATTAAAATATCATCATGTTTTCGTTTTGTAAAAAGTGTTGTATTAACTTTTCCTCGTACAAAACCTTGATCAATGAGAAATTTACTGAGCCTTTCATACCATGCTTTAGGAGCTTGTTTTAAACCATATAAAGCTTTTCTAAGTTTAAAAACATGGTCAGGTTTGGTTATATCTTCAAAACCAGGAGGTTGATCTACATACACTTCTTCCATGATATAGCTATTTAGGAATGCACTCTTCACATCCCTTTGATAGAGTTTGAATCTTTTGATGTATGCAAAGGCTAAGAGTACTAGTATAGCTTCTAATCTAGCCACTGGAGCATACGTTTCCTCATAATCAATTCCTTCTTCCTGATTATAACATTTGGCCACCAATCTTGCCTTGTTTCTGACAATAATTGCGGATTCATCGAGTTTGTTCTTGAATACCCATTCAGTGCCAATGATCTGATGATCCTTGGGTCGGGGTACCAAATCCCAAACTTGATTTCTTTCAAATTGGTTTAGTTCTTCTTGCATTGCTATCACCCAATCATTGTCTGATAGGGCTTCATCAATGTTAGAAGGTTCAATCTCAGAAATGAATGCAGAAAAACTAACTTCATTAAAGATTCTATTTCTAGTTTTGATCCCTTCATTCACATCTCCTATGACTTGATCTAAGGGATGACTTTTATTGTATTTCCAGGCTCTAGGTTGTCCTAGTGACTGCTCTTCTTCCTTGGTTTCATCAACTTCTAGAATAAGAGATTTAGAAATAGATTGACCATTTTCTTGATTTAAAACAACTTCCTGCTCTTCATCAATGGTTTTGTCAGAGGATTCAAATTCATCAAATATAATATGGATTGATTATTCAACAACATATGTTCTTTTATTGAAAACTCTATATGATTTACTTTGGTTAGAATATCCTAGGAAAATTCTTTCATCAGTTTTAGAATCAAATTTTCCTAAGTTATCTTTACCATTATTATGAATGAAACACTTACAACCAAAGATGTGTAGATGAGCAATGTTTGGCTTCCTTCCTTTGTACAGCTTGTATGGTGTCTTTCCGAGTTTTGTTCTAATATAGGCTCTATTTGAAATATAGCATGCTGTGCTCATAGCATCAGCCCAGAAAACTTAAGACACGTTCTTTTCATTTAACATTGCTCTGCCATTTCAGTGAGCACTCTATTCTTACGCTCCATGACTCCATTTTGTTGAGGTGTCCTTGGAGCAGAGAAATTGTGATCAATGCCATTAGTATCACAATATTCTTCAAAGGCTTGATTTTCAAATTCTCCACCATAATCTATCCTAATACCTACAATAGACATACCTTTCTCATTTTGCACTTTCTTGGCAAAAAAAAAAAAATTCTTCAAAGGTTTCATCCTTTGATGATAGAAAAATAACCCATGTAAATCTGGAGAAGCCATCAATAATGACCAATGAATATAAGTTGCCACCAAGACTCTTTGCTCTTGCTGGGCTAACTAAATCCATATGCAATAATTGTAGTGATCTATTTGTTGAAATCTCATTTTTCAATTTGAAAGATGATTTAGTTTGTTTACCCTTTTGACATGCGTCACAAATCAAATCATTTTTGAAATTTACTTTGGGTAATCCAAGAACTAAATCCATTTTGAGTAGTTTGCCTAGTTGATGCATGTTGACATGAGCCAATCTCTTATGCCATAGCCAACTTTCATCGGCATTACTCAAAAAACAATTTTCAGATTCATTTCTACTAATATCTTGAGTATAGCAGTTACCTTCCCTTTTTGCTCTGAGCTTAGCCTTGATATTCTTCTTATCAAGTAGTAAGTCTTTCTTATTGACAATTAGACATTCCTCTGAGTCAAATATTACCCAGTTGTTTTTGTCTGCACTTTGACTCACACTCAGCAAGTTATGGCACAATCCTTCGACATAGTATACGTCTTTGACTGTATGCCTTTGTCATTTTTTATTTCACCAATTCCTGCTATCGTTCCAGTTTGATTTCCTCCAAATTTTACATTTCCACCTTCTTTAGGTTGCAATTTGGTAAAACTTTCAAAATCACCGGTCATATGTCTAAAGCATCCACTGTCTATGTACCACTTGTTGTTTTTGGATCCTTTGAGACATATATGTAATTAAATACAATTAAGTCTTAGGAACCTACTTCTTTTTGGGTCCTTTTGGGTTAGTACAAGAAATTTTTGAAACATATGATCCTTTAGGTACCCATTTGTAGGTTCCTATCGTTCCTTCTTCTTATGAATGCATGAAGAAGTATAATGACCTTTTCTATTATAGTAATTACAAAATGCAAAAGGATATGATGTATGCACAGAATGCTGAAAATAATTCAAATATGACTTACCTCCTGCTTTCTTTCTACCTTTCCTTCTATCTGTTTTTGGATCATATCCAATACCAGATCGGTCATTTACAAATCGTTGAGCTTTTAAAATCACACTTAGCATCTCACTTCCTTTAGTAAATTTTTCAAGAGTTTTTATGAGATTAGTGTTTTTCTTTTTCAAAGAAGAACAATTTTCACAATCCTTTTCTGAACTTTCTTTAAGTTCAATTTCAAGAACTTTGTTTTTCTTTTTGAAAACAACTAATTCTTTAACTACTTTGATGAATTCAGAATGTAAGGCATTATATTCAGAAAGTAATTCATCATAGGTAGGATCAAAATCATTTACCTCTTCTTCTGTTTCTTCTTGAGCAACAAGACATATATTAGCTACTTCTTCATCACTTTCTTCGTCAAAGGAACTATCACCCCATATAGCAGATACGAAGGCCTTCTTTTTGTTAAAGAATTTTTCTTTTCTCTTGTCTTTGCTCTTTTGGTTCAGCTCTGGACATTCTGATTTGTTATGTTCTAGTTTTCCACATTCGTAGCAGATGATATGATCTTTGCTGCTAGTTCCTCCTTTCTGAAAGTGTTTGAATCCTTGACCTTTCTTGTAAAACTTTCTGAATCGTTTTATGATTAGGCCCATTTCATCATCGTCAAACTCCTCATCCTCATCTTGATTTTCTTCTTTTGCTTTTAGTGCTAGGCCTTTCTTCTTCTTGTCACCGATGTCATCTAGTTCCCGTTTGAACTTTAGTTTACTTTCATATTCAGAAAGACTTCCAAATAAAGAAGCAATTGATCTCTTTGATTCTCCTTTTGCTTCTTCTATCACAGTGACTTTGACCTCCCACTCTTTAAAAAGAATATTCAAAATCTTTCGTACTTGGGTATGTTGATCATAGACTTTCCCAAGTGCTGCAAGTTGATTAACAAGATGAGCATATCTAAGTTCGAATTTAGATATTGACTCACCTAATTTCATTCGAAGTAGATCGAATTCAGTGACTAAGGTGTTGATCTGATTCTCCTTTATTCTTGAAGTTCCTTCATGAGCTATTCCAGAGCTTCCCACATTTCCTTTGCTGTTGGAAGTGTGCAAATTCTGTAGTATTCACTTTGACTCAAAGCACTTTGTATCATCAGAATTGCCTTGCTGTTGAGAGTGATAAGTTTCTTGTCATTCTCATCATATTCTGTTGGCGTCTTGGGAATTTTTTGGGAATCTACAGTTTTTGTAGGTTGATAGTTTCCACTCTCAATCACATCCCACAGCCCATATTCGGTAGCCATCACAAATACTCTGAACTTTGCTTTCAAGAAAGAAAAGTGTTTGCCACTGAAACCTGGAGGTTTAGTGATGGATGCTCCGTCGGGAAGAATTCCTTTACCCATGCTTGCCATTGGATCCTTCTTAGGTTGTTATACCTTAACAAGAAGACCTACACTCTAAAACCAAATGTTAGAGCAAGCGTTTCACCCAAGAGGGGGGGTGAATTGGGTGATACTAAAAATTTCATTGCAAATATAAAACTTGACAGTGAATATAAAGCAGTAAAGAGTAAGGAGAAATATCACCAAAGTGTACACTGGGAGTTATACTGGTTCAGCCATAACCACTTTGACCTACGTCCAGTCCTCAGAGCATCTCTGAGTGTTTCACTATAATTTCCAAGATTCAGTGGGTTCTTGGCACCTCGGTACAAGCAAGTTCCTTCTCTTGGACACTCACTCCCCCTTACAAGTTGTAATCCAATCCCAACTCAAGGTTCCATAACCTTAAGTTACCTCAATAACAAATATTGAGTTTGAATGAAATATCTATCTTACTGAGTGAATAAGAATCACTAAAGTACAAATTTACAAGTGTGTACAAAAATAGAGTATTGAGCGTGAACTTGATAATGCATTCGTGTGTTCTTGTTGTTATTCTATGTTTGGATGTTCCCATATATATAGATGTGTTGATAATAACCATTGGAACATTTTCTTCTCACCTATTAGAGTGTGCGCAGCCACTGTTGACTTTTCCAGATTTTGAAAAATATCTGTTTGCAGTAGGTGGCAGTAGGTAGCATGTGAACGTTGCATTTGACTTTCTTTATTTGGTAAGATCTCTTAATTGTTTATCTGTGAATGTACTAAGAATACTAATACAATGAAGGGTTAATCATATAGGAAATAAATCAATAAACGTTGGAATGATTTTTGAATTTCTGGATTTGGATACTCGAGTGGTCCCTCGAGTATTCATTAAGTTTACTCGAGTGGTTACCCGAGTATCTTAGTGAAAATATTGATAGAGAGCAAGTCAATAAATGATCATCACATTACTCGGGTAGTGCATAGAGTAAACAAATTTACAAACCTTAGAAATACCTGTTTACTCGAGTACTTACTGGAATATACTACAATTTTCTTCACAGGTTACTCGAGTGGCTACTTAAGTAGTCTTTCAAATAACCTTCAGATTACTCGATGCTTCACTCTAGTAATGTTGGCAGGATTTTAGGCTGAGAGCACTTGAATTTTTTCTTACCTGTTTACTCGAGTGCCACCTCAAGTGAACATCTATTTTCTGCATAGCTTACTCTGGTGGATACTTCAAGTGCATTGTAAATCACTCTGAAGATCACTCGATTACTGACTCGAGTAATCACGTTCAAGTCTTTGACATAGAACATTTTCATACCTGCATACTTAAGTGGTGCCTCGAGTGAAGTGTGATAATAATATATCAGATTAATCGAGTGTTACCTTCAAGCTTTGTTTACCACAGTGATTTACTCGAGTGGCTCCTCGAGTAACATTGGCAGGATTGGAATGCCGAGAGCAACATATTTCTTGATGCAAGAGACTCGAGTACTGACTTGAGTAATGTTAGTAGGCCGAGAGCAACTGGAAGTGATTTCCATGATTACTCGAGTGCTTACTTGAGTAACGTTGGTAGGATTACATGGCTGAGAGAAAATCATTTCCTTGTAGCTGGTTACTCGGGTGTTGACTCGAGTAACTCTTCTTTTCACGTCATATCACTCGAGTCACCCCTCGAGTGATGTAACTAGCCGTGAGTTACTTGAGGTTATGTGTTCTAGTTACTTCAAGTTTCTGTTTCATTACTCAAGTTCTTACTCAAGTAGCCCTTTAGAAATTCTGCCAGTGATGAAGTTTCTCAACTTTCTCTCTTGGCCTTTCTTAATTACTGCAGTACTTACTTCAAGTGATGATTTGCTTTGTCATTAATTTGATCAAATCTTTTTCACACCCATTCTTTATTATCATCAAAACATGTGAGATCTAACAGTTTGTACATTTTTTTGGGTACAGAATTTGCGTTTTTTTTATACAATTTTCTTTAATAAATTTGCTTTTTTTTTAATCTGATGGGTATCAGGTGGCACTTAGTCAGTCAAGAGTCACTCAATACCCCCATTTGGGTGACTTTGGGTGGCTCTTTCCTTAGAAAGCACCACCCGAAGCCATTGGCAGGAGGTGGATTTTTATACACTCCCCACCAATCACAACACATGCAACCCCACCCCTAGGTAGCTTTATCTTTTTATTCCCTCCCCCAACTTGTGTCTTCTATCACTTTCACTTGGAGCCCTAACTCAAAGCTTCTAACAAGAGCTTCTGTTCCATACTTCCCTAAGTCCCCTTCCCTTTTACTCGTAGCATCCATTTGTTCCCTTTTCTTGGTCTCTATTACCTCCATATATAGTTGGCAGGTCTTCTTCTACTCCTCTTTTTTCAATATTTGGTCACCACTGCAAATCTATAAGTAATACATCCCTTTATCCTTTTTTTTATTTTATTTAGAACCTGTACACTTGGATCTTATGGTATCTCTATACACATACATGTCTTTTTCTTGTTTTTTTTAATTGTTATACTCCTTTGTTGTGCTCTATACACATACACACACATACATGCCCCTTTTCTTGTTTTTTTTTTTAATTTTTGTTATGGGTTGTGCACACATACAGACACATATATGCCCTTTTTCTTGTTTTTTAATTATTATACTCCTTTCTTGTACTCTGTACACACACGCGGGCATATATGCCTTTTCCTCTTTTGACCGCCTCCTTTTCATTTGAACAAAAGAAGACAGTGAATAGTATATTCTTGTGGTAGGACCGTGAATTAAACAATGGGGGTGTTTATTGAGGTGGGGCCATGAGCGGGGGTATAATAAAGGCAAACTTGTGCCTTTTTCAAGATTCCCTTGCACTACCTTTTTCTTCACCAAGTTCATGAAATGGACACCCCACATATTAATCAGCTTGTAGTCATGCTTGTTTTTTATATATTAAACGTGTCATTTTAATCATTTACATTAATTATATTAATTTTGTTTGAAAAAACTGTTTAATATGTATAAAAAATATATATATTTTAGAAAAAAATATAAGTTTGGAATACAAAAAATGAAAAAATGTTGAAAAGCTCCTATTTAAAAATTTTATCAGTAAAAGGAATTTGATATATTTGTATACATAGAAAGTTAATTTGAAGGAGTTGGTACATAAAAATTGATACTTGAATTCAGATCTTATTGTCTAATAAAACTTTCAAACATCGATTTTTTCAATTGAATTATTAAGACAAATAGGATTAAGGTATTATGTTTGTGACTAATGCAAACCCTACCCCTAGCTCTTATAATTAAGGTATTATTTTTAAGATGTTTTGTTACCAATTTTATTTTAACATAAATCATATAGGAGATAAAAGTAATTAGAAAATGCAATATTCTAGCTACTAACCACTTTTTGAAAATAGATTGAAGGTATAGATGAATCAAAAATAGATGTCATCTAATCAGTGTTAAGGTAATATATAGATGGGGTGAAATAGTTTATTAGATTTGCAATTGAGCATACAAAAGATAAGAACAAAATCTTGTGTCCCTGCTTATCTTGTTGTTATGGAAAGTGGATTAGTTTACTTGATTTGCTAGATCATTTAGTGTGTCATGTGATTGATCAAATATATACACGATGAACAAGGCATGGTGAGACAAATAACCCCTGTAGTGATCGAGTGCATACCATGGGTGGTGCTTCGATTGAATTTGACTGAAGCATGTTTGATGAAGATTATAGTCTTGAAGAAATGCTAAATGTGGTTGAAGGTATGCTTCATAACTGCCCTAAAGAATTTGAGAAGTTAAAAGGTGATGTAAAGAAACCATTATATACCAATAGTACTAAATACATAAAATTGCTAGCAGTGTTAAAATTGTACAACTTTAAAGCTTGCTATAGATTGAGTGATTAGGGTTTTATTGCACTACTTAAACTTTTGTAAGATATGCTTCTAGAAGAAAATGTACTTCCTACCAAGATATATGAGGCAAAGCAAATTCTTTGCTCTACAACCGGTATGGGATATGAGAAGATACATACATATCTTAATAATTGCATATTATTTTGAAATTAGTATGCGATGTTGGATAAGTGTCCTAAATGCAACGCATCTAGATATGGGAAGTAGAAAAGAAAAGGTACTTTGAAGGTCCTATGGTATTTTTCCATTATTCTGAGATTCAAGCGCTGTATAGTAATGTAGAGATTGCTAAGCAGTTGACATGGCATGCATATGAAATAATTAAAGACATGAACCTTAGGTACCCTGCAAATGCTACTTAATAGAAAAAAATTGATCATGAGTACCCTGATTTTGCGATCAAAGTAAGGAACATATGCCTTACATTATCAACTGATTGAATTAATCCGCACGGTGTTAAGAGTAGTACATACAGCACGTGGTCGGTGATATTGATGATTTATAACCTTCCTCCATACTTGATCATGAAATGTAAATTTATGATGTTGTTCATGTTAATTTCTAGGCCAAGGCAACTTGTGAATAACATATATGTATACTTGGCACCTTTAATTGATGACTTGAAGCTACTTTAGGAAGGTGTCAATATTTAACATTGGTATAAGAAGAAGGTTTCAATTTGAAAGCCAAGTTGTTTGGCACAATTAATGATTTCCTCACTTATGGTAACTTGTTTGGATATAGCGTTAAAGGATATGGTGCATGCCTTATATGTGAAGATAACACTCATTCAGTAAGACTAGATCATTGTAAGAAAAATGTTTACATGGAACATCGAAGATTATTACCATCACAACATTGTTGGAGGAAGTGCAAAAATGCTTTCAATGGTGATTGAGAAGAAGGTAGCTTACCAAAGATGTTGATTGGTGCTTGGGTTTTTGCAAAGGTAAAAGACTAAGATAACAATTTTGGTAAACCTTTTGCAAAACAAATCGAGACAAGTGGTTGAGAAAAAGTCCATTTTCTTTGAACTTCCATATTGGAAGTCTTTATATGTGACACATTTTCTTGATGTTATGTACATAGAAAAAAATATCCATGTTAGTCTACCTGGCATGTTGCTCAATATCCAAGGAAAAAGTAAGGATAGTGTTAATTCGAGGATGGATTTGGTAAACTTGGGAATTAAAGAAGAGTTGGCATCGATTGAACAAGGGCATCGTACTTATCTACCTCTAGTGGCCTACACTCTGTCAACAAAAGAGAAAAAAATTGTTTTGTGAGTTTTTACAAGGAATTAAAGCTCCCAAGGGCTACTCTTCAAATATAAAGAACCTTGTATCAGTGAAAGAGTTGAAGTTAAAGAACCTTAAATCTTATGATTGTCATGTTCTCATGCAGAATTTCCTACCTGTTGGTGTACGATCCATTTTACCCAAAAATATAAGAAATATCATCACTAAACTTTGCAGTTTTTTTCAAATTGATTTGCAATAAAGTGGTTGATTCAACCAAGTTGCAATATTTGAAAAGACTAATTGTTTGTACTCTGTGTGAACTTGAAATGTATTTTCTACCTTCTTTATTTGACATTATGGTCTATCTAATTGTACACTTGGTCAAAGGGTTAAATTGTGTGGTCCAGTGTACTTGAGATAGATATACTCGAATTAGCAATTCATGAAAAACTTAAAAGGGTATGTGAAAAATAGATATCGACCAAAGGGTTGTATTGTTGAAAGGTACATGGTTGAAGAAGCAAGTGACTTCTATGTCAATTTTCTATCAAATTTTGACCCTGTAGGGATCCTGAAGTCTCTTTATGATTAGTGAAGATCAAGGAAAGGAACAAGTGGGAGGGATGTAATAACGATATTAGTGACTGAATAGGAGTAAGCTCACTTGTATGTGTTATATAACACTAATGAGGTCGAACAGTATCTTAAAAAACACAAGGATTTTCTTTGATTGGTAAATGGTGATAGGAATGAAATTTTGTTAACAAAAGAACACAATAGACTTTTTTAGTTTGGTTAAAAAAGCATTAATGATGAGATGAAGAAGAATCCTGATTTAGTTTCTAAAATATTGAAATGGCTGTCAAAGTGATCGAGCTTAAATGTATTATCTTACAATGGTTATGCAATCAACGGTTACATATTCTATACACAAGACCATGATACACGGAGCATGATGTAGAATAGTGAGGTAACACTTGTTGTTGATTCTTGGCATAGATCCAGTGCTAAAGACATATACCCTATCTATGCATCAATGTCATACTTTGGAGTCATTAAATGCATATGGGACTCTATGTTCAGAGTTCTTGTCTTCATATGTGTGTTAACAATAACAGTGGATTACGGATAGATGAGTTAGAATTTGTTTTAATGGACCTTTCTAAAGTTTGGTCTGAAGATGATCCTTTTATTTTAATAGCACAAGCAGAACAAGTGTTTTTCATTTGGATCCTGCTAAGAAGAATTAGCCTATTGTACTCCCATCAAACAAGAATCATCAAGAACAAGTTGATGTTGAAAGTGATGAATATTTGAATATCGTTAAGGATGATCCGTCATTTGATAATTTATGGTTAAAAGATATTGGTATAGATTAAGATGAAGATGAAGCTGAAGATAGACCCTTATACATGAGAAATGATCAAGAGAAACACAATTCTTAATCCAACACAAAATCTCAAGAACAAAATTTTAAATCAAATGAGAAAATGGAAAAGATAATGAGTGCCTTGACTTTTTTACTTGTATGTCTTAGATGGTTTTATGTACTTCAAATCAATTTACTTTTATGAACATGCTTGACACTATGTACTAATGTTTTGTTTGGTTTATTTCACTTGCAGGAGTATGGATTCACCATGTGATGAAACTGATGATGTTCCCACAAACTTTGCTAGACAAAGATTTATTGAGAGCGTAACCCATGGCAGGACCATTATGGCAATGTTGATCAAATTGAGAAGTAAAAGAATTAAGATAGAACTGAAGTGGAATGAAAAGGGAAACCTAATCTACCCAAACAATAGCTCATTCAATAACTTCATTGGGACTATAGTTTGAGACTGAGTCCCTATTATAATTCAGGATTGGAGATGGGTCAAGCAATATTATGAGGATGAAATATGGGATGAAGTACAGGTAATACATTAATTACTTTATTGTTCAGTTTGTTTTGTTTTATATAATTTCAATGTATCAAATTATGTTTGTTTATTGTTATAGATTTTTTTTTCTTATTGAGGGTAGTGATGATTAGAAGAACTTTGTACTAAGGAAAGCCAGTAAACTTATGAGAGAGTTTCGTTCTGATCTTTTAAAATACTTCTTGAGGGATGATAATGAGAATATCATCACTACACCATTGGAATCGTACGAAGTAATATCACTCAAGAAATTTGGGATGAGTTTTTGAGAACACATACAATTCAGGAATTCCAGTTAATATAATATATTTGACTTTTCCTATTACTTGTAATGTATTTGTAATTAACATTTATTGATGTGAATCATTTGGATATAAACAGGAGTTGAGTGAGAAAAATGGCTCTAATGCAACCAACATGGCATATCGGTACACACAAGGACCTGTTTCAAACGGACAGTTAGAAAAAAAAATATAAGAACGAATGATTATTTCATATTTAAATAAATTATATTAATAAAAATTAACTTCAACTAAATTTGATATGCAAATAGAAGAATCAAGTTCATATATTACTCAGGTACCACGACATGATCTATGGGTAGCCGGTTGCACAAATAAGAAAGGTGAAATTCATAGTGAATAAGCAAGAAGAGTAGCCGGATATTGTGTAAAAATTAGATCATGTGAACAATAAATAATTAGCTTTACTTAAATGAATATAATTTATAATAACTAATATTGTTGTAATCCTTTTTGTGATAGTGATTAATGACACAGGAGGAGGCTGCATTGGCCAGCTATGTTGGTTAAGATGATTTGTTGAGAAGAGCGCTAGGAGTACCTGAGTATGATGGTTGTGTTCGGAGTACTGGTTTTGTAGTCACCCAAACATCATACTTCTTACATCAGAAGCACCCCAATAAAAGTGACGTTTTGTAGCTACGCGAGGAGATGACTACTTTCAAGCATCAAATGCTAGAACTTCACAAACAAATGCGCTTTAAGGAATAAAGGGAAGAATTTTTTTTAAAACAAATGGGTTTGATGCAAGAACAAAATGCTTTATTAAAAGCAAAACAGACACTTGGTGCAGTATAGGCCAACATAACATGATACCAACTACGATAGTGTAATATCTCAAAATTTAGTAAAAGGTTAAATTTTCCAAAAAGAAAATTTAAATGATGTTAAAGATAAATTTTGGAATTTAAGGGCCTATTTTTTGAAAATTTGAGGAACAACAGTTAACAGTCATAATTTGGCTTAGGAATTTTTGAGAAATTATTTTAAGACTATATGAAGTTAATTATGGAAGAAAGTCCTTAAAAATTATTAATTATTGATTTATGGAATTAGATAATAAGTCAAATTATGGAACATATCAAAAATTAAACAATCCTAAATTAGACAAGGAAGAAAAATTCACTAGTGGAAAAATCAGTTTTAAGACCGGTTAAAAATGACATTTTAGATCGGTTCCGGATTAAGTTTTGATACAGCCGGTCTTAAGAGTATGCTACTTTTTAGATTGGTTATAGAACCGGTCTTAAAAAAAATTTAAGATCGGTTATTTATAAAATCGGTCTTAAAATAATTATTTTTAGACCAGTTATCGAAGAAACCAATCTAAAATGTGACTTTTTATACCAGTCTTAGAGATAATCAATCTTAAAAGTTCTAATTTTAAGATAGGTTCTTCAAAAAACCGGTCTTAAAAGTTACTTACAAGACCGGTTTTAAATAGAACCTGTTTTAAAAGTTTTTTTAAATAGTTCCGTTTAAAAGATTTACCTAGCGAGCCATTTCCCCTATTTACATTTCACTCAGCAAGCAGCCATTTCAACGACATCCAAATAAATTCTTCTCTTACACATTTTAACAAACATCTTATATAAATCACATACATGACAATCCAAAACGCAAGTAGACATAGATTCACCCATATCTGCTGATATACATGTAGTAGCATAGATGGAAATTAAAAATTAGAACCACTTGAATCAGATGAATTAGCATCAACAATAGGCCTTGGAAAAAAAAGAATCAACAATAGGCAAGAGACCCTTTAACTTAGACTCAGACAAATAAAGCTCACTCTTTGCATTTGAGTAGGCCCTCACGTGCCTTCATCCTATATGAATTTAAATATGCATGCAAAAAATAGTTATTCTTCTAGTTTCTAAATAATAAAACAATACAAGTTTGTAACAACATTGATTCACAACATACCAGTTCACGTTGCCTCTAAGAGTGTTTATTTCTTCATTGTGACCTAATATGTGCATAGGTTGAGCTCGGTCTAAGCTAAGACACCTCATTTGCTTCATTTTCCTGTGACAAAAAAAAAAGTAGTTTTATATATACCAATGCAACAACAATATACATGATAATTATTTTAGCTTACTAACCTTCAAAGTAGTTTTATAAAGGGATATCCTCCCATATCCCTTCTTGATGATCATTTTTTGTGCCATGTTCATTGTCTGCTTCATCTTTTTAGTTCGATTCTAGTAGACCCCTAGAAAAAGAAGGAGTCTCAAGAAGATCATTCATTGAACGACTTTCCTAATTAATGTCAATGACCTTTTTTTCCTTGGAGAGCTACAGACCACATTTTATTTGCTTGATTGGTAACATAGAACACTTGTTTCGCTTGATATGCCATAATAAAAGGTTCATTTCCAAAACTTCTACTAATCAGATCAACCAATGTAAATCCCAACTGATCAATCATTACACCATTATTGACATCAACCCACTTGCATTTGAAAATGGGAAATTTAATTTTAACATAATCAACCAACCAAATCTCTTCAATAACCGCATAATAAGGTATTGCTACCAATCTAGGGTTCTTATCTTTTAAACTAGAGAAGTGCATAGATTCAACCACTAACATAATCCCATTGTTCTGGACGGTGCTCCTATCATCAAGGGACTTCGTGTAAAATGTATAACTATTAATCACAAATGACGTCCAAGTTATGACATCAACCTCAGGACCACATACTAACCATTTAATTGTATTAGAAATACATTCTTCTCCATCAACCTTTTGTTTGAACCAATGTGCAAAAGTTTTGTTTTGCTCCCTAATTAACCTTTGTTCGGTCATTCGACTATTTTCTTTCTGGACAATTTCTTTATGAGCATTAATGTAATCTTGAACTTCAACATTATTCAAGATGTACAAGTGGACTTGTTGCAATTCATCAGAATCAACACTTTTTAAATTTGCCCCGCATCTACCCCTTCTTCATCATGACGTTCAGGAAGCCTAATATGTCTAACATTTGATAGGTAATCTTGACAAAACTCCATAGCTTCTTCAAAAACATATTTCTGAACAATAGATGCTTCAAGCCAATTTTCATTCTTCACAAACCCTTTTAGGATTTTCATAGTTCTTTCAATTGTGTACATTCACCGTAAATAGATAGGGCCACACAACTTTATCTCCCTTACGAGATGAACAATCAGATGTACCATGATGTCAAAAAAAGAAGGAAGAAAAAGCTTCTCAAGCTAGCACAAGATTAGATATCCTTCATTTTCCAGTTCATCCAATCTTTATGTCTCAATGACTTTACTACAAATAGCATTGAAGAAGAAACAAAGTCTAGTCAAAATACGTTGAAGAACATATTCGCCAATGCCACGAATAGCTACTGGGAGTTGTTGTTGCATTAAGACATGACAATCATGAGACTTTAGCCCTACTAACTTCAAATCTTTTATCGACACAAGCTTCCTTAAATTTGAAGAATACCCTGAAGGAACTTTCATGCCATGTAAACACTCATAAAAACTTCTTTTCTCATCCTTAGACAAACTATGAGTAGCGGAGGACAAAAAGTTCTCTTACCATATGGCTTTGGATGCAAGTCTTCTCGTATCCCCATTTCTTGTAAATCTAATCTTTCCTTCATGCCATCCTTAGAACTACTTTGTATGTTAAGCAGTGTCCCAACAATACTATCACATACGTTTTTATCCACATGCATGAAATCAATACAGTGCCTAGCATCAAGATTGGGCTAATATGGAAGATTGAAGAAGACATACCTCTTTTTTCATTTATTTTTTTTATTTCTATTCTTTGTAGTTTTACTAAAGATAACATTGATAACATTGATATTTTTCACCTTTCCCAGTCAATGCCTTCGAAGCATCTTCAAACTCTTATCCACTAAAAAAAGCTTTCTTTAATCTACGATATGGGTGACCTCTTCTAAGAAATCTCCTATGGCCAAGATAAACTGTCTTTCTTCCATGTTGAAGTCTATGGTAGCATGTTCCTTCTTCACAAATCGGACATACTTTATGGCCTCTAACACTATATCCTGACAAGTTTCCATACGGAGGGAAGTCATTTATAGTACAAAATATCATGGCTCACATTTTAAAAACTTCCTTCTTGTTCGTGTCAAAAACATCAACACCTTCATCCCACAACTCTTTCAAGTCTTCGATCAAAGGTTCTAGGTAAATATCTATGTCATTTTTGGGTTGTTTTGGTCCCAAAATCAACATAGACAACATGATGTACTTTTGTTTCATGCATAACAGAGGATATAAGTTGTAAATTACCAACAAAATAGGCCATGAACTATATATACTACTCAGGCTACTAAAAGGATTCATGCCATCCGTGCTAAGCCCAAGCCTAAGGTTCCTAGGTTCTTCACCAAAGGTAGAAAATAATTGATCAATTTTCTTCTATTGAGAAAAATCAGCCAGATGTCAAAGTTTTCCATCGGATATCCTCTCATCCACTTGCCATCTCAAATTATTTGCATCATTTTCATTAGCAAACAAGCGCTTGAACCTTGATATGACTGGAAGATACCACAACACTTTTTCCTGGGTGTTATTTGATTTGTACCTTGAGGTTTCATATATCAGACACTGTTGTTCCTCTTTATACTCTTTTCTATACAATATACAATCATTAGGGCATGCTTGGATCATTTTATACTTCATCCCTAGTGGACACAGTATTTTCTTAGCATCATAGTATCGAGAAGGCAACATATTATCATCTAAAAGCATGTCCTTAAAAGCCTCAAGCATTTATGAAAAACTCTTATCGCTCCATCCATGCCGTGCTTTCAAGCTTAACAATTTCAATATTGCTTTCAACAATTGGTATTTTTGACATCCTAGGTACAGCGGTGTCTCAGTATTACTGTACATATTACCATATGTATGTGATTGGTCAAACGCCTCTTCTCCTATATCACAAATAATATCCTCTATCTGATCATCCATATCCGTGTCATTATCATTAAAGCTCACTCCCCCTTGTTCAGATGAACTCGGCATTTCTAATTCTTCACTATGCCATACCCATACTGTATAACTCTTACAAAATGCTTCACAAATTAAATGTGTATATATATCTGCAGTACTTAGTCACTTCTCATTCAAACATACTAAACAAGGGCAATAAAACTTCCCACTACCATAATCAACTTTTCTTCTATCGAAGTCTTAAAAACCCCTCACCTTATTATCATATTCAACACTCATTCATTTAGCTTTTATCCAACTATGATCCATATATATCTCAATACTTGTAGCACCCTATATCCAACAGCAAAAGGATAGTAAAAAAACAACCACCATAGAGTTTTAGAAATTTTGACAAATTTTAAAATGCACCATTTGAAAGTAGTAAAAAAACAGAAATTAGAATCAAACAATCACACTAGACACTGTCAATCACACTAAACCAATAACACTGACAATCAAACAATCATACTAAATTAAAACAAAATTAAACTTAGAATGGTATTACTTCAAGCCAATTATCACATGTCAAAGAGCACCTTATTTAGTTTTGGTCCAAAACAAGAAAAACGTATATAGTAATAAAGTCATCGATCACACAATTTTCCCTTTAACCTTAATTACATTTTTCTGTAATTATTTTGTGTCTAACAACTATATAATGTAAGAGTTAATATTGTTGAGAACAGCAAAAACAAGCTAAAAGTTGAGGGCTTTAATTAACAGAACACTAACCTGATTGAAGACCAAGGAGTGAGCTTCTACCCAAAGTCACAGCGGCAAAGGGAAGTCATGGTATAGGAGAATGGTCACTACGGAGAATAGAGGTGGCGGCGGATGACAGTGTAATGACGGAAGAGAGTGGAGAAAAAAAGGAACAGGGAGCAATGGAGGAGTTCAGAACAAGCAACGACAAAGCTCACAGAAAAATGGCGACCAGAGAAGAAAGGGTTCAGAGCGCGAGATCTGGGCGCGCGGAAGTGAAAATACGCTGAAATATCTAATCTTTTAGAACGGTTTTCCATTAAAACTGGTTTTAAAATGGTGAAAAAAACAATTTTAAAAATTTTCATCTTTAAGACCGGTTTTTATTAAAACCAGTCTTAAATTTTTATATTTAAGACTGGTTTTCATTTTTGGTTTTTGAAACTGCTAAGCCATTGAACTTAGCAAGATCTACAAAGATTTTAACATGTTTAAAGTGTTGTTCAACTGATTTTGAAAGCACTAAAACATCATCAATGTAGACAATGACGAATTTTGTAAAAGGATTGAAAATTTCATTCAAAACCTTTTGAAATTCTGAAGGTGCATTTTTCAAACCGAAAGGCATAACATTCCATTCATTTGTCCAAATGGGATAGTAAATGTAGTCTTATACCTATCTTTTTCTGAAATTTGGAGTTGCCAAAAACCAGACTTCATATCAAATTTTGAAAATATTTTGGCCTGATGAAGGTGATTTAAAAGATCTTTTTTATTAGGTATTGGATACCTAATCCATTGAAGGTCCTGATTGAGAGGCTTATAATTAATTACAAGTTTCAAAGTTCCTCGTTTAAGTCCAGTATTCTTATTGACATAGAAAGCTGCACAAGACCAAGGACTTTGGCTTTTGCGGATTAAACCTTTAGCAAGTAAATCTGTTATTTCTTTTTGACAATGTTCCAAGAGTTCTTGGTTCATTTTTGACAAATATTTAAGACCGGTTTTCATAGAAACCGGTCTTAAAAGTTAAAAATTATTAAATTTTAAAAAAATTTCATATTTTAAGATCGATTTATTTATAACCGGTCTAGATAAGTTTTTATTTAAGACTGGTTTTATTTATAATCGGTCTTAAAAGTTAAAAAAATTTTACATTTTAAAATATTTTAATATTTTAAGACTGGTTTTGTTTATATATGGTCTATATAAATTTTTTAAGACTGGTTATTTATTAGAAACGGTCTTAGAAGTTCTATATATTTACAAAATCGCCACCAGTCAAATTTTTAAGACCTTATCCACTAGAACCGATCTAGATGTGGCGGTCTAAAAAGGGAATTTTGTACTAGTGATTAGAGCCCAGTGTGTGTAATTAATAGGATGAAAATATAGCTATAGGTATATATATAAACACACTAACACACACACACATATCCAACATCTTTACTTTATTTTGGATCCACCGTAAGCTAACACTTCAACTCCTCTCACTAGCACTTACATAATTAAACTAGACACCTAACCTTTTCTCATTTGGCCATATGGCCATCATAAATACCCCGCACACATAATCACCTATTAATTTAAGAACCTTATTCGCTCTTATTTTATCATTGCACATGGTCAAAGAGAGAGAGTGTGAAAGAAAGAAAGAAATAGAATAGAAAAAGAGAAAAAGAAAGAGAGATGTGAGTGATACCAGAGGAAGAAAAGGCTATAAATCACACATGCAACTCCATATTCTGGTATATAGGTGAGTCTCCTACACATTTATCTTTATTTTCCCATTAGATTTAAGGCTGTTTTCTAGGTTGTTTCATTGCTGGAAGTGAGACACATTGCCGAAAAAATTCTGTCAACAAATAAGTTTTAAACAAGAGTTTGTATGTCGATTTTGGGTGGGATTTCTCTTTGGTTCTAAAATTGGATCATTGACCTTAGGACATATATGTATGAGAGTATAGAGTTGAAATTTGTAAGGTTTAAAGTATAAATTCATGGCTACATGTTAGTTTTCTTTACCCTATTCTGCTCACCAAAAAACAGAGTTTCTGTTGGAAAGTTATAGAAGCTTAAATAGAGGCTATAGATAGAGTTTTTGTCCAAGCTTTTTGGTATAGAACTTTTAGGATGTTTAGTAGGTGAAAGAATCAAGAAGAGTACAAGTTGGAGTGAAAATTAATGAGTTCTTGATTTTTAAAGCTAGACTATCAAAATTGATGTTTTTGAAAAACAGTTAGCTTTATGCTAAGTTTTGACCAGACAAATCTTATCTAATGACTATGAAATTTTATAGGGATATAGTAGGCATCCATAACTTTAAAATGAGTCCAAGAATGCATCAATTGGATACCTAGAGAACAAGTTATATTTTTTGAAAGTTAAGTCAGAAACAGGGGAAATTCTGGATGTTCAGTTTCTGGAAGTTTAGCTGTGTTGTGTTTTTGAGTAATATAATCTTATCCAATGGCCACAAAACTTTCTAGAACAAAATTATACATGCTAAGCTTAATTTGTTAAATAATATGTGTTATTTTGATTAGTATATTAAGAGATATGAATTTTTGAAGTTAGTTGCTGTTAAATTATGTTTCTGGAAGTCAGATTAGTTGTGGCAAAAGTTTGGAAAAACTAAACCTTGGCAAAAAATTATGAAACTTTTCAGATTTAAAGTAGACATTTAGAGTTTTAATTTGATGGCTAGAACATAATTTTTGGACTAGTAGATTAAAAGATATGATTTTTCAAAGTTGAGATATGTTTCTGGAATACAATCTGGGAACAATGGAGTTTGGCAAATTTCTGGGAAGAATATGATAACAGTGACTAGAATTGGGTATTTTTTCTTAAGAAAAACTTAGAGAGCTGTACATAGGCTTTAGAATCAGTCAATTTGGAATTTTTTTAAAATGAATTATGAATTTTCAAAGTTGACTGAAAATATACTAGTTTTCTAGAACTGTGAAACTGTATTGTGCAGAATTGTACTATGCAGAAATTGTTGAAACTATCAAAGATAACCAACCGAACATGATGAAAAGGAAGTAATAATGCAAGTAATAACCAGTTACTTGTTAACTTTAATTTATAAGAATCAGTAATAGCCTAAGCCGAATTTAAGTTATTGGACAAACAGGGGAACTAAAAAAGGGCTCAGGTAGTAACTCTATCTTTTATAAACTATGTGAATGTTTATATGCTTTGTGTATACAATCTTCTGTAATATGAACATTGTATTTCCAAGTAAAGCAATGTGTAAGTGGCACATTTAAAGAAGTTTATAGATCGTGGGGAAATAGCTCCGACTCATGTGCAAATGCCGTGTTATTTGTGTTATATTGCATTACATGGTGTATGACATATTTATCTATCACAGTTTATATGACCGGTTGCATGTTACTACTGAGATTCATTTGAATATCACCCTTTTTCAACATTTAAAAACATTATAGCAGAAGGTAGCAGCTCTAAGGGCAAAACCGTAATTACCGGTGACTGAGGGACCAGTTCAAGCAGGAGTGGATTTGGTTATCTTTAGTTGTATATTTTATTTCTTTTAGACTCTATATATATTTTTCAAATCCTATAGGGATTTTCCTGTAATGTAAACTAGCACTAATTATTAGTATATTTTCACTATTTCTGTATGCCCTCTGAACTATGCATTTATTACTCAATGAACATTAAAATGTTAAGAGATTTGATAGATAGCCCAAGTGTCAGATATAGTTGCACTTCCATGTCTAAAGTCCCTCTCCCTTTGGTAATTAAGTTCTTCTCTACTTAACTTTATGTTATATTATAATTTATCAAACTTTAATATATTAACTCTATTTTCCATAGGGTGAGTTGGCATGTAAGTTATATGTCGATCAATGTTTCAAGCAAGTAGTTATAGTGGGTGTTGTTGCAACACTAATAATGATACACTGCACAATTCTCTATTGCCAGACAACACACTTCGAGTAAGGATTGACATCTGCATAAATGAAGACGCGCTCTTACCGATCCTATCTTAGGATGAGCAAACAATGGTGAAAGATGTTGTAGGGGGCTATGTCGCTTGGCCAATAACTCTTATCGAGCTATGTGAAGAGGTCGTTCATTTATAATTCCCCTTACTTTTCCTTCGCACTTTTATTTAAAACTATGTGATTTAATTTTCTGATTTTACAGGGTGGACAATCTAGAGGAAAACAAATCCAACTTTATGGCAAGATTTCAAAGTATTCAACAACATAACCAAAGTAGGAAGCATCAGCTAGCAAACACAGCAAAAGAAAAATGACTTCATATCTTGACCAATTACCATGATTGCACCAATTTTGATCTGTAAATGAGGTCTGGAATTACATTTTAATAGACATATCTACAATGCTAGAGTTCTAGTTGATCATATTAATGGTGATGTATTGGATGAAATATGTAATCATGGATGGATTAGTGCCTTGGTTATCAACATCTGAATTATGTACTTTATCATCCTCATTTAACACTTTTATTATTATTTATCATTCAATTTTTTGGTTTTAAAGACATTGTTTGTTTTATGCTAGGCACTTGTACCATGACATCTTAATGGATACAAACAGCAATTCGTATTTGTCAACCCTTATCTCGCTAGCCAGCAAGGGGGCCAAGTAGATATGCATGAATAATCTAGTGATCTGAAAGATTATTTAAGAAAGAAAGCAACACCAACTACACTATTTCTAGTGTCATACAATGTGGGGTAAGTTATTAGTTGTAGTATTTCAGTGTATGTTGTTTTATTGTTTAACTTTTACCATAACATGACTGTTGAAGCAAAATTTTTAAAATATTTTAGGCAACATTGGATATTGATTGTTATCAATCCAGCGGAACGTTCTGGCCCTCACATTTACTATGTAGATCCTCTAATTGGAAGTCTTTCAGAAGACCATCTTGAAATGTTGTGGTTGTTTAATGGGTAAGCGTATATGTGTGTATGTGTAAATGTTTACATGTGTGATTAAATAACCAAAAGTAATCAGTTTCTATTTGTTTTGTTAGGGCATTAACTGCATATCAGACCTCTGCCTCCTTAAGCTATTCTAAAGCTGTTGACCCTTTCCATAACTATGCCTGGAAGAAGATACAGGTATTGATATATGAATTTACTCAAATTTTGTTATTAAACAATTTTTATTCAAAACTTGAGTTAACTATTTCATTATATTATTGTAGTGCCCTTTCCAACCTAGTGACAATGATTATGGGTATTACATCATGAAATTTATGAAGGATGTAATTACTCATGATTAGCCATTTATTCCTTAAAAAGTAAGTCATTTAGTTGCAATTTATATTGTGTTTTATACTTAATTAATTAGTACATGATAATTAAGTTTTAGTTGTATTTCATATATGTAGTATTATGAAAACCGATGTTGTGACAGTTTAACTGACCATCAAGTCAATGAAGTGATCGAGGAATGGTGTGAATATATGTTTAAGCAAACCTCTAGGTAGCTACTAGTTAATTAACTAGCCTAGGTGTTGTTTCTTGCCAATTATTGTGTTGTTTATTTAAGTTGAATTTATTGTATTTCATTCACAATTGTGTAAATATATTTAGTTAATTGTTATTTGTTTGTATCATTTTGAAGTTATTTCATTGTTCTTTGCTTTTCTTCATTTTGCAGTGGATATAGAAATTTGTGTTTAAAGCAATCCGCTATTGTATTTATAGGGTTATCAATTAAAAATACAAAATATATATTTTTAAAAAATACTTCCTGTGGCGTTTCCTTAAAGAAGGACCATAGGAAGAAAACAAAAAAAAAACACAACCACATCCTATGGCGCTTCATTGAGGAAGGCTACAGGAAGGTGGCCCCTCTTATGGCACTTTATGGGGGAAGGGCCATAGGAAGGTGGACTTCCAGTGGTAAGATCAAACAGGTAGTGTTCCCTTCTCCTCTTCCAATGGCAGCTACTGGTGGTTCCTCATCACAACCCTCTTTACCTTCAACATTGGAAGAAATCGTTGAGGCTATCTTTTGCGTCCAAGGCACTATATTGAAGGTAATAGCAAGGCAAGATCGCTTCTCCAAATGAATGGAGGTAGCAGTGATGCTAAACAACATCACCGACCTTTTAGATAAGGTGTGATAAGTCTTTTGGAATGATGATGATCTTCTGAAGGCCTGGGTTTCAAGAACCCCCATTATTGTTATAATATTTTGATATAGTGTTATTTTGTGGCCGGTATCATCATATGTAATATTTTTATGTAATTTTGATTTCATGCATGTATACTGCTACCTCTAGGTGATGATTAATGAAAAAGTTTTTGTCCTTTATGTCTTTTGATAATTCTTATTGATGATAATCATCTATCTCATTGTATTAATATGTTGTTGATGAAAAAGTTTCAACTTAAGGCAAAAGTTCAATTGTTTCTAAAATTTTATCTATTATAAACATTACATTTTAGACTAGATGATTTGTAAGATGGTGTCATTATAAATTAAAAATGTTTTTAACACATTGACATCGATCTTGAATGAGACACGGTTTAGAAAAGGTTGTATTGACATAAGTCATGAATGAGAATCAGTCTAGAAAAGGTTGCCCTAAGTATATATACTCATTTTCATGCTTAGTCTGCATCTCTAGCCTCTGTTAGTCCAACACACACGCTCTTCCTCTCTTTATCACCTTTGGCCGCCATGATGTCTTTTCTCTACCATCAAGATGTCATGGTATTCCTTTCTATTAGGCTCGCCCTCTCTGTCATCACCATTTTGCTCTCACGTTCTGTAAAAATCATTGCTTTACATAAACCCTCCATAGATATCTTGCTATTTCATTCTATTAGTGTTCACTTTCGTTGTCTTTTCTTGCATAAAAGTTTTAATCATTGTCTTTCACAAACCCTTGATACTCTTTTTCCTTCTTTGATGATACCCTGAATGAAAGTTCAATTCTTTTTCTTACATCATATAATGGTTGTGGAAAATATTTGCAATTTTACATGGAAGTTTACATTTTTTTCTACTATCTATATATTCTTTGTGGTTGTTTTAGTTATAGAAACACTAATGCTCACTCCTTTTCTTTCCTTTTAGACACAATGATGCTTATGCCTTTTCATTCCTATACTTTTTATGGTTGGTTGTGAAAATTTGTGCAGTTTTGCATGGTAGGTGACTTGTGATATATATAGTGGTGTTGATTAAGGGATATGCCTTAATCACTTGGTTGTTATTAATTCAGGCCTACCAACATCACCACATATATTACAAAGTGTAACTAGTGATTGAGATCTACACTAGACATGCATACATAGCACAGAGGTTGGATGAGTGCCAAACAAACCATATATTCATGTGTTGAGAAGTGTCGAATATGTGATATATGTGGTGGTATGGGTAGGCTAATATATTCATGATTGCTTCAAGTTCAATGTAGCTCGTTAACATATGGTCTGGACATAATACATTGAATTTAAAGCAAGTAGTGATAATTCTGGCTAATCAACACCACCACACATAGAACAAATGATATATAAGTGGCAAACAAACCATATTTTCATAAGTATGAGGAGTTTATGAAGAGGCCTTTATTATTTTATTTGCTGATTTAAGTTGAGTGTTTTTTGTAGCTATCATTTATGTTTTTGAAATATGATCTAATATGTAAATCTGTGTAATTGAAAATAGGGGATTGAATAAACATAGTTAAAGGTTGCAGATACATACAAGCTCTTCCTTCCACAAGTATAAACATGATATTCTTTTTGTGCTTTTTGCCTTCTTATATGTTCTTTGTGTGATACATGAAAGTTTACATTTTTCCTGCCGGTTACATAATTTTTGTGGTTGTTATAGTTATTGTATGCGCTTTTTATCCATGGAATCCATCATGGTTGGGGTTATAAAACTTATGATTATGACAATGGTGCAATTTCATTGATCATTCTCATAATGCAAGTTTCACAAATCCAATCTTTATGAATTCCTTGGATAAAAGTTTGCATACACGTATGTTATGGATAAAACTTGTGATTTTTGTGATTTTGTTCTTTTCATGTTTATTTTTGTTTGGATGCCCCATCCTTGAAAAGGCTTAGATGATTATTGAATGTTGGGTAGGAGTGTCGATTGTAATTTTAACGTCGACATGTAGGAGTTGTAGATGCATGGTTTGTATCGCAAGTCATCCTTAGAGCTGATCATAGCAACCTTTGGATTAGGTGCTAAGTTTACTAATCTTAGGCATTTTTGTTCTTTTGAGACTTTAGATAGAATATATGCTTTGGCCTACCTTAGTTTTAGGTGATAAAGGTGGAGTATCTTATTTAATGAAGTTGAATATAACATGGTTCATAAACAAACTTGAGAATTCTATCTAAATTTGGTTATGTGATGAGGTCTTGGTTGAGATGGAGATCAAAGTGAAGATAAATAATAAGGAGCTACCCAACTAGGTGGAGTTACTAGTGATGGGCTGTTGAATAAGACGTCTAAATTAGATTATAAGCAAGGTAGGGCCAGTAATCTAGCCTTAGAATGAAATATTTGTTAAGTTGGATGACCTAGTGATGATTAGGCAAATAACCTTTTAAATGAGTAAATTGTTACAATCAACACCAGGTCATTTAGGTTAACAAATTTTTTCTTCCAAGTCTAGATCACCAGCCCTATGTTTTTTAACCTCCAATTTAGAGTTATTAATCCTTACCACATCACTAGTATTTCCACCTAGTCGGTTATTTCTTCCTTATTATTCGTCTTCAGTTTGATTTCCTTCTCAACCAATACCTCCCCAAGAGATCATATTCCCACATATAAAATCTAGTTCTCATACCTGTATATTAACTTTGTTATACTCAGGTTCATTAAATAAGAATCTTATCCTTTATAACCTAATACTAGGGTAGGTCAGAGCCATTTCATATTTAAGGTCCAGAAGGATCAAAATGCAAAAGTATGGTAACCTAGTAGCCAATCCATGAGTAGACACATTTAACTGTAAGGATGCTCACAATACAAATCATGCATCAACAACATACAGATGTTGAGCCTAAAATTGCATCATCTAAATCCAACACTCAAAAATCATCTACCTCCTTTAGAGGTAGGGAAACAACAAGCAAAAAATGTAATAACTAATTATTTAATAATATAGGGGTCTAGTTTCATGGTTATTATTTATATTTATTTTTTATGTTGATTGCGTTTTTTATTTTAGTGTTGTATGGGTCTGTAGAATTTATATTGCATAATATAGCTTTTAGATAAAATAATAATATCTAATAGGATTTATGTGAAACAAAATGAATCGTACATTTTTTTTAGAAAAATCCTACTTTTAGACCGGGTATGAAATTACCTGGTCTAAAAAGTGGACAATTTTTATTATAAATTAAAACTTTTTAACACCAATCATTTAACCAATTTGCCTAATAAGGTAACTTTTAAGACTGGTCTAAAATATGACAGACTTTATAAACCAGTCGATATAAGACCAGACCTAAACCCAGTCTAAAATTTCAATTTCAACTGGTTTTAAAAGTCCTTTTTATAGTAGTGATTATTTAAAAAGAAAAAATATATAGTTCTTTAGGATTTTATTCATTCTTGTACTACATGTTTTCAACCAAAACCCCTTGTTTTTATTGCATTTCATGGCATTAAGATCACTTAGGAATCAATAAAAGGCTCCTTAAGAAAGAGAAAACCATCCTAGGTTTGCCTATATGTAATTCTTGGTAAATTGTTGATTGTATACCCCTAAGGCTACCAATAAAAAGTCCTCATCAAATGGTGTCGTTTCCGTCAAATTCATTTTTTGACAAGGGGTGACTCTTGTGAGCTTGTTTGGCTTTCCAATTTTTGTTTTTCAGATGTGTATAGTCAGGTTTTGTGCATTTAGTTAGCTTGCATATCATTCATAGGATTCTTGCATTATTTTTACTTGGTAGCTTATGTGTGGTGTTATTTGGATGGTGTTTGATATGATCTTGCACATATTTGGTGCATTAACCTTATCTCCAAGTTAATTCATACCATCATTACATCTTTGGTCATTTTTGTTTTCTTGATCAATTTTGTGAGTGTAAAGAGGAGAATTTTTGTGGAACCAAGCACCCCGAATTGAGTTTTATGAGTTTTAATATGGTTTTCTACTTGTCCCTAGCTCCATTTATCATTTGAAACTTGTTTGGAGGCATTCCTGGTGATTTTAGATTGATTTGCTATTTTATCCGCATTTTGGAAAATTCTGTAGCATTTTGGAAATTTGCTTTAGTCGACATCTTTTGGCCGAAGCAATTCACTCTGAGGCAATTTCACCTCTATGTCATTAGCTTAGACCAACATCCTATTTTCTAAAAGAATTGACCATGTAGATTTTAACAATTTTCTCTCCTTTTTCACTTGCATTTGTTTATTCTTAGATTCTTTTTCTTAAATATATATTGTAAAAAGAGCTTGTGCGATTGTAATTTATGGGGAATTATTGAATTTTTATGGCTTGGTTTAGTGATGAACAAGATATATTATCTCTCAATTTTCACTTTTTTGTAGGCAATTACATTAGCATGGATGATGCGACCTCTTTAGAATCTTAATGGGAGTAACAACAACTAGATCTCATCTTAGCTCAAATGTAGAAACTAGAAAGGGGTTTCGATTGTCAAGTATATATCTCTCAAGGATCTATATCAATTCAACAACAACTAGATCTTATCTCAGCCCAAATGAACAATCCAAAAAGGGGTTCATATTGTCAAGAAAATTGTGCCCCCTCCTATAATCATAACTACAAACTTTATTGGATGAATGCCCTTCCACATCAACCTTTCTATAACCCTTGATTTCCTCCACAGCCACCACTATATCTACCATACAACCCATACTTTGACCTTATTCATTCACTATAGGCCACTCTATTAACCACCTCCTCTATCATATGAAACCTTTTACCAACCATATCAACCACTACCTCATAAACCTTATACTCCACCCCAACTTCTTAACCCTTAACCTAGTGGATTGGTGATCACGCTTGTCATTAGCACTCAAATTAATAACTAGATAATTGTCACACCCTAATTTTGATTTCATCTTTACTAGAGTATTCATGAAAAATAATATGCGGTTCGGTGGGCAATACAGGAATAGCATAAATATACTAATAATATGTGCATGATTACAGAAAAAACCTCATAAGGGTTCATATATGATACTTATGATTAAGGTAGCCGTACGAGGCTACTAGGGTGTATAAACTCATCCCAGTAAAATGGACACTTCTTCCCATCTTCGCTCCACCACTGCAACCCTCTCTCATGCAGTTCTCTTCTCTAATTTCCGCGTACCTTCTGTATTCGTCTGTCTAAATTGTTGTTAAGGGAGGGTGAGATTCAAGAGAATCTCAGTAGGAAAATAGTACCAATATACATACTAGATAACTGCTTAATGCATGACATGATTGCATTACATAACTCATGCTTACACAATGACATATCTACGTGCTCAATGTTTCATGCAACAAAACTATGGCCATAGCATAATTAGAAACAGAGCTTCAATCATTCATATATGTTTCACATAATCATGTAAAGCAGTAACATGCATCAATACACTAACATAAATATCAAATACATGTAGGAGAGGTAAGTTCCCTACCTTCAGTCTTTCTCCTCGATTTGTGTTCCAACAACTTGAGCTCTCAACTCGATCCTACAATTCCAATTATACCAGTTAGACACTTTCATAGTGTTTCTAGGGGTTATATGAGTCTATATTAAAAAATTACTAAAATGCCCCGGGGACTCAACCCGGCCCGGCCTCGCCATACCCAGTCTGATTGTACTTTTCCAAAAATTTTAACATGCGCTATTCTAACATATTTTTGCCCAAGGAATCCATTTCCGGACTCTTAATTATCAAATCTAATGTCAAATTACAATATTACCCTTGGCAACCCAGCTTTAAGGGTTTCATAGGCGTTTTCATAATTATGCTTTTTCGAGTTTTTCCGAAAAAGTGACTAACTGTAACCCTACCTAATTTTCCCTCTCGAACTCAATGGAACCATAAAATCATTGAAAATCCAACTCTAAGTCCCATTTACAGCCCTAGCAAAAAATATATGGGTTTTCTGGGGAAAATCGGGGTTTTGTGATTTTAACTCCGTAAACGCGTTCCTTTCTACTCCTAACCACTTTATTGACTATTCCATTAGGTTACAACTACCATTTAGTACCAATTTGGGTTAGCATAACCCTTAGGCCAATCCATTTCCAAAAATTAAAACCAACGGCAATCTGGCGAAATTTTACCGATTAAATTAACCATAGCAGCTATAATGTTAATATACGAAGGTTTAGAAGTTACCTCAAGCTCCCACTTGCTCTTCCTTAACTTGGTTGAAAACCCTAGGTGCTCAACATCCAAATTTAAACCTCCAAACCATAAATCATATGAAAAGGAAGCTTAGGAATGGAGTTATACGCATTATGAACCGATTTACCAAAGAAATCACTTGCCTTTGTAAGCTTTTTCCTCCCCTTTTCTCTCTCTAAAATTTCACACTTCTTCTTTCTATATTCAGCTATGTGCATCTGATATGGCTGAAGAAAGAAGAATGGAGTTATACGCATTATGAACCGATTTACCAAAGAAATCACTTGCCTTTGTAAGCTTTTTCCTCCCCTTTTCTCTCTCTAAAATTTCACACTTCCTCTCTCTATATTCAGCTGTGTGCGTCTGATATGGCTGAAGAAAGAAGAATGATGTTTTATATTATATATTATAGCTATTTAATTTCAAACAATTTCGGATTTTTACAAAATTATGGTAGATTTCTACCCAAATTTTGAAAAATCATAACTAATATTAGAAACATTGAATTGGAGTAATTCCAAGGGCTATGGAACCTTATTGAGTCTAGTTTCAAGGAAAAATATATACTTTAGTCAAATGGAAGCACAAAAATCCTAGAATTTAAATCTTTGAGTATCGTTTTAGAAACTTTCTAGTTTTTCTAGGCTAAATTCAAAAATTCATATCTTTTTGCATATAGCTTCAAATGATTTATATGATATATCAAATTAAAGCTCATGATGTCTACTTTCACCCAGTAAAATTTCATAATTTTTACATATCATTTGGTCATACAAAATCATATGACAAGCTCACTACCTCACAGGAAATTTCACTGGAAGCATAATCATATTCTCCAAAATTCATCATTTTACTTTCTTAATACCCCAAAGATATAAAAAATATTAGGGATCGAATTTGGGATACCTGTTAAACCGAGGCTAAGTAGTCCACTTAATTAAAGCTTATTCCCAAGCCTCTGATCCCAAAATTCAGGATATTACAATAATGAAGCGTAGTAGCACAACCACTACTATAAAAAATATAATATATGGTGCTTATTTTTTAGAATAATATGGCACTTGGGAAGCACTATAGGTTTTAGTGCCATAAAGGAAAGCTATGGCACTTCTTGAATCAAAGGAAGACTTATAGCTTTTTTCTCAATACCTTCCTATAGTACTTTCCTGGGGAAGTGGCATAGGAAGTGCCTGATGAATCCGTACTTTTAAATAATGTTAAGACATATTTTAATATATTTGGGAGTCATATATAATAAATCAAAGGGATTTTAGTCAGATTTTGATAAGATATTGATTTAAAGGGATTTCATTATAAATATCAAAGTTTAGGATAAAAATAATGATATTAATAATAAAAATAATAATTTAAGATAAAAAAGAAAAGATATTTCAATTATTATTATTATTGGTATTATCATGATTATCATTATTTATTATTATCACTATTTTTTTTCTTATCATTATTTATTATCATTATCACTATTTTTTTCTTTTTTTCTTTTTGTTTGATTTTATTTTGCTAGAGAGATATTACATGAGAATCTAGGAACCTGACCTATATAAAGGGGGTTAAGTTTCTTCAGGAGGAGGGGAGGAGAGCACACATATGGGTACGGAGGGAAGGAAAGGAGCTCAGGTTCGGTCATCATCTTCATGGGAGGCCGAGAGGACTGTAGAGGCAACTGATTTAAAGATCGGTAGTGCCACTGGATTAGAGAACCCTATAGAGAATTGGAGGCAATTAAAGCCAAAGAATTAAAGCTTAGAAGAGATTTAAGGCTCAATTTTTTAGTGTTATCAATTTCTTCTTTTTCCTTTCAGTTAACTCTTATTTTACTGTGGATTATTATTGCTTTATTTTGGTTTTGGTTATGACTATGAGTAGCTAAATTTCTTATTTTAGGATTGCTTTGAACTAGTAGATAGATTAAGACTTTTTATTTATTTGTTTCTTTTATTTATTAATGAAATTTATGTGTTGACTTTATCTCATGCTTAGTATTTCTAGGTGATTGGCCACCACTTAGATTGTAAGGTTCAATTGAGTGATGCTTGAGAAAACTAATTTAATTGTAGAACTTAAGTAAAATCGTGCTAAACTTGAAGTTTAGGGGTTAAATGGATGGTTTGTTAATATAATAGAGATATATCTATTTGCCTAGCATTGTCTAGTTGAGGATAGAACTTAATAAGTATTTGAATTGACTGAGACAAAAGATTTGATTAAAGGACTTTTTGTGTGTTAGCGTTGGGGTCCATAATCAAAAATCAACCAAGGATTGAGTACATGCAAACCTAGGATCGTTCTCTCTTCTCTAGGAGCCTTTTCTTGAATTCTAAGTAATCCAAATGTCATGCAAATACAATAAAAACAAGGGGAAAATTTGTTTGGATCTTCTTTTAAAAAAATTAATAGCTAAAAGAAAAATGCAATTTAATTAAATGCTGAGTTATTGTTTTTTGTATTTTTTTATAAAAATGGGATGAATAATAAACTATGAATGAAGTGAATTCTCTTGAGAAATTTGTTCATTGACTATCCTAGTTCATTAAATGATATGTGGGTTTAAAAAACCCCAAGTAATCACATTGGGTCTAATACTCCTAATCAATAGCTACTCCTACGATTGCATTCACAACTATTGCTTAGAAATATTATTCAAGAACCATTTGATGTGTGAAATGGATTAAATTAATGCAATTGTTTCCTTTAATATGAATGCACAAATGCTCCACTCGAATAAACCCAAATCAATTACATAAAGTAGTAATTACATAGTGAGTATAATCTCATTGAATTAATAGGAAATATAATCATAAATAAACCAATCACAATAATTCCAATTCAAACACAATATAAACAATAATCTTAGTTCAACAATATAGAGTCCAAATAGCTCATAACAAAATCCTACTACAACTACCTTAGAACTTAGCTAGGAATTACAATAATAATAGGAAATTCATAAAGACACTAAGAAAAATTCCCCTTTGAAGCTCTTGAACTCAAGTCAAATCCCCACTCATCAAGAGTTGAAACCTCAACCACACATTGAATTTAGTACTATCACTACCAAACTTGAATTTGCAGCAGCCATGATCAAGGTGAAATAAGATGAAAGACAGTGGCGTTGCGGTAGAGAAACAGAGTAAATGGAGAAGGGAGTAGAACAGTGGGTTAGTTAGTGGTTTATGGCACTGGAGGAAGGTTGTTGGTGACTGATGGTGGTGAAAGACAGAGAAGAAAAGGATGACAATGATGGTCAGGAGGCAGTGTGGTTCTGACGGAGGTGCAAAATAGAGAGATGGTGGTAAGGGTGAACAACAACCACCAACAATGGTGGTTTCCGATAACAGAGGTAGTGGTAAGGATCGGAGTAGTTGATGATTGGTGGCTATGTCTTCTTCCCTCTCATCTTTGAGGCTCACAGCGCTGTGGGTGCTATGACACGAGAGGTCCAAGGAGGTGGTTGATGACATTGGTAAAGGATAGAAAAGATGAGGTTGACGGTGGTCTCTAGTTTTCCGGCTAAATCCCCAATCTCCCTCTTTTCTTTCCAATCCGATGATTAAGAGCTCTTCCCTCAGCTCTCGGTGGTGGTCGTTGAGATGAAGAGGGAAGGATCCCAAGTGCAGAGTCTCCCCTTCCGCTAGTGGTGCTCTCCTCTAAGCTCTCTGTTCAGTTCCTAGCTCCATCCCTGTCTCTCTATGCCTCTCCCTTTTTCTTTAAAGTGACAAGTTTGCGATGCAGTGTGGTGAACGCTAGGGAATCTCTCCAGTGACAGTAAAGATTAGGTTGTCATCGATGAGAAAGAAGAGAGGCAAGGGTGGAAGAGACAATGGCAGGAGTCAAGCTCTCCCTATTCTCACGGTGCAAAGCTCAGTATATTCTCCCTCAGCTCGTGTTTGGTTTTTGGGTCTGCATCCAGCCTATCAGGTCTCTATGAAGAACCTAATTGGTTCCTAGTCAAAACACAAGTTTTGACCAGGGACCAATTTGAAAATATTAAAAGCTTGGTTTAGGGACTTAACAATACCTTTTTGAAATATCTAAGGTTCGAATTAGAATTTTAAAACTTTTGGGTACTTTTCTATAATTTTCTCTGGCCCCTATTTTTCAATAAATTTGAGATTTTTAGAAATTATTGGGCCTTTTCTGTAATTTTCCCCAATCATCTAAATATTAATTCTAACCTCCAAAATCTCCAATTTTCTTCTAAAACACCTACATTGCAAGATTAGGCATAAAGTATCATCAAAAGTCCAAGAAACAATTGTACAAAATAATTAAGAAATTATTACTATTTTGCCCCTAATTGCAATGAATTCAATACAATTGTTCCTAACTAAAATTAATGCTTAATCATGCAATAATGTTCCAGAAAATACATTAAAAATCCCAATTTAATTATAAAATATAATGCAAAAATATGGTTCAATCAAGATTGCTCAGGTTAATTGAGAATATAAAATTGGTTTTAACTTGAAAAAGCTTTATCAATTATTTTTGAACCTCTGACAAGCACATATTTTCATTATCAATTTAACATTTAAGTTAGTCTTATAAGGTACAATAGGGATAAGTAATCATAGGTTCCTCCTATCTTGTAGTTCTCAAATAAATTCTCTTTTAAATCAATTAATTATTAAATATAAAATCTCTTTCAAATTACTCTCACTCAACCTAATTAAGAACATAAGTGTGATAATTAACTTATTTTTGCCTTAGTCCTTATGGGAACGATATTATTATACTACTTGTGACGATCTGTGTGCTTGCAGTTAAGCTAGATGGCTAACGGTGCCCTACTTCTTATGGCTATTCTATAGGAAGCGCTATAGGAAGTGGTATAACTTCCTAAAGAAGCACCATAAGAAGTCTTTTTTTAAATAAAATAAAATAATTATGCGTAATTGTTTCGTTTTCCATATGAAACCCTCTATATTTACAGTTCAAATCCACAACAATTTACAATACAATCCACAGCAAAATGAAATTACTCGAAACAAATAACTAATTCATAAAATCACTACTAAATGTACTTAATTACAACAATTGTAATATACAACTAATTTTAAGTGAATAAACAATGCAAGAATAGGCTAGAAACAACCTACATACCTAAATATTAGCTGTTGTCTAACTATATATTTTATTTATAGAATGAGCCATCATCAAACTTGCAGGTATCCTTTGCAATATTAAATTTTCATCTTCATCTAACAAGCACAAAAGAACATAAGTATTTAAGTTGCTTAAACTTGAGCTATACATGTTATTGGTACTTGTAGTTCTATGGAGGATTAAACTAGTATATTTGTAAGATCAAAAATTAAAAAACTTACAATGTATAGGAAGTTTAAGAAGATAGAGTTGAAAATTCAAGGGAATATCTGAATAAAAAAGTTTTAACTGGACATATAAGATTCTTGACATATTTCAACTAAAAAAAAGAAAAGAAGAAGAAGAAAACGTACGGATTTAAGCTTCTGTATATAACCAGTTTGTTATGAACTACAACATGAACAACATAGAGAAATCAATTTCTGAGCTGCATGGGATGCTCAAAACTGCTGAGCAAAGCATTAAGAAAAGGCCTAGCACAGTTTTAATGGTTCAGAAAGGAAAGGGTATGAAAAAGAAAGGGAAGGGCAAATGGAAGGGTAATGGCTCAGGTGGTAAGACCAAAGAGTCAAACAAGCCCGAAACCAAGCCTGCACCCAGGAAGGCAAAGCCTCCAAAGGAAGGAGTCTGCTACTTTCGCAATGAACCCGGTCATTGGAAGAGGAATTGCAAACTCTACCTAGAAGATCTGAAAAGGACAAGAAGGATAGCGGGGCTATCGCTTCAGGTATTTATGTTATAGACATTCATTTTTCTACTTCCTCTACATGGGTATTAGATACTGCATGTGGTTCTCACATTTGTACAAATGTGCTGGGTCTAAAGGACAGTAGAAAGCTGAAGAAGGGCGAGGTGGACCTACGAGTTAGAAACAGAGCAAGAGTTGCTGCTTTAGCTGTAGGCACTTATGAATTAGTTCTGCCCAGTGGGCTTTTGTTAGTTTTGAACAATTGCTATTATGTTCCTGCTTTGAGTAGTAACATTGTTTCTCTTTCTTATTTGGATAAGGAAGGTTATACTTCCATTACTAGGAATGGTAAATGTTCTATTTATCATAATGACATTTTCTATGTTGATGGTGATTTGCATGTTGGTCATTATATATTAAATTTGGAACATCCTAATAATGGGAATATCTATAACGTAACTACTAAGAGGATAAAATCAAACGATTTGAATCCGACCTACCTATGGCATTGTCGTCTAGGCCACATAAATGAGAAACGCATTTCTAAACTCCATCAAGATGGATTTCTAAACTCATTTGATTTTGAATCATATGATACATGCAAATCTTGCTTATTAGGAAAGATGACTAAGGCACCTTTCACTGGGCACAGTGAGAGGGCTACTGAATTCTTGGGCCTCATACATACAGATGTATGTGGACCATTAAATATAGCTGCCAGAGGAGGTTATGTCTACTTCATTACATTTATAGATGACTTTAGTAGATATGGCTATATCTATGTAATGAAACATAAATCTGAATCTTTTGAAATGTTCAAAATATTCCAAAATGAAGTACAAAACCAACTTGGTAAAACAATTAAAGCACTTAGATCAGATCGAGGTGGTGAATATTTGAGCCAAGAATTCACTGACCATCTTAGGAGTTGTGTGATAATCTCACAATTGACTCCTCCAGGAACACCACAATGGAATGGCATTTCTGAACGGAGGAATCAAACTCTATTAGATATGGTTCGATCTATGATGAGTCAAACAGATCTTCCACCGTCCTTTTGGGGACATGCCCTAGAGACAGCTGCGTTCACACTAAATCGTGTTCCATCTAAGGCAATTGAAAAGACACCATATGAGATATGGACTGGAAAGAAACCAAGTTTATCTTTTCTTAAGATCTGGGGATGTGAGGTATATGTTAAGCAACAAGCCTCTGATAAATTAGTGCCCAGATCCATAAAGTGCCTTTTCGTAGGGTATCCTAAAGAAACGAAAGGATACTATGTCTACAATCCCACCGATAACAAAGTGTTTGTTATTCGAAATGGCAAGTTTCTAGAAAGAGAGTTTGTCTCTAAAACAACCAGTGGGAGCGACGTACATCTCGAAGAAATTCGAGATCCACAAGATGGTACAGAACCACAGATGGAAATTAGAGAAGACTCACAACAAGTTGCTGAGCCTCCTCAAGTAACACAAGGTCCACGAAGATATGATAGGACACGGCATCAGCCTCAGAGATATGGATTTCTGATTACTGAAGGCCGTGATGTGTTGCTCATTGAGCAAAATGAGCCCACCACCTATCGAGAAGCCACAGTAGGACCAAACTCTGAGAAATGGCTAAATGCCATGAAGTCTGAAATGCAATCCATGTACGACAATCAGGTATGGACCTTAGTCGATCCACCTGAAGGTGTAAAAACCATTGGGTGCAAATGGGTTTTCAAGGAGAAAACTGACATGGATGGCAATGTGAATGTCTTCAAGGCACGGCTGGTTGCAAAAGGATTCACTCAAACTCATGGTATAGACTATGATGAAACCTTTTCCCCAGTTGCAATGGCCAAATCAATCAGAATCCTTCTTGCCATTGCAGCATATTATGACTATGAAATATGGCAGATGGATGTCAAAACAGCCTTCCTTAATGGAAAGCTGCTTGAGGATGTGTACATGACACAACCTGAAGGTTTTGTGCGTCTAGAGGACTCTGGTAAAATTTGCAAGCTTCAAAGATCCATTTATGGATTGAAGCAAGTATCTCGAAGCTGGAATCATCATTTTGATGAAGTAGTCAAAGAGTTTGGATTCATTCAAAACATCGATGAACCTTGTGTTTACAAGAAGGTTAGTGGGAGCATAGTTGTATTTCTAGTGCTTTATGTAGATGACATCCTACTCATTGGGAATGATATTCCTACCTTGCAGAGTGTTAAGTCTTGGTTAGGAAAGTCCTTTTCAATGAAAGACTTAGGTGAAGCCACCTATATCCTAGGGATTAGGATCTATAGGGATAGATCCAAAAGACTAATAGGCCTAAGTCAGAGCACATACATAGATAAGATACTGCATAGGTTCAATATGCATGATTCAAAAAGGGGTCACATGCCTATGTCTCATGGCATCCATCTTAGCAAGGATCTGTGTCCTAGTACACCTGATCAGCGAGATTGCATGAGTAAGGTTCCATATGCCTCGGCCATTGGATCCATCATGTATGCCATGTTATGTACTCGACCGGATGTCTCGTTTGCCTTAAGTATGACCAGCAGATACCAACAAGATCCTGGTGAGGGTCATTGGACTGCCGTTAAGAATATCCTAAAGTACTTAAGAAGGACTAAGGACTTATTTTTGGTCTATGGTGGATTGGATGATGAGCTCTGTGTAACCGGTTACACAAATGCAAGTTTCCAAATTGACCAAGACGACCTTAAATCGTAATCTGGATATGTATTCCTCCTGAATGGTGGAGCAGTAAGCTGGAAGAGCTCTAAGCAAAGCACTATAGCAGATTCTGCAACAGAAGCTGAGTATATAGTAGCATCAGATGCAGCTAAAGAAGCCGTTTGGATCAGAAAGTTCATTACTGACCTAGGGGTGGTGCCTACCATCTCAAATCCAATAGATTTATTCTGTGACAATAGCGGTGCTATTGCACAGGCCAAGGAGCCTAAGTCACATCAAAGGACCAAACACATACTCAGGCGATTTCATCTTATTAGAGAAATCAATGATAGAGGTGATATAAAGATATGCAAAGTAGCAGGAGAAGATAATGTTGCTGATCCTCTTACTAAGCCACTTGCACAGGCAAAGCATGAGCGTCATGTTAGGGCAATGGGAATTAGGCAAATTAATGATTGCACCTAGGGCAAGTGGGAGGATGTTGGAAATTATGCCCTAAGGGCCAATCATTGTACTTTAAACATTATTATTTTAATGAAATTTCTCCATTCTGTTATCATATTATTTGCATGTTAACTGTGATAATTGTATCCTTGGATAATTCATAAAGATTGTCCTAAAATGTCCCTGGTCGGTCATCTATGCGGGAGCAGAGATGAAACAAGACCAGTATGACTTTGATAAGATATGGAGATACGAATCAAAGTCTTAGGCACTTGTAAGAGTACAAGGTGCTGGACCGACCCACTATGAGAAAGCTACATAGATCAAGTCATAAGTTTTTCTCATGTATAACCACGTCACAATGCCCTTAGACCTGAGGTCATCATGGATTCCTACATGAGAGTTGCTAAGCTTTGAACTAGTCAAAAGTCACTTTTGACTGGGTGATGATAAAGGCTACGATCGGGCTTGGTGGTTTTTCATGTAGAGGAATATGAATGATCAAGATGGAATTTGTCCCTCACATTAGTAGAGAGATATTACTGGGCCCCTCGATGAGTGAGTCTGAGAAATGTATGGTCATACTATGATGAAAGGAGTTTCTGTCTCTGTTATCAGGCTACTCAGGAATTGAGAAAGTAATGGTCAGGAACAAGAGGATGACATTTTCCATGCCTTATCCTTGATCGATATATCGTGTGACAAAAGGGACGTGACATGGTTGTATGACAGGTTGCATCGTGATAACGATCCTCATATGAATTGGGTAGTCGTAATGTCTTGCTAGAGGCCGCTTGCGACTTTTGGGTTAGTGTAGTTATTGGCCCACTGCCAACTTCATATGGGCCTACAGGGTCGCACACAAGAATGGCCCAACACGAGATAATGTTTGATTTAGGGTGGATGAATTTTATATTTATATATATATATAATATAAAATTCATTAATAATATTATATAGATATATATATATTTTTTTGAAATATATATCTTATATATATATATATTATATTATTATATTTAATAATATTATATAGATATATATATTTTCGAAATATATTATATATATATATATGTATATATATTATATGATATTATTATATTGTGTTGGTTTTAAATTTAATTTATTAAGATGTATTAAATTTAATAACTAATATGATAGAGATATAGCATCTCAGATTTAATTTATGAAGATAAATTAAATCTAATGGCTCTTTATTTAGATTAAATAAATAGGTTAAATTAAAACTGTTGGACAGATTTAATTTAAACTGAATTTATTTAATTAGCTCATCAATATAATTAATTTTTAATTAATTTCAAAATTAATGATGATTAATTTTGAAATTTGAAAATAACCCTCATGGGTTATAAACTTGATAGAGTTGATAGACTCAGGGTACATCAGAATTGAGAGCCGCAAGTTAAACCCTTAGAGACATTAGAGGCGCTAGCACGCAGTCTCGGTTGGAGAGCATTCGTGTGGACACCGGTAGAGGGAGCGGACCTGACGTATTGGCTCCTAGAGATCGTGAAAACTCTGAATCATCAAAAAGGTATGAATCCTTCCAACTTGATTTAAACGCCGTTGATAGATCCTCGATTAGGATCGGTGAAAATTTATTTATTTTTAAATTCTTCCGCTGTGCTTACCGATCCTACACTTGGAACATCGGGTAAAGTCTTGCCACTTCGAAGAGTAAGAGCCTTGCATTCTTCTTTAAGAAGCGCCAAAGCTTCCATTATTTTTTTATTTATTTTTTATTTTTTTAAATTTTTTAATAGGAAGCTTTGGCGCTTCCTAGTGAAGCGCCAAAGCTTCCCCCTTTTATTTTTTTTAATGGGAAGCTTTGGCGTTTCTTTCAGAAGCACCAAATCTTCCCCTTTTTTATTTTTTTTATTAAAGAAGGGCTAAAGCTTTGGCGTTTGTCCGAAAAGAGCCATACAAGTTGCTTATTTTTTTTAAAAAAATTAATGTCAACCATGGCGATTATAATTGTAAGCCCCAAAGCTTCTAAATATTTTTTTTTGTATAAAAAAAAATTAACTATCTTTGGCGCTTCTTTAAAAAGTGCCACAAGAGAGACGCCACTAAATGCCTCTTTTATAGTAGTGTAAACTAGGGGTGTCCATATGATCCCGGTCCCGGCAATCCCGACCCGGTCCCGGTAAGACAAGGACTGAAAAATCCCGGCCTTACCGGGACCGGGACCGGGAGTAGCCGGGACCGGGAGCAGAAGATACCGGGACCGGGACGGGATCCGTCAAGGCTTCGGGATTCCCGGTCCCGATCCCGGTATCTTATACATACAGTTTTTTTTTTGTATGTTAGATTTTTAATGTTTAATGGGTTGTTCTTCTAATGGGTTAAAGTTGGCCCAGACTAATAAAAAGCTAATTGTAACAAAAAAAAAACAGAACCCAATTGAGTGATAAACGGTTGTGACAAAAAAAAAAAAAAAAGAACCTTGAGGCTTGAGCTTGAGGTGTTCGATCAGATCACTCACCACTCACCACTCACCACTCACCACTCACCACTCACCACAGTCCACACTCCACAGTCCCGTAATCCACAGTCACACACTCACGGTCTCACACTCTCGACGGTCAATCACGATGAGCTAGCTGCTAGGGTTCTCCGATTCTCTCGCTCTCGGCCTCTCGGTCTCCGATTCTCTCGCTCTCGGCCTCTCGGTATCACTCTCGGCGTCAGTCGTTCGTTCTCGCTCTCATCGCTCTCAGCTTCTCTGTTCTCACTCTCGGCGTCGGGCGTTCTCACTCTCAGCTTCTCCGTTCTCACTCTCGGCGTCGGGCGTTCTCACTCTCGGCTTCTCCGTTGTCGCTCTCGGCCTCGGCGTTCTCAGTCTCGGCTTCTCCATTGTCGGTCTTGGCCTCTCACATTGTCAGTCGGCTTCTCCTTCTCGGTCTCTGCTTCTCCTTCTCGGTCATGGCTGAGAGGTATTGCTAAATCCCCTCAAATCTCTAATTTCACTTAGATCTCATCAATAGAAATTTATACCGATGACAGATTCAGATTGTTTGATTATGTAATTTCCATAGAAATTTATACAATATTGGACTATTCAAAAGTAAAAAAAAAACGATGAGTAATATATAATTAGGGACTCATAATCAGTTGCCTTTATAGAAAAATGAATATTGAATTTCAATAGAAATCTGTTTGATTGTCCTGATTTGATATTATATGAGGTTCTTAGGCAGCAGATATGAACGAGTCATCTTGTTTCTTTGGCTTGCATTGTCCGAACAATTGGCTTGCATTATTGTAAATATTTGGCTTGCATTGTTGTGGCTTGTGTGATTCATTGTTTTGGTCTTTTTACCATTGTTCTGTAAATATTCAGAAACATGACAACGACACCCACCAATGAAGGAACCACCCAATCAACTCCAATTAATGTAGAACAAGAAGCTAGGGAAGAAGAAACAAATATTGAAGTAGATTTAGAGGGAGATGAAAGACCAGCGAAAAGGACAAAATCTAGTGTTTGGGACCATTATGAACAGATGCAAATAGACAAAAGTACTGGAGAGCATAAAGCCAAGTGTAAGTACTGCCCAAAACAAATTCTTTGCCATCATACCAAGCAAGGGACTACTGGATTGTGGAGGCATTTTAGGACTTGTAAACAAAATCCGAACAAAGCAAATAAGCAGAACCAATCTTTGTTTGCAATCTCTCAATCTCAGATAGGGTCATGTAATACTGTGACTTCTCATTTATTTAGTCAAGAGCGATGCAGACGAGGTGTTGCAAAATACATTATATTGGAGGAGAGGCCTTTTCGAACTGTTGAAAGTTTTGGGTTTAGAGCGATGATGGCTGATGTAGAACCCCATTTCAAGGTTCCCTCCCGATCAACAATTACCAGAGATTGCTACAACTTGTATCTTGAAGAGGCAGAGAAATTGAAAAGGTATTTTGAGACTTCAAAAGTTTGAGTATCATTTACTACAGATACTTGGACCTCAAAGTAGAATGCCAATTATATGTGCTTGACTGCACATTGGATTGATGAGAGTTGGACATACCAAAAGCGTATCTTGAATTTCTGTGTAGTTGAAAACCATAAGGGTGAAACAATTGCAGATGAAATTGAGAGATGCTTGTTGTCTTGGAGCATTGATAAGGTGTTTACTTTCACTGTTGATAATGCTACTTCCAATGATAATGCATTGTCAAGGTTGAAATCTGTTTTCAAGCATTGGAATGGTTTAGTATGTGACGGGGAGTTCATGCACTTGAGGTGTTGTGCACACATCTTGAATTTGATTGTTTCTGATGGTGTCAAGGATATGAACGAGTCAATTGAAGCCATTCGGAATGCCATTAAATATGTAAGATCTTATCCTGCAAGGTTTCAGAGGTTTAAGGCACTTGTGGAAAAAATGAAAGTTGAATCAAAGGGCTTACTAAGCATGGATTGTCCCACTAGGTGGAATTCAACTTATATAATGTTAGATAGTGCCAACCAATTTAGTAGCGTGTTTGAGAGGATGATGGAGTCAGACGAGGACTACAAAAAACACTTCTCTGATAAAGGTTTAATTGGACCTCCTACGGTTGACTCATTCAAACAAGCTACTGAGTTTACTAAGTTTTTGAAGTTGTTCTACACAGTCACTCTGAAACTTTCAGGATCACTTTATGTGACCTCAAATTTGGCCTTCCGACAAGTATCAAATCTTGCTTTGGTTCTCAACAAAGCTTCATGTAATCATGGTTCTCTTATGTATGGCATGGCTAAGAGTATGAAGAGCAAGTATGATAAGTATTGGGGCCACTTTGAAAACTTTAATCCTTTGTTGGTAGTTGCAGTGGTGCTTGACCCCAGGTATAAAATGAAGTTTTTGAAGTATGCCTTTGATGATATGTATCCTAATGATCCTGATAGGCATGTAGACATGATACAAAGAGTTTCAAATGTAATATCGTTTGTTCGATCATTATTCAAGTGTTCTTGACACATCTGAGAGTGTTATTCATAGTCAGGCACAAATAGAAACTGAAAGTACTTGTAGCACTGTAACAAATGTTGAACAAGATAGTTTTGATATTGATATGGAAGAGACTGAAGCAGAGAGAAGATTTAGGGTTGATAATCAGATTGAGACTCAGACAGATAAGTATGCAGAGTTGGACAAATATCTTCAATCTGAGTTGGCTGAAGGTCGTGATGCTGATTTTCTTATCTTGGATTGGTGGAAAATTAATGGTGGAAAGTTCAAAGTCCTTTCCATGATGGCACGTGATGTGTTGGCAGTGCCTGTTTCAACCGTTTCTTCAGAATCAGCTTTTAGCACAGGGGGCCGTGTCATTGATTCATATAGAAGTTCATTATCACCCAGGATGGTTGAAGCACTTATTTGTGCACAAAATTGGCTCTCTCCATCCACATCCATCCCAACCGGACTTGAATCACTTGATGTTGATAACTTCAATGAAAATGAGGAAGTACTAGCAGCTTTAATTGGTAATATCATAATCTTTGTTTTATTTAATTCATTTGTCTTCTTTAGTTTCTTAATAATAATTATTCATTTCTTTCCATTTTTTTCTTTTCAATTTTGTAGCTGAAGAGCATGGACTAAAGTCGTGAACGTCATTTTGTTGGTGTAGAATGAAAGGTTTGCAAATGGTGAAAATGATAACCATAATATATTATTTCTTTTGAGTCTTGGAGTCAATGTTCTACTTCTAAGTGCTGAAAGTTGTGATAGCTCTTATGCATTGGTGTAGGTTGCCATATAATAATCTAATTTTTAAACTCTTTTTTACCCACATGTAGAGAATTGAAAGAAATACTTGTTCATATTGTATTTTTTTTTTTAGCAGGATGATTCATACCTTGACAGCTATATCAGTACCATTGGGGCTGACTTTGTAAGCATTTATATTTACCATGAAGCTTCAATTTCATGTTATGAATTACACAAATATTGTGACTTATTTGGTGGGAGCATTATGTATATCAAAGATGACCTACTTTGTATTCTATTGTTGAGCATTATTGGCCTGAAGCTATATGTACCCTTGAGGTTCATTTGTTTATACTTTATATCTTCAATTCCCTTGGTCAGAAGAACTGTATTGATTCTTGAATTTGTACTTGATTGTGAACTAAATTCTGGTTGGTGAAACATATGGATAAAGTGTAACATATGAAACTTTGTGTATGCAGGAACTACTGTGGTTTGAGGCACTACTGGGGTCTTAGAGTTCGTGGTCAGCACACCAAGTGTAATTCATAAATGCTTGTATTTGCATGAATTTGCATAAATGCTTGTCAGCACACCAAGTGTAATTCATGGGAGCATTATGAACTACTTTTTGTTTTTGGGCTCAAGACTTTTATTATCATATTTGGGCTCATATCATATTTGTTTCTGTAATGACTTGTATTGTAATATGTTATTGGGCTCAAGACTTTTATTATTACAAGCCCAAAGAGTCTCCTCAATCCAGATTTTCTTTGTGCAAAAAAAAAAATCAGGTGTTGGTGTCAAACCGGGAATTCCCGGTCTTGGTCCCGGGATAGTCCCGGTTTTTCCGGGACCGGTCACAAATTCTCAATCCCGGCCTCAAGCCGGGACCGGGACCGGGAGTGGGTGATCCCGGTCCCGGTCCCGGATTTGAACACCCCTAGTGTAAACTCCAATATTTTGGACTCTTGACTTAACTCTAGTGGCAAATTCCTTTTGCTCTCTACTAAATGTCTTTGATAATTCCACATACATCTCAAATAACCTTTGTAAATTAGACTTTTCTTTATATTCAAAGGTGTTTTCTTCAAAATGTGGATGAGAGTGAAAAGATGGGGTAATAACTTTTGAATAATGGCTTAAATGTGGATTTCATGACTCTTGTTGCTCAAAACTTTCACTAGGACAAAAAAAAATGATCAAAACAAATTTGGTTCCTAGTGAAATCAACTCTACATAATAACTGGTAGTGCTATATGGACAATGCTCATATAAATGACTCTCTCCACAATAGACACAAGAAAAGCAATTATAAGGAGAAGAATTTTCAATCCAACTATCATTTATATTTTCTTATATCATTCCATCCACAGGCATTCCTAATAAAGAACCAAGATATGACAATTTATCATTGATTGAACCAAATGAATGTTGTGAATAATCATTTTTTTCAAATTTTGTTCAAAGGCAAACAAGAAACAATGAAAATAAAAAAAATCACACACAAGAAAAAAAAAATAAAAATATTCACAAAGCTCAAGCTTAAACTACTAAAGAATTTCTAATTCTAATCACTAATTACTTTGAGATCCCCGGCAAAGGCGCCAAAAACTTGACGCGACTAAAATTTAAGTGAGTATCACAAGTAAATGGCCTGTTGAAATAGTATAATAACAAATCAAGGTTATCGTGCAGAGATTCGAGTATACTAGTAATTAGGCATCAAATTTCCTTTTTTCATTTAAGTTGAGAAACTCAAAGAAGGAAATTGAATTTGAAGATCAATTTACCAAAAGCAAAATTAGTAAATGCAATATTTCAAGATTCCAATAGATAAAACCAACCTAGAATGGCTAATCTCTTTCTCAAGTCTTAGAACAAGTAATTACCCAATTAAGAGCACCTAATGTTAATTTGTTAATATAGAGTTTAAATGAATATAAGTATCTTCCAATTACTCATACCCCTCTCTCAAGTTAAATTTGTTAATCCTAACTAATTTACTCAAGAGGAAATAAATGTCCAAATTCACTCTAAAAGGGTTATGTGGGTCCAATAGCTATATTCCTATCCTATTAGCAAATTCAAATAAATTCTAATCCCATACTACTTAATCATATAGTGCAATTAAGATCCCTCTTATAAGGGTAATCTAAATTCCCCAATTCCTACTGTTAGATCCCAAGTTTTGATGATAACAATAATTCAATTATGATTAAAACATGTTTTTAGAAGGTTAAGAAAAGATTCCAAGTTAACCAAATGCATATCGGGTGTTTGCTGATATCTGCTGTAAAAATGCACTTGAGTGCTCGAGCATGAAATCTGCACTCGAGCACAAAACACTTCTGTACTCGAGCAGGTGTGAGAGAAAGCCAGGAAGTGAGTACCCGAGAGACATTCTCCCTTGGTAACCAATGGATCACTCGGAGCACAAGGTATGCACTCGAGCAGAGAAGTCATTCTCACTCGAGCACGTATGCGAGCAGGGCATGCGAGCACTTGGCCGAGAGCAAAGCAATGGTGTGCTTCCTATATTCACTCGAGCAAGGGTATGCGAGTGATTGGCCGAGAGCAAGTTAAGGCATGCTTCCTCATTCACTCGAGAAAGGCACTGCGAGCACTTGGCCGAGAGTCTTGAAACTCAGAAAAATACAAGTGTGCTCGAGCACACCCATCCATGCTTGCGAGTAAGATTTTCATCCCTCTCCAGATCAGTTGCGAGTGCTTGTTCAAGAGAGCATATTCTTTCAGAATATGCTTCTCACTCGAGCAGAGGTAAGTGTGCTCGAGTGAGGGCCAATATCACCTGCGAGTGAAAATTCCATCCCTCTGGATTTCTGATGCGAGTGATGTTTTAGAGAGCATATTCCTTGAGAATATGCTTCTCACTCGAGCAGAGGTAAGTGTGCTCGAGTGAGGGTCAATATCACCCGCGAGTGAAAATTCTATCCCTCTGGAATTATGGTGCGAGTGATGGTTTAAAGAGCATATTCCTTGAGAATATGCTTCTCACTCGAGCAGAGGTAAGTGTGCTCGAGTGAGGGTCCAGATCACTCGCGAGTGCAAATTCTCACTCTTGTCAAAATGGTATGCGAGTGATGACCCGAGAAGGCACTCCCAGGTAAAAGTGCAAGGATCACTCGAGCAGAGATTTTGTGCTCGAGTGAGACCTCTCTTCACCCGCGAGTGAAGATATTTTCTCTCTGATTCTCCATGCGAGCACAACCCGATAACAGAGGTAAATGAAGGAAAATAGGAGATCACTCGAAGTGAGCTTTTCATGCTCGAGTGATGCCCTGTTGACCACAGAATATGATAAGTTTCACAACGTTCATTACGAATATAATTTATTGTTATTAATTCATATCATCTTTACTCTTTATCTTTGTTTAACATTGTTTTGAATGTTTTAAGAGGATGATACAGGAATATGAACGTTTGAACTGAGTCACATGAGAAAAGTGATACAACGGCAGACAAGATGATTATGAACACGCTGGCACCTACCGCACTCAAACTATTCTAATATGCACGTGTCTGCCAATATTTTCAAATGTCCCGCTCCACAACTGAAGAGATTCCAAACGGGCAAAAGTTGGAGCAACTATATATACAGAGACTCACGGAGAAAATATAACAACACAGCACAAGAATTCACAAGCTCATATCAATTCTCTGTTATTCATCTGATTTCTCTGTATACACTTTTGATCTTCAGTGTTTATTCATTTACTCTGTAAGAGAGTCCACATCCAAACTCAAAACTCTATATTTGTGTAATCTCAAGATATTGGGATCTTGAGACGGTAGTTATTCCTTACGAGAGAAGCAGTTGAGAGAATTCCTTGTAGCATCTGTCACTCATAAGCCTTATAAGATACAAGCAGGAGAGAACGTTGTTGTTCATAAGACTTACAGTGGTGTAAGCAGAAGAAAACGTTGCTGCTCATAAGTCTTGTATACATAAGCAAGTGAGAAGAGTCATAGGTTGTTTCTCTGCACATAAGACTTGTCGTAAGGGGGAGAGAAGTTTCTTGTCGAGAGAATATTTCTGCTCGTAGTCCATTCAAGGACGATTGTTGTCTTGTGGCGTTCTGAGAGCCCATTGAATCTTGGAGATAGTGTGAAAAGCTCAGTAGGTCTTGATCTCTGAGGACTGGACGTAGGCATTGTTGTTAGGCCGAACCAGTATAACTCTCTGTGTTCAAATCTTCTCTAATCTACTCTATCCACTATATTTACATATCACCATCTCAAACGAAAAATTTATAACATCACCCAATTCACCCCCCTCTTGGGTGAAGCTTGCCGCTTACATTTGGTATCAGAGCCTCGTCTTCTCCGAAGAGCCTAACAGCTTGAGAAGGATCCTATCAATGGCAACAATGGGTGAAAATATCCTTCCAGACGGTGCTTCAATCACTAGACCTCCTGGTTTTGCTGGAGAACATTTTTCGTTCTGGAAAGCTAAATTCAGAGTGTTCGTGATGGCCAACGAGTATGGATTATGGAATGTTATACAAGATGGTGACTATGTTCCAGTGAAGAAAATCGAAGATAGAGTAGTCAAAAAGACTCCAGATGAGTTTGACGAAAATGACAAGAGGTTAGTAACGTTAAATAGCAAAGCCATTTTAATGATACAGAGTGCTCTTAGTCAAAAAGAATATTTTCGTATATGTACTCTACCTACTGCCAAAGATATGTGGGATGCCCTTGAAATTGCTCACGAAGGTACATCTGGAATCAAAGAAAATAGGATCAATACTTTAATAACAGAGTATGATTTATTTCGTATGAAATCTGGAGAAAGTATATCAGAATTTGAACTAAGGTATACTCATCTTGTTAATCAATTATCTGCTCTTGGAAAGTCGTTTGATCAAAATTCCCAGGTAAGAAAGATTCTTAATATTCTTACAAAAGAATGGGAAGCAAAGGTGACAGCCATCGAAGAAGCCAAAGGAGAGTCAATGAGATCCGTAGCTGCTCTCTTTGGTAGTCTTTCTGAATATGAAGGTAAGTTGAGATTCAAAAAGGAACTTGAAGAAGTTGATGATAGAAAGAAAAGGGGAGTTGCATTTAAAGCTATCAAAGAAGAAGAAGAAACTTCCGAGAATGAAGAAATTCCTAGTGATGATGAAATGGGAATGATCGTGAGAAAGTTCAAGAAATTCTACCGAAGAGGACAAAGGAATTTCAAGAATTATCAAGGAGGACCAAGCAAGAAAGAAAACAAAGAACACCAAATAGTATGCTATGAATGCGGAAAACCAGGACACATCAAATCTGAATGCTTCAGGAACAAAGACAAAAAGAAGCAGAAAAAGAAAGCATATATATCATCTATTTGGGGTGATAGTTCGTCGGACGAAGAAAATGACAACGACGAAGTAGCCAATCTATGCTTGGTAGCTAAGGAAGAAGAATCAGACTCTGAGGTAAGTGACTCTGAACCATCTTATAATGAATTATTATCTGAATATAATGCATTGCATACAGAGTTCATTAAAGTTGCTAAAGAAATGGTTAGTTATAAGAAGAGAGTAAAAGAATTAGAAAATAATGTCATGTCATCACATAAAATGTGTAAAGAGAAAGATAAGAAAATAGAAGACTTAACAAAGATTGTTGAAAAATTTACTAAAGGAAGTGAAACTCTCAAGGTTATCTTAAATTCTCAGAAAGTTTCTTTTGATAAATCTGGAATTGGATATAACGCTGTGCATGATAAGAATAAAAAGAGTAGTAGAGACTATCTTAAATATTTTAGGAATTCTGTGCATACATCAAATCCTTTTGTGTCATGCAATTTTTGCAATAGGAAAGGACATTATACTTCATCATGTTATTTTAAAAAGGGAAAGGTTGTTGGAACATATAAATGGGTTCCGAAAGGGACACATATTCCAAATACTAACCACAAAGGACCCAAGAAAGTGTGGGTACCTAAAACTTGATCATCATATTCTAGGTATGTCTCAAGGCATCTCGAGCGAACAAATGGTATATCGATAGTGGATGTTCGAGACACATGACTGGTGACAAAAATAAGTTCACCATGTTTGAACCTAGAGAAGGAGGAAAGGTAACTTTTGGAGGTAATCAATCCGGACGTATTGCTGGAATTGGTGAGGTTGGAAGGACAGATGGATTTCAAATCAACGGAGTATATTATGTTGAAGGATTATGTCACAATCTCTTAAGCGTGAGCCAAAGCACTGACAAAGATAACTGGGTGATCTTCGACTCAAAAGAATGCTTGATAGTCAGTAAGAAAGATCTACCTTTAAACAAAGAAACAATCAAGGCAAAAATTCGAGCTCAAAGGGACGGTAACTGTTATACAATTGATTTAAATTCAAGTTCTTCTGAAAATTGTTTTCTGAGTCGATCAGAGGAAAGTTGGTTATGGCATAAGCGTCTGGCTCATGTCAATATGAATCAACTTGACAAATTGATCAGAAAAGATTTAGTTGTTGGCCTTCCCAAGCTAAAATTCAAAGATGACATGATTTGTGAAGCATGTCAAAAAGGCAAACAAACTAAATCTTCTTTTAAAACAAAATATGAAATCTCTACTTCAAAACCTTTACAATTACTTCATATGGATTTAGTAGGACCGGCAAGAGTAAAAAGTTTTGGAGGAAACTTGTATACGTTAGTAATTGTAGATGATTTTACTAGATTTGCTTGGACTATATTCATTGCCTCAAAAGATGAAACTTTTGCTGAATTTATTATGTTTGCCAAAAAGGTTCAAAATGAGAAAGGTGTTTCTATTGTCTCTATTAGAACAGATCATGGAGGAGAATTTGATAATCAATTGTTTGAAGATTACTGCAACAACGAGGGGATAGATCACAACTTCTCAGCTCCAAGAACACCTCAACAAAATGGAGTAGTGGAAAGGAAGAATAGAGTGCTTACAGAAATGGCAAGAGCTTTACTTAATGAAAAAGAAATGTCACAAGTGTTCTGGGCAGATGCAATGAGTACTGCATGCTACATTTCAAACAGAGCATATATTCGCAAATCTCTTGGAAAGACACCATATGAACTCTACAAAGGAAGAAAGCCAAATATTGCTCATCTTCATATCTTCGGGTGTAAGTGTTTCATTCACAACAATGGTAAGGAAAATCTAGGTAAATTTGATTCAAAGTCTGATGAAGGTATTTTTCTAGGATATTCTAATAGAAGTAAAGCTTATAGAGTTTTCAATAAAAGAACATGTACTATTGAAGAATCTATTCATGTTGTGTTTGATGAAATTGAATCTCAGACAAAACTTAATGATGAAGAAGAAATGGATTCAATCAAGAAAAACAAATCTATTTCAAAACAGGATGATTTTGAAACAAATGATTTTCAAAATTTAGAAGATGTTGATGATCATGATCAACCTAAAGCGTGGAGACATATGAAGGATCATCCAATTGATCAAGTTATAGGAGATATTCATGAAGGTGTCAAAACCAGAAATAGAATCCTCAATGAGGTAACATTTTCTGCTTTTATTTCTGAGATTGAACCTTCTAATATAGAAGAAGCTTTATCTGACAATGATTGGGTGATTGCTATGCAAGAAGAACTAAATCAATTTCAAAGAAATCAAGTCTGGGATTTGGTTCCTCGACCTAAAGACCATACGGTTATAGGAACCAAATGGGTGTTCAAAAACAAACTTGATGAATCTGCAATCATTGTGAGAAATAAAGCAAGATTGGTTGCAAAAGGCTATAATCAAGAAGAAGGTATTGATTATGAGGAAACGTATGCTCCAGTGGCAAGATTGGAAGCAATACGAGTACTCTTAGCCTTTGCTTGCATCAAAAATTTTAAACTTTATCAAATGGATGTAAAAAGTGCTTTTCTAAATGGTTATATTATGGAGGAAGTTTATGTCGAACAGCCTCCTGGTTTTGAAGATGAAACAAAACCTGATTATGTCTTCAAACTTAAGAAAGCATTATATGGTTTGAAACAAGCACCCAGGGCTTGGTATGAAAGACTAAGCAAATTTCTTCTTGATCAAGGTTTTGTCAGAGGTAAAGTTGACACTACTTTATTCATCAAACATAACAAAAATGATATTCTAATAGTTCAAATTTATGTTGATGATATTATTTTTGGTGCTACTAACGAATCTATGTGTCAAGATTTCTCTAAGATTATGCAGGGAGAATTTGAGATGTCCATGATGGGAGAATTGAACTTCTTTCTTGGACTTCAGATCAAACAAAAGAAGAATGGCATATTTATATCTCAGACAAAATATTTGAAAGAGTTGCTGAAGAAATATGGGTTAGATAATGCCAATGGAGCTGATACTCCAATGAGTTCTACAACATTGCTGGATGCTGATGTAAAGGGACCTAGCTTCAATATCACAAAGTATAGAGGAATGATTGGTTCATTACTCTATCTTACAGCAAGCAGGCCAGATATTCAGTTCAGTGTAGGAATGTGTGCAAGATATCAATCCAATCCTAAAGTATCTCATGCAGAGACAGTAAAAAGAATCTTCAAATATCTAGGAGATACTTCAGAGCTTGGACTTTGGTATCCAAAGAGAGGGAATGAGTACTTAATGGCATATTCAGATTCAGATCACGGAGGATATAAAACTGACAGAAAGAGTACCAGTGGTCAATGTCAATTTCTCGGTGGTTCTCTAGTGTCATGGTTCAGCAAGAAGCAGAACACAGTTTCATTATCTTCGACTGAAGCTGAATATATAGCTGTAGCAAGCTGCTGTTCACAAGTGCTATGGTTAAAACAGCAACTTCAAGATTTGGGAATTTATTTAAAAGAAATTCCAATCTATTGTGATAATACTAGCACAATAAGCTTGGCAAAGAACCCCGTACAACACTCAAGAACCAAGCATATAGACATTCGACATCATTTCATTCGAGATCATGTTCAAAAGAAAGATGTCAAAGTGGAATTCATACCAACTCATCTTCAACTTGCGGATATTTTCACGAAACCAATTGCAAAAGAGCAATTTCTCTATATTCGAAGAGAATTGGGAATGGTTAATCCCAATGAGTTGTAAGTTTTATTGTTAAAATGCCTAATTAAGTATTTGTTTTGATGATAATCATGCTAACTTTGGCATCGGAGTGGCCAAAATGTGTTTTTGCAGGACTCTCACTCGAAGCACAGGAGGCACTGCTCGAGTGAGGAGCTGTGTCACTCGAGCACAAGAAGCTCTGCTCGAGCACAGCACTATTCATGAAGCTCTGTTTTCTTATGGTTAGAACAGAGGTTAACAGAGGAGTCAAGAACACCAAGGAAATATAACATAATCTACAGTGAGAATTGAGCTCACTCGCGAGTGAGGAATTCTCACTCGAGCATGGTATGAACATGCTTGAGGTGAGAAATGCCTGCTCGAGTGAGGAAGAAGAATCTCTGTGCAAGAGCTATCCAAATCAAGGTTACTCAAATGATCTTGGAGGATTTGAGTACAAAGTTTGAAAATATGTCAGAAAAAAACAATCCAGGTACGTTCTACTTGTTTCTTTATTTTCCAGAACATCACTCGAGCACAGTTAGAACACTCGCGAGCACAGTATGAACATCACTCGAGCACTAGGGGTCATGCTCGAGCACTGGCACTTATATCAGTTACTGGGGAGCTCAGAACGTCGCACTTCCTCATCTCACTCGAAGTGCTCTCTCACTCGAGAGTCACAACTCTTCATCTTCAACCGTTCTTTCATCATTTAATCACGTCCTTCTGCTTCAAATCGACGTTACAACCTCTCAATCTTCTATAAGAGGTGATTCTTGTTTACTGCATTCTTCACTTGTGCCCTAATTACCTCTTCGTGTATCTTATTTTTTCTTTCAAAAACAAGAGTACTTGGTTCTCTTCCTCTTTTCAAATGGCTAGGACAAAACTACCTTCTATTCCTCAAAAGTCTCATTCTCCTTCTTCCACTCACTCTGCTGCCAGTGTTTCTGGAACCCCTGAAATTACTCCTCCATCTCCAAAAAACTCACCCTCACCTTCACCTCCTCCTAAGCACAAAACCAAGAAGAGGACCCTGAAAACACATCCAAAACCTAAAGTTTCCAAGAAAGACCAACCTCCTCAAAAGAAAGCAAAGGGTGTGGTCTTCAAGGAACCCATACTCACCCGGTCTCAATCCAAAGAAGTACAAGGGAAGGGAAAGAAGAAGGATTTAGAGCAACCCCAATCTTCCTCTTCATCTGGGGATACCTTCAGCAAACAACTCAGGGATGCAATAGAAAAATCCAAATTGGACAAGTTAGTTGGGAAGATCACATCTCAGGCAGGTGTCTCAAGTTCACATCAAGTCAAGCACCCAAGTGCATCTGCTTCTGGAGCACCTTCTGCCTCTCAAGCACCAGTGGATGACCAACTCACTAGTCCTCCTGAGGGATTCAATGTGTCAGAACTTAAGGCTTTACCACAAAAGGTATATGATGATGAATTCAAACATAGGCATTTCTGTCCAGTAGTATATGTTGATTTGGATTATCTGAAAAAGAACTGTCATTTGGACCTATACCCTTATCTTCAATACTATGCTCCTTGGTTAAACATCCATATGCCATATTCCCCCACTGTTGTAAAGACATTTTATTCCAACATGAAAACTCATAATATCATGTCTAGATCCGGTGATTTGATTGAAGAAGCTGTATCTACAACTATTAGAGGGAAGTTCATTATGATTTCTGCCAAAATCATTAATGATTTGCTTGGTTATGTGGCACCTCCTACTGATCCACCCTCATTCTCTGCCAATGATACCTTTAACATCTTGAGACCAAAAGACCCAATTGGACCCCTCACTTTCAAGCCTATTGACATGCCTGATAATCACAGAATTCTCCATTACATTTATTCCCGGAGCATAGTCAATAAATCCAGAAACTTTACCCACTTTGCACAAAAGGATTACTATCTTCTGGCTTCATTGGTTGCTGGGCAACAGAGGAATGTAGGGGAAATCATTTTTAGTGAGATGAGAAGGTTTCGATTTTCTTCAACAAGATCCACAACCATACCTTACCCTCAACTTGTTTCTTTCATCTTGATGAAGAACAAAATCTGGTATCTGGAAGGGAAAGAAAGGGTGCTCATCTCAAGGTTTGGAAAGACTCAATTAACACACATGGGTATCAATCTTTCAGTGAGTCGAACCAAAGCCACATCAAAGAGGGAAGCAACACCATCTAGAGGAGATGAGGCACAATCATCTGCACAAGGTCCTATTCCCCCACCTTCATTTCTCAATGCCTCATTGTCCAATCATTTGACAGAGGTAATTAATCAAGCTGTATCAAGCTAGAAGAAGGAGTTAGTGACTGAGTATGAGAAGCTTGTGGAGAAGATGGAAACACAAGTGGTTAAATTGGTAGATCAGGCCAATCTTAACTTTGAACTGATGTTCAAAACACAAGATGAGATGTCACAGAGGATCACTAATATGGAGACCTTCCTGCATTCACACTTTCCCTCCTCATCTTCCGGAGTACCTCCAGAGACCACTCAGACCTCACCCCCTCATCCAGAGACTCATGTACTTTTCACTGATCCTGAGTCTAATGTAGATGTTACTTTTGTCCCTCAACCACCATCTCCTCCTGATCAGCCCATTGACCCTCTCTCTGCCATGATATCTTTTGTTCCACCTCCAGAACTCCCTTCTGATGTTGACAAAACGGGGGAGAAGGATGTGTGATGTTTTCTGAGCTTTCTGTAGGCTGTAGGGTGTATATGGGTGTTTGGGTAGTTTTCTGTATTGGGTAGGATTTGATATGTATGTCATTTTTCTATTTTGAAGTTATCTTGTATTGTTCAAGTTTGGTAAAGTTAATGATATGGTTTAAGTTTTTCATTATCAAAATTTCAATGTTCCAAGTTATTTGTTAAGTTATATACCTCATACTATACTTATCTTGGCTGTTAAGTGTCCAGAGGAAACATTGCAGGAAAATTGGAATTTGGAACTTAAACTTGATATGCATTTTGGAAACTTTAAAGAAAATTTCATTCATTTTCTTTTAAACCTTCATCACAAAGAGTTTTGTCATCATCAAAAAGGGGGAGAATGTTAGATCCCAAGTTTTGATGATAACAATAATTCAATTATGATTAAAACATGTTTTTAGAAGGTTAAGAAAAGATTCCAAGTTAACCAAATGCATATCGGGTGTTTGCTGATATCTGCTGTAAAAATGCACTTGAGTGCTCGAGCATGAAATCTGCACTCGAGCACAAAACACTTCTGTACTCGAGCAGGTGTGAGAGAAAGCCAGGAAGTGAGTACCCGAGAGACATTCTCCCTTGGTAACCAATGGATCACTCGGAGCACAAGGTATGCACTCGAGCAGAGAAGTCATTCTCACTCGAGCACGTATGCGAGCAGGGCATGCGAGCACTTGGCCGAGAGCAAAGCAATGGTGTGCTTCCTATATTCACTCGAGCAAGGGTATGCGAGTGATTGGCCGAGAGCAAGTTAAGGCATGCTTCCTCATTCACTCGAGAAAGGCACTGCGAGCACTTGGCCGAGAGTCTTGAAACTCAGAAAAATACAAGTGTGCTCGAGCACACCCATCCATGCTTGCGAGTAAGATTTTCATCCCTCTCCAGATCAGTTGCGAGTGCTTGTTCAAGAGAGCATATTCTTTCAGAATATGCTTCTCACTCGAGCAGAGGTAAGTGTGCTCGAGTGAGGGCCAATATCACCTGCGAGTGAAAATTCCATCCCTCTGGATTTCTGATGCGAGTGATGTTTTAGAGAGCATATTCCTTGAGAATATGCTTCTCACTCGAGCAGAGGTAAGTGTGCTCGAGTGAGGGTCAATATCACCCGCGAGTGAAAATTCTATCCCTCTGGAATTATGGTGCGAGTGATGGTTTAAAGAGCATATTCCTTGAGAATATGCTTCTCACTCGAGCAGAGGTAAGTGTGCTCGAGTGAGGGTCCAGATCACTCGCGAGTGCAAATTCTCACTCTTGTCAAAATGGTATGCGAGTGATGACCCGAGAAGGCACTCCCAGGTAAAAGTGCAAGGATCACTCGAGCAGAGATTTTGTGCTCGAGTGAGACCTCTCTTCACCCGCGAGTGAAGATATTTTCTCTCTGATTCTCCATGCGAGCACAACCCGATAACAGAGGTAAATGAAGGAAAATAGGAGATCACTCGAAGTGAGCTTTTCATGCTCGAGTGATGCCCTGTTGACCACAGAATATGATAAGTTTCACAACGTTCATTACGAATATAATTTATTGTTATTAATTCATATCATCTTTACTCTTTATCTTTGTTTAACATTGTTTTGAATGTTTTAAGAGGATGATACAGGAATATGAACGTTTGAACTGAGTCACATGAGAAAAGTGATACAACGGCAGACAAGATGATTATGAACACGCTGGCACCTACCGCACTCAAACTATTCTAATATGCACGTGTCTGCCAATATTTTCAAATGTCCCGCTCCACAACTGAAGAGATTCCAAACGGGCAAAAGTTGGAGCAACTATATATATACAGAGACTCACGGAGAAAATATAACAACACAGCACAAGAATTCACAAGCTCATATCAATTCTCTGTTATTCATCTGATTTCTCTGTATACACTTTTGATCTTCAGTGTTTATTCATTTACTCTGTAAGAGAGTCCACATCCAAACTCAAAACTCTATATTTGTGTAATCTCAAGATATTGGGATCTTGAGACGGTAGTTATTCCTTACGAGAGAAGCAGTTGAGAGAATTCCTTGTAGCATCTGTCACTCATAAGCCTTATAAGATACAAGCAGGAGAGAACGTTGTTGTTCATAAGACTTACAGTGGTGTAAGCAGAAGAAAACGTTGCTGCTCATAAGTCTTGTATACATAAGCAAGTGAGAAGAGTCATAGGTTGTTTCTCTGCACATAAGACTTGTCGTAAGGGGGAGAGAAGTTTCTTGTCGAGAGAATATTTCTGCTCGTAGTCCATTCAAGGACGATTGTTGTCTTGTGGCGTTCTGAGAGCCCATTGAATCTTGGAGATAGTGTGAAAAGCTCAGTAGGTCTTGATCTCTGAGGACTGGACGTAGGCATTGTTGTTAGGCCGAACCAGTATAACTCTCTGTGTTCAAATCTTCTCTAATCTACTCTATCCACTATATTTACATATCACCATCTCAAACGAAAAATTTATAACATCACCCAATTCACCCCCCTCTTGGGTGAAGCTTGCCGCTTACACCTACTAGTGGTGATCAAGTACAGAGTAAACAAATTAATACAAGATTAAGTAAACAAACTAACATTAAGAACAAAAAATGGTTCATACATGCTCAAATCCCCAAATTAGTTCATAGCCACTCTAGGTTCAACAATAACTAGGCACATATGGTTGTTAATAGAGTAATCATCTCAGTAAAAACAAAATTCAGATTTAACGGCATAATGGAAAGGAATAAGAAAACAAAACACTATTGTTCTCTGCTTCCCTTCTCTAATCTTCACATTCGCTGAAACAGAAATGCCATAATACCAAAGCAACGAGAATAAGGAAGAATGAGTGGTAAAGGTGTAAACATAGAGTGATGATGAGACCCACTACTGGAAAGCAGAGATTAGCAACAATGGTCTTTTTCTCTCCCTTTCTATTCAAAACTCTTGACTGAAGAAGAAGAAGCAAAATGAAGCAAGGCCACCACTCTCTGAAAAAGACAGTAAGAGTAACCCTTATGCAGTATTGGCGGCTCTTCATTTAGCTTGTTGTCTCCTAAGAAAATTATGAAGAAACAATGCTAATTGCCCCTCAAATTGCATCACCTTCAAGCTCACTAAGGATTAAAGACTTGCTGCTCTCCTTAGTTCACTTTGAGAAGATAAAGGATGAATAAGATAGGAAGATAGAGACGGTGAACCAGAGTTCCTTTCGTCCTTACTCTAGTCATCGCCTGTAACATCCCAGAATTCATACACCAAAGATCTAGTGTATATTTATTTCAATAAATAGAATACATGGTGAATTGGAAAATACTGCTAGTGAAATTTTCTGTGAGGCAATAAGATTGTTAAGTGGTTTTAAATGACTAAATGAAGTCCAATAAATGTGAAATTTTATAGAATGAAAGTAGACATTCCAGTCTTTAATTTGATAGGTCATATAAGTTATTTGCACTTGTACAAGAAGAGTTATATATTTTTGAGGTTAGCCTAGTGAAACTGACAGGATTATGTGACAGTGTCCAATAAATATTAATTCTAGAAATTTGTGCTTCCAATTTGCTAAGGGAGATATTTGTCCTTAGTAATAGACTTAATAAGAGTCACATAGCCTTTAGAATTACAGAAATTTTACATCTATAAATAAATATATGAATTTTCAAAGTTTGACAAAAATTCTACCAGCTTGTGCGAAAATCACAAAATGTAAGGGCAAAATGGTAATTTGCCATATTAAGCAAGAGGCAATTATTTTCCCTAATTTATTTAGTCATTTTCGTCCAAAAAGGGATATGAGGAGGGAAAAATAATTAAATAGTAGATAAATATCCTTGGCACAATTTTTGGCATATGGTCGAATAAAAAAAACATATGATAACACAGGTCAACAATTGCAACTCCAATTAAAAAATATGGGTAACGGAGGAATTGAGTTAATTGAAGAGCATATCTTTGGCCATTTGAATAGTGCTTTTCGGCCAAGGCATAGAAGAAAGAGAAAAGAGATGATGATCCATTTAAATGAGCATGTGCTTAAGTCATAAAATATAATAAAAAAAGAAAGATGAAGGTAATATGTTTTGTAAGGCTTTCTCTTTCCTTTAAGCCTCATATGGAACAAGCTGAAGCAAAGAGACACTACTACAAAAAATGCTTTTAACATCCGTTTTTCAGTCCTTTTAATGTCTGAAAATAGGGGGACGCCTATGTGAGTGACATAGTAAATTATGACAATAACGTCCATAAATAAAGGGACGTCTAAAGTCTACATTGTAGATATCCCTTTTTTAAAGTCAGTACTTTAGACATACCTTTTTAAAAAAGGGACATCTAAAGAAGTCTCTATACAGACACTTTAGACGTCCCTTACTTTAGACATGCCTTTTTAAGAAAGGACGTCTAAAGTGCAAACTTTAGAGGGACGTCTAAAGTGCCAGTGTAGACACTTTAGGCATCCCTTTTGCTTTATAGACCTTAAAATGTTTTATTTTTTTAAAATGATTATTTATATTCTTCACTTCCAATAAAATTAAAGCTATAAAAACAGAATCAAAGAATGATTCATAAACCACAATGTACCTCACAAATGGTAAGGAAACATCCAGCACTGGCTAATTAAATTGTAAAATCCTACAAGCTAATGCTATGTACAATAACAACTTATACAACCTAATACTATGTACAATAACAACCATAAAGTGTCAAAAAGTTATGTATTACACAACTACTAACTAATGTAAATAAAAACTTTACTGATTTATATATTGAAGAAGATGTCCAGTTAAAAGGTCTCTGATCAAATTAATGTCTTCATATAAGTAGGAATCTTCATCGTAAAAAATCTGCAAAATTAGAAAATAAGCTTAGTAGAAATGAACAAGTGAATGAATTAATTAGCATGGGAATCAATGCCAGAGTGGCAGGTATGCTCTGTGTAAAACAATTCTTTCCAGATAAATGATAATGTTAGTGCAAGTGTTTCACCCAAGAAGGGGGTGAATTGGGTGAAACCAAAAATTTTGTTGCGTATATAAAACAATTGACTGGAAATTTAAAGCAATTAAGAGCTAGGAGAAATATCACCAAAGTATACACCGGGAGTTATACTGGTTCGGTCACAATCACTTTGACCTACGTCCAGTCCTCAGAGCTTCTTTGAGCGTTTCACTATATCTTCCAAGATTTAGTGGGTTCTTGGCACCTCAGTACACAGCAAGTTCCCTCACTGGAAACTCGCTCCCCCTTACATATTGCAATCAAATCCCCAACTCAAGGTTCCACAACCTTAAGTTGTCTTAATAACAAATATTAAGTTTGTAATGAAAAACTCTCTCATAGAAGAAATATATAATCACTGAAGTACAAAGAGTGATATAAGAAAACAAAGCACAAAGAATATATTGATCGATGTGAGTTTGCTTTTTCTCAATTGTTGTGTTCTGTTCTTTGAATGCTCCATATATATAAATAATTTGTGGTATCCGTTGGAAGGATTTCAAACATGTCCGTTAGAGTCATGTAGCTTCGTTTGACCATTCTTCAAATTTGAAAACTAGCAGTTTGCAGTAGGCAGGCATTTTGAACATTACGGACGATATGTTTGACTTCTCTCTCAATGCATGATCTCTTTATTATTTTTTCTGCAAGTATACTCAGGAAACTAATACAATAAAGGGCTAATCATATACATAACAAATCAATGAATGTTGGATTAAAATCATGCTTCCTGTACTTCATTACTCGAGTAGCTACTCGAGTGATCATGCTCATTACTCAAGTAGTCCCTCGAGTAACTTCATGAAAAATAAGCCAGAGAGTAAGTCAATGTGATCTGACTAGAAAATACCTTTCTTACTCGAGTAATCCCTCGAGTAAGTGTTCCATTTCTTCTAATTACTCGAGTGGACCCTCGAGTAATAGTTCAAATAACTTTGGAGATTATTCAAGTAATCCCTCGAGTAATAACATTAAAATCTTGGCCAAGAGCAACTTTTATTATTCTTACCTAATTACTTGAGTAAACCCTTCGACTAATACGGTTTTCATTTCATGTTACCCGAGTAATTACTAGAGTAAAGTTGCTTTTCACAGTAGTTACTTGAGTGACTACTCGAGTAATGTCTGTTATTTCTTGGCCGAGAGCTACTGCATAATTTTTGCTCTGGTTACTTAAGTAATCCCTCGAGTAAGCTTCCAAATAACTTTGTAGATTACTCGAGTAAGCCCTTCGAGTAATCCTATACAAATTTTGATAGAGAGAAAATCTTCACCCATTACTCGAGTGAACCCTCAAGAAATCCTTCAAAAAGTCTCAACTTGCTTATTTCTCCTGTACTCTGTCTTTCATTTCTCCTACATTACTTGAGGTACATACACTAGTATCCTTTGACCATTAGCCTTGAATCTCTCGCCCTTATCATTCTCCAGCTCCACATCACCATATTTTGATGCCTGAATCACCTTGAAAGGCCCAGACCACCGAGATTTAAGCTTCCTAGGAAAGAGCCTCAGTTTGGAATTATAAAGGAGAACAGTTTGTCCCGGTTCAAAGCTCTTAGGACTGATTTTTCTGTCATGATCCCTCTTTGTCTTCTCTTTATAAATTCGTGAACTTTCATAGGCATTTAAGCGGATTTCCTCCAACTCATTGAGTTGGAGAAGCCTCTTTTCTCCCACAGCTTGTGGATTAAAATTTAACTTCTTGATGGCCCAATATGCTCCATGCTCCAATTCCACAGGCAAATGACAAGCTTTTCCAAACACTAATCGATATGGAGACATACCGATAGGTGTTTTGTAAGCTGTTCGATAGGCCCACAATGCATCATCAAGCTTGGAAGACCAATCTTTCCTCGTAATGTTCACCATCTTCTCAAGAATATTCTTGATTTCCCGGTTGGAAATCTCAGCTTGGCCATTTGTTTGGGGATGGTAGGGCAATGCTACTTTGTGCTTCACACCATATTTCTTCATGAGAGCCTAAAATTGATTATTGCAGAAGTGTGATCCACCATCACTGATGATTGCTCTTGGTGTGCCAAACCTTGTGAAAATGTGCTTCTTGAGGAACTTCAATACCGTCTTGGCATCATTAGTCACACATGCCATAGCTTCCACCCATTTTGATACATAGTCCACACCTACTAAAATGTGTTCATTGTTGAAGGACTTAGGGAATGGACCCATGAAATCAATCCCCCAGACATCGAAGAGCTCAACTTCTAACATGTTATTCAGTGGCATCTCATTCCTTCTGGATATGTTCCCCACTCTTTGGCACCGATCACATTGGAGGGCAAAGGCATAAGTATCTTTGAACAATGAAGGCCAATAAAAGCCACTTTGAATCACTTTCGCAGCGGTTTTCTCTCCTCCAAAATGACCACCATACTCAGATGAATGACAACAATGCAGAATGCACTCTTGCTCATTTTCCGGCACACATCTTCGAATGAGTTGATCAGGGCACCTCTTAAATAAGTAAGGCTCATCCCAAAAGTACTTCTTCACCTCGTGCAAAAACTTACGCTGTTGATGAGCATTGAACTCTGGAGGTAACACTCCACAAACCAAATAGTTGACAAAATCAGCAAACCATGGCGTAGATGAGTGATCAACAAAGAACAGTCGTTCATCAGGAAATGATGCTTGGATCATGTCAGAATTGTCAAGTTGAGGGTCGGTGCTCAGCCTTGATAGGTGGTCGGCCACTTGATTCTCTGTACCTTTTCTGTCAATTATGTTCAGGTCAAACTCTTGAAGTAGAAGCACCCAGCGAATGAGTCGAGCCTTAGAGTCCTTCTTGGTGAGTAGGTACTTGAGAGCTGAATGATCGGTGTACACAGTGACCTTAGTACCGACTATGTATGGTCTGAACTTTTCACATGCATACACTATGGCAAGTAACTCTTTTTCAGTGGTAGTGTAATTGAGTTGAGCACCATCAAGAGTTTTACTCGCATAGTAGATAGGGTGGAAGAGTTTTTCTGCCTTTTGCCCCAAAACAGCACCAACAGCATAATCACTTGCATCGGCCATAATAATGAAAGGTAAAACCCAATCTGGAGCCACTAAGATAGGAGTTGAAATGAGACGCTTCTTTAGTTCTTCAAAAGCATTTAAACACTCACCATCAAACTTGAATTCTACATCTTTTTCCAGAAGCTTAGAAAGGGGTTTGGCAATTTTAGAGAAATCCTTTATAAACCGCCGATAGAACCCGGCATGTCCAAGAAAACTTCGGATACCCTTGGCATTAATGGGTGGTGGTAATTGCTCAATAATAGCAATTTTAGCTCTATCCACCTCCAACCCGTTCTTAGACACTCTATGGCCAAGTACAATGCCTTCTTGCACCATGAAGTGGCATTTCTCCCAATTGAGAATTAGGTTTGCCTCTTCACACCTTGTAAGCACAGCATCTAAATTCTCCAAACACGAGTCAAAAGATGAACCAAAGACAGAAAAATCATCCATGAATACCTCAATTGTTTTCTCAATCATATCAGCAAAAATGGACATCATACACCGTTGAAAAGTGGCTGGTGCATTGCATAGTCCAAAGGGCATTCGTCTGAAAGCAAAAGTGCCATATGGACAAGTGAAGGTGGTCTTCTCTTGATCTTCTGGGGCTATGGCAATTTGGTTGTACCCGGAATATCCGTCAAGGAAACAAAAGAATTCGTGCCTGGCTAACTTGTCCAACATTTGATCGATGAATGGCAAAGGGAAATGATCTTTTCTTGTAGCTGTGTTGAGCTTCCGATAATCCATACACACCCACCAACCAGTCACCGTGCGAGTAGGAATTAGTTCATTTTGGGTGTTAGCCACTACAGTCATGCCACCCTTCTTAGGGACATATTGGACTGGGCTCACCCATGAACTATCAGAGATAGGATACACAATTCCAGCGGAAAGCCACTTAAGTATTTCTTTCTTGACCACTTCCTTCATGATTGGATTCAATCGCCTTTGAAGCTCAATAGAAGTTTTATGATCATCTTCGAGCAAGATTTTGTGCATACACATAGAAGGGCTGATTCCCTTAATGTCAGCTATGGTCCAGCCTATTGCTTTCTTGTGGTCTTTTAAAACTCGTAGGAGCTTTTCCTCTTGCAGATTTGAAAGACCAGAAGAGACAATCACCGGTAATGTGTCGGCCTCTCCTAAGTAGACATACTTAAGATGAGATGGTAAGGGCTTCAACTCAAGAGATAGTGGAACTTCAATAGATGGCTTCAAAGGAGTGCTCAATGCCTCAGCCACCTCAAGTGACTCAAAATTCCTTTGTCTTGAGTGAGGGAATGCCTCCATACGAAAAAGGTTTTCAAGAGCTTCTTCATCAAATTCATCCAAGCTTTTCTCCCCAATTAGAAATGCCTCTAAAGGGTCTTTGATCATGGGAGCATAAGCTTCTTGAGGAATGAGGGAGTCAAAGATATCCACGAATGAGCATTGAGCTGAATCATCATGGAACTTCAAGGCTTTTGGCATGTTAAAGACCACTTTTTCGTCGTCTACCCTCAAAGTAATTTCACCCTTTTCCACATCAATAAGAGTCCTTGCTGTAGCTAAAAATGGACGGCCTAAAATGAGTGGGATCTTCCAATCAACTTCACAATCAAGCACCACAAAATCTGCTGGGAAGATAAACTTATCTACCTTCACTAAAACATCTTCAATAATTCCTCTAGGCTTAGAAATACTCCGGTCAGCAAATAGAAGGGTAACCGTGGTAGGCCTTGGTTCTCCTAACCCCAATTGGTTAAAAACAGCCAAGGGCATCAAATTTATGCTAGCACCCAAGTCACATAGAGCTTTACTGTTTAAGTTTGTACCAATGTTGCAAGGAATATAGAAACTACCCGGATCTTTCAACTTGGTAGGTAACTTCCTCTGGATCACGGCACTACATTCTTCAGTTAAAGAGACAGTTTCAAATTCATTAAATCGCCTCTTCTTGGATAACACATCCTTAAGGAACTTGGCATATTTAGGCATCCCCTCTAACGCTTCAGCAAAAGGAATGTTGACATGTAATTGTTTAAACATATTTACAAACCTTTTGAATTGTGCGTCTTCCTCCTTCTTTTTGAATCTTTGAGGGAATGGTAAGGGAGGCATGACAGTGTAGGCGCTTGGTTTGCTCTTCTTTTCATCATTTAGTTCTTGTTCCCTCTTCTTGCTCTTACCAACATCATCTAATCCGCCCTTAGTGTGCTTTCTCTTTTTAGTCTCCTCATCCTCCACCATAATTTCTGGAGTTATGACTTCCTCCTCATCAACTTCAATATCCACTTGCTTTGGTTCCGTTGTGCTTGAGCTAGGCTTGTTCGGAAGCACCTTGCCACTTCTCAAATGAATGGCCTTACATTCTTCTTTTCCACCCCTCTTTGGGTTAGGGATGGTATCGCTTGGGAGACCGTTTCGAGCCATGGCATTCACTTGTATAGCTAGTTGCCCCACTTGCACTTCCAGGTTCTTAATAGCCGATTCATGAAGAGAAAAGGTGGCCTTACTCTCACCCCTTGAAGATTCCACTTCGGTTAAGATTCGGGACAACATTTTGTCCGTCTTTGATTCTTCTTCTTTCATAGGAGCTTGCCTTGCTTGCATCAGAAAACCCGGTGGAGGGACCGGCTTGGTGCCAGAAGTAGACTCATGAGGAGGATTCAAAGTGTTACCTTGACTCCAAGAAAAGTTGGGATGAGCTCTCCAAGCACGATTGTAAGTTTGTGAGTATGGATTACCTTGAGAAGGTTAGAATTTGCCCATATAATTGACAGATTCAGTGTCCATGTAGAGAGGGCAATTTTCCGGCATGTGGACATCATTGCATTGCTCACATACAATTGGAGTAGATTGAACAGAATGCACACCACGGGGATGGCCCTTGTTTATTTGAGACTCTAAGACATCAAAACGTTTGTTCAAAGCAGACAAAATAGTGGCAATTTGTGATGAAGAGTCTTCTTTTGTGTTGAGTAGGGCTGGGGTAGTTGGAGTTCTCCTATCATTTCCTTGGGTGTTATTTGCAGATAATTGGTCCAAAAGTCTGAAAACTTCATTAACCGGAACATTCCGGTAACCTCCATTAGTCATAGAGTCCACCATGGCTTTAGATTGAGGATTCAATCTTGTGCAGAAAATCTGGATTACTACCCACTTGTCCACCCCATGATTAGGGCATTGTTTCATTAGCATCTTGTATCTTTCCCATACGGCATACAAATGCTCATCCGGTTGTTGTCTAAAACTTAGAAACTCATCTCTTGCTTCCACTGATTTATCATCGGAGAAAAATCGAGCTCTGAATTTAGCTTCAAGATCAGCCTAAGATGTTATGGATCCTTCCGGGAGATTGTTAAACCAATCTCTAGCTTTCCCTTGAAGAGAGAGAGGGAATAGCCGCAACCGCAGTATATCTTGAGGAACACCATTCTGCTTGAAGGAGTCACACACTTCTAAGAAATACATCAAATGCTTGTTGGCGTCTTCATTATAAAGGCCATGGTATAACCCGTGCATTTGCAACATCGTTATCATCACCGGTTTGATCTCAAAAGTGTGGGCTTGCATCTCCGGCATTCTAATGCATGATTGAGTCCCTCTCATGTTTCTGCTGGCAAAATCATTTACCGTGGCTCTATCATATTCATCCGCCATTGTTTCAGCGTCAGTTTCAGCACTAGACTCAGATTCTGCTGCTGTTTCTGTACCAGATTCAGATTCTACTGCTGATTCTGGATCCTCCTCAACGCGCTGTATTCCGTCCAGCACCACAATCAGTTCGTTTCCTTGCAAATGTTGCATAAACTGGACTGATACCTGCGAAAAGGACAAGACAGCAAGTATCAAGCTATACAAGTGAAGTTGAATTCAGAAAACAATGACAGAAAAATTATAACGCTAACTAAAGAATCAAGCGAAACCTACTAACATAAACCTAAGGTCAACTAAAATATTTGTTAAACCAATCCCCGGCAACGGCGCCAAAAACTTGTTCGCTACCGCAAGTGCACGGGTCGCGCCAAGTAATAGAGTGATAAGTAAAGATCGTCCCACGAGGATTTGAATAACAACTAGTCGAACAATAGCTTTATGTGTTTGATCAAGTTGACTCGGATAAATTGTTGAGTATGAGAAAAAAAACAAATTTAAAAGACGTAATGATAACAGCTAATGAAAATACTGACAGAATTGGATTCTTGTGAAATTAATCAATTAGAGTGACTCTAGGATTGCTCTCCCCTTTTGTATATCATAAACTCCATTTACTTCCTCCTCATCATTCATGTTTATGGGATCTATATGTGTCAGTCCAAGGATCGATAATCATTGGGTAAGCTCTCTCGAGTCATACCCAACATATATTCTCCAATTAGATGCACAATCTCTTGCTGCATTTAAAGGAGAACACCCATTACACAGCCCCCTCACTTTGACAATGCTAGGTTAATGACTCTATCTCTAGGTTATTAACAAACCATACATTTAACTAGTTAAACTGTAGGTCTAGCATAACTCTACCATCGTTCTTCAATTAGATTAACTCTCTCAAGCTTAATCCATTTGAACATGTTATTCATAGCTAGCTATTTATGAATATCAGTGAAAACAGAGCAAAGTTAACACATATATGCCATTATCTAATGAAGAGGAAGAAGAATTCGAGTTCAATCCATACAAAATTATCGAACAATCCTAGAATGAGAGAAACTAGCTACACATGTTTAATAGCTGATTACAAACGACAAAAATTAAAGAAGTCATAACAGAATCACTGTGGAGAAGGGATAGAATACAGAAGTATCAAGAAAATCTGAAATGAAATCTCTTCTGATCCTTGAGCCCACTTGATTCTCCTTGCTTCTAGCAATTTCCAGCTCTTAGAACCTCCTTAGCCGCCTCTGTCGTTCTTTCCAAAAGTGGGAACCCCCTTTCAAAACCCTCCATTTGCCTTTTATATCATCTCAGCTGTCAAAACGCAAATCTTCATTTTCGGGGGTGGGCCGCGGCCCAAGATATGGTGGGCCGCGGCCCAAGAGTCTCTGACCTGAAGTTGGTGCTTGTGGGCCGCGGCCCAAGAGGTTGTGGGCCGTGGCCCACAACTTTCTGTGGTCCCCTGGATATCCTGGGCCGCGGCCCACCACTCTCTGTGCTGGTGTGGGCATCCTGGGCCGCGGCCCAAGAGATGGTGGGCCGCGGCCCAGAACTCTCTGGGCTCCTTTTGTTCTGTTCTGATCTTCCAGCTGGTCTTTCATTCACTGGTTGTCAGCTTCAACTTCCTTCCTCTCTTTTTCACTGCCTGCAACTTCCTCTGAGTTAGCCCTGACTTAATCTGTACCAGTTCACATAAAGGACTTCCACACAAAGTTAGACATTCATAACAATTAGGGGTAATATCCTTCACAATTTCATTTTGCTGTGCATAGCACGATATAAACACAATTCATCACTTTAATCCATTCTAGTGCCCACTTATGCATCCAAAATGAAGTGAAACAGTATGAAATATGAAATTCTATTAAGAATTTCCTGAAGTTAACATACATACACTAGTAATGCTTATGGCCTGCAACTAAGATCTTAGTTACTTTGTTCAAACCTTTGATTTAAAACTTTTCCAATCTTTGTTCTCATCAAAACATACTTCATCAAAAATAAGCTAGAGAGTAAGTCTATGTGGTCTGACCAGAAAATACCTTGCTTACTCGAGTAATCCCTCAAGTAATTGTTCCATTTATTCTGATTACTCGAGTTGTCCCTCGAGTAATAGTTCAAATAACTTTAGAGATTACTCGAGTGATCCCTCGAGTAATAACATTAAAATCTTGGCCTAGAGCAACTTTTATTATGCTTACCTGATTACTTGAGTAAACCCTTAGAGTAGTACAATTTTCATTTCATGTTACCCGAGTAATTACTAGAGTAAAGTTGATTTTCAAAAGTGGTTACTCAAGTGACTACTCGAGTAATGTCTATTATTTCTTGGCCAAGAGCTACTGCATGATTTCTGCTATGGTTACTCGAGTAATCCCTTGAGTAAGCTTCCAAATAACTTGGTAGATTACTTGAGTAAGCCCTTGGAGTAATCCTATACAAATTTTGACAGATAGCAAATCTTCACCCATTACTTGAGTGATCCCTCGAGTAATGAAGTCATTATCCAAGGGCTCCCTCGAGTAATCCTTCAAAAAGTCTCACAGTGCTTATTTCTTCTGTACTCTATCTTTCATTTCTTATGCATTACTTAAGGTACATACTCTAGTAATGCTTATGGCCTGCAACTAAGATCTTAGTTACTTTGTTCAAACCTTTGATTTAAAACTTTTCTAATCTTTGTTATCATCAAAACATATGGGATCTAACATTCTCCCCCTTTTTGATGATCACAAAACTTGGTGATTTTGAACAAAGTTTTTGAAATTGAGTTTTCAATCTTATAAGCTTTTCATATGATGTTCTTTGTTCAATTTAAACTTGAAACCTCTTTTGAAACATCTTGATAAAGATATTTTTGATTCCAAATCTAATGATCTTGAGAAATTTAGTCTTTGAAACCTTTTTTAATTCTAAAACTGATAATTTTAAAAATATGTTCTAATTTGTTCACCTTGGATACACAGTCACAAACTCATTAGTTCATAGTGTAATATAACTCCAATAAAATCTAACTTCAATTGAAATTGCATATAGAGTTCAATACATCATCTTAAACTAGTAAAGCTCCCTTAAACCCTATACACCCATATCCCAATGCATTTACATCATATCATCATCACATCATTAATCACAAAATCACCCCAAGTTCTTCTTTCCCTTTTTGTCTTCATCACAAGGGATATGATTAATCAAGAGAAGAAGGTCCAGATGGCTTGGCTACAGAGATGGGGTTTACAGGAAATGGTGTGAAGCTAGAGCTATGTGAATCATCTGAAGTCGAAGAATCAGAAAAGGAGCTAGAAGGTTCAGGGTCAGGAAGAACCGGAGGTGGAGCCACAATGAGATCCTTTAAAGGACTTTGTGAGGCTCTAACCTGAGAAGAAATTTCTACTTCCACTGTTCTTCCAGGTGATTGATGATAACTGGAGGAGACAACCACTTCCTCAGTGCCGGTTGGGGATGCAATAGGTGTGGGCTTGGTTTAGGATGAATTGGTTGAATGGGATTATCGATTGTGATATCTATGTGCTCAAAGATAGATGATGGGCAGGCATAGAGAATAAAAGATTGTTTGGAGGAAGGATGGATGAGGGTCCAGGCTGGGAAGATCCAAGCTGAGTAGGCATAAATGAACCAAGGGTAGATGAGCCAGATGACATAGCATCAAGTCTGTCATGTAGAGATCTCAGAAGTTCACCCTAAGCCTATTGTTCTGCTAACATCTCTTTGTGCCTCTTATCCATTCTTTCCACAAGTTCTCCCATCTTCACATTCATATGGGTTACCAACTCCGTATTTGTATTGGCAATATCGATATGGAAACCCTTGAGAATATTCTCCATAAAAGTTTGCAATGTGGCATCAAAGAAGGAAGGAGAGGATGTGGTTGCTGGAGTAGAAGACTGTATCTCATCCAACCAACTTATTGCAGTCTTAGTCTTCTTCTTCTTCTAGGACTTATCTCAAGTCGATTTTTCAGAGGTAGTGTAATATGCAACTTCCCAATTTGGTTTCTTCCCACTGGAGCCAGCCTCTCAATTGGCTCACCCTTCTCTAAATACCAGATTTTGTTCTTTTTGAGAAACAAAGATATAAGCTGAGAATAAGGTATTGGAGTGGTGGATTTTCTTTCAAATCTATATATTTTTTATTTTAGCGAAGATATATTCTCTCAAGTCCTTTTTCTCTTTCAAAAGAAATGAGGCAAATTTCTTGTAGTCCCTATCTATGAAATGTGTGTAATTATGTTCTTTGTTCAATATGGCTCTAGAATAGATATACCATAGGACTCTGTGAACATCACACATATAAGTTGGATTAAAACCAAGGGGTCCTATAATCTCACTAGGCCTTAGAATAGAAAATAGTTGGTTTGAATCAAGATTGGGATAATTATCCTCAGGTAGGTCTTCTATTCCTAGCCAAGTGTTGATTTTGGAGGGTGAGATTAGGATTCTTGTCCAATAACATTAGAGAACATTTCTTCTTCCAGAGAGTTCTTAAGTGCATCATTGACAGGTTCTAAATTATAATAGAAATGTCTCACAATTTTGGAACAAAAAGAAAGTTTTACAGAGAGCCAAGGTATATAGGATTCTATATATGAATTGAGGTTGAATTTCAATACCTCTTGAAGAACACCAAGGTCAAAAAATCTTCCTCAAATCTCTTAAAGGAAATTCAAGGTGAGCCTAGAAACTTAGCTTATGTTGATGATTATTGATAGTTGTTGGTTGTTTGGTGACTTGGTTGGTTGATTGGCTTTGTTTTCATGGTTTTTACAAATTGGGATGTTGAAACCCTAAAATGTTACGCTGCCTAATTTTCCATTGATCATGTTTAATTGCTGTTTAAGTGGGTAAATAAGTGTTTAGAAGTGAAAATTAAAGGAGGTGATTGGTTGGATGAAATCACAAAAACACATTTTCCCCTAAATCTTTCAAAGTTTCGGTGATATACAGAATAAGTAGAAGGAGTTGGAATTTGATAATTTTGATGCTTCCATTGGATTTAGAAGGGAAAATTGTGTAGGATTATTGGTGTTCATGAGTTTTGGAAATTTGTATGCAAATGTGGAATTTATGGAAGTTGTAAGTGCATGTTATTCGATTTACCTCCTATGAGATAGTATTGTTATGCAATAGATATCGTTAGCCAAACATGGTCCAAAAATTATGAAACTTGGCAGGATTAAAGTAGAGATGTAGAGCTTTATAGGTGGTACATAATTTTTGGGCTTGTATACTAAAATATATGGATTTTTGAAGTGGTGCCCTATTTCTGGTATTTAATCTAGAATAGGGGAACTTCTACGAATTTCATGGGAAAATGTGACAATAGTGGCTAGCTTTGGGTATTTTTCCATAAAAATAAATTTAAAGAGCTTCATTTCGGCTTTGGAATCAGTCAGATTAGATTTTTCTAGAATTAATTATAATTTTTCAAATTTGACTGAAAATCTGGTACTTTTCTTGAAAATTGTGAAACTGTACTATGCATAATTGTATTGTGCAGAAATTGTTGAAACTGTGATATATAACCAACAAAATGTGATCAAAGGTGGTAGCAATACAAGTAATAACCAGTTATGTGTTAACTCTAATTTATAGGAATTTGTAATAGCCCAAGCCGGAATAAAAATATTGGAACCTAAGTTAGTAACTCTATCTTTCATTCATTTTGTGTATTCCATCTTTTGTAATATACACTATCACACGGTGTCTATAGGTACACTGACACACAATGCCTGCGGTTACACTAATACAAGGTGCTTTAGGTACACTGATACATAGGGTGCCTATGAGTACACTGATACATGGTGCCTACGGGTAACACTGATATACCATGCCTGTGGGTATACTGATATGCCCGCTCAGAGGACTAAGGTATGGAATACATAGGGGTTGCAATAGTGGTGAGCCATGAATACATTTCTGACTGAACTAAGTTATATGTTACTAAAATATTGCATATCTAGTACTTTGCATATTTATTTATCGCACTTTCTATGAATGATTGCATGTTACTGCTGGGATTCTTTTGAATCTCACCCTTTCCATTATTTAAAAACAATCCAGCAGAAGCTAGTGGCTCAAAGGGTAAAGCGGGAAATATCAGCAATTGAGGTGTCCGGATCAGGAAGGCAGAGCTGTTGGTTATCATTGATGCAATTTTAATTTGTTTTGGATACTCCTTACATATTTGTTAAACCCTATGGGGATTTTCCTGTATTGTAAGCAAACACCTGTAATAAGTATGTTTCCTCTATTTCTGTATGCTTATGGAACTGTGTGCTTATTACTCTATGAATATCAAAATGTTAAGAGGTTTGACACCATCAATAAAGAAGAGAATGAACGGAATCTCTCTCACTCGATGAAGATGATGATCGTTCGTGCTGCCACCTTCCAAGCTCACTGTGTTCGCCAAAGAAGACTATCCCCTGTTCCTCAAGGAAAGAGATGAAGCTCTTTAGTCCACCATTGTAGCTGGTCTCCTCCTATGTAATGTCTGCCACTCTCCCTTTCCTTGTTTGTCAAAACTCATTGCACTTTTTTTAATCCTTTAGGTCTTGGTCAGAAGTCTCCATTCTACTCTATAACAAAAGTATCTTAATATTAAAAGAATTGTGTCTTTTCTATTCACAGAAAGGTACAATATATATATAAAGAGTGAGGATCCTAGGTAAATAAGGGAATAGTAATAGTCAATCAATCCTGCTAATTATGCTAATTGATCTAATATTAATGACATAATATTTCCTTAGCACTCGCCCTCAAGTTGAGATTTAATATCCTATAAAATAATATATATATATATATATATATAGAATACTTTAATAAAAGTATAAAGGTATGAACTAGTTATATCAAATTTTAATGATTTACATTTATTTATATACATTTTTTGTTATTTAATATTATAATAATATTTTTATAGGATATTGAATTTCGACCATTCAGAGTTAATCTAACAATGAGAATATGGAAGTGGAGAGAAGTGGACTGTAAGGGAAATGGAGAGGCCCCTCTCCCAGCTAAACATTTTGCTTGGCAAGGAAACCGGATCCCAAATAATGTGTTTTGAAAAATTAAATTTTTGGACCCCATCTTTTACTTCAAAACCAAGTCTTCAATTTCATCCGTGTCATGCATTAATTCTGCAACCGTAACTTATTTTTTGGCAATTGGTGACTTTAGTAATTGGGGATTGAGGGTTAGTAAAATTAGTCTATTTCTTGCAAGGGTTAAGGTGTATTGAGGATCCCGAAGTTTTTTTCAGAGTGCAATTAGGATCTTAAAGTATTTTAGGATGCAATTTTTACCCTAATGTATTTAAATAGGTGCAATTTAACCCCAAACTAACGGACTCATAAACGTCCGTTTTCATGTTTCATCTTCCTCTTGTCTATTCCTCTATCATTGACATTTGAAGCCATGGCAGATTTGGGGATTTTGTGGTAGACATAGGGGAAGCATTAGCTTCAATGAAATTCAGACCCTCCAAGGAGCTCATTAATTCAGTGAAAGCATCTTTATAGCTTACCAGTCCATGATTATTCATCAACCAACTCAATGTCTCGCATCCCGCAAGTATCTATCACAATTAGTGCCTCACAAATTGCATAAATTTTCTTAAAAGTTCCTCCATTGTCCAAAATTCCTACTGAAACACAATAAGAAATGTAGAAGGTTCCTTTCTAATTGCATCAAACGTTGTCATTAGAAGGAACAGATCCATAAGGATAAAAAATGCTTCTTCTTCTTCTTCTTCCTTTTTTTTTTACCTTGGAGTGGATTTGAGTATATTCCCAAGCTAATTTTGCCCTTTTCCTGGGACGCCAATCCACGTGAGAGTGAGGAAACTTTGTTACGTTGTCCATTTACATACGATAAGCACCACAAATCTCAGTTGGTTGTTTGATGGATTTGAATGCAAAGAAACGATTGAAATCAATATGTTTAGAGATGAAGAATCAGATTTAAGTGACACCATCGTATTACTGATTTTCTTGCCTTTAGTTTTTGTATCCATGATCAATCAGACCGTTCGTTTTTTATGATATTGTGACAGACTTGTGGAATGCAAAATATGGAGTAGGTTGATGAATAATCATGGGCTGGTGCGCTATAAAGATACTCTCACTGAATTGGTGAGCTCCTTAAAAGGTTTAAATCCAAAAAAATCCCCAAATTGGCCATGGCTTCATATGTCAATGACAGAGTAGTAGATGGGAGGAAGATGAAACATGAAAACAGACGTTTATGAGTCTGTTAAATTGCATCCATTTAAATACATTAGGGTTAAAATTGCACCGTAAAATAGTTTAGGGTACTGATTGCACCTTGAAAAATACTTCAGGGTGCTCAATGCACCTTAACCTTTCTTGTAATTCCGTTATTTTCTTTGTCGTGGTGTTATAAACTTTAAGGCCATGTTTGGTTTGAAAGGAGGGGAAGGAGGGGAGGGATAGAGGGTATGTTATCTTTTCTAGTTTGTTAGATGGGAGGGGAGAGAATCCTTTGTAACGAGAACCAAAAATAAAGGGAGGGAAGGGAATGTGAGCCAAAATTTTATCTACCCTCCCACCCAAAAATTCAAACCAAATGAGGGAATAGGGACCCCTCCCATCCCCTCAAACCGAACACACCCTAAGATTTTGACACAGATTTTTTCTGCAAGAAATGCCAGAATACCTCTATCATATCACCTATCACGTGCCCATGTTAACATATGAGACATTGGCTCCCCGTAAATCACATATATCACAAATAATCTCAATAATGTCTAGGCAAGTTCATGCAGTCTAGTAGCCCACAATGCCTATCCGAACCCGGTAAAAAAAATATCAACCCTACCCCAAAAAGAGGGCCTAAAAGAACATTGGGTGTTTTCAGATAGGGCTATTTGTGGGGTATGTACAAGCATTGGACACCATATGCTACCCTACCCATTTAGCATTGAATATAAAATTTTATTTAAATAGTATTGTATATATGCGTACACATATTGTTATTTCATTATAGTATATTTGTTGGCTTTGTTTAATGGATTATAGTTATTGTATGTTATTTATTTCTTATTCAAGTAAGGATAGTGTTAAAACCTATTGTGTTGTGTTTGATTATGGCTTCATGTTGACCACTAGTATTTATATTTCTGTCTTTTTGAATATTCCAAGTTATAAGATTATGATTTTTGTTTAAAATATTGTTTATTAACAGGCTTTAATTGGAGTTTTCTTCATATATGATTTTATGAGCAGGGTGATATCACTTAGGTAGGGAAAGCCACCCTACCCAACTCAAAATTACTCTGCCTTTTCACAGGTAAGGCCATTCAATGTAGCCCAGTCATTCTTTGGGCTAGGCATCAGTATGTAGGGTTCATGCCCTATCCAACCCTACCCATGTGTGGCCATAATAGTTTTTTGATACCATCGACCGGTATCCAACGCCTTTACTTTTCTAGATTCCAATATGATCAACTTACTATATTATTGGGGTTGATCCTACTAGTACAAGTGTCTTCTTTGAGATTGGAAATCGAGACCCAAACAAATTTAGTAAGGAATTATACTGGTAGACCAATTAACTGTTGGTATGCAAACCTAATAATGCCAAAGCACATTTTCTAAACACAGATGACACGTAGGCTCTAATCATGTATTGATTCCTATATAATTATATAAATTAGATGTTTAACGGTTTATATTTAAAATGTTTAATCCATAATTCTTTTCTTAAAAATAGCGTTGTTACAAAATTGGAAAAATTATATCCTTATTAAGAATTATGCAAGTTTGAGGTCATTAGTTATAAAATGTTTCTCATTATATCTTTATGGTAAATTTTCCTACCTTTTATTTATTTATTATTATTATTATTTTTTTTTGCATGTCGAACTCGATATTATATGGGGAAAATAGCATCATATTGTTTTGTGTGAGTGTATGCCACTCTAATTTTCATCATTTGTTTTCAGTAACGCTACTATGTATATATTAGCTCTTCCAAGTCCCAATTATATAAAAGGTGATTAACTAATTTTGAAAAGAAAAAAATTATATTTAAAGTTAGTTAGATTAATAAATATGTTAAGAAAAAAAATTTCGTTTCAAAATATCCTCATTTAATAATTGGTAATTATTGACTTTTAATAATTGATCTCACTAATAATGTGCTAATATACGCCAATATACGACTCCATCATCTAGCTCTTTTCAGCCATACTCTCAGAAAACAACCTTGTTGATGATCCATTTTTGTGCTTTACACACATGCATGGCTTCTAAAGGAACAACTTTGGACAAAGTGTTTATTAAAAGCAACGTTTTCAAAGGCTTTCCAACGAAGTGTTCTTATAAATAAGAGCTCTCATACATATCCTACTTTATCTTCTGTGGCACTTCTACAGTTTTTAAGGTAGTGCTTTCATCAATATACTCATGAAATTTACTTTTGTTGCAGTGGATTGATGTATATATGACCAGGAGGGTGAAAGAAGGGGCCGGGGATAGTTTTTAAGGAAACAATGAATAATATGATCTAAAAAGATATCAATAAAATCAATATGAGATCAAAATACTTTTAACTCTTGTCTGATAAATCTAAATCTCTAGAAACTCTACTTAATTATCCCATTCTTTATCACAATACGTTCTTATTATTAAAACACTTTGTCACACACCATATTTTCTTCATGTCCAGCTTGTAACACCTATCCACCGACATCAATTTGGAAATACACTCAAGTACCTACCTATGCGGCTATACCCAGTTTTAGCATCACTATGGTGAGATATACACTGTCTAAGTACAATTTCAACGAACCAGCGCCTTTAGGCGACATGGTTATCGAAGTGCCTTTAAGGCACTTCTTCCCCCTCCCCCATCCGGGTTCGAACCCGGCCACTGTTATATCAAAAAAAAAAAAGTACAATTTCAACGGCCAAAATTAAAATTTTTTTAAAAAATTGAGAGTTAAGAGTTATATTTATTTTAAATTATGCATGCATTAAAATAATTATTTTTCAAAATATACTGCTTGATTGTAAAAAAAAAATGCAACATTAAGATTGGTTTTTCCAAGTTATTCTTACAATTCCCTAACATAGCTATCCTCTGCAAGGGCTCCAGAAGCAGAAAGCTGGTTGATTATTGGATGACGTGATTTACACATTGCTTCTAAAGGAATGACTTTTGGCATCGTAGTTCCTGATCCTTCTGTCATATCAATTTCTTCTTCACTTACTCTTTTCCAGTCAAAGCACTGAATCAACAATCCCAAAGTCATTCCGACTGTTCTTTGAGCCATACCTGCTCCTGGACATGCTCTTCTTCCCAACCCAAATGCAAGTAGCTTGTTTGCTTCTCCTTCTTTCTCAAACCTCTCTGGCTTAAAACTTGTAGGATCGCTCCATATTTGGGGATCTCTATGGATGGCCCAAGCATTGACTAATACAATAGTGCCACGTGGAACATTATATCCGGCAATAGTGCAGTCATTTGAAGCCTCGTGTGGAACCAACAACGGTGTAGCAGGATACAATCGAAGTGTTTCAGATATAATGCTTTGCAAATATGGTAGTTTGGAAACATCAGGCTCATCTATTAATCGTTTATGCCCAATATGAGTGTCTATTTCTTTCTTTGCTTTTTCCAGCACATGAGGATTGTTCAATAAACAAGACATTGCCCATTCTAAAGTCCCAGCTGAAGTAGTCGTTCCAGCAGAAATCATGACCTATAAGTCAAAATTTGCAAAGTAAAAAAAAAAAAATCAATCATTAATACAAATTTTACCATCAATTTTTGACGAAATTAAATGATGTGGACACACAATTAGGGTTTTTGCGTACTAAATCTTACCTGTAATACAAGGAAAATTCTTACAAGTGATCTAAACATATATATATTGCATGCACGTCTTGATAAAAAGAATCAAAATTACTGAAAAAAAGGCAAAAACATTATTTATGTTATCTTACAAAAATAAGGCCTTTGATAGTCTGATCCGTATAGTACTCAGGCTGTGATTCTTGGAGGCTCAAAAGATGATCGATCATAGTATTTGCTCTCTGCTTTGCATTTCGATGCTCATCAATGAGTCCTTGCAAGAACCCATCGACTCTCTCGCCCAAACTCTTGAGCCTGCTCACCAAGTGACCATAATCAAACCACCTCAATATGGGTAAGTAGTCTGCAGGGTTATTTGCCCCTCCTAGAGGCGCTAACTCCGTCATCATCTGTCTAAACTTTCTTGCCCCTTCCACGTCCCCAACTTCAAGGTATTCTCCCCAATATCTCTTACCTGAAGTCATTCTCATTATAGTGTTGAACGTCATCTCTGAAAACCTTGATTTCATCTCAACTTTCGCAAACTCCTTATTATGTGTGACTTGAGCAAGCTTGTGCACCAGCCGCTTCATCTCGTCTCTTCGCATCTCCAAGAATTGGCTGAGACGATGGTTTGAGAGAACCTCAACCGCTGTGATGCGGCGGAGGTTGCGCCAGTGTTCGCCGTAGGGAGCCAACGCTAATGTGGTGCTATTGTATGAGACATACTCACCAATGAGAGAGCGGGGCCGATTTGCAAGGACAGTGTCATTTTTGGTGAAGCATTCTTGGACTATGGACGGCGATGAGACAACGACTACAAGACGAGAGCCAAACCAAAGAGAAAAGATTTGGCCATAACGTTGAGAAATGCTGTGAAAGGTGTGATGGAGTGGTTTTTTTAGTTCGTGAAGGTTGCCAAGTATGGGAAGAGAAAGTGGACCAGGTGGGATATTTTTGAACTTCTTATTTAGGAAGAAGAGCTTGAAGGTGAAGTGGAAAGCAAGAAAAAGAAGGAAATAAAAGAACAAGATCGTGACCACCATTGTTAGGTACTCTTCTTTTCTTTGTGGACTAATTTAGTGATATTTGAGTCCTGGCGACATTATGTGTGTTGGTGCTATATATAAAAGCTTCCTGTGTTGCGTTTTGTCTTACCGGATGAATTGACCTTGTCACTTAGATCCCGTTTGGTTTGCACAAAATTTGGGGCAAGAAAGGGAAATTCAAATTTTCCTGCTGGTGGCAGATGTATTTGGTTCCCCTTTTTCGGTTGAAAATGGTTTTCCGCTAGAACCAAATTTTTGCACCATAATTGAAAATGGGTTCCCACAAAAAATCGGGGGAACCAATTTTCCGGCACCTAGTAAAATGGGGCTAAAGACACAAAAGCCCATAGATGTGACAGTCAATGTGACATAAGTATTTAATACAGAGGCAAAAATGTCATTTGGCCCATTTTTTTATATCATTTTCTCCAAACCAAATAAATTTTTTTCCTTTCAACTTATTTTCTTTCCCAATGTAAATCAAACACTTACGTGGCAAAATATTTTCCGTTCCGTTCCTTTCCATTCCATTTCTTTCTAATCCTTTCTTTGAACCAAACAGGCTCTTAGGCTTTAAAGAAATCTTCATCTTCTTACAAATAATGATTGTTACGTGTGTGAATATGCAATTATGATATTAAATTACAAACCACGTTTCATACTTGTCAGTTAAATATAAAAGCCTTATGTAAGCCAAGACAAAAATATGGAAAGACGTTCAACTAGTGTAAAACATATACAATGATAACAATAAAACTTTATCTATTAGGTGGGGTTGGTTATATGGATGTACGATGCCATTTTATTATATCAACAATCCAATACTGTAAAATATATGTCAACATATTAATATTGTTTAAATGCAAACTGACCATTAAAAAGTCAAGTGAGACAGTTTTCATTTCGAAATGTAGCCTTCAGACTTTAAAATCCCTTTAACGTGCTACCATGAACTCACATACCTTGAAACCTTACAACTCCGACCACTCTCTGCCATCACACTAAGGGCTTGTTTGGAATGGTGATTAAAATCTTCAAAACAGCTTTTCATTTGTAATATGTAGTGTATGAGGTAAATATGTAAAAAGATTCTTGTTTTGATGTGTATGAAGGTGATTATTAACTGTGATTTACTAATTCTGCAACTTTTGCCATGACCGGGCCACAGACTATTTGCTCTTGTGAGTTAGCAAATTCTGTCTATTTCTTGTAGTTGTGTCGCTTTCGTTGTCTCTGCGTTATTAAATGTAGTTTTTCTTAAATAAGATATAGCCTAATTGGTATGTCCTATGACCTGTCAGGTGCTGATGATAATGTAAAACATGCATTGCCCGCCAACAATTCACATATATATCTCAACAATGCCTAAAATTTCTGGAAATTTTCTTAACACTGGCACGTCAGCTCATCATGATGAGGACGAGGATCATGTACTCATATTGATCTAATTATATACAAAGCTTTGTTTTATCAAAGGTTAAGAATCTATTTTGTTCTAGAAGTTTTTACTAAGGGGCAATTTTACCCCGGAAATGTAAAAAGAGAGAGCAATTTTGCCCTACTCGTTGGCCCAGTTAATTTTAATTGTTAGTTGACCAAATATGTTGAGTTGGAAGTTCACATATGATCCCCCAGCATTTTTGTTAAAAAGCAAATTTCCCCTGGAAGCTTATCTGTCATCTACTTCATTTTTTTTTTCAAAGTTAGATTTAGAATTTTTGGGGCAAAATTCGCATCTTAACAAACATAACATGGGTGATATATAGACTGTTAATTCAATATATTTGATCAACTAATGGTTAAATTAATTAAGATAATAGCTAGAGCAAAATTGCTTCTTTTTTGACCGAGGCAAAATTGCCTTCGAAAAACTTATGGGGCAAAATTGTCTATTAACTCTTTTATTCATATGCTGTCTATAATAAAAAAAAATTACCTAAATGCTATACTTTAAAAAGTATTTATCAATATGCTACACCCAAAATAGTTCACCAAATTAGGAGTTAGAATTTGTACACAAATCTTTCACCTCAAGAACGATATTCATTTTGTATTAGTGGAGTAATATAATTTTTTGTTGAAAAAGGAAAATGGTTCAACTTATAAAAAGAACCGGAGGGAGTAATGTCAACATCAATTTGCAATTGTCCAACAATAAATAAATATACAACAAAACACGATGCAAAATTAGAAATACAAACATACAAATATGTTTCCATAAAATAAACTGAATACGAAAACGCTAATATACGCCAATATATCACTCCCTCGTGATCCATTTTTATGCTTTACGCACATGCATGTCTTGTAATGGATCAAATTTTGACAGCGTTTATGAAAAGAAACGTTTTCAAAGGCCTTCCAACGAAAGTGTTTTTATAAATAAGAGCCCTCGTATATATCCCATTTATCTTCCGGCTCACTTCTGTAGAGTTTAAGGAAATGCTTTCATATATATATATACACATACATACTCAAGAAATTTACTTTGTTGATTTTCTTCTTCTTCTTTTTTTTTTCTTTTTTTTTTTTTTTTGTAGTGGTGAAAGAAGGGGGAGGGAGGTGGGAGATGGGAGGGGAGGGAGAGAATATCAGGAAAGGAGGGAGAGACATGTGAATAGTTCATAACGTAACACATGCATTGGCCGCCAACAATTCACTTATATATATATACACGTATATATGTCTGTGTGTGTCAATAATGCTAGGCACCAAAACTGGTTCAGCAGATTAATTGATATGTCCAATCACCTGTCACGTGCATATGATAACGTAACACATGCATTGGCCGCTTACCATTCACACACAGACACACACATATATATGTCAATAATGCCAAATATTTCCACAAATTTTCTTAGCACTGACACGTCAGTTCATGATGAGGACGACGATCATGTGCTCATATTGATCTCATTATATGAGTTTGATTTTAAATGGTTTATATTTAAAATTTTTAATCTATACTCCTCTTGTACTATTTATAATGCCAATAGAGAATGTATTTTTTGCACTGAAGGGAGCAATAACGATCCACCGCCTTGATCCCCACAACAATCCAATGCATGTAGGACCAAATATGTTGAGTTGAAAGTCCACATATGATCCCCGGTCATTTTTGTTAATAAGATAATTTTCCCTAGAAGCTTATCTGTCATCTACTTCATTTTATTTTCAAAGTTAGATTTAGAATTTTTGCGGCAAAATTCGCACCTTAACAAAAATAACGTGGGTGACATATGGACTGTCAATTCAATATATTTGGTCAACTAACATTTAAAATTAATTAGGATAATGGTTAAAGCAAAATTGCCTTAAAAAATCTTCTGGGGCAAAATTGTCTATTAAGGAAATGCTTTCATACACACACACATATACTCATGAAATTTACTTTGTTGATTGTTTATTTTTTTTGTTTGTAGTGCTGAAAGAGGGAGAGGGAGGTGGGAGAGGAGGGAGAGAATATCAGAAAAGGAGGGAGAGACATATGAATGGTTCATAACGTAATACATGCATTGGCCGCCAACAATTCACTTATATATATATATATATACACGTACATATGTCTGTGTGTGTCAATAATGCTAGGCACCAAAACTGGTTCAGCAGATTAATTGATATGTCCTATCACCTGTCACGTGCATACGATAACGTAACATGCGTTGGCCGCCTACCATTCACACTCAGACACACACACATATATATGTCAATAATGCCATATATTTCCACAAATTTTCTTAGCACTGACACGTCAGTTCATGATGAGGACGACGATCATGGGCTCATATTGATCTCATTATATGAGTTTGATTTTAAATGGTTTATATTTAAAATTTTTAATCTATACTCCTCTTGTACTATTTATAATGCCAATAGAGAATGTATTTTTTGCACTGAAGGGAGTAATAACGATCCACCGCCTTGATCCCCACAACAATCCAATGCACGTAGGTCCATCCCTGCCCTAGCTATGAATTATGATCGGGCTGAGTGGACCACCATTTGGTCTGGTCTCATCTATTTTATGACATTAATGATAGGGAAGATTAATCTGCTAGTCCTTACAGTTTAACCCAATTTTGAACAAGATCCTTATAGTATTTTCTTTCTTTTTATTTTGTCCTTATTGTTTTCTGAATTTTAGTAGGAGTCCCTCCGTTATTGACACTGTTAGTTTAGGCTGCAGACCGGGTGATAAGCCTCAATAATTTCATATATTTCTGTGTCTAAACTTAGTCTTTTCTCACTCATTATTGACTTAATTGGGTCTAATTAGATAATTAATGTGCCAGGGGATGGGTTGGCGCTCATCTTCCTTAGCTTCTATCCCTCGCTCGTCCACTCTATCTCCTTCAGCTCCCCCACTCCCTTCTCTTCTCTTACGTTTAGGCTGTAACATTGCCATAGTCTACTTCCAAGAACAAGTTGTTCCTCCGTTTTTTCCCCATGGTTATGTTCTCCTTTGAACCCCCATTTCATAGAATGCTCGTGACGTTACGTTGCGCTTTGTCATTTTCCAGACCAGGTTACTTCATTGTTGGTCTTTTAAGTGGCTTGTCTTCTCAGACCCAAGGCAAATAAAGGTTTTAAGTTGGCCAAAATCTTTCAAACTAAACACACCCACAATAAAAGTTTTCATTTCAAACTTCCTTGTCTATATTCATCAACAATTTCATCCTCTTCATACGACTAACTAGATAGATAGATAGCGAAGAACACCTACAAAAGTAACCCACTTCGACTTTCTTTTTGCTCTTTATTTTATGGATCCACTGATCTAACGCTTTCATCCACACTCTCTTCTTCCTTCTAAAGCATTCTCTCCTTCAACCTGGGCACACAATAGCTAATTAACTGTCACGTCCAAACATACTAAAGCGTGACTGGCACGAAATAAAGGGTGACCTTACTTCGTAAGCCTATTTAATTCAATATTTTCTCCCTACAGTTGGGAAGATCCATTTTGTAAATATAATATCAATTAATAAAACCATTTGATAAGTGATCCATTATACAACTTAGATGAAGGAGTAGACTTATTTCTGTTATCTGAAACACATATAACTATATAAGTGAACAAGATCTCATTACAAAACTTGCTACTAAAATACTTGGAGGAAATTTGTACGGATGCTTACTGGTTTATAAAATTTCACACTATAAATGAGATGGTTATTATTTAAATATGCATAAAAACTAATTTTTAGACTTATCATCATCATATATTTGAATTTCTAAAAAAATAGAAATTTAAGAAAATAATCATAAATTCAACATAAAACAAAAATTCATAAAGTATTTTCTTTTCAATAATAATAAATAATGACTAGAACATTTTTTTCCGAAAACTTGTTTCATCAAGGAACTAACACAACAAAAATCAAGTACAGCTCAAAGGCCAGGGATATCAAGCGTAGCATAGAGGCCACGAAGAACAAGCAATTCACAAGTGCCATGGAAACAAGTGCAGCTCAGAGGCCACAGAAACAAGTGCATCACTGAGGCCATGAAAACAAGCATGGACCCATAGTCCATAAGGGTAAGTAACCAAGCGAAACACAGACACTACGAAAACAAGTATGAACACACAGTCCATGTAGGTAAGTAACCAAGCGCTGTGTCTAGTTCCTCTTATTAAAAAAATGTTCATAGTCTTATAAGAAATCATTTGTTTCTATTTATAAAATTTTTCTCAAAATAACTGATGCTACTAAAATTTAAGTGAGCACTGCAAGTGTACGGGCCGTAGAAATAGTATAATAGCAAATCAAAGTCGTCCAGCAGAGATTCGGGTAAACTAGTGATTAGGCATCACATTTCCTATTTTCATTTAAGTTGAGCAAATCAAATAAGGAAATTGAATTTGAGGATCAATTTAAACAAAAGCAAAAATAGTAAATCTAATATTTTAAGATTCCTATAGATAAAAGCAACCTAGAGTGACTAATCCCTTTTTCAAGTCTTAGAGCATGTAATTACCCAATTAAAATCACTTAATGTTAATTTGTTAATATAGAGTTTAAATGAATATAATTATCTTCCAATTATTTATTCCCCTCTCTCAAGTTAAATTGTTATTCCAAACTAATTTACTCAAGAGGCAATAAATATCCAAATTCACTCTAATAGGATTATATGGGTCCAATAGCTATATTCCTATCCTATTAGCAAATTGGAATAAATTCTAATCCCACATTACTTAATCATATGGTCCAAATAAGATCCCTCTTCCAAAGCTAATCTAAATTTCTCAATTCCTACTTAGTGGTCATCAAGCACAAAGTAAACAAATTAATACAAGATTAAGTAAACAAACTAACATTAAGCACAAATAAATGGTTCATGCATGCTCAAATCTCCAAATTAGTTCATAGCTACTATAGTTTCAAAAACAACTAGCCACACATGGCTCTCAACAGAGTAATCATCTCAGCAAAAGCAAAATTCAGATTCAACGGCATAATGGAAAGGAATAAGGAAACAAAAAACTATTGTTGTCTGCTTCCTTCTCTAATCTTCATGTTTGTTGAAACAAAAATGCCACAAGACCGAAGCAGGGAGAATAAGGAAGAATGAGTGGTGAAGGTGTGAACATGCAGTGATGGTGAGACCCACGCGTGGATAGCAGAGATTAGCAACAATGTTCTTTTTCTCTCCCTTTTCTGTTCAAAACTCTCGACTGAGGAAGGAGAAGCAAAACGAAGCAGAGGCCACCACTCACTGAAAAAGACAGCAACAGTGACCACTGTGCAATGTCAGTGGCTCTTCGTTCAGCTCGTCGCCTCCCAAGAAAACAATGAAGAAACAGTGCCAGCTACCCCTCAAATCGCGTCGTCCTCAAGCTCGCCAAGGATTGAAGACTTGTCGCTTTCCTTAGTTCACTCTGGGAAGATGAAGGATAAAGAAGACAGGAAGATAGAGACGGCGAACCGCAGTTCCTTCCGTCCTCACTCCGGTCGACGTCAATGGATTAGAGAGTCAACGGAGTCGCTCTCTCTCTCTCGATGATGATGATCGTCTGTGCTACCCCTTCCAATCTCTCTGTTCCCAAAAGAAGACTATCCACTGTAGCTCAAGGAAAGAGATGAAGCTCTTCAGTCCACCATTGTGGCTTGTCTTCTCCTTTGTAATGTCTGCCACTCTCTCTTTCTTTCTTTCTTTTTTTTTTCAAAACCCGTCTCTCGTTTTCTATTTCTTTAGGGCTTGGTCAGAATTCTCCATTCCACTCCAAAGTCCAAACGGTTTCGTGCCATGTAGCAGCTCAAAGGAGTTTTCAAATTGGCATTCAAAGAAATTGGTTCAACCTCCCACGCGGCCACGTCCCATGACTCCAAGTGGCAAGAAGACAAGAACAATATAATAAAATAAAAGGAAGGGAAATGAATTAAAATAAACCAAAGTAACATATCTCTCTCTATTTTTTAACTGTTGATTATTATTATTACTATTATTACTATTGTTTATATCCTAAACTAATTTTCTTCTATTTTTTTTAATATAAGATATTTACAATCAAATCCGCAAGATAATGCACCAACTTGATATCTTATAAAATCTTACAAAAAATCATCTTAAATTAGAATTGATAACTCCCCAAAATGTGTCTCAAATATATTAAAAATAGGGAATTATCACATCCCCACACTTGTATCAAATCTTGTCCTTGAGATTTCAAAACATCAAACAACCAAAAGAAATCATCGAAACAAGATTCTCAAATCAAACACTACAAAATTGGATTTAATTTAAATTTTCAAGAATAAAGCTTTCTTAAAACTCTTTTCCAGCTTCTAAAAATGCAAATATAAATACAAATAACTTGGCAAAGACAAATAACAATAAAATGTTCCTCACAAGTGAAGTGTTTGCACTCTTCTCTGAAGATAATTAAAGGGTTTGTGTTTCACTCTAATCTACTTATTGTAACCCATCAACCATAAACTTGTTTATCATCTCCATCTCCACTACATTATCCTATTGCTCACACAAATCAAAAAAGAACTTTTCTAGAAGTTGTAATGAATAAGGTAAGATAATGAAATGGAAGTGGTCAAATGATATGGAGGAATACTTTAATTAGTGCTAAGCAATTTAATGAAATTCATGAAGTTTGAAGGAATATCCACTTAAAAAACAAACTCGCTTACACTATAAACAACTTTTATTCATTTGACATCAACAATCTTTTTTCTTTCTCTTTTTTTTCTTCCATTTTTTCCCACATATATACACACACATTTTATTTTTCTTTTTTCCCCATGTACACCTTTCTTTCTAGCTTTCTTTTCTTTTTATTTCAACTTTTTTTTTTCACTATCCACACCAACTCACATAACATTGACTTTCTAATCCTTTCACTCTTGTTCTAAAATTATTTCACTTAGCACTTACTAAAGTAGCAAATGAATGGGAAGGAAAATATATAAAAATTGTATTTCTCAAACAAAGGGCTATTTACTATATGAAATTTTCTTTTAAAAACACACTGAGACTCAAATGGGGTAAAGCAAAGGATTTTCATGTGACAAGTATGGACATTTAGCCTAACTAGTTATGAAATGAATACCTAAATCATCTATGTGCATGCAAAAAGATTTTAAGGTTCAAAAAAGATTCAAGACAAGTTCTAGAGATAAAATAACAATAAGTGTACTCCCTCTTGAAAGAAATGAATATTTAGGTTCAAGTTTCTCACTGATCTTTGACATCTTAAAGTTAATTATCCAAACCAAATTATTTGCCTATCTACTAATATTCCAAGAAGATAGAACTAAATTCTAATTAAATTCAATCCCTTTCAAATTCAAATTATACCAACTTTACCAATGTTCACAAGTAAAATCCAAGCTTCCATAAAAAGCAAATTTGTTTTCTTTTTATGTTCAAAACTAAATAAATTTGTCAAAATTAAGGACAAGTCATACAAAATTAATGGTACCCTCAGCCCCACACTTAAATGTCACATTGTCCTCAATGTGAACAAGTACCACTAAGTATGGAAGTGAAGACATAACCATCACTACTACAAAATATGAATTTAGCGGGCGCCAGTCTTATGGCACTTCTTCAAACAAGCGTCGGAGGAGACTTCTTAATTTTTTTAAAAACGATACATGTTATAGCTATGGCACTTGAGTAGGAAAGCGTCATAGTTACTTAATACATTGCATGACGCTTGCCTGAGAAAGTGCCATGCAAGGGGTTATTTTTTTTAAAAAAATTAATCCCTTTACCACTATTAAAAAAAGTGTGACAACTATGGAATAATAGAAATTTTATAAGTATCAAAGCTCCATTACTATGATAAAATGCTTTCTTGAGAAAATTTATTTATACTAAAAAACAAAAATTAAATTTAAGAATCGGTTTAGTGGTCAAAACCTAGAGATAAATCGTCCCCATTAAAAAAGATTTTAATTTTATTTTAATAATAGTCCCTGGACGGCGCTTCATAGTGAAGCGCAGTCCAAGGATGTGTCCTTGGATAGCACTTCATAGTGAAGTGCCGTCCAAGGCGCTCAAGGCACCATTCAAGGCACCTAATGGTGCCTTGAAAATTCAAGGCACCACAGGTGCCTTGATATTTCAAGGTGCCCTGGATGGCACTTGGAAACCAAGGGTCTTCCAAGGCTCAATTTTGGACGGCCCTTGGTAATCAAGCATCGTCTAAGACTTTTTTTTTAAAAAAAAAAAATTGGCTATCATTTTTTTAAATTGAGTAGCTTTGGTACTATGAGAAATAGTGCCATAGCTTCTCCTTTTTTTAAATTAGCCATCTTTTTTTTTTCAAATTTAGAAGCTTCGGCATTTTGAAAAAAAGCATCGTAGCTTCTCCGATCTTGTAATTTAATTTTCATAATCTGCCATTTTCATTTTCATTTTCATTTTCATCTTCCCACTTTCTCTCTAGCTCCCCCATTTCCCAGTACTCGATTGTTATAGAAAGCTTCGTCTCCCATGTATTTTTTCTCTTGTCTCAGCCTCCTTCAGAATCTTCCTAGCCTGTAACTAGTTTTATTTTTTCAACATTTGCTTCATATTTTCTTTTAGTTAAAATCTGTCATGAATCTTATATGTGTGCTCATAATTGTTTTTTAGGTATTTATTTGAAGTATCAACTCTATCTTCTTGAACTTCTTATACATTGTAAGTTTTTTAACTTTTGAGCTTACAAATATAACAATACTTAGTTTAATCCTCCATAGAAGTAACATGTATGGCTCAAGTTTAAGCAACTTAAATGCTGAAGTTCTTTTATGCTTGATACATGAAGATGCAATATTACAAAAGATACGTGCTATGTTATTTCATTTTGCTGTGGATTGTATTGTAAATTGTTGTGGATTGCGGATTGTAAATGGAGGTTTTCATCAGGAAAATAAAATAATTATGAAAAATTATTATTTTTAAAATAAAAGACTTTTTACGTCGCTTCTCCAGGGAAGCTTCGTAGAAAGTAATAATTTTTTTTTTAAAAAAAATAAAAGACTTCCTATGGCGCCTCTCTAAGGAAGCGTCGTAGGAAGTCATAGTTGACTTCCTACGTGCTTCCCTAGAGAAGCGCTGTAGGAAGTTATATTTTTTTTAAAAAATAATAATCAAGCTATGACGTTTTGATATATTCAAGAAGCGTTGTAGCTTGTTTTAACAACGCTGGAAGCTATGACACTTCTTAAGCACCATAGTATTCTTTAAAGTAACCGCTACAACTTGTGTTTTTTGTAGTAGTACATATCCAAGTATAGGGATAGAAAAAGCTCATAAGATTTCAAATTTTCACCACTTGAATCAATAGTCACTAACAAGTATCAAGCACATGCAACACTAGACTATAACCAACACTCATATCCCAGAATATATTATCCACAATCAATTCAAACAAAACAAGGAAAAGTAGAAGGAAACATCCATCTCAATTCTTGTCTTGCTCTCTTAAATGCTCTCAATTGTGGCAACCATAGTGGAATACATCATCAAGGGCTACCAAAAGTCCTACAAAATCAAAACAAAACATCAAACCCAACCTTAGGTTGCCTCCCAAGCAGCACTAAGTTTATAGTCTTCAGCCAGACTACTTAAAACAAACCACTAATCATAAGTATCAAACACCATGATTACCTTGTCTTTATTTCTTTTCAAGGAACAAGGTTTTAGACAAAAAAATGATCATTCAAGTTAATTGCTTGTACTTCTTCAATCATAGACAATCTCAAAGTACAAGCATTCACTGAATTCAAATAAAGCACAACATGCACATATTTGCAAACAGACTAGGAGCTTCTAAAAATTTAGAGCATCCCATAAAATCCACTTAATTCTTATCAGCAATAGTTAAGGAGCCAATATGAGAGTCATGAATAAAAGCTTTTGCGACATCCACATCAATCTCAACATCAAATTGACAGGAATTAAGCTCTACAACTAGAACCGCTTCTAGACTACACCCACTAGTCTCTCATAATTGATTTCAAGTTCATTATCACATTCCACAAGAGCTAATATTTCATTCAATTACACATCCTCAACTTCCTCACAATAATCATCATCAACACAAGAAGTGATCATCATACTTCAGGAATTATCTTACTTCTTAGTCCCAACAGACGAAAGAATTTGACTCATATAAACTCCAATATTTTAGACCCTTGACTCAACTCTAGTGGAAAATTCCTTTTGCTCTCTACTAAATCTCTTTCATGATTCCACATACATCTCAAATAACCTTTCTAAATTAGAATTTTCTTTATATTCAAAGGTTTTTTCTTCAAAATGAGGATGGGGGTGAAAAGATGGGGTAATTACTTTTGAATAATGGCTTAAATGTGGATTACATGACTCTTGTTGCTCAAAACTTTCACTAGGACAAAAAAGAATGATCAAAACAAGTTTGGTTCCTAGTGAAATCATCTCTCACATAATTACTGGTAGTGCTATATGGACAATGCTCATATAAATGACTCTCTCCACAATAGATACAAGAAAGGAAATTATAAGGAGAAGAATTTTCAGCCCAACCATCATTTATATTTTCTTGTCTCATTCCATCCACATGCATTTCTAATAAAGAACCAAGATATGACAATTTATCATTGATTGAACCAAATGAATGTTGTTAATAATCATTTTTTTCAAAGGCAAACAAGAAACAAAGAAAATAAAGGAAATCACACACAAGAAAAAAAAAATATTCACAAAGCTCAAACTTAAACTACTAAAGAATTTCTAATTCTAATCACTAATTGCTTTGAGATCCCCGACAACGGTTTCAAAAACTTGATGCGACTAAAATTTAAGTGAGCATCGCAAGTGTACGGGCCGTTGAAACAGTATAACAGCGAATAAAGGTCGTCCCGCAAAGATTCAAGTAAACTAGTGATTAGGCATCAAATTTCCTATATTCATTTAAGTTGAGCAAATCAAATAAGGAAATTGAATTTGAAGATCAATTTAAACAAAAGCAAAAGTAGTAAATCCAATATTTCAAAATTCCAATAGATAAAAACAACGTAGAGTGGCTAACCCCTTTTTCAAGTTTTAGAGCATGTAATTACCCAATTAAAAGCATTTAATGTTAATTTGTTAAAATAGAGTTTAAATGAATATAAGTATCTTCCAATTACTCATACACCTCTCTCAAGTTAAAGTTGTTATTCTAACTAATTCACTCAAGAGGCAATAAATGTCCAAATTCACTCTAATAGGATTATATGGGTCCGATAGCTATATTCCTATCCTATTAGCAAATTAGAATAAATTCTAATCCTACGTTACTTAATCATGTAGTCCAAGTAAGATCCCTCTTCCAAGGCTAATCTAAATTCCCCAATTCCTACATAGTGGTCATCAAGCACAAAGCAAACAAATTAAAATTAAGTGTAAGTAAATGGTTCATACATGCTGAAATCCCCAAATTAGTTCATAGCTACTCTAGGTTCAAAAACAACTAGCCACACATGGCTCTCAACAGAGTAATCATCTCAGCAAAAATAAAATTCAGATTCAATGACATAATGGAAAGGAATAAGAAAACAAAACACTATTTTTGTTTGCTTTCCTTCTCTAATCTTCATGTTTGTTGAAATAAAAATGCCACAAGACCGAAGCAGGGAGAATAAGGAAGAAGAGTGGTGAACGTGTGAACATGCAGTAATGGTGAGACCCACACTTAGAAAGCAGAGATCAACAACAATGTTCTTTTTCTCTCCCTTTTATGTTCAAAACTCTTCACTAAAGAAAGAGAACCAAAACGAAGCAGAGGCCGCCACTCACTAAAAAAGACAGCAACAGTAACCCCTGTGCAATGTCAGTAGCTATTCATTCAGCTTGTTGCCTCCCAAGAAAATGATGATGAAAAAGTGCTAGTTGCCCCTCAAATCTTGTCGTCTTTAAGCTCGCCAAGTATTGAAGACTTGTTGCTCTCCTTAGTTCACTCTGAGAAGATAATGGATGAAGAACCGGAAGATAGAGACAGCAAACCATAGTTCCTTCCATCCTCACTCCGATCGCCATCTATAACATCCCAAAATTCATACACCAAAGATCTAGTGTATATTTATTTCAATAAATAGAATAAATGGTGAATTTTGGTGAATTGGAAAATGCTGCCAGTGAAATTTCCTGTGAAATAGTAAGATTATCATGTGGTTTTGAATGATCAAATGATGTCCAATAAATGTTAAATTTTTCAAAATGAACGTAGACATTCCAAGCTTTAATTTGGTAGGTTATATGAGTTATTTCGACTTGTACACTAAGAGTTATGTATTTTTAAATTTAGCCCAGTGAAACTGGCAGAATTCTATGACAGTGTCCAATAAATATTAATTCTGGAATTTTGTGCTGCCAATTGGCTAAAAAAAATATTTTTTTTCCTTAAAAATAGACTTAATAAGGGTCACATAGCCTTTAGAATCACTGCAATTGGACATTTATAAATAATTATATGAATTTTTAAAGTTTGACGAAAATTCTACCTGCTTGTGCAAAAATCACAAAATGTAAGGGCAAAATAGTAATTTTACATATTAAGGAAGAGGCAATTATTTTCCCCAATTTATTTAGACATTTTCATCCAAAAAGGGATATAATGAGGAAAAAATAATTAAATGGTAGATAAATATCCCTTGGCATAATTTTAGGCATATGGTCAAATAAAAAAAACATACGATAACATAGGTCAACAATTGCAACTCTAATTAAAAAAAATGTGTGGAGGAGGAATTGAGTTAATTGAAGAGCATATCTTTGGCCATTTGAAGAGTACTTTTCGGCCAAGGCATAGAAGAAAGAGGAAAGAGATGATGATTCATTTAAATGAGCATGTGCTTTAGTCATAAAATATAATAAAAACAAAAGATGAAGGTGATATGTTTTATATGGCTTTCTCTTTCCTTTTAGCCTCATATTTTCGTGGAGCAAGCTAAAGCAAAGAGACACTACTACAGAAAACGCTTTTAACATCTGAAAACAGGGGGATTCCTATGTAATCAACGTAGTAAATTATGAGAATAACGTTCGTAAATAAAGGGATGTCTTAAGTTTGCATTTTAGATGTCCGTTTTTTAAAGTCTGTACTTTAGATGTCCATTTTAAAAAAGTGACGTATAAAGTCTCTACATAGAAACTTTAGATATCCCTTTCTTTAGATGTCCCTTTTTAAGAAAGGGACGTTTAAAGTGTAGATTTTAGACTTCCCATTTCAAAAAAGGGTCATCTAAAGTGTCAGTGTAGACACTTTAGGTGTCCTTTTTGCTTTACAAACGCAGAAAGGTTTCATTTTTTTTAAAATGATTATTTATATTATTCACTGCTCAGAAAATTAAAACTGCAAAAACAAGATTGAAGAATGATTCATAAACCACAATGTCCCTTACAAATGGAAAGGAAACATCCAACACTATATAAGTAAATTGTTAACTCCTACAACCTAATAATATGTACAATATCAACCACAAAGTGTTAAAAAGTTATCTATTACACAACTACTAACTAATAAATAAATAAAAACTTTACTGATCTATATGTTGAAGAAGATGTGTAGTAAAAAGGTCTCTGATCAAATTAATGTCTTCATATAAGTAGGCATCTTCATCGTCAAAACTCTGCAAAATTAGAAAATAAGCTTAGATGAAATGAATCAAGTGGATGAATTAATTAGCAATTCAATCAGGAAGGGAATCAATGCTAGAGTGCTAGGTATGCTTTGTTAAAAACAATTATTTCTAGATAAATGATAACCCCAAGCATTTTAGGCTATTAAATGAAACATTACAACAACAACTCCTCTTATCCCACTAGGTAACTTATTAAACATTAACTTCAAAATTTCACCCACCCCACCATTTGTTTCCAATAAAGTGCAAAAAATGCAACATGCAACAACACAAATCATAAGGTTATAATGAATCCAGAAGCTGTCACGAAACAATATAACAAACATTTATACTGAACAAAGAAAGAGAGAAGCATACAACCAAACAAAAAAACAAAAGAAAACGAGTGAGAGATGTATAGTTGGATCAGTAGTATATGATAGAGTTAATCTACAATAGTTAATCATTTATCACACATAGAAACAACATCATCTTCTAGAAGCAAAAATCATACGTTCTTCTATCAGCCTTGAAAATTACCTTAAGGAGTAAAAACGCAATGCATATATAAACAGAATGGAAGATGATAATTAATATAAAGAAACTAAGGTGTCTATTTTTTACAAGTCGAGCAAGTCGATTTACCCAATGAGGGATTGACTTGTTGGTTAGTTTGAGACAAACATCGTTATAAAAGTGATTGCAGTTTTTGGTGATAAGATGATATGAATTCCCAGCATAATTATCAACCATTGACTCTATATATGCCCGAACCTCTCTTAGGCTTAGGTCTATTGATCCAATGTAAATTGATTTTCTAAAAGTGAAACCAGGACAATGACGAGGCTCTAATTCAAATATCCAGGATGTTGAGCGGTAATGCGCTCCAAATACATATTCAACACCATGAACTACAATAAATTAAACAACGATCAACTGTTTTAAGTGCTAAAACCCAGAGCGAATTTAACGTATAGCCATAAAACCAGTAGTTTAAAAAATAAAAAATAAAAAACCCTTTTGCTATTCACCAGTAACTGACTAACATACAACATGCTAATCAGGCTAAAATCAACAACTGAGAACGAAGGTAGAGAAATCACAATCAAGTGCAGATATAGTAGTATGAAGAACAGTTCTTATAAGTTTACAATAAGATTTCTTCCCACTTAACGTATGCAATAATCTAAAGTTTGGGTTCTTATAAATAGGGCTTGCAAAATACACGCCTATCTTGTAACATTTCAATTGTTTTGCTCAATTCAATAACTAACTCAATCAAGCACAAAGCAAAATAGGTGCAATAATCTTCTAACAATATTATTAAAATAAAGGCGACCGCTCTTCGATTTCATGATAACGATTAGCTCGCTCAGAGAATTCAGGGTAATGAACGGAACACAAAATACAGAACCAAGGATCTGAATTGATTATCCAGGATTCGATTGCCAATCATACCACAAGAGAAACTAAAGTATGAGAATTAGGGTTCTCTTAAGCTAAAGATTAGTAATGCCCATAATTTCATTTTGTTTCTTGAATTCCTTGAAAGCAAAGAAACAAAGGGAAAAAAAGACTAGAAACAAATAATAAAGGGTATAACAAAAGAAAGTTTGCCAACCTTGAACACTAGAATGATAGACTCTGAGGCCAAAAGAATATGCATACCCATTGATGACATAAGATCATAGACGTTAACGTACACCAGATTCTTTTCCTGCGCCTTCTTCCATGGCCTCATTACTTTCTTACACAACATCATGTGATTCCAAAAAATTCCTAGCAATTACTCCTTGAAACATTGGAAGCCAACGAATACTTCAAAGAAGGAATGCCAACAATTCAGGAAGAGAGGAAGGAGATTAGGCGATGGCATGTAAGGGCAACGACCAGGAAGAAATAGATAGAGAAAATCAAGGATAAATTGATAACAATAAAATATTTTTAGGATGCACCTAAAGTAACTAAGACCTCTATTTAGGACACTTAAACCTAGGTGTATGGCTTGGGTTTAGCGCCAGGAAGGGACTTTAGGTGTCCCAAATTTGACTTGGGAAGCCTAAACTGAACTTTAGGATTCCCAAGTAAAATTTAGGACACCAAAAATGAGCTTTAGGCATCCCAATTCAAATTTTGGACATCCAAAGTTTCCCGCCATGCGCCTATATTTATAAAAATGCCATCACCATTTTTTTTTACTTCCCTTTTTTTAGAAAGGGACGTCCTTTGGGTAATACTATCTTTATTTTGTAGTAGTAAGAGCGAGAGGGCCATACAAAAGTGAGAATAGGAGAAGTAAGAAGAGTGAGCTCAAGCCAAAAATCCAAGGTAAAAGGTTGTAATCTTAATGTTCAAGACTCCTAGCTCATGGAAAACCTCCTCTAACCTTCATATCTTCATGAATGTGGCTTGTAGCAAGTAAAATCAAGAGTAGGGAGAGAGAGAGAGAGAGCTACATGTTTTGGGAGTGAGGAAGAATAGAAATTCAAGGTGAGACTAGAAACTTAGCTTATGTTGATGATTATTGACTGTTGTTGGTTGTTTGGTGACTTGGTTGGTTTGTTGGCTTTTTTTTATTGTTTTTGCAACTTGGGATGTTGAAGACCTAAAATGTTACGCTACCCAATTTTCCATTGATCATGTTTAATTGGTGTTTAAGTGGTTAAATAAGTTATTAGAAGTGAAAATGAGGTGATTGGTTGGATGAAATCACAAAAACGCATTTTTCCCTATATCTTTCAAAGTTTCAGTTAGATACAAAATAGCTAGAAGGAGTTGGAATTTGATAATTTTGATGGTTACATTCGATTTAGAAGGGAAAATTTTGTAGGAGTATTGGCATTCATGATTTTTGGAAATTTGTATGCAAATCTGGAATTTATGGAAGTTGTAAGTGAATGCTGTCTGATTTAATTTCCCTAGAGTAAAATAGTGTTGTTGTGCAATGGATATCATTAGTCAAACCTGGTCCAAAAATTATGAAACTGGGTAGATTAAAGTAGAGATGTAAAGCTTTAATTTGATAGGCGGTATATAATTTTTGGACTTGTATACTTAAAGATATGGATTTTGAAGTGGTGCTCTATTTATGGAATTTAATCTAGAACAGGGGAAGTTCTGTGAATTTCTGGGAAAAATGTGACAATAATGGCTAGCTTTGGGTACTTTTCCATAAAAATACATTTAAAGAGCTTCATTTAGGCTTTGGAATCAGTTAGATTGAATTTCCCTAGAATTAATTATAATTTTTTCAAAGTTGACTGAAAATCTGGCAGTTTTCTGGTAAACTGTGAAACTGCACTATGCATAATTGTATTATGCAGAAACTGCTGAAACTGTGATAGATAACCAACAAACTATGATTAAAGGAAATGGTAATACAAGTAATAATTAGTTATATGTTAACTCTAATTTATAAAAATTGGTAATAGCCTGAGGCGGAACAAGAGTATTAGACAAACGGTAGAGTATTAGACAAATGATAGAGCTGAAAAAGGAATCTAAGGTAGTAACTCTATCTTTAATTCATTTTGTGTATGCCATCTTCTGTAATATATACGAATACACGGTGCCTATAAGTACACTGACACACAGTGCCTATGGGTATACTGACACACAGTACCTACTATTACACTAATACACGTTCCTATAGGCTCACTGATACACAGGGTGCTTACGACATACTGATACATGGTGCCTACGGATACACTGATATGTAGTGCCTATGGGAACACTAATATACCATGCCAGCGGGTACACTGATATGCCCGGTCAGAGGACTGAGGTACGGAATATGAAGGGTTGTAATAGTGGTTGGCCATGAATACATTTATGACTGAACTAAGTTACATATTACTATAATATTGCATTATCTAGTACTTGGCATATTTATTTATCGTACTTTCTATAAATGATTGCATGTTACTACTGAGATTCTTTTGAATCTCACCCTTTCCGTTATTTATAAATAATCTAGCAGAAGCTAGTGGGTCAAAGGGTAAAGCGGGGAATACCAGTAATTGAAGTGTCCGGATCAAGAAGGCAGAGCTGTTGGTTATCATAGATGCAGTTTTAATTTATTTTGGAGACTCCGTACATATTTTTCAAACCCTGTAGGGATTTTCCTATATTGTAAACAAGCACTTGTAATCAGTATGTTTCTGCTATTTCTATATGCCTATAGAACTATATGCTTATTACTATATGAATATCGAAATGTTAAGGGGCTTGACACCGTCAATGGAGAAGAGAATGAACGGAGTCTCTCTCAATCGTTGATGATGATGATTGTCAGTACTACCGCCTTCCAAGCTCACTGTGTTCCCTAAAGAAGAATATCCACTATTGCTCAAGGAAAGAGATGAAGCTCTTCAGTCCACCATTAAAGCTAGTCTCCTCCTCTATAATGTTTGCCACTCTCCCTTTCTTTTTTTTCAAAACTCATCATACCTTTTCTATTCCTTTAGGTTATGGTCAGAATTCTCTATTCTACTTTGTTACAAAAGTATCTAAATATTAAAAGAATTGTGTCTTTTCTATTTACAAGAAGGTAAATATATGTACAAAGAGTGAGGAGCCTAGTTATTAATTGCTCCTAAATGAGGGAATCGTAATGGTCAATCAATCTCACTAATTATGCTAATTGATCTAATACTAAAGACAGAATATTTCTTTAACATTTCCCCTCAAGTTGAAGCATATACGTTTGTCATGCCTAATTTGTTACAAAGATATTCAACTCGTATCCCTGTCAACGATTTTGTCAGAAGGTCTGCTAGCTGGTCGCTCGATCGCACATGTCCTGTAGATACAATAATTTCTTTGATCTTGTCTTGAATAATGTAACAGTTGATCTCAATATGCTTCGTCTACTCATATAACACAGAATTTGATGCTATATGAAGCGTTGCTTTATTGTCACACCAAAGCTTCATAGGTAATGTCGTGATAATGCCAATTTCCTTCATGAGCTGAAGTACCCATACAACTTCTTGTAAGGATTGTAACATGGCTCTGTATTCTGCCTTTACGCTTGATTCATATACAACCCCTTATTTCTTACTCCTCCAAGATATCAGGTTGCCACCAACAAACACACAATAACTTATAGTGGATCATCTCATGGCCTTGGATCCTACATGATCCACATCATAAAAGCACTCAACTTTAGTGTATCTGTAATCCAAATAGAGAATACCCTAACCTAGGGAGCCTTTCAGATAGTGCAAGATATGTTTTAAGGCTTCCCACTGTCAAAGATGCCATAAATTGACTAAGTACACTAACCAAGAAGGTTATATCAGGACAAGTTACAGTAAGATAATTCAACTTTCCAACCAATCTTCTATATATCTCAGGATATGCAAATGGCTTCAGTTTCTTTAGGTCAATCTTCTTTCAAATCATAAAGAAGTTCATCAAACATACTATCATTTAAGTCCAGGTATGGATTTGGAATCATGGGAAGGCTACTTGGTGCAGCTCCAAGCTTCCCAGTTTCCTTTAGGAGGTCGAGAATATACTTCCTCTATGTCAACAGAATGCCTTTCGTGTTTCTCATAACTCCAATACCCAGAAAGTACTTCAGTGGTTCTAAGCCTTTTGTCTGGAAATAGAGGTCAAGAAAGACTTTAAGCTCTAAAATTATAGAAGTATTACTCCCTGTAATTACAATGTTGTCAACATATATAACCAGAAGAATCATACCTACATCAGTCTTCTGATAAAACACAAAATGATCACTTTTGCTTTAGCTCAATCTGAACTTCTGAACCATATTACAAAATATATCAAACCAGGCACGTGGGATCTGTTTCAGACTGTGCAATGAATTTCTAAGATAACACACTTTCCCTAAGCAACAAAACCAGGAGGTTGCTCCATATAAACTTCCTCGAGAAGGTTACCATTCAAAAAGGAACTTTTAACATCTAACTGATGCAAATCACAATGATAGGTGGCAGCTAGAGAGACAAGAAGATAAATGAAGTGAGCTTTGATGAACCCATGTCGTGTGAGTTCACAAAATAAAACTAGGTTTGAAAATGTAGAGTAATAGCTCAACCTAGCTCGTTCTTGTGAGGAGATTAATCTCTAATTTTCTAAGTAGTAAAGTGATAAAAAGCCTTAAAGTTGTGAGAAATCTTTTTGAGAATTTGATTTTAAAACTAATGAAGTAATCTAAGCTAAAACAATATTTTTATATTTTTTCAGTTTTCAAGACAAAGAAGCAAAAGGAATTGAAATTAATACTAACAACAAGATAAATTCAACTAATTAATATAATGATGAAATGGGATTCCCTTGAGTTGAGGTTTTAGTCTTCGTTGCTTGCTAATGATATGAATTCCACAATATGAGTCAAGAAGATGGAACTAAGTTACCACTAGCTCCATACTTGCAATAATAATTTAATTCATTCTACCGAAGCAATTAAATGAATATCACCAAATAATTCAGACTTAAGGAGATGAATAATCAACTTCCAATTCTAGCGTGTAATTACCATTACAACAGTTTAAACCATTCAGTTTAGTCATTTACAATCCACTTAACCAATTTGAAATAAACAACTCAACCTACTCCTAATTTGAATCATACAAAGCTAAATTAATCAACCCCTAGCTCAACCACCAAGTTTATTCACTTGGCTTAGAACAATCTAAATCATAATCACATACTTTACCAAGCTATACAATTATGAAATAGAAAGAGAGCTTAAGGAATTCCATTGAAGTTTAGAAGCTCAAACCATTACCCAACTCAAGGAAATCACCAAGACTTAGCTACTCATAGAGGAAGAAGATGAAGATGCAGCCTGAATAATAGAGCAGGACTTAGCCATAGAAATGCTACACATGAGTCTCTTTAAATTCTGCTTCTCCAAGTGTTGCCGAAGCCTTCCACAGCGTCTCCCCTCCTTTTCTATTTCGCATCACTGCCACTTTTTCACACCAGCCGCCACACACCCAAGTCGATGCTCCCTCCTTCTTTTATTCTATTCGGTGTCTTTCTTTCAGACTCACAACTTGCCCTCCTTTTCAAGTGGCGGCCCAGCTTGATTTTTAATTTCGATCAATCATTCCCTTTTCCATTCAATAATTTCGGCCCACACTTCTTCCTCCTCTCTCATTTCACGTGGTCCCGTATCTCCTCTCTTTCTCTTATTTAGTGTGTGTTTGGCAAAGCTTTTTTTAATAGCTTCTGGGGGAAAAGTGAAGAATAGCTTTTAGAGAATAGATTATAAGAAGAATAGATTATGAGAAAAAAGTGATTTTGATAAAATGAGAGTGTTTGGATGTTTTGATCAGAATAGCTTTTTTCATGGTCAAATTACTAAAAAGGACATTAACTTTTGTGATAATTACATATAAAGAATAAGATTATATTTTATGTATTATTTAAGGATTAATGTCAAATTTAACAGCCAAGTTTTTCCTGAAGAACGTCTGGTACAAATAAATTTTGGAAGATGGAAAATAACAATGAACAATTAACAAGGATGTAAATTTAACAAAACCGTTAAATTTGACCTAACGGAGTTAAATTATAAGAGAAGAAAACATCTAACGGTATTAAAAATGATACATCTTAACCCATTATTTAACATTAAATTTCATAATTAATACCAAAAATGAAATAATTTTGTCTATATGTAATGTTAATTAATTTAACTAATTTTTTTTAATATAATTAAATTAGATAAATAAGTCTTATAAATAGGATAAGAGGGAGTATTAAAATTTTAAAATTCAAAAAAAAAAAGAGAAAAAACGTTGAAATTCAAAAAAATAAAAAAGATGAGAGAGAGAGTGTGACGTGGGGCCCACAAACAGAAAAAGAACCAATGAGAATGAGAGGGTGGGACCCACAAAGTTGAAAAAGCTCAAAAAAATGGATTCTTCTCAAACCAAGGTTTGGGCCTCCCAAACCATGGTTTCACATGCAAAATAGATTCTACAAAAATTATGAGTGTTTGGATAAATTTTTTCCAAACCATGGTTTGGCCTCAAAAGCAATTTTTTTAATTGTACCCAAACACACTCTTAATCCCAGCTGCCCCTCAATTCCTTTTCAAATCTCAGTCCAAGTCTCTCTTCAGTCATCCTCCCCTGTTCAATCTTTATTCATGTCAGTTCAGCCCACTCTCTAATTCCAATCAACTTCCATTTGGTCAAGCCCATCTTCAATTCATGCCTTTCTCATTCTTCCATTCCCTTTGGTCCAGCTTTATTTAAATAAAGCCCTTACTTGCTTCTTTCCCATGCTTCTTAATTCAGCCCAAAAATAGCACCACCTCCTTTCTTTACAATTATCTCAAGGTTAAATAAGTTGTGCCATGTCATCATCTACAAAATTAAATTCATAAAGGTAATATCTTTTGCTCACAATTAAAGGATAATGGAAATAACAAATATTAATTAAAAATATAACAATTTATCTAATATAATTCCCAAATTATTCTTTCACTATAATCTCACATTAACACTTGATTATGCCCAAAATATTCAATTAGGTCCCATAAAAGCCTAATATTAATTAATAAAAATATATAAATATTGAGTTCTATCAAGCTTAGAGATTGGGGAGGAAGTCTCAGATTAATCAATGCATAAGTTTAAGCATACCATTTAGCAACAAGCCAAGCTTTCAGCCATTTCAAGGAATCATCAGCTTTAGTCTTAACAATAAATACCAATTTATACCCAATGGCCTTCTTTCTAGAGGGTAGATCAATAAGAGGTTAGGTACCAGCCTTTTTAAGAGCCATTATTTCTTCTTCCATCATAGTATGCCAACCAAGATGGGCTAAGGCTTGGTTAAGGGTAGTAGGGGTGGTGATGGACTCAAGGTTTGCCACAAGGGAAGAAGATATAGCGGATAATTGTAGGTAAGACACAAAATTCGATATAGGATATGTGCAATTAGTATAGCGTTTAGGGGGGCAATAGGTAGGTCATTGGATGGGTCAACTACAGAATCAGACATAAATGTATCAGGGGTAGGACTGGGAGGGCCGGGGGACTTAGGAATGAAAGCCAATGATGAAGCATATACTAACAGAGTTGTAGAGGTGGTAGCATCAGTCTCAATGGTTATATCAGGAACCGAAACAGCAACCTGAACTGGTGGGACATGATAAACCAAGAAATCAACTGACATATCCATGACTACGGAAGACTTAGACAAGACTGAAGACTTGAAAAAATGAGAGGACTCATGGAAGGTAACATCAGTGGACACAATAGAGTGATAGAGATCATGAGAGTAACATCGATAATCTTTCTGGACACGATAATAACCAAGGAAGACACACTTTAAAGACTTGGGATAAGTTTACTAACACTTTGAAAAACATCCTGAACAAAACAAACATAGCCAAAGATTTCGTATCAATAAGGAAAAGTGTATTGGTAAGGAACAGAACATAATATGGAATGTCATGACTAAGAAAAGCCGAAGGCATACGATTGATGAGAAAATAGGTAGTGGACACGGTATCAGCCCAAAAGGGTGTAAGAACATAGAATGAAGCATGAGAGCTCGAGCAGTTTCTAAAAGGTGGCGATTCTTTCATTCAAAAACACCATTTTGAGTAGGTGTATCAATACATAAGGATTGGTGAAGGACACTATAGCTATGTATATAGCTATGAAAGGGGCAAAAAAATATTCTTTCGTATTATCACTTCGAAGGAATTTTATAGGAGTATTGACTAAGTTTGAATTTCAGCACAGAAATTTTGAAAATAAGTAAATAATTCATAGCACTATTTCATTAAGTAATGCCAAGTTGTTCATGAAAAATCGTCAACAAAAGTAATAAAATAATGATAACCAGTTTGAGATAAAATTGAACAAGGACCCCAAATATCAGAATGTACAACTTAAAGGGAGATGCAACCCGTTTATTGACTTAAGGTGCCAAATGAACACTATGGTGTTTGGCAAATTAACATGACTCACAATCTAAAGCAGACATAGAAGAAAACTGAGGATATAACCTTTTTAGAAACAAAAGTGACAAATGACCGAGATGACAATAAACTTTAAAGGGAGACGACCCACTAGAACAGGCAACAGAATGCAGCACCTGATCATCCATAATGTAATGCCCACTAGAGTTATAGCCTTTACCAATAATATGCTTTATCAATAAATCCTGGATCAAATAATGGTCAGGGAATAGTAAGATGAAGCAATTGAAATGATGAGTCAGTTTACTAGGAAACAGAAGATTAAATGTGAGATCGACAATATTAAGGATAGAAGATAATGAAATGGAAGGAGTAGGGTTAATAGTGTTTGATCCAACTATACTGATGAGGGAACCATTGGCAACGTAGATGGAAGATGAGTTAGTATAGGAGGCATACAATGAAAATAAGCGATGGTTACTTATCATGTGGTCGATACCACTAGAATTAATAAACCACTTTGAGGAAGTAGCAGTAAGACCAGAGGGCAGCGTGCCTATAGATAAGGCTATGGTAGAGGGTAAACTAGGGTTCGACTGATCATTGGTCTAGGAAACATGAGTAAAGCCATGCATCAAATCATGCTACTATTTATTCTATAATTTTGGACAATTTTTCTTGATATGACCAGGTTCCTCATAATAATTACAGATAATATCACCATAAGTCATGTACAAGGCACTAGAACCCTATTTTGATCCATAATTCTTGTTTTCAAAGGGACCCCTACCTACAAAAACACTCATATTTGGATCCACAGATGGACGTGTCACACCATCAGCATAAAGAACACATGTGAACATATTTTCAAGAGATGGGAGTTTTTGACTGGACAGAATCTGAGAGCAAATGGTCTTATACGAGGGATCAAGGGCTTCAATAAAACCAATGATGGCTTGTAGTTCTAGATTCTTAATGCAAGTCACAAGATCTGCTTGTGGAGACATGAGGACTTTCTTTTCCTCACACAACTGCTTATAGTTCAAAAAGAAGTTCTTCAATAGACGACCCTACTACTGAGAGTGATAAAAATGTTTACAAACTTCGTGAACCCAAGTGAGGCTCCCTTTACCAGAGAATATAAATTTCAGATAATTCATTATTTCCATTATAGTAGTACAATGACTCACTTAAGACAAGATCTGGGGTTCAATAGAATTTCTAATTCAAAATAAGATTCTAGCATCAGCCCTTTTCCAAGCGACCAGTTTGTCTTTGTCACTAGGGGTCGTCAGTTAAATGTTCTTCCTTCTGAATGCCTATAATATATATCTTAACAGTAGTACTCCAATCACTATAATTAGTCTAGTTTAATTATGAGAAAGTAATCTTAGCAGACATGTGTAACACTTTAGTTATCTTAGAGTCAGCCATAGAATCCATAAGCTAATAATAATAACAAAGAAGTCCAACCGAGGAGAAAATCTCCCAATTGGGTCACAAAATCGTACAATAAAAGAAGGAGGATAAAAAAGGGCGATGAACAGTAGCCAAAAAATGTGGAACAATGTCAAAACAGTGCTAAACAGAACCCAAACCATGCCAAATAGTATCAAAACAGTCTCAAACAGCGACAAACAGTTCAAACAGTGTGAACAGTAATGCATAATGATAGAACAACATCGAAATAGTGATGCATAGTGCTAAAATAGTGGCTAAATAGTATCAAATAGTATCAAAAATAGTGATGAATAGTATATACCAAAAAAAATTTCAGAGATCAACCACTCTCTGACACCATGTAACAAAAGTATTTGAATGATAAAAGAATTGTATCTTTTCATTCACAGGAAGGTATAATATATATACAAAGAGTGAGAAGCCTATGTATTAATTGCTCCTAAATGAGGGAATCGTAATGATCAATCAATCCCTTTAATTATGCTAATTGATCTAATACTAATGATAGAATATTTCCTTAACACACTCTAAAGTCTAAACGGTATTGTACCATGTGGCAGCATAAAGGAGTCTTCAAATTGGTATTCAAACAAATTGGTTCAACCTCACACATTGCCACATCCCATGACTCCAAGTGACAAGAAGAAAAGAACAATATAATAAAATGAAAGGAAGGGAAATGAATTAAAATAAAACAAAGTAACATATCTCTCTCTTTTTTTTACCCATTGATTATTATTATTATTTATATCCTAAACTAAACTTCTTCTATTTTTTTCAACATAAGATATTTACAAATATATTCCCAAGATAATGCATGAACTTGATATCTTATAAAATCTCAAGAAAATCATCTTAAATTAGCATTGATAACAACCCAATTATATCAAAATGTGTCTCAAATATATTAAAAATGTGGAGTTATCAATAACACACACATATATATTAAGGAAAGAAATTCAACTCATGATTTCAATCCCAATGATCGGTTTTCAACTTGTAATACAACTTTATTTTCTTTTCAAGCATTCTTATCGATAATTTCCTTGAGTTACAAAGACATATCTTCACTTCGCATAACAAAACAAGTAGATAAATTTATGAACAATAATTAACTGAAAGAGTATACTTTATACACTTTCCATAAACTAACATAAGAACAACGATAGTTATTGAATCATCCATCAAATACCTTTACCAAAGTTTTCATATTTTTATTTCTACACTTCATTATAGAGAATATATGTCTTTGGATCAATTAATTATGCACTCATCACACATACATTCACTACAAAAAAATTTCTTTTTCCTAGGGATTAAAAAAGGCCACTACAAATTTTGATATTTATAGCGGTTTTTAGGCAAATCGCTACAAATTCGTAATTCACCAAAATCCTTGTAAATTGTGACAATATATGTGACATGTAATGGAATAAAAAAATTGTGAATTATGGTGCACATACAATGACAAAAACATTTCAAGTAGTGGTCTCACACAACATGACTAAGTTAGGACAAAAAGGAGCAATTTTGTTCTTATAAAGGCCTTATATAATAACCCAAATTGAAGTATGGAAGGGAACAATTTTTGGGCCAATATATATTTCAAAAATTTGCCCAAAAGGAAAGCAAAAGGAAGAAACCACAATTTCATACAAAAAATTGGCAAAAATGTAAGGGTAAAATAGTCATTTGGCTAAATAAAAATTAAAAGCCAATGTTTTCCACTTTCATATGGTGTGGGACGTCCAAAAAGAGGGAGCAAGAAGGAAATCAATGTTGGTGGATAAATATACCAAGGGATGAAGAAATTGTGGCCAAGCACAAGCATGAGTTGAAAAGTCAAAGTAAATATGTTAAATTCCCATTAGATAGTATAATTCGAGAAGGCCTTTTAGCTCTTTTAAGAGCTATATTTCGGTCAAGTGGAAGAAGCAAAGAGAAAGCTTTTGGTCATGAAAAAAGTAAGAAGCCAAAAGTCAAATTTCTCAAGACCTTTTAACATTAAAATAATAATTGCTTAAGGAGGTGGATTGCGATATTCTTAAAAGATAATTATCCCTTCTAAAGGCCTTATTTTTTCGGCCAACTAAGAGAACAAGAGAGAGAGAGAGAGAGAACTACTTGAAGAAACAAGAATAAGAGAGAAGGAGCAAGGGTTCAAGAAGCAAACAAGGTGAGTTGCTTGTGAAATTCAAGTATGTAAGCCTTCTAGTTTATAGGAAATACGTCTTAATCTCTATGTCTTCTTGAAATACATGTATAGCAAGGCAAAATCAAGAGGAAGAGAGAGGAAGATGGATGATTTTTAGAGAGAGAAAGAAGAGGAAATCAAGGTAAGCTTGAAAACTCTTCCTATCCTAATGATTTATCTTATTGTTTGTGTTTTAGTTGGCTGTTTAGTCTGTTGTGATTTATTTTGTAATGTGGGATGATGAAACCCTAAAGGGATATGCTTCCCAATTTTTCCATTAATCATAGTCAATAAGTGTTTAAGATGTTAAACAAGTGATTAGAGGTGGAAAGGAGGTGATTGATTGGTTGAAATCAGGAAAACACAATTTCCCCTTTTATTTTGACATTTTCGGCCAGACCTGGAACCAAAGGTTAAAGATGGAATTTTGTGTTTTTAATGATTACATTGTGTTTAGAATGGAAAATTGTGTAAGGTACATGTGAAATATGAAGTGTGAAGGCATTAGGGTGTGAAATGACAATTTTACCCCTAAAACCCTAAGTTAGGGGCTGCCAAGGGAATTTTTGCCTTTTGGTAGTTACTTTGGTAAATCTGAAGTTAAAAATAGATTCTACATGTGAAATTGTGTAGGAATAGCCTGGGTCATAATTTTTGGAAAAGTATAGTTAAACCGGGTATAAAGGGACTTGGACCGGGACCCCAGAAGTATTATAGTCATTCCGTAGTTTTAAGCTAAGATAAACAACAAAATGAGTTTAGGATAATACATTAATGAGTAATAACTCATTTTTTGTAAATTTGGAATTTTACGATCGGATAGTTTGCCCAAGCCGGATTAGGGTTAAAGAATAGTTAGCGAGCAGAAAAGGGATTTAAGGACTAACTATATCTCTCATACACTATGTGAGTGTTTATATGCTTTGTGTATGCCATCTTCTGTGATATGATAAATAAACACACACTATCTAGCTGTGGTGTAGGAAAAGCACAAGTACCGTCTGATGGGAAAAGCACAAGTACAATTCGGCCTAGTGAGGACCCAGCTATAATATACAGTGCCATGGGGTATATTACCTAGCCGTGGTCTTGCACCCAGGTGAGGTATGGAAATAGTCAATTTGGCCCTGAACAGTGTGCATACACAAGATTGACAGTGTTATTGTTATGATGCATTAATTATATGATGCATCGCATATTTATTTCTTCACATTTTATATAACTTATTGCATGTTAGTACTGAGATTCGTTTGAACCTCACCCTTTTCCCAACATTTAAAATATTCTAGCAGAAGGTAGTGGTTCTAAGGGCAAAAACTTAAATGCTGGCAATTGAGGGTTTCGGTTTAAGATCTTGAGCTGACATTGGTTATCCTTATTTTTTGTTAGTTTTGAGAATTTTGTATATATTTTACCAACCTTATGTGGATATAACGTAAACAAGTACTATATATCAGTATGTTTATGTTATTTCTACATATCTTCTGAACTATACATTTATTACTCTGTAAATATCAAAATGTTAAGTGGTGTTTGACATTTTTGGTATCAAAGCTAAAAGCGGTTCTGGCATTATCAAAATAGTATATTGATATGGTCTTGTTACATAGTGACAGGAACTATGAATGGGAGAAGACACCAGTGGGATAGTTCACCACCATCGGTGAATCAGCTTCTACTGGAACAGCCAATTCTCAAGGAACAACATCACGTACAGTAATAGACATCAGGAGGTACTAAGATATAATGGATACCCAGGTAGAGGGTCTAAGTTAGGCCAGTGTATGGGCAACAGCCTAAACCAGAACCATCCAGCAGTTTATCTATGAGAGATACGAAGCAGCCACTATCAGATGGTACTGTGTTAGATCTGAGTATCATTGACAGTTCTCGTGTGGAGACAATACATGTGCTATATGGCCTACGATCTAATTAGGAGTTGTGGGATTATATCTGGGGTATATATCAGTGGGTTGTACTGGAACAGTGGATTCTCGAGGGACAACATCACGTACAGTAATAGACATCAGGAGGTACTAAGATATAATGGATACCCAGGTAGAGGGTCTAAGTCAGGCCAATGTATGGGCAACAGCCTCGACCAGAACTATCCAGCAGTTTATCTATGGGAGATATGAAGCAGCCACTATCAGATGGTACTGTGTTAGATCTGAGTATCATTGACAGTTCCCGTGTGGAGACAATACATGTGCTATATGGCCTACGATCTAATTAGGAGTTGTGGGATTATATCTGGGGTATATATCAGTGGGCTGTACTAAAGCATGACACTTTGGTTGATCAGTACACAATATTTCTGGACAACATGGATTCATTATACTGGGAGTAAGTTTGGCGGGGTCTAGATTACCCAAGTGAGATCTAGATACGCACCATGATGTACTTCTTCCTAGGCACAGCTTTCTGGAATCGAAAGAAGAACAAGATCATAGAGTAGGGCTCGAATGACATTTCGTAGAGTTCATAGAGAACATGACAGACTATATGCTGAAATATATATACCAGATGTAACCCCCTGCCTTATTTAACGTAATTATAATTCGATAAAATGTAATAAAAGAGGTTTGAGACCGCTGGATAGTTCAAAACTTATTAAATCACCTACCAAGCAGTAGGACCTTACCAGATTTTCAAAACATCTTTCCTATCTCAGTCTCGTTTTCAATTACCGAATATAATCACCTGTGCAGTTAACTTACATCCGTACATATCAGAGTTCGTAATTTAAACCCCGGCAACCCCCGGGTTCATCTATACATTCATGGAGTTTCAAATCCTGATTAGGGGATTACAGAACCAAGTACTTAAACTATTTATATCTCCAAAATGTAATACAGAAATCCCTATCCAAAATGATTAACCAATAAAACCATATTAATGTCCCTAGGAAGCTCTAACCGCTCCGGGTCGCTCGCTTCTCCTTAGAGCCACTCGCCCTGTCTGAAAGGTTAGTTCAAAGGAAAGAATGAGATTCAAAAGAATCCCAGTAGTAACTAAACATTTATACCACATATAAGCACACAGCATGTAAGCAAATCATCATACAGCAGCAGCAGCACATATCACACTCCACCCTCATCCCCTTTCTCCGCCGGGAAGGCACACCGTCCTAACCCGAACCGTTGCTAGCTACTTAGGGACTATTGGCGTGGCAGTGCATACATATAGCCTTATAGCTCATACAGCTAACCGGCTTTCACAAATGGCCCGTCGGCCTCACCTTATAGCTCATACAGCTAACCGGCTTTCACAAATGGCCCGTCGGCCTCACAAATAGCATTTCGGCCCACATATACACATATCTCACACCTCATCCTCATCCCCTTTCTCCGCCGGGAAGGCATACGACCTTCTCCCGAACCGTTGTTAGCTACTCAGGGACTATTGGACTGACGGTGCTAACACATATCCACATAAGTCGCAACATACGAACTTATCACAAATCAATGATACTACGCACATACAATGCATCACATATGGTACGAAAGAAAAGTCACTACCTGATCCCTTCCTGATGTCTCTGGGCACAGTGGGCTCACGCGGATAGCATATGTCAAATCCTATAATCAAAATAGGGACATGTGGTTAATTTCCTTTTCCAAGTTCTTACTTCAATAACACTCTAAGTTGGTATTCATTTGGACTCTTTAGATGGCCATTAAATGCCTATTCATATACCTAAAGGGTTGGGATTACTATCCCCAAAAGATCCCTCTTTGGAAAGCTAAACTCTGATTTTTGGACCCCTCACTCGCACCCCTCACTCGAGCACAGAAGGCCGTGCTCGAGCACAACTCCCATTTTCACTCGAGAACATGCGAGCGAGACGCAGGAAGTGCTTGCCCGAGAGCAACTGCCGCGACCAACCTACACTCTCACTCGAGCACAAGAGGCTGTGCTCGAGCAGAGACCTCGCCAGCACTCAAGCACCACGGAAGTGAGGCCCTGCGAGTGACAACCCGAGAGCACTCCCGACTCTCCAACCACAAGCGCACTCGAGCACGGAGGGCTCACTCGAGCACGACCCCAGTGCTCGCGAGTGCCAGGCGCACTCTTGGCATTCACCCGCGAGTGAACACCTGAAACACTCACCCCCAGTGCATTTATGCACCCTCACTCGAGCACGTTCATCCAGTGCTCGAGTGAGTTCTTCCCTCACTCGAGAAATCACCTCAGAAACCAGATCGCAGCAACTGGTAAACTTCTCCAAAATCCACCAAATGAACTCCAATGGTTCTTAAACTTGTGTCAAAGCCCATTATCACTTATTTCAATACAAAGAACCCATTGGCAACCAAAAACAACCCAAATTCAAACTATTCAACACATTCTCACTCTAAATCCTAAATCCACCAAAACCACAACTCAACACATTTCCCTTATTCATCTTCCCATCAATTTCTAATCACTCCCAAATGTCAAAACTGACCAAATGAACAGTGACCCACTAATCAAAGCCTACCCTTCACTCAACATCATAATTAGGTCAATTTTCAGAATTCTCTAAACTATACCAAATGTAATAACATTTGTATCAAACTTCATCAAACACTCACCTCTTACACTTGCTGAATTCAGAACTTGGATTCCTCCACTTTCAAATTTCCTCAAGTTTCCACACACCACCAATCACAAGTCTGAAAACATAGAAAGAGAACTCTTGATCATTTGCACAATATTAATGAGAAGTGTTTAAGCTTGTGAAGTCATTTACCTTCACAAATTTCAAACCCTTCCTTCCTCTTTCTCGCTTGCTCGCCGGAAATGGAGGAAATGGAGAGAGAAATGAGTAGGGGAAGATGATGATCATTCCTTCCTTCTTCCCATACACTTGGCCGACTAAGAAGGAGAGAGAAAGAGTTTAAAAATGTTGACTCATCCAATGGCTCTCATTTGGACACTTGTCATCATCTCATTCCTCCCACAATGATTTCACATAAGCTTACATGTATCAAATTCCACCTCATGTTCTTTCAATCTCAACCATTGATTAAGATTACTAAAGAGTTTCCTCTCCAATATCCGACCAGTCAGTCGGTAAATTTACCGTTTTACCCCTGATTAGTACAATACTCATTAAATTATGAATAATTGCCTTCATTTCACATTGCACAACATATACTTCAAATATGCTTAATTAACATTAATTACATCATTTGAAGTTATTAATCCTTGATTAAAATCCAGGATGTTACAATTCTCCCCCCGAAAATTTAATTTCATCCTCGAAATTGTTACACTACTTGAGCCATAAACTCCGGATATCTTCTTCGCATATCTTCCTTCGCTTCCCAAGTTGCTTCTCTCGGAGTCATTCCCTTCCAGATCACCTTCACATATGGAATGCTTCGGTATCTGAGCCGTCGCTCCTCTCGGTCAATGACCTACTCTGGCTCCACTGCATATGTGAAATTGTCTTGAAGCTCAACATTCTCATACTCAATAATGTGAGACGGATCCGGTTGGTACTTCTTCAATTGAGAAACGTGGAATACGTCATGGAGCCTACTCAAGCTTGGAGGTAGGGCTACTCGGTATGCAACAGGCCCAATCATCTCAAGGATCCCAAAAGGACCTATATACCTCGGGCTCAGCTTCTTCCTCTTGATAGCTCGCCCAATGCCCGTAACAGGAGATACTCTTAGAAAAATATGATCTCCGACCTCAAACTCTAAAGGCCGTCTCCTCTTATCAGCGTAGCTTTTCTGTCGACTCTGCGCTGTAAGCAATCTCTTACGAATAATCTGAATCTGTGCTGAGGTTTGATCAACCAAATCTGGTCCATAAAGCTTCCTTTCAGATAGCTCATTCCAGCACAAAGGCGATTGGCACCTCCTTCCGTACAACGCTTCATACGGAGCCATCTGAATGCTCGCATGATAGCTATTGTTGTAGGCAAATTCCGCAAGTGGAAGAAAGCGATCCCAACTTCCTTTAAAGTCAAGAACACACGCTCGTAACATATCTTCCAGCGTCTGGATTGTTCTCTCTGACTGTCCATCCGTCTGTGGATGATAAGCCGTACTGAACCTCAATTGAGTTCCCAAAGCTTTATGCAGTGCTTTCCAGAATCTCGAAGTAAATCGAGGATCTCGATCAGAAATGATGTTTTTTGGAACACCATGGAGTTTCACAATCTCATTGATGTAAATCTCTGCTAGTTTATCAGGAGAATAACCAGCATTGATTGGTATGAAGTGGGCTGACTTCGTTAGCCGATCCACAATTACCCAAATCGCATCATAGTTCCTGATCTTGGGCAATCCCATCACCAAATCCATGGTTACGCTTTCCCATTTCCATTCTGGAACCTCAGGACTCTGGAGTAAACCAGGTGGTCTCTGGTGCTCAATCTTCACTTTCTGACAAGTGAGGCATCTCACCACGTATTTTGTCACATCACTCTTCAAACCCGGCCACCAGTACACAGATTTCAAGTTATGGTACATCTTGGTCATACCAGGATGAAGAGTGTATCCGCTCTTGTGTGCCTCATCCAGAATTTTCTGTCTCAACTCCGCCTTAAGCGGAACGCAGACTCTGTTCTGATAGCGAACCAATCCTCTAGGCGACCGATCATAACCTGGGACTTCTCCCCGTTCAATCCGAGTTAGATTGCGCTGTATCCAGTCATCTTGCCTCTGAGCTTCTTCAATCTCAGCTATTAGATCATTTTCCTCCTGGGCAACAGTGTAGTTGGCACAGATGATCTGGTTTGTCAAATTCAAATCACAAAAATCTTCAATCAGTTCCTTCTCTCGTATCATCATAGCTGCAACTAGTACAGTCTTCCGACTAAGAGCATCAGCGACTACATTGGCTTTACCCGGATGATATTTTATTTCCAGGTCGTAGTCTTTGAGTAATTCCATCCAGCGACGCTGTCTCATATTCAGTTCTTTTTGATCATACAAGTATTTGAGACTCTTGTGGTCACAGTACAGTTCCATAGTCACACCATACAGGTAATGACGCCAAATCTTCAAAGCAAACACAATGGCCGCAAGCTCCAGATCATGGGTGGGATAGTTCAATTCATGGGGTCTGAGCTGTCGAGAGGCGTAGGCCACCACACGTCCCTGCTGCATAAGGACACACCCTAATCCCTGCCCACTGGCATCAGAGTACACAACATATGTCACCCTGGGATCGGGTAAAATCAACACCGGTGCCGACGTCAACCTCTCCTTCAGCTCCACAAAACAATTTTCACATTTCTCATCCCACACAAACGGCTGATCCTTTCTCGTGAGCTTGGTCATTGGCAACGCAATACGGGAGAAATTCTGGATGAATCTCTGATAGTAACCAGCAAGACCCAGAAAACTGCGTATCTCAGCCACAGATTCTGGCCTCTTCCAGTTCAGTACCGCTTCCACCTTACTGGGATCCACAGAGACCCCTTCTTGCGAGATAACATGGCCTAGGAATCTCACTTCCGATAGCCAAAACTCGCACTTGCTCAACTTAGCATATAGTTGCTTCTCACGCAAAATATTTATTACAATTCTCAGATGATGCTCATGCTCTTCCATACTCTTGGAATATATCAGAATGTCATCGATAAACACAACAACAAACTGATCCAGATATTGTCGAAAGATACGGTTCATGTAATCCATGAAAACCGCAGGTGTATTGGTTAGCCCAAATGGCATCACCAGAAACTCATAATGACCATACCGGGTCCTGAAAGCAGTTTTTGGAACATCTTCTGCTTTCACTCGCAGCTGATGATACCCTGACCTTAGATCAATCTTTGAAAACACACACGATCCAGATAACTGATCTAAAAGGTCATCAATTCGGGGAAGTAGGTACTTGTTTTTGATAGTAACTTTGTTCAACTCTCTGTAGTCAATGCACAATCGAAGACTCCCATCCTTCTTCTTAACAAACAACACTGGAGCTCCCCAAGGTGACACGCTGGGTCTAATGAACCCTTTCTCAAGCAAGTCTTCTATTTGTTTCTTTAGTTCTGTCATTTCGTTTGGGGCCATTCGATATGGGGCCTTAGATATAGAACCTGCTCCAGGCACGATGTCAATTGGGAACTGAACTTCCCTTTCAGGAGGCAATCCCTTAAGGTCATCCAGAAACACCTCCGGAAATTCATTTACCATAGGTATATTACTCAACGTTTCATCGGTTTCCCCTTGCACTGAGAAAAACACTACATACCCCTGGCAACCTTTTTCAAGATACCTTTCAGCTTTAGCTGCTGAAAGAAAGTTCATGCTAACATCCACAATTTCACTCCTCTGAAAAGCAGGATATACTATCCTCTTGTTTCCACAATCAAGTAATACATTATTTGCCGTTAACCAATCAAAACCTAAAATGACTTCCAATTGGTAAAGAGGCAAACATATCAAATCTACCACAGATTGGTGCCCTTCCACAGTTACGACACAACTCAAACAAACTTCTGTGGTTAAGGCCTTAACACCCATCGGGGTTGACACTACCAAATCAAATGGTAACTTATGTACATGCAATCCCAGGCGCTTCACGCAATCATAAGCAATGAAGGAGTGACTTGCACCTGAGTCGAACAATGCTTGCAACAGATGACCGTTAATAGAGATTTTACCTTGTATCAACTCGGGAGATTTACGAGCTTCCTCGTGGGTCATAGCGAACACTCGGCCCTGTGTCTTTGGCCTCTGCTCAGGTCGTGGTCGTGGACAATCTCTAGAAAAATGTCCTGGCTGCTTGCAGTTAAAACAGATCATTTCTCCTCGACAATTCTGGCCATAATGTGATTTGTTGCAACGACGACATTTCTCCTCAATCACAACTCTTTGAGGTTCACGATCTCTGGGTTGATAGGGCTTCTTATCACTGCCCTTAAATGAAGATGATCCTTGGCCTTTCCGCTTCTGAGATACATTACCCTTGCTAGGTTCATTGCGGTGACCAGTAGCTCTACCAGGATACACTTCTCTTAGGTTGTTCTCCGTGATTCGACATTGCTCCACAGCCTTATTAAACTTCTTGAATCGGTGAGTAACCAACCGCTTCCGCAACTCTCGCCTCAGACCACGAATGAGCATGTCTGAGCTCCATTCTCCGTCATCCTTGTACCGGAGATAGGAGGAATACAGGGACAAGCGGATGAATCGGGACAAGTAGTCATCAAAGCTCTCCGTGTCCCCTTGCCTGATGTTAAGGAATTCTGTCTCCTTTTCAAGGCGAACTGATTTCGGGAAGTACTTCTCGTTGAATTCTTGTAAGAACAATTCCCAAGTCAGCGGCACATTTCCGCTCTTCAATGTTAGGGCGATATTCCGCCACCAACGATCCGCATCACCCTCAAGTTTGTAGACCGCCAACCGTGGCTTCACTTCATCTGGACACCCAAGGACTTCAAATATCTTTTCCAAACGATTCAGCCAATCTTCTGCCACTTGAGGATCAAACCTTCCTCTGAACGCCGGAGGCAAATGTTTGCAGAATCTTGTAACCCAGAACTGAAGATCTCTATCCTCTTTGGCTGGTCCCCCATGAGACTCTTGATTCGGAATAGCACGAGATGGGGATTCTGATGGCCGTGCTGATCCCTCAGCAGTGTCCTCATGTTGGGTTCTCTCTTGAGTTTCCTCCGGTGTAGACTGAACCGGAACCTCCTGGTTCTTTGCCTTCTCTGCTCTGAGCTCGTCTCTCAGCTCAGTTATCATATCCCGCTGATCCTTGATTAGACCCATTAGCTCATGCATTGGATCTGGTGGATTTTCATTATCAACCTCCACCACAGGGTCCACACGTGGAATTTTGGGGCGTCCTCTAGTCTTCTTCATTCTACAAATAGCTTACCCCATTAATCCAGCAGAGACAGGATGCACATATAGTCACAAAACTTATATGTATCCAAATCATTTAAACATATATGTGCACACACAACGATCATTCACAAATAACCTTCTATCCCTAAGTCAACTAAGGGATCTATCCTAGCAACCTCTACCCTTGCCAGGACTACAGCTCTGATACCAAAATGTAACCCCCTGCCTTATTTAACGTAATTATAATTCGATAAAATGTAATAAAAGAGGTTTGAGACCGCTGGATAGTTCAAAACTTATTAAATCACCTACCAAGCAGTAGGACCTTACCAGATTTTCAAAACTTCTTTCCTATCTCGGTCTCGTTTTCAATTACCGAATATAATCACCTGTGCAGTTAACTTACATCCGTACATATCAGAGTTCGTAATTTAAACCCCGGCAACCCCCGGGTTCATCTATACATTCATGGAGTTTCAAATCCTGATTAGGGGATTACAGAACCAAGTACTTAAACTATTTATATCTCCAAAATGTAATACAGAAATCCCTATCCAAAATGATTAACCAATAAAACCATACTAATGTCCCTAGGAAGCTCTAACCGCTCCGGGTCGCTCGCTTCTCCTTAGAGCCACTCGCCCTGTCTGAAAGGTTAGTTCAAAGGAAAGAATGAGATTCAAAAGAATCCCAGTAGTAACTAAACATTTATACCACATATAAGCACACAGCATGTAAGCAAATCATCATACAGCAGCAGCAGCACATATCACACTCCACCCTCATCCCCTTTCTCTGCCGGGAAGGCACACCGTCCTAACCCGAACCGTTGCTAGCTACTTAGGGACTATTGGCGTGGCAGTGCATACATATAGCCTTATAGCTCATAAAGCTAACCGGCTTTCACAAATGGCCCGTCGGCCTCACCTTATAGCTCATACAGCTAACCGGCTTTCACAAATGGCCCGTCGGCCTCACCTTATAGCTCATACAGCTAACCGGCTTTCACAAATTGCCCGTCGGCCTCACAAATAGCCTTTCGGCCCACATATACACATATCTCACACCTCATCCTCATCCCCTTTCTCCGCCGGGAAGGCATACGACCTTCACCCGAACCGTTGTTAGCTACTCAGGGACTATTGGACTGACGGTGCTAACACATATCCACATAAGTCGCAACATACGAACTTATCACAAATCAATGATACTACGCACATACAATGCATCACATATGGTACGAAAGAAAAGTCACTACCTGATCCCTTCCTGATGTCTCTGGGCACAGTGGGCTCACGCGGATAGCAGATGTCAAATCCTATAATCAAAATAGGGACAAGTGGTTAATTTCCTTTTCCAAGTTCTTACTTCAATAACACTCTAAGTTGGTATTCATTTGGACTCTTTAGATGGCCATTAAATGCCTATTCATATACCTAAAGGGTTGGGATTACTATCCCCAAAGATCCCTCTTTGGAAAGCTAAACTCTGATTTTTGGACCCCTCACTCGCACCCCTCACTCGAGCACAGAAGGCCGTGCTCGAGCACAACTCCCATTTTCACTCGAGAACATGCGAGCGAGACGCAGGAAGTGCTTGCCCGAGAGCAACTCCCGCGACCAACCTACACTCTCACTCGAGCACAAGAGGCTGTGCTCGAGCAGAGACCTCGCCAGCACTCGAGCACCACGGAAGTGAGGCCCTGCGAGTGACAACCTGAGAGCACTCCCGACTCTCCAACCACAAGCGCACTCGAGCACGGAGGGCTCACTCGAGCACGACCCCAGTGCTCGCGAGTGCCAGGCGCACTCTTGGCATTCACCCGCGAGTGAACACCTGAAACACTCACCCCCAGTGCATTTATGCACCCTCACTCGAGCACAAACATGCTCACTCGAGCACGTTCATCCAGTGCTCGAGTGAGTTCTTCCCTCACTCGAGAAATCACCTCAGAAACCAGATCGCAGCAACTGGTAAACTTCTCCAAAATCCACCAAATGAACTCCAATGGTTCTTAAACTTGTGTCAAAGCCCATTATCACTTATTTCAACACAAAGAACCCATTGGCAACCAAAAACAACCCAAATTCAAACCATTCAACACATTCTCACTCTAAATCCTAAATCCACCAAAACCACAACTCAACACATTTCCCTTATTCATCTTCCCATCAATTTCTAATCACTCCCAAATGTCAAAACTGACCAAATGAACAGTGACCCACTAATCAAAGCCTACCCTTCACTCAACATCATAATTAGGTCAATTTTCAGAATTCTCTAAACTATACCAAATGTAATAACATTTGTATCAAACTTCATCAAACACTCACCTCTTACACTTGCTGAATTCAGAACTTGGATTCCTCCACTTTCAAATTTCCTCAAGTTTCCACACACCACCAATCACAAGTCTGAAAACATAGAAAGAGAACTCTTGATCATTTGCACAATATTAATGAGAAGTGTTTAAGCTTGTGAAGTCATTTACCTTCACAAATTTCAAACCCTTCCTTCCTCTTTCTCGCTTGCTCGCCGGAAATGGAGGAAATGGAGAGAGAAATGAGTAGGGGAAGATGATGATCATTCCTTCCTTCTTCCCATACACTTGGCCGACTAAGAGGGAGAGAGAAAGAGTTTAAAAATGTTGACTCATCCAATGGCTCTCATTTGGACACTTGTCATCATCTCATTCCTCCCACAATGATTTCACATAAGCTTACATGTATCAAATTCCACCTCATGTTCTTTCAATCTCAACCATTGATTAAGATTACTAAAGAGTTTCCTCTCCAATATCCGACCAGTCAGTCGGTAAATTTACCGTTTTACCCCTGATTAGTACAATACTCATTAAATTATGAATAATTGCCTTCATTTCACATTGCACAACATATACTTCAAATATGCTTAATTAACATTAATTACATCATTTGAAGTTATTAATCCTTGATTAAAATCCAGGATGTTACACCAGAGTTGATACACATTCCAGACATAGTATTTTAGTGCCTGGAGATAGGCAACATGACCTTTTGGATTTAGGGCAGTTATGGGGTACCAAGGGACAGAAGTAGTTAGAGTTGGTATCTGTGTTTTTGAACAGGTACATAAGGGTTAATCGTGCTTAACATACGGAATTAACGGGATGAGTGACCCCCAAGAAGTCATATGTATAGTTATGTCCTATTATGTAAAAAGGACAAAGACATGTTGTATAGTAGTTTATAGGTTGTATGGTGTTAATAGCTTTCCCTAACTATTATAAATGTCTGTTATATGATATATATGACATACATGTGTACTCCATATTTTGTAAAATGACAAAAATACCCTTATGATTACATGAAATTTACCTTCTTCTCGTTTTAATATAGTGAAGCATAAAGATGGTGAGAACAAGAGGTAGACTAAGAGGTAAAGGTGATAACCCAAATCCCGAAGCTAGACCTGATCCAATGCAACAAATATTGGGCATGTTAACATAGCAACATACAATAATGAATAACATTAGAGATGAGCTACAAGAGGTGTAACAAACATAGGAGAGATTAGAAAATCGTGAGAGACAGGAAGATGAGCCTAATCGCTTGAGGGACCTCAACTAAAGCCTCTACTTATGCATGTTCTTGAGGCTGATGTTTTACAGACATGGTTGGCATGGTTTAGTTAACACCAACCCCTATATTCTGAGGAAGGTTTGATCCTTAGATAGCAAAGGATTGGTTATCAAGACTAGAGAAGATCTTTAAAATACTGGTGTGCCCTAATGACATTGAAGTCCATTTGGCAATATACAACTAGAAGGAGACACTAATAGATGGTGGAAGAACCCAAGATGATCTTACAAGCCAAAAATATTACAGTAACATGGGAATTATTCCAAGAAAAATTTAATGAAAAATATTTCCCCTATTCATTCGTACTTGATAAGGAGAAAGAGTTCCTTAATATATGTCAGGAGGACAAGGAGAGCTTTGATGCGTATCTAGCTCATTTCATCATGTTATCTCGATATTCTTTATACTTGAGGTATCATGATGATAAAGAGTGGAGCTCTGACATGATGATGTAGGGATTGAAAATAGAGTTGAAAGAGAAGCTGGTTTCCAAACACTTTACAGAGTTCAACAAGGCGGCGGAGGAGTGCCAAATTACAAAGAACAATTTTTGAGTTTGTACTTTGATAGAAACAATAACAAAAAGGGTTCGTCTGGAAGTAGGAGTTCTTCCAAAATATGCAAAGATCAGAATAGACCACTCAGAGGGAACAACAAAAAGCCATATTAGGATGGGGGTTGTAGTAATCAGAGAACCTCATAGAGCAGAACATGTTGGTATTGTCACAAGCCATTCCATCCTGGTAGAATATGTAGCAGCTCACTAGTAAGGTAGAATCCAGCCAAGCGGATAATCTGTTTCCTATGTCAGAAACCAGGGTGCTTTGCAAAGATTGTCCACAATAGCAGTAATAGTCAGAGGAGCCTAGACCAAGAATTTAAGGTGGGGTCTACATTATAGCTCAGGAGGAGGCCAAGAAATGTCCTGAACTAATCCAACATACGATTTCTCTTAATGGAAATTCAGTACGAGTAATATATGATTCAGGTGCTAGTAATTCATTCATTGCATATGATTGTATAAGACGGCTAGGCCTGAGTACACACAAATTTCTATATGACTTGGTTGTGTCTGCTGTAAGACCTTTCTGTTATTTCCACATTTTTCAGAGTGTTTGTGTACATTTTGGTGGTCACATAGAAATAGCATGAAAATATTGATATAAAGTACATGATTATATTACAAGAGCTCCCCACAGGGTTGAAAAATATATACAAATCCCAAAATATACAAAATTAAACTAATAATAACCAACTGCAGCTCTGATTTAGACCGGAACCCTCAATCGATTGTATTTACATTTTTGCCCCTAGAACCACTACCTTATGCGGTAATATTATAATTTTTAGGAAAAGTGTGAGATTCAAACAAATCTCAGTAGCAACACAAATCAATCATATAAAATGTTATAAATAAATATGTTATGTACCATATAGTGTGAATAAAAATTCCATTATATCTAATATATGCATACAATTTAAGGCCAACTCCCCTACTTGTCTGGGTAAACTATATACGGTGTATGCAGACAATTCAGGGCCAACTCCCTTACTACTCTAGGTACCTCAGCTATATCCCCAAACCACAGTTAGGCAATATGCCCCTTGGCACTATTCATATCACTATGCCCCATGCACCCTGTTCACCCATAGAATATAGAAAGCACAAAGCATACAGCTAATTACATAGTTTATCAAAGATAGAGCTACTATCTTAAGTCCATTTTTAGCTCGGTATTAGTTCCTTAACCCTGACCTGGCTAGGGCAAACTATTAGTCCTAAAATTTCAAGTTTACAAGAATTGAGTTGTTACTCATTCATGTACTAATCCAAACTTATTTTGTTAGTTATCTTTACCTTTAAAGTTCAAGGTAATTACATTTGTGCCATTACCTTTTATTTTCATAAATTAGCTAAAACTTCCAGAATTTTCATCAAACTTTGAAAATTCATAACTTTATTTACAAATGTTCAATTGCTATAGTTTTAAAGGCTATGTGACCCCTATTAAGTATATTTTTAAGGATAAATATTTTTGTTAACCAATTATGTGCACAGAATTCTAGTATCAATATTGTTTGCACACTGCCATAACATTATTCCAGTTTTCTAGGTCCAACTTCAATAAATCATAACTCTTAACATACTAATCCAAATGGGACAAATTACATATCAAATTGAAGTTTGATATGTCTAATTTTATTCTAAAAAATCTCACATTCATTGGACACCACTTGATTATCCAAAAACACATGACAACTGGACTGCCACGCATAAATGCTAATTAGCAGCAAGTTTACAATTTTACAATTTTACAATTTGAGTTCCAATAATCCAAAATTTATAACTAGGGGCTATTCCCACACAATTTTTTATGTAGAACATAATGGTAACATCAAATTGGTCAAATTCTCATTCCTTGGTCATGCCCTATTCAAACCAAAAATTAGACATGCCACCCAATAATTACCACACTTCCAATTTAAGCTCTCAACTAGTTCCATATATTCATAAAACACTAGAAGACACCATTTGTATTACCAAAACACCATGACACTTCAAAACCCTAGTTTGACCAAAAATAGGTCAGAAATTACAAGTCCCAACAACTTAACAAACAACATAATTCAGAGCTCAAAGTGAAGCTAAAGCTCACTTCTTTGCCTTTCTGAAGTTGTTTCTTTGATTATCAAACTTTGGTTCTGCCTAGTTGACACAAAACACCTCTTCATAAAAAAAAAAGTATATAATTGAAGGTCTTAGGAAGAGGAACAATGTTTAAGAAGAGACTTTGAGCTAGAAAAGTAGTTTACAAGGAGAAAATCAAGATTGAACCTTTTTACCTTGTTCTTATTCTTCAAATTTTCCCATTCTCTTTTCTTTTCTTTCTCTTTTTCTAGAGTGCTGGCCAACTTTTTGTATGTGTGTAACTGAAGAGTGCTTTGTTAGATTCCAAGTTTTGATGATAACAAAATATTATTGTGTGTTGTAGTAAGTAATTCATATTTTACAATGGTGAAAAATATTACCAAATGTATTTCACAAAGTTTAGAAGTGTTTGCCGTCAGTTTAACTAATGCACTCGAGTGATGGAGCTAGCACTCAAGCACTAAGATATTTTGCACTCAAGCACATTCAAGTATTAGACAAAAATTGTTTAAGAGAGAGTAGAGTCAGAGACAAGATATCAACACTCTACTCGAGCATAGACTCTATAATAGAGTGATGGCCTCATATGCACCCGAGTCCTTGCAAGTGTGGCACAGAGAGTGTTTACCCGAGAGCAAGGTAAAATCAAAATGTTAACTACACTCGAGTGCAAGCGAGTGAAAGACAGGAAGTGTTTGCCTGAGAGTTACCAAGTGCATAGAAGAAAAATTATTCTCGAGTGAACGATGTTACACCCTAGTGATACCTCATCACCTGTGAGTGTGAAATTCAACTCTCTCCATTCTGATGCAAGTGTTGAAGTAAAAGAGTATCTTATAGAAGAATATTCTGTTCACTCAAGTGAGAGTAAGTATGCTCAAGTATGGACCCACATCACCTATAAGTGCAAAATCACACTCTTGATAAAATGGGATACGAGTATTGTCTAGAGACGTGGCACATAGTGTAAAATACATAGGCACTCAAGTAAAAGGATCTACACTCGAGTAAGGACCCCTATCACTCGCAAGTGTGAAAATAAACTCTCTCAAAATCACATGGAAGTGCAAGTATAAAACTAAAGCAAGAAGAGAAAATATGCTATTGTACTCGAGTAAGCCCTCTTAGTACTCGAGTGATGCTCTGTCACAAGACAAAGTGCACCAGTCTTACAGCGATCAATCCAAATATTCCTAGTAGAACTTTCTTCTCGTAAGACTTATAGTAATGTAAGTAGGAGAGAACATTGCTGCTCATAAGACTTGTATACGTAAGCAAGAGAGAAATGTCATAGGTTTGTTTTTCTGCACGTAAGACTTGTTGTAAGGGGGAGAGAAATTTCTAGTGTTAGAATATTTCTGCTTGTAGTCCATTCGAGGACAATTATTGTTTTACGGTGTTCCGAGAGCCCACTGAATCTTGGAAGAATAGTGAAAATCTCAGTAGGTCTTGATCTCTGAGGACTGGACGTAGGCCTGGGTTTTGGGTTAAACTAGTATAACTCTCTGTGTGCTTATCTTCTCAACTCTACTCTATCGATAGCTACTGCTATATCACTACATCAACCAAAAAATTTATCACATCACCTAATTCACACCCCTCTTGGGTGAAGCTTGCCTCTTTCAATCGATATTAGAGCAAGGTCTTTTTCGAAGAGCCTAACAGCTTGAGAAGGCTTCGATAAATGGCAACAATGGGTGAGAACATCCTTCCAGATGGAGCCTCTATCGCTAGACCTCCTGGTTTTGCTGGAGAACATTTTTCATTCTGGAAAGCTAAGTTCAGAGTGTTTGTGATGGCTAACGAATATGGTATATGGAATGTGATACAAGACAGTGACTATGTTCTAATGAAGAAAATCAAAAATAGAGTCATTAAAAAGAGTCAAAGGAATTTGACGAAGATGATAAAAGGTTAGTAACGTTAAATAGTAAAGTTATTTTAATGATATAGAGTGCCCTCAATCAAAAGGAATATTTCCGAATCTGCACTCTACCAACAGCCAAAGATATGTGTGATGCTCTTGAAATAGCTCACGAAGGCACATTAGGAATCAAAGAAAATAGAGTCAATACTCTAATTACAAAGTATGATCTAGTTCGTATGAAACCTGGAGAAAGAATCTTAGAATTTGAACTCAGATATACTCATCTTGTTATTCAACTATCTGCACTTGGGAAATCATTTAACAAAAATTCCTAGGTACGGAAGATTCTTAATATTCTTATGAAAGAATAGGAAGCAAAGGTGACAGTTATCGAAAAAGCTAAAGGAGAGTCAATAAGATCCGTAGCGACTCTCTTTGGTAGCCTTTCTGAGTATGAAGGGAAATTGAGATTCAAGAAGGAACTAGAAGAGTTCGATGATAAAAAGAAAAGAGAAGTTGAATTTAAAGCTATCAATGAAGAAGAATTTTCTGAAAATGAAGATGTTCCTAATAATGATTTCATGGGAATGATCATGAGAAAATTCAAGAAGTTCTATAGAAGAGGCCAAAAGAACTTCAAAAATTATCAAGGTGGACCAAGCAAGAAAGAAAACAAGGAACAACATATAGTATGCTATGAATGTAGGAAGTCTGGACACATCAAATCTGAATGCTCTAGAAACAAAGACAAGAAGAAGCAGAAGAAGAAAGCATACATATCATCTATATGGGGTGATAGCTCGTCGGATAAAGAAAGCGATAACGACGAAGTTGCAAATATATGCTTGGTAGCCAAAGAAGAATCAGATTCTGAGGTAAGTGATTCTGAACCTACTTATGATGAGTTATTATCGGAATATAATACATTGCATATTGAATTCATCAGGGTAGCTAAAGAAATGGTTAGTTATAAGAAGAGAGTAAAAGAATTAGAAAATACTGTCATATCATTATGTGTATTAAGTGAAGAAAAAGATAAGAAAATAAATGATTTAACAAAACCTATGGAAAGATTTACTAAAGGAAGTGAAACTCTTAAAGTTATTCTACAATCTTAGAGAGTTTCCTTTGATAAATCTGGAATCGGTTATAAGTCTGATCAGGATAAAAACAAAGGAAATAAGAAAAATGGCAGTAGAACTTATCTCAAATATTTTAAGAATTCTATGCATACATCAAATCCATTTGCATCATATAGTTATCATAATAGGAAAAGACATTATACTTCATCATGTTATTTTAGAAAAGGACAAGTTATTGGCACGTATAAATGGGTTCTGAAAGGGACACATGTACCAAAAGTATTGCATACTAATCACAAAGGACCCAAGAAAGTGTGAGTACCTAAAACTTGATCACCTTACTCTAGGTATGTCTCAAAGCATCACGAGCAAACAAGTGGCACATTGATAGTGGATGCTCGAGACACATGACTGGTGACAGAAATAAGTTCACCATGCTAGAAACCAGAAAAGGAGGAAAGGTAACTTTTGGAGGTAACCAATATGGACGTATTGCTGGAATTGGTGAAGTAGGAAAATTTGATGGTGTTCAAATCAATGATGTATATTACGTTGAAGGATTATGCCACAACCTCTTGAGTGTGAGTTAAAGCACTGGTAGAGATAACTGGGTGATCTTTGATTCAGAAGAATACTTGATAGTAAACAAAAAGGATCAAATGCTTAACAAAGAATCCATCAAGGCAAAGATCCGAGCTCAAAGGGATAGTAACTGTTATACTATTGATTTAAATGCAAATTCTTCTGAAAATTGTTTTCTTAGCAAATCAGAGGAGAGTTGGTTATGGCATAAGCGTCTAGCTCAAGTTAATATGAACCAACTTGACAAACTAATTAGCAAAGATTTAGTTGTTGGTCTTCCTAAACTTAAATTCAAAGATGACATGATTTGTGAGGCATGTCAAAATGGCAAACAACCTAAATCTTCATTCCAAACAAAGTATGAGATTTCTACTTCCAAACCTTTGTAATTACTTCATATGGATTTGGTAGGTCCAGTAAGAGTAAAAGTTTTGGAGGAAATCTATATACTTTAGTAATTGTCGATGATTTCAGAAGATTTACATAGACTATATTTATTTCTTCAAAAGATGAAACATTTGTCAAATTTATTATGTTTGCTAAGAAGGTCCAAAATGAGAAAGGTATTTCCATTGTCTCTATTAGGACAGACCATAGAGGTGAATTTGATAATCAACTCTTTAAAGATTTCTGCAACAACGAGGGAATAGATCAAAACTTTTCTACACCTAGAACGCCTCAGCAAAATGGAGTAGTAGAAAGGAAGAATAGAGTCCTTATAGAAATGGCAAGGGCAATACTCAATGAAAAAGAAATGTCACAAGTATTCTGGGTAGATGCAATGAGTACCGCATGCTATATTCAAATTGAGCATATATTCGCAAGTTACTTGGAAAGACACCATATGAACTCTACAAAGGGAGAAAGCCAAATCTTGCTCATCTACATATTTTCAGATGCAAGTGCTTCATTCACAACAACGGTAAAGAAAAATTGGGTAAATTTGATTCTAAGTCTGATGAAGGTTTATTTCTAGGATATTCTAATAGAAGTAAAGCATATAGAGTCTTTAATAAAATAACATGTACTGTTGAAGAATCCATTCATGTTGCGTTTGATGAACTTGATTCTAAGATAAAGAATTTTGATAAAGAAGAAATGGATTTGATAAAGAAAAATAAAACTATTTCAAAACAGAATGATTTTGAAACAAATGACTTTCAAAATTTAGAAGATGTCGATGATCAGGCTCAACCAAAAGCATGGAGATATATTAAAGATCATCTAATTGATCAAGTAATTGGAGATATTGATGAAGGTGTCAAAACCAGAAATAGAATACTCAATGAGGTAACTTTTTCTTCTTTTATTTCTGAGATTGAACTTTGTAATATTGAAGAAGCTTTATCTGACAAAGACTGGGTGATTGCTATGCAAGAGAATTAAATCAATTTTGAAGAAATCAAGCTTGGGATTTGGTTCCTCGACCTAAAGATCATTCGGTTATAGGAACTAAATGGGTTTTCAAAAATAAAATTGATAAATAAGTAATCATTGTGAGAAACAAAGCAAGATTAGTAGGCAAAGGCTATAATCAAGAAGAATGTATTGATTATGAGGAAATATATGCTCCAGTAGCAAGACTAGAAGCTATACGAGTACTCTTAGCCTTTGCTTGCATTAAAGGTTTTAAACTTTATCAAATAGATGTGAAAAGTGCTTTTCTAAATGGTTATATTATGGGGGAAGTATATGTAAAACAACCTCCTGGTTTTGAAGATGAAACAAAGCTTGATCATGTTTTCAAACTTAAGAAAGCTTTATATGGTTTGAAACAAGAACCTAGAGCTTGGTATGAAAGACTAAGCAAGTTTGCTTCTTCTTGATCAAAACTTTGTCAGAGGAAAAGTAGATATAACTCTTTTCATCAAACATAACAAAGATGATATTCTAATTGTCCAAATTTATGTTGATGATATTATTTTCGGTGCTACTAACGAATCTCTGTGTCAAGAATTTTCCAAGATTATGTAGGGAGAGTTTGAAATGTCCATGATGGGAGAATTAAACTTCTTTCTTGGACTTCAAATCACACAAAGGAAGAATGGGATATTTGTATCTCAAACAAAATATTTAAAGGAGTTGTTGAAGAAATATGGATTGGACAATGCTAATGGAGCTGATACTCCAAAGAGCTCTACAACTTTGTTGGATGCTGATGTAAAAGGCCCTAACTTCAACAACATTAAATATAGAGGAATAACTGGTTCATTACTCTATCTAAAAGCAAGCATGCCAGATATACAATTCAGTGTTGGAATGTGTGCAAGGTATCAATATGCTCCTAAGGTATCACATACAGAGACTATGAAAAGAATATTTAGATATTTAGAAGACACTACAGAACTTGGCCTATTGTATCCAAAAAGAGGAAACGAATATTTGATAGCCTATTCAGATTCAGATCATGGAGGATATAAAACTGACAGAAAATGTAGCAATAGTCAATGTCAATTCCTTGGAGGCTCTCTAGTATCATGGTTCAGCAAGAATTAGAACACAGTGTCATTATCTTCCACTGAAGCTGAATATATAGTTGCAACAAGCTGTTGTTATCAAGTACTGTGGTTGAAGCAATAACTTCAGGATGTGGGGATATACTTAAAGGAGATACCAATTTACTGTGACAACACTAGCACTATTAGCTTGGTTAAGAATCCTGTGCAACATTCAAGGACTAAGCACATAGATATTCAACATCAATTCATTCGAGATCACGTGCAAAAGAAAGATGTCAAAGTAGAATTTATACCAACACATCTTCAACTCGCTGACATATTCACAAAGCCAATAGCTAAAGATCAATTCTTATATATTCAAAGAGAATTGGGAATGGTTAATCCTAATGAGTTGTAATTTTTTCTTGTTAATTATTATGCTTAATGAGTTTTGATGATAACCATATTGACTTAGGCATCGGAGTATGTAGAAATTGTTTTTGCAAGTCTGTCACTCGAGTGCCAAGTACATTCTCACTCGAGTTAGACAACAATATTCGATTACAGAACTATAGCATATACTCTGCTTTTCGACTTGCAAAATAGGGGTTAACATAGGAGATAAAAGTACCAAGAGGTTACTCAAATGCAACGGGTAAGATGGCTCTCGCTCAAGTGTAAGTTCTTGTCACTCAAGTAAAGTATGACATACCTAAAGTGGAACAAGAATACTCGAGCAGAAGAGAAAGAAATATGCAAATACTAATCCAAAGCATGGTTACTCAAATGATCTAGGAGGATTTGAGTACAAAGATGAAAAATGTAACAAGATACACTTAATTCAGGTACATTTTTACATGCTTTATGAGATGAATTTATTTGTATCACTTGAGCACTGTATGAGCAACACTCAAGCTTAGGGTTGTCACTTGAGTATTGACACTTATATTAGTTACACGATAGCTCAGACCATCACACTTCCTCTTCTCACTCGAAGTGTTGCGTCACTTGAAAGAGATACCTCTTTACTTCCTACCTTTACCCATCGATTAATCAACTTAGATTGCTTCAGATTTCTGTTACAACTCATCAATCATCTTCATAAGGTTAGATTTATCATTTTAGCTTCTTATTTCTTACCCTAACTGAAGAAAATTTCTGAAAATCCTTCTTCAAGCCCCTATTAACTCTTTGATTCTCATTTCAGTTTTAATGGCTATAACTAAAATGCCTTTTGTTCCCCAAAGTTCTCATTCTCCGTTACCTAGTCAGTCTGTCACTAGTACTCTAGTGGCAATACCTTCATCTCTAACACCTTTTCTATCTTCTACACCAACACCTCCTCCTAAACCCAAAACCACCAATAAAATAACTCCAGCCAAGAAACCTTATCCTAAGCCTAAGGTGGCTAAGAAGGATCAACCTCCATAAAAGAAACTGAAAGGAGTAGTTTTCAAAGAACCAATTGTCACTCAGTCTCAATCCAAAGAAGTCAAAGTAAGAGGAAAGAGGAAGGATAAAGAGTAACCACAATAATCTTCTTCCTCCGATGACTCTTTCAATATGCAACTCCGGGAAGTAATGGATAAGTCAAAGCTTGACGCATTGGTTGGAAAAATTGCCTCCCAAGCTGGTGCCTTAAGTTCACATCATGTTGGCCAGTCCAGTGCAGCTACTTCAAGGTTTCCTTCTACTTCACAAGTTCCAGAGGAAGAACAAGTCACAAATCCTCCTGAAGACTTCAATGTTAAGGAACTAAAGGCACTAAAATAGAAGGTATATAATTCTGAGTTTGCACATAGAAATTTTTGTCCTATAGTTTATGTGGACTTAGATTATCTAAAGAAAAGTTATAGTTTGGATTTTCATCCTTTTCTTGGATTCTATGATCCATGGCTAAATGTGCATCTCCCTTATTCACCTTCTATTGTGAGAACCTTCTATTGCAACATGAAAGCCCATAACATATACTCTAGGACCAGAAAGTTGATAGAGGAAGCAGTATCTACCACTGTTAGAGATCAATTTATTATGATATCTGCTACTATCATTAATGATATACTTGGATATGTTGTAGCTTCTTCTGATCCACCCATACTTACTGCCAATGAAGCCTTCTGATATTTGATTCCAAATGATCCTATAGGTCCTCTAAATTTTAAGCCTATTGACATTCCTAATTCTATTCGAGGTTTTCATTACATATACTCTCGTAGCATTATTAACAAATCCAAGAATTATACCTATTTTGCTCAAAGAGATTATTATTTATTGGCCTCCTTCCTAGCCGGGTAATGAAGAAATGTGGGGGAGCTTATTTTTGGTGAGATGAGAAGATTTTGATTTTCTTCATCAAAATCCGCCACCATACCATATCCATAACTTGTGTCTCTCATTCTCAAGAAAAACAAAGTGTGGTATTTAGAGGGAACTGAAAGGGTAACCATTCCGAGGTTTGGCAAGACTCAATTAACACATATGAGTATCAATCTTCCAGTGAGTCAAACCAGGGCTACATCTCAGAGAGAAGCCACTCCATCGAGAGGTGATGAGGCTCAATCTTCTACTCAAGGTCCAATTCCAGCTCCATCTTTCCTGAATGCATCACTATCAACCTATCTGGCCAAAGTGATCAATCAAGCTGTGACTGGTTTGAAAAAGGAATTGATGAGTGAGTAAGAGAAATTAGTGAACACGATGGAGATATAAGTCTCAAAGTTGGTGGACAAGGCAAATACCAACTTTAACATGATATTCAAGACTAAAGAAGATATGTCGAGAAGAATCACTGATATGGAAATCTTCTTGTGCACTCATTTTCTAACTACTTCTCCTGAGGTGCTACCTGAGTCTACTCCTACCACATCCTCACCTTCTCAGACTCAGACTCATGTTCTCTTCACAGACCCAGATTCTAATGTTGATATCACTTATGATTGGTCACCTTCACCACCACTTACAGCCTCTATTCTGTTAGAACTGGCTATCACCCAAGAGGGGGGTGAATTGGGTGTATAATAAAAACTTAAGAACTTTGAAAATATTTTTGTATCTTAACGAAAATGGTAAGTATGAAAGTTTATAAATCAACAGTTAGATTAAATAATATATGCTAGAAATATAAGAGCTTAGGGAAGAGAATATGCAAACTCTGATTTATCCTGGTTCGGTCCAATCTGTGATGGCCTACGTCCAGTCCCCAGGCTCCTCCTGAGATTTTCAAATCCACTATCTTCTCGTTTAATCCAGGCACAAGAAAAGCCTTTACAATCCCACAAGTTTAACCGGGTACTTGTGAAACCTTTTACAAATCTCTCACCAAGATACTCCCCCTTACGGCAAGTCTTACGAGTAGAGCAATCCCGAAGATCTTCCTCTCCTGCTTACTCATGCAAGTCTTACGAGCAGCAACGTTCTCTCCTGCTTACACCCCTGTAAGTCTTATGAGTAGCAACGTCCTCTACTGCTTGCACCTTGTAAGTCTTACGAGCAGAATGTCTTACTGGCAATTCTCTCTACAGCTTCTCCGTAAGAAAATCAACCCTCTCAAGGTCCCTCTACCTTGAGATCAACTCAGAAATATAGATGAAAGTGTTTACAAACTCTCTCATAGAGTAGATATAATACCCACTGAAGTACAATACAAATGATCACTCTCTCATTAATAAGTAATACAGAAGCTGGAAAATAGAGAGTGTTTGGGTAGAAGCAGAGGATTCACATTTCTATCATTTTTCTCGTAGTTGCTCGCTGTCTCTATTTTCTCCATTTTTCATCGATGTTGAATGCTCTCTCATTTATAGTTGATGAATATGATGGCCGTTGTGAGCATTCGTCCGTTAGAGTCATTTTGACCGTTGAGCATATTTGAAAAACAAGCTACTTGAAATGTCCGTTGCAGAGTGGAGCATCTCGTTGAACAGCAGGAAGATTCATTTTGAGCTGTACATCACGTTTGGAGCGTTTTGTGTTTCAGACAATCTCTCATGGTGGGTCAGTTACTTGTCGTGGTTGGTAGCCGCCATTCGGTGTGTAATGATGGAGTTCACTGTAATTGAATTTTATTTGAATCTACAACCCGAACGTTTAATATCCTGTTTCACACTGCAAAATACTTAATCATTAATATGATGAAGTATTAGTCATGGGTATGTTGGATCATTGGTCAAAAGCTAAATTTCTGGCTTCTGGGACTCATCACGTTGAGTGAAAACTTTTCCATACGTGACCTCCATTCTTGAAGATGCAATCCAAATATTTAATCTCCTGTTTTACACTTGAAATATATGTTAGTTAATGTTTAGGAGCAATAACAAGTGAAAACATAATGATTTAACCACGTTTGGATTGATTGCTGTGAGGCTCTGAACTTCTACGTTGCTTCTGTCAGAACCTCACTCGAGTTCAATATGGCTCACTCGAGTGCAGTTCATATTTTCACGTTTTGACTTCCTCTCGGGCAAGCACTCGGTGCACTTCACTCGCATATGCTCGAGTGAATTCTCGACATCACTCGAGAACAACCAGTCATGCTCGAGTGCGTTTCTTGCTTTCACGTGCATGCTTCTTCTCGGGTTATCACTCTCATGTCAAAACTTGCATGTGCTCAAGTGAGAAATACTCCAATGCTCGAGCATGAATCCTAGTGCTCGAGTGTTACAGATTTCTTCACGTTTCAGTTGCTTCTGGACATCACTCGCACAACTTTTTCAGAGAGATAGTTTTTACACTCGCGGGTGATGTGGGGCCACTTTAGAAAAAATTTGTTTATTTGATTCAAATAATGTAACATAAGAATGCTCTTACCATATGCATTCCAATGCAACAAGAATCAGCTCCAAACTCCTTGTATTCTGCAAGTTATTATCGAAAGAGTGTATATTTCGGTAGACTGCACAAGCGTCAACTTCCAGAAGGCATAGAACCTAGAATATACTCTCAAATTTAATCAAATTACCTATCCATGGAAAGCTCTTTGAGTCTAGTTTCATTTGGCACTGGTCTTGTCTCAATCCGATGTGTAGTTTGTAAGTTACGTGCAAAATACCAAACCTGTCTTGAAAAGTGACGGTGATTTCAGTTTCATTTTCCACGAATCATATCTCTTTCATTTGATCTTCTTTCAATGTGATCCTGGTGCCAATGTTACGTGTTATGAGTCTTCTTTCATATGCGATAGGTTTCGGGTCAATCTAATGTGTGGTTTGAGAGATATGATTAAAATACCGGACCTCTATCAGACTGAACGTAAAACAGAGTAGAACAGAGTATTCACCCCATGCTCGAGTGAATTCATCTGTGCTCGTGTGAGTTCATCCTGTGCTCGAGTATTGAGCTCTGTGCTCGAGCATAACTCCCCTAGAAGTGCCATAACTCATATATAAGTCATCTTAGCTTCGTATTAATCTATTCCAACCATCATTTGATCATAGAAACCTCCGGAATCATCATAGAAACCTCAAGTATCACTTCTAACAACTTGAATCTTGATATTCATGATAGATCTTCCAAGTTCTTCATTCTTCAATATCTTTCTTTTTGATTTTTCTTTTAATAATCATTCTCCATAACCCAAGTAAGCATCACCTTGACAATCTTCAATTTCTTTCTTCTTCTTCCTCTTGTTCATTTTCATTAATTCACTCTTCTTCATTCTTTGCTTGACTAATCTACAAAATATGTAACATTAAATATAGTAGTTAGTCAAAGAAATACATTATATAAACCTTTTGCTCTTATCACTTCACATCTATATTTGACATCATCAAAACTAATCATATCTAACATATTCCTTAGCTATCATCTCCATTTTTTGAGCCTGAGCCAATTGATTCTTCCACTGCCATGGTGCTCTTTACCCCACTATCTGATTTCACTTTTCCTTAGCCCCCTTCTGATGCTGATAAAATGGGGGAGAAGGATCTGTGATGGTTTCTTAGCTATTATAGTCTGATATGGGGAGTTGGAGTTTTGTTTTGTTTTGGGTAGCTTTTCAGTATTGGGGTAGGACTATTGTTATTTAAGCTTTTATGGTTTATTTTTGCTAACATGGTTGTATATTGGGTCTCATAGGTAGATGTTGATTCAAACTTGACATTTATACTTTACAAGTTCAATGGTTATTTTCAAGTTTGTTAAGCTTTCTGTTCAGATTTAATGGTTCTAGTGATACTATTACTTATCTTGGTTTTAAGTGTCCATTAGAAGTATTGTAGGAAACAACTGAGATTAAGTGCAAAAATCTAAAATTTGGTGAAATATGCATTTAAAAATGTTTTCAAAATCAAGTTGTTTTAAAACTCATCACAAAGGTTTTGTCATCATCAAAAAGGGGGAGAATGTTAGATTCCAAGTTTAGATGATAACAAAAGATCATTGTGTGTTGTAGTAAGAAATTCATACTTTGCAATGGTGAAAAATATTACCAAATGTATTTCACAAAGTTTAGAAGTGTTTGCTGTTAGTTTAACTGATGCTCTCGAGTAATGGAGCTAGTACTCAAGCATCAAGCTATTTTACACTCGAGCACATGCAAGTGTTGGATAGAAAGTGTTTGACAGAGAGCAGAGTCAGAGACAAGATATCAAAACTCCACTCGAGCATAGACTCTGTACTTGAGTGATGGCCTCATGTCACCCAAGTCCTTGCAAGTGTGGCACAAAGAGTGTTTACCCGCGTTCAAAGATTTCAAACGTACGCATGTCATTTCATAGTAAAATGCTCCACTCCACAATGATTATTATTCAACGGGCAAAATCATCTAGCTATAAATGTAGAGCTTCAGAGACCATCAAAAACAACAAAGTGCAAGAATACGTACAAGCAAATTCACGAGTCTCTGTTATTCATATTTTCTCTGTATTCATATCATTCTTCAGTGCTTACCATATTTGCTCTGTGAGAGAGTCTGTATACACTTCATATTCTATTTTCTATTTGATCTCAAGGTACTGGGATCTTGAGAGGGTAGATTTCCTTATGAGAGGAGCAGTTGAGAGAATTCCTAGTAGGACTTTCTGCTCGTAAGACTTACAGTGGTGTAAGCAGGAGAGAACGTTGCTGCTCATAAGACTTGTATACGTAAGCAAGAGAGAAAGGTCATAGGTTTGTTTTTCTGCATGTAAAACTTGTCGTAAGGGGGAGAGAAATTTCTAGTGTTAGAATATTTCTGCTCATAGTCCAATTAAGGACGATTGTTGTTTTGCAGTGTTCCGAGAGGCCACTGAATCTTGGAAGAATAGTGAAAATCTTAGTAGATCTTGATCTCTGAAGACTGGATGTAGGCTTAGGTTTTGGGCCGAACCAGTATAACTCTTTGCGTGCTTATCCTGTAAACTCTACTCTATCTATAGCTACTGCTATATCACCGCATCAACAGAAAATTTTATCACATCACCCAATTCACCCCCCTCTTAGGTGAAGCTTGCCTCTTTCATGCTTTAGTTAAATATTGATCCTTGACTTCTTTAAGTAGTTGGTCGAATTTATGCCCAAGAAAGTAAGAGAAGATGAGATGTCAAAAGTGATGTTGTCTTGAAAAGGTACCTTGGTATGCAAAGGTGGCTTAATTTATTGCATGGTCTTCACTTTTCATTTTCTCTCTTCCACCATAAATGTTGGCCCTTTAAAAGATAATTATCTCTTTAATATCACAAATACACAAGGAATATTAATGAATAAAAATTGGAATGTTACATCTACATCCATAGGTGTCAAAGTTGTCACAGCCGATGTTTGTTTGAATTGCATAATAAATGCCAAGGGACACAAATCAACAGTGGATCTGATCTATTTACCGTTGCAGGGCTTGGAAGTAATCCTCGATATTGACTGGCTGATAGCTAATAGTGTTGCTGGACTGTATAAGCAAAAAGGTTATTCTTTGTAACCACAATTCAACATAGAAATCAATGTTAATTTTCTTTCAGTAATGCCAGACTGCAGAAGCAAAAGGGTTATTTATCTCGATCTGTAACCACATGTCAACACAGAAATCAACATTAATTTTCTTTCAGTAGCAGAGATGTTTGCACAAAGGTTGTTAGGGGTACATGGTATTCTTTTCTATGTAGTCAAAGCTAGAACAACATTTGAAAGTATCCCTATAGTGAATGAGTTTCTAAAGGTGTTTCCTGAACATATCAGTGGATTACCTCTGGACAGGGAAGTAAAGTTTACAATTGACCTAAGACCTAGAGCGGAACTAATTTCTAAAGCCCTATATAGAATGGCTCTGAATGAAATGGCAGAGTTAAAAAATTAGATTGAGTAGTTATTAGAAAAAGGGTTCATTCGACCCAATGAATCACCTGTGGGAGCTCCAGTGCTCTTTGCTAAAAAGAAAGATGGAAGCCTATGACTCTGTATTGATTACAGGGATCTAAACAAGGTAACTGTTAAGAACAAATACCTACTTCCTAAAATTGATGACTTACCTGATCAGTTATATGGTTACTGTGTATTTTTAAATATTGACTTAAGGTTAGGATATCACCAGCTCAGGGTAAAAGCAGAAGATGTAACAAATAATGTTTTTAGAACTAGATATGGCCATTACAAATTTCTTGTAATTCCATTTGGGCTGACCAATGCACCTATTATGATCGTGGACTACATGAATCAAATTTTCTATTTATATCTGGATCAATTCATAGTAGTGTTTATTGATGATATTCTGGTATACTCACAAAATAGAACAGAACATGAGCAGTATATGAGAATAATGTTGAACACATTAAGAGAGAAGAACTCTATGCCAAGCTAAGAAATTATGAATTTTTGCTTTTAAAAGTTAAATTTCTGGGCTATGTAGTCTCACAACAAGGGGTCTCAGTGGGTCCTAGCAAAATGGAAGCAGTATTGAACTGGAAGTGGCCAAAGGCTATGTTTGAAATACACAGTGTTTTAGGTCTTATCGGGTATTACAGGTGATACATATAGAATTTTTCTAGAATAGCTTTTCCTTTTAGAAAGTTAACATGAGAAACTCAACCTTATGTGTGGGATGATAATGGTGAGAGGAGCTTCATAGAGCTTAAATGAAGATTAATAACAACACCAGTTTTATCAACCCCAGATCTATAGTTGACCTTTGTGGTTTACACATATGCAAGCGGGCATAGATTATATGTGTTTTGATGCAACAGGGCTGAGTAGTGGCATATGCAACTTGTCAACTGAAGCCTCACAAATAAAACTATCCCACTCATGTCTTGAGTTAGCAGTAGTTGTATTTACATTGAAAATCTGGGGACACTATCTCCATAGTGCAACCATAGAGCTGTACTATGACCACAAGAGGCTATAATACTTGTATGATAAAAAAGAGTTGAACATGAGGCAACACAAATTGATAGACGTGATTAAAGATTAACCTGGAGATCAAATACCATCTAGGAAAGGCTAATGTTATTGTAGATGTATTGAGCTACAAGACAGTGCAGGTAGCAACCCTAATGATTTATGAGTAGAAACGAATCAAAGATTTTAGAGATCTTAATCTATCTAATCTAATTTTGATTAGTAACAACAATGTCAATTAGGTAGAGAATGAGCTTAGAGCAACAATAGAGGAGGCTTAGATGTAAGATAGAAGAGCACAGTCTATCTGAAACAAGATTGAAAGGGGATAAACTGAGGAATATGATTTGTCACTGAGTGGCCTAGTCAGATATAGGAAGCGGATATATGTTCCACTGTAAACAGAATTAAGTTGGCAAATCTTAGAGGAGGCCCATAAGAGTAAATATGCTCTACACCCAGTAGCAACCAAAATGTATCATGACTTGAATTCCATGTATTGGTAGCCAGGGATGAAAAGAGATGTGACAAAGTTTATTGCTCATTGTCTCACTTCTCAAAAGGTGAAAGTCAAGTATCAACTACCATTAGGACTTATAAAGAATTTTAAAATTCCTTAGTGGAAATGGAAGAATATCACAATTGATTTTGTGACAGGGTTGCCCAAGATCTTAAATCACGATGCAATATAGGTAATCATTGATTGATTTACAAAGACATCCTATTTCCTACCAATTGGTATCCATTATTCTCCAGATAAGTTGGAAAAAGTCTATATCAAGGAGATTGTCCGATTACACGGTACATTGAAGAACATCATTGCTAACAGAGATCCTTGCTTCACTTCCAACTTCTAGAAGGTGTTACATGAAGCTTTAGGTACCAAGCTTAGATTCAACATGGCCTATCATTCTTAGATAGATGGACAGACAAAAAGAAAAATACAAACATTAAAGGATAAGTTGAGGGCATGTACATTAGATCACAAAGGTAGTTGGGATGAATTCTTTTCACTTGCAGAGTTACAATAGTTATCACTCAAGCATTCAAATGGCTCTATATGGGCATTGTATGGAAGGAAATGTTAGTCACCCTTGAGTTGGGGCAAAACTATTTGAGAGGCAGTTATTTGCACTAGATATAGTTAATCAAACAGCTGAGCAAATTAAATTGATTAAGCAAAGATTATTAGCTGCTCGAAGCAGACAGAAGAGTTACATTAATAAGAGGCAAAAACTTCTTCAATTTGAGGTTAGCGATTATGTGTTTATGAAAGTTTCACATGTCACAAGCATTGGTATGACACTAAAGGTGAAAAAGCTAAGCCTTAGGTATATTGGTTCATTTCAAATCCTATCAAAGATTGGACTAGTAGTGTACCGAATAGCTTTACCCCCAAATCTAAATAGATTACATGATGTCTTCCACATTTCACAGTTGAAGAAAGATTAACCCAACCTAGAACATATCATTAACTATAAAGATGCGGATGTGCAGGATGATTTGACATATAAGGTCACACTTTACGGGATCATTGATCAGTAGGAGAAACAACTCAAGCATAGGAGTATACCATGAATAAAAGTAGTTTGGAAGGGACTATCTCCTAGAGAAGCTACCTGGGAAACAGAGGAAGACATGTAGAAGCGTTACCCGAAATTCATGAGTATGTACATGTAGAAATTTTGGGGATGAAATTTTATTAAGGGGGAGAGCTGTAACACCCCTATTTTAATTAACCAAAATCCTTGTAAATTGTGAAAATATATGTGAGATGCAATTTAATAAAAAAATGGTGAATTATGGTGCATATAAAATGACAAAAACATTTCAATTAGTAATCACACACAACATGACTAAGTTAGGACCTAAAGGAGTAATTTTGTTCCCATAAAATCCTAATATTGTAAGCTAAATTGAAGCATGGAAGGGCACAATTTTTAGGCCAATATATAATGCAAAAAATTCACTCAAAAAGAAAGGAAAAGGAAGAAGCCACAATTTAATACAAAAAATTGGCAAAAATGTTAGAGTAAAATAGTCATTTGGCTAAATAAAAATTAAAAGCCAATATTTTCCCATTTTGAATGGTGTGGGATGTCCAAAAAGAGGGAGCAAGAAGGAAATCGATGTTGATGGATAAATATGCCAGGGGATGAAGTAATTGTGGCCAAGGAAAAGCATGAGTTGAAAAGTAAAAACAGTAAATATGTTAAATTGCCATTAGATAGTATAATTCAAGAAGGCCTTTTAGCTCTTTCAAGAGCCATATTTAGGTCAAGTGGAAGAAGCAAAGAGAAAGCATTGGGTCAAGCAAAAAGAAAGAAGCCAAAAGTCAATTTTCTCATGCCCATTTAACCTTAAAATAATAATTGCTTAAGGAGGTGGATTGGGATATTTTTATCCCTTCCAAAGGCCTCATATTTTCGGCCAACTAAGAGAACAAGAGAGAGAGAGAGAGAGAGAGAGAGAGAGAGAGAGAGAGAACTACTTGAATAAACAAAAACAAGAGAGAAGGAGCAAGGGTTCAAGAAGCAAATAAGGTGAGTTGGTTGTGAAACTCAAGTATGTAAGCCTTCTAGTTCATGGGAAACAACTCTTAATCACTATGCCTTCTTTAATTACATGTGTAGCAAGGCAAAATCAATAGGAAGAGAGAAGAAGAGGGACCGTTTTTTTATAAGTATATATTTTATAATTAAATAGGAGCATATTTTAGGATATATTTAAATAGATTTATTAATATTGTATACCTATTTAATTATCTTTTATATATTTGTCAATACTTTAATTAACTACAAGATAAAAATAGATTTTGATATAAAAACTACTCTTATCTTTTTTTATATATATTTTGTAGGAGATTATAAGCTTGAAGAATATGTTAACCAAAAGAGATGATGCACAGACACAAATCAACACAAAATATGGGTAGATGAAGATAAAAAAAATAAAATATATAAGAAGTAAGTCTCATGGGAGCAAGAGGCATATAGAGCTGACCCCACTTGAAGCAAAGAAAGAAAGCAATAGATACAAAGAAAGGAAGCAATAGATAAAAATATGTCCTTATGACAAATTACTTTGAAAAGATAAGATAAGATAATATATTATTTAATATTGAGATAAAAGAAGAAAGAAGAATAGTTGGGTCAGATAGACCAAGGGATGCCCGCAAGCTGAGACATAAATAAAATAGCCTAAACTTGTATCATTAAAAGGGACCAACACACATATCTGAGAGGACAAGAATTGGAGCCGATTAGAACTAGCATCCTGACAACAGGGACTTGAGGAACGACAGTAGAGCGGATTAACTTCAGAAGAAGGGTGATTTTGACAAAACATAGTAACCGGGGGACACTTCATCACCAATGTTGGCACTTGCGTCAAATAGTTAAGTCAAAGAAAGCTATGAGTTAGGCTAAAAGCCTGTTGAGGTATCTATTGGAGTAACTAAGTAACCGTATATAGGGTCGCATCAAAAGGGGACTTATAACAGCTCAAGATGAAAAACAGAAAAGAAAATAAATAAAGCAAATTTCTACCTGAGGATCCTTAGTAAATTAAATTAAAAGCTTGGTTGAATAGGGCATCTGAACTTTTCTAGAGGAGCTTAGTACTATAATATTCCTTTACTAATCTTGTTGTTGCACTTAATACTTGCAGATCCTTTGATCATGGGACGTTAAGAGAATATTACAATTGTTTAAGGATATTGGCTTATTGATCTATTCTTATAAGACATTAACTTGAATAAAATTTGATAATACGATCTAATTGTGGTGGTGTGATGCTCTCTGATTTAGGAATTTCATAAGCAATGTTCTTTGTGTTCGGATAATGAGGACAAGCAAATGTTTAAGTATAGGGGAGTTTGATAATATTTTATAATTAAATAGGTTTAGGATAAATTTAAATAGATTTATTAATATTTTATACCTATTTATTTATCTTTTTATATATTTTTCTATACTTTAATTAACTATAAGACAAAAATAGATTTTGATATTAAAACTACTCTTCTCCTTATATATATATATATATATATATTGTAGGAGATTATAAGCTTAAAGAATATGTCAACCAAAAAGGAGGGTGCATGGACACACATCAGTACAAAATATGGGTAGATGAAGATAAAAAAATAAAATATATAAGAAGCAAGTCTCATGGGAGCAAGAGGTATATAGACGCGGTGTCAACACCCTTATTTATTCTGATATTAACCACAATGCACATTTTAGTGGGCACACAGGAATAGCATAGATATACTGATAATAAGTATATGATTATATTGTAAGAATTCCCTACAGGGATTGTATATAATAATTACAAACAATATAACCGTATAGGATTACTAGGGTGTCTAAACCCGTTACAATGAAACGCAGACATCTTCCCGTCTTTGTTCCACCCCTAAGTTCCTCTCATGCAATTCTCTTTTATGTTCTCAGAACACCTCTTGTATTCACCTATTGAAATGGTTGGTTAGGGAGGGTGAGATTCGAGGGAATCTCAGTAATAAATAGTTACCAATGTATGTAAAATATATGTTGTGTGCATGACATGTTAGCTTTAACTATATGCATGCCCCATAATGACATTTATGCATGCTCAATGCATCACATACTATACTCATGGCCATAACATATATAGAAATAGAGATTTATCATTCAATATGCTCTATGCAATCAAGTAAAACAATCATATACATCACTACACAAGCATAAATATCAAATACATGCAAATAGGGTAAGTTCACTACATCTTGTATTGAGTCCTCCTCTTTTTCCTTTTCTTCAACCATTAAGGATACTTCCTCTTTGTCACCTCATTAGCCTAGACATATAACCGTATGACTTGTTAGAGTTGTAATATCTCGAATTTTGGGCTAGGACTTTAAGAATAAGCTTGTATTAGGCAGACGACTAAGCCCAAATTGGGAAGAGTCCCAAGAATGATGGGAGATAGAAAGACTCCAGGGGAATATGTGATCTGGCCCTACCGGACAGAGGGCTCGATATTTGTAAGCAGTATGATCAAGTGTTAGTGTGGTTGTGCACAGGACACATATATGGTGCCATTGGGTTGGTAGAAAAATGTCACCCAGCTATGTCATGAGGTATGGGACTAATTGGTTAAGCAAAATATACCGGTATAGGTGTGCATATGGTATTTTTATGGGCGACAAGTGTACCTTGCGTTTTTGAAGTAGACTCCGGTATATGGCGCCATGTAGGGTCTACACATATATATTCTGACGTGTCATCATTTGGTGGGCCTCGATATGCATGTTACAGTTTTGGGCAAAACCAGAGTAAAATCTTGAGTAGACAACGATAAAGTAACTTTATTAAAGCAACTTCAATAAAGTAAGCAATCATGACATAAATTTTATCTTGGGTGAATGTGAAGGTGACAAGTGTCCTTCATAATGACACTTACCTTTTTTATTTTGGGTTGGCACCACAAGAAGGTGACACTTGTCCCCTCATCATGAGATTCATAAAGTGATTTATGTGTTGGCACTTTTTGGAGGTGACACCCAACATAATAGTCAGGGGAATCCACCGGTACCCGCCCCGATCGAATACTTGACTTCATGAACACTGAATCCAGGAGTCCAGGAAAATTATCAGGCCTCCCCTTTTCCTGACATGTAAGGACAATTAAAAAGAGAGAAAAGGGGAAAAGAATAAAGTTTTAACACATGATAACTCAGGAATTGATCTCAAAAAGTAAGATCGCACATGATTTATTCGATTGATCAAAGGGCAAGGATTAAATCATGATTTCTCTCTCTTCTTATTAAAATTTCTTCCAGCTATGATAAATTTCAGAAAAATTGCCAAAATTCAAGGAAAATTGAAAGAGGAAAGAAGGTGTATGAATAGTAACAACTACCGGGAAAACTCACCGATTTCACTACCGAATCGTAGCTTTTGTCCAATAAGTACTTCACAAACCTTTATCTCCTCACCAAGATCTTAACTTCTATGATTTCTAATTTCCTATCAAAGGTGTTTGGTGCAATCCACTGAAGGAAGGTGCTGCCAAAATCAAGAACCGATCACATATTTATGTTTTGGTAATGATATGCTTTAATTTGGACCGATCAGTTTGTTGCTTTGATGAGTATTTGAATTTTTCTAAAACCCTACAAATTCTACCTAAAGGGTTTTCTTGGTTTAATGGTCATATGATGAATATGAGGTTAGAAGTAGTTTTATGATGATATATGATGATTTCTATGGTTGAACATTACTGCTAAATTTGTTCTCTTGGAATAGATTTGTTGTGGTGTGTTTTTTGGTGTACAAACTAGGTCCAAATTTCATGAACTTGTTCAAGATGAAATTAAACATCTTGGGCTTTAATTTGATAGGTAACATGCGCTATTTGCATTAGTATTTTGGGAGATATAAATTTCTAAAGTTTAGGTACTGAATATGGATTAAATCATGGCATAGTTCAGTTAATTGATGATTTTTGGAATTTTATCCCTGTAGCTGGCATTAGTTAGTATTTTTCTCTTAAAATATACTTAAATATGGTCACATAGAATTTTAAACCACTCCATTTGGATTTGTTTAGAATTAATTATGAATTTTTGAAGTTGGATCTGCAAAACTGGTGAAAATATGTGGCAATGAGGATTAAATGCAAATTCTGGATTTATGTGCATAATTCTAGTTTAAGAAGATATTTTTCCTTCAAAATATACATAATGGTGTCACACAGGACTTTAAACCATCCCAATTAGAGTTTCCTAGACAAAGTTATGAATTTTCAAAGATTTTTGAAAATTCTGGTATATTTTGGTAATTAGGTGAAAATAAGTAAGGGTAATTGATAATTAATTTGAACTTCAAAGGTTAAGTAAAGCTCATAAGGTTAGTATGGGCCCATTAAATACCCATTGGACCTAATGTGTTAACTTTAAGGTTAATCAACCAAGGTGTCTTGGGTTATTAAAATTTGGGACAGGGCCCAAAGAATAAAGACAAGTCCTAGAGGTTAAAGTAGCTCATTAGACATTTATTTGTCATGGCTCTAATAATATGGCCATTTATCTAGGGTCATGAGAAGTCAAGAAAGAAGAAAAGTGAAAACATTTACATAAATCTTCAATGGTTGGAAGAAAAGGTACAAGGAGGGAACTTGAAGATGAAAGGTAGGGAACTTTCCTAACTTGCATAACTAGATATGTGTGCTTGTGTATTGATGGTTAGTTGCTTTGATGAATTGTATAAAGCATATGTGAATGAGTGAAGCTCTTTTTTACTTATAATATGACTATTAGTGTAATCTATTAAACATTGAGCATGCATATATGTCATTATGTTGGCATGAATTTATGTAAGCAAGCATGTCATGCATAAAGTATTTCTTGTATACATTTGTTAACACTGTTTGCTACTGGGATTCTCTTGAATCTCACTTTCCCTCACCAACCATATAGGCAGCAGAGTACTGAAGAGAAGTACAGGATGTTGTGCCAGGAGAAAAAGTTGCAACGAAGGAGAATAATTATTTACACACATAACCATTGTGTAATAAACATTAAGTAATTAATTATACATCACTGCATGTTGGACATGTCAAACTTACTAAGCATGGAAATTGATTAGAAATGGGTAATCATATAGTATGAGCCCATTAGTTAATAAATCTTCCATACATAAAAATGAGCAAAGAATCACTCTAATTAAGATAATCAAGAGAATTAAGAAATGATGAGTTACGAAGAGTTACAAACTACTTTATGATAGTTTTTGAAAAGTATTAAATTTTTTTGAAAAACCCACTCAATTACAGGTTCGAATTTTATCCTAAGGTTGGGAATTGAAAGAACTTTATAAATGAATATCACTTCGTGGTTTGAATTCATTATGTAAAACTCATCAGATCGATTACAGAAGTAAGGTGTTACAAGAGTCATGAAAGTCAGCCATGTCTTCAATTCCTACATTTCCCTTTAAATGTCACAATTTCGTAGGTCAAACCAAATCTGAGTTTTGACCCTCAACTTTGAAAAATCATAACTTATTCTCTAGGACTCCAAATAAGGTGGTTCAAAGTCCAAGGTAAATCTATTTAAGTGTACTTTAAGGGAAAAATATTAACCACTGCCAATTGTAGGGTTTAAATTCCCAGAATCCATGACAAAGATTACTTGTCCATAATTCATCCCAGTTTCCATGCCTTCTCTTCCATAATTCATAGCTTAGTTTTTAGACGTCCAAATCATGCATTCTACCATTATTTTAAAGCTTAGGATGTCTACTATTGTTTTGGAAGGTTTCATACTATTTTGACATCATTTACTTATTCAAAAATGTCAAAAAATCCGACTGCTACGCACAGAATTCACACTGGCAAAATTTCAAGTTTTCAGCATTTATTTCCAGTGCTCCAGAATTTTCAACCAAAGGCTATTCCTATACAATTTTTTGTGTATAACAATGGAATCATCAAATTGATGAAACTTCAACTCTAACCCCATGAATAGCCCTTCGCTGAAACTCAGCAACAATTTAGCAAAAATAGAGTTTTATGTTTTCAATCCATAAAACACCTTATTTTCACTTGTAATCCCATGTTTAATCACTTAATTACACTTTCCATATGATTAGTGTGAATTTGGGCAACACTTCCCCTTAGGGTTTGTGCTTTCCAAATTTACAAAACCAAGCAAAACCAACCACAACAACCTTGGATCAACAATAAAAAAGGTTTTGGAGACTACCTTGGATTTCTCCTATTTCTCTCTCTAAAATGCCATTTATCTTTCCTTCTTTCCTCTTAATTTGTCATACTACAAGTGAAATTCGTAATGGCATAGACATTAGAAGAGGCTTTTCATGATTATGAAGGCATAACCACTTGAGATCAAGCCTACTTACCTTGATCTTTGCCTCTTGAGATCCCTTGCTCTTAAAGTTCTTCAAACTCTTCTTCTTCTTCTTCTTCTTCTTCTTCTTCTTCTCTCTCTCTCTCTCTCTCTCTCTCTCTCGCTCTCACTTGGCCAAAATTATGGCCTGAGGAAAGAGATAAGAAGCTCTTAAAATTATCTTCATTCACCACCTTAAAGTTAATATATTTTAGTGCTATTTTACCATGTGAATTTTGCTTTTATGCCTTCATCTTTTTACTTGGCTATAAATACTTCCACATGGCATCATTAGCTTCCAAGTAAATATTTTCCCCCTCTTATTTCCCATTTGGACAAGATGTACAAGAGCTGAGGGAAATAGTAATTGCTTCTTGCATTTTCCATAATTCCCTTCTTCAAATAATTAATTATTCCATCACATTTACTTTTTGACTTCTCAAACTCATTTACTTGGCCACAATTGCTCCAAATTTGGGATATTTATCCCCAAACATTTACTTTCCCTTTATTTCCTTTATTTGGCCAAAAATGGACTCAATTAATTGGGAAAATAATTAGCTTTTTGTTTTATTGGAAAATTATCATTTTGCCCTGACATTTTTATAATTAAATTGAGCATTCATCCCTTTTCTTTGTATTAGGCCAAAAATTACTATTTATTGGGCCCAACAATTGTGTTCTACCATTAACCAATTTGGGCTCCAATAATCGGCTTTTACAAAGACACAAATTAAATTTTATGCCTCATTATGGCTCAAAATTCATGTGGCCACCGATTGCGCTCTTTGCCCATTTCAAGTGTGCCAATATTCACCATTTTATTCCCTTTAATACCACAAAGGTGTAAAGAAATTTTGGTGACTGAAATTTGGGATGTTACAAGCAGACCCTACTTGAATCAAAGAAAGAAAGCAATAGATAAAAATATATCCTTATGGCAGATTGATTTGAAAGGATAAGATAATATAATATATTGTTTCATGTTTGGATGAAAGAGGAAAGGAGAATAGTTGGGTTAGAGGTAAACCAAAGCATGCTCGCAACTTGAGACATAAGTAAAACAACTCGAACTTGTATCTATTAAAAGGGGGCAACGCACAGATCTAAGAGGACAAGAATCAGAGGAGCCGATTAGAACGAGAATCCTGATGGTAGTGACTTGAGGAATGACCGAAAAGCGGATTGACACCGGAAGAAAGGAGTTTTCAACAGATTTGTACTCTTTGTTTCTTTTCTTTTGGCTATTGAATCTAGATTTTATCTTTATTTCTCTTTGGATTTTGTTTTAGCCATTAGTGGCTAATTTTCTTTTTAGAACTAAAGAATCTATGAACTCAGTAGTAAATTAGATTTTATTTCTATGATTTATTAGTTATGATTTATGCTAATTTTGGTCACTTAATCTTGCTTTGTTATGTTCTTTTGATGGTTGACTACCATTATATGTGAATTTGAGCATTAGGATTTACCTTGATAAAGGAAAATTTTATTAGGCTTTGAGATTAAGTACTATAAGATTAGATTATGAAGTAATTTTTTATTAGGACAAACATATACCTAATAGCTGCATATAATTATTGAAGAGTGTGTTTGAGTTATCTTGCCTCTTGAGTAATTAGGTTAAACATAATAATTTATACTTAAGAGAGGGTTGTAAGTGGACCAACATGCACTTATAGCTACTAATACTCGAGATTTACAAAATTAGCATTTTAGACTAACTAATTAAGTGGAAATAAGATTTAGGGAGCTAGTAAGGGGTTAGTAAATCTAGGTTGTGTTTGACATTGATAGTTTTCAGTATTTAATTTCTTTTGAATTTACTTATAACTAGATTCGTTTAACTTCAAAGAAATTGAGATTTTAAGACCTAAAAATTAATTGATTGATCCCTCGTGGGATGATACTCTACTTATCACTTTATTACTTGGCATAACTCATTTACTTGCAGAGCACATCATTTTTATAAAGAGAAAGAAGAGGAAATCAAGGTAAGCTTGAAAACTTGACCTATCTTGATTATTTATGCTTGTTGTTGGTGTTTTGGCTGGGTTTTTGGTTAGTTGTGGTTGATTTTGTAATTTGGGATGATGGAACCGTAAGTGGATATGCTATCCAATTTTTCATTAATCATGGTCAATAAGTATTTAAGAGGTTAAATAAGTGATTAGAGGTGGAAAGGTGGTGATTGGTTGGTTGAAATCAAGAAAACACAATTCCCCTTTTATTTTGCCATTTTTGGCCAGAACTGGAACCAGGGGTTAGAGCTAGAGTTTTGTGTTTTCGATGATTCCATTATGTTTAGGATGGAAATTTGTGTAGGGTACATGTGAATTATGAAGTTTGAAGGCATTAGGGTGTGAAATGACAATTTTATCCCTAAAACCCTAAGTTAAGGGCTAACAGGGGCATTTTCATCTTTTGGTAGTGAATTTGGCAATTTGACATCAAAAATGGATTCTACATGGGAAATTGTGTAAGAATAGCTCGGATCATAATTTTTGGAAAAGTATAATTAGACCAGGTATAAAGGGACTTAGGCGGGGTCCCTGGCGTATTATGGTAATTTCACATTTTTATGCTAAGATAACTAACAAAATGAGTTTAGGATAATACATGAATGAGTAATAACTCATTTCTTGTAAATTTGGAATTTTAGGACCGGACAGTTTGCCAGAGCCGGATTAGGGTTAAGGAATGATTAGCAAGTAGAAAAGGGATTTAAGGGGTAACTCTATCTCTCATAGACTATGTGAGTATTTATATGCATTGTGTATGCCATCTTCTATGATATGAATAATGAACACATACTATCTAGTTGTGGTGCTGGAAAAGCACAAGTACCATCTTATAGGAAAGTACAAGTACTGTTCAACCTAGTGAGGACCAAACTATGATAAATAGTACTAGGGGCATATTACCTAGTTATGGGCTGGGAACCAACTAAGGTACATGAGCAAGTAGGGGTCCAAATAGTCAATTTGAAATTGAATTGTGCACACACATAGGATTGACAGTGTTATTGATATGTTGCATTAAATGGTGTATCACAAATTTATTTTTTCATCTTTTATAGGATTGATTGCATGTTACTATTGATATTTATCTGAATCTTACCCTTTTCCTAACATTTTAAATATTTCAGCAGAAGGTAATGGCTTTATGGGCAAAAACATAAATACCTGTGATTAAGGGTGCTGGTTTAAGATCATGAGCTGATGTTGGTTATCCTTAGTTTTTGTTAGTTTTGAGAATTTTGTATATATTTTACAAACATATGGGGATCTCCTATAATGTAAACAAGTACTTCATATCAATATGTTTATGCTATTTCTGTATGTCCTCCGAACTATATGTTTATTACTCTGCAAATATCTAAATGTTAAGGGTTTTGATAGGATGACTCACACCAAATGGTGCCTTAGTAATCCACGGTAATTTGTAGCAATTGCATTATATAAACAAGTTGAAAACGTGGTGATAGCTTGCTGCTACTTGTAGCGGTGAATTTGTAGTAGTTTCTTCGTGATAACCACTACAAAATGTGGCTTTAAGTAGTGGTGAATTTGTAATTGGTGAAGGGCAAAACTACTACAAATACAAACGATTGCTAGTTTGTAGCAGTTCCTGTGAACTATTGCAAAGTGTCACGAAGACCGAGGTAAGGTTTTGTGATTTATATCAGTTTTTAAGGCAATAACTGGTAAAGATATCAAGATTGTAGTGGTTCCTATAAACTTTTACAAAGTGTCGTGAAGTTTAAGGTAGGATTTTGCAGTTTGTAGTGGTTGATGTAGTGGCTTTTAGGGAACCGCTGCAAATGAAGCGGCTAAATATGCTCCGCAACCCCTCATTTTACCACTTTTTGGCAAAATCGTTCTGCATGCTCTCTCTGGGAAGTTTTCATTAGATATGAGATTATGCTCTGAGTTTTAAGGAGTTAGGCACTTGAGGTAAGTAAAGTTACTAATTTTATTTTATTTTTAATCGAGTAGATTTGTTTCACACCAGTACAAAATCTGTGTTTTAGACCAGCTTATTTAGACCGGTTATACAGGGATAAGGTCTAAAATGTATGATAGGGATAAGGTCTAAAATGTATTCAGAGACTGGTTCTATGAATATAAGGTCTTAAAGATATTATTTATACCTTATTTATGAGTAGCCGGTCTTAAAAGAATAAAAAAAATTAAAAAAATGTACTTTTTAGACCCATTATTTCAATAACCTGTCTAAATAAAAGACCCGTAATTAAAAATTTTTATTTTACTTTTTAGACCAGTTATAGATTATAGCCAGTCTAAAAGTGAAAACTTTTTAGACCAATTATTTTAAAAATCGGTCTAAAATTTATATTTAAGACCCGTTGTTTGAAACAACCGGTCTTAAAATTGCATGCCCTACATAAAATTTCACTCTCTCTTCCTCCCACTGAATCTTAGCTTGCTCATTGAATTCACTTTTTCCTCAAATTTCTGTGACTGTGTTCTTGTTCACAACTCCACCATCCTCTTTCTCTCTAAATCTGGAGCAATCTTTCTCTTTGAACCAATATCTCACAATATAACCAACAATGTTCTATTTCACAATCTTAGGGGTGGCATTTGGTCTAGGTCTATATTAGCCAAGGAAGAGTCACTACCTATACCTTATAGGTAATCCACCTTCATTTCACCATCAATCGATAACATTCTAGCTTTGACTCCTCCTTCCTTAAAAGCCTTGCCGATCGTTCTTCTTCCAAACGATAGCACAAAGAGTGACTAGTCATGAAGCAACTTTCCAGGTTTATTTTGATTTATGTTAATAATTTGAGCTTGATCCTTTTCATATTGTTTATGATATATTTAACCATGCCTAGCATCATATTCTAATATGCTTGAAGTAGGAAATGGAGGTGTTCTGTTTTATAATTATGTCTTTGTTTGAATATGCCTAATGTTGCTCTCTATCTTACTCTCGCCATTGAACTTAGTAATGATAACTTCAGACACTAGCTTAATGTTCACATTATGATATTTTATTTATACTTTCTTGTCTTAGATTGCCATTAGTTATCACATTATGATATTTGTTATGTGGGTTTGAATTGAATATAAAGTTATGAAAATTTTGAATAGCTTTGTAATGCAAGTTTTAAAACTTGTATCTATATACCTTTATCATGAAATGTTGCTTAGTTCTTATCATGCCATAATTTATTGGTATATTTACACAAGTGTAGTTATCATCTCCTGGCATGCACGCTTCTTAATTTCAATGAAATCTCTAAAACTCTATGGTTATTGTCTTTTTGTCTATGTTTTGTTATTGGATGGGTTGCTACAAGGTGTTGAAATATATGGATCGTAGTTGGATAAAAGCTAAACGGATGAGTGTTGAATATGATGTTGGGGTAAGGGAGTTTTTTAAACTTTGCTAGAAAAATGCCAATGATGATAGTGTGTTGTTTTATTGCCCTTGTGTAGTATGCTTGAATAAGAAACAACTAAGTACTACAAATATATATACACATTTAATTTGTGAAGGATTTTGTAAGAGTTATACAATATAGGTATGTCATGGTGAAGAATTAAAAATGACAGTGCATCTTAATAGGGGGAGTGGCCTTTGATGATAATGGCACAGATATGGATGATCGGATAAAGGATATAATTCATAATGTAGGAGAAGAGGCTTTTGAGCAATCACATGCATATAGTAATATGTGCAGTGATGCTGAGAAGCCGTTGTACCTGGGGTGTGAAAAATACCAATTGTTGATAGCAGTATTGAAATTGGTAGGCTTGAAAGCATGACATGGATGGAACGACAAGAATTTTTCAGAAACACTTGAGGCTTTTAAGGACATGCTTCCAGATGATAATGTGTTGCCTTATCGATACTATGATGCTAAGAAAATATTGTGTCCATTAGGAATGAAGTATAAAAAGATCTATGTATGCCCTAATGATTGCATATTGTATAGAAAAGAGCATGAAGAGAAACAATAGTGCCCAATAAGTGAAACCCTGACGTACTAATTAAATAACACCCCTGCAAAAGTGTTGTGGTATCTTCCTATCATACTAAGGTTCAAGCTCTTGTTTACTAATGAAAATTATGTAAGAAATTTAAGATGGCATACAGATGAGAGGATATTTGATGGAAAACTTCAATATCCGGCTGATTCTTCTCAATGGAAGAAATTGATCATTTATTTTCTAGCTTTAGTGAAAAACCTAGGAGCCTTAGGCTTGGGCTTAGCACGGATGTCATGAATCCTTTTGGTAGCCTAAGCAGTATACATAGTTCATGGCCTATTATGTTGGCAATTTACAACTTATCTCCTTTGTTATGCATGAAACAAAAGTACATCATATTGTCTATGTTAATTTCGGGACCAAAACAACTTGGAAATGACATAGATGTTTACCTAGAACCCTTAATTGAAGACTTGAAAGAGTTGTGGGATTATGGTGTTGATGTTTTTTATGCGAATAAAAAGGAGGTTTTTAAAATGCGAGACATGATCTCTTATACTATAAATGACTTCCCTACATATGGAAACTTGTCAAGATATAGTGTTAAAGGCCATACAGCATGTCCGATTTGTGAAGAAGGCACATGCTACCATCAACTTCAACATGATATCTTGGCCATAGGAGATTTCTTATATGGGACCACCCATATCATAGATTAAAGAAAGCTTTTTTTGGGGGACAAGAGTTTGAAGATGCTCTAGAGGCATTGACTGAGGAGCAAGTTTATGAAAAGGTGCAAAATATTGAAGTTATCTTTGGTAAGACTATAAAGAGTAGTAAATGAAAAAAATAAATGTAAAAAGAGGTCTGTCTTCTTTGATCTTCATTATTGGCCCAATCATGATATGAGATACTATTGATTTCATGCATGTGGACAAAAACGTATGTGATAGTATTGTTGGGACACTGCTCAACATATAAGGTAGTTCTAAGGATGGCATGAAGGCAAGATTAGATTTGCAAGAAATGGGAATACGAGAAGACTTGCATCTAAGGCTATATGGTAAGAGAACTTTTTGTCCTCTAGCTTCTCATACTTTGTCTAAGGATGAGAAAAGAAATTTTTATGAGTGTTTACATGGCATCAAAGTTCCCTTAGGGTATTCTTCAAATTTTAAGAAGCTTGTGTCGATGAAAGACTTGAAGTTAGTAGGGCTAAAGTCTCATGATTGTCATGTCTTAATGCAACAACTACTGCAAGTAGCTATTTGAGGCATTGTCGAATATGATCTTCAACTTATTTTGACTAGACTTTGTTTCTTCTTTAATGCTATTTGTAGTAAAGTTATTGAGACGGAGAGATTGGATGAACTGGAAAATGAAGGATATCTGATCTTGTGCCATCTTGATAAGGTTTTTCTTCCTACTTTTTTTGACATCATGGTACATCTAGCGAGGGAAATCAAGTTGTGTAGCCTTATCTATTTACAATGGATATACCCAATTGAAAGAACTATGAAAATCCTAAAAGGGTATGTGAAGAACCCTAACTAACCTGAAGCATTTATTGTTGAGAAATATGTTTTTGAAGAAGCCATAGAGTTTTGTCAAGATTACTTGTCAAATGTAAGACACATTGGACTTCCTGAACACCATGATAAAGAAGGGGGTAGATGAGGGGCTTCAGTAAAGAGTGTGGATCCTGATAAATTGCAACAAGTCCACTTGAACATCTTGAATAATATTGATGAAGTTCAAGATTACATTAATGCTCATAAAGAAATTGTGAGTAAATAAAATAGTCAAATAACTGAACAAAGATTAATTAGGGAGCATAACAAAACTTTTGCATATTGGTTCAAACAAAAGGTTGACAAAGAAGAATGTGTTTCTGATACAATCAAATGGTTAGCACGTGGTCCTGAGATTGATGTCATCAGTTGGACTTCATTTGTGATGAATGGTTATATGTTTTACACGAAGTCCCTAGATGATAGGAGCACTATCTAGAACAGTGGTGTTATAATAGTAGCTAAATTTATGTGCTTCTCTAGTTCGAAAGATAAGAACCGTAGATGAGCAACAATATCTTATTATGGGGTTATTGAAGAAATTTTGGTTGTTTATTATGTTAAAATTAAATTTTCTATTTTCATATGCAAGTAGGTTGATGTCAACAATGGTGTGATAATCAATCAGTTAGGATATACATTAGTTGATATGAATAGTAGATGTTTTGGAGATGAACTTTTTATTATGGCATATCAGGTGAAACAAGTGTTCTATATTACCGATCAGGCAAATAAAATGTGGCATGTACATCTCCAAGGAAAAAGGGTTGTTCAATGAATGATCTTATTGAGACTCCTTTTTCTACGGGTGTTTCAGAATTGAACAAATAAGATGAAGCAGATAATGAACACGGCACAAGAAATGATCATCATGAAGAGATATGGGAGGATATCCCTTTATAAAACTACATTAAAGGTTAGCTAGCTAAAGTAATTATTATGAATTATATTTGAATTATGTATATAGTAATTTTATATATAAAACTACTTTTTTTGTTGTCGTCACAGGAAAATGAAGGATTTGAGGTATCTTAATATAGGTGCTCTGGAGCCAGCTGGTAATCATCAGCGATGGATTACTATCTGTTGTGTTCTTTCTCGATAGATTCCTCTATCATCAATTTTTGATTATATTATTAGCTAAAGTTTTGATTTTTGTTGTTGTAATATTAAAACAGGGGAATAAAATGTGTAGCATCATACCTTAATTTGTTTTATTATGTGTGATAATGTGTTGATTTTCAATGATTTATTGTTGTTGCTTTTGTGGAATGTGGGGTGTATGTAAGAAGAATGATTTAAGTTACACTAGTTGAAATTGTGTTTTAATATGCTTGATGAATTGGGAATGTGTAAGAAAAGAAATATTACAATTTCTTTATTTTTGTTTTCATAGGTTCTTTTTAGAAACACAAGGAATCACGAGCACCAAAAGTCTATTGAAGAAATAGGCTTTGTCGGCTTTTATGCCTTGGTAACCTCTTCAAAATTTAAACCAAGGATTGCAATATAGGGTACAATCCCGGATCGTCTCTCGAAGAGCCTTTTATTAATTACCTAGAAACTAAGTGCAATGATTGACATGAAATGAGTTAAAAATGATCTTTGAGCTTTTTATCTAACAACTAAATTGCAATTAAACTAAAATGCTTTTAAAACTAATATTTTTGGATTTTTGGAATAAAATTGAAGAAGGAATGGAAATTGGTTAGAAATGCAAATGATGAAGATGCTCTTGGAAATAATTTTCAATGACTATCCTTGCTAAATTAAAATATTTGGGGAATTAATACACTAAGCTTCTAATATACCAAACCTCAATTACCATTGAGTCTAGCATCATAAGAGAGGAACCCCTACCCTTGAAATGCTTTTAAGCCCTCTTAGTGTAATGAGTTTCTCTAAGTTTTCTAATATATCAAACCCCAATTACCATTGAGTCCAATGCTTAAACTCATGAACCCATTTATTTAAGCATTATTAAAACCCCTTAGAGAGTGACTATGGAATAAGCAATGCATTTAGGTTCAACTACAATTCCAATTCAATCAAACTATTCAACAATACCATGTTAAATAGATAGAAAGCAATAGAATCATAGATAAACATATATATAACCATATATATTGATTAGCACAAATCCTCATTACAAATTCCAAATCACAACAACTCAATCCATAAAATAAAACATAACTAAAATTATAGTCTCAATATATAAATGAATTCTTAAACCTAAGAAATCAAAAATACAATGAACTATAGATAAAATAAACTCCCCTTTGAAGCACATATGAGCTCAAGTCATCTCCAATTTATCCCCAAGAGCACAAAATTGCCTAGCCACTCATGAGAAAAGCTTCAAGAAATAAAATCACACTCTGATTTAAACATCCAGCCATGTAAAACATTGAATTAATTAACAAATTAGCACTAAACAAATTAAGCTCAGGGATGAAATTTAATCCAGAGGCTGAACAGAGAAGCTATGGCTATAATGAATTCAAAAGCAGAGGAAACCACGGCCTGGAACTGAATTGATGGCTGAATGTGATTCCAAAAAAAAAAATTCAGATGAGCCACAGCTTGTGGTGATGACAGAACAGAGGAAGGAATGATGGTGGTTTGGTCTGGACGAATGGAGGAATGAAGAAGATGGTTCTCTCCCAGCTCACCACTCGTGGCTCTCAGCTCTCCCTCCAAGCTCAACTCTCTGCCTCCAGCTCTCTGCGATTCCCCTCAGCTCAGCTTCCGTGTCTTCCCTTAGCTCGTGGCAGGTCTTGATCTGAAATGGTAGACTCGCCGGCGGCTGTGGTGGTTGTGGTTGGTGCCGCCGGCGAGAAAAGAAAACGAAAGTGAAGGTGATGATGCGATGACGAAGCTCGATACTGATGCAATGATGAATATCTCTGCGGCGTTGTTCACGTCTGCATATATCCCCTCAGCTTCGTCTCTCGCATCTCCTCTTGGGTCTATCTATGTCCAAATTTCCATGTCCATCAGTCCAGTCCGTGGGAATCGGATCACTTGGTCAAAATGATGTGTTTTGACCAAGGGACCAAAATGAGAACTTTGAAAGCTTTCGTTGAGGGACTTCAGTGAAATTGTTGTGACTTCTTGTGGGTATAATTGTTATTATTAAAACGTCTGGGAACTTTTCTATAATTTGCCCTGGCCCTTTTCTTCATAAATTTATAATTTTCAGAAAATATAGGGCCCTCTTTCTGTGATTTTCTCCAATGTTCTCAATATTAATTTGACCTCCAAAATCTCCAATTTTCTTCCAAACCACCTACAATACAATATTAAACACCATGTAGCACCAAAAATTCAAGGGACAATTGAACAAAAATAATTAATAAATTGTGACCATTTTGCCCCTAATTCCCATTAATTCAAAATAATTGTCCCTAACCAAAATTAATGCTTAATCATGTAATATTATCCAATAAAATCCATTAAAAATCATATAAAATTATAGTTCAATCAAGTGGGGTGTATGTAAGAAGAATGATTTAAGTTACACTAGTTAAAATTGTGTTTTAATATGCTTGATGAATTGGGAATGTGTAAGAAAATAAATATTACTATTTCTTTATTTTTGTTTTCATAGGTTCTTTTTAGAAACACAAGGAATCACGAGCACCAAAAGTCTATCACACGGCAAGATCGAAGACATTTGCTATCACCTACATCAAAATTGTATTTTTACAATTAAATTAACAATTACATTAATTTTATTTTAGTATTATAAAATAGATGGTTGCACATAATTTATTGTTTTAACTTTTTTAGGAGAAAAAGGCGATGCAAGATAATTGTCAAACGCACTACGGGGAGTTATTCACTTATACTTATAAACATTGGGATAGTACTACAACCTCTCAGTAGGTAGAGAAAGTCGTTGTAAGAGATAGAAATAAATTGTTTAAATATGTTTTATTTCTTTTAATTATATAAATTTCTTAATAGTTGTTTAACAAAATGTGTTTGGCAAGAGTGGATTGAGCAAAATATGACTGAGCAGAGAAAGTTCTAGACAATAAAATCCTAGAGGTCGGATATGAATCTCATTGTGCCTCTGAAAGTTGATATAGGCCTAGTTGAGCAGCTTGGACATTATAGAAGTATGGGGATAGGAGCTAAGCCTAGCATGGAATACAACAGGAGCGGTGTATTTGATACTAGGACCTCTCGAGTAAGGATCTACCAGTAGGTGAAGCGGGACATTGATTGAGGAGATCCAGAGGAGGTTGCTAAGGCAGAGACAAGTATTAAAGAAAGGGTGACCGAGAGGATACAGGTCCAGGCCGATGCCTTTTTTTAGCTCCAGCTCCAGTAGTAGGAAATTATGACCATGATGCTGTCTAAGTCCTGGGAAAAGGTGTTACCTAACGAACCGATTCCAATGCAAGGATGATGGTGCTATTAGTTTTGTTTATCGTTATGCTACCTAGGATTATCAGCCGCCTTATATTTTTTTTTTTCAATTTTGTGATGTTGATATTTGGATATATTGACTTTAAAGAAATATGTTAATTTAGACTTTACGTAATAAGTTCTTTAGTTTATGTTATGTGAGTTATATGTGTGTGTGTATATATAACTTGCCATTCTACAAATTAACATTTATTTACAAAAAGAAAATTGCACTTTGTATTGGTTGAAGTCTCAAACTTGTGACGCGTTTGTAGCGGTTTTAGGCACAGAATCGCTACAAACTAAAAGCTTTTTAAAATTAAAACATTTGAAAGCCTGCCAATAATCATGAGGTTTGTAGCGGTTTGCACTCTCAACCGCTATAAACTAAATTTTTTTTGAAATTCAAACATTTGAAAGCCCACTAACAGTCATAAGGTTTGTAGCAGTTTTAGGCTCTTAACTGCTACAAACTGAAAAGTTTTTGAAATTCAAAAAATTGAAAGCCCGCCAATGGTCATGAGGTTTGTAGTGGTTTTGGGCTCTCAATTGCTACAAACTAAAAACTTCTTGAAATTCAAAAAATTAAAAGCCTGCTAATAGTCATGAGGTTTGTTGAGGTTCTGGGCTCTCAATTGCTATAATGTTTAAACATTGTAGCGGTTTCTGTAGCAATTTGTAACCTACTACAAAAATGATGAATGTTGGAAAGTTTTGAATTTAATCCTACATGCACATGTCATTTAGAAAACTCAAAATTCTCTCTTCACTAATCTTATTTGCTAACTTTTCATGTTTTGTAACGTACACTAGTTATGGATAAGTCATAGATAAAGTTACCATGCAATTCTCCAACATATTTGGCAGGATTAAATAATTTCTTGGGTTTTGCAACCTCTTACGCCAATTGTAATGATAAGATCGTGTGTCCATATCCCAAATGCTAGTTTAAGAAGTGGCATATAGGTGAAGTTGTTAGGGAACATTTACTTGTGAAGCCTTTCCCAGAAGAGTACATGTTTTGGGGAATTAATGGTGAGAAACCCGATATAAGATATGATACTCTTGCTGGAAGTTCTCAAGTAGAAGTTCAAGTAGATAAAGATGATTATATTAATGATGCTATTTGTGATACGTTTGGTGTTCATGATGACAGCTTCAATGAAGAAGTGCAGGGTTCAGACCCTATGTTCTTGAGGAACGAAGCAGCTCGACATTTTTTCTCGCCTAATTGATGAAGCATATCATCCTTTGTATCATGGTTGTGGAAAATACTCAAAATTGTCTCTTTGGGCTTGTTTGGTCTGAGGGGAGGGGAGGGAAAGTGGGCGGGAGGAAAATTTTTTTGAGTTGAATTTAAAAAAATTAGAGAAATGGGGTTAAAAATTTTTAATTAATTTTTCTTACTCTTTTATCTTATATATTCTCTTTATTAAAATTTTATTACCCCACTTCTTCAATCTTTTAAAATTCAACTCATAAAAATTTTCCATCCCCTCCCCTCCCCTCCCCTCCAAATCCCTCACACCAAACAAACCCTTTAGATCAAATTTTATCATATAAAGTGCTTATGTGGAATCGCTGATAAGGGAATGTTGATGTTGCTAGAATTATTACAAGATGCATTCCCTGATGAAAATTTGAAGAATACCCTGATGAAAATTTGATGCCATATAAACACTAACAAAAAATTCTTTTCTTATCCTTAGAAAAAGTATGAGAACCTAGAGGATAAAAAGTTATCTTACCATATGAACTTGGTATAAGTCTTTTCGTATTCCTATTTGTTACAAATCTAATCTTGATTTCATACCATCCTTAAAAATACCTTGTATGTGTAGTAGTATCCCAACAATACTATCACATATGTTTTTCTCCACATACATGAAATCAATACAGTGTCTAATATGGAAGATCGAAGAAGATAGACCTCTTTTTTCATATGTTTTGTTTCATTTCTACTCTTTGTAGTCTTACTAAAGATAACATTAAAAATTTTCACCTTTTCATAAACTTTCTCCCCAGTCAATACCTCTAAAACATCTTCAAACTCTTGCCCACCAAAAAAGATTTATTTAATCTACGATATAGGTGGCCCCTTCTAAGAAATCTCATATGGCCAAGATAAGTAGTTTTCATATTGAAATTGATAGTAGCATGTGCCTTCTTCACAAATCGGACATGCTTTATGGCCTTTAACACTATATCATGACAAGTTTCCTTATGTAGGGAAGTCATATCATACAAAAGATCATGGCTCACAGTTTAAAAATCTCCTTCTTGTTTGCATCAAAAACATCGACACCTTCATCCCACAACTCTTTCAAGTCTTTGATCAAAGGTTTTAGGCAAACATCTATGTCATTTTTAGGTTGTTTTGGTCCTGAAATCAGCATAAACAACATGATGTACTTTCGTTTCATGCATAACAGAGAAGATAAGTTGTAAGTAACCAATAGAATAGGCCATAAGGATGCTAAGGCTTCCATAAGGATTCATGCAATCAGTGCTAAGCCTAAGCCTAAGGTTGCTAGGTTCTTCGCCAAAGCTAGGAAATAATTGATCAATTTTCTTCCACTGAGAATAATTAGCTGGATGTCGAAGCTTTCCATCAGAAATCCTCTCATCCACATGCCATCTTAAATGTTTTGCATCATTTGCATTAGCAAAAAAGCGCTTGAACTTTGCTATGATTGAAGATTCCACAACACTTTTATAGGGGCCTTATTTGATTTATACATCAGGGTTTCACATATCGAACACTGTTGCTTCTCTTTATGCTCTTTTCTATACAATATGCAATCATTAGGGCTTGCATAGATCTTTTTATACTTCTTCCCTAGTGGACACAATATTTTCTTAGCATTATAGTATAGATAAGGCAACACATTATCATATAAAAGCATGTCCTGAAAAGCCTCAAGCATTTATGAAATCTCTTATAGCTCCATCCATGTCGTGCTTTCAAGATTACCAATTTCAATACTACTTTTAACAATTGGTATTTTTTACACCCCAAATACAGCAGCTTCTTAGCATTACTGCACATATTAGCATATGCATGTGATTGCTCCAAAGACTTTTCTCCTACATCACAAATAATATCCTCTATCTGTTCATCCATATTAGTGTCATTAGTAGGAAAGGCCACTCCCCCTTATTGAGATGCACTTGACATTTCCAATTATTCACCATGCTATACCCATACTATCTTACAAAATCGTTCACAAATGACATGTGTGTATATCACTACTAGAAAAAATGGTTTTAACGTCCCTTTTTTTGGCCTTTTAATGTCTGAAAACAGAGGGACGTCTATCTGAGGGTCGTAGAAAAAAATGTCAATAACGTCCATTAAATAGGGGACGTCTATAGGCAGGACTTTAGACATCTCCAGTATGGACTAGGGACGTCTAAACTGATGGAAAACCTTTCCCACATCCTTTTTTATTTTAAGGACGTTAAAAGTTTTTTTAAATGGCCTTTTTATATATATTTCACTGTTTCGAAAATGTAAACTGCAGAAATAGGATGGAAACAATTGAATAAAACAACAGCAGTTCAGCAGAATGGAAACAACAACTTGAAACACAGCGATTAACCCCAAGGCTCTACATGCAATAACTTTCAGGAGTAGCAAACTAATTAACTAATAAACCACACAAAGTACATAACAATCTATATCCAACAACAACAACACTAATTATAAGTATAATATGTAGAACCACCACAAAAGTATGTCCTACACAAACTACTAAAGACTTTACTTTGGTATACGGTTAAGATGTCCATCCAAAAAGTCTCTGATCATATTTATGTCTTGATATGAGAAGGCATCTTTATTGTCAAAAATCTATAAATTAGAAAATAAGCTTAGATGAAATACTGAATCAAGTGAATGAATTGCCATTGAATTACAACACCAAAAATATTATCCTCTAAGAATGAAGAGGTGATTACTTGTTCAAAATCTGTCATAATGCCACTCTGAATAATGTTAAACATATAAAGTAAGACATAGTATCTACATTCCCAGCCGCCAGGTTGTTGAGGGCACTATAAATCAAAAGCAAATGGTTAAAATCAATAAAGGCACATCTAAAACGATCGTCAATCAAAAGAACTTGATTTGAAACTATGTACCTTTGGAAACAACCATTTCGGGTCTTTGCCACCTTTCCGATCGCGTGGCCCGCTAAGCGCTCGATATTTCTAGGATGCCCTATCATTAAAATGAAAATCAACATAAATTAGAATAATTTATTTAAGTCAAGAATCAAGAAGCAATGAAATAAAAAAAATAACTTACGTGTTGAAGATGCTTTTAGTTTCTTTGTCTGGTGTTTTACTCAAGGAATCAAACCAATAAACTGCGTGGGACCGAGGACAGAGAACACACAAACTCCAGTGGTAACTATAACAACATATACAGATTAAAAAGAAGTTAGATGGCAAGGCAATTATTTATTAAAAATCACAAATACAAAAAATTAAAATGCATAACCTTGAACAATTGGTGCTAGATAACAACGATAGTCATTCTCTCCCATTGTGAATGTAACCCCTGCCTTAATCAGCGTAATTAAGATTCGATAACATATAGTAAAAAGGGGTTATAATACCCATAAAGGGGATTACACAGCTATATTCAACTAATACTTACAACCCAAAATAATTTACAAAATCACTGTCCAATATGATTAACCAACATATCCAAAAAGAAGTGTTCCTACAGGGTTTTAACCACTCTAGGTCGTACGCTTTTCCTTGGAGCCACTCGCCCTGTCTAAAAGATTAGTCAAAGGAAAGAGTGAGATTCAAAAGAATCCCAGTAGTAACAAAACATTTATACCACACATAAGCACACAGTATGTAAGCAAATCATCATATAGCAGCAGCAGCACAAATCACACTCCACCCTCATCCCCTTTCTCGGCCAGGAAGGCACACTGTCCTAACCCGAACCGTTGCTAGCTACTCAGAGACCATTAGCGTGTTAGTGCATACACATAGCCTTATAGCTCATATAGCTATCCGGCTTTCACAAATGGCCCGTCGGCCTTCACAAATAGCCTTTCAGCTTTTCACATAATCACAAAGTCAAACCACATCCTCATCCCCTTTCTCCGCCGGGAAGGCACACAACCCTTACCCGAACTGTTGTTAGCTACTCAAGGACTATTAGATTAATGGTGCTTACACATATTCACAATGTTGCAACATACGAATTTATCACGAATCAATGATAATACACAGATACAATGCATCACATATGGTACGAAAGAAAAGTTACTACCTCGTTCCTTCCTGACATTTGCTGGCTCAGTGGGCTCACGAGGACGGCAGATATCAAATCCTATAAAAATAGGGACAATAGGTCAATCTCTTTTCCAAGTTTCCAAACCTCGTAATACTTTATGTTGGTTATTATTTAGACTCTTTAGGTGGCTATAATAGGCCTAAACATATCCCCAAAGGGTTGGAAGAAACTACCCAGAAGGTACCTTTTTCGGATGCAAAACACCACTTTTAGGCTGCCTCACTCGAGTGAAAGCCACCTCACTCGAGTGATGCCCTCAGTTATGCTCGAGTCCCAACGAGTGAAACACAGAAAGTATTTGCCCGAGAGCCAACCCTCAATAATATCTCTCACACTCACTCGAGCACAAGAGGCTGCACCCGAGCAATGACCCTTAGTATACTCGAGCACTAGGAAGTGAAACACGAAGAGTGTTTGCCCGAGAACACAGACTACTTCCAAGCAAGACCTCACTCGAGCATGCCTATGCGCACTCGAGCAGGATCATATTTCACTCGCAAGTTAGGAAGTGTGCTCGCGGTTTCTACCTGAAGACTTAATCAAAATTCCCAGAAATTCATATCGTGCTCGAGTGAGATCCTCCCTCACTCGAGTGATGCCTATCAGATGCCAAATCGCAGCAACTGATATGGTTTTCCAGAATTGACCAATTGGCTACCAATGGTCCTAAGACTCATACCACAACTCATTCTCACTTGTTTTAACACCAAGAACCCATTAGTAAACCCAAAACAACCAAATCTCTACTCAAGCAACACATTCTTATCTCTAGACCACAAGATCACCAAAACCATAATTTATCAAACTTCCTCTTTTCAAATCCACACCGAAACCATTGACTTCCAAACACTATTTAGCATTTATTTCACCACATTACATCACTTAATTCATATCTTCTGAAATCACAAGAAATCAGGGCAAAAATCCAGAATTTGCTAACCTAAACTAAAAGGCATAACATTTATACCAAAAGGTCACCGATGCTTACCTTTTTAACTTGCCAAGATTAAACCCTTGATTCCTCAACTTCTCAAACTTCACAATCCTTCAAATACCACCAATGGAAATTCTGAAACCATAGAAATCAAGCTCTTAACTTCTTGAACAATATCAATGAAGGGTGGTTAGGCATATGAAGTCATTTACCTTCACAAATTTCAAACCCTTCCTTTCTCTTTCTTGCCTAGTTCACCGGAAATGGAGGAAGAATGAAGAGAGAGATAATGATCATGACTTTTCCCTCACTCCCAAGCTCTCCATCAGTTTTTGAGAGAGAAAAGAGAGAAGTAACAATATTTGAAACTTTGACTTAATACCATGGTCCATCTTTAGCCGCAGGTCATCATCTTGTGCTTCCTTCAATGATTTCATTTACTCTCCAACACACTTGATTCCACCTCTTGTTCTTTCAATCCTAGCCGTTGATCTTGATTACTAAGGAATTTTCTCTTCGGTAACTGACCAATCGATCGGTAAATTTACCATTGTACCCCTGATTGCCATTACACATCTATCATCATCTATCAAACATATTTTACATCACAATATACAATTTACTTTAAAAGTGCTTAATTGTCATCAATTACATCACTTTGAAGTTATTAACCCCTAATTACAATTTTGGGATATTACAATTCTCCACCCTGAAAATTAAATTTCACCCTCGAAATTTGTTATACAACTTGAGCCATAAACTCTGGATACCTTATACGCATGTCTTCTTCTATTTCCCAAGTTGCTTCCCTCTGAGTCATTCCCTTCCAGATCACCTTCACATACGAAATACTTCAATGTCTGAGCCGTCGCTCTTCCCGGTCAATGATCTGCTCTGGCTCCACCGTATATGTGAAGTTGTCTTGTAGCTCAACTTCCTCATACTCAACTATATGAGATGGATCCGGTTGGTATTTCTTTAGTTGGGAAATATGAAACACGTCATGGAGCCGGCTCAAGCTTAGGAGTAGGGCTACTCGGTAAGCAATAGGCCCATTCCTTTTAAGGATTTCAAAAGGACCGATATACCTCAGGCTCAGCTTCTTTCGCTTGATAGCTCGCCCAACACCGGTAATGGGAGATACCCTCAAAAACACATGGTCGCCAACTTCAAACTCTAAAGGTCTTCTTCTCTTGTCAGCGTAGCTTTTCTATCGACTTTGCGCTGCAAGCAACCTCTCACGAATAATCCGAATCTGAGTTGAAGTTTGATCAACAAGATCCTATCCATACAACTTCCTTTCTGATAATTCATTCCAACACAAAGGCGATTGGCACCTCCTTTCATACAACACTTTATACGGAGCCATCTGGATACTCGCATGATAGCTAATGTTGTAGGCGAACTCAGCAAGTGGAAGAAAGTGATCCCAGCTTCCTTTGAAGTCAAGGACACAAGTTCGTAACATATCTTCCAGCGTCTGGATTGTCCTCTCCGACTGTCCATCCGTTTGAGGATGATAAGCCGTGCTAAACCTCAACTGAGTACCCAATGCCTCATGTAATGCTCTCCAGAATCTCGAAGTGAATCTTGGATCTCGATCAAAAATGATATTCTTCGGTGTGCCATGAAGCTTCACAATCTCATTGATGTAAATCTCTGCTAGCTTGTCTGGAGAGTAACTAGCATTAATTGGTATGAAGTGGGCTGACTTCGTTAGCCGATCCACAATGACCTAGATCGCATCATAATTCCTGATCCTGGGCAATCCCACCACAAGGTCCATGGTCACACTTTCCCATTTCCACTCTGGAATCTCAGGACTTGAAGTAGACCAGGTGGTCTCTAGTGCTCGATCTTTACCTTCTGACAAGTGAGACATCTTGCAACATATTTAGTCACATCACTCTTCAAACCCGGCCACCAATACACAGATTTCAAATTATGGTATATTTTGGTCATACCAGGATGAAGAGTATATCGACTCTTGTGCGCCTCATCCAGAATATTTTGCCTCAACTTCGCCTTAAGTGGAACGCAGACTCTTTTCTGATAATGAACCAATCCATGAGGCGATAGGTCATAGCCTGGAACTTCTCCCCGTTCGATCCGAGTCAAATTGCATTGTATCTAGTCATCTTGCCTCTGAGCTTCTTCAATCTCAGCTCTTAGATTACTTTCCTCTTGGGAAACAGTGTAATTGGCATAGATGATCTGGTTTGTCAAATTCAAATCACGAAAATCTTCAATCAATTTCTTCTCTTGTATTATCATAGCTGCCACAAGCGTAGTCTTTCGACTAAGAGCATCAGCGACTACATTTGCCTTACCCGGATGATATTTAATTTCTAGGTTGTAGTCCTTAAGCAATTCAATCCAACGACGCTGTCTCATATTCAGTTCTTTCTGATAATACAAATACTTGAGACTCTTGTGGTCGCAGTACAGTTCTATAGTCACACCATACAAATAATACCTCCAAATTTTTAAGGCAAACACAATAGCCGCAAGCTCCAGATCATGAGTGGGATAGTTCAATTCATGAGGTCTGAGCTGTCAAGAGGTATAGGCCACCACACGTCCCTGCTGCATAAGGACACACCCTAATCCCTACCCACTGGTATCAGAATACACAATATAAGTCAAACTGGGATTGGGCAAAATCAACACAGGTGCCGTAGTCAACCTCTCCTTCAGCTTCATAAAACAGTTTTCACATTTCTCATCCCACACAAATGGCTTATCCTTTCTCGTGAGCTTGGTCATTGGCAACGCAATACATGAGAAATTATGAATGAACCACCGGTAGTAACCAGCAAGACCAAGAAAACTGTATACTTCCGCCACAGATTCTTACCTCTTCCAGTCCAGTACTGCTTCCACTTTACTAGGATCTACAAATACCCCTTCTTGCGAGATAACATTGCCTTGGAATCTTACCTCTGATAGCCAAAAAATCGTATTTACTTAACTTGGCATAGTATTGCTTTTCACGTAATATGTTCAATACAATTCTCAAATGATGCTCATGCTCCTCTATACTCTTGGAGTATACCAAAATATCATCGATAAACACCACAACGAATTGATCCAGATATTGTCAAAAGATACGGTTCATGTAGTCCATGAAAACCGCGGGTGCGTTTGTTAGCCCAAATGGCATCACTAAGAACTCATAATGACCATACCTGGTCCGGAAAGCAGTCTTTGGAATATCTTCTGCTTTCACTCGCAACTGATGATACCCTGACCTTAGATCAATTTTTGAAAACACACATGAACCAGATAATTGATCTAATAGGTCATCGATTCTGGGAAGAGGGTACTTGTTCTTGATAGTAACTTCATTCAAATCTCTGTAGTCGATACACAATCGAAGACTCCCATCTTTCATCTTAACAAATAACACTGGAGCTCCCCAAGGCGACACACTGGGTCTAATAAACCTTTCTAAAGCAAATCTTCTATTTGTTTCTTTAGCTCCGCCATTTCGTTTGGGGCCATACGATATAGGGCCTTAGATATAGAACTAGCTCCAGGCACAATGTCGATTGGGAACTGAACTTCCCTTTCAGGAGGCAATCCACTAAGATCATCCGAAAATACCTCAGGGAATTCATTTACCACGGGTATTTTACTCAATATCTCACCGGTTTCCCCTTGCACAGAGAAAAACACCATATACCCCTGGCAACCCTTTCAAGATACTTTTCAGCTTTAGCTGTAGAAAGAAAATTCATACTAGCATCTATAACTTCTGCCTTCTGAGCAGCAGGATACACTACTCTTTTGTTCCCACAATCTAATAATACATTATTTGCCGTTAACCAATCAAAACCCAGAATGACTTCCAATTGGTAAAGCGGCAGACAGATCAAGTCTACAGTAGATTGTTACCCTTCCACAGTTACGATACAATTCAAACAAACCTCTGTGGTTAAGGCCTTGACACCCATCGGAGTTGACACTACCAAATCAAATGGTAACCTATGTACATGCAATCCTAGGCGCTTCACGCAACCATAAGTAATGAAGAAGTGACTTATACCTGAGTCGAACAATACATGCAACAGATAGCCACCAATAGAAATTTTACCTTGTATCAACTCAGGAGATTCCTCGTAAGTCATAGCGAATACTCGGCCCTGTGTCTTTGGCCTTTGCTCGGCTCGCGGTTGTTGACAATCTTTAGAAAGATGTCCTAGTCGCTTACAGTTAACACAAATCATTTCTCGCTGACAATTTTTACCATAATGAGATTTGTTGCAGCGAGGACATTTCCACTCGGTTACAAATCTCTGAAGTTAACGGTCTCTGGGCTATAGGGCTTCTTATTACTACCCCTAAACGAAGAGGATCCTTGGCATTTCCGCTTCTGGGAAGCATTACCCTTACTGGGTTTGCTGCGGTGGCCAGTAGCTTTGACAGGATACTGCTCTCTTAAGTTGTTTTCTGTAATTCAACATTGCTCCACAGCCTTGTTAAACTTGGTAAATTGATGAGTGACCAATTATTTCCTTGACTCTTGTCTCAGACCATGAATGAGTATGTTTGAACTCCATTCTTCATCATCCTTGTACCGGAGATAAGAGGAATACTGGGTCAAGGGATGAAATGGGACAAATAGCATCAAAGCTCTCCATGTCCCCTTGTTTAATGTTAAGAAATTATGTCTCCTTCTCGAGTCACACTAATTTAGGAAAGTACTTCTCATTAAATTCTTGCTGAAACAATTCCTAAGTTAGTGACACATTTCTGCTGCACAGAGTGAGAGATATATTTCTCCACCAACGATCCACATCACTCTTGAGCTTGTAGACTGCCAAACGTGGCTTCACCTCATCCGGGCACCTAAGGACCTCAAATATCTTCTCTAGACGGTTCAACCCATCTTCTGCCGCTTGAGGATCAAACCTCCTTTTGAACACTGGAGGCAGATGTTTACAAAATCTGGTAACCCAGAACTGAAGATCCTTATCCTCTTTAATTGGCACCTCGTGAAACTCTTGATTTGGGAACAATATGAGGTGGGGACTCCAACGGTCGTGCAGACCCTTCCGTAGTGTCCTTATAGCGGGTTTCTTCTTGAGTTTCTACTGGAATAGACTGAACCAGGTTCTCCTTGTTCTTTGCTTTCTCTACCCTGAGCTCTTCTCTCAGCTCAGTGATCATGTCCCGATGATCTTTTATCAGACCCATTAATTCTTGCATTGGATCCGATGGATTATTATTGACGACCTCCACCTCTGGGTCCACACGCGGAACATTGGGGTGTCCTTAGTTTTCTTCATTCTACAAACAACTTACCCCATTAATACAACAAAAATAGTATGCACACATATGCATGAATTTCATACATATCCAGATCAATAAAACTTATATGTACATACACAACAATTATTCACAGATGATATTCTATCCCTAAAGACAACTAAGGGATCTATCCTAGCAAACTCTACCCTTGCCAGGAGCTACAGCTCTGATACAAAAATGTAACCCCTTGCCTTAATCAGCTTAATTAAGATTCGATAACACATAGTAAAAAGGGGTTATAATTCCCATAAAGGGGATTACACAGCTATATTCAACTAATACTTACAACCCAAAATAATTTACAAAATCTCTATCCAATATGATTAACCAATATATCCAAAAAGAAGTGTCCCTACAGGGTTCTAACCACTCCGGGTCGTACGCTTCTCCTTGGAGCCACTCGCCCTGTCTAAAAGGCTAGTCAAAGGAAAGAGTGAGATTCAAAAGAATCCCAGTAGTAACAAAACATTTATACCACACATAAGCACACAGCATATAAGCGAATCATCATATAGCAATAGTACAAATCACACTCCACCCTCATCCCCTTTCTCCACCGGGAAGGCACACTGTCCTAACCCGAACTGTTGCTAGCTACTCAGGGACTATTGGCGTGGCAGTGCATACACATAGCCTTATAGCTCATATAGCTATCCGACTTTCACAAATGGCCCATCAGCCTTCACAAATAGCCTTTTGGCTTTTCACATAATCACAAAGTCACACCTTATCCTCATCCCCTTTCTCCACCGGGAAGGCACACAACCCTTACCTGAACTGTTGTTAGCTACTCAGGGACTATTGGATTAACGGTGCTTACACATATTCACAATGTTGCAACATACGAATTTATCACGAATCAATGATAATACACACATACAATGCATCACATATGGTACGAAAGAAAAGTTACTACCTCGTTCCTTCCTCACGTTTGCAGGCTCAAAGGGCTCATGAGGACGGCAGATATCAAATCCTATAAAAATAGGGACAATAGGTCAATCTCTTTCCCAAGTTTCCAAATCTCATAATACTTTATGTTGGTTATCATTTAGACTCTTTAGGTGGCTATAATAGGCCTGAACATATCCCCAAAGGGTTGGAAGAAACTACCCAGAAGGTACCTTTTTCGGATGCAAAACACCACTTTTGGGCTACCTGAATCGAGTGACAACCACCTCACTCGAGTGATGCCCTCAGTTGTGCTCGAGTCCCAGCGAGTGAAACACAGAAAGTGTTTGCCTGAGAGCCAACCCTCAATAATATCTCGCACACTCACTCGAGCATAAGAGGCTGTACCCGAGCAATGACCCTTAGTGTACTCGAGCACCAGGAAGTGCAACACCAAGAGTGTTTGCCCAAGAGCACAGACTACTTCCAGCCAAGACCTCGCTCGGGCATGCCCATGCGCACTCGAGCAGGATCATATTTCACTCGCAAGTCAGGAAGTGTGCTCGAGGTTTCTACCTGAAGACTTAACCAAAATTCCCACAAACTCATATCGTGCTCGAGTGAGATCCTCCCTTACTCGAGTGATGCCTATCAGATGCCAAATCGCAGCAACTGATATGGTTTTCTAGAATTGACCAATTGGCTACCAATGGTCCTAAGACTCATACCACAACTCATTCTCACTTGTTTTAACACCAAGAACCCATTAGTAAACCCAAAACAACCAAATCTCTACTCAAGCAACACATTCTTATCTCTAGACCACAAGATCACCAAAACCATAATTTATCAAACTTCCTCTTTTCAAATCCACACCGAAACCATTGACTTCCAAACACTATTTAGCATCTATTTCACCACATTACATCACTTAATTCATATCTTCTGAAATCACAAGAAATTAGGGCAAAAATCCAGAATTTGCTAAACTAAACCAAAAGCCATAACATTTATACCAAAAGGTCACCAATGCTTACCTTTTTAACTTGCCAAGATTAAACCCTTGATTCATCTTCTCAAGCTACACAATCCTTCAAATACCACCAATGGAAATTCTGAAACCATAGAAATCAAGCTCTTAACTCCTTGAACAATATCAATGAAGGGTGGTTAGGCATATGAAGTCATTTACCTTCACAAATTTCAAACCCTTCCTTTCTCTTTCTTGCCTAGTTCGCCGGAAATGGAGGAAGAATGAAGAGAGAGATAATGGTCATGACTTTTCCCTCACTCCCAAGCTCTCCATCAGTTTTTAAGAGAGAAGTAACAATGTTTGAAACTTTGACTTAATCCCATGGTCCGTCTTTGGCCATATGTCATCATCTTGTGCTTCCTTCAATGATTTCATTTACTCTCCAACACACTTGATTCCACCTCTTGTTCTTTCAATCCTAGCCATTGATCTTGATTACTAAGGAATTTTCTCTTCGGTAACTGACCAATCAATCGATAAATTTACCATTTTACCCCTGATTACCATAACACATCTATTATAATCTATCAAACACATTTTACATCACAATATACAATTTACTTCAAAAGTGCTTAATTATCATCAATTACATCACTTTGAAGTTATTAACCCTTAATTACAATTTTGGGATATTACAGTGAAGCCCACAAGTCCGTTCTTTTTTGTACTGTATTCCTATTCCTTGTCGTATATGCAGGAGACAAGAATCCATATAAATCAACTCTTTGCAAGTCAATGCATATACGACGGAATGAGCTATAATAGAATTTAAATGATGAATGTATTACCTGGTTAAAATCAACTTAACTAAATAAAGAAAAAAATGGGAAATAAAAAACTTACAGGATTGCAAATTTGCCCCATCCTATATCTAGCTCCTCCAACTTAATGAACTGTTTAAGATCTTCTTTATCAATTATGAAGGGATACTTTAATTCCTGGCCTACAATCCCTGTAGGCATATGCAAATCAATCTGGCGAATGCCTTTATAGATCTGCTGCAATCATGCTAAGAAGGGTCGCCAAGTGGTTCCTCCACTGGGTTGTAACTTCCTTTGGTACTGTAGAAGGCCGAGGATGAATGGGTTCTACACTCGGAAGTTGACATCTGTGATTCAAAAAACTTCATCATTTCTGCTCGTAGCTCAGGCATTAGCTCAAGACGTAGCTCTGGCAACAACTCTTGTCGGAGCTTGTCGTGAAGGTTGGCCTCAAGCTCTTGTGAGACTTCCTGGCGAATCTTGGCCATAAGCTCCCTATTGGGTTCAGCTTGTGACGAATAAGAATGTGAGGCTCAACCAAAATACTTTACGACACAAACTCCCCCTGCCTCCCCTTGAACATGACCGGGGTGATGTTCCTTCCTAATCACCATTGACAAGATGTCCATCCATCCACTTAGTAAACGAACCTTGGCTACTATGAACTTCCAATTCATCTTAAAGCATAAAAGTTATAGTAAATGAAAATTAAGCACTCCTAATATGAAAAAAGCTTTGTACTTATGCTTGAACTACTTATAATTCTTACGGCAACCTCAGTAACAATTGGATTTACTTACTTCCCTCCCTTAATCCTCCCTACTTTCCATTTTTTGTGACGTGGAGGAGGTGGTGAGGCTTGAACAACAACGCTAGGATCTGATGTGGCTGCTTCCTTCAATTTCTCCAACTCTTCTGCCATCATCCTTTGTTAAAGCTTCCAATAACCACCACGAGACATGCATTGTTGATACTTATTAGCTGCTTGCCTCTCTGCATTTGCTGCACTTAATGCCTGTGAAAGGAAAACAATGAACACCAAATCAATAATGTCAACTATATTCAAATAAAACACTGATGATAGAAATCTTATCAAAAAGTTTGAATCTTCTCGTGATGCCATAAACAACCTCCAGTCCTCTGGAGACAAATACGTATACTCCTGATATAGATCCTTACCCCTCAGGTCCCCTCGAATGTAATCTTATGTAAGCCTGTTCTTGAAATCTTTCCATTATAGACAAACATCCCTCATCTACTCCTTGTACATCATGTAGTGTCAAGGACATCATAGGTTTGCTGTAAGATAAAAGTATAAGTTAATTATATTTGAAGTAGTAAGAAAAGAAAGATATATATGCAGATTTATCAAAACTTATATACCAAAAATTGATACCAAATCAAGTCTTTTGTTTTTTGTGGAACCAACTTCCAATTATCATAGGTAATGCAAACTTTGCTTCAACCTCTCCTATTGATGGTGATGACGTGCTACCAATATAGGCATTTTTGTACTGCCTCTAACACTTCTTCTCACAGTGGGTTCAGGCCTATTCATTTTATTGTCCTTATCACTTTGTGAGTTACTAGAATTGTCCATATTCCTGTAAGCACAAAAATCATTGTTAGATAGGTGAATAAATTGTAGGTAAATGAATAAACTAATTAGTTATAAAATAAACAGCACACATTACTATTTTCTAAGTTAAGCTCTTACTCTATATTATGTCCCATATTCCTTTACCATGATCATTTCTTATAGCATATTCTTCATCATCTACCAATTCTACTTCACTTATTGTAGGTGGATTAATTGTGAAAGGTGGTGTGTCATCAAGGTTGAAGGTTGGATCACATGCTTCTATTTTTTACTTTGAAGTACAACGGAAATTTTTTTATTTATAAGATCTGTGACATAAAACACTTGTTTTGCCTGTCTTGCTAGAATGAAGGGTTCATCTCTATAACCTACTTTTTTAAGATCAACTAAAACAAATCCAAATTGTTGATCTATTACCACAACAGTATTGCTAACCCACTTATATTTGAATAAAGCAACTTTGAACTTATTGTAAGTAATTTCCCATATTTCTTCTATAACTCTATAATAGGCCATGGATGCTAATATGGGGTTTATCTTTCGAACTGGAAAAGTGCATGGCTTCAGCTTCTACCATCACCCCACTATTTTGCATGGTACTTCTGTTATCTTGGTCTTCTGTGTAGAAAGAATATACGTTTATATCATAACCGGTCCAAGTAATGATCTGAAACAAAAGCCCCCAAGCTAGCTACTCTATTGTCCTGGACACACCGGTCTCATGCAAAACCTTTTCCTGAAACTACTCTACGAATGTCTTGTTTTGCTCAATAGAAAATTGCATGTCATGTTTCCTTAGATTCATGTTCTTCAATCTCTTTCTGTGTTCATTTATGTAAGGTTGAACTTCTACCATGTTATTCAGGATATTCAAGTGTGCCTGCAACACCTCTTCACGAGGCATAGTCTTCACTTTCAGTCCTCGTGTTCCCTTGCTTCTCCCCTTTTTATGCTGAGATTGTTCCTTCTTCCCTGATAGATAATCGCTGCAGAAGTCCATAGCCTCTTCAACTACATATCTTTCAACTATTGAGGCTTCTGGTCGATAGGGATTTTTAGAATAACTTTTTAAGATCTTCATGTATCGCTCAAAAGGGTATATCCACCTCAGGTAAATTAGACTATAGAGCCTTACCTCCCTTACCAAATGAACTATCAAATGCACTATTATATCAAAAAATAAAGGAAGAAGGTGCATCTCTAATTGGGACAATATAGTATAACCCTCAGCTTCCCATTCATCCAACTTTTCAGTGTCAATGACTTTGTTATAGATAGCATTAAAGAAATCACACAATCTTGTTACAGTGGTTTGAACTTCATCTTTCATAATGCCTCTAATAGCTATTGGTAACAGTTGTTGCATCAACACATGATAATTATGGGACTTCATTCCTACTAACTTCAAATCGTCCATTGACACACACCTTCTCACATTCGAAGTATATCCTTGTTTAAGTTGGTAGAAGTGAGTGTCTGCTTCACAGATTGGACATGCTTTATGCCCCTTCACACTGTACCCTAACAGGTTTCCGTACACAGGGAAGTCATTTATCGTGGTGAAAATCATTACATGTAGCTTGAAGGACTCATTCTTATATGCATCAAACACATCTAGCCTTCCTCCCACAACTTCTTTAAGTTCTTAATTAAAGGCGCCAAGTAGACATCGATATCATTTCCTGGCTATTTTTGTCCAGAAATCATAATAGAAAGTATCACATACTCGCGTTTCATACAAAGCCAGGGAGGTAAGTTGTATATTACAAGGAGTACTGGCCACGCACTATGTGTGCTATTAAGAGTTCCATACGGATTGATGCCATCTGTAGAAAGCCCAAGCTGAAGGTTTCTCAGCTCGCTGCCAAATTTAGGGAACATTTCATCTATTTTCTTCCACTGTGGAGAGTCAGCTGGGTGCCAAAGATATTTTTCGTCAGATATTTTATCATCCGAATGCCATCTCAACTTCTTCACTTTTTTTACAATGCCAAACAAATGCTTAAAGGGAGGTATTATTGGAAGATACCACAAAACTTTTACAGATTGCCTTTTAGTTGTCCCATCGCCACAACTACCATCTTTCTTCATTTGTATCATGCAGTTTGACACTCAGGGCACTCACTCAGACCTTCATACTCCTTTCTGTATATTACGTAGTCAATAGGGCAAGCGTGTATCTTTTTATACTCCATACCCATTGTATATAGGATTTTCTTGGCCTCATACATACGATTTAGAAGTACATTATCGTCTGGAAATATATCACACAACAGTTCAAGAAGTATTATGAAACTACTATCAGTCCACCCACAAGTTGCTTTTAAGTTAACTAAATGTAATATTCCTGTCAGTCGTGTGTATTTGCTCCCTGGGTACAACGGTGTCTCTGCATCACTCCGCAGGCTATCATATTCATGCAATTGTGCAAAGAATTCTACCTCAACATCGTGAATAATTCTCTCTATTATATCTTCATCTATGACATCCACAGCTTCCTTCTTATGCGACGGACAATTAGTTACTTCCTCACCATGCCATATCCACCTTGTGTATCGAAGATTTGTTCCATCACAAAGTAGGTGATCCCTTATAACTTCAACATCACGTCTTCTCTCATTTAAAAAATTGACACAGATAAAAATACATCCTATTTTTGGCTAGAGTGTTCCTTCTAACATATTCAATAAACTCTTTAACCCCATTCTCATATGGTTCACTTGTTCTCAAAGTATTCATCCAACTATGATCCATTTTATTACCACTTGCGCCATTCCCATTAACACTCAATTTTATAATATTTGTCAACATAAGGAATTGCCTTTTACTATTTTGTTTTTCAAAATTTTGGCAGTATTTCCCCTTAAAAGTGAGATATCCCAAAATCAAAATAACAAACCATCTCAGCTTAATTTAAACAAAACTAAACTAATTAAGAAGAGTAAAATAAAAATTCATAGCACTAAAACAAGAGTAAAAAGAATGAAGCTAGGATTAATTCTTCTAATCCAAACAAAAATTCATAGCTTCATTTTCTCTACTACAGAACATTAGGTAAATTCAAGGAAAGAAAGTACCATAAGGTAAGGTGGGTACCACTTTAAGGGGCTATTTAATACTATGGGTTTGGAGGGGAAGGAAAATTTTTGTGAATTAGATATAAAAGACATGGGGTTATAAAATTTTTTAAAAGATAAAATGTAAGATAAGAGAGTAAGAACAATTAATTAAAAACTTTTAACCCCACTTCTCTAAACTTTTTAAATACAAATTTCCTCCTATCATTTTCCCTCCCACTCTTGATACCAAACAGCCTCTAAATGTTGAGCCACCCATCTCCAATTTTCCATGGATCTTTCTCTCTTTGCATGTTACCTTTGAGGTTGGTATAGTTGGTAAGGATATGATTCATATTCTAAAAGGATGTGGGTGCAAATTGATTCATGAATCATGTATATTAATCTTAGAGGAGGTCTAAAGTGAAAAAAATTATTAATTTGAGGACCAAATTGAAAATGAACTTTTTAGAATGATCAATATAATAGGATTACATTCTTGAAAAAGTAAAAGGAAAAATCCTATAAAAGGTCGGTTGAATAAATCAAATTTAATTTTGGTCACTAGACTTAATAAATTATAAATTAGGTTGTATGACACAATTAGAGATTTAAAAATTGAACCAAATTACATCCATGCCCCCTAGTTGATATATCATATATCCAAACAACTCAAATGAAATGATCAAGAGGCAAAAAAAATCCCTAAATGCATGAATCACACTAATTATCACACACATACATAGATAATTAGGCTTCATAACACTCACATTCACAGACATGGACATAAATTTTGAATTTATTATACCATGGAGTTGGAAAGCAATGGCTCTCCTGTAACAAAATAACCATTTGTTTAAATTAAAAGAACAAAAAAGAAATGATATGAAATACAACAATTGACCTTGCCTCAGGTTTAAGATCACCAACCTTAGAATAGAGAATGGACTTGTGATTCTTAATCTCATGTACCAGAAAGCATAGAGAACAAGATTATGGTTTTCAAGAATTCAAATTCAAATTCTACACATTTTCCTATGTTCTTGAACACTAAAGGAAGCACCAAGTTTGACTAAACATTAAAAAATTGGTGCCATAATAATTCAATGATACAATGATAAATTGCTTCTATGATTTCAGAAAGTATGAGAAAGCTTTTCTGTAAATTCTTAATTGTGTCACACAAAAAAGAGTTACGCCTGATATGCACTTGATTTTCTCAGAATCCAAGTGTAGAAACTATCGAAGACTCACATCTCAAAAAGAAAGCTAGTTTAAGAAAGAATACTCATTTCAGGTAGAGCAGAAGATGCAAAAAAAGAAATAATTAACCAAGCTATTTTAAGAAACCCAGAAACGCACATGAATAATTCTCAGAATGTAACTGCAGTAGCAAATAGCAAGACCCACAGCCACAGGAATGGGAGAAGAGGGAAGACAAATGCAGGGGAGGTGCAGCTTTAATCAGTGAAGGAGTTATGACAGTATGCTCACGGGTATGGGAGAAGAGGGAAAATAAATGCAGCAGGGAAAGTGAAAGACAACAACAACTTAAGGGTATGGGAAAAGAAGGAAGACAATGCAGTGAAGGTAAAGCTGCAACTCTACAGTTGCATGAAGTGATGTTTTTGCATCCCTATTCAAAATGGGGACTCCTAAAGTGAGCTTTAGACGTCCCCATTTATGTAGGGGACGTCTAAAGCCCACTTTAGACATCCCCAATTTTTCTAGGGACATCTAAAGTGGTGGAAATTTTTTTTTTCTAAATTCATCCAGCGCCAAAGCCTCCCACCAAATATTGAACTTTGGGCGTCCCTAACTGAAAAAGGGATATCCTTTAGGGAAGTAAAATGTCTAGTTTGTAGTAGTGTATATCTGCAGCACTTAGTCGATTCTTATTTAAACATTATACACAAGGGCAATAAAATATCACATTGTCATCATTGCCATTTCTTCTAGCAAAGTCTAAAAAACCCCTCACCCTATTATCATATTTAACACTCATCCATTTAACTTTTATCCAACCACGATCCATATATTTCAACACCTTTTTTCCTCTTTTCTATTTGTTCCCTAAGAAAAGGAAGTAGTATAATGGGAGCATGCAATCATTACCCTTAAGTATTTAGTTTAACTAGTATATAATGAACAAGCACATACCAAATTTTAGATTTTAATGCATTATATATAGTAAATATCAATTTGGTAGGAATCACTTCAATTATTTAATGGTAAAGACTAATTAAATTACCCACTAATCACTCAAAGAAAGGCTTTAAGATCGGAAACTACACAACAAAGATCATTTTGGTATGAAGGGGTGGATTGCACACTGGAAGAAAGGCTTTAAAGATAAAAAACTACATAACAATAACCAAATGCAAAATAAACCTCAGCAGCAACAATAGAAAAGATGAACTTTAGCAATAATAAAACCCATATTCACACACATTCATGATTGATTGGAGAGAAATGATAGTATATGTCTCATATGTTAGAATCTATGTTTAGATGCTAATAAATAATAATGAATTGTTTTACAAAGGAACGTCAAAACTTAATGATTAAGTATACAATATAAAAAAGCAAGAAAAACAATAATCAAGAAACATTGAGCACGCAGATATGTCATTGTGTGAGCATGAGCTATGTATTACAAGCATGTCATGCATTAAAGAATTATCTTGCATTCATATAGGTATTTGTTTCCTACAAAGATTCTCTCGAATCTTATCCTCCCCTACAAACATTTCAGAAAGGGTAGTGGATGGAGGATGGAGTAAGCAATCAGAGATGGCAAGGACTTCCTTCGGGTTAAAGATTCGGTAGTTGGTTATCATTTCTTGTTAGGATGTGCATTTGGATTTGGTTGTGTATATGTGGATGAGGATTTGATTATGTATATAAGATAGTTTGAGTAATCACCTATTTGGGAAATTGTATATGGGAGAATATGCCCTATAAGGCTTTGATTAATGTATGGAACCCAAGATTGGCTGGGAATTACATTACGAACTATGATATGTTTAAATGTGATTTATCTCCATGTAGTAATTGTATTCGGAATGTGAATGTGAGACCAGGTTATAAATGATTTCAAAATATATTTATGAAAACCCTATCGGGTATATGGGTTTGCAAAAATTTTATTTGATTGTTATTGGTCTCTATTTCACTTTAATTGAGTAATCTAGATTTTAATTACGACAGGGGGTTAGAACTTGTCTCAACAATTTCCTCGTGAGTTTCATTTACTTGCCCTAACTTGCATTTTTGTTCATGAGCCTTCGCTAGTTAGTTTTGATTTCTCTCATCTATTTTTCATTATCTATTCTGCATTCACTTTGAAGGTTTTGCTCCTATTACTTGTAGTGTTCAACCTAGTCAATTAGGCTACCTTTGTGAAGCCATAACGTGATAAAGCATTCAAGGTGACAATAAATTGCTTTTGTGAAGTTATGTTTTTATACAAAACCTATTATTATTATGATCGATGGTTCCTTTCCTGTTAGAGGAAGTTGTCAACCCATTGCTTTAATTGAAGATTCATACTTTATTGTTTTTTTGCAGTAACTTCTGAAGATATGGACTCCTAAGCAAATACCTCTCCTTTTTTTTTGAAGTACCTATATCCATAGAAGTTACTTCTAAAAGATAAACACGAATATGATGAATAAACTAGTTCAGTTGTATCGAGAGTCATACATGATCAAGCAAATACCATATTTTGTGAATTCACGATACGATAAAGCATTCAAGGTGACTTGAAATTGCTTTTGTGAGATTATGATTTTTTTGCGAAACCTATTATTGATCTAAAAAACGGTTCCTCTGTTGTTTTTGTATTGAGTAGGTGGCACAAAGTTAAATCTATGAAATTTGTCAATGTGAGATCAATCCTAGGCTCTTTAATATGAGAGTTTTTAAGCAACTTGATCTCCACTTTATCCAATAGAGTAGTACTTCCCACATTGAGTAGTGGTACAATTTGGGGCAGATCAAGATTTTCTAGGCTGTGGCTAGAATCAATTGCAATCTTGACCTGTTAATGACTCCATGTTGTTAGATAATTTTAAGACATATTTTAATATGATTGGGAGTCATCCATGATAATTCAAAGGGATTTTAGTTAGATTTTAATAATATATCGATTTAGAGGGATTTCATTATAAATATCAAATTCTTAATAAAAAATGATATTAATGATAAAGAATAATAGTTTAATAATCTGGAAAAAAAATAGATTAAAATAAGGAAAAAGATATTCTAGATTTGATTATTATCATTATTATTATTATTACTATTATCTACCCTGTTATTATTTTAATGTTTTGACCTTTTCCTTCTGCTATGCCATAGGATTACATATGCCATTATGTGGAAATCAAATTAATAAAAAAACACTACACAATAGAGCGTAGCTGGAAGTATGGGGAGATAAATCAAAATTATAGATCGGTGGACAAGGGGATTTGCTGAAAATCTAGAGGATTCTAGGAAATATAAATCGGGGAATCTACAAAGCTTCTCGTGCAGGATAAAATCAGCACAAAAGGAATGAGAAAAAAACAACACAATAGGAGAATCAAAAAAATCAGAGAAGCCGATTGACCGTCTTCTTCATGCAGGAGCGATAGCAAACGGAAGGGATGTAAGACCCTACCTTACATACCACTTATTATCGATATTAATCATAGCAATTGCACAGTTCGATGGGCACATAGGGATAGCAAAAGTATACTGATATTATTGAAACAATATTGCTTGATTATATTATAGGAGTTCAACATAATGTTTGTGCATAACAATTACAGACCTTAAAATAATAAAAGGTCTTCAAATAACCAACATCTCCTCTTGTTCGTTTGGACTTGTTATTGCCAGTAATTATGATTCTTCCATTTGAGTTGTTGTCTACTGCTGAAAACTTTTTACATTTATGGAAAGGGTGAGATTCAAAGATTCTCAGTAGTAACATACAATTAGACATAAATGATGTGAAAATAAATATGTCATCCACCATATTATGTAAAATGATAGAATGTTGTGTGCACACTGTTCAAGGCCAAAGACTGTTTACAACCCTGGCTTAACTCTGCACCTTCGTTGGATCCCAGACCATAACTAAGCTAATATGTGTTTCCAAGACACTGTGCTCATGTGACAAATGATGGCATACACAAACATACAATAATCACCTAATGCATGAAAGAAAGAGTTACTACCTGAAATTGCCCTTTTCATGTTTTACTATATGTTCAATACCTTTGACCAAGCTCAGGTTATTACTGATTCCTATAAATTAAAGTTAATAAGTAACTGGATATTATTTGCATTACTACTACTTTTAATAATATTCTGCTAGTTATCTATCACAATTTCAATAATTTATGCATACTATAACTCTGCACAATGTGGTTTCATAGTTTTCCAGAAAACTAGCAGATTTGCAGTCAAATTTTGGAATTCATAATTAATTCTAGGAAAGTCCAATTTGACTGATTTCAAAGCCTATGTAAAGCTCTTTAAGTGTTTTTTTAAGAAAAAATACTTAAGTCTAACCACTATCATAACAGTTTTTCCACAATTTTGTCAAACCTCCTCTGTTCCATATTTCCTTCCAGAAACACAGCTCAACTTTGAAAACTCATATCTTTTAATCTACTCATCAAAAAATCATGTTCTACCCACCAATTTAAATCTCTATATCTCTAATTTAATCTTGTAAAGTTTCATAATTTTTGGGACAAGTTTAGCCCACAAAATTCATTTCACAATAACACTGCATCTAATGAAGCAAATCAAACAGCGCTTTCTTTCAATTTCAAAATTTTCCAGATCTGCATACCAACATCCAAAAATTATGAACACATGTATTCCTGCATAATTTTCCCTTCTAAATCCAATGGGACTATTAGAATTTCAAATTTCTAGCTCTACCCTAAGGTTATACATCTGCCCAAAACTTAGGTTCTTATGAGGGAAGTTGTGTTTTCTTAATTTCTCTTGATTAAACACTTCTGTTTTACTTATAATCACATGATTAACCATTTAAACACTCAATAAACATGATTCTTGGAAATCTTGGCGGCATAACATTCTAGGTTTTCATCTTCCAAATTTCACCAAATCAATCAATCACAACCACAACAACATACTATTCAAGAGGATTAGGGTTCTTGAGATTACCTCTTGATTCTTCTACTTTCCCTCTCTATGATGCCATTGCCCTTCTTCTCTTCTCTCTTAATTTTGCTTGCTAACCATGATATTCATGGTGGCATGGACGTTAGAGGAGGTTATACATGAACTAGAGAGCTCAAACACTTGAATTTCACACTTACATACCTTGATTTTTCCTTCTTGAGCTCTCTTGGCTTTCTTTGTGCTTCAAGCTCTTTCTCTCTCTTTCTTTCTTATATTGGACGAATATGAAGGCTGGTTAAGAGGATATTAGCTATTTAAAATATCCAACTCTACCTCCTTAAAGAATTAATATTTAATTGGAATTTCCATATGTGTTTTGCTTGAGCTTTATCCATTGTTAACTCAACATAATTGCTTCTCTTTCCTCTAGACTAAAATGACGTAGAGGAGGCTTCCAAATGAACCAAAGAGCTTCTTCAATTACTTCATCCATTCCCTTACAATAAATGACAAGATGACCATTTATTATAAAATCAACTTTTGACTTTTCAAGCTTTAGCTTTTTACTTCATTTAATTGCTTCAACTTGGAAATTGGAATTTATTCATTAATTCCCTTTTGTCTTTTGTCAAAAGTGATGAAAATGAAGGTTTCAAGTTGTTCAAATATACTTCTTCAATTACCTCTTGAATGTTACACATAATGATTATAAATTCTTATATTACTTTTTTGACTTTTCAACTCTAATTTTACTTGGATAAGAATTTTTCTCTTCTCAAATTAATATGAGGCCAAGTATTTTTCTTTCCTTTATTCCTCCCTACTTCAGCCAAAATTTATCCCAATTGAAGGAAAAAACATATGGCTTCTTGCTTTATTGGTCAAATGACCATTTTACCCGTACATATTTTTGCATTTTCGCAAGTTGGAAAATCTGGCAGAATGTTTATCAAACTTTGAAAATTCATATCTAATTGTACAAATGTCCAATTGGAATTATTCTAAAGGCTATGTGACCCTTATTAAGTCTATTGTTAGGGAAAAATATAGCCTTTAGATAATTGGAAGCTCATTATTGCCAGAATTATTGTTTTTGGACGCTGCCACAAAAACTCTCCAATTTTATTGGACTAACTTTGAAAAATCATAACTCTTTGTGTACAGCTTCAAATGACCTATGTGACCTATCAAATTAAATCTTGTTAAGTCTAATTTCATTTTGAAAAATATCATAGGCATTGGAAATCATTTGCGAATTTAAAAATGTCACACAACTAGACTTCCACACAGGAAAAGTATACTGGCAGCAAAGTTTACATTCTTAGGACTCTTGCTAAACCGAGGCATAGCAGTTCACTTGATTCATGCTTATTCCCAGGCCTCTAGTCCAAACATTCATGATATTACATGCACTACTACAAAAAAATAAACTTGTGGTGCTTATACTTGAACTAGTTGTGGCACTTAAGAAGTGCCATATATCAGGACACCACTAAAAGAAGTTGTGGCACTTGGAACCACCACAGCATAATTGTTTTTTGAAAAAAGTCCCCTCCAGGCACCAGAGGAACCCTCCTGTGGCCCTTCCTACAAAATGTGACACAAGAGGTGGATGCCCCTATTTTTTGTATTCTTCCTATGGCCCTAGTTTAAGGAAGCGCTACAGGAAGTAATTTTTTTTAAAATATATCTTTCGTATTTTTAGTTCATAGCCCTATAATTGTAATGGTGGAATGCTTTAAACACTTTCTATATCCACAGCAAAATGAAGAAAACCATTGGACAACAATGAAATAACTTTAAAATGACACAAACAAATGACTAATTAGCTAAAGTAGTACTAAAAATATTTGCACAATATATTGTGAATGAAATACAACAAATTCAATTAAATAAATGACACAATGTAACAATTGGCAAGAAACAACAGAAAGGCTAGCTAGTTAATTAAATAGTAGCTATCTAGAGGTTTGCTTGAACACATATTCACATCATTTCTTGATCACTTCATTGACTTGATGGTTAGTCGAACTATCACAACGTTGATCTTCATAATACTACATATATATACACGATCATGCACAAATTAAAACGAATTAAGATCACTAAAACATAATTATCGACACTAATTAAATTTAAAACACAATATGAATTGTAGCTAAATGACTTACTTTTTGAGGAATAAATGGCTGATCATGCGTAATTACATCCTTCATAAATTTTATGATGTAATACCCATAATCATTGTCATTGGGTAGGAAAGGGCATTGCTAAAATTTAATAAAATATTAAACTCTGTTTATGAAAAAAACTGTTTAGTAACAAAGTTTGAGTAAATTCATATATTAGTACCCGTATCTTCTTCTAAGCATAGCTAAGGTGAGGGTCAGCAACTTTAGAATAGCTAAGGAGATAGAGGCTAATACGCAATCAATGCTCTAACAAAACAAATAGAAACCAATCACTTAAGGTTATTCAATCACATATGGAAATATTTACACGTACGAATGTACGCTCACCTATTGAACAATCACAACATATCAGGATGATCTGCTAGAAGACCTCCAATTAGAGGATCCACATAGTAAATGTGAGGGCCTAAAGGTTCCACTTGATTTATAACAATCAATATCCAATGTTGCTTAAAATATTTTAAAAAATTTGTTTCAACAATCATGTTATGATAAAAGTTAAACAATAAAACAACATACATAAACATTGTACCACTAATAACTTACCCCGCATTGTATGGCACTAGAAATAGCATAGTTTGTGTTGCTTTCTTTCTAAAGTAATCTTTCAGATCATTAGATTGTTCTTGTATATCTACTCTACCTCTATGCTGGCCAATGAGATAAGGGTTGACAAATGCAAATTGGACCCTGTCTGTATCCATTAAGATGTTATGGTATAAATGTCTAGTATAAAACAAACAGTGTCATGAAAAACAAAAAAATTGGAACAAGAAATAATAATAATAGTGATAAATGATGATGCTAAAATACCTAATCCAAATATTGATAGTCGAAGCACTAATCCATCCACGATTGCATATTTCATGCAAGACATCACCATTAACACAATCAACTTGACTGCTTACACTGTAGATGTCTCTATCAAAATGTAATTCCAGTCCTCCATCACGGATCAAATTTGGAGTAATTGATACTAATTGATTGCGATATGAGGTCATTCTTCTTTTGCTCTACAAGCTAACTGATGCTTTCGACTTGGGTTGTGTTGCCGAACACTTTGAAATCTTACCATAAAGTTGGATTTGTTTTTCTCTAGATTGTCCACCCTGGGAAAATCAAAAAATTAAATCATAGTTTTAGATTGAAGTAAGGAAAAGTAAAGGGAATTGTAAATGAATGACCTTTTCATATAGCTCGATAAGACCTATTGGCCAAGCATTCGTGGTATGTACTTGATCACTACATGCATCGTTTGTCTTACTATGCCTTGTCCATCGTGTATATGTTTGATCAATTCCACAACACATTAAATGATCTAGCAAATCAAGTGGACTAATCTATTTTCCAAAACAACAAGATAAGCAAGGACATAAGATTTTGTCAGGATCTTTTGTATGCTCGATTGCAAATGTAATAAACTCTTTTACACCATCTCTATATTCCCTTGAACATCGATTAGATGACATCCATTTACGATCCATCTATACCTTCAATCTATTTTTAAAAAAGTACGTGGTTAGTTGTATGACTATTGCATTTACTAATTACTTTTATATTCTCTTACCACTTTTAAAATAAAATTGGCAACATGAAATCTTAAAAATTAAAGCTTTCTAAATTCTAAGTCTTAAACCCTCTATTTCAATTAACAAATAATCAATTAATTAATCCCACAACATCATAATAATTTTTCACAGCTCATAATGAAAGAAATCGTATTTGCCAACACATATCATAGGTAAATTAGAAAACATTACAAGACAACAAATAAAATAATACAAGTGTTAAGAATATATAAATAATTATTTTACTTGTGCAACTAATCCATAACAATTACTAAAACACCTATAAATTATAACTAAATACATATCTTCACATACAACCTATACAAAATAATATTTAATTTTATCTCATTCATTTTTTAGCATATAAAAATTAAATGAGATTAATTTTTTTTAGATTTCATAATAAATTAAATATAAAAGAAATTTATCAAATTAAACTATTATTAACTTCTAATAAAATCGCATTTGTAAGCTCAAAATTTAAAAAACTTACCATAAATAGAAGCTTCAATAGATCGATGAGCTGAAACTATAAACACAAACATGAAAAAAAAAATCAAAAAAAAAAAATAGTGGTTGTAACTTATTTTTTTCAATAATAATAATGTGCACAAAACATCAATATATAATAAAATAAAATATTATTAGCTTAAATCAAAAAATATGATTCACGCAAAAAAGAAAAAGAAAATAAAATAAAACAAAAAGGAAAGTATAACCCCAACATCAATAAAATTATTTTCAGTTCAATGTTGAGAATACAAAAATTTATTTTTGACTAGATTGCGAATTATTCTTGGGTCAGTCACAAAGATGAATGTATATATATATACATATATATATATATATAAAGAGGGAACTAGACAAACACACAAGTAATTAAATATTTACTTTAATTTCTCTTGAATATTATAATTTAATAAGATAATACAAAAAATTATTTTGCAACCTCTGTAAAATGGAACACAAAAATTAGTTTTTTGTATGTGTTGTTTCATGATACTAACAAGCAAAAATCATAGGAAAGCAAACTAGATATTTCAATATGTTTTTTTTAGAAATATACACCAACAAGCAAGAATATATATATATTCTCCAGTACACAATGCCAAGTCGTAATCATACAGTCTAAAACTCAAAACTGACCCCATAAGTGAATCTATAAAGATGAGCTTTAATTTTATCAGAGAAAGCAAGACCATATCTCGACCAAAAAAAACAAGATCACGAGTGTGCAGTGTGAGGCAAATGAGTTCAACTTTTAAACAAACCCAAGTATGAGCTTCTAGAACATTTTACACACTCATAGTAGAATCGACATGTGTAACAACTAATTATTGTGTTTCAGCATATAGAACCACTATTACACCTCAACCAAATTCTCTCTTAAATTTGCATGAAAAAGTATGATGTTATTATGACCTCCATGTACAAGATCAAAGAAATTTATTACAATATATCTTTTCCATCAACTATGTAAAAGCACAGTACAAAAGAAGGGAAATGTGAGCTATGGACTGGAGTGGGGTCCAAAAGAGGAAGAGAGTAGGAAGAAAAGGAAACAATTGGGACAGGAGTGGGGATGATAGTAGGAGTAAAAGGGAGAAAACGGGGAAAGAGGGACCAAGAGAATTTGATGAAGATGTGTGTGTGTGTGTGTTACGTTGTAGGTGTAGAGGAAAGGTTTGGGAGCAGAAAAAATGAGAGAGAGGGAAAGATAATGGAAAGAGAAAGGGAAATTGAAAGATAAAAAAAGAAGAGAAACGGAACCCTCGTGATTAGCCGAAAGTGAATTTTATTATCCACTTCTAGCCTAACGTGGTGCCTACCCACATGTGTGTGACCACCAACTGTAGTGCTTGACTGACCAAATGCCACAGTTGGTCCCCGTCTGGCTTACATGTGCAAGCACCATATTGGCCAGTCTCCTAGCTATGATGCTTTCTCAATTAAGTGCCACAGCTAGTACACAGTTTTTAATAAAAAAAGTGGAAAAAAAGGAAAAAAGGAAGCTGTGGGACTTCTTTAAACAAGGGCCACAAAATGTGCACCACTTTTCTACATATTTGTAGTAGTGATGGAAGAAAATATCGTTAAAAGCTACCTTCATCATTAGGTAACCTTATCATCATCGAGAAAGAGGATGTTGCGATCGATTTGGGGGCTATTACACTCTATTAAGTTTTCTTCTTCACCATGAACCAGAAGGGAGGCTAATAAGGAGAGCCTAAGCTTAAAGATAAATTGTAATAGTGCTCTATTCCTTGAGATTCTTCTTTCCTTTCAAAATCTGAACTCTAGAATATTTTATTACCACTATTGTGATTTGATTTTGATGAACATGAGTAGCTAATTTTCTCATTCTAGGATTTCTTGAACCTATTTATGGATTGAACTATTTATTTACTATCCTTTTGCAAAGAATGAAGTTTTGTGTTGATTTATCCTTGCTCTTAATGCCTAATCACCATTTAGTTGTCTTGTTCATTTAAATTACTCATGTGAAAGATAATTTAAGTATAGAACTTGGGTAAAATCATGTTAGAGTTGAAGTTTAGGTATTAAATGGCAATAAAAAAAATGTATTTTGTAGCGGTTAAAGCCTCAACCGCTACAAATTTGTAGTGGCAAGCTACGCGCCAAGTGGCACGACAGATTGGCAACATTTTTTGTAGCGGTTAAGTATAAATAACCACTACAAATATGGCACACAATTCCTGCCAAAAGTTGTAGCGGTAACTTTATAGCAGTTACTAAATTATAACCTCTATAAAGTTAGCGCGATCTGGCGCGTACAAAGCACGCCAACAGTGTAGAATTTATTTGTAACTGTTTAATCAATTAAACCACTACAAAATGTGAAAGGTCACATATTTGTAGCAGTTATAGATTTATAACTGCTATAGAATTTGAGAGGTCTCTAAATTTGTAGTGGTTTTGTACCATAACCGCTATAGAACTTCAAACATTTTGGTGATTTTTAGCGGTTATTCTAGAACTGCTACAAATTTTAGCCGCCCAAGGTTATTTGTAGCGGTTGATGTAGTGGTTGTTTTAGGAACCGCTACAAAGGCTGCCCCTATTTAAACTACCTCCCCCCTTCACTCTTCCATCAGGCGTCTGTGGAAGAGTTTTTGCTACAGTATTTCTCATTATTTGCACTTAAGGTACCGAAATAATACATATTTTATATGTATTCTTATTTTTATTATAGTTTTGCATAATAATGTGACTAAAATGTTTTTTTTTTGAAATTTTGTAGTTAATATGGCTTCTAGATAGGATAAAGGGAAGGAGCCCGAGGTCCCCAGACCGATTTTATGGGGCGACAGTAGTAAATCTGGGGGCAGCGCGGTGGGAGGTTGATGCCGGCATTTCAGCCCATCCCCCCACAGGAGTCAGCCCAACTACAGGCACTGCAGATAATCCCACAGGAGACGACCGCACTAGTGGTGCCTAATTTAGGGAAGGCAGATATCAGCGTCAGGGACTATAGTGTAAATAAGAACATCGACATCCCGATTGGGATCAAAGAGATGAAGCAGTTCCTCGATGAGTACGAGGCGCAGGAGCAGAACAACCCATGAGGGTTGTCTTCACGGTCTACTGGGTTTGAGGTGCAGGTCCAAGGTAAATAATTTTTTTTAAGGGCTACTGACTTTGAGATTGATTGTAATTAGTGTAATTAAACACTTTTGGATAAATGTGATATGAATTTGATATAAATATTCATAGTGATGATTTATTTATCATAGTGAAAGCAGGGGCAAAATGGTAAAATTGGAAATTTACCGACCAATTAGTCAATTATCAAAGAGGAAACTCATTGGTGATTAGAGATCAAGGGTTGAGATCTATTGGCTATGGGTCAGAATCCTATGCTTTAAGCTTATATGAGCTCATGAAGGGAGTAAGCAACATGATGATAAGTGTCATGTTGTGGGCCAATGCATCAAGCTAAAAGACAAATATCCACTTTTTCTCTCTCTTTTCTCTCTTTTTCTGTGGGAGTATGGGCAAAAGGAAAAGAATCCTTCATCATCATCTTCATCTCTTATATTCTCTCTCCTCCTTCTCCTATTTTCAACGACCTTGAAGTAAGGGAAGAGAAAGAGCAAGTTTGGACTTTGGCTAAGTAATGATCCTCATATGCTCCAATCCTTTTCATTAAACTTGTTTATAGTGTTAAGAGCTCTATTTTGGTGTTTTCAGAATTCTGAAAAGTGGTGATTTGGGTGTTGGAGCAATTTGAAAGTTGGAAAATCAAGGTTCTGGTTTTGGCAAAGTGAAGGGGTAAGCATTTAGTGCGTTTTGATATATTTATTGTGATTTTTGGATAATTTTGAGAAATTATGGAATTTGCCCTGGTTTTATATCCATTTTTGAATGTATAAATGTCATCATGAATGATGTTGAAAATGGTATGTTGTGAGGTTATTGGAGTATTGGTAATGGTTTTGAAGTTTGGAAGTAGTTTGAATGAATTTGGGTAATATGTGCATTAAAGGGACCCAAGAGCATAGATTATGGTTAAAAGTGTTTTTGTGCGATTTAGAGGTTACCAATGTGTTCCTTAGGCAATTTTAAGTGGGAATGATCTTTGTGTGAAGTTTGGGAATCATTGGGAGCAATTTTATCCAATCTGGGAATTTCTATTAGTTGCTCGATATGGGCAATCTGATAGTATCACTCTAGTATTGTCATTTGTTTTCCCTTTCTCCTTTGTGTTTTGCCTGGGCTTCCATGAAGAAAGCTCGAGTGCACTTCTCAAACCGTGAGTGACATTGGTTATGACTCTAGTGAGTATGAGATCACTTGAGTGATGGTATGAGTTCATGGTTAGGGTTGCCCTTGGGTCATCACTCGTTGGTCAATGTTCAAGAGTGTGTTTTGACACTCGCAAGCGTAGGCTCCTCACTCGAGTGCCAAAGGTTGTGCTCAAGTGAGCCTTCCCCTCTGATGTTGCATGTGCTCTCAGGTTGTCACTTTTTGTGTTACACTTTCAGGGACTCGAGTAGATTAGCAGTCATCACCCGAGTGTAAAGCCTTATGCTCGAGTATTGTGAGCAGTTTTTGTCCATGATTGTTGCTCACTATCAAACACTCACGAGTGAGAGCCATGCTCACTCGAGTGCAAGTCTCTCATTACTCGAGTGAGGTCATCTTCACTTGAGTGAGTCAGCCAAAAATTAGTGTTCTGTATTCGGAAAGGGGTCTTCAGGGTAGTTTCTTCGAACCCTGTTGGCATATGTTTAGGCCTCTAATAGTCACCAAAAGAGACTTAAATGATAAGAAACCTACAGTATTATGGAAATAGGTATTTAGAAAAGAGATTGATCAGTTGTCCCTAATTTGGTTATAGGATTTGACATCTGTCAGATTTGTGAGCCCATTGTTCCAAAGAACGTCAGGAAAGATACAGGTAGTGACTCCTCTCTATACTTTGTGTAAATGTATTGTATGTATGCCTATCATGCATTGTGTTGTTGCTTCTTTTGTTGGTTTGTGATGTATTGAGACCCTTTGTGGAGCTTTATGCTTTGTGATGCTGCTGTATAATGGTTACTGCAAAAGCAGGCATAGTGATTATAGCGAAAGCTGGCATTGAGATTACAGTGAAAGCGGGTATAGTGCATTGTGATTACAGCCATGAGTGTTGTCGGTTGTGGCATGAGCCATGACTCATAGTGTTGATGCTGAACATGATAAACTTACATGCTAAACATGATGAACTTACAAGTATTTCGGGGTTGCCAGGATTTTAGTTATGCACTCTGATATTTATGAATGTGATTTAACTGCACAGGTAATTGTATCCAAAATTGAATGTGGGACCAGATGAATTATGTTTTTAAACGGTTTTCGAAATACCCTATCTTGAAGATGAGGAATTATAAAGATTGGTTTTGCCTTATTGGTCTTTATTCCTCTTAAATTTCATAATCTGGGTATAATTACGGTGAGGGGGTTACATTTTTGGTATCAGAGCTATAGTTCCTAGCAAGGGTAGAGTTTGCTAGGATAGCTCCCATAGTTTGCCTTAGTGATAGAAGATTATTTGTGAATGAATATTGTATACACATATGTGTTCTTGTTATGTGAACATATGCATGAGTGTGGAATTATGTGTATACCATAATTGTTGGATTAATGGGGTGAATCATTTGTAGAATGAAAAGAGCAACAAAAGGTCGCCCCATAGTACAACAAGTAAATCCCGAGGTAGAAGTTGTCAATGATAATCCACCGGACCCGTTGCAAGAATTGATGGGGTTGATTTAGGATCAGCGAAATATGATTGCTGAGCTGTAAGAAGAGCTCAGATTTGAAAGAGCTAAGAATAATGAGGGCCAAGGTCAGTCTACTCAAGAGGTGACTCATAGAGAAGAAATGGCTGAAAGGTCGGCGCGACTACTTGAATCAACTCCTCATGCTAGACCAAATCCTGAATCATATAGAGTTTTGGCTGGAGAGGAAAGAGATCTTTAATTTTGGGTCTTTAGATTCTGTAAGCACCTATCTCAGGCATTTAAAGGGAGATTCGATCCGCAGGCGGCTGAAGATTGGCTAAACCGTCTTGAGAAAATTTTTGAAGTTCTTGAATGCCCCTCAGAAGTGAAAGTTCGACTGGCAGTGTATAAGCTCGCGGGAGATGCAGATCGCTGGTGGAAAAATATTGCTTTGTCATTACGGAGCAAAAATATACCATTGACCTAGGAGTTGTTCCAGCAACACTATAATGAGAAATATTTTCCTAAGTCAGTGAGGCTTGAGAAGGAAACTAAGTTCTTGAATATCAAGCAAGGAGACATAGAGTCTTTTGATGAATATTTGTACTATTTCATCCGCTTGTCTCGGTACTCTTCTTATCTACAGAAGATGCATGATGAGGATTTGAGCTCGAACATGTTAGTATGGGGTTTGAGGCATGATATGAGGAAGAGATTAGCCACCCTTAGTTTTTTGAGTTCAATAAAGCGGTTGAAGAATGTTGGATCACAAAGAGCAATCTGAAAGAGCTATATCCGGCTAAGGCTACTGGTGGTCATAGTGAGCCAAGTAAGGGTAGTACTTCTCAAAAGCGAAAGGGCTTAAGATCATTCTCATATAGAGGAAGTGGTAAAAAGCCCTATCAGTCCTGGAGTTATGATCAGCAGAGAGCTCCTACAGTATGGACATGTCCTCGATTGAACAAGCCACATTATGGAAAGATTGTGATAGTCGGGTGATCTGTTTCAAGTGCAAGCAAGTGGGGCATACATCTATTGAGAGTGGACAGCCATGATAAGAGCAGAGACTAAGGGCCTAGGGCCGAGTATTTAATATGACTCATGAAGAAGTCCAGAAATCCCCAGAGTTGATACGAGGTAAAGTTCTTCTCAATGGATATGTGTTACAAGCATTGTCGGGTGCAAGTCACTCATTTATCGCATATGATTGTGTGAAGCGCTTGGGTATGAATATGTATAAGTTACCATTCGATCTGATTGTGTTAACGCCAATGGGTGTTAAGGCTGTGACTACAGAAGCCTGTTTAAATTGTGTTGTAACCGTTGAGGGTCATGAGTCTGTACTAGATTTGATTTGTTTACCGCTCTACCAATTAGAAGTCATTCTGGGTTTTGATTGGTTGAGAGCAAATAATGTGTTATTAGATTGTGGGAACAAGAGGATAGTGTATCCTGTTTCTCAAAACATTGAGGACAAGAATGTCAGCTTAAATTTCCTTTCAATAGCTAAGGCTGAGAAATATTTGCAAAAGGGTTGTCAAGGGTATATGGTATTCTTTTCTGTGCAAGGAGAAACCAGTGAATCATTGAGTAGTATACCCATAGTGAATGAATTCCCTGAGGTATTTCTGGATAACTTAAGTGGGTTGCCACCTGAAAGGGAAGTTCAATTTCTGATTAACATTGTGCCTGGAGTTGGTTCTATATCCAAAGCCCCATATCGTATGGCCCCAAATGAAATGGTAGAATTAAATAAACAGATTGAAGAATTACTTGAAAAGGGGTTTATTAGACCCAGTGTGTCGCCTTTTGGAGCTCTAGTTCTATTTGTGAAAAAGAAATATGGGTGTCTTCGTTTGTGTATCGATTATAGAGAGTTGAAAAAAATCACTATCAAGAACAAGTACCCTCTCCCCAGAATTGATGACCTTTTAGATCAACTATTCGGTTCATGTGTATTTTCTAAGATTGATCTAAGGTCGGGGTATCATCAGCTGCGAGTGAAAGCAGAAGATATTCTGAAGACTGCTTTCCGGACAAGGTATGGTCATTTTGATTTCTTAGTGATGCCATTTAGGCTAACCAATGCACCTGCGGTTTTCATGGATTATATGAACCATGTTTTTCGATAATACATGGATCAGTTTGTTGTGGTATTCATTGATGATATTTTGATGTACTCTAAGAGTAGAGAAGAGCATGAGCATCATTTGAGAATTTTGTTGAATACATTGCGTGAGAAGCAGCTATATGCTAAATTGAGTAAGTGCAAGTTTTGGCTATGAAATTCTTAGGCCATGTTATCTCGCAAGAAGGGGTCTCTATGGATCCCAATAAAGTGGAAGCAGTGCTGGACTAGAAAAGGCTAGAAATTATGGCAGAGGTACACAGTTTTATGGGTCTTGCTGGCTACTATCAGAGATTTATTCAGAATTTCTCCCGTATTGCCTTACCGATGACCAAGCTCATGAGAAAAGATCATCCGTTTGTGTGGGATGAACATTGTGAAAATTGCTTTGTGGAGCTGAAACAGAGGTTAACTACGACACCTGTGTTGATTATACCTGATCCCAGTTTGACATACTTGTGTATAGTGATGCTAGTAGGCAGGGATTAGGGTGTGTCCTTATACAGTAGAGATATGTAGTGGCCTATGCCTCTCGACAGCTCAAACCTCATGAAATGAACTATCCTACTCATAATCTGGAGCTTGCGGCCATTATGTTTGCATTGAAGATTTGGCGGCATTATTTGTATGGTATGACGGTAGAACTGTACTGCGACCACAAGAGTCTCAAGTACCTGTATGACCAGAAAGAATTGAATATGAGACAATGTCGGTGGATAGAGTTGCTTAAGGATTACAACCTGGAAATCAAATATCATCTAGGTAAGGCAAATATAGTCACTAATGGTCTTAGTCAAAATACAGTGCTTGTAGCAGCTATGATGATACAGGAAGGGAAGTTGATTTCTAATTTTTGAGATATGAATTTATCAAACCAGATCATTTGTGCCAATTATACTGTTTCCCAAGGGAAAAGTGACTTGAGAGCTAAGATTAAAGAGGCTTAGAGGTAAGATGGCTGGATATAGCGTAATCTGGCTAGAATCGAATGGAGAAAAGCTCAGGGCTATGATTTGTCACCTAGTGGATTTGTTCGTTATCAGAAAAGAATCTGTGTTCCACTTAAGGTAGAGTTAAGACAAAAGATCTTAGATGAGGCACACAAGAGCCGATACACTCTTCATCCAGGTATGACCAAAATGTATCATAATTTGAAAACTAAATATTGGTGGCTGGGAATGAAGAGTGATTTGACGAAATATGTGGTGAGGTGTCTCATATGTCAGAAAGTAAGGATTGAGCACCAAAGACCGCCGGGTTTGTTACAAAGTCCTGAGATTCTGGAATGGAAATGGGAAACCATGGACCTTGTAGTGGGATTGCCCAGGATAAGGAATTATAATGCGATCAGGGTAATTGTGGACTGGTTAACAAAGTTAGTGCACTTTATACCGATCAACGCTAGTTAGTCTCCAGACAAGCTAGTATAGATTTATATTCGGGAAATTGTGAATCTCTATGGCATACTAAAGAATATCATTTCATCATCATCTTCATCTCTCAAATTCTCTCTCCTCCTTCTCCCATTTCCAGCGACCTTGAAGTAAGGGAAGAGAAAGAGCAAGTTTGGACTTTGGGTGAGTAATGATCCTCATATGCTCCAATCCTTTTCATTAAACTTGTTCATAGTGTTGAAAGCTCCATTTTAGTGTTTTCAGAATTCTGAAAAGTGGTGATTTTGGTGTTAGAGCAATTTGAAAGCTGGAAAATCAAGGTTCTGGTTTTGGCAAAGTGAATAGGTAAGAATTTGGTGCTTTTTTATATATTTATTGTGATTTTTGGATAAGTTTGAGAAATTCTGGAATTTGCCCTGGTTTTATATCCATTTTTGAATGTATGAATGTCAACATGAATGATGTTGAAAATGGATGTTGTGAGGTTATTGGAGTGTTGGTAATAGTTTTGAAGTTTGGAAGTAGTTTGAATGAATTTAGGTAATATGTGCATTAAAGGGACCCAAGAGCATAGATTGTGGTTAAAAGGGTTTTTGGGCGTTTTGGAGGTTTCCAATGTGTTCCTTAGGCAATTTTAAGTGGGAATGAGCTTTGTATGAAGTTTGGGAATTATTGGGAGCAATTTTATCCAATCTGGGAATTTTTATTAGTTGCTGCGATATGGGTAATCTGATAGCATCATTCGAGTGAGGGAGGAACTCACTCGATTTCTGCCGTGTTTTCCCTTTCTCCTTTGTGTTTTGCCTGAGTTTCCATGGATAAAGCTCGACTGCACTTCTCAAACCGTGAGTGATGTTGGTGATCACTCGAGTGAGCATGAGATAACTCGAGTGATGGTGTGAGTTCATGGTTAGGGTTGCCCTCGGGTCGTGACTCGTTGGTCATTATTCAAGAGTGTGTTCTGACACTCGCAAGTATGGGCTCCTCACTCGAGTGCCAAGGGTTGTGCTCGGCGAGCCTTCCCCTCTGATGTTGCATGTGCTTTCAGGTTGTCACTTTCTTTGTTGCACTTTCGGGGACTAGAGTAGATTTAGAGTCATCACCCTAGTGCAAAGCCTTATGCTCGAGTGTTGTGAGCTCTTTCTGTCCATGGTTATTGCTCATTGTCAAACACTCGCTAGTGAGAGCCATTCACACTCAAGTGTAAGTCTCTTATCACTTGAGTGAGGTCATCTTCACTTGATTGAGTCAGCTAAAAATCAGTGTTCTGCTTCTGAAAAGAGGTCTTTAGGGTAGCTTCTTCCAACCCTTTTGGCATATGTTTAGGCCTCTAATAGTCACCTAAAGAGTCCTAAATGATAACCAACTTAGAGTATTATGGAAATAGGTATTTGGAAAAGAGATTGATTGGTTGTCCCTAATTTGGTTATAGGATTTGACCTCTGTCAAACTCGTGAGCCCACTGTACCGAAGAACGTCAGGAAAGATATAGGTAGTGTCACTAGTACAAAAAAGGTGTTTTAGACCGGCCCATTTAGACCGGTTGTAATGGATGCAGGTCTAAAAGAAATGCGCGGTGGCATTTTCGTTATTATAAACAAGTTGGGAGACCGGTTATTATAATAACCGGTCTAAAAAAGATTATTTAGACCGGTTCTATTCTAACCGGTCTAAAAAAAATTAGAGATTTTATTTTTTAGACGGGTTACTAAGAGAACCGGTCTAAAATATATTTTTTTAGGACGGTTAAGAGGATAAATGGTAAAAAAAAATGTTTTTAAGACCGGTTGCCTAACAACCGGTCTTAAAAGTGGACTTTTAAGACCAGTTGTTAGGCAACCGGTCTTAAAAGTCCAATTTTAAGACCGGTTGTTAGGCAACCGGTCTTAAAAGTACACTTTTAAGACCGGTTGTTAGGCAACCGGTCTTAAAAGTGGACTTTTAAGACCGGTTATCCTCTTAACCGGTCTTAAAAGTGTTCCCAATTTAATTTCTTTCCAGCGCCGTGCCTCAGCTCACACTCCCGCCTTCGCCAATCTCATTTCGGTCCCTTCCATTCTGAATCACCCAAGCAAGTTTGTTCCCAATCTTTTCTCTCCTCAGCGCGAGTCCCCATCCCTTACCTTATCCCATTCTGAATCGAGTCCGTCATCGCTCTTCGGCCGCTGTACTGTCGTGGGTGCTCGTAGGTGCTGTCGACGAACATACCTCATACATTGCTTCAGCTGCTCGTGGGTGCTATCGTCACTGGATTTCTGGGAAATTTTCATCTTCAATCTCTATTTTGAGGTATGTTCCTCGTCTGTTCTGAGAAAACACCATTATATATGTTCCTCCTCTGTTCTATTGTTGAATGTGAATGCACATTAGATGTTTGATAAATTGTTTGAAAGGAGAAATTGAAGACATTAGGTCAGTTGTTGGGAACTGTTGTCATGGATTTAGCAAAACGAAAGAAGTTTGCATAATTTCAAATCCTCTATATATCATTTATCCTAACCTCCTAGCAAAATGCTCCACCAAAAAACAAAACCTGAGCACTCATGACTGACAGCCTTGAATGCTAGTAATATGTTTTAGGTAGGTAATTGGGATGAATTGAGAGGATGTTTTATGGTAGGTAATTGGGAAGAAATGGTGGTTTCTTTGCAAAATTTGGTTACTCGTGGTTAAATGGAGATAATTAGAGGGTGCTATAAGAAATGTGTTAGTGATTGACAAAAAAAAAATGCAAGTTGCGTATGGGAAGATACAAAGGGAAGGAAGGTAGGAAAGAAAGGAGTAAATGAAATGAAAGGGGAAAATATTAAAAGCAGGTAGCAACTAGCAACTATAAAAAAGCAAAATGGATAGTGAATGGATCCTACCAACCGTCCAGATTTTTATCTGCCACCATTAATTCAGGGTCATGTCATGTCCTCCTTACTCATACTCACTACCACTATTCCTTCCTTGGATTATTAATTTGTGGATGTTACCTCAACCTAATACCATTATATATTTATGTTTGTATTAATCACATCAACATATACACAATAATCCTTCCTAGTAATATTTTTTGGGGGGCAATTTCCATGACTGACAGCCTTGAATGCTACCCTTTGTCCACTTGGTAAGGCAAGTTGTGACTCGGGACTTCTGGAGCACTCATGTTGAGGCCTTCTCTTCAATTTTGATTGAGAAGAAGCTTCTTCTGGGATCTCATTGTCACATTTTTCAATTCAGTAACATTCGTTTTACATAATTAGATTGAAGATAGTATATTATCACTAAATCAAACACCTTACACATTCTTAACATATATTGTTAAATGGGGATGACTCTGCGTGTATCTATTGCTTCCATACATCGATCTCCCAAAGACATCACAACAACTCGAAATAAACACCACCTTAAAATCACAGCAAGCCTCACGATACATAAATATATTACTCTATTGTTTATACCTTTTTATTTTGTTTATACCTTTCCAAACATGACGGGGTAATTAGGATATATATGCGTTTAGTGAATTTTTCTTTATAAGGTTGGAATTGTAGGAAGCCATGCAAATGGTCCCCCATTAACTTAGTGACATGCACTTCTTTTCAAATAAGCAAAAAAGTCAACACTCTTGTTTATGCTTGAAGAAAAAAGATGACCCATTCTCATCATACTCCTACCTTTTCCAGGGGAAAAAGTAGAAAACAAAAAAAAAGGTGTTGGAATATATGGATCCTAGTTGGATACAAGCTAAACGGACGAGTGTTGAATATGATATTGGGGTGAGGGGTTTTTTAGACTTTGCAAAAAGAAATGCCGATGATGATAGTGGGATGTTTTATTGCCCTTATGTAAAATGTTTGAATGAGAAGCGATTAAGTGCTGCAGATATATATACACATTTAATTTGTGAAGGGTTTTGTAAGACGTATGTAGTATGGGTATGGCATGGTGAACAATTAGAAATGCCAAGTGCATCTCAACAGGGGGAAGTGACTTGTGATGATAATGACACGGATATGGATAATCGGATAGAGGACATTATTCGTGATGTAGGAGAAGAGGCTTTTGAACAATCACATGCATATGGTAATATGTGCAGTGATGCTGAGAAGCCGTTGTACCCGGGGTGTAAAAAATACCAATTGCTGAATGCTGTATTGAAATTGGTAAGCTTGAAAGCACGGCATGGATGGAGCGACAAGAGTTTTTCAGAAACACTTGAAGCCTTTAAAGATATGCTTCCTGATGATAATGTGTTGCCTTGTCGATACTATGATGCTAAGAAAATACTGTGTCCACTAGGGATGAAGTATAAAAAGATCCATGCTTGCCCTAATGATTGCATATTGTATAGAAAAGATCATGAAGATAAGGAGCAATGTCCGATATGTGAAACTCCGAGGTATAAATCAAATAAGGGCCCTGCAAAAGTGTTGTGGTATCTTCCAATCATTCCAAGGTTCAAGCGCCTGTTTGCTAATGAAATTGATGCCAAAAATTTGAGATGGCATGCAGATGAGCGAATTTCTGATGGAAAGCTTCGACATCCAGCTGATTCTTCTCAATGGCAGAAAATCGATCAATTATTTCCTAGCTTCGGTGAAGAACCTAGGAATCTCAGGCTTGGGCTTAGCACAGATGGTATGAATCCTTATGGTAGCCTAAGCAGTATACATAGTTCATGGCCTGTTCTGTTGGTAATTTACAACTTATCTCCTTTGTTATGTATGAAACGAAAGTACATAATGTTATCTATATTGATTTCGGGACCAAAGCAACCCGGAAATGACATAGATGTTTACCTAGAACCCTTGATCGAAGACTTGAAAGAGTTGTGGGATAAAGGTGTCGATGTTTTTGATGCGAACAAGAAGGAGACTTTTAATATGCGAGCAATGATCTTTTGTACTATAAATGACTTCCCTGCATATAGGAACTTGTCAGGATATAGCGTTAAAGGCCACAAAGCTTGTCCGATATGTGAAGAAGGCACATGCTACCATCAACTTCAACATGGAAGAAAGACGGTTTACCTTGGCCATAGGCGATTTCTAAGACGAAGCCACCCTTATCGTAGATTAAAAAAAGCTTTTTTCGGTGGCCAAGAGTTTGAAGATGATCCAGAGGCATTGACTGGGGAGAAAATTTATGAAAAGGTGAAAAATATCAATACTATGTTTGGTAAGTCATCAAAGAGTAGAAATGAGAAAAATATATGGAAAAAAAGGTCCGTCTTCTTCGATCTTCCATATTGGCGCAATCTTGACGTCAGACACTGTATTGATTTCATGCATGTGGAGAAGAACGTATGTGATAGTATTGTTGGGACACTGCTCAACATACAAGGAAGTTCTAAGGATTGCGTGAAGGCAAGATTAGACTTGCAAGAAATGGGAATACGAGAAGATTTACATCCAAGGCCATACGGTAATAGAACTTTTTGTCCTCCAGCTGCTCATACTTTGTCTAAGGTTGAGAAAAGAAGCTTTTGTGAGTGTTTACATGGCGCTAAAGTTCCCTCAGGGTATTGTTCAAATTTTAAAAAGCTTGTATCGATGAAAGACTTGAAGTTAATAGGGCTAAAGTCTCATGATTGTCATGTCTTAATGCAACAACTACTCCCAGTCGCTATTCGAGGCATTGCCGAATATGATCTTCAACACATATTGACTAGACTTTGTTTCTTCTTCAATGCCATTTGTTGTAAAGTCATTGACACGGAAAGATTGGAGGAATTGGAAAATGAAGGATATATGATCTTATGCCAGCTTGAGAAGCTTTTTCTTCCTTCCTTTTTTGATATCATGGTACACTTGGTTGTTCATCTAGTGAGGGAGATAAAGTTGTGTGGCCCTATCTATTTCCGGTGGATGTACCCGATCGAAAGAACTATGAAAATACTAAAAGGGTATGTGAAGAACCCCAATCGGCCTGAAGCATCTATTGTTCAAAAATATGTTTCTGAAGAAGCTATGGAATTTTGTCAACATTATTTGTCAAATGTACGACATATTGGCCTTCCTAAACGTCATGATCAAGAAGGGGGTAGACGCGGCGCAACAGTAAAGAGCATAGATGCTGATGAATTGCAACAAGTCCACCTGTACATCTTGAACAATGTTGATGAAGTTCAATATTACATGAATGCCCATAAAGAAATTGTACGGAAACAAAATAGTCGAATGACTGAACAAAGGTTGATCAGGGAGCATAACAGAACTTTCGCACATTGGTTCAAACATAAGGTTGACGGAGAAGAATGTGTTTCTGATACAATAAATTGGTTAGCACGTGGTCCTGAAGTTGATGTCATAAGTTGGACTTCATTTGTGATCAATGGTTATACCTTTTACACCAAGTCCCTAGATGATAAGAGCACTGTCCAGAACAGTGGTGTTGTATTAGTGGCTGAATCTATGCACTTCTCTAGTTCGAAAGATAAGAACCCTACATTGGCTGCCATACCTTATTATGAGGTGATTGAAGAGATTTGGGTGGTTGACTATGTTAAAATTAGATTTCCCATTTTCAAATGCAAGTGGGTTGATGTCAATAATGGTGTGAAGATCGATAGGTTAGGATTTACATTAGTAGATCTGAATAGTAGAAGTTTTAGAGATGAACCTTTCATTATGGCAGATCAGGCGCAACAAGTGTTCTACATCACTGATCAGGCAAATAAAATGTGGTCTGTAGCTTTCCAAGGAAAAAGGGTCGTTGATATTGACGAGAAAAGTCACTCAAACTATGATCTTCTTGAGACTCCTTCTTTTTCCAGGGGTCTACCAGAACTGAACGAAGAAGATGAAGCAGATAATGCGCACGGCATAAGAAATGATCATCACGAGGGAATATGGGAGGATATCTCTTTATGATACTACTTTGACCTTAACTAACTAAAGTAATTATGATTATGATTATTATCCTTAGAATTTGTGTAGTTATTTTATCGATATAGTCTTCACATGTCATAGCTTAGGATTTATCTTTCTTTGTTGTCGTTACAGGCAAATGACGGATCCCCAGCGTCCTAGTGCACAGGATCAGCCACCTCCTCCACCTCTGAGTCAGCCACCTAGTGCTCAGCAGAGTCAGCCAGCTAGTGTTAACCAGGGCGAGCCTAGCAATGCTCCGAGCCAGGGTCATAGTGATCGCAGTAGCCAGTCTGTACGGAGGGGTAGACGTGGCACACGGTTGACAGATGTTTCCCTCAGTCGGAGTGCAGGCCAAAAGATACCGATTGAAATTGATAGATATTGGAAACTAATCGGGCCTAATGCACAACGATATAGGAGTTTCGCCGGCCTCCTTGCACGTAACAAGCCGAGCATCTTGATAGAGGAGTGGAGAAATGTCGATCCAAAGGTGAAGCAGCATATTTGGGACACTATTCAGGTATACAATTCTCTTCTGTATGTAATTAATTATTATCAAATGTCACAAATTTGTCACTTACTCCTTAAATGCATGCATTTCAGCTCACCTACGACGTTCCTCAGAGTGAGATGTTGTACAACAAGACGATGACGTATTGTTATGAGCGCTGGAGCAAGTTTAAGACAAATCTGACCAACAATTACATTCATATTGAGGTGAAAGATGGTCAGCCTCGTCCTAATCCGTGCAACACGTATACATTTCTTGTTCAAGCGACTTGGCAAGAATTTGTTAGGCTTCGGACTACTCCAGAATCTTTGGTTAGTTGACTTATTTTCCATTTTATTTACTTAGCAATTATCTTAATTGATTCTAACACTTTCCTTTTGTATCATTTCTTATTCGCAGGCAAAAAGCATAAGAAAATGGAAGAAAGAATGATTGCCCTCATACAATGTCTCGTGGGGGTTATGCAAAGGCTGAAAGAGACTTGTTAGCGGCCAAACGGAAGAGATTGGAAGAAGCATCTCAATCCGATCCTTCTGTTCTTCTTTCTCCGCCATATCCGATTCGTCAAGAAGAAAAATGGCAATTTGCCCACCAAAAGAGGAGTGGGACTTATACGAGTGAACAATCTCGTATAGTTGGTGAAAGAATTGTAAGTATATATCGTTATTGTAATTAATTACATAAGAAACGTACATTATTACTTATGTTATTTTGTTTTATGTTACAGGATGAACTTAGACAACAACAAGCTGAGGGCTCTTTTAAGTCGGAGGGCAGGAATGACATCCTCACAGTTGCTACTGGCAAACACGAGCATCCAGGCCGTGTCAGGGGAGTTAGAGGAGGGGTAGGGATACGGGATTACTTTGGAGCCCCCGTACACCATTCCTCAAACATCGTGACTAGGGAGGAATTGGAGACTATGTTGGCCATTGCAAGAGCAGAAGCAAAGGCTGAGGCTGAAGCATCTTTTGATGCACTATTAGAGACCCGGTTGAGCAAGATGAAAGAGGAAATGATAGTGTTTATGAGCTCAAGACAAGATACCAGTGCTCCCCAGCCACAATCGATTGATCCTAATAAGCAGAGCACTAAAGGTAGTTGTTGCAACATCGGGCAGTCATCAGAGGGTCCTAACCCGCAAATTACTGAGCTTTGTGATCTTTTTGTCGAGGATCCTCTGAGACGGTTAGTTGCACGGGGTAGTGTGCATAACCTGGGATCAACTGTCCACCACCGACAAATGGAAGGTGATCAAGTCCGGGTGTCAGTTGACGAGGTGATTATTGCGGATGCACCTGTCCCTATCCCTTCTGATGAATTCAAGGTCGTTAGCGATGTCTTGGGCACATTCATCTTGTGGCCAACGAACCTTGTTTCTGGTCGAGCCGAGGATAGTCCGATTAAAGCCCCACCAAGTCCGATCAAAGCCCCACCAAGTCCAGCTCCCTTCACTCAGCAAGAAGTTTCACAGCCTCCATTGAATATCATGCAGCAAGTGATTCTGATGGCATATGATACATCCTTCAAAACAAGAGAGTGGCCTACGGATTCAGTTGTTGGACAGTCAGGAGTGACATGCTATCTTGAGAGGGATGATTTGATGTCCCTGGTAGCTCCTGGACAAAATCTTACGATTGGGATTGTCCAACTGTTCTTAATGTAAGTAGCTTCTACAATTCAAAGTAAATATTTTAAAAGTTTCACCATTTACCTTTTATTTATGTGCTTGCGTTATTGTAGGTACATGCATCGTAGGTTGGTCTCCTCTGGTAAAAGCGAAAATTTGGATTCTTATGCCCCCATCACATCCAAGAGAAAGGGACCACTGCTGCTACTAGACATACATACTTGTCACAGAGGCTTAGTGAAACTGGAACTGAGTGTTTCTTGGCTCCATATGTGCATAGGTAAGAAAGAAACTGATATTTTATAATTTATATAATGTTTTATGTTTGCTTAATATTCTTCTGTTTTTTTCAGTGATCATTGGCAGTTGCTTCTTCTATGCAAGAGTAGTTACACTGTCATCCTCCTATGTTCCCTCCACTTCAAACCAGGGAATGATTTGAAAAAGACCATCAATTCGTTAGTTTTCTTTCATTATTACCTTTTGTATGAAAAGTTTATGGAATTTGTGTAAAACCAATAACATTTGTCATTGTGATGATCATAGGGCTATGCGGACATTCCTACACAGTGCTTGTGGTAAGCATGTTCGTGACTTAAAGGACCCTACATGGATCATGCCAAAGGTTAGTACATATGGATTTGTTTAAAGAATGTAATAAGACATGCCTTTATATTTGTTTTAATGATATCATGTTTTTTCTCAGAGCCGTCGGCAACCAAAGGGATCCAACTTATGTGGTTTTTATGTTTTAAGACACATTTACAATATTATCACTCTAGGCACGACTGATTTTACTCAAGAGGTAAATTTATATTTCAGAACTTTTGTTTTACTTTATTGTTTTTAAGTTACTAAGTCAATGTTTCGTCTGGTTTTGGTGTTACAGATGTTTGATCTTGCTGATCCCTTTCCTGAAGAAGATATTGATTTCATTCGCACATGTTGTGCTGAATTCATCCATGAGCTATTACAAAAATAGTGAGTTTTTGAATCCAATGTTACATTGTACATTATTTTATTTCATTCTGCATGTATTTGGCTCTGGTTTGTATGTTTTATTTTATTTTTGTGATTGCTTGGTTTCATTTATTTGAAGCAATTTTTGTTATATGATCTTGTCTTCTATAATGTGAAAATGTTTGTTTCTTCTCACGGACTGTTTCATTCCTTATGTATTATCTCTCTCTCTCTCTCACCCTCTGTTCCACAAAATTGCATTCTGTGTGCATCACAATGCTTCAATAGTTGTATTGATGATATAAGCGATTTCTTTCCTTCACAAAGCACTAATTTCCAAATATTATGTTCTAATTTTGATGAGTAATGAATGAAGTGAGTGAATTGGTGATATATGCAGGGATTATGGATTCTTTATATTCGTCAAAGGGAAAGAAGAAGGGCTTGGCAGATCAAGCAGGTTATGCAATGCATGCAATATGTATGGTTCTGATGACAATAACAATGGAAAGGGCATGTTCATTTCTTTGCATGTTCATTGCTTTTGTTTTACTGCTGTCATTTGGTCATCCTTACTGTATAATTGCAAATGAATCATCAATGTATGACTGTACTGGCTTATATGAACATTAATTTGTTGCTGCTATAGACTGGTGCTTTTGAATTTTGAAGTTGAAATCAGTGATTGTTATGTACTGCTGTTTAAAATTGGAGCATTCTGTGCGTGTACATATAATAAAAGGGACCTTTTTAAAAAAAATAAGTTTTAAGACCGGTTGTAGTCACAACCGGTCTTAAAAAGTACTTTAAGACCGGTTGTGGGAACAACCGATCTTAAAGGTGATACTTTTAAGACCGGTTGTGGCCACAACCGGTCTTAAATGTCTTACCTTTAAGACCGATTGTTCCCACAACCGGTCTTAAATGTGTGACTTTTAAGACCGGTTCTAACAACCGGTCTAAAAAATAACAGACTTTTTAGACCGCCTGTATCAAGACCTAATACAGAACCGGTCTAAAAAGTCATTTTTAACCGGTCTAAAAAGTCATTTTTCTACTAGTGTGTCTCCTCTCTTATACTTTATGTAAACGTATTATATGTATGCAAGAGAACCATCAGACGGACTATGGGGAGTTGTACACTATCACACACAGACACCGTGATGGGACTCCGACCTCTGAGCAGGGAGAGGCGGCCATTGTAAGTAATTTCATTATTATAACTTTTATATAACCAGCTTAATAATTCAAAATTCTAATAAGTAATTGTTTCATAAAATGGCAGGAGCGTATGAAGCAGTCGTAGGCTGAGCTGCGAGAGACCCAGGTCGAGGAGTCACAAGTGTCAGTGGACTCGACGGCTCCTTTGAAGGAGGGTCTAGGTCAGGCTGAGCACCCCAGACGAGTGTGGGGGATGGGGACAGGCGCCAAACCTAGCATGGTCTATAGTAGGAGCGCCGCCTCTGAGGCTGGCAGCTCTAGAGGGGTCAGACGTCCGAGGAACGAAACTGTTGAGCAGCTGCAGTCAGATTTAGAGCTGACACAGGCTACAATGGCATAGCAGTAGCAGCAGATACAGCTGCAGGCTAATTTGGATCTACACTCAGCAGACGTAGTGGTGTGAAATCACGAACAACATGCTCAAGCGGTCATAGAGTCGCCTATTCCTAAACGAGCAGCATCCACAGGTTCCCCCTATCCCTCAGTACGTCGTCCAGACTACTACTCCTCCTCCTCCTCCTCCTGCTGATGATGATGGTGCGATTAACTTTGCCCAGCAACCCTATCCAGCAGCACCTGATGGAGCACAAGATGATCAGTCCCCAGCTACTTAGTTTAGGACATATTTATCTTTTTTTGTTGAATCATTTGTAAATAAATATATATAATTTTATATTTCAGAAATTATATTCTTATTGTGTTTACTATAGTTATATTTATATTTTTAGACCACGTTGTTGAATTTGTGAATTAATTACAATAGTTATATTTATATTCTTAGATCGCGTTTACCATAGTTATAGTTATATTTATATTTCTAAAACTAAAAAAAAATTATATATAGTTGTAGCAGTTATATTATAAAACCGCTACAAATATAATAAAATTATATTTGTAGCGGTTAATATGAATAACTGTTACAAATATATATATTAGTAGCGGTTAATAAAATAACTGCTACAAATTTAATTTTATTATATTTGTAGTGGTTTTATAATATAACCTCTACAAATATATATAATTTATTTATTTTAAGTTTAAGAAATATAGTTCCATATTTGTAGCGGTTAATGCTAAAACCGCTACAAATTGAAAGACATGAGCGCGAAAAAATTCAAAATTGAATCGTTGACTATTTGTAGCGTTATATAAATAACCGCTACAAATACACAACTTTCCAATTTTTGAATTTCCCCCCACTTTTTGAAAATTTATATTTGTTAATTATGTATAACTGCTACAAAGTTATATTAGTAGAGGTTTTTCTTATAACCGCTACAAAGTTATTCGAGGTCAGTAGTGGTCAAAACAAATTCTTCAATTAGCTTCCCAACGGCTTGATAAGTAGTAGCGGCGGTTTTATATATAAAACTGCTACAAATGTTTATCATAGTATCAGTTACTATAGCGGTTATGAACCGCTACAAAATATTACACGTTGGAAATTCATAATATAAGATTCCAAGCAATCATCATTCTCTATTCACTTATCTTCTTCACTATACTTTATTCTCTCTCACTAATAGCTATGGATAAGTCATGGATCAGGTCGCCACACAATTCTCTGGAATATTTGTACGGATTAAACAATTTCTTGGATTTTGCATTCACTCACGCCAGCTGTAACGGCAAGATCGTCTGTCCGTGTCAGAGATGTAAGTTTAAGATGTGGTATGCACAAAATGTTGTTAAGGAACATTTGCTCCTGAAATCTTTCCCAGAGGACTATACGTTCTGGGTAGTTCATGGTGAGAAGGCCGGCATTAGATATGATGATGCTCTTCCTCGAAGTTCTCAAGTAGGCATTCAACTAGATGAAGATGATCCTGTGAATGATGATGTGCGAGATGCATTTGGATTTCAATGAGACAACTTCAACAAAGAAGTGCACAGTTCTGAGCCGGTGTTCATGAGGAATGAACCAGCTCGGGATTTTTTCAACTTGATGAATGAAGCAAATCGTCCTTTATATCAAGATTGTCAAAAATATTCTAAATTATCTTTATTGATCAAATTGTATCATATGAAGTGCTTGTGTGGAATCACAGATAAGGGAATGTCGATGTTGCTCGAATTATTATAAGATGCATTCCCTGATACTGAGATTCCCACAACATTCTATGAGTCCAAGAAGATTATCAACAGGTTGGGGTTGAACTATCAAAAGATTGATGCATGCCCCAACGATTGTATGCTGTAATGAGGAGACGATTCCAGTAGGGAGACTTGTAAGAGATGCCACACATCGAGGTACAAGACAATTTGGAAGGGGGAAAAGCAAAAGAAGAAACCTACAAAGATTCTTAGGTACTTCCCTTTAAAACCTTGCCTACAAAGATTATTTATATCGTCTATGACTGTGGAGCACATGAGGTGGCATGTCGTTGATAAGAGTGAAGATGGTAACTTAAGACATCCCTGGGATGCAAATGCTTAGAAAACGTTTGACAACGACTTTCCAGATTTTGTGACTGACCTCGAAAATGTTTGGCTTGCGTTGCCGACCGACGATTTCAATCCTTTTGGGAATTTTAGCACAAGTTACAGTATTTTGCCAGTAGTCTTAGTTCCCTACAACTTACCCCCTGGATATATATGAAACAAAGCTCTTTCATTATGTCTATGATCATTCAAGGCAAAAAGGCACTGGGTAATAACATCAATGTGTATCTTCAACTACTTATTATAGAATTGCTTGACCTGTGGAATGTCGGCATCGAGACGTATTGTAATATCCCAAAAAGTGATTAAGGGCTAATGACTTCAAAAGTGAATGTAATTATTGTTGAATAAACACTTTTGGAGAATGGGTGATGGGAATTTGGATGTTTTAATGATTCCAATTGCTTCCTTGTGAAAATTCGTGTGGGGAGAGTGTTTATTGTGAAATTGGAACCATTGGGAACAATTGTGCAAAAGTTGGAAACTCTGTCCATTGAAACTCTGTACAGGGCAGTTGATTTGTATGGACATTTTAAATAGGCAAATTGTGTCTACAAATTCTGAAATTTTCCAGTCTTAAATTTCACATGCCAAGCTACAAAATGGATATATAATTTGTGTCATTTCAATTTGTGAGCTAAGAGTTATGATTTTCCAAAGTTTGGGATGGAAACTGGAATCTGTTTTGGAGCAGTATGGACTTTTGTGCAATTCTGTATTTTTGAGGTTATTAAATGCAGTGATCCATATTTTTCCAATAAATAGGACTTAAATAGTTTTCCATCGGCTTTGGGATCACCTTATTTTGATTTTTCTAGAATTAGTTATGATTTTTCAAAGTTTGGGCAGAAATCTGCCAGAATTTTGTAAAAATCCGAAATTGATGGAAATTTAGTAAATAATTAGAAAATAATATTATATTATATTAAATCATCAGCCCAAAACCGTGATATTCAGCTGCAACAAGAGAGAGAAGGAGTGAGAAATTCTAGAGAGAGAAGGAGAAGAGAACTTGTACGGTAAGTCGATTTCTTCGGTAAATCCTTACCTAACGCGTATAACTCCGCTCCTAAGCTATTCTTCTATGTTCTTCAAGGTTTGTGGAGCACAAATTTGGGTGTTCTAAGGCTAGGGTTTTCATCCACCTTGAGAAAAAGCTAGTGGGAGCTTGAGGTAACTTCCAAACTTTCGTATATTGCTTATTCTGGCTGCTATGGGCAATTTAATCGGTGAAATTTCGCCGGATTGCCATTGGTTTTAAATTTTGGAAATGATATGGCCTAGGGGTTATGCAGCCCAAATTGGGTCTTAATGTTAGTTGTAACCTAGTGTAATGATTAATAAAGTGGTTAGGAGTAGAAAGGAACACGTTTACGGAGCCGAAACCGAAAAACACTGATTCTTCCCAAAGTATACCAAGATTTCAGCCAGGGCTAGATCTGAGGGTTAGAGTTGGATTTTCAATGATTTGATGGTTCCATTAAGTTCAGGAGCAAAAATTAGGTGGGGTTACAGTTGGTCACTTTTTCGGAAAAGGCCGAAAAAGTATAATTACGAAAACGCCCCCAAAACCCTTAAAGTGGGGCTGCCAAGGGTAATGTTGTAATTTGACATTGAATTTGATAATTTTTAGTTTGGAAATGGATTCCTTGGGCGAAAATATGTCAAAATAGCCCATGTCAAAATTTCAGGAAAAGTACAGCCGGACCGGGTACGGCCGGGCCCGGTCCCCGGGGGCATTTCTGTAAATTTTCATAATATGCACATATAACCCCCAGAAACACTATGGAAGTGTCTAAATTGTATTTTGGAATTGTAGGACCATATTGTGAGCCCAGTGGTTAGCACGTTTTACGATGCACACTAAAAGATGGTCTTTGAGATAGTACTCCTTAACCCTTTAGGCATGTGTCTAGACTTCTAGTAGCCACCTAAAGAGTCCAAGTGATAACCAACTTTAAGTGTTCTGAAGGTGAGAAATTTGGAATAGAGAATAACCTGTCGTCCTTGACTTTGGTTTATAGGGTTCGACATTTGTCCTAATCGCAAGTAACCTGTACCGGTGCACGTCAGGAAAGAACAAGGTAGTGACTCTTTTCCCTTATACTATATGTGATACATGGTATGTTTGTTTAATCATTGTTTGTGAGTCTATCACCTGCGGCCCATCGGTGTTGATGGTGGGAGGATCGTACCTTCGGGGCAGTGGAATCCGGGGGATGAGACTATATGAAAGCCGTAAGGCTATATGTGAAAGCTGAAAGACTATTTGTGAAACCTTCACCCGCGGCCCATCGGTGTTGACGGTGGGAGGACCGTGCCTTCAGGGCAGTGGAATACGGGGGATGAGATTATGTGAATATGGCTTATATGGCAGCCTGCGTGCTGTGCTTTATGTTGTGATGCTGCTTGATGATTTTCTTACACGCTTTGTGATTACATGTGGTATGAGTGATTTGTTACTACTGGGATTCTTTTGAATCTCATTCTTTCCATTGACAAACCTTCAGACAAGGCAAGTGGCTCCAAGAGAAAGGAGACGACTAAGGGCGGATAGGGCTCCTTAGGGAGATTTATGTTTTGTTGAGATATCACCGTATATCTTATAAATGTTGTTTTGGAGACAGTGGTGTAATCCCCTAATGGGAATTTATAAACCTTTAGTTTATGTATGAAACCCGGGGGTTGCCGGGATTTTGTTGTACACTCTGATATGTAAATGTGATGTAACTGCATAGGGTAGTTATATTTGAGTTGTGGAATTTGAGACCAGGGTAAGGCAGGAACTTTGAAAATATTTGTGAAAACCCTTCCGTAAGGTAGGGATTGTAAATGAGTTTTGATTATTATTGGTCTCTTTCATTTTAAAATACGTATTTCGAATCATAATTACGAAGGGGGTTACACGTATGATGCTTACAGGAAGACTTTGTTCAACTTGTGTGCAACCTTGATATGGATGATTAATGACTTTCCTAGCCTTGGCACATTATCTAGTTGGAATTGCATACTGGGTCGACGTGTCCATCTTGTAATTTTGACTCTGTTGCAGTCTGCCTTCCCCACAGCCGAAAGTAGTGCTTTATGGGGCATTGAAGGTTTCTCGATGGAAGGCACAAGTTCATATTGCAACGGAATCACTTCAATGGGAAACTAGAAAATAGAGGACCACCTCAAACTTTATTCGGTACAGATATCTTATAGCAACTTGAGCATGTTGACTTCGGCGCAGGACTTTGGCGCCTCAGCAGTAGAAGAAGATAAGTATTTTATTCACTCTTCCATATTGGAGATCTAATTTACTTCGCCACCGTTTTGATGTTATGCACATTGAAAAGAATGTTTGTGATAATATGCTATATACGCTACTTAACAAACCCGGCAAGACAAAAGATCACCTTTAAGCGAGGAAAGATTTACGCGCTATGGGAGTTTGTGACCACTCTTGGCTAGATGAGCATAACAAATTTCAGCCGACAAAGTTTACCCTTACAAAACCGAACAAGGAAGTCTTCCTCATGACGTTAAAGAAATTAAAAGTTCCTTATGGGTATTCAAGCAACATTTCTCGATATGTTGACTTGCAGGCTCGAAAGGGTTTTGGCCTGAAGAGTCATGACTCGCATGTTCTTATGCAATAGTTATTGCCTTTGGCTATAAATAATACACTTCCTCCCGATGTTTTCATCATTTTGGTAGAGCTTTGTTATTTCTTTCGGAAGTATTGTTCAAAGGTTTTGATTGTTGAGGAGCTCGATTAGCAGCAGTCCAAAATTGTTCTTACGCTTTGTCACTTGGAGATGATCTTTCCTTCATCCTTTTTTACTGTGATAGCTCACCTCACAGTCTATCTCATTCATGAAACAAAGCTCAATGGCCCAGTACAATATCGATGGATGTATCCGATTTAGAGGTACTCAATATGTGTTTCATTGTTAGTTCTTATGTTTGTTAGTCGTCCTTTTTAGCATTTAGTATCAATTTTATCTTCTTTACTTCGTAGGTTCCTTGGGAAATTAAAATATTACGTAAGGAATAGGGCGTGGCCAGACAGTTCTATAGCTGAAAGCTATATAGGGGATGAGGTGCTGTATTTTTGTTCAAGGTACTTTGATAACCTTTAGACGGCTTTCAACCGCCCACCTCGTGTTGATGATTATCCTAAACCTGTGCCAACATCAGGAGAATTTATCCTCGTGTTGGTAAACTAGTTAAAGGAACTGAGAACTTCAAACTAAAGGCAACTGAGAAGTTGCAAGCCCATAGACATGTCTTGATTAATTACACTCAAGTTGAACCTTTCATACAGTAAGAATTGTACACTCACATGTTATTCTATATCTTTCGTAACTTTTTTCACTTTCATTTCACTATCGCCTTTCCATTATTAATTGCAGGGAATTCAGAAGTCATGTTAAGCGTCTGTTCGCCGTTTAGCTTCCGCAAGCGCACGGGTCGCAAGTAATAAAGTGATAAATAAAGATCGTTCCCACGAGGACTATGACGAAAGTAAGCTAACTAATGCAACCATATGTTTAATTAGGTTGAATGGAATCATGTGGAATTGAGTATGTTAATTAAGAGAATTTGCTAAAAAACAATAAGGTAAAATAAAGGTGAATGTAAAATTGATTCTACTTCAAGGTTTAAAGGCTTAGGATTACTTCTTCCCCATTGTATTTCATGAAACTATGCAAATATTCGCTTATGCTAGTTAAATGAGCCTATATGCTAGTCGAAGATCCTAAAATCATCAACCAAGCTCTCTCAAGTCAAGATTGATTTTTAATCTTCATTAAAAATATTCAATCTCTTGTTTACAATTAATAAAAATCATCTTTCCAAAGAAAGCCTTCACTTGACTATGCTAGGTTGTTAGATATATCTCTATTCTAACAACAAACCATCCATTTAATCCCTAAACTTCAAGTCTAGCATGATTTTTCTTAAGTTCAACAATCAAAATAGCTCTCTCAAGCATCTTCTAATTGAACAACTCTAATCATGTGGTGATCAAGCACAAGATAGCATTAAGCTCAAAGAAAAATCAACATATATTCTCAACAACTAGCAAAAGCAAGAAACTATAGTAGTTTCAATCCATACAATGGGTAAAAGTAATCCTAAATTAGAGTTCTAGCTACTCATATTCAAATATAAAGAAATACTACACATAGTTGCTGAATACATAAGAAGCTAAGTGAAAAAAAGAGGAGAAAAGAAGAAAAACCAAGGTGGAAATCCCAAAATCTCTTTTTAGAAGAGCACCCAAGCCTCCAAAATGCTCCAAATCTCTCTCCCAAGCTCTTCCCTTGCGTGCTCCAACTTCTCAGAGTGTAGAATGACTCATTTCGGCGCCCTTCCCTAGGTTAAATAGGGTTTTTTCGCTTCTGATATCAAAACACACAACTACACTTTTTCAGGACTTGCTACGGCAAGTCTGTCAACTTGCCGTAGCCAGTTACACAGAGAGCCAATTCTTCTTTCGATTCTTCACTTGCTACAGCAAGTTTGTCAACTTGCTGTGGCCAGTTACACAGAGAGCATAGAAGATCACTTGCCACAGCAACTTCGTCGACTTGCTGTAGCCAGTTACACAGAGAGCATAGAAGATCACTTGCCACAGCAACTTCGTCGACTTACTGTGGCCAGTTACACAGAGAGCATATTTCTTGAGAATGTTTACTTGCCACAGCCAGTTGGTCAACTTGCTGAGGCACGTTGCATAAGCTCCTTCTATCTTTGCTTCACCTCCTTCGCTCCTTTCTTGTTTCTTGGTTTTCTGTAAAGCTTTAAAACTTGTCTTCATCCTCTTACCAAAGAGAGAGAGGATTTATATATTCTCAATTAATTCACCAATATAACAAGAATTTCTTTGATGTTTTGCTTTGTACTTTGATATGCACATTTTCTTCTATACACTTCTTTCAATGTACATTTTGAACCCAAAAGTATGGTAAAAGAGAAGAAAATGTATTGGAATGTTGTGAATTTCTAAGAGTCAACACACCCCCAAACTTAAACATTTGCTTGTCCTCAAGCAAAAACTTGTATCTTCACTAAATTTCTCAAGTATCAGTCATTGATGCATGAATAAATTTGTCCTCATTAACTGCTTAAAAAGTTATATGAGACAGGAAACCAAGAAAACATGCAAAGATGAATATGTCATAGATTTAAAACATGCTTTTCAAGAATTTCTAAGTGTGTGTGTGTGAATGGAGTTAACATGTAATCCTTTTTGCACTTGCTAAAGTTAAAAGCAACACTTCAAGTCATATACCTATATTCAAACAATCAATTCCATCATTCTCCAATTCCTTCCTCTTTCTTCTAATTCACTTCACTTGACTTAGAAATCAAAGGGACTTTTCAGCTTGTAATGGGGCCAAGGGGTTTTGGTTCTCAAAAGAAAAGATAAAGGATAATCAACAAATACCTCAAGATAGATGATAATCACTCAAGGGGTTTCTTCCTTTTCTCATTAAACATACTCCCTCCAACTTCAACTAAATTGATCTTTTCCATATAAGCCTTTTTGTACTTTTCCTTTTCTTTTTCTTTTTTTTTCTTTCTTTTTTTTTTAATACATTGTGAACTCTTTTACTTTCTACACTCCTTTTTCCAATCATTCGAAATTCTACACATCACCACATTCCACTACCCAATCAATTATCATCTATCTCAAAGCAAGGGAATCATGGTTTTTCATATTGGATGAGGTAGGTAAATGTTAGGTTTTTAAAAGAGAATCACTAATTGGTTTTTCTATTAGGCTCAAGATAAGGGTTCAAAAAGGGAACAACATCCATTTGGTAAGCTTGAAAGGCTCAAACGCATTTTATAAAGTGCCCTAATCATTTCTCTAAATCTCATGACATAAATCAAAAGCTCTGAAGAATTCCAAAGATTATTCTGAAATTAAAAATTTGAAACAAAGGTATATAACTCAAATTGCCACAAAGCCCTTCAACAAGAACATCCAAAATCAAATCAACTCCAATAGTGCTTTCTTAGCTTAAAAATTCCTGATCGAATAACATGATTTATCACTATAATATATCCATCAATGTACATTAAACAAAATTCCCTATCAAATATAAAAGAGTGAGCAGTAATTTATATCATTGGATTATCCAAGCAACCTTGACATATAACCTGGCAATTCAGTTTTTTTTTTTTTTTTACATTCTTCACAAACAAACATTTAAGCATGAGAAATCCCAAACATTCCAAAAATTCTATCAAGAAAAAAAATGTCAAAATTTTCACAGTGCACTTATCAAAGTCTCAAACTTTTCAAAAATTCAGCAAATTCTCACCCCCAAACTTACAACCGACAATGTCCTCATTGTCAACTAAAAGGAAGGGAGATAAAAGAGCTAGCACCTGTATAGACTCACATCTACAGCAATAAGAAAGAAAATAAGGCACACAGTGGCCTAAGAAAAACCTGTACATGCTTTCACCTGGAACCATCAATAGCCCACAGAAATACTATCATGATGGAAAGTAATGTGTACAACCTGTCAACGATCAATGTGGCATACATGATTTTGTGAAAGCATTCTCAGCCAAAATGTCTATCACCCCACAAATGAGCCATCAGAGGCTAGCAAAACATGGCTAAACATGTAATCATAAAAAAAAATGGCCAAAGGTCAAGTAGTCATATTAACATGCAGATCAAAATAATCATGTCAATGAACCCCTAAGTCATTAAGTGAAACAAATCCTTCCGAATCGCACTGACCTTCAGCAGTCACCGCACACAGTCATACAACAATGGTTGACCAACCATCAGTAGTTGATCAAACACAAGCAAATCATGGACAAGCAGATCATGCACAACGCTATACCACAGGAGTCCTAATGTGAACGTAGAAATCCTACAACAAGAAGGCAAAAACTAACACCAAAATATGAGATAAAGCCAAACTAAACATCAGAATAGCCTCAGAAACAATAGCATCAATCATCATCATCAGAAGGCTCATAGTCTGAGTCTGAATGCACCGTGGGCGACTTTCTTGAACTAGATCCCGTCTCCCCCATCTCCTCATCGTCACTGCTACTAACCTCAGCATCTGTGCTTCGGATTTCGTCAGTGTCACCCTCATCTTGCTGGGCACCATCCTTAGTTTCTGTCTCCTCCCTACGATAATGCCCCTGAGCATTGTCCTTTTTAGCCGCAGCAGCAGGGGTTTTAACCACATCAGGGCTCGGTAGTTCAAGAACATCCATAGGCAAACCCTGGTGATAAGCGAGGCGAGTAACAAGGGAAGTGAGCTTTCCAATAGCAGTGCATAGGGTGTTTTCCAACTTATCAATTCGACCAGTAAGTACATCCAGCTGTGAGGCAAGTGTAGAACGAGGTTCTTCATGCCTAGCCCTTTTTGTCTTTCTCAGTTCAGGGTGTTTCTGTGACCCCAGATTGGTATAAGTGAATGGGCGGGTATGTGCAATGAGGGGATCTTCAGGCGATTCCTTAATATTGGCTGCAAGGAAAAATTTGGTAATGAAGTGAGGGAAAATAAGGCTTTTGTAATGTTTTTCCCGACACTTGTAGAGCGTGTTGTACATAATGTTCCCAATATTAACAGGCTGGCTGGTTTTCAACAGGTAGATGAGGAGGGCTAATTTGCTAGAAATAAATGTGAGATGGGTAGTGGGCTTGATATTATTAGCTACCAAATGCAGCCAACATTTAGCCTCTGGCGTGAGATCACATCTAGCAAGATATTTCTTTTGACTAAAGCGAACAAACCATGCATCCTCACCCTCAATGACCAGCTCTTTTGCTATAGCTTCATATGGGAATTCATCCTTGTTGGCAGTGAGTTTTTGGTACATACATTGATCATCTGAAACCTTGGGCAACTTGTAAAAGTGATTGATGGCGTCAGCGTTGATGATTATCTTCTGCCCACGCAAGTCAACACGCCCATGATAAATTATGTGCTGAATGTAGTACTGCTTGACAAACTCAACATTCACATTCTGCTTTTCTTCCAGGAGTTTCCCTAGCTTTTGGCGAATGGCTTGTTTATAGAAGACAAATTTTGTTGTCTTCTTGAACTCTCGTTCTTGGTGCAACTGTCTGCCAATGATCTTGTTTTTAATATCTTCTGAGGTTTCAGAAGGGGGCATACGGGACCTAGTCTTGTGCTTCTTTCCGACCTTTGTCATGATCTGTACAAAGGAGGCAGGCAAGCAAACCAAACAAAAACCACACTCAATCAACACAGAAAATAGGAGCAAACTAAACTAATTTGTCCTATTCTAATCCTAAAAGAAAAAGAAGGAAAGAACCCCCAAACTTAGGATCTATCTAATTCCCTAGCTTTTCAATCAGTATTCCAAGCTTAAACCTAACTCCTCACTACCTTCAAAATTAATCTGGAACTAATGAAAATGAAACTTGCAGACAGTGAAGGCTCAGCTAAGTAAGCCATTTCATTGTGGCAATTTGACAGAAAACATTCACTTCTAGCATGAGGCATTTGGAATATAACTGAGGCCTATATAGTGAAAGTGCAAAACCAGGTTTTTATGCAAAACGGTGATAAGCAAAGGAAACTGTAAAATTAAAATCACTGAAAGTACCTAAAATAAATTTATTTAAACAAACAAAAAGTTTTTTTTTTTTGGGTACCTCAGTGTAGATTCCATTGCCTCAAGATAAAAGTCAATGTACAGCATTGCAGACTTCAGAACTGAGAGTTATCAAACTCATGAGAACAAATTCAAATACGAATGTTCAAAGCATCAAAGAAATGGCAAATGGCCACAATGAAAGATAGGTCCAAAAACACAAAAGGATGCACATCCATTTACACTTCAGTATGTAAAGGACTATTTTCATGTTTCACAAATTTTTGTGTATCTTTTTAAACCCAAATCATCAGCACATAGATTCCAGAACTTCAAAAATTCAGCAGCATGGCAGTATTGAATTAACAAATCTTGTTTAGAACAACATGGAAAAACGTAACAACATGCACCAGCAAATTGAGAACCTATGTTAGCAAGCCATTATCAGCAATTGTGATTCTCTACTCCTCAAATACATCCCAAGGGCACCAACAGATTTTTTAAGCACGAATCACAAAGTTCCAAATTGGTCAAAATCTTTTAAAATTTAGCCCAATCTGGATTGCACAAGCAAAAAGTACACCTCCCTAGTATACTCATAGTTCAACACTGAAATTCAAGTGTTCCATGTAAGCTCAACAACCCAGAAATTTCAAAACATCATCATTGACGAGCATGTGAAAATGGTTAACCAATCCATTACACTAGGAACAATATGGAACATGTGGCAAAATGAGACAGCAATTCCTGGACCACCTCCCTCTTTTTCTTTTATTTAAATAAACAATCATCAACAATTTCCCTTGACTAAACTGTAGACCCCATACCAAGTGCAAACCTCAAGGCTTGTATTTTTTTTTTTAACTAAGTCAGTTCTCAAGCCCCAACCTCCTCTAACTTACCAAACACAAATAATCCAGAATCAAATCTATCTTCTACTTTACCCAGAAATCTAAAATTGCAGGGGAAGAGTAAAAGGAACATACCACTTGGAGAATAGCAGAGATAGACGAGGATAGCAGGAGATGAATTAACCAGCAACAAGCAAAGACAGAGATGACCGAAAATCGAGCTGGGCTTCAGACGATGAAGGGGGGAAGCAGCGATTGAGTAAATGCTGCAGACGGTGGAGATGGGTGGGTGATGGAGGAAGAAGAAGACGGTGGGAGAGGGAGCGACGAAGAAGGAGCGGAGGTGGTGTGAGAAGAGGGTGACGGAACTGGGGTTTCAATTGTGGGCTGAGGGGAAAAATGAGCTATGGGTGTTCAGACGGTGAAGGGGGGGATCTGTGGTGGCTGGGGAGAGGGCGAGAGTGAGAGACAGAGGAGTTGGGGAGAATGAAGGAGATGACGGTGCTGTGTGGTTAGTAGCTGGGTCGACGGTGAGCTGTGGGTGCAGTGGCGGCGGATCTGGAGTAGAGGCACGGTGGAGTGGAGTAAGCGGGGTTGAGAAGCTGGGAAGTGGGGGAGGTCGACGGTGGAGGAGCTGGCCAAAAGATGAGAGAGCTGAGGGTGAATCTTAGTTAGGGTTTGAGGTTCAGCTAAAGTAGAGAGTGAGCTGAGGGTTCGGAAATGAAGGTATGGGTAACGGAGGATTTGGGGAATTTACAAAAAGAGGGGGAAAGTTGTAAGTTTCAAAAAAAATGGATTGAGTCCACATGTGGGGTAGGTTCATAGGGATAATGTGGGAATAAAACAAAATAATAGGGACTGAGAGGGAAGTCTAAAACTTTTTTTTTGTTTATTTTCATATTATTTTAATTATTATTTTTTTATTATTTTTTTTTTAAAGCTCAGACACCACTGGCCTCAGCCAGTTTTTACACTTGCTGCGGCCAGTTTCAAACAGAGAATTCCCGACCTGGTTTGCGCGTAGAATACTAAATGACCACAACCCACACTCACCAGATTTCAGAGCTCTTGCAATCGGCCCTCTTGATCTTGCAAAAAGGTTTACAGCATACGATGTCAATGGTTTCAAGTTTTACACAGTTTCACGGGATCAAGGATTGCAAACTCAAAATTTAGGTGTTTATGGAACATTTGGGACAAGGAGTTATACGAGCAGCAGTGACGCTAACATGCAGTTCGAAGGCGTCCCTTACTATGGAACGCTTCTTGATGTAGTCAAACTTAATTATCAAGGCCATTTCACCATGACATTGTTTAAGAGTTTTTTGGCAAATACCATTACTTCTCGGGGACTGACAACTGATAACTTAGGGATCACATTAGTCAATTTCTCACGGCCAATTCATACTGGTACTTCTCAAGATGATGAGTCATATTCTTGCTTCAGAGGCACATTAGGTTTATTATGTCGAGGACAAGAGGCACAGGGATTAGCACATGGTCGTTCATTTAAAGTCACAAGACCTTTACGATGTGGGTGAAGGCGATAACATCACCTATGAGAGTGAGCCATTTCAGCCAGCCGATTTTGAAAATTACTTCCCTGAAGGCAATGACAATTTACCTCTACTGCGGTGCGTTTTTTTAAGTCCACATCATTTAAATTAATTTTTTAAAATTTAATAATACATCACTAACAATAATTTTTCTACATAATTTCTGTAGGGATAGCAAGGATGAGTGATCAAATTCAAATTATATTTTTGTCTTTAAAAAAACTAGAAAAAAATATTTTAAAAAAATAAAATAATATTTGTAGCAGTTTTTGAACCGCTACAAAAATAAAAATAACCACTACTAATTAAAAACCGCTACAAATGGGGACATTAACCGCTACAAATGCTATGTGGATTCTTATAAATACCCCTACCACATCTTATTTCAAACACTCCCCCATTTCTTTTCACCTTATCATTTTTTCATTTTCTCTCATTTACAAATTTTTTTGTATGCGTTGAGTGTAACCCCCTCACCGTAATTATACCCGGATTATGAAATTTAAGTGGAATAGAGACTAATAAGGCAAAAACAATCTTTATAATTCCTCATCTTCAAGATAGGGGTATTCCGAAAACCGTTTAAAAACATTATTCATCTAGTCCCACATTGACTTTTGGATACAATTACCTGTGAAGTTATATCACATTCATAAATATCAGAGTGCGTAACTAAAATCCCAGCAACCTCGAGATACTTGTATATATATACAATGGTTTTAAGGTTTCCTGAAATAGGGATTACATATCCAAAATTATTATTTACATCTCATATACCAACGGTAACCCCAAACCAAAAATAGATAACCAACCCCAACCAAATATCTCTAAGAGATCCTAACCACTTTTGGTTGTCCGCTTTCCTTTTGAGCCACTCGCCCTGTCTGAAATGTTAGTCATTGGAAAAAGTGAGATTCTAAAGAATCCCAGTAGTAACAAATCACTCATACAATATATAAACACAAAGCATGTAAGTTTATCATGTTCAACAACAACACTATGAGTCATGGCTCATGCCACAACAGACAGCACTCACAGCTATATCACAATGCACTATGCCTGCTTTTGTGGTAATCACAATGTCAACTTTCGCTATAATCACTATGCCAGATCTCGTTGTAATCTCTATGCCAGCTTTCGTTGTAATCACTATGCTCGTTTTCACGGTAAACACTATGCAGCAGCATCACAAGGCACAAAGTATCACAAAGCTCCACAAAGTATCACAAGGCACAAAGCATCATGCAGCAGTAGCAGCAACACAATGTATGATAGGCATACATACAATACATTTACAAAAATATAAGAGAGGAGTCACTACTTGTATATTTCCTGACATCCTTCGGCACAGTAGGCTCACGAGTCTGACAGATGTCAAATCCTATAACCAAATTAGGGACAACCAATCAATCTCTTTTCCAAATGCTTATTTTCATAATACTCTAAGTTGGTTATCATTTAGGACTCTTTACGTGGCTATTAGAGGCCTAAACATATGCTACCCTGAAGACCCTTTTTTGAAAGCAGAATATTGATTTTCAACTGACTCACTTGAGTGAAGATGACCTTACTCGAGTGATGAGAGACTTGCACTAGAGTGAGAACGGCTCTCACTCGTGAGTGTTTGACAGTGAGCAACAGCCATGGCCAGAAAGTGCTCACAACACTCGAGCATGGGGAATCGCACTCGGTTGATGACTCTAAATTAACTCGAGTCCCCAAAAGTGCAACACAGAAAGTGAGAACCCAAGAGCGCATGCGACATCAGAGGGAATAGCTCACTCGAGCACCACCCTTGGCACTCAGGTGAGGAGTCCACACTTGCGAGTGTCATAACACACTCTTGAATATTGACCAGCGAGTGACAACTCGAGAGCAACCCTAACCAAGAACTCATGCCTTCACTCAAGTAACCCCATGCTCACTAGAGTGATCACCAACATTACTCACAGTTTGAGAAGTGCACTCGACCTTCCTTCATGAGAACCCAGGCAAAACACAAAGGGAAAAGGGAAAACACACTGCAGCACTTGAGTGAGATCCTCACTCACTCGAGTGACACTTACCAAAACCCAGAAACGCAATAACTGACAGAAATTCCTAGATTGGTTAAAATTGCTCCCAATGGTTCCCAAACTCCACACAAAGCTCATACCCAAATAAAATTGCCTAAGGAACATATTGGTAACCTGAAAAAAACCCAAAAACCATTCTAACCACAATTTATCTCTTGGGTCTCTAATTCACACACAATATCCAATTCCAATCAACACACTTTCAAAAATCAACCATATTCAACACTTAAATAACTTCATAATGGACTAATTCCAACATCATCCACTATGAAATTCATACATCCAAAATTTACACAAAACCAGGACAAATTCCAGAATTTCTCAAACTTATCCAAAAATCACAATAAATATATCAAAAAGCACCAAATGCTTACCACTTTGTCAAAACCAGAACCTTGATTCTCAAACTTCCAATTTGCTCCAACACCCAAACTACCACCTTTCAAAATTATGAAACCACCAAAATGAAGCTCTTAACACTATGAACAAGTTTAATTAAAAGGATTGGAGCATATGAGGATCATTACTCACCAAAATTCAAGCTTTCTCTTTCTCTTCCCTTGCTTCAAGGTCGCCAAAAATGGGAGAGTGAGGAGAGAGAATATGAGAGATAGAGATGAGGATGAAGTGTACAATTTTCCCTTGGCCATACCCCCAAAACCGTATAGCAGGGAGAAAAGAGAGAAAAAGTGGGCTTTTGTCTTTTAGCATGATCCTATGTGTTAGATCTCATGTTTTGATGATAACAAAAGAATGGTTTGAAAAGGAAATGATTAATAAACAAGTTTGAACAAAGGAATAACAGGGATAAGCATCACTTGAAGTTAGCATTGGAGTAATGAAGAAAGGCCAAGAGAAAATGCTGAGGAACTTGATCAGAAGCAAGTTTTCTAAGGCATTACTCGAGTAGCTACTCGAGTAATGAGACAAAACTTGAAGTAACCAAAGGCACCTTCCAGTAACCTGCCAATGTTACTCGAGTAGTTACTCGAGTAATAGTGTAAGTATTTTCAAGTTGCTCACGGCCTGCCAATGTTACTCGAGGAGTGACTCGAGTAACCAGGTAAAAACTTGGAGTTGCTCTCGGCCTGCCAATGTTACTCGAGGCGCTACTCGAGTAACCATGTGAAAAACTTCAAGTTGCTTTCAAGTTGCCAATGATACTCGAGTAACTCTGTTTCTGAAAATGTGGAGCTCTCGGCACTTTGTACTACTGCCAATGTTACTCGAGGAGCTACTCGAGTAACGCACTGAAGTAAGTAAAACTTGAAGGTGGTACCCAATTAACTTGATATAAATTTATCTCATTTTCCTCGAGTCCTTACTCTAGTATGCAAGTATTTAATGTTCTATTTTAAGTGGATTCCTCGAGTAAGTACCCGAGTATGCAGAAATATTTTGAAGGTAAACTTCAAGTCATTACCTGGGTAAGTCATACACAAAAAGTACATTTACTCGAGGTAGTACCCGAGTAACCTATGCAAAAATGAGTTCATTACTCGAGTCAGTACCCGAGTAACAAGGTAAGTGCTCTCGGCTTTGAAATCCTGCCAACATTACTGGAGTAAAGCATTGAGTAACCAAAAGTTCATTTGAAGGTTTACTGGAGTAGGTACCCGAGTAACTCATAAAGTTATGAGTGCATTACTGGAGTAGGTACCCGAGTAAACATATATTTCCAAAGGTTTGAAAATTGGTTATTCCATGCACTACCCGAGTAATCTTGTATTTATTCATTGACTTGCAGTTGATCAAAGATTTCACGATGATACTCGAGTAAGTACTTGAGTAAACTTCAAGTAATACTCGAGTAGCTACTCGAGTAAGTATACCCAGAAATTTAGAAATCATTCAAACGTTCATTAAATTGTTTCCTATATGATTAATCTTTCATTGTATTAGTATTTCTAGCATATTTACAGATAAACATTGAAGGAATCATGTCAAGAAAGGGAAGTCAAATTAAACGTTCAAATGCCAACCACCGCCAACGGATATTTTTCAAAAACTTGAAAAGTCAATAGTGGCTGCGCACTCTCCAACGGACGAAAGAAAATATTCCAACGGTCATCACCAACATATCTATATATATGGGAACATCCAAACAGAGAAACAACAACAAGAACACACACAAACAAATTATCAAGTTCATTGCTCTGTTTTTCACGTTGAGATTATATTTCTATGCTTCAGTGATTCTTATTCACTCTGTAAGAGAGATATTTCATTCAAACTCAATATTTGTTATTGAGATAACTTGAGGTTGTGGAACCTTGAGTTGGGATTGGATTACAACTTGTAAGGGGGAGCGAGTGTCCAGGTGAAGGAACTTGCTTATACTGAGGTGCCAAGAACCCACTGAATCTTGGAAGTTATAGTGAAACTCTCAGAGAAGCTCTGAGGACTGGACGTAGGTCAAAGTGGTTGTGGCCGAACCAGTATAACTCTCGGTGTACACTTCGGTGATATTTCTCCTTACTCCTTACTGTTTTAATTTCATTGTCAAGTTTTATATTTCCGAAGAAATTTTAGTATCACCCAATTCACCCCCCCTCTTGGGTGAAACGCTTGCTCTAACACTATGGTCCACCAAATACCACTTGTCAACATCTTTCCCACTTCCACCATGAGCTCACATAGATGCATAGCATAGGATTCTGACCCATAGCCAATAGATCTCAACCCTTGATCTTTAATCAGCAATGAGTTTCCTCTCTGGTAAATGACCAATTGGTCGATAAATTTCCAATTTTACCATTTTCCCATGGTTTCACTATGATAAATAAATCATCACTATGAATATTTATATCAAATTCATATCACATTTATCCAAAAGTGTTCAATTACACTAATTACAATTAATTTCAAAGTCATTAACCCTTAATCTCAAATTGGGTCATTACATTGAGGAGCTTAACAATACGATCAAATATGGTAACAAGTTTTTTAATTTTTTATTTCAATACTTCTTTCCTTCACATAAAAATTATTCTCACCATTTTCTTTTTCTAGATATTTTAGAGCTTTATCTCATTCTCATCTATTTTTCATACACAATTACATTGTAGTAGACAATATAATTGTTCCTTTTTAACTATGTATCCTAAATAATATTATAAATACAATTTTTATACTTATCCAACTAAATTAAATTATTCCTTTTAATTTATAAGTGAGCTAAACTATTGAATAATAAGCTAATTAAATTAGCTAAACTACTAAAAAAATAAACTATTTAATTTAATATCAAAATAACAGAAACAAGTGATTATATTTTTTAAAAAAATTTCTTAATTTTTGTAGCGGTTTACTAATTAAAGCACTAGGTTCAAACTAAAATTGATTTTTTGGCGGGAATTTTGAATTTTGCTGAAATTAGTAGCAGTTCTATAATCGCTACTAATTTTAGAAATTTCTTATGAGTAGCAGTTCTTAAACCACTACAAATGAGCAAACAATTTTCATTTTTCTTTTCCAGCCTTGAAATTTTTCTTTTTGATATTTGTAGCGGTTATATAACCGCTACAAATATCCCAGAAAAAGCTTACGACTTGTGGCGATGTTATAGCGGTGGGATTGAACTGCTATAAATAAAGTAGCGGTTATTTTGCTTAAGTAGCAGTTTTTTTATAACCGATACAAATGCACTTGCAACATGCGATTTAGTAGCGGTTTTATAAACCGCTACTAATGTTTCTTGTAGCGGTTAAAACCGCTACTAATGATCATTTTTAACCGCTACTAAATCATGTTTTTTTGTAGTATGGATAGTTTATTATTATCATAGAGATATAGTTATTAATCTAGCATTGTCAAATTAAGATTGGCGTTTAAAGTTAGTTTTTATAAATTAATGCAAAAGACTGGTTAGTTTATTAGGATAAATATTTAGTTTTGACTCAAGAGAACATTATCGAATGTCTTTGAATTTTAGACAAATACACATCTTCATTTTATTGCTTATTGAGGGTAAATTAACTAGTTCATGAAATATAAATGGGATAGATATAATCCTAGGTCTTTAATACACGTGAAGTTAAATCCAGTTTGTTTTCCTTTATTTCCTTTGATTTCTTAAAACAAAAAAAAAAATTACAGAACCTAAGAAAATAATTGCTATACCCATGAGTTTTTAACCAAAGCGTGCCCAGCACCGGCCATATACTTTTTCAAAGTGCAAAAGTAACTATGAACTTTGAAAATAGGGGCAAAAATGTCAATGCCGTTAATTTGAATATTAGTTTGACTAAAAGTGCAGACATGGAAGCTGATGTGGCGATAATAATGTTTGGTTGACAATAGAGGAACAAAGTAAAAATAAAAAGCACACATATCCCCATTTATATTTTTATCTGGCCAATGATGTCCCTAATAATATTAATATCTAAAAGAAATTAAAAATTCCTAACACTAACCATCTGCAAATTCCACGCCACCTCAGCCACAAGCCTGGACCTCTCCCTCCTCCTCTTCAACCTCATTCTCAATCACCATCCTTAGCCGCATCTCCTTCCTTTCTCCCTCCCTCAAGTTGCGAAGTCACCGTCATCTCCTTCTTCACTCCCTCCCTCAGGCTACGAAGTTGTGACGGTGATGGGCTCTTCCTTCTTTCATGATTCCTCTCCCTACCTCAATTTGTCTCCTTATATGACTATGAGAGCTGTGACCCCTTTGAGAAGTTGTCACTGTCACCTCTCTTGATGACCCTCGTTGTCATCGTTAGAGATGAGACGAGGGAGACCGCCAGGAAGGGCTTTTTATGCACCCTTGCTGCTGAAAGCTCCTTAAGACTCTGAGGCCCAGCTATTGCCTCTACTTCCGGTGACGTGACCTTGAGTCTCCGAGTTAGAGTCTCATTGAAGCTCCGATTTTTTTGTTGATGATATCATAATGATTAGCAAGCTTTATGATTTGAAGGTTCAAAGCCAAATTTCAAAATTCTAGTTTATTTCTTCCATGAAATTGTGTAGCTTTTGTATTTTTTTTTTTTTTTACTTGATTTCCTTGCTTCAAAATATCAAATTTTTACTGAATGAATTTATGGCAAGCCTGAGGAGGTAATGGAAGATTATTGGGAAGAATAGGTTGGCTAGAGATTCTTAATGGAGAGGATGATGCTTCTACGTTTGAAGTTTTTGGATTATTGTTTCATATTTTTAAAAAGATATGGAGAGATTTGTGTAGGTATGATATTATTTTTTCTTTGATAAAATAAGTTTGTGTAAACATGGATTGATTCCCGTCTTCTTCGACCGATGGTTTTGGGTTTGATTTGTCTCTTTGCATTTTAATTTGAGTTTGTTTTATGGTTGATGTGTTCTTGAAGGTTGAGTTTTGATTTATCTAGTAATGCAAGTTATGAAGGCCTTTGTGGGTTCAAAGAAGAGGAAATGGTCACATGAGATAAAAATGAGCTGAAGGTCTTTTGCTTTTTACATAGCTAGATTAAAATTAGCTGAGCCATCATCCATTTCAGCGCTTTTAGTCAAACTAACAATCAACTTAACAGAACTGGCTTTTTTTCCTCCATTTCTAGAGTTTATGGTTATTTTTTGTACTTCCGAAAAGCATATAGTGTTGGGTGCACTTTGGGTAAAAGCTCATAGGTATTTTTGCGCCTTTATCCTTTATTATTAGTAAAAGTCATGGTTCTTATATAAAAACCATTATGTGTGTTACTAAATAAATACCGGTTGTTAAAATGAGACCATTATGCATTGATTACCTTATATTATGATGTTTGTTTACATGTACCCTTTATTTATTATCACAACATTGTGTATATCGTGGCCTCACTAAGCCTAAATACATAACGAGTGTTATATAAAAACCATTATAATAGATACTGAATAAATAACTTTTATTTATCTATGCTGAGCATATATAGCGTCTGCATATATGATGGTTTAGAGCTTTGATTAATGATCAATAATAACCGTTATATATTGATAATTCTGCAGTAGTGCAATAAGTTGTTTTTGCAGTTTCATTATCATATTCTTCGTCCATCTCTAACCTTATATCCAAAACTTTTACCACTTCAAAAGAGGTATAAATAAAAGAAATCAAAAGATACTCCCCTGATAAAACCTTATCCATAAGTTCTTAATATAAGACTCTTTATAAAATATTTATAATTAATGCAATATGTGAGAAAAAATCATTTTCCCTGCCCTCAACAATAATTAACATAATTCATACTTGTCCTTAATTTATCTTTGTTGCATCTTAAGCAAAATTTAATATTTCATATGATAAGAAACCTTACTACTTCCCACTTAACTTATATTTTCATATAATTAATATATTTATTTTTATTCAAAATTTGGGTCATTACCTTAATGCAATAATTAATACAATATTTGATCAATAAGGAAAATTGAAAAAGTAGTTGGTTAAAGTTTTCATGGCATTAAAGCTCAACCTACGTCAACCGGTTAGACTAGTGAATAGATGAATTTAATCATCTCGCCGATCCAATCAAGATTTTCGGATGAGTTGACCGGTTGCATTTTATTTATTTATTCTTCCCTTATTGAACATGCAACAACATTTTGAGTTTAAGAATTAATACAAAAAATAACAGTCCATCATTTTTATCCTTTCATAACTCTATTTTGTTGGATTAATGTCTTTTTTATTTAAAATATTATTTTGATGATGACGGGTCTGACGCGGGTTAACCCTGCTTTGAACTACTAATCCTCAAACCACTACTTTGACAAGTTCATTCACCAGTCCAATATTCAGTACCTTGAACTTGTAGACATTCTTTAAGTATGTCGTATACATAAAACTATGCTACCCTCAAAAATTGTATCCTATAGGACCGGAGGAAGTAACATGTAATCAATTGGGGAAAAAATAAAAAAAGTTGGCTAAATGTACCTTATAAATAGAACTATGTCTATCCTAAAAACTTTTTCTTATATATAAGACGGAAGAGTGCAAGCACAGAATGACAATCATATTTAAGAAAACAAGGTAAGAAATTGCATTGACAAACCACGATGCAAAATCATGACTACGAACATGCGAGCGCGTGTTTCCAAAGAATATACTGAATACTATGGGATTCCAATGTCTCTTTTAAACAATACTTTCAGAAACAACCTTGTCAATGATATGTTGTTGAGCTTTACACATGGCTTCTAAAGGAACAACTTTTGATAAAGTCAATCCTGCTCCTTCTGTCATATCAATTTCTTCCTCACTTACTCGTTCCCATTCAAAGCATTGATTCAATAAGCCCAAAGCCCAGCTCACTGTGCGTTGAGCCAAGCCTGAACCTGGACATGCTCGTCTTCCTAATCCAAATTGCATTAACTTATTAGCTGCCTCTTCTTTCTGAAACCTTTCAGGCTTGAAACACAAAGGATCGCTCCACAATTGAGGATCTCTGTGAAGGGCCCAAGCATTAATCAACACAATAGTATCACGTGGGATGTTATAATCTCCTATGGTGCAGTTCTCTGAGGACAAATGTGGTACCAATACTGGCGCCGCAGGATGCAATCGAAATGTCTCAGATACAATGCTTTGAAGATATGGTAGTTTCAAAGCGTCTTGTTCATCTATCAAATGTTCTTGTCCAATCTGTGTGTCTATTTCTTGCCTTGCCTTTCTTAATATATCCGGATGGTTCAATAAACTAGACATTGCCCACTCTAAAGTTACAGCAGATGTGTCGGTTCCCGCGAGAAGCATTACCTATATGTATGAAGTGAAGCCATTTCAAAAGTGAAAAACACCTCATTTAAAAGCAGTTATCCTTTTTTCTTTGGTTTTACTTAAAATCATTATACCTATAGTACTATTTATAAGGCAGAGAGATAAGATTTATTTTGATTCTTTTATAAATCACATCATTAAATTTTTCACATAAACATACAATTTACCCTTTATTTATTATTGTGTTAAGTTTTACACTCTTGGTATTGATTATACTCCCCTATTCCTTTTTATAAAATATCAATAACCGAATTATGTATATCAAAAAGTTATTTAGAATTGATTAAAGACAATAAATATATAAAAAATGTAACTCATTTTCCAAAAATACCCTAATTTATAAAGAAGGTGGGTGGGAGAGAGAATGAGTGAAAAAAGTGATGAGACAATGGGTGGGCCGGAAAAAAGTGGGCAGAAAAACATACAATAAATTGAAGGAAAAAAAAAAATTAAACGATTAGACATCTTCAAACAGTATATTATAAAAAGGAATATATCCATTCAAAAAATGATATCTTATAAAAAAGAATAGAGGAAATATATTAAATAAGAGTCAAGGTGGAAAATTATTAAATGTCACCACCAATGGAATTTAAAATTTTTCTTAGTTCTAGTGAACTAATGTATATGTGATTTATAAATGACACCAGAATAACATATTATTTTATCCTTGCCTCAAACACCTACTAGCACATTTACAGTAATAATAACAAGTCCAATCTCACTTGATAAGGTCAGTCTTACAATACTATTGTGCTTTAACTATAAACCGCATTTTAAGATAAATTGTGAACTGAATGATCCTATTCAACAACCACTAGGATATATAATTTACAAAAAAAAAAAAAAAAAATTAGCAGTGCTTACCAAAATAAGACCTTTGATAATTTTATCAGTATAATACTCTGGCTGTGATTTCTGCAGAGTCAAGAGGTGACTTATCAGAGTACTTCCATTTGTGTTCCCACTTCGATGCTCGTCAACGAGTCCTTGCAAAAATCTATCAAATCTGACGCTAATAGCCCTGAGCTTCTTCTCCAAGCGATCTAAATCAAACCATCTAAGTATCGGTAAGAATTCTGCAGGGTTATTTGCCCCTGCTAGCTTCACCAAGTCCTTTATCATCTCTCTAAACTTACTTGCCTCCTCCACGTCCCCAACTTCACTATCATCTCCCCAATACCTCTTACCTGAAATCATCCTCATCATAGTGTTGAAGGTCAGCTCAGAAAGCCTAGATCTTAGCTCCACCTTCGTAAAACCCTCGCCGGAAGCATGAGCCAGCTTTTGTACCAGCCGCTTCATCTCGTCCCTTCGCATGTCCATGAAGTAGTTGAGACGGTGAGTGGAGAGGACGTCAAGCACCATGATGCAACGAAGGTTGCGCCAGTGGTCACCATATGGGGCGAAGGCGACGGTGGTGTAGTTGTAGCCAACGTGTTTGCCAGCGAGGAATTTGGGGCGGTTGGCCAGAACGATGTCGTTTCTGGTAAAGCATTCTTGAACTGCAGATGGTGAGGAAACTACCACGACCAAACGGGAGCCGAACCAGAGGGAAAAAATATGACCGTAGTTTTGGGAAATACGATGAAAATGGTGGTGGAGTGGCTTCTTGAGCTGGTGGAGATTGCCGAGTATGGGAAGAGTAGGAGGTCCTGGTGGGATATTTCTGAATCTTCTTTTTCGGACAAAGAGTTTGAGGGTGAGGAAGAAGGCAAGGCAGAGGATAGAATAATTGATAACGCAATTTGTGGACATATTTTTGCTTGTCACTTTGATGATTCATGTGCTTCACTTTAAAGGGATATGTGGGAACAAGTAGATATTATTATGTTTTGTTTTTCTTGCCTAAGGTCAAATGAACTGTGCTGAAGCACATTAATAACTTCAAAATATTTTTTTCTCCATGAGGATATCTTCAATTGTTTTTGAGAAAAATGTATTATTTTTAAATACTTAAAATTCTATTAAAATATATACAAAAAATTAAATAAGATTACAATTACAAAGAACCTAATAAAGACGTGTTTTCAATACATATTTTGCAAGAATTTTTAATATACTTCTATCATCCTTATTTATAAGTCAACTTTTAGAAACTTTTTTTTGTTTGTAAATTAAAAAAAATTTTAGAAGCTTTTCATCACTTTACAAAATTACATGGCCTGACACGTGCCTTCTCATGAGAACGTCCACTTGGCATTTGAAAATTTAAAAATAAAAAAATAAATTTGCTACTGAATCGATTCCTTGACATATTTTAGACAGAAATCCGTCTGAAATTTGAAACGGAATTTCAATTCGGTTGAAATTCTATTGGAAATTCATTTGTGACCCATCTATTTTTGAAATAACTGATTCCATCAGAAATTCCATCATAAATCCATCGGAAAAGTTAACTTCCGTGACAAATTTCATCGGATAAAATTCAATATTGTTTTTAGTGTATGAAGCAATTCAGTAATATTATGGTTGGGAGTATATTTATGGTGTAGAGGGATTAGAATATAGGAGTAAGACGTTGAACTTTATGTTGAATACTAGTGGATGTTTTGCGTTGGCAAAAAAATAAAAGATTAGGTTAAAATTTATTATGGTTAATTAATTGAGGGTAATATAAAAATGGTGGGACGATTTGTTGTGACAAAAAAATGGGACGATTTGACAACATTAACTAAATTAGTAAAGGCGTATTATATGTATATGTGTGTGTACGCTCGTTTCATAAGTCATAACAATAACATAAAAAAGGACAAAATATGACCGATGAAGAGGCATGGATACGAACTGTTAATCCACTGAATATATTCTGGATTTTTTTATTTTCAATCTTTTTTATTTTCTTAAATTTATCTTGTTATTTAGGAAAAGTGACCTCCCGCTCTTCAGCAGACAGGCTGGATACAGAAGACATAAACGTCAATGCCCGGTGTTGGAAAAAAGACGTTAATGCACAGCATTGGACAAGTCAATGACGGAAAAAAGACGTTAATGCACAGCATTGGACAGCATTGTATTATTTTAGAAATTCCAAGTAACATCGATTAGTGTAAGAAATTCTATATTATTTTTCAACTTGTGAGTGGTTGATGTGTCCTTTAAACGCGCTGTTGGTGGGCTCTACATAAGCTGGGGATCAAGGATCCGTGGGAAAGTAATATGGGGTGTGGGAGTGTTAAACGGGGTTTGTGCGTTCCCCATTTAAAACCTCAGAAAATAGCGGATATATAAAAGTAGTTCTTGTTATGAATATTAAATATGTGAATGTCCATTGACTCATATTAATCTTCCAGTCAACTTGACATAAAGAAGAAAAGAAGACATGACACAAAGCAAAAGCAAAAGAAGACAAGGACATAAAGAAGATATAAAGTAACCATGGTCATGTAACCAAAGTTAAATATAACCATGGTCAGGCAACCAGGGCTAGATTTCTGACTCTATATAAAGGGCTGTAATCGATTGTTTCAGTTGAACTGAATGAGAACTTCTCTCTAACTTCTCTCTAGAAATTTTATAATCCTTTCTCTGGATTCTATCAATCTTCTCCTTATCACATATACTTTTATAACACGTTATCAGCACGAAGCTCTAAAAGAAGGTATGATCTTCTTATGGTTTCTTTAATGATTATATATACCTTGTTTTATTTTATAGATCTGGGATAATCTGAGCCACTATATGGAATTAGAGAGATACTTTTACCGATTGTTATATAACATCGGGTTCCATGGCTAAGATTGGATATCGTTATTGTTTTTATATATTATTTACAAGTTCTTTTATATTATTATTATTACTGTTATTATGGCCAGAAGCCATACACATCTTATTCTTAAAATTATGACCAGAAGTCATAATGTTTTAATTTCTTATAATATGGCCAGAAGCCATATCCATTCTTCTTATATAGCCAGAAGCTATATACATTGTTCATCTTATTATATGGCCAGAAGCTATATATATTTTTATCTTTTATCTTATTGTACGGCCAGAAGTCATGTACAATTTTTATCCTGAAGATAATAATTAATTCCTCATCTTGAGATTAAATGGCCCGAAGCCATACATGGCCTGAAGTCATGAGATTAAATGGCCTGAAGCCATACATGTTTTAATTTTCTTATCTTCCCTTATGAATTATTTATTATCTTTATGAATTTACAGTTATTATATTGCATATTTACATTTCATATTTTCATTTATTTCTTTAATTAGTTTGAACAATGGCAAACCTGGCAAAACTTGAAATTGTGGCTCTTGATATTACCGGGAAAAATTATTTATCTTGGAAGTTGGATGCGAAAATTCACTTGAATGCCAAAAGTCTGGAAGACACGATTAAAGAAGGGAATAAGGCATCCAACCAAGATAAAGCCAAATCCATGATTTTTCTTCGCCACCACTTACATGAAGATTTAAAAACTGAATATTTGACAGTGATGGACCCACTTGTCCTTTGGAACAATTTGAAAGAAAGATATGATCACCAGAAGATGGTCATTCTTCCAAAAGCTCATTTTGATTGGATGCATTTACGCTTGCAAGATTTTAAATCTATAAGCGAATATAACTCAGCTATGTTCAGAATTACTTCTAAACTGAAATTATGTGGAGAAAATGTTACTGATGATGATATGTTAGAAAAAACATTCTCCACATTTCATGCATCCAATTTGCTCCTGCAGCAGCAATATCGTGAAAAAGGTTTCAAGAAATATTCTGAGTTAATTTCTTGTCTCCTTGTGGCTGAACAAAATAATGAATCCCGTCCAACAAGCTCAACTCCATTCCCTGAAGTGAATGTAGTAACTAATGAATTTTATTGTGGCCGTGGCCGTGGCCGTGGACGTGGACGTGGACGTGGGCGTGGCTACAGCCGTGGGCGTGGTCGTGGTCGATATCATGGAGGTTCAAATTCCTACCAGAAGTGGGAAAAGACTGATAAGAACCAAAAAGGTGAAAGAAGTAGGCATAACAAATATGCTGATAATCCATGCTATCGATGTGGTGGCAAGGGCCATTGGTCTCGTACCTGTCGTACACCAAGGCACCTAGTTGATCTTTACCAAGAATCAATTAAAAATACTGGTAAAAGATCAAATGTTGAAGTTAATCATGTTGATCAGGGCGAGAATTCTGAGTATGGCGATATAGATAATTACTACTTGGATGTTGCAGATTTCTTAATATAATTTGAACTGTTATATTTATTTAAAGTTGTTTCTATCATATGTATTAATTTTATTTATGTTTTTATGAAGAATGAATCCTATTGGCATCAATCCTGAAGATTTATGTCTCGTTGATAGTACAACAACCCACACCATACTCAGACATGATAAATATTTTTCATCCTTGGTAATACGAGAAGCCAATGTTCAGACTATATCTGGTAGTATAAATTTAATTGAAGGCTCTGGAAGAGCTAGTATTTTGTTACCTGAAGGAACAAAATTATGCATTGATAATGCATTTTATTCTACCAAGTCTAAAAGAAACTTACTGAGTTTCAAAGATATCCGCAAAAATTGATATCATTTAGAAACAACAACTAAAAATAATAAAGAATATCTTGTCATTACAAATATAGTTGCTGGTAGAAAATGCATATTAGAAAGTTTTCCTATTTTTTTCTTCCGGTTTGTATTACACATGTATAAGTACAATTGAAACACATACTATTGAGAACCAGAAGTTCAATAATGCAAACCAGAAGTTTGCCAATTCAAACCAGCAGTTTGATAATGCAGACCAGAAGTTTACCAATTCAAACCAGCAGTTTGATAATGTAAACCAGAAGTTTACTAATGAATTTAATGTTTGGCATGACCGGTTAGGCCATCCTGGTTCAATCATGATGCGACAAATAATTGGGAATTCATGTGGACATACCCTGAAGTGTAAACAAATACCACAATCCCATGATTTTTCATGTGCTGCATGTTCCAAGGGAAAGTTAATTATTCGCCCCTCACCAAGCAAAGTAGAAAGTGAGTCTCTCACATTTCTAGAACGGATACAAGTAGAAAGTGAGTCTCTCACATTTCTATATGGTTTTAATTGATGCATCAACTAAATGGTCGCATGTTTGCTTATTATCTTCTTGCAACCTGGCGTTTGCGAGATTACTTGCTCAATTGATTAGATTAAGAGCACATTACCCTGATTATCCTATCAAGAAAATACGTCTTGATAATGCTGGTGAATTTACATCACAAGCTTTTAATGAATATTGTATGTCCCTTGGAATTGATGTTGAACATCCTGTAGCTTATGTTCATACGCAAAATGGACTTGCAGAATCATTGGTTAAAAGGTTGCAATTAATTGCAAGACCTTTACTTATGAAATCTAATCTACCAATTTCTGCTTGGGGCCATGCCATTTTGCATGCAGCAATGTTAATTCGCATCAGGCCAACAAGTTATTTAAAGGTTTCCCCCTTACAAATGGTTTTTGGTCAGAAACCTAATATTTCCCATATAAGAATTTTTGGGTGTGCGGTATATGTGCCTGTAGCACTACCACAACGCACCAAGATGGGCCCTCAAAGAAAGATGGAAATATATGTTGGGTATGAATCTCCATCAATTATAAAATGGTTAGAACCATCAACAGGAGATTTATTTACGGCACGATTTGCCGATTGTCATTTTAATGAATCATTTTTCCCAACATTAGGGGGAGAAAACAAGCAGCTGGGTAAAGAAATTAGTTGGAATGAATTATCATTGGCTCATTTTGATCCTCATACAAAACAATGTGAACTTGAAGTTCAAAAGATAATTCATTTATAGAATTTAGCTAATCAAATGCCAGAAGCATTTACTGACCCAAAGAAAGTGACAAAGTGACAAAGTCACATATCCCAGCTGCTAATGCTCCTATTAAAATTGATGTCCCTGAAGGACAACCTGCTATGAATGAATCCAAAGCACGCCTGAAGCGTGGCAGGCCCATCGGTTCCAAAAATAAAAATCCTCGAAAAAGAAAAGGAGCAAAGCATATAGATGGTCAGGTTGAGGATAAAGAAGAAAAATTAGTAGCTCCAGAAGAGCCATCTCCTGAAGAGATATTATCTCCAGAAGAGAACATTGTAGTCCCAGAAGAGACCCAGGTACCTGATATATGTGAAAATAATGAGATCTCAATAAATTATGTTATGAATGGAATCCGATGGGATAGAAATAAAGTCAATGTTGATGACATCTTTGCTTATCATATAGCATATGATGTAATGAATGATAATGAGGATCATGAGCCAAAATCCATTAGTGAGAGCCAACAAAGAAAAGATTGGCCCCTATGGAAAGATGCCATTAATGCAGAATTAAAATCATTGGCAAAACGAAAAGTATTTGGACCTGTAGTCCTTACACCTGAAGATGTAAAACCAGTTGAATGCAAATGGGTCTTTGTACGAAAAAGAAATGAAAAGGGCAAAATAACTAGATATAAGGCACGTCTAGTAGCCCAAGGCTTTACACAAAGACCTGGCATTGATTTTGAAGAAACGTATTCACCAGTAGTGGATGCGACTACTTTTCGTTATTTAATCAGTCTAGCAGTAGATGCAGGACTTGATTTACATCTAATGGATGTTGTGACTGCCTATTTATATGGATCACTTGATAGTGATATTTATATGAAAGTCCCTGAAGGACTTAAGATGCCAGAAGCATCCAATTCAAGTTTTCAAGATCAATACTCAGTTAAGTTAAATAAGTCCCTGTATGGCCTGAAGCAATTAGGGCGCATGTGGTATAATTGTCTTAATGAATATTTGTTGAAAGAAGGATATAAAAATGATCCGATATGCCCATGCATCTTTATAAAAAGATCTAATAGTGAATTTGCTATAATTGCTATTTATGTTGATGATATCAATAGTATTGGAACTCCTGAAGAGCTTCAAAAGGCAATTAATTGTTTAAAGAAAGAATTTGAGATGAAGGACTTGGGAAGAACAAAATTCTGTCTTGGATTACAAATCGAGTACTTCAAGAAAGGGATCTTTGTATATCAAGAAACTTATACAAAGAAGATCCTAGAGTGATTTTACATGGATAAATCTCATCCATTATGTACCCCAATGATTGTAAGATCTTTGAAAGTAGATAAAGACCCATTCCGACCCCAAGAAATCAGTGAAGAAGGTGATGAAGAACTACTTAGTCCAGAAGTACCATATCTTAGTGCTATTGGAGCACTAATGTATCTTGCTAATCACACACGTCCTGATATATCATTTGCTGTTAATTTATTAACAAGATATAGTTCTTCACCAACACGAAGGCATTGGAATGGAATAAAGCATATTCTTCGTTATACTACTCAAATGTATCCAAGCATGAACTGGTTGGTTATGCAGATGCCAGATTTTTGTCTGATCCACATAATGGTAAATCACAAACGGGCTATCTATTTACATGTGGAGGTGCAGCTATTTCATGGCGATCTATGAAACAGACTATATCAGCCACATCATCTAATCATGCAGAAATTCTAGCAATACATGAAGCAAGTCGAGAATGTATGTGGTTGAAGTCAGTGATACATCATATACGTACAACTTGTCATTTATCTTCTGGCAAAATGATCCCAACAATCCTATATGAGGATAATACTGCATGTATCGCTCAACTTAAAGAAGGCTATATCAAAGGCGATAGAACAAAGCATATTTCACCAAAATTCTTCTTCACTCGTGACCTTCAAAAGGATGGTGAAATAGATATCCAGCAAATCAGTTCAAGTGAAAATCTAGCAGATTTATTCACCAAGTCACTCCCAGGTACAATCTTTGAAAAACTTGTTCATGATATTGGCCTTCGGAGATTCAAAGATTTCAACTGATCTTATCAAGAGGGGGAGTTGATACACGCTGTACTCTTTTTCCCTTATCTAGGTTTTGTCCCACTGGATTTTCCTAGAAAGGTTTTTAATGAGGCAGCACTCGACGGTGTATCAATGAATGATGTACTCTTTTCTTTGGCTAGGTTTTTATCCCACTGGGTTTTTCCTAGTTAAAGTTTTTAATGAGGCACATTCATAATGGACATCCAAGGGGGAGTGTTATAAATATTAAATATGTGGATGTCCATTGACTCATATTAATCTTCCAGTCAACTTGATATAAAGAAGAAAAGAAGACATGACACAAAGCAAAAGCAAAAGAAGATAAGGACATAAAGAAGATATAAAGTAACCATGGTCATGTAACCAAAGTTAAATATAACCATGGTTAGGCAACCAGGGTTAGATTTCTGACTTTATATAAAGGGCTGTAATCGATTGTTTCAGTTGAACTGAATGAGAACTTCTCTCTAACTTCTCTCTAGAAATTTTATAATCCTTTCTCTGGATTCTATCAATCTTCTCTCTTATCACATATACTTTTATAACAGTTCTTGGTTATATTTTGCACTGACCGGTTGATAAGTGCATATTTCATAATTAAATAGATGTAGATTTTAAATTATATTAGATCAAATCTATAAATATACTATATCTATTTGATTTATATATATATATATCCCTAAATTTAAATTTAAGGATAACAAGTAATATTTTTACAAAATCTATTCATATATCTCTAATTTTATAGATAATATAAGATTTTGAAGGCATGGGCCGTTAATTGTGATTGTCTCTAAAAGACTAAGAGAAGATGAAGGCATGTAGTGAAGAAACTTGAAGAGACGGGGTATTAGATCGTAATTTCAGCAAATTATTAAGAGAGCCAGTTGAATGGGGTCCTAAACTGTAATTTTCTCCAAGATTAAAAAAATCAAAAGATATGACATGAAGAATAAAACAAATTAGATATCATATATTATAATATATGGATATATGAAAGAATTCCATACCAAGAAGTAACTTCCTCTATAAATAGAGGCTTTATGGGCCACTCTTGTTACAGAATGACTACTTTGAGAATTAGGAGCAATATTTTCGCTGAGTTTCTAAACCTCTCAATTGGGGAAAGGGATGTAGCCTAATAGTCTTGTTAGTTTTTCTTTTAATTATATTTATTTCTCTTGTTCTTCACATAATTTGCTTTGGTAGGCCACGAATAAAATCTAATATATGGGTAATCTTGATGGATTGGGTAGTGAAGGGAGAACCTAAATCTAGAGAAATAGACACAAATTATTTAGGCTAGGAATAGTTCTAGATGTTTATGGTGATTAAACTATAGTTTCATGGTTTAATTAGTCCTGTGAGTGACATATGAACGAAATCAACATTAATTAAAAATGGACTAATAATTTGGGAGAATACTGGAACTCTTTAGAAATAGCTGTCACTATAATAAATCTAAGAGTAATCTAAAAAATAATAGAAATTAACAATCTGTTGGTAAAAGCTTGCACCCAACTCTTTAAGTTATTGTTACATTATCATAAATATTCTCATTATTATGTTCTTCTTACTCAAATTTCATTTGAATTAGTAAATTATAGCCTCCATGTGGGTATGACCCCAGAATACCCCAGAATACTTTGGGATTACTACTACATTGTTCCCGTACACTTGCGGGGCGATCACCATCCTTAATATAAGACTTAGTTGACTAATTTATGGAGATTAAAGAAGCTAAATAAATTACTTAATTAATTATAACATATGTTATCTGATATATCATTAGATTATATATCAATGAGGTAAATTAGTTTGGAGAAAATATACATGGAAATATCTAAAGTAATTTATTTATAGTTTCCTTAATCTTCCCAAATTAATCAATTGAGTCATATATTAAGAACAAGAGGAGAGGTTACATAGAAATACTTGATTGATCGCGTGGGAAAAAATCACTTTACCTTACTTTTGTATCAAAAAGAGTAATAAATGAATTATTTTATTACTAAATATGTAATGTCGTAAGTTTAAACATTGATATTTTTATGTTTAATTATTTGATTATTTATGTATATTAGGATATAAATAACTTGAGTTAAGATATAAAAATACTCTTGAACTTTTAGTAAAAGTCAATGTATGGAAAACCGGACCGGACCGGCCGGTTCAGACCGGAAACCGGTGAACCGGTCACTGGTCCGGTCCGGGTGAGGGGAAAAACCCGTGAACCGGTCAACCCGGTCTGACCCGGTGTGAACCGGTCAGAACCGGGGTGAACCGGCCTGACCCGGACTAGTCACGGTTTGCTTTTTTTTTTTTTTTTTTTACTTTTTTACACTCCAAATGAAGTCATTTTGGCTTTTTTTTTTAAAAAAAAAATATTCCTAACAGTTTTTTTTATTTATAAGGAGCTTTAAAAGGATTATGGAATACTTTTAACATTGGTTGGGGAAAAATCCTTATATATTTAATGATATTTTTGTAGGTATTAGGTTCAGGAGGTTATATTGGACTATTAGTTGAAAAATAACTCTCATATAGTTTTTTGAAAGGTATGTATGAACATTTAAATTATATATATTTTTTAAATTGATCCCGGTCTGACCCCCGGGTTGACCCCGGTCTGAACCACTGACCCTTAACCCAGTGCCTCGACCGGTTCAATGTCCGGTCCGGTTTTCAGTACCATGGTAAAAGTACATCCAGCATCATATACTTTTCAAAAGTGCAAAAATACCAACACTACATTAATCCCCTTAACATTGTTAGATGACTAAAAATAATCCACATGCACCAACTAACGGTGCCCATTTGGTTCACAAAATTGAAAATAATGTAATATAATGTAATGCAATTGAATGAAATGCAATGTAATGATGATTAGATAATTTGTTTTTCATCATTAGGGAAAAATGATGCATATATATACATAAAAATATTTGGTTGCATTACATCGAACATGAGAATATATAGGAATAATATAGCAAGTGACAAAATTACCCCTTTCTATAAATATAAAAATGTACACATTGAGTTCATGATAATTTTTTTCATTCCGTGCAGTGTATATGATGGGTTCATAGTAATTTTTTAATATTTAATGGTGGAAATATTATATAGTGTATAGATTGGATTCATGTTACTTTTTTAATATTTAATTATGGAAATATTATTTTATGACATATTTTAATATTTTTTTAACATTGGAATATAATTTTTTTTAAACTTTGAATGGGCGAATATTTCTTAAATTTCTATATTATTAATTATTTTTTTAATATTTAATGGTGGTAATTAAAATTATTTAATGTTTAAAGCATTTATAGGTGGACACTTTGGTCAATTTTAAAAATTATAATGGTAATAGTGTCATTTTCACTGGATTACAGAATGTCTACATCCTCATTCATCAGTCATACCAGTACAGTCCTAATTACATCAAATGATATAATTAGAATTACAAAATGTAATCCTCTTTACATTACATAAACCTAAAAATGCAATTGCACTATTATATCAGGAGTACATGTGATCATCTCTTATATAATCAAACAAAACGGGCTAACAATGATTTATTGTTTTTAAAAAATGAAAATTTCTATCCCACCCCGGCACCCCCAACTGAAACTTGTGCGAGCCATTCTGTGCTCCCTACCCTCGTGCTGTGCCCATCGCTGCTACCTCCCCACAATCTAGCAGATCTATGGATGATGTGATGTGGGCCATGGCTGGTAGAAAGCAACTTTGTAGGTTGAGGGAGGAAAAGAGGAAGCACGGTGGGTGGATGCGACGGCGAGATATTGGCCGACGACAACCTTAACCCTAAATAACTTGCTATATTTATTAAGCTAATAAAATATCTATATATATTACTATAACAACAAAAGTTCCACAATAAGAATCTCAATATGCTAAAGGCAGGGGGAAAAGAAAATAAATATTACATTTTATATCAGTAAAACATAATTTTACCAATAATTTAAATTTAAAATTATTCCATAAAATGCTGGGGCGAGAAATTTACCAACATAGTAACCATAAATAAACTCACAAGTATTCTTTTTTCAACAAAAAAACTCACAAGTCACTTTAATTATTCATCCATATTTTCTTTTCACTAGTATTTTTATTATTCAAGAAACCATTATTTGTAACTTAAAGTTGTAATCCTAAAATTTTTATATAAACCGATTCTATTTAAGACACTAAAATCGACCTGTCCAAGAAAGAAATATAAGAAGTCTCGCTTTCCAGTCTTATCTTGTGACATTGTCGGCAATTTGTTTGATCTACCACAGGCGGGCGCGCAGCTACTGGCTAGTCCTTTGATAACTATTTTACAATTTGGACTTTTCTATAAATATCAAGCAATTATTTGTAACTTTGTACAATTGCTTGAAAATAAAAGAATAAATTATACTAATTAAAATGTGATTTCGTCCTTTACATGATACCGGAAGCCAGCTGACTATTCATATCTTGTTAATGGCATTGCTTTATATTACATATTGAAATATAGACATAATTACAGATATTTTGTGAAGTTCAACTATTTATACTCCCTTCAGTCCTAAATATAGGGGTTACTTGAGGATAGTTTTGTATGACTTTAAATATAAGACATTAATAATCCACTTTATCACTTAAATTTATAATTTCTTTTCCAACTAACATTATTGTTAATATATATTATTGAAGGGGTTTGCATTAATGGCGGTAATGATTAATCAAATGTGATATTTTAAAAATTCAAACACACAATTATTTCAAATCACCAATTAAATTAATGTTGTTACAAATACAATTAGAGAACACAATTTTAACTTTGCTTTTGTTTTTTTTGTTTTTTGTTTTTTGTAGAGAGTAGAGACCATAAATAAATGATAGGGCAGTGAAGTGTGAAGCAGTGAGCGTAACAAGAGTATCGGAGTGCACTGCTCTCTCTCTCTCTCTCTCTCTCTCTCTCTCTCTCTCTCTCTCTCTCATGATAGGGCAGTGAAGTGTGAGCATAACAAGAGCATCGGAGTGCACTGCTCTCTCTCTCTCTCTGAAACCTAGATATCTTTTCTCTCTGTTGAGCGAAAATAATGTAAAAATACTTAACTAAATTTTAAAATTCTCAAAGATCATACAAATTGTTTTTAGTATTTGAAATTTATTGAAAAATGTGTAAGAAAATTGAAGGAAAGTTTAAAAAAACAAAAAAGAGAATGACATTGATGGTATTAGAATTTTAGATATAGGTATATGTTAGGGGTGTCTTTCTATCAAAATAGCTTAAGCTATTTGATAGAAATTCTCTTTTTTTTTTACCATCCTACAGGAATCCACTTTTTCTCTATGTACTTTAATCTCTTTTTTAATTAGGGAAAATTCTATTTAAATCCTGCTTAAATATCACAATTTAAATTTAAATCTGAACTTTTAACAAATTCTTAATCAAGCAAAGAGGCCTCATTATGGATTTCCAAATATTATTAGAAGACCAAAATGCCCCTATGGAGTTAAAAAAGAAAATTAAAGATAGGTGTAGACCTGATGTTGGTTTCGATTATTTTTGTTAGATTTAATTGGGATTTTTGTAAAAATACTAGATGATACGGATGTCTATAAGCTCCCAACTCTTTGCCTTTCATATCCTATTCCATAACCTCTCTAATGAATAGTCTTTAGGAGTTTTTATTCCCATAACTCAAAAGTTACACATTGTACATTTATGAGAATTCATTTTGTTTTCATTCTATGTAACTCTTAGTTGAGGTTGGAGGCATATAAATAGAGACTTTGTGATAAGCATCTAAATGAAAAAGATATCACTCCCTTTTTCTATCCAATCCTCTCTTGTTTCTCTTCATCTCTCTTATTACAATCTCTTATATATTTCTCTATTTTCATAACAGGATTTTTGTTTCATTAAATATTAAGAGTATCATTAAGAAAACCAAAAACAAAAATCAAAGCTTGACCATTTTGCTAATCATGTTGGGTCGACCCATACCAAATTTAGTCAATATGTGTTAAAAATAGGACACATGACTATGTGTACTTGGAGAACTTAATATAATGGATATAATTAAGAACTCGATGTAAGTATTACCTTTTATGGACAGAAAATTAAGCGAAAATGACTTCAAAAGAAGGGAAAATCCCTTAAAAATAACTTGGAAATCATGAAAAGACAGAAAGGTACTCTGAATTTCAATAATCCTCCAGAGGTGCTAGTGACTGAACTGGAATTTACAAATTCAGAAAAATGACCAATTTTCCCTTACTTATTTTCTTATTAAAAAATGATTACCACCGCCAGCCGGTCTCCGTCTGCCTGCCGCACCCTGGGAGCCGGAACTCCGGTGTCTGGCCAGCGCTCTTGGGAATATTCAAAGGAATATTCCCTAAATATTTTCAAAGTGGTGGGGGTGGGCGGTTCAAACCCCTCACCACTTTTCTTCACAAAAAATGCATAACCATTGGGCCATAATGCCCTTTAATATATATAAAGCAAATATATATAGTAATATTTGATCTATAATTAAGCCTACCAATAAGTTTAGATAAGGAATTGCCAAATTGAGATAACACATTAACAAGCTCAAATAAGGAATTCGCAAGTTTTGTTTTTTCAGGAAAAAATTCACCTACTCTATCAGACCATTCACTAGTGTAAATAAGGAATCCCGAGTTCAGATGAGGAATTAACAAATTGAGATAAGGATTTCGCAACTTTTGTTTCAACTAAAAATTCACTTATGCTCTCAAGCCATTTACAAGTTTAAATGAAGAATTCCTAACATCAGATAAGGAATTAACAACTTGAGATATGGAATTCACAACTTTTGTTTAAGCAAAAGATTCATTTATGCTCTCAGACCATTCACAAGTTTAGATAAAGAATTCTCAAGTTTAGATAAAGAATTGACAAGTTGAGATAAGGAATTAACAACTTTTGCTTAAGATTTACTTCCACTCTCAGGCCATTCATAAGTTTAGATGAAGAATTCCCAACTTTAGATAAATAATTGACAGCTTGAGATAAGGAATTCACAACTTCAAATAAGGAATTCTTTATCTTAAAAAAAATTTGTGAATTCCTCATCTGAAGTTGTGAATTCCTCATCCGAAGGTATTTTCCATCACAAACTCTGTCATCATAATGTCATCTCAACTTCTTTGCCTCTTTCACATTAGCAAATATTTGTTTGAACCGTGGTATGATTGGAAGATACCACAAAACCTTTAAAGGTTGCTTTTTAATTGTCTCATCACCACACCTATTACCTTTCTTCACTTTGTATCTAGTAGTTTTACATTTTGGACACTTACTTAAGCCTTATACTCATTTCTGTACAATACGCAGTTATTAGGGCAAGCATGTATCTGTTTATACTCTATACCCATTGTAGATAATATTTTCTTGGCCTCATACATACAATTTAGAAGTACATTATCCTCTGGAAACATATCACACAACAATTCAAGTAACAATGTGAAACTACTATTAGTCCACCCACAAGTTACCTTTAAGTTGACCAAGTGCAAAATGCCTGACAAGCATGTATACTTAGTACACCCAGGGTACAAAGGTGTCTCTACATCACTCCGCACAATATCATATACAGGCAATTGTATAAAACATTCTACCTCAACATCGTGAATCATTTCCTCCATTCTATCGTTATCTCTGACCTCCAAAAGTTCCTTCTTGTGTGACGCACAAGCGGTTACTTCCTCACCATGTCATATCCACCTTATATACCGAAGACTTATTCCATCACAAAGTAAGTGATCCCTTATATCATCAACATCCCGTAGACTCTCATTTAAATAGTTGATACATGGATAAAAATACTTCTCATTTTTACTAGGCGTATTCATTTTAGCAAATTCAATAACCTTTTTCACCCCATTCTCATATTCTTCACCAATTCTCAAAGCATTCATCCAATGGTAATCCATTTTATTACCACCTAATCCATTTTCATAGACACTCAAGTTTAGAACAACGATATGAAACACTCATAACACACTATAGAAACTAACAGTTCAAATACCAATTTCAATGTTCAATAATTCAAATTTATCATGGTTACAACAAATAGTAGCACCATAATATCCTCAGGTTTCAAAAATTTTCATCAACAAGCAATAACAGAACTTACTAGCTAATCTTTAGCTTCCAAGGACACTGTGCTTGTGATTGAAGAATTTGGAAGCAGACTCTACTGAGGCAAGGATGTAGTAGGCCGGCAACCTAAAGGACAACGATGGCAGTAGTAGTACCTATAGATTTATGAGAGTTATTATCCAAAACATTATAATATTAACTTTAAACTACTACATCTTTTATGAACTGCAAAGGCATTATTGAATTGACCTTGTTGATTGTCTGGAAATTAGAAAATGTACGCCATCAATCTTGCACTTTTTAATTCACACGTTTACCTGTAAATAACACTTATTAATTCACCCATCTCGCATCACTAAGAGAATACCACTTTAATTTCTATGTGATCACAACAAAACACACATTCTTGTTCCAAAAATTTAAAAGGAATAATTAATGCTTATGGGGACATAACTTACAGTGTATAAGTTGGCTGAATTATAATTCAAATGATACAATATAGAAAAAGAAATTGTACACATTGATAACAAGTTCAAAACACATCCAATAGGCCAAAATTGTTTATATAAGTGCATATATAAATGGCCATGGTTTCATTAATTTCTTACATTTATAATCTAGCATGTGGTCCCTCTAAACAATTGACTGACTTACACTCTATGCGTTAAATTATAAGGGTTAAAATACTTTGAAGGTAATATAGTAAAGTTAAAGTCATGTAATGGGTTTGGAAAATGACACAAGGGGAGAAATGCTATAAACAACCACTTTTATGACCACAAAATAATTCAGAATTTCATATTGTATTAAGACAGGAAGGGGAGAGATGCTAGGGGGCAACTCTTACCTTTGAGTAGTGGGTGTCCAAGTCAACAGCAGCTCTAAGTTCAGGAGTCTTTACTTTTAAGAAATGGTAAGCAATAGAGAATTTTTGTCGGTTAAACTGCCAAAAAAAGATACCAAACTCCTGAGAAATAAGTTTGACTTCTAATTTATATGCGTTTATGTGGCGATTGTTAAAATTATTTATTCATAAGCAAGAATTGCACAGATCAAAATAATATATGAACATACTAATAGAATTGGCAAATAATAACTATAAAGGTGTTACCTAAGGGAAATTGAATTACCATGTATTGAGTCAAGGAATGGCAATTTTTTCCCTTATATTAATTACCATGTAAGCATATTATTATAGTTTCTACCAGGCTGATTTAAAATGTAGAAGCAGCGTGTTTTTTTTTTATTTTTTTGCATGAATGAAGCAGCATGTATTTAGACAATTAAAAAAAAAACTAAGTAAAAGTCCTAAAGTTATGCTTACAAATAAAGGGCATATGTTACGTACTATATATATCTTGATAGTAAATGAGAATTATTCTCTTGTTCTCTCATATTCTCTTTCTCTTATAATCTCACTCTTATTTATAACAAAATATAAATTTTCAATTATAAAATTAAGTCTAACCAAACTCCTTACATTTTCCCTAACCCCATCTCAACTATTTAATGGTTAAGTATCAAATTTAATTATATCTTTAGGTATCACTACTACAGAATTAGGATATAACCACCCCCAAGGACGTCCCAAATTTAAAATTGGGTGGTTAAAAAGGGAGGCGGTGGTAATTTCGTAATTATATGTATGCAGGGAAACCTTTAGGCGTCCCAAATTTGAATTTAGGACACCTAAAGTTCTTCCAGGCGTGAAATATAAATTTTGTAAATTTGTTTTAGCGCCAGGAGCTGGGCTTAGACGTCCCAAAATAATTTTGGGACGCCTAAACCCAAACTTTAGGTGTCCCAAGACTTTAGGCGTCCCAAATGGATTTGGAACGCCTAAAGTCTTGGTTTAGGCGTTCCAAAATCATTTGGGACGCCTAAACCAAGACTTTAGGCATCCCAAATGCCATTTGGGACGCCTAAAGGCGTCCCTGTGCACATGTCAGACAAGTGTCTGACATGTGTCTTCTCCATCTTCACTCCCATTCCCTCCTTTGTTGACCAAAATTGCTTTACTCTTCTTCCTCCCCCTCCTTGCTTGTTCGTCTGCAACTCCTCCCTTCTTCAACTACTCTTTCTTTCTTCAATTCAACCCTCCTCCACCTGAAATCCATTGAAGGACGCGCGCACGCACCTGGCCACCCTTCTGCAACTTCACCTCCTTCACAGTGTAGGTTTTTTGCTCTCCTCCACCTCCTTCCTTCCATTGTCGTCCACACCTCTACACCACCATGGTTCTTTGCTTTCTCCACCCTCCGGTGTACCTCCCTACCGTGCACACACTCTTATCTCCAACGTCTTCTCAGTCGGCGCCCCCTTGATCAGGTTAGTTTAATTTCTTTTTTTTTTTGTAACAGAATGGTATATTTTCTTTTTGAAATATAAATTTACTTGAATAAATTAAAATAAAACTTGCAATGTGAAAAGCCTAGGCAATAGGAAATATCACGTTAATTGTGCTTATATATTGCTTATATTGAGATGGTTAAGATTGGCCTGGTGTGTTTGGTGTGCTTATATTGCTTAAATTGTATTCGGGAACTCCACTACAATGGTTTATTTTCTTTTTGAAATATAAATTTACTTGAATGAGTAGATGTTATTTTAATTTTAATAAAATCACCCTTTTTTTGAGGAATTTATAACAAAACTGCAACTACATATATGTATATGTTCTATCTTCATGTCTTTGTTTGTCATCTTTGGGAAAAAAATTATTCTATTTTATATAGAAAATTATTATATGGACTCATGTTTTGCATAGAACTTAAAATAAGCTACTATTCATGGTTTTAATTATTTTTTTTCATACACAGCCATTCCATGTAATTTAAAGGCAATGTATATATATTATTATAAATAAATGAAGCTTTTGAATGATTTTGATGAAATTAACAATAATTAAACAGATTGGTAAGATTATTAATGTAGTTTCCTTAATATAATAATATAATAAGTAGTATGATAATATTTTGAAAAGGTAATCGCTTCTTCATTCTCAAATGATAATATTTTTGGTGTTCTAATCGAAATGCTAATTAATTCATTTGCTTGAGATTCATTTCATCAAAGCTTACTTTCTAATTTTCAAATTTTTGATAATGAAGATGCCTACCTATGTGAAGACCTTGATTTGATCAGAGATCTTTTGGTTGGACATCTTCAAATTATAGAGCAGTAAACTTTTTATTTATATCAGTTTGTAGTTGTGTGATGACAGCGTTTTGACACTTTCTGGTTGTTATTGTTGATATATATATAGTAGTAGGTTGTATGAGTTGTTATTGTATGTATATATAGTAAAGATTGTAATGCTGGATGTCCTTACCATTTTGTAATGGACAGTGTGGTTTATGAATCCATCTTCTATTCTATTTCTATAGTTTGAATTCGTTGGGTAATACAGAATGTAAATTATGGTATAAAAAACCCTAACCTTTAGACGTCCCAAATGACATTTAGGACGTCTAAAGTCCCAAATGACAATTTGGGACATCTAAAGTCCCCGTCTGGGGGGACTTTAGACGTCCCAAATTGTCATTTGGGACGTCTAAAGTCTCACTTTAGATGTCACTTTTTTTGGGACGTCTTTTCTTACAACATACTACGCCCCCAACATATACGTCCCCCGTTTTTGGACGTTAAAGGTGCCAAATTTGGGATGTTATAACCCCTTTTTGTAGTAGTGTATATTTTGATAACTGAATGGGGTCCCTAAAATTATAGCATAACATTATTGGTATTTATTTCAACAATACCAATGTCATATTTTTGTCTTGTCAAAAACCTTGGTTTTAAGTCTAAAACCATGGTATTGTGTCATATTTCAACAATACCAATAAAATTCAATTTAGTTACTCTTTAAGAGGGCTTAGAATACGGATTAAATTATTTTTCTAAGCTATAATTGTAAAAAGACTAGGGTGATACTAATGAACCCATGTCGTGTGAGTTCACAAAATAAAACTAGGTTTGAAAATGTAGCGTAGTAGCTCAACCTAGGTCGTTCTTGTGAGGAGATTAATTTCCAAGTTTCTAATTATTAAAGTGATAAAAAAACCTTAAAGTTGTGAGAAATCATTCTGAGGATTTGATTTTTAAACTAATGAAATAATCTAAGCTAAAGCAATATTTTTGTATTTTTCAATTTTTAAAACAAAGAAGCAAACGGAATAAAAATTAATAATAGCAATGAAGTAAATTTAATAAACTAGAATAATAATGAAATGGAATTCCCTTGAGTTGAGGTTTTAGTCTTCCTTGCTTGCTAATGATTTGAATTCCATAATGAGTCAAGAGGATGGAACTAACCTACAACTAGCTCCATACTTGCAATAATCATTTAATTCATTCTACCGAAGCAATTAAATGAATATCACCAAATAATTCAGACTCAAGGAGATGAATAATCAACTTCCAATTCTAGCTTGTAATTACCATTACAAAAGTTCAAAGCATTCAGTTTAGTCATTTACAATCCACTTAACCAAGTTGGAATAAACAACTCAACCTACTCCTAACTTGAATCATACAAAGCTTACACTACTACAAAAAAGCAAAGCTGTGGCGCTTATAATTGCATTAGCTGTGGCGCTAGAGAAATGGCACCTATCTGGACGCTACTAAAAAAAGCTGTGGCGCTTGGAAGCGCCACAGATTTTTAAATTTGTTTTTAAATAACCTCTTGTGGCGCCTGGCCAACCAGGCGCCACAGGAGCCAACACCTTTTGGGGCGCCTCCTCACGTAGGCGCCACAGGAGGTTTTTTTTTGAATTCTTCGTATTGATTTTTTTTTAGCATATTTTTTCCTCATATTTTTTGGATTCTTCGTATTGGGTTTTTTTTAGCATATTTTTTCCTCATATATATCTCCCATGCATATATAATTATAGTCTGCAAGGTTTAATAAGAATAATGATAGATAACTTTAAAATGATACCGACAAATGATTAATTAGCTAAAGTAGTACTGAAAATTGTTATACAATATATTGTAAACCTAGCTGAATGAAATACAACAAATTCAACTTCAACAAACATGCTTGACACAACAATTGGCAATTAGAAACAACATAAAAAAGACCAGCTAGTGAATTTAATAGTATATATAGCTACCCAGAGATTTGCCTAAACACATATTCACACCATTCCTCGATCACTTCATTAACCTGATGGTCTGTCAAAGCGTCACAACGTTGATCTTCATAATACTATAGATATATACAATCAGACACAAGTTAGAACGAATTAAAATCAGTAAAACATAATTGTCAGGAACTAATTTAATTTCATTAAAACACAATATGAAGTGCAACTAAATGACTTACTTTTTGAGGAATAAATGGATGATCATGCATAATAACATCCTTCATAAATTTCATGATATAGTACCCACAATCATTGTCATTGGGTTGGAAAGGGCCCTGCAAAAATATAATGCAATATTTAACTCTGTTCATGAATAAAAAGTGTTTACTAACAAAGTCTAAGTAAAGTCAAATATCAATACCTGTATCTTCTTCCAAGGATAGCTAAGGCGGGGGTCAGTAGCTTTAGAATAGTTTAACGAGACAGACGACCGATACGCAATCAATGCGCTAACAAAACAAATAGAAACTGATTACTTTTGGTTATTCAATCACGTACGCAAATATTTATACATAGGCACGTATACTTACCTATTGATCAATAGTAACATATCAAAACGGTCTTGTGGAAGACCATTTTTTAGAGGATCTACATAGTAAATGCGATGACCTAAAGGTTCCGCTGGATTGATAACGATCAATATCCAATGGCGCCTAAAATATATTTTAAAATTTTTTTTTGAGCAATCATGTTATGATAGAAGTTAAACAATAAAAACAAAAATTGTAACAATAATAACTTACCCCGCATTATACGGCACTAAAAATAATGTATTTGGTGTCGCTTTCTTTCTAAAGTAATCTTTCAGCTCATTAGACTGCGCATTTATATCTACTTTACCCTCATGATGACCAACGAGAAAAGGGTTGACAAATGCGAATTGGACCCTGTGTGTATCCATTAAAACGTCATGGTCCAAATGCCTGGTATAAAACATACAGTGTCATGAGAAACAAAAGAAATGGAACGAGAAATATTAATAACAGTGATAAATGATGATAGTGAAGTACCTTATCCAGATGTTGATAGCCGAAGCACTAACCCAATCACGAGCACATATGTCCTGCACGACCTCGGCAGTAACATAATCAACTAGACCACTAACATTGTAGATATGTCTTGGAATACGTAATTGCACTCCTCCCTCACCGTTCAATTATGGTGAAATCGATATTAATTGATCGAGAAATAAGGTCTGTCTTCTTCTACTCTGTTGGCTAGCCGATGCTTTTGACTTGGGTTGTGTTGTTGAACACTTTGAAATCTTACCCTGCGCAAATCAAAAAATTAAATCACAGTTTGAGATGAAAGTTCAAAGGAAAAGTGCAGGTAATTTTGAATGAATGACCTTTTCATATGGCTCGATAAGACCTATTGGCCAAGCAACATAGCCACCTACAACATCTGCCACCTTTTTTTGCTCATCCAGAGACGGGATTGGTAAGAGGGCGTCTTCGTTCGTGCAGACGTCAACCCTCACTCGGAGTGTGTTATCGGGCAACGGTGAATTGTGCAGTATGTCCTCACCAGTGTTGTAGGCAGCACCCACTGCAACTGCGTGCTTGGATGCTTGTTCGACATATAGCTTGCATTGAAATTCGCCCAACAAAAAATAGAGTTAATATGTTAAAGTTCGCTTAATTATAATTTAACATAAAGTTAAGTAGAAAAGAAATTAATTACCAAAGGAAAAGGGACTTTAGGCATGGAAGTGCAGCTATCTCTGAAACTTGGGCTATCACAGAACAGAACATTTGGTGTTGGCCTACCCTGGACCAACTGTTGTATTTGCGTTGTTAACAACACATTCTGTTCTTGCATCAAACGCATTTGTTCTATGAATTGTTCTTCTCGTTGTTCCTTGTAGCGCATTTGTTCTTGAAGTTCTTGCATTTGATGCTTAAAGCTAGCCATCTCGTCACACAGGTGGGAAACGTCACTTATATTCGAGCGCTTCTGACGTCCGAAGTATGCTGATGGGGTGACTGCAAAACCAGTACCCCGAACACGACTATCATACTCGGGTACTGCTAACGCTCTGCTCAATAAATCATCCCGACCAACATAGGTCGCCAACGCAGGATCCTCCTGTGTCATTTGTCGCTTTCCCAAAAAGAATTACAATGAAAATTAGTTATTATAAATGGAGTTCATTTAAGTAAAGCCAATTATTTATTGTACGCATAATATAATTGAATACTTACACAATATTCGGCTACTCTTCTTGCTTCCTCACTACGAATTTCACCTTTCTTATTTGTGACACCGGCTACCCACAGATCATGTCGTGGAACTTGTGTAATATCTGAGCCTGATTCTTGTATCTGCACATCAAATTTAGTCGAAGTTAAATGATATTCATACAATTTTTATTACGAATGAAATAATCATTAGTTCGTACCATTTTTCTTTCTAACCATACGTATGAAACAGGTCCTTGTGTGTACCGGTATGCCATGTTGGTCGCGTTAGCTCGATTTTTCTCGCTCAACTCCTAGTTAGATCAAAATGATTCATATAAATATATAAATGTTAATTACAAATACGTACATTACACGTAATAGGGAAAGACAAACAAATCCCCTTACCATGAATTCAGGAGTTGTATGTGTTCTGATAAACTCATCCCACATTTCTTGAGTGATGATTCCTTCGTACAATGGATAAGGCGGTGTAGTAATGATATCATCATTATCATCCCTCAAGAAATATTTGACAAGAACAGAACAAAACTTTCGCATAAGTTTTCCAGCTTTTCTTATTACGAAGTTCTTCCGATCATCATCAATAATAAAAATACTCTGTAAACAAGTCAAAAAAACATATAATATGTAAGATTGAAATGAAGTGAAACAAAGCAAACCAAACAATTATATAATTAAGGTGTTACCTGTACTTCAGCCCAGATCTCATCCTCATAATTTTTCTTTACCATTTTCTAATTTTGAACTGTAATAGGGACTCTGTATCGAACCGTAGTCCCGATCAAGTTATTTAAGGAGGTACTGTTCTCGCTGAACGGGTTTCCATTTTCATTCCACTACAGTTGTAACTTAATTCCATTACTTCTCAGTCTGATCAACCTCGCCATAATTATCCTGCCACGTATGACATTCTCCTCAAATCTTTGTCTACCAATGTGCCTGGGAACATCATCAATGTCATCATGTGGTGAGTCCATACTCCTACAAGTGAAATAAACCAAATCAAAACATCAGTACACAATGTCAACCATGTCAACGAAAGCAAATTATTTTGAAATTTATAAAAACTTACGTACAAGTAAACAAGTCAAGGCAATCATTATCTTTTCCTTTTTCTCATCTGATTTAAAATTTTATTCTTCAGAATTCGTGTTGGATTGAGAATTGTGTTTCTCTTGACCCAAGTTCCCTCTTCATGATCATGTCTCACGTATACGGGTCCATGTCCATCTTCATCTTCATCTGCATCTCCATCTATATCAATCTCTGCTGACCACAAATTCTCAAACGAAGGATCATCATTATTGATGTTCAAATATTCATTACTTTCAAAATCAACTTCTGCTTGACGATTCTTGTTGGATGGAAGTACAATAGACCAATTCTTCTTAGCAGGATCAGGAATGTAAAATGCTTGTTCTGCCTGTGCTGCTAAAATAAAAGGATCATCTTCATACCAAACCTTAGAAAGGTCCACTTGCACAAAGCCTAAGTCATCTATCCGCAATCCACTGTTGTTGTTAACCCACTTACATTTGAAGACAGGGACCCTGAACATACAGTAATCTAACTCCCATATGCGTTCAATGACACCAAAGTATGACATTGATGCATAGATAGGGTGTGTGTCTTTAGCACTGGATCTATGCCAAGAATCAGCAACAAGTGTTACCCCACTATTCTGCATCGTGCTCTGTGTATCATGGTCTTGTGTATAGAATGTGTAACCATTGATTGCATAACCATTGTAAGATAATACATGTAAGCTCGGTCTCTTCGACAGGCACTTCAATTTTTCAGAAACTGAATCAGGATTCCTCTCCATCTCATCGTTAATACGATTTTTCAACCAGCCTGCAAATTGTTTACTTTATTCTGTTGTTAATAAATTTTCATTCCTATCACCATGTACCAATCGGAGAGCATCCTTGTGTTCTTCTTCATACGGTTTGATCTCATCAGTGTTATGTAAGACATACAAGTGGGCTTGACCCTGTTCAGTCGCTGATATCGTTATTACATCGCTCCCCGTTGTTCCTTTCCCTGATCTTCAACCATCATGATGGGACTTGGGGATCCCTATAGGGTCAACATTTGATAGAAAATCAATACAGAAGCGTCTTTAATCCTTTCATCTGCATGCCATGTCAACTGCTTAGCAATCTCTGCATTACTATACAGTCACCTAAATCTCGGAACAATGGGAAAATACCATAGCACCTTCAAAGGACTTTTTCCTTTCTTCTTCCTATATCGAGATGCGTTGCATTTAGGGCACTTCTCCAATGTTGCATACTGATTTTGAAATAATACGCAATCATTAGGACATACATGTATCTTCTCATATCCCATACCGGTTGTAGAGCAAAGAATTTGCTTTGCCTCGTATGTCTTGGTAGGAAGTACATTTTCTTCTGGAAGCATATCTTGCAATAGTTCAAGCAATGCGGTGAAACCCGAATCACTCAATCTGTAGCGAGCTTTAAAGTTGTACAACTTCAACACTGCTAGCAATCTTGTGTATTTAGTACTTCCGACATAAAATGGTTTCTCTGCATCACCTTTCAACTTCTCATATTCGTTAGGGCAGTTATGAAGCACCCCTTCAACCATATTTACCATTTCTTCAAGCCCATCATCTTCATCAAACATGCTTTGATCAAATTCATCCGAGGCACCACCCGTGGTATGCACCCGATCATTATATGCATCATTGGTCGCACCATGCCTTGTCCATCGTATATATGTTTGATCAATACCATAACACACTAAATGATCTAGCAAATCAAGTTGACTAATCCACTTTCCAAAACAACAAGATAAGCAAGGACATAAGATTTTGCCAGGATATTTTGTGTGCTTAGTTGCAAATGTAATAAAATCCTTCACTCCATCTATATATTCCCTTGAATATCGATTAGATGACATCCATTTACGATCCATCTATGGGCTTCAATCTATGTTTTAAAGAAGTACGTGGTTAGTTGTATGACTATTGCATTTACTAATTACTTTTATATTCTCTTACCAATTTTAATTTAAAATAACATACACCACATGAATCTTCATAATTGAAGCTTTCTAAGTCTTAAACTAAATGTTTAAATTGCCAAATAATTCATTAATTATTCCCAGGCATTATAATAATTTTTTACAACTCATAACAAAAGAAACCATATTTGCCACAATATATCATAGTTAAATTAGAAAACATTACAAGTCAATAAATAAAATACAAGTGTTAAGAATATATAAATAATTATTTTGCTTATGCAATTAATCAATAACAATCATTAGAACACCTACAAATTATAACTATTAAATTCAACAAAAATCACATTTGTAAGCTCAAAATTTAAAAAACATACCGTAAATAGAAGCTTCAATAGATTGATGAACTGAAACTACAAACACAAATTAAACATAAAAAATCAATAAAATATTTGAGGTTCTAAGTTATTTTTTTTAAATAATAATGTGTAATAAACATCAATATATAATAAAATATTTGGTCAATTTTTTTCTAATACACTCTTATTGATTTTCGCTCAACAATAATTCGGGAGGAGAAGAAATGAAGAAACTAAGAAAGATGAATAAGGTACCTTAGAAAATACATAACTTAATAACTAACTTAACTTAGTACATTGCTTAATCTAATCAAGTAAATAGATCATATATTAATTATACAACAGAGTAGCATATGTTTTCCCAACCTCCCATCTATTTATCTATTGCATAGACAAACTGACAAAGACTAGTCAAAAACTCCTATTTGATGAAATTGTGTCAGCAGATAGGATCAAGTGTCCAAAGTCATCACTAAAAATTAAATTTATAGATGAGTTTGACAATTTGTTTTTTGCCAGAAAAGTTTGACAATTTTTAATATACCGATTTCATCATTATAATATCTTTTATGCATATTTATATAAAATTAAAAATATTTCTTTAATGGGAATCCAAAAAAATAAATGGACAAAACTTATCTTCATCTTTAATATATATGAGTATTATATATCCGATTCCCAGTGAATGAGTACCATCTTTACATCATCGATAACTACTTTAACAAATCCAAGGACGACACAAAACCATTGATGAGATATTCATAAATATTATACATTATATTAATATCTTAACATATTATATTTATCTTAGAAGCAATAAGAGTAATATATACGATATTATTATATTTAATATTTGGTTAGATTAAATTAAATCCTAAGGTTAGTTAGTTATAATTTATTAAAGTCATAGAAGTCGTCGATCGCAGCCCCAACATTGCAATTGAACAGCAAACTTGGGTTACACTATTACCAGTGATACATCAAAAATATATTACAGTAAACTTGGGTTACACCATCAACAGTGATACATAAAAAACGACAAATTTTTCCAGTTTCCTGTGTTGAAAATTTTGCCAGTTTCCTGCGTTCTCTAATATATTAGAGAAAGTACTATCTGGCAAAATTTTGCGTTCTCTAATATATTAGAGAAAACTGGCAAAAAAAGAATTACAATTCCCAGTATATTAGAGAAAGCTAACCACCAGTACTCGTTAATTTTGCCAGTTTCTCATATACTTTTTTCTCCCTCCTACAAATTTTTTTCTCCACTACATATTCAATCTCTTTTCTACAAGAGAGGCTTTTTAAAAAAATAAAATTTATTTTTTATGTATTTATTACATTTAACCAATGCAACCTGAAAAAAAAATAAAAAGAAAAAGCAAGTTGAACTTACAGGTTGATTAGTGCAGTGTAGTAAGGGACCACGTAATTGCCGTTGGTGACGCAATCTTGAGTGAGGGGAGGAAGAAATTTGAGCTACCAAATGGAGTGGGGACCAAAAGTTCAAGACAATACAAAGAAAAGGGAATAATAGGGACAGGAGTGAGGATGGCAGTTGGAAAAAAACAAAGATGTGTGCGTGTGTGGGTGTATTTTTAAGATGTGAAGATGAAAATGGAGGGACGGGGTGCATGCAGATGAAAGGGAAAGTGGGAGAGGGAATAATTAAAGGTAGGGAAAGAGATGGGGGGAGGCGGGAAAAGGAAATGATAAGGGGGTGGGGGCGCGGGATGGGTTCTGATTGGTGGGGAAGGGATAAGAAATCTATTTTTTTTTTAATTTTAAAAAAGGGTCAAGTGTGGCGCCTGACCAGGCAAGCGCCACACCTGACCAACATTTTTTTTTATTTTAAAAATTGGTCATGTGTGGCGCCTGGCCAGGCAGGCGCCACACCTGACCATAAAATTTTTTTTAAAAAAAATGGGTCACGTGTGGCGCTTGGCCAGACAGGCGCCATACCTGACCATAAAATTTTTTTTTTTAAAATGGGTCAAGTGTGGCCCCTGGCCAGACAGGCGCCACACCTGACCATAAGATAGTGTGGTGCCTGACGTGCCAGGCGCCACAGCTGGTCCCACCTGGTCATGTGTGGCGCCTGTCTTGGCAGGCGCCACACTTAGCCTCCCCAGCTGTGGCACCTACCCTCCCAGGCACCACAGCTGGTAAAAAAACATAAAATAAAAAAAAAATAAGCAGCTGTGGCACTTCATTTAGATTATGAAGAAAAAGAAACCATAAGCAAAGAAATGGCTGAGGATGAAAATGATCATTTAGGTGTCAATGATTTTCTAGGAAGACAGTCTCGAGGTTATCAGTCTATAATAAGAGTACTTGAGTTTCAAGCCAACAATTTTGAAATCAAGCAAGCTATGCTTAAGATGCTTAGAAATTGACTCCTAAATCTAAATCTGAATTGAATGCCATCACTAATAAGGGAATTACAAAGCAACTAGTAAATCATGTCTAGAAATGTTTAGATGACTTATCAGCTGACTTTATCCAGAACAATAATGAAAGAAGATCAGTGAAGAAAGTCACTGAAGACCCTTTTTCACTTTTATTTCACTATTGCCTTTCCATTATTAATTGCAGGGAATTCAGAAGTCATGTTAAGCGTCAACTCAGGATCCATACACAAACATCCTCAAAAGTTGATAAAAAGGTCTACAGAGAATTCCCGACCTGGTTTGCGCGTAGAATACTAAATGACCACAACCCACACTCACCAGATTTCGGAGCTCTCGCAATCGACCCTCTTAATCATGCAAAAAGGTTTATAGCATACAATGTCAATGGTTTTAAGTTTTACATAGTTTTACGGGATCAAGGATTGCAAACTCAAAATTCAGGTGTTTATGGAACATTTGGGACAAGGAGTTATACGAGCAGCAGTGACGCCAACATGCAGTTCAAAGGCGTCCCTTACTATGGAAAGCTTCTTGATGTTGTCAAACTTAATTATCAAGGCCATTTCACCATGAGGTTGTTTAAGTGTTTTTGGGCAAATACCACTACTTCTCGAGGACTGACAACTGATGACTTAAGGATCACATTAGTCAATTTCTCACGGCCAATTCATACTGGTACTTCTCAAGATGGTGAGTCGTATTCTTGCTTCAGAGGCACATTAGGTTTATTATGTCGAGGACGAGAGGCACAGGGATTAGCACATGGTCGTTCATTTAAAGCCACAAGACCTTTACGACATGGGTGAAGGCGATAACATCGCCTATGAGAGTGAGCCATTTCAGCCAGCCGATTTTGAAAACTACTTCCCTGAAGGATATGACAATTTACCTCTACTGTGGTGCGTTTTTTTAAGTCCACATCATTTAAATTAATTTTTTAAAATTTAATAATACATCACTAACAATAATTTTTCTACATAATTTCTGTAGGGATAGCAAGGATGAGTGATCAAATTCAAATTATGTTTTTGTCTTTAAAAAAATTGGAAAAAAAATATTTTTAAAAAATAAAATAATATTTGTAGCGGTTTTTGAACTTCTACAAAAATAAAAATAACCACTACTAATTAAAAACCGCTACAAAATGGGGACATTAACCGCTACAAATGCTACGCGGATTCCTATAAATACCCCTACCACATCTTATTTCAAACACTCCCCCATTTCTTTTCACCTTATCCTTTTTTCATTTTCTCTCATTTACAAATTTTTTTGTATGCATTGAGTGTAACCACCTCACCGTAATTATACCCGGATTATGAAATTTAAGTGGAATAGAGACCAATAAGGAAAAAACAATCTTTATAATTCCTCATCTTCAAGATGGGGGTATTCCAAAAACCGTTTAAAAACATAATTCATTTAGTCCCACATTGACTTTTGGATACAATTACCTGTGCAGTTATATCACATTCATAAATATCAGAGTGCGTAACTAAAATCCCAGCAACCCCGAGATACTTGTATATATATACAATGGTTTTAAGGTTTCCCAAAATGGGGATTACATATCCAAAATTATTATTTACATCTCATATACCAACGGTAACCCCAAACCAAAAATAGATAACCAACCCCAACCAAATATCTCTAAGAGAACCTAACCACTCCTAGTTGTCCGCTTCCCTTTTGAGCCACTATCCCTGTTTGTAATGTTAGTCATTGGAAAAAGTGGGATTCAAAAGAATCCCAGTAGTAACGAATCACTCATACAATATATAAACACAAAGCATGTGAGTTCATCATGTTTAGCAACAACACTATGAGTCATGGCTCACACCACAACCGACAGCACTCACGGCTGTATCACAATGCACTATGCCTGCTTTCGTGGTAATCACAATGTCAGCTTTCGCTATAATCACTATGCCAGCTTTCGCTGTAATCACTATGCTCGCTTTCACGGTAAACACTATGCAGCAGCATCACAAGGCACAAAGTATCACAAAGCATCACAAGGCATAAAGCATCACGCAGCAGTAGCAGCAACACAATGCATGATAGGCATACATACAATACATTTACACAAAATATAAGAGAGGAGTCACTACTTGTATCTTTCCTGACATCCTTCGGCATAGTGGGCTCACGAGTCTGGCAGATGTCAAATCATATAACCAAATTAGGGACAACCAATCAATCTCTTTTCCAAATGCTTATTTTCATAATACTCTAAGTTGGTTATCATTTAGGACTCTTTACGTGGCTATTAGAGGCCTAAACATATGCTAAAAGGGTTGGAAGAAACTACCCTGAAGAACCCTTTTTCGAAAGCAGAATATTGATTTTCAACTGACTCACTCGAGTGATGAGAGACTTGCACTCGAGTGAGAACGGCTCTCACTCGCGAGTGTTTGACAATGAGTAACAGCCATGGCTAGAAAGTGCTCACAACACTCGAGCATGGGGAATCACACTCGGTTGATAACTCTAAATTCACTCGAGTCCCCAAAAGTGCAACATAGAAAGTGAGAACCCAAGAGCGCAACGACATCAGAGGGAATAGCTCACTCGAGCACCACCCTTGGCACTCAGGTGAGGAGTCCACGCTTGCGAGTGTCAGAACACACTCTTGAATATTGACCAGCGAGTGACAACTTGAGAGCAACCCTAACCAAGAACTCACGCCTTCACTCGAGTGACCCCATGCTCACTCGAGTGATCACCAACATTACTCGCGGTTTGAGAAGTGCACTTGAGCTTCCTTCATGAGAACCCAGGCAAAACACAAAGGAAAAAGGGAAAACACACTACAGCACTTGAGTGAGATCCTCACTCACTCGAGTAACACTCATCAAAACCTAGAAACGCAACAACTGACAGAAATTCCTAGATTGGTTAAAATTGCTCCCAATGGTTCCCAAACTCCACACAAAGCTCATACCCAAATAAAATTGCGTAAGGAACACATTGGTAACCTCCAAAACACCCAAAAACAATTATAACCATAATTTATCTCTTAGGCACTACTACAGAATATACTTTTAAAGTCCCTAAAGGACGTCCCTTTTTGAAAAAGGGACGCCCAAAATATGGTCAGGTTCAAATTTTAGAGATTGGCGCATCTGATTACCTTTAAACATCATAAAAAAAAAAGAAAGAAAGAAAGCCTTTAGACGTCCCCATCCCAGCTGGGGACGTCTAAAGGCTGGGCTGGGGACGTCTAAAGAATACCTTTAGACGTCCCCATCTGGGCTGGGGACATCTAAAGAATACCTTTAGACGTCCCCAGCCCAGCTGGGGACGTTGTAGAGGCTCACATGCGCCTGGTCTGAAGTGACCGGTGCATGTGAGGATGTCAGAGAGCTCCCTCCCATATATCTCTCCTCCTCCCTACTTTACTCAATCACCCATTCACTCCCGTCTCCGTGAGACTCCGTCCCCATCTCCACCACGTTTTTTCGTTGTTTCTCCTTTCCCATTCCACTCCCCTGCTGCATCTCCTCCCAAATTCATCACTCCATCCCCATTGATCGGTCTCCTCTCCCTTTCTTGGTTTTTTAATTTGTTTCTCCAAAGCTTCCTCACTTCCGTCACCAGGCTACCTTCTTGGCTCCCCTGCTGCAGTTTTTGAGATTCTTGGTTTGCAGATTCTCCACCACCGTCGGCCTCCTCCAAAGCTGTGAGAAATTTTCAGGTTAGAGCATTTTCGTTTTGAATAAGATGACAGGCGTTTTATTATTCTTTTTATTATTAGTTTTGTATGAATTGAATAAGTGTTTAATTTTTTATATTTTTAGTATTAGTTAGAGGTTTATTTCATTATTCTGTTTATGCGTTTTGATTAGATTGATGATAGTAACTATTAGTTTTGGCACATGATAAATGCTTTTAATTAGTAGGGAAAGGAAAAGAAATGCAGGGTGCTTTATTATTCTTTTTATTATTAGTTTTGTATGAATTGAATAAGTGTTTAATTTTTTATATTTTTAGTATAGTATATTTTTAGTATTAGTTAGAGGTTTATTTTATTACTCTGTTTATGCGTTTTGATTAGGTTGATGATGGTAACTATTAGTTTTGGCACATGATAATGCTTTTAATTAGTAGGGAAAGGAAAAGAAATGAGAAAAGAATAAAGAATAAAAAGAAAGTAAAAAAATACAAAAAAAATTATCTAGTAGACACACAAAATTTTTTTTTTTTTTTTTTTTTGCCATAAGACACACGCATTAATATATATATTTAGTGCTAGAATTAGGCAATCTTATTGTAACTTAGTGTACGTAGACATTAATATAAGAAATTCGCGTACTTGCAATTTTTTTTTTTTACAATTTTTCATTAAATTTACGTACTTGATTTAATAATTTGGTTGCTAAAATATAAGTGTATTATGTTTGTGCTTGGTGCTAGAAGCTAAAGTTTTGTTTCATTTAAATTAAACTGAGATGGTTTGTTATTTTGATTTTGGGATGTCTCAATTTTAAGGGGAAATGCTGCCAAAATCTTGAAAAACATGCTTGTAAAAGGCAATTCCCTGTGTTTTCAATTATTCTAAACTTGAGTGTAAATAGAAATGGCATAGGTGGTAATAAAATGGATCATTGTTGGATGAATGCTCTGAGAACAAGTGAAGAATATGAGAATGGGGTTGAAAACTTTATTGAATTTGCTAGGAGGAACGTTCCAGCAAAAAATGGGATGTATTTTTGTCCCTGTGTCAATTGTTTAAATGAGAGAAAACGGGATGTTGAAGTTATAAGGGATCACCTACTTTGTGATGGAATAAATCTTCGATACACAAGGTGGATATGGCATGGTGAGGAAGTAACTGATTGTCCGTCACACAAGAAGGAAGCTGTGGATGTCATAGATGAAGATAGAATGGAGAGAATGATTCACGATGTTGAGGTAGAATCGTTTGCGCAGTCGTATGAATATGACAGCCTGCGGAGTGATGCAGAGACACCGTTGTACCCTGGGAGTAAGTACACACGGCTCACAGGAACATTACATTTGGTTAACTTAAAAGCAACTTGTGGGTGGACCGATAGTAGTTTCACATTGCTGCTTGAACTGTTGTGTGATATGTTTCCAGACGATAATGTACTTCCAAATCGTATGTATGAGGCCAAGAAAATCCTATCGACAATGGGTATGGAGTATAAAAAGATACACGCTTGCCCTAATGACTGTGTACTGTACAGAAAGGAGTATGAAGGCCTGAGTGAGTGCCCTAAGTGTTAAACCGCACGATACAAAGTGAAGAAAGATGGTGGTTGTGGCGATGGGAAGACTAAAAGGCAACCTGTAAAAGTTTTGTGGTATCTTCCAATAATACCGCGCTTTAAGCGTTTGTTTGGCACTGCAAAAAAGGCGAAGAAGTTGAGATGGCATTCGGATGACAGAATATCCGACGGAAAATATCTTCGGCACCCGACTGACTCTCCACAGTGGAAGAAAGTAGATGAAATGTTCCCTGAATTTGGCAGCGAGCCGAGAAACCTTCGGCTTGGGCTCTGTACAGATGGCATCAATCCGTATGGAACTCTTAATAGCACACACAGTGCGTGGCCAGTACTCCTTGTAATATACAACTTGCCTCCCTGGCTTTGTATGAAACGCAAGTATGTGATGCTTTCTATGATGATTTCTGGACCAAAACAGCCAGGAAACGATATCGATGTCTACCTGCCGCCTTTGATTGAGGACTTGAAGAAGTTGTGGGAGGAAGGCGTAGATGTGTTTGATGCGTATAAGAATGAGTCATTCAAGCTACGTGCAATGCTGTTCACCACCATAAATGACTTCCCTGCCTACGGAAACCTCTCAGGGTACAGTGTGAAGGGGCATAAAGCATGTCCGATCTGTGAAGCAGACACTCACTTCCACCAACTGAAACATGGAAGAAAAACGGTCTACCTAGGTCACAGGAGGTTCCTTCCTAGATTCCACCCGTATCGTAGGTTAAGAAAGCGTTTTAACGGCTTGCCGGAGCATGGAATGGCTCCAAAGGCATTAACCGGAGAGGAAGTTTACAGTCGGGTTGAACGTATCAATGTCTTACTCGGTAAGAATCATAAGACTTCGGGTGAGAAGAACATATGGAAGAAGAGATCAATTTTCTTTGATCTTCCATATTGGCGTAGTCTTGACGTGAGGCACAGTATTGATGTAATGCACGTGGAGAAAAACGTTTGTGATAGCCTTGTCAGTACACTTTTGCACATTCCAGGGAAGACCAAGGATGGGATTAATGCGAGACTAGACCTTGTTGATATGGGAATAAGAGAACGGTTACATCCACAGCTAAGAGATGATGGTAGGAGGGCATACATGGAGCCAGCAGCGCATACACTATCAAAAGCGGAGAAAAGAAGTTTGTGTGGGTGTTTGCATTAAATTAAGGTACCACAAGGATATTCTTCGAATGTGAGAAGGTGTGTGTCAATGGACGATTTGAAGTTAGTGGGAATGAAGTCCCATGATTATCATGTGTTGATGCAACAACTGTTACCAGTAGCTATTAGAGGGATTATGAAAGATGAAGTTCGAAACACTGTGACAAGATTGTGTGTTTTCTTTAATGCTATCTGTAACAAAGTCATTGACACTGAAAAGCTGGATGAACTGGAAGCTGAGGGTTATATCATATTGTCCCAATTAGAGATGCACTTTCCTCCTTCGTTTTTTGATATAATGGTCCATTTGATAGTTCATTTGGTAAGGGAGGTAAGGCTCTGCGGTCCAGTTTACCTGAGGTGGATGTACCCTTTCGAGCGATACATGAAGATCTTAAAAGGGTACTCTAAAAATCCCTATCGACCAGAAGCCTCAATAGTTGAAAGGTATGTTGTTGAAGAGGCTATGGACTTCTGCAGCGATTATCTATCAGGGAAGAAGGAACAATCTCGGCATGAAGAGGGGAGGAGCAAGGGAACACGAGGACTGAAAGTGAAGACTATGCCTCGTGAAGAGGTGTTGCAAGCACACCTTTATATCCTGAATAACATGGCTGAAGTGCAACCGTACATAGAGGAACACAGAAACAGATTGAAGAAAGAGAATCTGAGGAAGAATGACATGCAGATTACTATTGAGCAAAACAAGACATTCATTCAGTGGTTTGAGGAAAAGGTTTTGCATGAGTCCGGTGTGTCTGGGACAATAGAGTGGCTAGCCTGGGGGCCTTCGTTTCAGATCATTACTTGGAGCGGTTATGATATAAACGGGTATTCTTTCTACACAAAAGACCAAGATGACAGGAGTACCATGCAAAATAGTGGGGTGATGGTAGAAGCTGAAGCCATGCACTTTTCCAGTTCGAAAGACAAAAACCCCATATTAGCATCCATGGCCTATTATGGAGTGATAGAAGAAATATGGGAAATCACTTACAACAAGTTCAAAGTTGCTTTATTCAAATGTAAGTGGGTTAGCAATAATGCTGTGGTAATAGATCAACAATTTGGATTTGTCTCAGTTGATCTTGAAAGAGTAGGTTATAGGGATGAGCCCTTCATTCTAGCAAGCCAGGCGAAACAAGTGTTCTATGTCACAGATCCCGCAAATAAGAAAATGTCCATTGTACTTCAGAGTAAAAAACAGAAGCATGGTGATCCGACCTTCAACCTTGACGACACACCACCTTTCATAATTAATCCACCTACAACAATTGAAGAAAGAGAATTGGTAGATGATGAAGAATATGCTGTGAGAAATGATCATGGTGAAGGAATATGGGAAACAATCTAGAATAAGAGCTTAACTTAGAAAATAGTAATGTGTGCTGTTTGTTTTATTACGTCTTAGTTTATTCATTTACTTACAATTTATTCACCTATCTGACAATGATTTTTGTGCTTACAGGAATATGGACAACTCTGGTGACTCTCCAAGTGATAGGGACAATGAAATGAATAGGCCTGAAGGTGATGCGACACGTGAACCGGTTGCGAGACGAAGGGTTAGAGGCAGTACAAAAATGCCTGCATTGGTAGCACGTCATAACCATCAACAGGAGAGGTTGCATATTGACTTTGATCAAGATATGAAACCAATTGGTCTGGAGGAAGACCATTTCATTAGCTACGTAGGTTTTTTGGCTCGAAGCAAAGTTCGCATTACCTATGCTAATTGGAAGTTGGTTCCACCAAAAACCAAAGACTTGATTTGGCAACAACTTTTGGTATATAAGTTTCAATACATCTGCATTATATCTTTATTCCTATCGCTTCAAATATAATTAACGTATGTTTTTACCTTGCAGCAAACCTATGATGTCCCTGACACCGCGGAGATGTACAAGGAGTAGATGACGGAGGTTCGTCTACGATGGAAAGATTTCAAGAACAGGCTCACACGAGATTACATTCGAGGGGACTTGAGGGGTCAGGATCCATGTCATGAGTATCCATTTTTGTCTCCAGAGGACTGGAGGTTGTTTATGGCATCACGAGAAGATCCAAACTTTTTGGTAAGATTTCTGTAATCATAGTGTTTTATTTGAATATAGTTGACATTATTGATTCGGTGTTCGTTGTTTTCCTTTAAAAGGCATTAAGTGCAGCAAATGCAGAGAGGCAAGCAGCTAATAACTATCAACATTGCATGTCTCGTGGTGGTTATCGGAAGCTTCAGCGACAGATGATGGCAGAAGAGTTGGAGAAATTGAAGGAAGCAGCCACATCAGATCCTACCGTTGTGGTCCAGCCCCCGCCACCTCCACCACGTCACAAAAAATGGAAAACAGGGAGGCTTAAGGGTGGGAAGTACGTAAATCCGACTGTTGCTGAGGTTGCCGCAAGAATTGTAAGTAGTTAGAGCATAATTACAAACTTATTTTTTCATATTGGGAGTGCTTACGATAACTTTTATGCTGCAGGATGAACTGGAAGATCATAGTAGCCAAGGTTCGTTCACTCCAAGTAGACGGATGGACATCTTGTCAACGGCGATTGGGAAGCCAGATCACCCTGGTCATGTTCGAGGGGAGGCAGTGGGAGTTCGTGTCACGAAGTATTTTGGCCCAGCCTCATATCCTTATTCGTCACAAGCTGAACCCAGTAGGGAGCTTGTGGCCAAGATTCGTCAGGAAGTCTCACAAGAGCTCGAGGCCAACCTTCGCGACAAGCTCCGACAAGAGCTGTTGCCAGAGCTACATCTTGAGATGATGCCTGAGATACGAGCTGAAATGCAGAAGATGTTTGACTCGCAGATGGCAACTACCGAGCGTAGAACCCATTCATCCCTGGCCTTCCACAGCACCAAAGGAAGTTACAACCCGATGGAGGAACCACTTGGCGACCCTTCTCCGCCTCCAGTGCAGGGAGAACCTGCCATCCTCTCTTTGGATGCCCCAGTGCTGCGTGTAGTTGCAGATGTTCTCGTTCACACACAAGCTACCACCCACCACCATCAGCAAATTCCACAGCATTTGCGTAGGGTGACTGTGACGTGTGTTCGAGAGGGGGAAGAAGGTACAGCCATCCCTATTCCTGATGATGAGGTTGCCACGATAGCTCAGGCGAGAGGATCTTTCATCCTTTGGCCTGTACATCTTATTGGCTTGTTACCACAAACACCTCCAATGGTATGGAACTACCTCACTTTTACTTGAGATGTGTTGACATCCTACTAACAGTATGTGTTTTTATGTTCTAAAAGAACGAGCAGGAAGCAGAGAAATGGCCCTTCTTAGCACGATTGCAGCATATCTATAAAGGCATTCGCCAGATTGATTTGCATATGCCTCCAGGGATTGTGGGCCAGAATACAGAGTATCACTTCACAATTGATAAACAAGATCTTAAACAGTTCATGAAGTTCGAGGAGCTAGATATTGGATGGGGCAAATTTGCAATCCTGTAAGTTTTTTATTTCCCATTTTTTGATTCATTTAGTTAAGTTGATTTTAACTAGCTAATACATTCATCATTTTAATTCTATTATAGCTCCTTCCGTCGTATATGCATTGACTCTCAGAAAGTTGATTTATATGGATTCTTGTCTCCTGCACATATGACAAAGGTTGAGAATACATTGAAACGAAGGACGAACTATGTAGACTTCTTATTGTCAGAGGACGAGTATCGTTGTTATCTAGCACCGATTGTTCAAGGGTACTCATTTTAATTTTGTGTATTTGAGATATTTAGTAAATAATTGCCTTGCCATCTAACTTCATTTTAATCTGTATATGTTGTGATAGTTATCACTGGAGTTTGTGTGTTGTCTGTCCTCAGTCGCACGTTGTTTACTGGTTTGATTCCTTAAATAGAAGACCAGACAAAGAAACTAAAAGCGTCTTCAACCAGTAAGTTATTTTTTTGTATTTCATTGCTTCTTGATTCTTGACTTAATGAATTATTCTAATTTATGTTGATTTTCATTTTCATGATAGCGCATGCACGACGTATCGAGCGCTTGGCGGGCCACGCGAACGTAGAGGTGGCAAAGATCCAAGATGGATGTTTCCAAAGGTACGTAGTTTCAAATCAAGTTCTTTTGATTGACGGTCGTTTTAGATATGCCTTTATTGATTTTAACCATTTGCTTTTGATTTATAGTGCCCTCGACAACCTGGCGGCTGGGAATGTGGATATTATGTCTTGCTTTATATGTTTAACATCATTCAGAGTGGCATTACGACAGATTTTGAACAAGTAATCGCTTCTTCATTCTCTGAGGATAATATTCTTGGTGTTGTGATTCAATTGGAATTCATTCACTTCATTCATTATTTCATCTAAGCTTATTTTCTAATTTACAGATTTTTGACAATGAAGATGCCTACTCATATGAAGACTTAAATATGATCAGAGACTTTAAGGCTGGACATCTTCTTCAACGTGTACCAGAAGAGTAAAGTCTTTAGTAGTTTGTGTAGTACATATAATTAGCGTTATTGTTGTTGGATATGGATTGGATTTTAGTCTTGGTTATTGCACAAAATGGGAACTTGGATATAGATTGCTGTGTAGTTTGTCTGGTTTGAAAGTTTGTGTGGCATGTAGTAGACTTGGATATAGATTGTTGTGTAGTTTGTGTGGTTTGAAAGTTTGTGTGGCATGTAGTAGCCTTGGGTTGATCACTGTGTTTGTTGTTGTTTTCATTCTGCTGAACTGCTGTTGTTTTACTCTGTTGTTGGAATTCTATTTCTGCAGTTTACATAATTTCCAGACAGTGCAATATGTATAAAAGGTCCATTTTAAAAAAAAAAAAACTTTCAACGTCCTTAATAAAAAGGGACGTGAATAGTACTGCTGGCAACACTTTAGACGTCCCCAGGTCCAACTGGGGACGTCTAAGGTCCACCTTAGACGTCCCCAGAAGACTTGGGGACGTCTAAGGTGGACCTTAGACGTCCCCAAGTCTTCTGGGGACGTCTAAGGTGGACCTTAGACGTCCCCAGTTGGACCTGGGGACGTCTAAGGTGGACCTTAGACGTCCCCAGTGAACTGGGGACGTCAAAGGTCCACCTTAGACGTCCCCAGTTCACTGGGGACGTCTAAAGTCTTCCTTCTACGTCCCCTATTTTATGGACGTTAATGACGTTATTTTCTACGACTCTCACATAGACGTCCCTCTGTTTTCAGACGTTGAAAGGCCAAAAAAAGGGACGTTAAAACCCTTTTTTCTAGTAGTGAGGTCTCTAATTCACACACAATATCCAATTCCAATTAACACACTTTCAAAACTCAAAACCATATTCAACACTTAAATAACTTCACAATGGACTAATTCCAACATCATCCACTTTGAAATTCATACATCCAAAATTTACACAAAACCAGGACAAATTCCAGAATTTCTCAAACTTATCCAAAAATCACAATAAATATATCAAAAAGCACCAAATGCTTACCTCTTCACTTTGTCAAAACTAGAACCTTGATTCTCAAACTTCCAATTTGCTGCAACACCCAAACTACCACCTTTGAAAATTCTGAAACCACCAAAATGGAACTCTTAACACTATGAACAAGTTTAATGAAAAGGATTGGAGCATATGAGGATCATTACTCACCAAAATTCAAGCTTTCTCTTTCTCTTCCCTTACTTCAAGGTCGCCAGAAATGGGAGAAGGAGGAGAGAGAATATGAGAGATGGAGATGAGGATGAAGTGTACAATTTTCCCTTAGTCCATACCCCCAAAACCGCATAGGAGAGAGAGAAGAGAGAAAAAGTGGGCTTTTGTCTTTTAGCATGATCCTATGGTCCACCAAATGCCACTTGTCAACATCTTTCCCACTTCCACCATGAGCTCACATAGGCATAACATAGGATTCCGACCCATAGCCAATAGATCTCAACCCTTGATCTTTAATCAGCAATAAGTTTCCTCTTTGGTAAATGACCAATTGGTATATAAATTTCCAATTTTACCATTTTTCCCTTGGTTTCACTATGATAAATAAATCATCACTATGAATATTTATATCAAATTCATATCACATTTATCCAAAAGTGTTCAATTACACTAATTACAATTAATTTCAAAGTCATTAGCCCTTAATCTCAAATTGGGTCATTACATTGAGGAGCTTAACAATACGATCAAATATGGTAACAAGTTTTTTAATTTTTTATTTCAATACTTCTTTACTTCACATAAAAATTATTCTCACCATTTTCTTTTTCCAAATATTTTAGAGCTTTATCTCATTCTCATCTATTTTTCATACATAATTACATTGTAGTAGACAATATAATAGTTCCTTATTAACTACGTATCCTAAATAATATTATCAATACAATTTTTATACTTATCCAACTAAATTAAATTATTCCTTTTAATTTATAAATGAGCTAAACTATTGAATAATAGGCTAATTAAATTAGCTAAACTACTAAAAAATAAACTATTTAATTTAATATAAAAATAACAAAAACAAATGATTGTATTGTTTTTTAAATTTTCTTAATTTTTGTAGTGGTTTACTAATTAAAGCACTAGGTTCAAACTAAAATTAATTTTTTGGCGGGAATTTTGAATTTTGCTGAAATTAGTAGCAGTTCTATAATCACTACTAAATTTAGAAATTTCCTATTAGTAGCAGTTCTTAAACCACTACAAATGAGCAAAAAAATTTCATTTTTCTTTTCCCGCCTTGAAAATTTTCTTTTTGATATTTGTAGCGGTTATATAACGGCTACAAATATCCCAGAAAAAGCTTACGACTTGTGGCGATGTTGTAGCGGTGGGATTGAACCGTTACAAATAAAGTAGCGGTTATTTTGCTTAAGTAGCAGTTTTTTATAACCGCTACAAATGCACTTGCAACATGCGATTTAGTAGCAGTTTTATAAACCGCTACTAATGTTTCTTGTAGCGATTAAAACCGCTACTAATGACCATTTTTAACCGCTATTAAATCATATTTTTTTGTAGTATGGATAGTTTATTAGTATCATAGAGATATAGTTACTAATCTAGCATTGTCAAATTAAGATTGGCGTTTAAAGTTAGTCTGATCTTTATAAATTAATGCAAAAGACTGATTAGTTTATTAGGATAAATATTTAGTTTTGACTCGAGAGAACATTATCGAATGTCTTTGAATTTTAGACAAATACACATCTTCATTTTATTGCTTATTGAGGGTAAATTAACTAGTTCATGAACTATAAATGGGATAGATAATCCTAGGTCTTTAATACATGTGAAGTTAAATCTAGTTTGTTTTCCTTTATTTCCTTTGATTTCTTAAAACCAAAAAAAACTGCTCAACCTAACTAAGAATATAATTGCTATACCCATGAGTTTTTAACCAAAGCACGCCCAGCACCGGCCATATACTTTTTCAAAGTGCAAAAGTAACTATGAAATTTGAAAATAGGGGCAAAAATGTCAATGCCGTTAATTTGAATATTAGTTTGATTAAAAGTGCATACATGGAAGCTGATGTGGTGATAATAATGTTTGGTTGACAATAGAGGAAAAAAGTAAAAATAAAAAACACACATATCCCCATTTATATTTTTATCTGGCCAATGATGTCCCTAATAATATTAATATCTAAAAGAAATTAAAAATTCCTAACACTAACCATCTACAAATTCCACACCACCTCAGCCACAAGCCTGGACCTCTCCCTCCTCCTCTTCAACCTCATTCTTAATCATCATCCTTAGCCGCATCACCATCGTCCCCATCTCCTTCCTTTCTCCCTCCCTCATGTTGCGAAGTCACCGTCATCTCCTTCTCCTCACTCCCTCCCTCAGGCTGTGAAGTTGCAACGGTGATGGGCTCTTCCTTCTTTCATGATTCCTCTCCCTTCCTCAGTTTGTCTCCCTATATGACTATGAGAGCTGTGACCCCTTTGACAAGTTGTCGCTGTCACCTCTCTTGATGACCCTCGTTGTCATCGTTAGAGATGAGAAGAGGGAGACCGCCAGGAAGGGCTTTTTATGCACCCTTGCTGCTGAAAGCTCCCTGAGACTCTGAGGCCCAGCTATTGCCTCTACTTCCGATGACGTCACCTTGAGTCTCCGAGTTAGAGTCTCATTGAAGCTCCAATTTTTTTGTTGATGATATCATAATGATTAGCAAGGTTTATGATTTGAAGGTTCAAAGCCAAATTTCAAAATTCTAGTTTATTTCTTCCATGAAATTGCATAGCTTTTGTCTTTTTTTTTTTTACTTGATTTCCTTGCTTCAAAATATCAAATTTTTACTGAATGAATTTATGGCGAGTCTGAGGAGGTAATGGAAGATTATTGGGAAGAATAGGTTGGCTAGAGATTCTTAATGGAGAGGATGATGCTTCTACGTTTGAAGTTTCTAGGTTCTTGTTTCATATTTTTAAAAAGATATGGAGAGATTTGTGTAGGTATGATATTATTTTTTCTTTGATTATATAAGTTTGTGTAAACATGGATTGATTCCCGTCTTCTTCGACCGATGGTTTTGGGTTTGATTTGTCTCTTTGCATTTTAATTTGAGTTTGTTTTATGGTTGATGTGTTCTTGAAGGTTGAGTTTTGATTTATCTAGTAATGCAAGTTATGAAGGTCTTTGTGGGTTCAAAGAAGAGGAAATGGTCACATGAGAAAAAAATGAGCTGAAGGTCTTTTGCTTTTTACATAGCTAGATTAAAATTAGCTGAGCCATCATCCATTTCAGCTATTTTAGTCAAACTAACAATCAACTTAACAGAACTGGCTTTTTTGCCTCTGTTTCTAGAGTTTATGGTTATATTTTGTACTTCCGAAAAGCATATGGTGTTGGGTGCACTTTAGGTAAAAGCTCATAGGTATTTTTGCGCCTTTATCCTTTATTATTAGTAAAAGTCATGGTTCTTATATAAAAACCATTATGTATGTTACTAAATAAATACCGGTTGTTAAAATGAGACCATTATGCAATGATTGCCTTATATTATGATGGTTGTTTATATGTGCCCGATATTTATTATCACAACATTGTGTATATCGTGGCCTCACTAAGCCTAAATACATAACGAGTGTTATATAAAAACCATTATAATATATACTGAATAAATAAATTTTATTTATCTATGCCGAGCATATATAGCGCCTGCATATATGATGATTTAGAGCTTTGATTAATGATCAATAATAACCGTTATATATTGATAATTCTGCAGTAGTGCAATAAGTTGTTTTTGTAGTTTCATTATCATATTCTTCATCCATCTCTAACCTTATATCCAAAACTTTTACCACGTCAAAAGAGGTATAAATAAAAGAAATCAAAAGATACTCCCCTGATAAAACCTTATCCATAAGTTCTTAATATAAGACTCTTTATAAAATATAATAAAATATTTATAATTAATGCAATATGTGAGAAAATATCATTTTCCCTGCCCTCAACAATAATTAACATAATTCATACTTGTCCTTAATTTATCTTTGTTGCATCTTAAGAAAAATTTAATATTTCATATGAAAAGAAACCTTACTACTTCCCACTTAACTTATATTTTCATATAATTAATATATTTATTTTTATTCGAAATTTGGGTCATTACCTTAATGCAATAATTAATACAATATTTGATCAATAAGGAAAATGGAAAAAGTAGTTGGTTAAAATTTTCATGGCATTAAAGCTCAACCTACGTCAACCGGTTAGACTAGTGAATAGATGAATTTAATCATCTAGCCGATCCAATCAAGATTTTCGGATGAGTTGACCGGTTGCATTTTATTTATTTATTCTTCCCTTATTGAACATGCAACAACATTTTGAGTTTAAGAATTAATACAAAAAATAACAGTCCATCATTTTTATCCTTTCATAACTCTATTTTGTTGGATTAATGTCTTTTTTATTTAAAATATTATTTTGATGATGACGGGTCTGACACGGGTTAACCCTGCCTTGAACTACTAATCCTCAAACCACTACTTTGACAAGTTCATTCACCAGTCCAATATTCAGTACCTTGAACTTTTAGACATTCTTTAAGTATGTCGTATACATAAAACTACGCTACCCTCAAAAATTGTATCCTATAGGACCGGAGGAAGTAACATGTAATCAATTGGGGAAAAAATAAAAAAAGTTGGCTAAATGTACCTTATAAATAGAACTATGTCTATCCTAAAAACTTTTTCTTATATATAAGACGGAAGGGTGCAAGCACAGAATGACAATCATATTTAAGAAAACAAGGTAAGAAATTGCATTGACAAAACACGATGCAAAATCATGACTACGAACATGCGCGCGCGTGTTTCCAAAGAATATACTGAATACTATGGGATTCCAATGTCTCTTTTAAACAATACTTTCAGAAACAACCTTGTCAATGATATGTTGTTGAGCTTTACACATGGCTTCTAAAGGAACAACTTTTGACAAAGTCAATCCTGCTCCTTCTGTCATATCAATTTCTTCCTCACTTACTCGTTCCCATTCAAAGCATTGAATCAATAAGCCCAAAGCCCAGCTCACTGTGCGTTGAGCCAAGCCTGAACCTGGACATGCTCGTCTTCCTAATCCAAATTGCATTAACTTATTAGCTGCCTCTTCTTTCTGAAACCTTTCAGGCTTGAAACACAAAGGATCGCTCCACAATTGAGGATCTCTGTGAATGGCCCAAGCATTAATCAACACAATAGTATCACGTGGGATGTTATAATCTCCTATGGTGCAGTTCTCTGAGGACAAATGTGGTACCAATACTGGCGCCGCAGGATGCAATCGAAATGTCTCAGATACAATGCTTTGAAGATATGGTAGTTTCAAAGCGTCTTGTTCATCTATCAAATGTTCTTGTCCAATCTGTGTGTCTATTTCTTGCCTTGCCTTTCTTAATATCTCCGGATGGTTCAATAAACTAGACATTGCCCACTCTAAAGTTACAGCAGATGTGTCGGTTCCCGCCAGAAGCATTACCTATATGTATGAAGTGAAGCCATTTCAAAAGTGAAAAACACCTCATTTAAAAGCACTTATCCTTTTTTCTTTGGTTTTACTTAAAATCATTATACCTATAGTACTACTTATAAGGCAGAGAGATAAGATTTATTTTGATTCTTTTATAAATCACATCATTAAATTTTTCACATAAACATACAATTTACCCTTTATTTATTATTGTGTTAACTTTTATACTCTTGGTATTGATTATACTCCCCTATTCCTTTTTATAAAATATCAATAACCGAATTATGTATATCAAAAAAGTTATTTAGAATTGGTTAAAGACAATAAATATGTAAAAAATGTAACTCATTTTCCAAAAATACCCTAATTTATAAAGAAGGTGGGTGGGAGAGAGAATGAGTGAAAAAAGTAATGAGACAATGGGTGGGCCGAAAAAAAGTGGGCAGAAAAACATACAATAAATTGAAGGAAAAAAATGTATTAAGCGTTTAGACATCTTCAAACAGTATATTATAAAAAAGAATATATCCATTCAAAAAATGATATCTTATAAAAAAGAATAGAGGAAATATATTAAATAAGAGTCAAGGTGGAAAATTATTAAATGTCACCACCAATGGAATTTAAAATTTTTCTTAGTTCTAGTGAACTATGTTATATGTGATTTATAAATGAGACCAGAATAACATATTATTTTATCCTTGCATCAAACACCTACTAGCACATTTACAGTAATAATAACAAGTCCAATCTCGCTTGATAAGGTCAACTAAATGGATCTACTAGCACATTTACAGTAATAATAACAAGTCCAATCTCACTTGATAAGGTCAGCTAAATGGATCTTACAATACTATTGTGCTTTAACTATAAACCGCATTTTAAGATAAATTGTGAACTGAATGATCCTATTCAACAACCACTAGGATATATAATTTACAAAAAAAAAAAAAAATAGCAGTGCTTACCAAAATAAGACCTTTGATAATTTGATCAGTATAATACTCTGGCTGTGATTTCTGCAGAGTCAAGAGGTGACTTATCAGAGTACTTCCACTTGTGTTCCCACTTCGATGCTCGTCAACGAGTCCTTGCAAAAATCTATCAAATCTGACGCTAATAGCCCTGAGCTTCTTCTCCAAGTGATCTAAATCAAACCATCTAAGTATCGGTAAGAATTCTGCAGGGTTATTTGCCCCTGCTAGCTTCACCAAGTCCTTTATCATCTCTCTAAACTTACTTGCCTCCTCCAAGTCCCCAACTTCACTATCATCTCCCCAATACCTCTTACCTGAAATCATCCTCATCATAGTGTTGAAGGTCAGCTCAGAAAGCCTAGATCTTAGCTCCACCTTCGTAAAACCCTCGCCGGAAGCATGAGCCAGCTTTTGTACCAGCCGCTTCATCTCGTCCCTTCGCATGTCCATGAAGTAGTTGAGACGGTGAGTGGAGAGGACGTCAAGCACCATGATGCGACGAAGGTTGCGCCAGTGGTCACCATATGGGGCGAAGGCGACGGTGGTGTAGTTGTAGCCAACGTGTTTGCCAGCGAGGAATTTGGGGCGGTTGGCCAGAACGATGTCGTTTCTGGTAAAGCATTCTTGAACTGCAGATGGTGAGGAAACTACCACGACCAAACGGGAGCCGAACCAGAGGGAAAAAATATGACCGTAGTTTTGGGAAATACGATGAAAATGGTGGTGGAGTGGCTTCTTGAGCTGGTGGAGATTGCCGAGTATGGGAAGAGTAGGAGGTCCTGGTGGGATATTTCTGAATCTTCTTTTTCGGACAAAGAGTTTGAGGGTGAGGAAGAAGGCAAGGCAGAGGATAGAATAATTGATAACGCAATTTGTGGACATATTTTTGCTTGTCACTTTGATGATTCATGTGCTTCACTTTAAAGGGATATGTGGGAACAAGTAGATATTATTATGTTTTGTTTTTTCTTGCCTAAGGTCAAATGAACTGTGCTGAAGCACATTAATAACTTCAAAATATTTTTTTCTCCATGAGGATATCTTCAATTGTTTTTGAGAAAAATGTATTATTTTTAAATACTTAAAATTCTATTAAAATATATACAAAAAATTAAATAAGATTACAATTACAAAGAACCTAATAAAGACGTGTTTTCAATACATATTTTGCAAGAATTTTTAATATACTTCTATCATCCTTATTTATAAGTCAACTTTTAGAAACTTTTTTTTGTTTGTAAATTAAAAAAAATTTTAGAAGCTTTTAATCACTTTACAAAATTACATGGCTGACACGTGCCTTCTCATGAGAACGTCCACTTGGCATTTGAAAATTTAAAAATAAAAAAATAAATTTGCTACTGAATCGATTCCTTGACATATTTTAGACAGAAATCCGTCTGAAATTTGAAACGGAATTTCAATTCGGTTGAAATTCTATTGGAAATTCATTTGTGACCCATCTATTTTTGAAATAACTGATTCCATCAGAAATTCCATCATAAATCCATCGGAAAAGTTAACTTCCGTGACAAATTTCGTCGGATAAAATTCAATATTGTTTTTAGTGTATGAAGCAATTCAGTAATATTATGGTTGGGAGTATATTTATGGTGTAGAGGGATTAGAATATAGGAGTAAGACGTTGAACTTTATGTTGAATACTAGTGGATGTTTTGCGTTGGCAAAAAAATAAAAGATTAGGTTAAAATTTATTATGGTTAATTAATTGAGGGTAATATAAAAATGGTGGGACGATTTGTTGTGACAAAAAAATGGGACGATTTGACAACATTAACTAAATTAGTAAAGGCGTATTATATGTATATGTGTGTGTACGCTCGTTTCATAAGTCATAACAATAACATAAAAAAGGACAAAATATGACCGATGAAGAGGCATGGATACGAACTGTTAATCCACTGAATATATTCTGGATTTTTTTATTTTCAATCTTTTTTATTTTCTTAAATTTATCTTGTTATTTAGGAAAAGTGACCTCCCGCTCTTCAGCAGACAGGCTGGATACAGAAGACATAAACGTCAATGCCCGGTGTTGGAAAAAAGACGTTAATGCACAGCATTGGACAAGTCAATGACGGAGTAAATGATATAATAGACAACACTATATCTACCCGTACGGCCGTCGTACATTTCTAATGAATCAAAGACCACAGACTTTTAAATCTATGCCCCCTTCTTATCTGCCACATATTTTTTTTTTTGCCAGATTTTTTATACTAATATTCAACCCTTGTGTGTTGCACGAGATATTTATGGAACAGCCGAAGAGACTGAATTAGTCATAACATTTGCTTTAGAATGATTTGTATTAAGTTTTTTTATTTAATTTTGTATTATTTTAGAAATTCCAAGTAACATTGATTAGTGTAAGAAATTCTATATTATTTTTCAACTTTTGAGTGGTTGATGTGTCCTTTAAACGCGCTGTTGGTGGGCTCTACATAAGCTGGGGATCAAGGATCCGTGGGAAAGTAATATGGGGTGTGGGAGTGTTAAACGGGGTTTGTGCGTTCCCCATTTAAAACCTCAGAAAATAACGGATATATAAAAGTAGTTCTTGGTTATATTTTGCACTGACCGGTTGATAAGTGCATATTTCATAATTAAATAGATGTAGATTTTAAATTATATTAGATCAAATCTATAAATATACTATATCTATTTGATTTATATATATCCCTAAATTTAAATTTAAGGATAACAAGTAATATTTTTACAAAATCTATTCATATATCTCTAATTTTATAGATAATATAAGATTTTGAAGGCATGGGCCGTTAATTGTGATTGTCTCTAAAAGACTAAGAGAAGATGAAGGCATGTAGGGAAGAAACTTGAAGAGACGGGGTATTAGATCGTAATTTCAGCAACTTATTAAGAGAGCCAGTTGAATGGGGTCCTAAACTGTAATTTTCTCCAAGATTAAAAAAATCAAAAGATATGACATGAAGAATAAATCAAATTAGATATCATATATTATAATATATGGATATATCAAAGAATTCCATACCAAGAAGTAACTTCCTCTATAAATAGAGGCTTTATGGGCCACTCTTGTTACAGAATGACTACTTTGAGAATTAGGAGCAATATTTTCGCTAAGTTTCTAAACCTCTCAGTTGGGGAAAGGGATGTAGCCTAATAGTCTTGTTATTTTTTCTTTTAATTATATTTATTTCTCTTGTTCTTCACATAATTTGCTTTGGTAGGCCACGAATAAAATCTAATATATGGGTAATCTTGATGGATTGGGTAGTGAAGGGACAACCTAAATCTAGAGAAATAGACACAAATTATTTAGGCTAGGAATAGTTCTAGATGTTTATGGTGATTAAACTATAGTTTCATGGTTTAATTAGTCCTGTGAGTGACATATGAACGAAATCAACATTAATTAAAAATGGACTAATAATTTGGGAGAATACTGGAACTCTTTAGAAATAGCTGTCACTATAATAAATCTAAGAGTAATCTAAAAAATAATAGAAATTAACAATCTGTTGGTAAAAGCTTGCACCCAACTCTTTAAGTTATTGTTACATTATCATAAATATTCTCATTATTATGTTCTTCTTACTCAAATTTCATTTGAATTAGTAAATTATAACCTCCATGTGGGTATGACCCCAGAATACCCCAGAATACTTTGGGATTACTACTACATTGTTCCCGTACACTTGCGGGGCGATCACTATCCTTAATATAAGACTTAGTTGACTAATTTAGGGAGATTAAAGAAGCTAAATAAATTACTTAATTAATTATAACATATGTTATCTGATATATCATTAGATTATATATCAATGAGGTAAATTAGTTTGGAGAAAATATACATGGAAATATCTAAAGTAATTTATTTATAGTTTCCTTAATCTTCTCAAATTAATCAATTGAGTCATATATTAAGAACAAGATGAGAGGTTACATAAAAATACTTGATTGATCGCGTGGGAAAAAATCACTTTACCTTACTTTTGTATCAAAAAGAGTGATAAATGAATTATTTTATTACTAAATATGTAATGTCGTAAGTTTAAACATTGATATTTTTATGTTTAATTATTTGATTATTTATGTATATTAGGATATAAATAACTTGAGTTAAGGTATAAAAATACTCTTGAACTTTTAGTAAAAGTGCATCCAGCATCATATACTTTTCAAAAGTGCAAAAATACCAACACTACATTAATCCCCTTAACATTGTTAGATGACTAAAAATAATCCACATGCACCAACTAACGGTGCCCATTTGGTTCACAGAATTGAAAATAATGTAATATGATGTAATGCAATTGAATGAAATGCAATGTAATGATGATTAGATAATTTGTTTGATTCATCATTAGGTAAAAATGATGCATATACATAAAAATATTTGGTTGCATTACATCGAACATGAGAATATATAGGAATAATATAGCAGGTGACAAAATTACCCCTTTCTACAAATATAAAAATGTACACATTGAGTTCATGATAAATTTTTTCATTCCGTGCAGTGTATATGATGGGTTCATAGTAATTTTTTAATATTTAATGGTGGAAATATTATATAGTGTATAGATTGGATTCATGTTACTTTTTTAATATTTAATTATGGAAATATTATTTTATGACATATTTTAATATTTTTTTAACATTGGAATATAATTTTTTTAAACTTTGAATGGGCGAATATTTCTTAAATTTCTATATTATTAATTATTTTTTTAATATTTAATGGTGGTAATTAAAATTATTTAATGTTTAACAGCATTTATAGGTGGACACTTTGGTTAATTTTAAAAATTATAATGGTAATAGTGTCATTTTTACTGGATTACAGAATGTTTACATTCTCATTCATTAGTCATACCAGTACAGTCCTAATTACATCAAATGATATAATTAGAATTATAAAATGTAATCCTCTTTACATTACATAAACCTAAAAATGCAATTGCACTATTATATCAGGAGTACATATGATCCTCTCTTATATAATCAAACAAAACGGGCTAACAATGATTTATTGTTTTTAAAAAATGAAAATTTCTATCCCACCCCGGCACCCCCAACTGAAACTTGTGCGAGCCATTCTGTGCTCCCTACCCTCGTGCTGTGCCCATCGCTGCTACCTCCCCACAATCTAGCAGATCTATGGATGATGTGATGTGGGCCATGGCTGGTAGAAAGCAACTTTGTAGGTTGAGGGAGGAAAAGAGGAAGCACGGTGGGTGGATGCGACGGCGAGATATTGGCCGACGACAACCTTAACCCTAAATAACTTGCTATATTTATTAAGCTAATAAAATATCTATATATTACTATAACAACAAAAGTTCCACAATAAGAATCTCAATATGTTAAAGGCAGGGGGAAAAGAAAATAAATATTACATTTTATATCAGTAAAACATAATTTTACCAATAATTTTAATTTAAAATTATTCCATAAAATGCTGGGGCGAGAAATTTACCAACATAGTAACCATAAATAAACTGACAAGCATTCTTTTTTCAACAAAAAAACTCACAAGTCACTTTAATTATTCATCCATATTTTCTTTTCACTAGTATTTTTATTATTCAAGAAACCATTATTTGTAACTTAAAGTTGTAATCCTAAAATTTTTATATAAACCGATTCTATTTAAGACACTAAAATCGACCTGTCCAAGAAAGAAATATAAAAAGTCTCGCTTTCCAGTCTTATCTTGTGACATTGTCGGCAATTTGTTTGATCTACCACAGGCGGGCGCGCAGCTACTGGCTAGTCCTTTGATAACTATTTTACAATTTGGACTTTTCTATAAATATCAAGCAATTATTTGTAACTTTGTACAATTTTTTTTTTTTTTGGCCAAGTAACTTTGTACAATTGCTTGAAAATAAAAGAATAAATTATACTAATTAAAATGTGATTTCGTCCTTTACATGGAACCGGAAGCCAGCTGACTATTCATATCTTGTTAATGGTATTGCTTTATATTACATATAGAAATATAGACATAATTACAGATATTTTGTGAAGTTCAACTATTTATACTCCCTTCAGTCCTAAATATAGGGGTTACTTGAGGATAGTTTTGTATGACTTTAAATATAAGACATTAATAATCCACTTTATCACTTAAATTTAGAATTTCTTTTCCAACTAACATTATTGTTAATATATATTATTGAAGGGGTTTGCATTAATGGCGGTAATGATTAATCAAATGTGATATTTTAAAAAATCAAACACACAATTATTTCAAATCACCAATTTAATTAATGTTGTTACAAATACAATTAGAGAACACAATTTTAACTTTGCTTTTGTTTTTTTTGCTTTTTGTTTTTTGTAGAGAGTAGAGACCATAAATAACTGATAGGGCAGTGAAGTGTGAAGCCGTGAGCGTAACAAGAGTATCGGAGTGCACTGCTCTCTCTCTCTCTCTCTCTCTCTCTCTCTCTCTCTCTCTCTCTCTCTCTCTCTCTCTCTCTCTCTCTCTCTCTCTCTCAAATGATAGGGCAGTGAAGTGTGAGCATAACAAGAGCATCGGAGTGCACTGCTCTCTCTCTCTCTCTCTGAAACCTAGATATCTTTTCTCTCTGTTGAGCGAAAATAATATAAAAATACTTAACTAAATTTTAAAATTCTCAAAGATCATGCAAATTGTTTTTAGTTTTTGAAATTTATTGAAAAATATGTAAGAAAATTGAAGGAAAGTTAAAAAAACAAAAAGGAGAATGACATAGATGGTATTAGAATTTTAGATATAGGTATATGTTAGGGGTGTCTTTCTATCAAAATAGCTTAAGCTATTTGATAGAAATTCTCTTTTTTTTTTACCATCCTAAAGGAATCCACTTTTTCTCTATGTACTTTAATCTCTTTTTTAATTAGGGAAAATTCTATTTAAATCCTGCTTAAATATCACAATCTGATCTAAATTTAAATCTGAACTTTTAACAAATTCTTAATCAAGCAAAGAGGCCTCATTATGGATTTCCAAATATTATTAGAAGACCAAAATGCCCCTATGGAGTTAAAAAAGAAAATTAAAGATAGGTGTAGACCTGATGTTGGTTTCGATTATTTTTGTTAGATTTAATTGGGATTTTTGTAAAAATACTAGATGATACGGATGTCTATAAGCTCCCAACTCTTTGCCTTTCATATCCTATTCCATAACCTCTCTAATGAATAGTCTTTAGGAGTTTTTATTCCCATAACTCTAAAGTTACACATTGTACACTTATGAGAATTCATTTTGTTTTCATTCTATGTAACTCTTAGTTGAGGTTGGAGGAATATAAATAGAGACTTTGTGATAAGCATCTAAATGAAAAAGATATCACTCCCTTTTTCTATCCAATCCTCTCTTGTTTCTCTTCATCTCTCTTATTACAATCTCTTATATATTTCTCTATTTTCATAACAGGATTTTTGTTTCATTAAATATTAAGAGTATCATTAAGAAAACCAAAAACAAAAATCAAAGCTTGACCATTTTGCTAACCATGTTGGGTCAACCCATACCAAATTTAGTCAATATATGTGTTAAAAATAGGACACATGACTATGTGTACTTGGAGAACTTAATATAATGGATATAATTAAGAACTTGATTTAAGTATTACCTTTTATGGACAAAAAATTAAGCGAAAATGACTTCAAAAGAAGGGAAAATCCCTTAAAAAGAACTTGGAAATCATGAAAAGACAGAAAGGTGCTCTGAATTTCAATAATCCTCCAGAGGTGCTAGTGACTGAACTGGAATTTACAAATTCAGAAAAATGATCAATTTTCCCTTACTTATTTTCTTATTAAAAAATGATTACCACCGCCAGCCGGTCTCCGTCTGCCTGCTGCACCCTGGGAGCCGGAACTCCGGTGTCCGGCCAACGCTCTTGGGAATATTCAAAGGAATATTCCCTAAATATTTTCAAAATGGTGGGGGTGGGCGGTTCAAACCCCTCACCACTTTTCTTCACAAAAAGTGCATAACCATTGGGCCATAATGCCCTTTAATATATATAAAGCAAATATCACTACTACAAAAAGATCAAAAGGTAGCGCACATTTTGTGGCCCTTCTTTAAGAAGCGCCACAGCTGCCTTTTTTATTTTTCATTTTTTATTATATTTTAATTTTAAATACCAACTGTGGCGCCTAATAAACCAGGCGCCACAGCTGATTAGACCAAATGTGGCGCCTGCCAAGGCAGGCGCCACACTTGGACCAGCTGTGGCGCCTGGAATTACCAGGCGCCACAGCTGGTGTATATAATTTAAAAAAAAAAAAAAAATTTTTGACCAGCTGGCCACCACGTGACCAGCTGGTTGTGCATATATTCAAAAAAAAAAAAAATTATACCCATTGTGGCGCCTAAGAAAGCAGGCGCCACATTGGGTTATATGTTAAAAAAAAAAAAAAAAAATTTAACCCATTGTGGCGCCTAAGAAACCAGGCGCCACAATGGGTTATATATTAAAAAAAAAAAAATTTATAACCTATTGTGGCGCCTAAGAAACCAGGCGCCACAATAGGTTATATATTTAAAAAAAAAAAAAATTTTTTGACCAAAAATTAATCCCAAAGCAAGTTATATATTAAAAAAAAAAAAAATTTACCACCAGCTGTGGCGCCTGGGCAATCAGGCGCCACAGCTGGTTATATATTAAAAAAAAAGAAAATTTTTTTTGACCATTTTAATGGATTACGCTATCCACTTCCCACCAATCACAATTCCCCCCCACCCCCACCCTTATCTTTTTTCCCCTTCCCGCGCAGTAGCCTCCCTCCTTCTCTTTTATTTTGACTCATCTCACTTTAATTATTCCCTCCTCTCTTACTTTCGATCAATCTGTAAGTTCAACTTGCGTTTTCTTTTTATTAATATTTTTTTCAGGTTGTTCTGCGTTTTTTTTTTAATGGCATGCTTGCGATGCTGTTTTTCCCTGTTAAGACACGCATATATGCATGTATATATATTTCCGGCCATGTCCGTGGGTGAAGATCTGTACTAGAAATAATAGTGTATCTCATTTAGAAATAATATTTAAATTTAAATTGATGAGAGTTGCTAATCTAATAATCCGTGTGTTGCCATGCGTCTCTCTCTCTGTCGGATTTTTCTTTTAGTGTGGACCATCTCTAGTTTTGTTTCTAGATGGAGTATGTTTCTAGATGCATGGAGTATGTTTTCAAAAAAAAAAAACCAGAACGAAAATTTTTTTTTTTAAAAAAAAACACCTACTGTGGCGCTTGGCCAGTTAGGCGCCACAGTAGGCAGACCTCCTGTGGCGCCTGGCTGGCCAGGCGCCACAGGAGAGTGGACCTTCTGTGGCGCCTGGCCGGCCAGGCGCCACAGGAAGTATGCCTCCTGTGGCGCCTGGCTGGTCAGGCGCCACAGGAGGTTATTTAAAAAAAAAAAAAAATTTAAAAAGCTGTGGCGCTTCCAAGCGCCACAGCTTCTTTTAGTGGCATCTAGATAGGTGGCATTTCGCAAGCGCCACAGTTAATGCAATTTTAAGCGCCACAGCTTTGCTTTTTTGTAGTAGTGTATATATATAGTAATCTTTGATCTATAATTAAGCCTACCAACAAGTTCAGATAAGGAATTGCCAAATTGAGATAACACATTAACAAGCTCAAATAAGGAATTCGCAAGTTTTGTTTTTTCAGGAAAGAATTCACCTACTCTATCAGACCATTCACTAGTGTAAATAAGGAATCCCGAGTTCAAATGAGGAATTAACAAATTGAGATAAGGATTTCGCAACTTTTGTTTCAACTAAAAATTCACTTATGCTCTCAAACCATTTACAAGTTTAGATGAAGAATTCCTAACATCAGATAAGGAATTAACAACTTGAGATATGGAATTTACAACTTTTGTTTAAGCAAAAGATTCATTTATGCTCTCAGACTATTCACAAGTTTAGATAAAAAATTCTCAAGTTTAGATAAAGAATTGACAAGTTGAGATAAGGAATTAACAACTTTTGCTTAAGACTTACTTCCACTCTCAGGCCATTCATAAGTTTAGATGAAGAATTCCCAACTTTAGATAAAAAATTGACAACTTTAGATAAGGAATTCACAACTTCAAATAAGGAATTCTTTATCTTAAAAAAAATTTGTGAATTCCTCATCCGAAGGTATTTTCCATAACAAACTCTGTCATCATAATGTCATCTCAACTTCTTTGCCTCTTTCACATTAGCAAATATTTGTTTGAATCGTGATATGATTGGAAGATACCACAAAACATTTAAAGGTTGCTTTTTAATTGTCTCATCACCACACCTATTACCTTTCTTCACTTTGTATCTAGTAGTTTTACATTTTGGACACTTACTTAAGCCTTATACTCATTTCTGTACAATACGCAGTTATTAGGGCAAGCATGTATCTGTTTATACTCTATACCCATCGTAGATAATATTTTCTTGGCCTCATACATAAAATTTAGAAGTACATTATCCTCTGGAAACATATCACACAACAATTCAAGTAACAATGTGAAACTACTATTAGTCCACCCATAAGTTGCCTTTAAGTTGACCAAGTGCAAAATGCCTGACAAGCATGTATACTTAGTAAACCCAGGGTACAAAGGTGTCTCTGCATCACTCCGCACAATATCATATACAGGCAATTGTATAAAACATTCTACCTCAACATCGTGAATCATTTCCTCCATTCTATCGTTATCTCTTACCTCCAAAAGTTCCTTCTTGTGTGACGCACAAGCGGTTACTTCCTCACCATGTCATATCCACCTTATATACCGAAGACTTATTCCATCACAAAGTAAGTGATCCCTTATATCATCAACATCCCGTAGACTCTCATTTAAATAGTTGATACATGGATAAAAATACTTCTCATTTTTACTAGGCGTATTCATTTTAGCAAATTCAATAACCTTTTCCACCCCATTCTCATATTCTTCACTAATTCTCAAAGCATTCATCCAACGGTAATCCATTTTATTACCACCTAATCCATTTTCATAGACACGTACTCAAGTTTAGAACAACAATATGAAACACTCATGACACACTATAAAAACTAACAGTTCAAATACCAATTTCAATATTCAATAATTCAAATTTATCATGGTTATAACAAATAGTAGCACCATGATATCCTCAGGTTTCAAAAATTTTCATCAACAAGCAATAACAGAACTTACCAGCTAATCTTTAGCTTCCAAGGACACTATGCTTGTGATTGAAGAATTTGGAAGCAGACTCTACTGAGGCAAGGATGTAGTAGGCCGGCAACCTAAAGGACAACGATGGCAGTAGTAGTACCTACAGATTTATGAGAGAGTTATTATCCAAAACATTATAATATTAACTTTAAACTACTACATCTTTTATGAACTGCAAAGGCATTATTGAATTGACCTTGTTGATTGTCTGGAACTTAGAAAATGTACGCCATCAATCTTGCACTTTTTAATTCACACGTTTACCTGCAATTAACACTTATTAATTCACCCATCTCGCATCACTAAGAGAATACCACTTTAATTTCTATGTGATCACAACAAAACACACATTCTTGTTCCAAAAATTTAAAAGGAATAATTAATGCTTATGGGGACATAACCTACAGTGTATAAGTTGGCTGAATTATAATTCAAATGATACGATATAAAAAAGAAATTGTACACATTGATAACAAGTTCAAAACACATCCAATAGCCCAAAATTGTTTATATAAGTGCATATATAAATGGCCATGGTTTTATTAATTTCTTACATTTATAATCTAGCATGTGGTCCCTCTAAACAATTGACTGACTTACGCTCTATGCGTTAAATTATAAGGGTTAAAATACTTTGAAGGTAATATAGTAAAGTTAAAGTCATGTAATGGGTTTGGAAAATGACACCAAGGGGAGAAATGCTATAAACAACCACTTTTATGACCACAAAATAATTCAGAATTTCAGATTGTATTAAGACAGGAAGGGGAGAGATGCTAGGGGGCAACTCTTACCTTTGAGTAGTGGGTGTCCAAGTCAACAGCAGCTCTAAGTTTAGGAGTCTTTACTTTTAAGAAATGGTAAGCAATAGAGAATTTTTGTCGGTTAAACTGCCAAAAAAAGATACCAAACTCCTGAGAAATAAGTTTGACTTCTAATTTATATGCGTTTATGTGGCGATTGTTAAAATTATTTATTCATAAGCAAGAATTGCACAGATCAAAATAATATACGAACATACTAATAGAATTGGCAAATAATAACTATAAAGGTGTTACCCAAGGGAAATTGAATTACCATGTATTGAGTCAAGGAATGGCAATTTTTCCCCTTGTATTAATTACCATGTAAGCATATTATTATAGTTTCTACCAGGCTGATTTAAAATGTAGAAGCAGCGTGTTTTTTTTTTTTTTTTTGCATGAATGAAGCAGCATGTATTTAGACAATTAAAAAAAAAAACTAAGTAAAAATCCTAAAGTTATGCTTACAAATAAAGGGCATATGTTACGTACGATATATATCTTGATAGTAAATGAGAATTATTCTCTTGTTCTCTCATATTCTCTTTCTCTTATAATCTCACTCTTATTTATAACAAAATATAAATTTTCAATTATAAAATTAAGTCTAACCAAACACCTTACATTTTCCCTAACCCCATCTCAACTATTTAATGGTTAAGTATCAAATTTGATGATATCTTTAGGTATCACTACTACAGAATTAGGATATAACCACCCCCAAGGACGTCCCAAATTTAAAATTGGGTGGTTACAAAGGGAGGCGGTGATAATTTCATAATTATATGTATGCAGGGAAACCGTTAGGCATCCCAAATTTGAATTTAGGACATCTAAAGTTCTTCCAGGCGTGAAATATAAATTTTGTAAATTTTTTTAGCGTCAGGAGCTGGGTTTAGACGTCCCAAAATAATTTTGGGATGCCTAAACCCAAACTTTAGGTGTCCCAAGACTTTAGGCGTCCCAAATGGATTTGGGACGCCTAAAGTCTTGGTTTAGGCTTCCCAAAATCATTTGGGACGCCTAAACCAAGACTTTAGGCCTCCCAAATGCCATTTGGGACTCCTAAAGGCGTCCCTGTCCGCATGTCAGACAAATGTCTAACATGTGTCGTCTCCATCTTCACTCCCATTCCCTCCTTTATTGACCAAAATTGCTTTACTCTTCTTCCTCCCCCTCCTTGCTTGTCCGTGGGCAACTCCTCCCTTCTTCAACTACTCTTTCTTTCTTCAATTCAACCCTCCTCCACCTGAAATCCATTGAAGGACGCGCGCACGCACTTGGCCACCCTTCTGCAACTTCACCTCCTCCACAGTGTAGGTTTTTTGCTCTCCTCCACCTCCTTCCTTCCATTGTCGTCCACACCTCTACACCACCGTGGTTCTTTGCTTTCTCCACCCTCCGGTGTACCTCCCTATCGTGCATACACCTCTTATCTCTAACGTCTTCTCAGTCGGCGCCCCCTTGATCAGGTTAGTTTAATTTCTTTTTTTTTGTAACAGAATGGTATATTTTCTTTTTGAAATATAAATTTACTTGAATAAATTAAAATAAAACTTGCAATGTGAAAAGCCTAGGCAATAGGAAATATCACGTTAATTGTGCTTATATATTGCTTATATTGAGATGGTTGAGATTGGCCTGGTGTGTTTGGTGTGCTTATATTGCTTAAATTGTAATCGGGAACTCCACTGCAATGGTTTATTTTCTTTTTGAAATATAAATTTACTTGAATGAGTAGTGGTTATTTTAATTTTAATAAAATCACCCTTTTTTTGAGGAATTTATAACAAAACTGCAACTACATATATGTATATGTTCTATCTTCATGTCTTTGTTTGTCATCTTTGGGAAAAAAATTATTCTGTTTTATATAGAAAATTATTATATGGACTTATGTTTTGCATAAACTTAAAATAAGCTACTATTCATGGTTTTAATTATTTTTTTCATACACAGCCATTCCATGTAATTTAAAGGCAATGTATATATATTATTATAAATAAATGGAGCTTTTGAATGATTTTGATGAAATTAACAACAATTAAACAGATTGGTAAGATTATTAATGTAGTTTCCTTAATATAATAAGTAGTATGATAATATTTTGAAAAGGTAATCGCTTCTTCATTCTCAAATGATAATATTTTTGGTGTTCTAATCGAAATGCTAATTAATTCATTTGCTTGAGATTCATTTCATCAAAGCTTACTTTCTAATTTTCAAATTTTTGATAATGAAGATGCCTACTTATGTGAAGACCTTGATTTGATCAGAGATCTTTTGGTTGGACATCTTCTTCAAATTATAGAGCAGTAAAATTTTTATTTATATCAGTTTGTAGTTGTGTGATGACAGCGTTTTGACACTTTCCGGTTGTTATTGTTGATATATATATAGTAGTAGGTTGTATGAGTTGTTATTGTATGTATATATAGTAAAGATTGTAATGTTGGATGTCCTTACCATTTTGTAATGGACAGTGTAGTTTATGAATCCATCTTCTATTCTGTTTCTGTAGTTTGAATTCGCCGGGTAATACAGAATGTAAATTATGGTGTAAAAAAAACCTAACCTTTATACGTCCCAAATGACATTTAGGACGTCTAAAGTCCCAAATGACAATTTGGGACGTCTAAAGTCCCCGTCTGGGGGGACTTTAGACGTCCCAAATTGTCATTTGGGACGTCTAAAGTCTCACTTTAGATGTCACTTTTTTTGAGACGTCTTTTCTTACAACATACTACGCCCCCAACATATACGTCCCCCGTTTTTGGACGTTAAAAGTGCCAAATTTGGGATGTTATAACCCCTTTTTGTAGTAGTGTATATTTTGATAACTGAATGGGGTCCCTAAAATTATAGCATAACATTATTGGTATTTATTTCAACAATACCAATGTCATATTTTTGTCTTGTCAAAAACCTTGGTTTTAAGTCTAAAACCATGGTTTTGTGTCATATTTCAACAATACCAATAAAATTCAATTTAGTTACTCTTTAAGTGGGCTTAGAATACGGATTAAATTTTTTTTCTAAGCTATAATTGTAAAAAGACCAGGGTGATACTAATGAACCCATGTCGTGTGAGTTCACAAAATAAAACTAGGTTTGAAAATGTAGCGTAGTAGCTCAACCTAGATCGTTCTTGTGAGGAGATTAATTTCCAAGTTTCTAATTATTAAAGTGATAAAAAAACCTTAAAGTTGTGAGAAATCATTCTGAGGATTTGATTTTTAAACTAATGAAATAATCTAAGCTAAAGCAATATTTTTGTATTTTTCAATTTTTAAAACAAAGAAGCAAACGGAATAAAAATTAACAATAGCAATGAAGTAAATTTAATAAACTAGAATAATAATGAAATGGGATTCCCTTGAGTTGAGGTTTTAGTCTTCCTTGCTTGCTAATGATTTGAATTCCATAATGAGTCAAGAGGATGGAACTAAGCTACAACTAGCTCCATACTTGCAATAATCATTTAATTCATTCTACCGAAGCAATTAAATGAATATCACCAAATAATTCAGACTCAAGGAGATGAATAATCAACTTCCAATTCTAGCTTGTAATTACCATTACAAAAGTTCAAAGCATTCAGTTTAGTCATTTACAATCCACTTAACCAAGTTGGAATAAACAACTCAACCTACTCCTAACTTGAATCATACAAAGCTTACACTACTACAAAAAAACAAAGCTGTGACGCTTATAATTGCATTAGCTGTAGCACTAGAGAAATGGCACCTATCTAGACGCTACTAAAAAAAGCTGTGGCGCTTGGAAGCGCCACAGATTTTTAAATTTTTTTTAAATAACCACCTGTGGCGCCTGGCCAACCAGGCGCCACAGGAGGCCCCACCTCCTGGGGGCCTGGCCAACCAGGCGCCACAGGAGCCAACACCTTTTGGGGCGCCTCCTCACGTAGGCGCCACAGGAGGTTTTTTTTTTGAATTCTTCGTATTGATTTTTTTTTAGCATATTTTTTGGATTCTTCGTATTGGGTTTTTTTTAGCATATTTTTTCCTCATATATATCTCTCATGCATATATAATTATAGTCTGCAAGGTTTAATAAGAACAATGATAGATAACTTTAAAATAATACCGACAAATGATTAATTAGCTAAAGTAGTACTGAAAATTGTTATACAATATATTGTAAACCTAGCTGAATGAAATACAACAAATTCAACTTCAACAAACATACTTGAAACAACAATTGGCAATTAGAAACAACATAAAAAAGACCAGCTAGTGAATTTAATAGTATATATAGCAACCCAGAGATTTGCCTAAACACATATTCACACCATTCTTCAATCACTTCATTAACCTGATAGTCTGTCAAAGCGTCACAACGTTGATCTTCATAATACTATAGATATATACAATCAGACACAAGTTAGAACGAATTAAAATCAGTAAAACATAATTGTCAAGCACTAATTTAATTTCATTAAAACACAATATGAAGTGCAACTAAATGACTTACTTTTTGAGGAATAAATGGATGATCATGCATAATAACATCCTTCATAAATTTTATGATATAGTACCCACAATCATTGTCATTGGGTTGGAAAGGGCCCTGCAAAAATATAATGCAATATTTAACTCTGTTCATGAATAAAAAGTGTTTACTAACAAAGTTTAAGTAAAGTCAAATATCAATACCTGTATCTTCTTCCAAGGATAGCTAAGGCGGGGGTCTGTAGCTTTAGAATAGTTTAACGAGACAGACGACCGATACGCAGTCAATGTGCTAACAAAACAAATAGAAACTGATTACTTTTGGTTATTCAATCACGTACGCAAATATTTATACATAGGCACGTATACTTACCTATTGATCAATAGTAACATATCAAAACAGTCTTGTGGAAGACTATTTTTTAGAGAATCTACATAGTAAATGCGAGGGCCTAAAGGTTCCGCTGGATTGATAATGATCAATATCCAATGGCGCCTAAAATATATTTTAAAATTTTTTTTGAGCAATCATGTTATGATAGAAGTTAAACAATAAAAACAAAAATTGTACCAATAATAACTTACCCCGCATTATACAGCACTAAAAATAATGTATTTGGTGTCGCCTTCTTTCTAAAGTAATCTTTCAGCTCATTAGACTGCGCATTTATATCTACTTTACCCTCATGATGACCAATAAGAAAAGGGTTGACAAATGTGAATTGGACCCTGTGTGTATCCATTAAAACGTTATGGTCCAAATGCCTGGTATAAAACATACAGTGTCATGAGAAACAAAAGAAATGGAACGAGAAATATTAATAACAGTGATAAATGATGATAGTGAAGTTCCTTATCCAGATGTTGATAGCCGAAGCACTAACCCAATCACGAGCACATATGTCCTGCACGACCTTGGCAGTAACATAATCAACTAGACCACTAACACTGTAGATATGTCTTGGAATACATAATTGCACTCCTCCCTCACCGATCAATTGTGGTGAAATTGATATTAATTGATCGAGAAATGAGGTCTGTCTTCTTCTGCTCTGTTGGCTAGCTGATGCTTTTAACTTGGGTTGTGTTGTTGAATACTTTGAAATCTTACCCTGCGCAAATCAGAAAATTAAATCACAGTTTGAGATGAAAGTTCGAAGGAAAAGTGCAGGGAATTTTGAATGAACAACCTTTTCATATGGCTTGATAAGACCTATTGGCCAAGCAACATAGCCACCTACAACATCTGCCACCTTTTTTTGCTCATCCAGAGACAGGATCGGTAAGAGGGCGTCTTCGTTCGTGCAGACATCAACCCTCACCCAGAGTGTGTTATCAGGCAACGGTGAATTGTGCAGTATGTCCTCACCAGTGTTGTAGGCAGCACCCACTGCAACTGCATGCTTGGATGTTTGTTCGACATATAACTTGCATTGAAATTCGCCCTACAAAAAATAGAGTTAATATGTTAAAGTTCGCTTAATTATAATTTAACATAAAGTTAAGTAGAAAAGAAATTAATTACCGAAGGAAAAGGGACTTTAGGCATGGAAGTGCAGCTATCTCTGAAAGTTGGGCTATCACAGAATGGAATATTTGGTGTTGGCCTACCCTGGACCAACTGTTGTATTTGCGTTGTTAACAACACATTCTGTTCTTGCATCAAATGCATTTGTTCTATGAATTGTTCTTCTCGTTGTTCCTTAGAGCACATTTGTTCTTGAAGTTCTTGCATTTGATGCTTAAAGCTAGCCATCTCGTCACGCAGGTGGGAAACATCACTTATATTCGAGCGCTTCTGATGTCCGAAGTATGCTGATGGGGTGACTGCAAAACCAGTAACCCGAACACGACTATCATACTCGGGTACTGCTAATGCTCTGCTCAATAAATCGTCCCGACCAATATAGGTCGCCAACGCAGGATCCTCCTGTGTCATTTGTCGCTTTCCCAAAAAGAATTACAATGAAAATTAGTTATTATAAATTGAGTTCATTTAAGTAAAGCCAATTATTTATTGTACGCATAATATAATTGAATACTTACACAATATTCGGCTACTCTTCTTGCTTCCTCACTACGAATTTCACCTTTCTTATTTGTGACACCGGCGACCCACAGATCATGTCGTGGAACCTGTGTAATATCTGAGCCTGATTCTTGTATCTGCACATCAAATTTAGTCGAAGTTAAATGATATTCATACAATTTTTATTACGAATGAAATAATCATTAGTTCGTACCATTTTTCTTTCTAACCATACGTATGAAACAGGTCCTTGTGTGTACCGGTATGCCATGTTGGTCGCGTTAGCTCGATTTTTCTCGCTCAACTCCTAGTTAGATCAAAATGATTCATATAAATATATAAATGTTAATTACAAATACATACATTACACGTAATAGGGAAAGACAAACAAATCCCCTTACCAGGAATTCAGGAGTTGTATGTGTTCTGATAAACTCATCCCACATTTCTTGAGTGATGATTCCTTCGTACAATGGATAAGGCGGTGTAGTAATGATATCATCATTATCATCCCTCAAGAAATATTTGACAAGAACAGAACGAAACTTTCGCATAAGTTTTCCAGCTTTTCTTATTACGAAGTTCTTCTGATCATCATCAATAATAAAAATACTCTGTAAACAAGTCAAAAAAACATATATAATATGTAAGATTGAAATGAAGTGAAACAAAGCAAACCAAACAATTATATAATTAAGGTGTTACTTGTACTTCAGCCCAGATCTCATCCTCATAATTTTTCTTTACCATTTTCCAATTTTGAACTGTAATAGGGACTCTGTCTCGAACCGTAGTCCCGATCAAGTTATTTAAAGAGGTACTGTTCTCGCCGAACAGGTTTCCATTTTCATTCCACTCCAGTTGTAACTTGATTCCATTACTTCTCAGTCTGATCAACCTCGCCATAATTATCCTGCCACGTCTGACATTCTCCTCAAATCTTTGTCTACCAATGTGCCTGGGAACATCATCAATGTCATCATGTGGTAAGTCCATACTCCTACAAGTGAAATAAACCAAATCAAAACATCAGTGCACAATGTCAACCATGTCAACGAAAGCAAATTATTTTGAAATTTATAAAAACATACGTACAAGTAAATAAGTCAAGGCAATCATTATCTTTTCCTTTTTCTCATCTGATTTAAAATTTTATTCTTCAGAATTCATGTTGGATTGAGAATTGTGTTTCTCTTGACCCAAGTTCCCTCTTCATGATCATGTCTCACGTATACGGGTCCATGTCCATCTTCATCTTCATCTGCATCTCCATCTATATCAATCTCTGCTGACCACAAATTCTCAAACAAAGGATCATCATTATTGATGTTCAAATATTCATTACTTTCAAAATCAACTTCCGCTTGACGATTTTTGTTGGATGGAAGTACAATAGACCAATTCTTCTTAGCAGGATCAGGAATGTAAAATGCTTGTTCTGCCTGTGCTGCTAAAATAAAAGGATCATCTTCATACCAAATCTTAGAAAGGTCCACTTGCACAAAGCCTAAGTCATCTATCCGCAATCCACTGTTGTTGTTAACCCACTTACATTTTAAGACAGGGACCCTGAACATAGAGTAATCTAACTCCCATATGCGTTCAATGACACCAAAGTATGACATTGATGCATAGATAGGGTGTGTGTCTTTAGCACTGGATCTATGCCAAGAATCAGCAACAAGTGTTACCCCACTATTCTACATCGTGCTCTGTGTGTCATGGTCTTGTGTATAGAATGTGTAACCGTTGATTGCATAACCATTGTAAGATAATACATGTAAGCTCGGTCCCTTCGACAGGAACTTCAATTTTTCAGAAACTGAATCAGGATTCCTCTCCATCTCATCGTTAATACGATTTTTCAACCAGCCTGCAAATTGTTTATTGTATTCTGTTGTTAATAAATTTTCATTCCTATCACTATGTACCAATCGGAGAGCATCCTTGTGTTCTTCTACATACGGTTCGATCTCATCAGTGTTATGTAAGACATACAAGTGCGCTTGGTCCCGTTCAGTCGCTGATATCGTTATTACATCGCTCCCCATTGTTCCTTTCCCTGATCTTCGGCCATCATGACGGGACTTGGGGATCCCTACAGGGTCAACATTTGATAGAAAATCAATACAGAAGCGTCTTTAATCCTTTCATCTGCATGCCATGTCAATTGCTTAGCAATCTCTGCATTACTATACAGTCACCTGAATCTCGGAACAATGGGAAAATACCATAGCACCTTCAAAGAACTTTTTCCTTTCTTCTTCCTATATCGAGATGCGTTGTATTTAGGGCACTTCTCCAACGTTGCATACTGATTTTGAAATAATACGCAATCATTAGGACATGTATGTATCTTCTCATATCCTATACCGGTTGTAGAGCAAAGAATTCGCTTTGCCTCGTATGTCTTGGTAGGAAGTACATTTTCTTCTAGAAGCATATCTTGCAACAGTTCAAGCAATGCGGTGAAACCCGAATCACTCAATCTGTAGCGAGCTTTAAAGTTGTACAACTTCAACACTGCTAGCAATCTTGTGTATTTAGTACTTCCGACATATAATGGTTTCTCTGCATCACCTTTCAACTTCTCATATTCGTTAGGGCAGTTATGAAGCACCCCTTCAACCATATTTACCATTTCTTCAAGACCATCATCTTCATCAAACATGCTTTGATCAAATTCATCCGAGGCACCACCCGTGGTATGCACCCGATCACTATATGCATCATTGGTCGCACCATGCCTTGTCCATCGTATATATATTTGATCAATACCATAACACACTAAATGATCTAGCAAATCAAGTTGACTAATCCGCTTTCCAAAACAACAAGATAAGCAAGGACATAAGATTTTGCCAGGATATTTTGTGTGCTCAGTTGCAAATGTAATAAAATCCTTCACCCCATCTATATATTCCCTTGAACATTGATTAGATGACATCCATTTACGATCTATCTATGGGCTTCAATCTATGTTTTAAAAAAGTACATGGTTAGTTGTATGACTATTGCATTTACTAATTACTTTTATATTCTCTTACCAATTTTAATTTAAAATAACATACACCACATGAATCTTCATAATTGAAGCTTTCTAAGTCTTAAACTAAATGTTTAAATTTCCAAATAATTCATTAATTATTCCCAGGCATTATAATAATTTTTTACAACTCATAACAAAAGAAACCATATTTGCCACAATATATCATAGTTAAATTAGAAAACATTACAAGTCAATAAATAAAATACAAGTGTTAAGAATATATAAATAATTATTTTGCTTATGCAATTAATCAATAACAATCATTAGAACACCTACAAATTATAAATATTAAATTCAACTAAAATCACATTTGTAAGCTCAAAATTTAAAAAACATACCATAAATAGAAGCTTCAATAGATTGATGAACTGAAACTACAAACACAAATTAAACATAAAAAAATCAATAAAATATTTGAGGTTCTAAGTTATTTTTTTTAATAATAATATGTGTAATAAACATCAATATATAATAAAATATTTGGTCAATTTTTTTCTAATACACTCTTATTGATTTTCACTCAACAATAATTCGGGAGGAGAAGAAATGAAGAAACTAAGAAAGATGAATAAGGTACCTTAGAAAATACATAACTTAATAACTAACTTAACTTAGTACATTGCTTAATCTAATCAAGTAAATAGATCATATATTAATTATACAACAGAGTAGCATATGTTTTCCCAACCTCCCATCTATTTATCTATTGCATAGACAAACTGACAAAGACTAGTCAAAAACTCCTATTTGATGAAATTGTGTTAGGAGATAGGATCAAGTGTCCAAAGTCATCACTAAAAATTAAATTTATAGATGAGTTTGACAATTTGTTTTTTGCTAGAAAAGTTTGACAATTTTTAATATACCGATTTCATCATTATAATATCTTTTATGCATATTTATATAAAATTAAAAATATTTCTTTAATGGGAACCCAAAAAAATAAATGGACAAAACTTATCTTCATCTTTAATATATACGAGTATTATATATCCGATTCCCAGTGAATGAGTACCATCTTTACATCATCGATAACTACTTTAACAAATCCAAGAACGACACAAAACCATTGATGAGATATTCATAAATATTATACATTATATTAATATCTTAACATATTATATTTATCTTAGAAGTAATAAGAGTAATATATACGATATTATTATTGTAACCCCCTCATGGTAATCACATCCGGATTTCAAAATTTAAGTGAAATAGAGACCAATAAAATGAAATCAACAATTTATAATCCCTCAACTCGGGATGAGGTATTTCAAAATCAATTCAAAACATAATAATTCCGGGTCTCACATTCACGTGCGGATATAACTACTTGAGAAAATCAAATCACATAAGAAATATCAGAGTGCGGAAACTAAAATCCCGGCAAACCCCCGGGTTACTCTATATATCGAATGGGTTTACTATTTTCCAAATGAGGATTACACATCCAAAATTCACTATGAACAATTTACATACAATAATCCCAAATCTACAATAGATAACCAAAAATCCCAAAATCCTGAATGTCCCTAAGAGATCCTAACCACTCCGGGTTGGTCGCTTCTCTTTCGAGCCACTTGCCCTGTCTGAAAAGGTTAGTCATATGGAAAGAGTGAGATTCCAAAGAATCCCAGTAGCAACAAGACACTCATACGATATATAAACGTAAAGCATGTACGTTCATCATGTTCAGCAGCTTCACAATAATCTCTGGCTTGCGCCACATACGACAGCACTCACGGCTGTAATCACAATGCACTACGCCCACTTTCGTAGTGAACACTATGCCAGCTTTCGCTGTAATCACTATGCACAACGCCCGCTTTCGCGGTGAACACTATGTAGCAGCAATACGAAGTACAAAGCACCACAAAGCATCTCAATGCACAGGGTATCACAAGGCAACAGCAGCAGCATCCACACAATGAATGACAGACAAACATACAATACATTTACACAAAGTATAAGAGAGGAGTCGCTACCTGTACCTTTCCTGACAATCTTTGGTACAGTGGGCTCACGCGTTCGGCAGATATCAAATCCTATACCAAATTAGGGACAATTGATCAATCTCTTTTCCAATTACTTAATCCCATAATACACTAAGTTGGTTATCATTTAGGACTCTTAAGAGGCCATAAATGTCTCTAATGAAAGCCCTAAAAGGTTGGGAAACAATAGGTTGAAGGTCACTTTTCAAAAACACTAAGTACTGGAACACAGGGGTAGGCTGTGGCCCGCCCTTCCTTGGGCTGCGGCCCAAATATGGTCAGAAGGCCGTGGGCTGCGACCCGCCACTTATGGGCCGTGGCCCGAAACAGGCCAGAAAGGTTTGGGCCGCGGCCAGCCACTCATGGGCCACGGCCCAGAAATTTCCTGACTCTGGGCTGAACTTTGAAAAACCATAACTAATTCTAGAAAAATCGAAATGAGGTGATTCCAAAGCCAAATGAAAGGTATATGAGTCCTCTTTGAAGGAAAAATATAGCCCAACTCTGGAATTCACCATACAAATACAGAATCACCAAAAAACTAAACACTACTCCAAAACAGAGTTCTGTTTCAATCCCAAACTTTGGACAACCATAACTCACAGAATACTAAACGAAATGACACAAAATGTATGTCCATTTTGAAGCTTGGGATGTGAACTTTAAGAATGAAAAGTTTCATAATTTCCCAATACCATTTGGTCACTCAAAACGCTCGTGCAAATAGACTGTGCAAAACAGAGCTTAAACAAGATAGATTTCCAACTTTTCCCAAGTGATCCCAATGAATCCAAAATCAATAACCAAGCTTATTCCCACACAAAATCACTCAAGGAATCCAATGGAAATGTCAAAATCACCAAAATCCTATTCCCTTATCATGCTTTGGTTTTGGGGTAACATTAAACACCAACTTCCAAAATCTCCAAACTTAACAATTTCAAACCCAATCAAATCTATCTATCCAAAATGCATTACAACATACAATTTCCATACCAAACATATACCAAACTCTCAATGACCCTCATTTTCGAAAATGGGTCCAAAATTCCAGAAATTCCAAGTTAATCCATTTGGCATAAAACATAGATAGATAGATAGGTCTCACTCACCTTATCAACTTTCTCAAAAGGAGTTCTTGATTCACCACTTTCCAAAATTTTGAGTGGCCACAAACCACAACCTATGGACAAACTACAACCATAGAAATGTTGCTCTTAACTCAAGGATCAACTTTAATGAAGGGAGTTTGAGCAATAGAGATCATTTACCTACTCAAAGATCAAGCTTTCCTTTTCTCTTTCCCAAGCTTATGCGCCAGAAAAATGGAGGAAGAAGAGAGAGAAAATGGTGAGATGGAAGGGATGATGATGAAATGAGACTTTCCTTCCCTTGTACACACACACACTCTACCGATCAAGAGAGAGAGAAAAGAGAGGAAAAGTAGTATTTTGTCCTCTAGTGCCTCATCCAAAGGCCTCCACTATGCCACATGTCACCATCTCATCCACTTCCACTATGAGCTCACATAAATACAATGTATAGGATTCCGACCCATCAATAATGAATCTCAACCCTTGATCTCAAATACCACACACATTCATCTCAAATTTACATCATATTTCTCCCAAAATATTTAATTACACAAATTATAATCAATCTCAATGCCATTAACCCTTAATCGAAAATCGGGGTGTTACAATTATATTTAATATTTGGTTAGATTAAATTAAATCCTAAGGTTAGCTAGTTATAATTTATTAGAGTCATAGAAGTCGTCGATCGCAGCCCCAACATTGCAATTGAACAGCAAACTTGGGTTACACTATTACCAGTGATACATCAAAAAGATATTACAGTAAACTTGGGTTACACCATCAACAGTGATACATAAAAAACGACAAATTTTGCCAGTTTCCTGCGTTGAAAATTTTGCCAGTTTCCTGCGTTCTCTAATATATTAGAGAAAACTGGCAAAAAAAGAATTACAATTCCCAGCATATTAGAGAAAGCTTACCACCAGTACTCGTTAATTTTGCCAGTTTCTCAGATACTTTTTTCTCCCTCCTACAAATTTTTTTCTCCACTACATATTCTATCTCTTTTCTACAAGAGAGGCTTTTTAAAAAAATAAAATTTATTTTTTATGTATTTATTACATTTAACTAATGCAACCTGAAAAAAAAATAAAAAGAAAAAGCAAGTTGAACTTACAGGTTGATTAGTGCAGTGTAGTGGGAGACCACGTAATTGCCGTTGGTGATGCAATCTTAAGTGAGGGGAGGAAGAAATTTGAGCTACCAAATGGAGTGGGGACCAAAAGTTGAAGACAATACAAAGAAAAGGGAATAATAGGGACAGGAGTGAGGATGGCAGTTGGAAAAAAACAAAGACGTGTGTGTGTGTGGGTGTATTTTTAAGATGTGAAGATGAAAATGGAGGGACGAGGTGCACGCAGATGAAAGGGAAAGTGAGAGAGGGAATAATTAAAGGTAGGGAAAGAGATGGGGGGAGGCGGGAAAAGGAAATGATAAGGGGGTGGGGGCGCAGGATGGGTTCTGATTGGTGGGGAAGGGATAGGAAATCTAAATTTTTTTTTATTTTAAAAAGGGGTCAAGTGTGGCGCCTGACCAGGCAGGCGCCACACCTGACCAACATTTTTTTTTATTTTAAAAATTGGTCATGTGTGGCGCCTGGCCAGGCAGGCACCACACCTGACCATAAATTTTTTTTTAAAAAAATTGGTCAAGTGTGGCGCCTGGCCAGACAAGCGCCATACCTGACCATAAAATTTTTTTTTTTAAAATGGGTCAAGTGTGGCCCCTGGCCAGATAGGCGCCACACCTGACCATAAGATAGTGTGGCCTGGCATGCAAGGCGCCACAGCTGGTCCCACCTGGTCATGTGTGGCACCTGTCTTGGCAGGCACCACAGTGAGCCTCCCCAACTGTGGCACCTACCCTCCCAGGCGCCACAGCTGGTAAAAAAACATAAAATAAAAAATAAATAAGCAGCTGTGGCACTTCATTCAGATTATGAAGAAAAAGAAACCATAAGCAAAGAAATGGCTGAGGATGAAAATGATCATTTCGGTGTCAATGATTTTCTAGCAAGACAATCTCGAGGTTATCAGTCTATAATAAGAGTACTTGAGTTTCAAGCCAACAATTTTGAAATCAAGCAAGCTATGCTTAAGATGCTTAGAAATTGACTCCTAAATCTAAATCTGAATTGAACGCCATCACTAATAAGGGAATTACAAAGCAACTAGTAAATCATGTCTAGAAATGTTTAGATGACTTATCAGCTGACTTTATCCAGAACAATAATGAAAGAAGATCAGTGAAGACCCTTTTTCACTTTTATTTCACTATTGCCTTTCCATTATTAATTGCAGGGAATTCAGAAGTCATGTTAAGCGTCAACTCAGGATCCATACACAAACATCCTCAGAAGTTGATAAAAAGGTCCACAAAGAATTCCCGACCTGGTTTGCGCGTAGAATACTAAATGACCACAACCCACACTCACCAGATTTTGGAGCTCTCGCAATCGGCCCTCTTAATCATGCAAAAAGGTTTACATCATACAATGTCAATGGTTTTAAGTTTTACATAGTTTCACAGGATCAAGGATTGCAAACTCAAAATTCAGGTGTTTATGGAACATTTGGGACAAGGAGTTATACGAGCAGCAGTGACGCCAACATGCAGTTCGAAGGCATCCCTTACTATGGAAAGCTTCTTGATGTTGTCAAACTTAATTATCAAGGCCATTTCACCATGACGTTGTTTAAGTATTTTTGGGCAAATACCACTACTTCTCGTGGACTGACAACTGACGACTTAAGGATCACATTAGTCAATTTCTCACGGTTAATTCATACTGGTACTTCTTAAGATGGTGAGTCGTATTCTTGCTTCAGAGGCACATTAGGTTTATTATGTCGAGGACGAGAGGCACAGGGATTAGCACATTGTCGTTCATTTAAAGCCACAAGACCTTTACGACATGGGTGAAGGCGATAACATCGCCTATGAGAGTGAGCCATTTCAGCCAGCCGATTTTGAAAACTACTTCCCTGAAGGATATGACAATTTACCTCTACTGCGGTGCATTTTTTTAAGTCCACATCATTTAAATTAATTTTTTAAAATTTAATAATTCATCACTAACAATAATTTTTCTACATAATTTCTGTAGGGATAGCAAGGATGAGTGATCAAATTCAAATTATGTTTTTGTCTTTAAAAAAAATTGGAAAAAAATATTTTAAAAAAATAAAATAATATTTGTAGCGGTTTTTGAATTGCTACAAAAATAAAAATAACCACTACTAATTAAAAACCGCTACAAAATGGGGACATTAACCGCTACAAATGCTACGCGGATTCCTATAAATACCCCTACCACATCTTATTTCAAACACTCCCCCATTTCTTTTCACCTTATCCTTTTTTCATTTTCTCTCATTTACAAATTTTTTTGTATGCATTGAGTGTAACCACCTCAACGTAATTATACCCGGATTATGAAATTTAAGTGGAATAGAGACCAATAAGGAAAAAACAATCTTTATAATTCCTCATCTTCAAGATGGGGGTATTTCGAAAACCGTTTAAAAACATAATTCATCTAGTCCTACATTGACTTTTGGATACAATTACCTGTGCAGTTATATCACATTCATAAATATCAGAGTGCGTAACTAAAATCCCAGCAACCCCGAGATACTTGTATATATATACAATGGTTTTAAGGTTTCCCAAAATGGGGATTACATATCCAAAATTATTATTTACATCTCATATACCAACGGTAACCCCAAACCAAAAATAGATAACCAACCCCAACCAAATATCTCTAAGAGAACCTAACCACTCCTGGTTGTCCACTTCCCTTTTGAGCCACTATCCCTGTCTGTAATGTTAGTCATTGGAAAAAGTGGGATTCAAAAGAATCCCAATAGTAACGAATCACTCATACAATATATAAACACAAAGCATGTGAGTTCATCATGTTCAGCAACAACACTGAGTCATGGCTCACACCACAACTGACAGCACTCATGGCTGTATCACAATGCACTATGCCTGCTTTCATGGTAATCACAATGTCATCTTTCGCTATAATCACTATGCCAGCTTTCGTTGTAATCACTATGCTCACTTTCACGGTAAACACTATACAGCAGCATCATAAGGCACAAAGTATCACAAAGCATCACAAGGCACAAAGCATCACGCAGCAGTAGCAGCAACACAATGCATGATAGGCATACATACAATACATTTACACAAAATATAAGAGAGGAGTCACTACTTGTATCTTTCCTGACATCCTTCGGCACAGTGGGCTCACGAGTCTGGCAGATGTCAAATCATATAACCAAATTAGGGACAACCAATCAATCTCTTTTCCAAATGCTTATTTTCATAATACTCTAAGTTGGTTATCATTTAGGACTCTTTACGTGGCTATTAGAGGCCTAAACATATGCTAAAAGGGTTGGAAGAAACTACCCTGAAGACCCCTTCTTCGAAAGCAGAATATTGATTTTCAACTGACTCACTCGAGTGATGAGAGACTTGCACTCGAGTGAGAACGGCTCTCACTAGCGAGTGTTTGACAGTGAGTAACAGCCATGGCCAGAAAGTGCTCACAACACTCGAGCATGGGGAATCACACTCGGTTGATGACTCTAAATTCACTCGAGTCCCCAAAAGTGCAACATAGAAAGTGAGAACCCAAGAGCGCAGCGACATCAGAGGGAATAGCTCACTCGAGCACCACCCTTGGCACTCAGGTGAGGAGTCCACGCTTGTGAGTGTCAGAACACACTCTTGAATATTGACCAGCGAGTGACAACTCGAGAGCAACCCTAACCAAGAACTCACACCTTCACTCGAGTGACCCCATGCTCACTCGAGTGATCACCACATTACTCGCGGTTTGAGAAGTGCACTTGAGCTTCCTTCATGAGAACCCAGGCAAAACACAAAGGAAAAAGGGAAAACACACTGCAGCACTTGAGTGAGATCCTCACTCACTCGAGTGACACTCATCAAAACCCAGAAACGCAACAACTGACAGAAATTCCTAGATTGGTTAAAATTGCTCCCAATAGTTCCCAAACTCCACACAAAGCTCATACCCAAATAAAATTGCGTAAGGAACACATTGGTAACCTCCAAAACACCCACAAACAATTCTAACCATAATTTATCTCTTAGGTCTCTAATTCACACACAATATCCAATTCCAATTAACACACTTTCAAAACTCAAAACCATATTCAACACTTAAATAACTTCACAATAGACTAATTCCAACACCATCCACTTTGAAATTCATACATCCAAAATTTACACAAAACCAGGACAAATTCCATAATTTCTCAAACTTATCAAAAAATCACAATAAATATATCAAAAAGCTCCAAATGCTTACCTCTTCACTTTGTCAAAACTAGAACCTTGATTCTCAAACTTCCAATTTGCTGCAACACCCAAACTACCACCTTTGAAAATTCTGAAACCACCAAAATGGAGCTCTTAACACTATGAACAAGTTTAATGAAAAGGATTGGAGCATATGAGGATCATTACTCACCAAAATTCAAGCTTTCTCTTTCTCTTCCCTTTCTTCAAGGTCGCCAGAAATGGGAGAAGGAGGAGAGAGAATATGAGAGATGGAGATGAGGATGAAGTGTACAATTTTCCCTTAGTCCATACCCCCAAAACCGCATAGGAGAGAGAGAAGAGAGAAAAAGTGGGCTTTTGTCTTTTAGCATGATCCTATGGTCCACCAAATGCCACTTGTCAACATCTTTCCCACTTCCACCATGAGCTCACATAGGCATAACATAGGATTCCGACCCATAGCCAATAGATCTCAACCCTTGATCTTTAATTAGCAATAAGTTTCCTCTTTGATAAATGACCAATTGGTATATAAATTTCCAATTTTACCATTTTTCCCCTGGTTTCACTATGATAAATAAATCATCACTATGAATATTTATATCAAATTCATATTACATTTATCCAAAAGTGTTCAATTACACTAATTACAATTAATTTCAAAGTCATTAGCCCTTAATCTCAAATTGGGTCATTACATTGAGGAGCTTAACAATACGATCAAATATGGTAACAAGTTTTTTAATTTTTTATTTCAATACTTCTTTACTTCACATAAAAATTATTCTCACTATTTTCTTTTTCCAAATATTTTAGAGCTTTATCTCATTTTAGTAGACAATATAATAGTTCCTTATTAACTACGTATCCTAAATAATATTATCAGTACAATTTTTATACTTATCCAACTAAATTAAATTATTCCTTTTAATTTATAAATGAGCTAAACTATTGAATAATAGGCTAATTAAATTAGCTAAACTACTAAAAAATAAACTATTTAATTTAATATAAAAATAACAAAAACAAATGATTTTATATTTTTAAAAATTTTCTTAATTTTTGTAGCGGTTTACTAATTAAAGCACTAGGTTCAAACTGAAATTAATTTTTTGGCGAGAATTTTGAATTTTGCTGAAATTAGTAGCAGTTCTATAATCACTACTAAATTTAGAAATTTCCTATTAGTAGCAGTTCTTAAACCACTACAAATGAGCAAAAAAAATTTCATTTTTCTTTTCCCGCCTTGAAATTTTTCTTTTTGATATTTGTACCGGTTATATAACCGCTACAAATATCCCATAAAAAGCTTACGACTTGTGGCGATGTTGTAGCAGTGGGATTGAACCGTTACAAATAAAGTAGCGGTTATTTTGCTTAAGTAGTAGTTTTTTATAACCGCTACAAATGCGGTTGCAACATGCGATTTAGTAGCCGTTTTATAAACCGCTACTAATGTTTCTTTTAGTGGTTAAAACCGCTACTAATGACCATTTTTAACCGCTACTAAATCACATTTTTTTGTAGTATGGATAGTTTATTAGTATCATAGGGATATAGTTACTAATCTAGCATTGTCAAATTAAGATTGGCGTTTAAAGTTAGTCTTTATAAATTAATGCAAAAGACTGATTAGTTTATTAGGATAAATATTTAGTTTTGACTCGAGAGAACATTATCGAATGTCTTTGAATTTTAGACAAATACACATGTTCATTTTATTGCTTATTGAGGGTAAATTAACTAGTTCATGAAATATAAATGGGATAGATAATCCTAGGTCTTTAATACATGTGAAGTTAAATCCAGTTTGTTTTCCTTTATTTCCTTTGATTTCTTAAAACCAAAAAAAATTGCTCAACCTAACTAAGAATATAATTGCTATACCCATGAGTTTTTAACCAAAGCACGCCCAGCACCGGCCATATACTTTTTCAAAGTGCAAAAGTAACTATGAAATTTGAAAATAGGGGCAAAAATGTCAATGCCGTTAATTTGAATATTAGTTTGACTAAAAGTGCAGACATGGAAGCTGATGTGGTGATAATAATGTTTGGTTGACAATAGAGGAAAAAAGTAAAAATAAAAAACACACATATCCCCATTTATATTTTTATCTGGCCAATGATGTCCCTAATAATATTAATATCTAAAAGAAATTAAAAATTCCTAACACTAACCATCTGCAAATTCCACACCACCTCAGCCACAAGCCTGGACCTCTCCCTCCTCCTCTTCAACCTCATTCTTAATCATCATCCTTAGCCGCATCACCATCGTCCCCATCTCCTTCCTTTCTCCCTCCCTCAGGTTGCGAAGTCACCGTCATCTCCTTCCTCACTCCCTCCCTCAGGCTGTGAAATTGCAATGGTGATGGACTCTTCCTTCTTTCATGATTCCTCTCCCTTCCTCAGTTTGTCTCCCTATATGACTATGAGAGCTGTGACCCCTTTGAGAAGTTGTCGTTGTCACCTCTCCTGATGACCCCGTTGTCATCGTTAGAGATGAGAAGAGGGAGACCGCCAGGAAGGGCTTTTTATGCACCCTTGCTGCTGAAAGCTCCCTGAGACTCTGAGGCCCAGCTATTGCCTCTACTTCCGGTGACGTCACCTTGAGTCTCCGAGTTAGAGTCTCATTGAAGCTCCGATTTTTTTGTTGATGATATCATAATGATTAGCAAGGTTTATGATTTGAAGGTTCAAAGCCAAATTTCAAAATTCTAGTTTATTTCTTCCATGAAATTGCATAGCTTTTGTCTTTTTTTTTTTACTTGATTTCCTTGCTTCAAAATATCAAATTTTTACTGAATGAATTTATGGCGAGTCTGAGGAGGTAATGGAAGATTATTGGGAAGAATAGGTTGGCTAGAGATTCTTAATGGAGAGGATGATGCTTCTACGTTTGAAGTTTCTGGGTTCTAGTTTCATATTTTTAAAAAGATATGGAGAGATTTGTGTAGGTATGATATTATTTTTTCTTTGCTTATATAAGTTTGTGTAAACATGGATTGATTCCCGTCTTCTTCGACCGATGGTTTTGGGTTTGATTTGTCTCTTTGCATTTTAATTTGAGTTTGTTTTATGGTTGATGTGTTCTTGAAGGTTGAGTTTTGATTTATCTAGTAAAGCAAGTTATGAAGGTCTTTGTGGGTTCAAAGAAGAGGAAATGGTCACATGAGAAAAAAATGAGCTGAAGGTCTTTTGCTTTTTACATAGCTAGATTAAAATTAGCTGAGTCATCATCCATTTCAGCTCTTTTAGTCAAACTAACAATCAACTTAACAGAACTGGCATTTTTGCCTTTGTTTCTAGAGTTTATGGTTATATTTTGTACTTTCGAAAAGCATATGGTGTTGGGTGCACTTTAGGTAAAAGCTCATAGGTATTTTTGCGCCTTTATCCTTTATTATTAGTAAAAGTCATGGTTCTTATATAAAAACCATTATGTATGTTACTAAATAAATACCGGTTGTTAAAATGAGACCATTATGCAATGATTACCTTATATTATGATGGTTGTTTATATGTGCCCGTTATTTATTATCACAACATTGTGTATATAGTGGCCTCACTAAGCCTAAATACATAACGAGTGTTATATAAAAACCATTATAATAGATACTGAATAAATAAATTATATTTATCTATGCCGAGCATATATAGCGCCTGCATATATGATGATTTAGAGCTTTGATTAATGATCAATAATAACCGTTATATATTGATAATTCTGCAGTAGTGCAATAAGTTGTTTTTGCAGTTTCATTATCATATTCTTCATCCATCTCTAACCTTATATCCAAAACTTTTACCACGTCAAAAGAGGTATAAATAAAAGAAATCAAAAGATACTCCCCTGATAAAACCTTATCCATAAGTTCTTAATATAAGACTCTTTATAAAATATAATAAAATATTTATAATTAATGCAATATGTGAGAAAAAATCATTTTCCCTGCCCTCAACAATAATTAACATAATTCATACTTGTCCTTAATTTATCTTTGTTGCATCTTAAGAAAAATTTAATATTTCATATGAAAAGAAACCTTACTACTTCCCACTTAACTTATATTTTCATATAATTAATATATTTATTTTTATTCGAAATTTGGGTCATTACCTTAATGCAATAATTAATACAATATTTGATCAATAAGGAAAATGGAAAAAGTAGTTGGTTAAAATTTTCATGGCATTAAAGCTCAACCTACGTCAACCGGTTAGACTAGTGAATAGATGAATTTAATCATCTCGCCGATCCAATCAAGATTTTCGGATGAGTTGACCGGTTGCATTTTATTTATTTATTCTTCCCCTATTGAACATGCAACAACATTTTGAATTTAAGAATTAATACAAAAAATAACAGTCCATCATTTTTATCCTTTCATAACTCTATTTTGTTGGATTAATGTCTTTTTTATTTAAAATATTATTTTTATGATGACGGGTTTGATGCGGTTTAACCCTGCCTTGAACTACTAATCCTCAAACCACTACTTTGACAAGTTCATTCACCAGTCCAATATTCAGTACCTTGAACTTTTAGACATTCTTTAAGTATGTCGTATACATAAAACTACGCTACCCTCAAAAATTGTATCCTATAGGACCGGAGGAAGTAACATGTAATCAATTGGGGAAAAAATAAAAAAAGTTGGCTAAATGTACCTTATAAATAGAACTATGTCTATCCTAAAAACTTTTTCTTATATATAAGACGGAAGGGTGCAAGCACAGAATGACAATCATATCTAAGAAAACAAGGTAAGAAATTGCATTGACAAAACACGATGCAAAATCATGACTACGAACATGCGCGCGCGTGTTTCCAAAGAATATACTGAATACTATGGGATTCCAATGTCTCTTTTAAACAATAATTTCAGAAACAACCTTGTCAATGATATGTTGTTGAGCTTTACACATGGCTTCTAAAGGAACAACTTTTGACAAAGTCAATCCTGCTCCTTCTGTCATATCAATTTCTTCCTCACTTACTCGTTCCCATTCAAAGCATTGAATCAATAAGCCCAAAGCCCAGCTCACTGTGCGTTGAGCCAAGCCTGAACCTGGACATGCTCGTCTTCCTAATCCAAATTGCATTAACTTATTAGCTGCCTCTTCTTTCTGAAACCTTTCAGGCTTGAAACACAAAGGATCGCTCCACAATTGAGGATCTCTGTGAATGGCCCAAGCATTAATCAACACAATAGTATCACGTGGGATGTTACAATCTCCTATGGTGCAGTTCTCTGAGGACAAATGTGGTACCAATACTGGCGCCGCAGGATGCAATCGAAATGTCTCAGATACAATGCTTTGAAGATATGGTAGTTTCAAAGCGTCTTGTTCATCTATCAAATGTTCTTGTCCAATCTGTGTGTCTATTTCTTGCCTTGCCTTTCTTAATATCTCCGGATGGTTCAATAAACTAGACATTGCCCACTCTAAAGTTACAGCAGATGTGTCGGTTCCCGCGAGAAGCATTACCTATATGTATGAAGTGAAGCCATTTCAAAAGTGAAAAACACCTCATTTAAAAGCACTTATCCTTTTTTCTTTGGTTTTGCTTAAAATCATTATACCTATAGTACTACTTATAAGGCAGAGAGATAAGATTTATTTTGATTCTTTTATAAATCACATCATTAAATTTTTCACATAAACATACAATTTACCCTTTATTTATTATTGTGTTAACTTTTATACTCTTGGTATTGATTATACTCCCCTATTCCTTTTTATAAAATATCAATAACCGAATTATGTATATCAAAAAGTTATTTAGAATTGGTTAAAAACAATAAATATGTAAAAAATGTAACTCATTTTCCAAAAATACCCTAATTAATAAAGAAGGTGGGTGGGAGAGAGAATAAGTGAAAAAAGTGATGAGACAATGGGTGGGCCGGAAAAAAGTGGGCAGAAAAACATACAATAAATTGAAGGAAAAAAAAATGTATTAAGCGTTTAGACATCTTCAAACAGTATATTATAAAAAGGAATATATCCATTCAAAAAATGATATCTTATAAAAAAGAATAGAGGAAATATATTAAATAAGAGTCAAGGTGGAAAATTATTAAATGTCACCACCAATGGAATTTAAAATTTTTCTTAGTTCTAGTGAACTATGTATATGTGATTTATAAATGAGACCAGAATAACATATTATTTTATCCTTGCATCAAACACCTACTAGCACATTTACAGTAATAATAACAAGTCCAATCTCACTTGATAAGGTCAGTCTTACAATACTATTGTGCTTTAACTATAAACCGCATTTTAAGATAAATTGTGAACTGAATGATCCTATTCAACAACCACTAGGATATATAATTTACAAAAAAAAAAAAAAATTAGCAGTGCTTACCAAAATAAGACCTTTGATAATTTTATCAGTATAATACTCTGGCTGTGATTTCTGCAGAGTCAAGAGGTGACTTATCAGAGTACTTCCATTTGTGTTCCCACTTCGATGCTCGTCAACGAGTCCTTGCAAAAATCTATCAAATCTGACGCTAATAGCCCTGAGCTTCTTCTCCAAGCGATCTAAATCAAACCATCTAAGTATCGGTAAGAATTCTGCAGGGTTATTTGCCCCTGCTAGCTTCACCAAGTCCTTTATCATCTCTCTAAACTTACTTGCCTCCTCCACGTCCCCAACTTCACTATCATCTCCCCAATACCTCTTACCTGAAATCATCCTCATCATAGTGTTGAAGGTCAGCTCAGAAAGCCTAGATCTTAGCTCCACCTTCGTAAAACCCTCGCCGGAAGCATGAGCCAGCTTTTGTACCAGCCGCTTCATCTCGTCCCTTCGCATGTCCATGAAGTAGTTGAGACGGTGAGTGGAGAGGACGTCAAGCACCATGATGCGACGAAGGTTGCGCCAGTGGTCACCATATGGGGCGAAGGCGACGGTGGTGTAGTTGTAGCCAACGTGTTTGCCAGCGAGGAATTTGGGGCGGTTGGCCAGAACGATGTCGTTTCTGGTAAAGCATTCTTGAACTGCAGATGGTGAGGAAACTACCACGACCAAACGGGAGCCGAACCAGAGGGAAAAAATATGACCGTAGTTTTGGGAAATACGATGAAAATGGTGGTGGAGTGGCTTCTTGAGCTGGTGGAGATTGCCGAGTATGGGAAGAGTAGGAGGTCCTGGTGGGATATTTCTGAATCTTCTTTTTCGGACAAAGAGTTTGAGGGTGAGGAAGAAGGCAAGGCAGAGGATAGAATAATTGATAACGCAATTTGTGGACATATTTTTGCTTGTCACTTTGATGATTCATGTGCTTCACTTTAAAGGGATATGTGGGAACAAGTAGATATTATTATGTTTTGTTTTTTCTTGCCTAAGGTCAAATGAACTGTGCTGAAGCACATTAATAACTTCAAAATATCTTTTTCTCCATGAGGATATCTTCAATTGTTTTTGAGAAAAATGTATTATTTCTAAATACTTAAAATTCTATTAAAATATATACAAAATATTAAATAAGATTACAATTACAAAGAACCTAATAAAGACGTGTTTTCAATACATATTTTGCAAGAATTTTTTATATACTTCTATCATCCTTATTTATAAGTCAACTTTTAGAAACTTTTTTTTGTTTGTAAATTAAAAAAACTTTTTGAAGCTTTTCATCACTTTACAAAATTACATGACCTGACACGTGCCTTCTCATGAGAACGTCCACTTGGCATTTGAAAATTTAAAAATAAAAAATTAAATTTGCTACTGAATCGATTCCTTGGCATATTTTAGACAGAAATCCGTCTGAAATTTGGAACGGAATTTCAATTCGGTTGAAATTCTATTGGAAATTCATTTGTGACCCATCTATTTTTTACATAACTCACTACTACAAAAAAGCGGTATAATGACGCTTATTTTTAAACATATCTTAAAATACCTATTTTAAGAAACTTATTTTAAGAAACGCCAAAGCTTTTAACACCATTAAAAATACCTATGGCGCTTTTCAATCTATAAAAACGTCATATATTACTTTATCAAATTAAATAAATTAACTAATTACTTATGACATTTTATTTGATAAGTGCCAAAGGAGGAGGTACTCTCAGGAGGGTTGACACCTCCTTTGGCGTTTATTTTATAAACACCAAAGGAGGTGAACACACCTCCTTTGGCGTTTATTTTACAAACGCCAAAGGAGGTGTGTTCACCTCCTTTGGCGTTTGTAATACGCCAAAAGAGGCCACCTCCTTTGGCGTACGCCAAAGGAGGCCACTTCCTTTAGTGTTTCTATTACAAACACCAAAGGAGGTGTGTTCACCTCCTTTGGCTTTTGTAATACAAACGTCAAAGGAGGTGGCCTCCTTTGGCATTACAAACGCCAAAGGAGGCAATGCCTCCTTTGGAGATTTAATTTTTTTAAAATAATTTTTTTTTACGGTGTAATGTAAAAATAAATGCCTGATAATCATATATAATTTTTTAGCAAGTAAATGACTATACATTTTATCTAATAGGTAAATTACAATATAAAATTATGATGATCATTTTTTTAATTATTTTATTTTCTTGATAAAACAAACAAATCACAATATAATGGTAAAAAATACAAAACATTAACTACAATGATTTGTATTACAACAAAATTACTATAATATTATTAATTTGTAAGTTTAAAAATTAAAAAAATAACAATATATAGGAAGTTTAAGTTGATAAAGTTGAAACTTCAAATCAATACTTAAAAAATAAAAAATATGAGCAAACATATAAAAGTCATGGCAAATTTTAACCAAAAGGAAAAAAAAAAAGAAAACATAGATCAAATGTTTAAAAAACAATGCTTACAAGTTAGAGATCTCCTACTTCTACTTGATGCCATCAAAGAGAGGAAGGAGTGGGGATAACGAATAAGAAAAGCTAGTAGACCAATAAAGTGAGAGAGTAATGAATCGAAGTTATGGGAAGTGACAAGCGGGAGAGTGATAATGGTGGGATGTCAATGGTGAGGTTTTTAAATTTTGTAAATAGGGGAAGCTTTAGCGCTTCATAAAAGAATGTCATTACTTCCCATTTTCAAAATAAAATTTAAAAAAAAAAATTGGAAGCTTTGATTGTAACTATTAAACCTTTAACAATGATAAATGTATAATAATATAATGACCCAAGTGAAAAAAAAAAACTTAATTTAAATTTACTTTATAGCTAGACACACACACAATCGAAGAAGCTGACTGAACCTTTTTTTTTAAAAAAAAAAAATACATAGGAAGCTTTGGCGCTTCTTTAGGAAGGGCCAAAGCTTCCTATAAGAAGCTTTGGCGTTTCTTTAGGAAGTGCCAAAGCTTCCTATTATAATATTTATCTTTTTATTTTAGTTTTTTTTTATATGGCCTTTTAAAAAAAATTAAAAATACATAAGAAGCTTTGGCGCTTCCTTAGGAAATGCCAAAGCTTCTTATTATAATATATTTTTTTTAGTTTTTTCTTTCGGAATGTGGCCTTTTTACAAAAAAAATTGATGAACTTCATGGAGCTCACTCAGTTTTACGCTTCATTATAAGTGCAAGTTAATACTAGTGACAATAATATATTTAAACATATAATATTGGATCTATAAAAAGAAAGAACAAAAAATATGGCAAAGATATCATATAATGTTACATTGACTGTAACTATTAAACCTTTACCAATAATAAATGTTATGACCCAAATTAAAAATAAAAAATTGATTTAATTTTTTTTTAAAAATGCATAATACAAATACAATAGGCATATTACAATAGTCAAAAAGAAATTAAACTTCTTTTATCAAACATATGTGTAAGGCCGTAGGAAGATTAAATAGATAGAATAAATAATATATTAAATTTCATATTATATGTATATATATTTTTAAAAATATAGGATGCTTTGGCGCTTTTTAAGGAAGCGCCAAAGCTTCCTATTATATTTTCCTTTTTTATTTTTTGAAAAATATAAGAAGCTTTGGCGCTTCCACATAAAACGCCAAAGCTTCTTATTGTTTTTTTTTTTAATATTGATGATAATGTTTGGCGTTTATTCAGGAAAGCGTCATATAAAGTTAACGTCTATTATGACGCTTATAATTGTAAGCGCCAAAGCTTTAAAATAACCTTTATTTTAAAAAATAAATAATTATCTTTGGCGCTTTTTGAAAAAACTGCCATAAGAATTACGCCATTAAATCCCTTTTTTGTAGTAGTGACTGATTCCATCAGAAATTCCATCATAAATCCGTCGGAAAAGTTAACTTCCATGACAAATTTCGTCGGATAAAATTCAATATTGTTTTTAGTGTATGAACCAATTCAGTAATATTATGGTTGGGAGTATATTTATGGTGTAGAGGGATTAGAATATAGGAGTAAGACGTTGAACTTTATGTTGAATACTAGTGGATGTTTTGCGTTGGCAAAAAAATAAAAGATTAGGTTAAAATTTATTATGGTTAATTAATTGAGGGTAATATAAAAATGGTGGGACGATTTGTTGTGACAAAAAAATGGGACGATTTGACAACATTAACTAAATTAGTAAAGGCGTATTATATGTATATGTGTGTGTACGCTCGTTTCATAAGTCATAACAATAACATAAAAAAGGATAAAATATGACCGATGAAGAGGCATGGATACGAACTGTTAATCCACTGAATATATTCTGGATTTTTTTATTTTCAATCTTTTTTATTTTCTTAAATTTATCTTGTTATTTAGGAAAAGTGACCTCCCGCTCCTCAGCAGACAGGCTGGATACAGAAGACATAAACGTCAATGCCCGGTGTTGGAAAAAAGACGTTAATGCACAGCATTGGACAAGTCAATGACGGAGTAAATGATATAATAGACAACACTATATCTACCCGTACGGCCGTCGTACATTTCTAATGAATCAAAGACCACAGACTTTTAAATCTATGCCCGCTTCTTATCTGCCACATATTAATTTGTCCATTTTTTTATACTAATATTTTTTTTTTGCCAGATTTTTTATACTAATATTCAACCCTTGTGTGTTGCACGAGATATTTATGGAACAGCCGAAGAGACTGAATTAGTCATAACATTTGCTTTAGAATGATTTGTATTAAGTTTTTTTATTTAATTTTGTATTATTTTAGAAATTCCAAGTAACATTGATTAGTGTAAGAAATTCTATATTATTTTTCAATTTGTGAGTGGTTGATGTGTCCTTTAAACGCGCTGTTGGTGGGCTCTACATAAGCTCGGGATCAAGGATCCGTGGGAAAGTAATATGGGGTGTGGGAGTGTTAAACGGGGTTTGTGCGTTCCCCATTTAAAACCTCAGAAAATAGCGGATATATAAAAGTAGTTCTTGGTTATATTTTGCACTGACCGGTTGATAAGTGCATATTTCATAATTAAATAGATGTAGATTTTAAATTATATTAGATCAAATCTATAAATATACTATATCTATTTGATTTATATATATATCCCTAAATTTAAATTTAAGGATAACAAGTAATATTTTTACAAAATCTATTCATATATCTCTAATTTTATAGATAATATAAGATTTTGAAGGCATGGGCCGTTAATTGTGATTGTCTCTAAAAGACTAAGAGAAGATGAAGGCATGTAGGGAAGAAACTTGAAGAGACGGGGTATTAGATCGTAATTTCAGCAACTTATTAAGAGAGCCAGTTGAATGGGGTCCTAAACTGTAATTTTCTCCAAGATTAAAAAAATCAAAAGATATGACATGAAGAATAAATCAAATTAGATATCATATATTATAATATATGGATATATCAAAGAATTCCATACCAAGAAGTAACTTCCTCTATAAATAGAAGCTTTATGGGCCACTCTTGTTACAGAATGACTACTTTGAGAATTAGGAGCAATATTTTCGCTAAGTTTCTAAACCTCTCAGTTGGGGAAAGGGATGTAGCCTAATAGTCTTGTTATTTTTTCTTTTAATTATATTTATTTCTCTTGTTCTTCACATAATTTGCTTTGGTAGCACTACTACAGAAGATACTTATAAAGTCCCTAAAGGACGTCCCTTTTTGAAAAAGGGACGCCCAAAATATGGTCAGGTTCAAATTTTATCTTTTGGCGCGTCTGATTACCTTTAAACATCATAAAAAAATAAAAAAAAAACAAAGAAACCCTTTAGACGTCCCCAGCCCAGCTGGGGACGTCTAAAGCCTATCTTTAGACGTCCCCAGCTGGGCTGGGGACGTCTAAAGGTATGTATAGACGTCCCCAACCCAGCTGGGGACGTCTAAAGGTCCTCACATGCGCCTGTTATGAAGTGACCGGTGCATGTGAGGATGTCAGAGAGCTCTTCTTTCTCCCATCTATCTCTCCTCCTCCCAACTTTACTCATTCACCCATCTCCGTTAGACTCCGCGCGTCCCCATTGCTGCAGTTTTTTCATTGTTTCTCCTTTCCCATTCCACTCCCCTGCTGCATCTCCTCCCAAATTCATCACTCCATCCCCATTGATCGGTCTCCTCTCCCTTTCTTGGTTTTTTAATTTCTTTCTCCAAAGCTTCCTCAGTTCCGTCACCAGGCCATCTTCTTTGCTCCCCTGCTGCAGTTTTTGAGATTCTTGGTTTGCAGATTCTCCACCACCGTCGGCCTCCTCCAAAGCTGTGAGAAAGTTTCAGGTTAGCATTTTCGTTTTGAATAAGATTGTGGGCGTTTTATTATTAGTTTTGTATGAATTGAATAAGTGTTTAATTTTTTATATTTTCAGTATTAGTTAGAGGTTTATTTTATTATTCTGTTTATGCATTTTGATTAGGTTGATGATGGTAACTATTAGTTTTGGCACATGATAAATGCTTTTAATTAGTAGGGAAAGGAAAAGAAATGCAGGGCGTTTTATTATTCTTTTTATTATTAGTTTTGTATGATGAATTGAATAAGTGTTTAATTTTTTATATTTTTAGTATAGTATATTTTTAGTATTAGTTAGAGGTTTATTTTATTACTCTGTTTATGCATTTTGATTAGGTTGATGATGGTAACTATTAGTTTTGGCACATGATAATGCTTTTAATTAGTAGGGAAAGGAAAAGAAATGAGAAAAGAATAAAGAATAAAAAGAAAGTAAAAAAATACAAAAAAAATTATCTTGTAGACACACAATATTTTTTTTTTTTTCCATAAGACACACGCATTAATATATATATTTAGTGCTAGAATTAGGCAATCTTATTATAACTTAGTGTACGTAGACATTAATATAAGAAATTCGCGTACTTGCATTTTTTTTTTTACAATTTTTCATTAAATTCGCGTACTTGATTTAATAATTTGGTTGCTAAAATATAAGTGTATTATGTTTGTGCTTGGTGCTAGAAGCTAAAGTTTTGTTTCATTTAAATTAAGCTGAGATGGTTTGTTATTTTGATTTTGGGATGTCTCAATTTTAAGGGGAAATGCTGCCAAAATTTTGAAAAACATGCTTGTAAAAGGCAATTCCCCGTGTTTTCAATTATTCTAAACTTGAGTGTAAATGGAAATGGCATAGGTGGTAATAAAATGGATCATAGTTGGATGAATGCTCTGAGAACAAGTGAAGAATATGAGAATGGGGTTGAAAACTTTATTGCATTTGCTAGGAGAAACGTTCCAGCAAAAAATGGGATGTATTTTTGTCCCTGTGTCAATTGTTTAAATGAGAGAAAACGGGATGTTGAAGTTATAAGGGATCACCTACTTTGTGATGGAATAAATCTTCGATACACAAGGTGGATATGGCATGGTGAGGAAGTAACTGATTGTCCGTCCCACAAGAAGGAAGCTGTGGATGTCATAGATGAAGATACAATGGAGAGAATGATTCACGATGTTGAGGTAGAATCGTTTGCGCAGTCGCATGAATATGACAGCCTGCGGAGTGATGCAGAGACACCGTTGTACCCTGGGAGTAAGTACACACGGCTCACAGGAACATTACATTTGGTTAACTTAAAAGCAACTTGTGGGTGGACCGATAGTAGTTTCACATTGCTGCTTGAACTGTTGTGTGATATGTTTCCAGACGATAATGTACTTCCAAATCGTATGTATGAGGCCAAGAAAATCCTATCGACAATGGGTATGGAGTATAAAAAGATACACGCTTGCCCTAATGACTGTGTACTGTACAGAAAGGAGTATGAAGGCCTGAGTGAGTGCCCTAAGTGTCAAACCGCACGATACAAAGTGAAGAAAGATGGTGGTTGTGGCGATGGGAAGACTAAAAGGCAACCTGTAAAAGTTTTGTGGTATCTTCCAATAATACCGCGCTTTAAGCGTTTATTTGGCACTGCAAAAAAGGCGAAGAAGTTGAGATGGCATTCGAGCGATACATGAAGATCTTAAAAGGGTACTCTAAAAATCCCTATCGACCAGAAGCCTCAATAGTTGAAAGGTATGTTGTTGAAGAGGCTATGGACTTCTGCAGCGATTATCTATCAGGGAAGAAGGAACAATCTCGGCATGAAGAGGGGAGGAGCAAGGGAACACGAGGACTGAAAGTGAAGACTATGCCTCGTGAAGAGGTGTTGCAAGCACACCTTTATATCCTGAATAACATGGCAGAAGTGCAACCGTACATAGAGGAACACAGAAACAGATTGAAGAAAGAGAATCCGAGGAAGAATGACATGCAGATTACTATTGAGCAAAACAAGACATTCATTCAATGGTTTGGAGAAAAGGTTTTGCATGAGTCCGGTGTGTCTGGGACAATAGAGTGGCTAGCCTGGGGGCCTTCGTTTCAGATCATTACTTGGAGCGGTTATGATATAAACGGGTATTCTTTCTACGCAAAAGACCAAGATGACAGGAGTACCATGCAAAATAGTGGGGTGATTGTAGAAGCTGAATCCATGCACTTTTCTAGTTCGAAAGACAAAAACCCCATATTAGCATCCATGGCTTATTATGGAGTGATAGAAGAAATATGGGAAATCACTTACAACAAGTTCAAAGTTGCTTTATTCAAATGTAAGTGGGTTAGCAATAATGCTGTGGTAATAGATCAACAATTTGGATTTGTCTCAGTTGATCTTGAAAGAGTAGGTTATAGGGATAAGCCCTTCATTCTAGCAAGCCAGGCGAAACAAGTGTTCTATGTCACAGATCCCGCAAATAAAAAAATGTCCATTGTACTTCAGAGTAAAAAACAGAAGCATGGTGATCCGACCTTCAACCTTGACGACACACCACCTTTCACAATTAATCCACCTACAACAATTGAAGAAAGAGAATTGGTAGATGATGAAGAATATGCTGTGAGAAATGATCATGGTGAAGGAATATGGGAAACAATCTAGAGTAAGAGCTTAACTTAGAAAATAGTAATGTGTGCTGTTTGTTTTATTACGTCTCAGTTTATTCATTTACTTACAATTTATTCACCTATCTGACAATGATTTTTGTGCTTACAGGAATATGGACAACTCTGGTGACTCTCCAAGTGATAGGGACAATGAAATGAATAGGGATGAACGTGATGCGACACGTGAACCGGTTGCGAGACGAAGGGTTAGAGGCAGTACAAAAATGCCTGCATTGGTAGCACGTCATAACCATCAACAGGAGAGGTTGCATATTGACTTTGATCAAGATATGAAACCAATTGGTCCGGAGGAAGACCATTTCATTAGCTACGTAGGTTTTTTGGCTCGAAGCAAAGTTCGCATTACCTATGCTAATTGGAAGTTGGTTCCACCAAAAACCAAAGACTTGATTTGGCAACAACTTTTGGTATATAAGTTTCAATACATCTGCATTATATCTTTATTCCTATCACTTCAAATATAATTAACGTATGTTTTTACCTTGCAGCAAACCTATGATGTCCCTGACACCGCGGAGATGTACAAGGAGTGGATGACGGAGGTTCGTCTACGATGGAAAGATTTCAAGAACAGGCTCACACAAGATTACATTCGAGGGGACTTGAGGGGTCAGGATCCATGTCATGAGTATCCATTTTTGTCTCCAGAGGACTGGAGGTTGTTTATGGCATCACGAGAAGATCCAAACTTTTTGGTAAGATTTCTGTAATCATAGTGTTTTATTTGAATATAGTTGACATTATTGATTCGGTGTTCGTTGTTTTCCTTTAAAAGGCATTAAGTGCAGCAAATGCAGAGAGGCAAGCAGCTAATAACTATCAACATTGCATGTCTCGTGGTGGTTATCGGAAGCTTCAGCGACAGATGATGGCAGAAGAGTTGGAGAAATTGAAGGAAGCAGCCACATTAGATCCTACCGTTGTGGTCCAGCCCCCGCCACCTCCACCACGTCACAAAAAATGGAAAGCAGGGAGGCTTAAGAGTGGGAAGTACGTAAATCCGACTATTGCTGAGGTTGCCGCATGAATTGTAAGTAGTTAGAGCATAATTACAAACTTATTTTTTCATATTGGGAGTGCTTACGATAACTTTTATGCTGCAGGATGAACTGGAAGATCATAGTAGCCAAGGTTCGTTCACTCCAAGTGGACGGATGGACATCTTGTCAACGGCGATTGGGAAGCCAGATCACCCTGGTCATGTTCGAGGGGAGGCAGTTGGAGTTCGTGTCACGAAGTATTTTGGCCCAGCCTCACATCCTTATTCGTCACAAGCTGAACCCAGTAGGGAGCTTGTGGCCAAGATTCGTCAGGAAGTCTCACAAGAGCTCGAGGCCAACCTTCGCGACAAGCTCCGACAAGAGCTGTTGCCAGAGCTACGAGCTGAAATGCAGAAGATGTTTGAATCGCAGATGGCAACTACCGAGCGTAGAACCCATTCATCCCCGGCCTTCCACAGCACCAAAGGAAGTTACAACCCGGCGGAAGAACCACTTGGCGAACCTTCTCATACTCCAGCGCCGGGAGAACCTGCCATCCTCTCTTTGGATGCCCCAGTGCTGCGTGTAGTTGCAGATGCTCTCCTTCACACAGAAGCTACTACCCACCATCATCAGCAAATTCCACAGCATTTGCGTAGGGTGACTGTGACGTGTGTTCGAGCGGGGGAAGAACGTACAGCCATCCCTATTCCTGATGCCGAGGTTGCCACGATAGCTTAGGCGAGAGGATCTTTCATCCTTTGGCCTGTACATCTATTGGCTTGTTACCACAAACACCTCCAATGGTATGGAACTACCTCACTTTTACTTGACATGTGTTGACATCCTACTAACAGTATGTGTTTTTATGTTCTAAAAGAACGAGCAGGAAGCAGAGAAATGGCCCTTCTTAGCACGATTGCAGCATATCTATAAAGGCATTCGCCAGATTGATTTGCATATGCCTCCAGGGATTGTGGGCCAGAATACAGAGTATCACTTCACAATTGATAAACATGATCTTAAACAGTTCATGAAGTTCGAGGAGCTAGATATTGGATGGGGAAAATTTGCAATCCTGTAAGTTTTTTATTTCCCATTTTTTGATTCATTTAGTTAAGTTGATTTTAACTAGCTAATACATTCATCATTTTAATTCTATTATAGCTCCTTCCGTCGTATATGCATTGACTCTCAGAAAGTTGATTTATATGGATTCTTGTCTCCTGCACATACGACAAGGGTTGAGAATACATTGAAACGAAGGACGAACTATGTGGGCTTTACATTGTCAGAGGATGAGTATACTTGTTATCTAGCACCGATTGTTCAAGGGTACTCATTTTAATTTTGTGTATTTGAGATTTTTAGTAAATAATTGCCTTGCCATCTAACTTCATTTTAATCTGTATATGTTGTGATAGTTATCACTGGAGTTTGTGTGTTGTCTGTCCTAAGTCGCACGTTGTTTACTGGTTTGATTCCTTAAATAGAAGACCAGACAAAGAAACTAAAAGCGTCTTCAACCAGTAAGTTATTTTTTTGTATTTCATTGCTTCTTGATTCTTGACTTAATGAATTATTCTAATTTATGTTGATTTTCATTTTCATGATAGCGCATGCACGACGTATCGAGCGCTTGGCGGGCCACGCGAACGTAGAGGTGGCAAAGATCCAAGATGGTTGTTTCCAAAGGTACGTAGTTTCAAATCAAGTTCTTTTGATTGACGGTCGTTTTAGATATGCCTTTATTGATTTTAACCATTTGCTTTTGATTTATAGTGCCCTCGACAACCTGGCGGCTGGGAATGTGGATATTATGTCTTGCTTTATATGTTTAACATCATTCAGAGTGGCATTACGAAAGATTTTGAACAAGTAATCGCTTCTTCATTCTCTGAGGATAATATTCTTGGTGTTGTGATTCAATGGGAATTCATTCACTTCATTCATTATTTCATCTAAGCTTATTTTCTAATTTACAGATTTTTGACAATGAAGATGCCTACTCATATGAAGACTTAAATATGATCAGAGACTTTATGGCTGGACATCTTCTTCAACGTGTACCAGAAGAGTAAAGTCTTTAGTAGTTTGTGTAGGACATACTTTTGTGGTAGTACATATAATTAGCGTTATTGTTGTTGGATATGGATTGGATTTTAGTCTTGGTTATTGTACAAACTGGGGACTTGGATATAGATTGCTGTGTAGTTTGTCTGGTTTGAAAGTTTGTGTGGCATGTAGTAGACTTGGATATAGATTGTTGTGTAGTTTGTGTGGTTTGAAAGTTTGTGTGGCATGTAGTAGCCTTGGGTTGATCACTGTGTTTGTTGTTGTTTTCATTCTGCTGAACTGCTGTTGTTGGAATTCTATTTCTGCAGTTTACATATTTTCCAGATAGTGCAATATGTATAAGGTCCATTTTTTAAAAAAAAACTTTCAACGTCCTTAATAAAAAAGGGACGTGGAAAGTACTGCTGGCGACACTTTAGACGTTCCCAGGTTCAACTGGGGACGTCTAAAGTCTGCCTACTACGTCCCCAGTTTTACAGACGTTAATGACGTTTTTTTCTACGACCCTCACATAGACGTCCCTCTGTTTTCAGACGTTGAAAGCCCAAAAAAAAGGGACGTTAAAACCCTTTTTTCTAGTAGTGTAGGCCACGAATAGAATCTAATATATGGGTAATCTTGACTGATTGGGTGGTGAAGGGAGAACCTAAATCTAGAGAAATAGACACAAATTACTTAGGCTAGGAATAGTTCTAGATGTTTATGGTGATTAAACTATAGTTTCATGGTTTAATTAGTCCTGTGAGTGACATATGAACGAAATCAACATTAATTAAAAATGGACTAATAATTTGGGAGAATACTGGAACTCTTTAGAAATAGCTGTCACTATAATAAATCTAAGAGTCATCTAAAAAATAATAGAAATTAACAATCTGTTGGTAAAATCTTGCACCCAACTCTTTAAGTTATTGTTACATTATCATAAATATTCTCATCATTATTTTCTTCTTACTCAAATTTCATTTGAATTAGTAAATTATAACCTCCATGTGGGTATGACCCCAGAATACTTTGGGATTACTACTACATTGTTCCCGTACACTTGTGGGGTGATCACCATCCTTAATATAAGACTTAGTTGACTAATTTAGGGAGATTAAAGAAGCTAAATAAATTACTTAATTAATTATAACATATGTTATCTAATCACTACTACAAGAACATGATTCCACGACACCAAACAACGACCGTTTTTAGAAACCAGTAGTAAAAAAGCAAGCTCTATGAACGGATAGCACTAAACTGAAGTTTCAACGACTGTTTTCCTTACTTTGTTTTCAACGACTGGTTTTAAAACCAGTCGTTGAAACCCATTGTTTCAATGACTGGTTTTTAAACCTTCAACGACTGGTTTTAAAACCAGTCGTTGAAACCCATTGTTTCAATGACTGGTTTTTAAACCTTCAACGACTGGTTTTAAAACCAGTCGTTGAAACCCATTGTTTCAATTACTGGTTTAAAAAACTAGTCGTTGAAACTAGATTCAACGACTGGTTGATAAAACCAATCATTGAAACTGGTTATATTTTCCCCAAATCAGCACGGGTTTTTGTCATTGTCTTCCCCGTGCTAATTGAACCCTGAATTTCGTGTCTCCCGCGAGCTCCATAGGGCAAATATCTTGGCCTATCTCTTTCTCCTGCATTATGTCCTCTGTCCCTCTCCGACATCCACCGTCTTCACAGTCCGAGCAGCAAGCAACGCAAGTAGGTAGCCCTGTTTTCTTCCTCTGGTTTTTTTGCTTTTGGTTTTCTCTTCTTAGCCTCTATTTTCACTCATGTAGTTCATACTGGGTCTTCACATACTGTTCTGCAGGAGACAACGTTGGTCGTTCTTGGTCTATTCCGATGTGTGTGTAAGTTTCCCTTTTCTCTTTCTAGTTGATTTGTTCATTTGGATGTCAATTTCTGCTGTTCTGGAAAAAAATTTGGCATTTTGCACTTCGTTTGTGACTGAATCTAGGCTTAACTAGTATGTCATTGAGATTGGTTGTGCTTGTTAAATATCTCATGGGAATCAGAAATATTCCAAATGCAGAGTAGGTATTAGGTTATTCTTTACCAATGCCAAAGTTGTTGGTTGATTATTTGCATCACCCAAGATTCAACCCAATCGTAAAGCACGAAATGAAGGCTGATTAAGCTTTGTCATATGTGATTTTTATAGTAGTAGTCAAACAAAATTTTGAAATTTTATTCATGTGAAATCTTATTGTGTAAAAAAATAAAAATTCATGTGTTTCAATTTGATTTGGAAAACTAGACCAATTTTTTTAGAAAAATATCAAATAATATTAATAAAAAGAAAAAAATAAAACCAACATTTTTTGTGGATGAGTTGAGATTGCCAAATGATGTATTAATAAACCAAAATGCCAATTATACTCATATTAATAGTTTTGCTTTGCCTAACTCCAGAAATTCCAAGACCTCTCTTGACAATCCTTCAAAATAATGCATTTAACGAAAGTTTTAAATGTTCCTTAACGATTGTAATTTATACTTTGAAATTTTCAGGCTCCTTCTATCAAAATATTCCAGAAACCAACAAAAGTGTTACCAAGATTTATGAGTAACTGATATGGTAAATTAAGCACATGAACCAATACAGAGCTGTAAAGGAGCAGCAAGATGATTATTTCTATGGGAACACAAGGGCTCAAAGTGAAGAGTATGTGTCGTGAAGAGGTGTTGCAAGCACTCTTGAATAATACGGAAGAAGTTCAGATGTACTTAGCCGAACACAGAAAGAGTTTAAAGGAAATCTATCCAAGGAAAAATGACATGCAGATAGCTAATGAGCAAAACAAGACTTTCATAAAGTGGTTCAAGGATAAGATAGCGCACGAGACCAATGTGTCTGAGACAATCAAATGGTTAGCTTGGGGGGCCTTCTTTTGAGTCATAACTTGGAGTGGCTTCGATATAAACGGGTATTCTTTCTATACAAATGGCCAGGATAACAGAAGTACTATGCAAAATAGTGGGGTGATGGTGGTGGTAGCTGAATCAATGCACTTTTCTAGTTCAAAAGACAAAAACCCCATTTTGGCATCCATGGTCTATTATGGAGTTATTGAAGACATATGGGAGATAAGCTACACTAAGTTGAGAGTTCCTTTATTCAAATACAAGTGGGTTAACAATAATGCTGTTGAAATCAAGGTGATTAAACCCGGACCGGTCAGTGAACCGGTCGGGGTACTGGGTCAAGGGTTAGTGGGTCAGACCGGAGTCAGCCCGGAGTAAACCCGGACCTAAACCGGTGAGGAGGAAAAAATTGAAATTTGTAACTTCTCATCAAAATATTTATCACAAGTTCATAACAAAATATCAAAATGTTTATGCTAACAAAAGTAGTAAACTATTAATTAAATATCATCATTAAAATAAGCATCAACTATATCATTCAACTCTCTAGATACTGAGACATTAGGAGGTGGAGCTGTAGGAGGAAGAGTAAAGGCATTAGGAGCAACAGAGTCAACATTTAATGATGGAGCCCCAACAACATCATCATCACCTATATATCAAAAGAATAAAATTAGTACTAATTATGCTCAAAATATGGTTATATTCTTTTGTGTAAGAAATAAGAATATAATCTATTAATCTTAGATAATTAAAAAGATGGTTAGAAACCTCCATAATCCTGCACCATTTGTTGAAATTGAAGATCCGTCACTTCTATATTTTCAAATTCAGGAGTTGGATCTTCGTCAAGAACCCAAAAGTCTAGTCTGTCAATTGATTCATAATCAATGGGGTCGTAATTATCTTTCTTCTTCTTCAATTGGTTCCTATAATGCCAACACAATAGAAGATCATTATTTACTAAAAATATATAACAACCATTCCTCAATCATGACTTTTTAGATTACCTAAACTTTAACTTCAGATTGTAGTTTGTGAAAACCAAATCATTAAGCCTTTGATGCTCCAATCTGTTTCTTCTTTTAGTATGGATACGTTCAAATAAGCTCCAATTTCTTTCGCATCCAGAAGAAGAAGAAGTTTGACTAAGAACACGTATAGCAATTTGTTGTAATTCTGTTACTGAACCCCCATAATACAACCACCACTCATCTTCAAAATAAAGTAAAAACATTTAGTATGTATTAAACTATTAATAAATATTAAATAATAAGTGCTTTAAAATATAAAACTTAATATACTTACGAGGGACTAGCTTTTGGGCTGTTTTCTCACATGAAACTTTATCAAATGAGTCTTTACGTTCACGGTAGACACTGATTTGTTGCATCATTGTAACAAAATGATCATCATTGTCAGGTGAGAGTGCCTCAAACAAATTGATCACAGCATCCATCAGTCTATGCTTTCGAACAAAGTTAGGACTGTACAAGAATGCAGGATTCAAGAGATAAGCCGCTGCATGTAGGTCATTTTTCAAATGCTTATCCCAGCGAATTTGAATGATATTCGTATATGGCTTGTACAATTCCTTCTTCATTTGAAACATTTCCTTGATTCCATTCTTAGCTCTCTGCATGCCTTCATAGATGTAAGGCATTGAAGGTTTTTCATCTGAATCCACAATCCTCAACAACCTTATCAAAGGAGACACAAGTCTCACAATTTCAAAGCAATCGTCCCAAAACTGATTATTTAGAACGATTGCACTGAAAATTTTTCCAGGTTCAGTGCTTTATAATTTGTGCTGCACAAAATGATGATCAACAACTAAAGCTTGTAAATCATGCTTATGTGAATAGATGCTATGAAGGGTGATGAATGTGGTGGCAAATCTTGTCGCACCAGGACGTACAATTTCCTTCCAACCTGGTCTATTCCTCAACCATGACAAGAAGACCATATGATTATATGCAAAAACAGTGATTTTAGATGCATTCTTCGCAAGTTCTGACACATGAGGCATGGCTGCAATGTCTTTCAAAATAAGATTCAAACAATGAGCTGCACACGGTGACCAATAAATAGTTTTGTATTTTTTTTTATCAATCTACCGCATGCTACATAATTAGCTGCATTGTCAGTCACCACATGAACTAGATTTTGAGGACCAACCCACTCAATAACCTCTGTGAACAATGAGAATAAAGTATTGGCATCTTTAACTATATCCGAAGCATCAACTGACTTCACAAATACCATGCCATGTAATGAATAAACTAAGAAATTAATCAAAGTTCGTTGTCTAACATCTGTCCAACCATCAGCCATGAGTGTGCAACCATTTTCTTTCCATTTGGCTCGATGGCTATCAATCAATAGTTGAAGTTCCTTTTTACAATCTCTCAACATGGTAACTCTATACTCATGAAAACTTGGAACCTTAAACCCAGGCCCAATTGCAGTAGCAGCATCAATAGCTTTTTGAAATAAGGGACAAGTCATTGCCTTAAATGGAACACAATTAACATAAGCCCAATGAGCAAATGCCATTTTTGCATTATATTGTGCTTCTTGACTTGCCCAAGCACTCTTGATGCTTGGTTGGCTACCAGGAGTTGTCCTAGATGCAAAATGACTATCAATCTTCCCAACTATAGGAGCTTTCCTCTTTAAAGAAGCAAGTGGTTCCTCAACCTCTCTAGCTTCATTTTCCTCCTCAACAACATGTTTTTTCTTTGAACCTTCTAACAAAGAATCTTTCATTTTAGCACGTACATCATGAGACACTTTTTTGCATGAACTCACTTGACCACTCACACCAGCTAAATGTTGTTTCAACCTATTTATCCCACCTCCCCTATAACTTGAAGAACATAAGAGGCATGTGAAAACATTTATTTTTCCCTCTTTTTTAAGAGAAACGTATTGCCAAGCTGGGTCTGTTTTTTTAAAAATCCCTGATGTCTGTGGAGGGGGTAAACTACTATTAGGAGGATTGGTAGTATCGGGATTGGGGTTGGCAGCAACATTCTCAGGTGCTTCATTATTTCCCTCCATTAAGAAACCAAAACCAAAGCAAACAGCAAATGAACCCTTTCAATTCGCAAACCACAAGCACCCCAGTTGATTAATAATCACTATCAGAGGATTGAGAGCTACAATGAAACAAAAGAACCAACCAAACCAACAAGAAAACGTACAGAGCATCAGCCGACAACCATTCACATTTTATTTTAAAGTTTAAACTTTAAAGCAATGGCAAACCAATACAACCATCAGGCATCAGCAGAGTCAATTAACAATTTAACATAAACAAATATATACGGGGAGTCAATTAAGTCCTTAATGGCCTTAATCACCAGAATATACAAGACAAGTCAATTAACAATTTAACATAAACGAAGAATACACAATTCTGTCTTAATCACCAAATCAATTAAGTCCTTAATGGCCTTAATCACCAGAATACACAAGACAAGTCATTAAACGAAGATAGAACACTGACCTTAATGGGTTCTGGGCTCTGGCTCACAAAATGAAGACAGAACAATTTAACATCCTCAGCTCCTTCATTATGTCTTTCTGGGCTCTGGCTCACGAAAAAAAAAAAAACAGAGCATCACATTCACCGCACAGCCATAGATGAAAAATAATGAATGTAGGACTAGGAACTATCATTAGAAATACTGAAATAGAGATTAAACAACATACAAAGTAAACCACAAAGCTCAGACCCTTCTTTTCAATCGGAACAGCCAAACCCTTCGTTTCAATCGGCTGAAGAAATAAATGAAGGAGAAACAATTGAGGAGCGAAGTTCATACCTTTCTGACCCCAAAGCTCAGATCTTGCAACCGGCCATGGCGTCCGACGGCGACACCCACGCTGAGAAGACCACCAGCGAACGGCGGCAGGTCGAGCGTTGGGGAAGAAGAAAGGCGAACTCCACCGACGCAAATGGCGACCCAACACCGGCAGACTATGGTCGATCAAGCGCCGTTCGACAGGGAGTTGAGAGCGAGACTGAGAAGAAGAAGAAGAAGGCGGCTTCACTGGTGGCCGGTGACGCTGGAGATTGAGAATGAAGTTGAGAATGAGAAACTGAAAAGCAGAAGCGAAATGCGAAACTGAGAAAGTGAGTCTGTGAGCCAGGATTTTCAAATTTTTTTTTAAAAAAAAAAAAAAAGGACGAAACGACGTCGTTTCGTCCTTCCAGAGGGAAAAAAAAATCAACCCGGGTGACTCGGCGGGCCGGCCGAGTCGCCCGGGTTATTACCGGGTCACACCGGGTCGTGCCGGGTCGACCGGTTCGGTGTGACCCCGGTTCATTCAGTGACCCGGACCGGTTTTTTGACCGGTTCGGCGGTTCCTGGTCCGAACCGGCCGGTCCGGTCCGGGTCTAATCACCATGGTTGAAATAGATCAATTTGGATTCACCTCAGTTGATCTTGAAAGAGTCAGTTATAAAGATGAGCCATTCATTCTAGCAAGTCAGGCAAAACAAGTGTTTTATGTCATTGATCCAGCAAATGAAAAATTGTCTATTGTACTCCAAAGTAAAAAACAGAAGGATGGTGATCCGAGTTTGAATCTTGATGACATGCTGCCTTTCACTACAAATCCGCCTATGCCATCTGAAGTGGAATTGGTAGATGATGATGAATATGCAGCTAGACTTGATCATTGTGAAGGAATTTGGGAAAACACTTAAAATAAGATTTTGAATTGTTTAAAGTACGCATGTAATTTCAATTTACTTATCATATGTCACATTTATTTCTTAGTAAGATTATGAATTGTTTAAAGTGTGCATGTAATTTCACTTTACTTATCATGTCAAATTTATTTCTTTGCAGGATCATGGCAAGTTCAAATTCGAGCGACTCAGTTGGCTCAACGGTTAAAAAAACACTACTACAAAAAAGCAAAGCTGTGGCGCTTATAATTGCATTAGCTTTGGCGCTAGAGAAATGCCACCTATCTGGACGCTACTAAAAAAAGCTGTGGCGCTTGGAAGCGCCACAGATTTTTAAATTTTTTTTAAATAACCTCCTGTGGCGCCATTTCAATAAAAAAAGTGCAAGGAATTTTGAATGAACGACCTTTTAATATGGCTCGATAAGACCTATTGGCCAAGCAACATAGCCACCTACAACATCTGCCACCTTTTGTTGCTCATCCCGAGACGGGATCGGTAAGAGGGCGTCTTCATTCGTGCAGACGTCAACCCTCACCCGGAGTGTGTTATCGGGCAACGATGAATTATACAATATGTCCTCACTAGTGTTGTAGGTAGCACCCACTGCAACTGCGTGCTTGGATGCTTGTTCGACATATAGCTTGCATTGAAATTCGCCCTATGGAAAATAGAGTTAATATGTTAAAGTTTGCTTAATTATAATTTAACATAAAGTTAAGTAGAAAAGAAATTAATTACCGAAGGAAAAGGGACTTTAGGCATGGAAGTGCAGTTATCTCTGAAACTTGGGCTATCACAGAACGAAACATTTGGTGTTGGCCTACCCTAGACCAACTGTTGTATTTGCGTTGTTAACAACGTATTCTGTTCTTGCATCAAACGCATCTATTCTTTGCATGAAGAAGATGGCTACATATGACATATAAATATACATGCATGTCATAACAAGGAAAAAAAAGCATAGCACGCATGCCATAAAAAAAAAAGCAGAACAACCTGAAAAAGAAATAATAAAAAAGAAAAAGCAAGTTAAACTTACAGGTTGATCAGTGCAGTGGAGTGGGAGACCACGTAATTTCCGTTGGTGACTCAATCTTGAGTGAGGGGAGGAAGAAATTTGAGCTACCAAATAGAGTGGGGACCAAAAGTTGAAGACAATACAAAGAAAAGGGAATAATAGGGACAGGAGTGGGGATGGCAGTTGGAAAAAAACAAAGACGTCTGCGCGTGTAGGTGTAGTTTTAAGATGTGAAGATGAAAATGGAGGGACGGGGTGCACGCAGATGAAAGGGAAAGTGAGAAAGGGAATAATTAAAGGTAGGGAAAGAGATGGGGGGAGGCGGGAAAAGGAAAGAGATGGGGGGGAGGTGGGAAAAGGAAATGATAAGGGGGTGGGGGCGGGATAGGTTTTGATTGGTGGGAAAGGGATAGGAAATCTTAATTTTTTTAAATTTAAAAAAAGGGTCAAGTATGGCGCCTGAGTAGGCAAGCGCCACACCTGACCATTAAGTTTTTTTTTAAAAATGGGTCAGGTGTGGCGTCTAGCCAGACAGGCGCCACATCTGACCATAAATTTTTTTTTTTATTTTAAAAAATGGGTCAAGTGTGGCACTTGGCCAGACAGGCGCCACACCTGACCATAAGATAGTATGGCGCCTGGCACAGCTGGTCCCATCTGGTCATGTGTGGCGCCTGTCTTGGCAGGCGCCACACTTAGCCTCCCCAGCTTGGCACCTACCCTCCCAGGTGCCACAGCTGGTAAAATGAACATAAAATATAAAAATAAATAAATAAGCAGCTGTGGCACTTCATTAAGGAAGTTCCACAATATGTGCACCACCTTTCAACCTTTTTGTAGTAGTGAAAAGGTTAGAGGAAGCACGAAGCTGCGATCGTTGGTGGCACGTCATGAGGAACAACAGGCAAGCAGGATTCACATGGAATTTGATGCTAATTTGAAGCCACTCGGCCCAAACGGAGACACGTTCATTAGCTACCTTGGCTTTTTGGGTCGGAGCAAAGTTAGCGTTCTAATTCCTACCTGGTGGGAAGTTTCAAAGGACACGAAGCGTATGATTTGGGAACAAATTTTGGTATGTAAAGTTGTATTTATATCTATATTTTTATTTCTATTTGTTCATATATAACGACTACTATATATTTTGTTTTGTAGCAAACCTACGATGTTCCCAATACGAAGGAGATGTACAAGTATTAGATGGGGGAAGTTCGTGAGCGGTGGAAAGATTTCAAGTCCATGCTCACAACCAAGTACGTGCGAGGGCCAAGGAGTCATGAGGATCCTTGTAAAGAGTATTCGTTTCTTTCTCCAAATGACTGGAGGTTGTTTGTCGTATCGCGGCAGGATCCTAATTTCCTGGTACATTGTGTTCATCTTAATGTTAAACATTTTAGTTGAACTTACTTGACATCGCTAACTCAGTTATAATTATTCTTTGTTTATATAGAAATTGAGTCTAGTAAATCAAGAAAGGCGAGTGAAAAACAATTATCCTCATTACATGTCACGTGGGGGTTATCAAAAGCTCGAAAAGAAGATGAAACAGGCTGAATTGCAAAAATTGGAGGAAGCAGCCCGAGCAGATCCTAGTATAGTCGTGTAGGCACCACCTCCTCCCCCGCATCACAAAAAATGGAAAGCAGGGAGGATAAAGGGAGAGAAATATATAAATCTAGTCGTTGCTTATGTTGCTAAAAGGATTGTGAGTATTTAATAACAAGTATATTTAAATGTGTTTCATTTTTCTAACGTTGGTGGCATGTAATTACTTTCTATTTATTCATTATATGCCACAGGATGAACTTGAAGAGCAGAGCAGTAGGGTTCCTTCGCTCAAACTGGAAGGATGGACATCTTAGCCACGGTGCTTGGTAATCTAGATCACCCTGGTCAAGTTATGGGGGAGTCAAGGGGAGTTGGTCTCTCTAAATACTTTGGACGAGGTTCACAAGCTTATGGACGAGGTGAAATGAGTCAGGAGTTTATGGCCAGGGTTCGAGAGGAAATCCGAGCAGAGCTACATCAATCACTTCGAGACAAGCTTAAAGAAGAGTTGTTGAGTGAGCTACGTTGTGAGATGAGTACGATGTGTTGTCTCACATGCAAGGCGGGATGTGTAATGTGGCGTCTAGATCTGAGGTTTGTAACTAATTTCATTTAACATTATATTGAGTTTTTCCTTACGTTATTTTAATTAATTCTTTCATTTCTCTTGCTCAGGAATCCCTGGCCTTTCCCAATACCAAAGATTGTTACAATCCTCCAGAGGTTGGACATGGCAACCCTGGTCCTTCACTAGAGCCTAGAGTACCCTGCACTTTGTATTTGGACGTCCCGTACCTGCATGCTGTTGCTGATGCTATTGTATACAGCCATGCCACCACCCACCATAATAATCAAATCCGGGATGATCAACGTAAGGTCAATGTGACAAGTGTTCGACTGGGGGAGGAAGGTGTAGATGTCCCATTCCCTGATGGTGAGGTTGCCAATCTAGGTCAGGCAATAGGATCTTTCATCTTGTGGCCTAGACATCTTGTTCAGACTGTGCCAGTCCCTCCAATGGTAGGAAACACTTTACTGTTACTTGATCCTTGACATTCTACTTAAAATCTTTATTTTGTGTGTGTTACTACGAACAAGATGATGCAATAAAATTTCCCTTTTTAGCACGAGTGCAAAATATTCATCAAAACATAAACAAGGTCAACTTGAAGATGCCTTGTGAGATTGTGGGTCGCAGAATCTCGTATATTTATGGACTTGATAACAAAGATATTAGAGAGTTCCTATCTTTGGAGGAGATTGACGTAGGATGGGTCACATTTGCAATCATGTGAGTTTAGTTATAGTTTTTAATTGTCATTAATGCACTGTTATTTAGGGGTTTTACGTTTCTACATTTACTATGTCATTTCTCATTTCATTTATATGGTAGCTGCTTCCACAAACTGTGTGCCGAACGAGGGCTCGGCAGTACATATGGCTTCTTATGTCTTGACAATATGTCACGATGTAATAGCTAGAGGTTGGAAGATCGGATGAGTTATGTAGGCTATACAATAGGCGAGACTATGCTGCCTTGTTATCTGGCACCAATTGTTGAAGGGCAAGTAACTTTACTTGATATATTTATACACGTTCACTTTGCTAAACAGTATCATGTTATATAACCTCATTTTAATCTATATATGCATGTGATTATAGTTATCATTGGAGTCTCTGTGTTCCTTGTCCCTCGATCAACGTCATCTTTTGGTTTGACTCATTGGGTCGCAAGCCAGACGCAGATATCAAAAACATTTTTAACACGTAAGTAAATTTATTTGTCCGTCATTGATTTTTTATTTTACTCAATTGTTTTAATGTCTTCTGTTTATCATTTTAATTATTACAGTGCACTGAAGACATATTATATAATGGGTGGGAAGCGTGAAGGTAAAGCTGGTCATACAAAGTGGTTCCAGCCAAACGTAAGTTCTTTACATTCAAGTTCTTCGATTGACTATTGCTTTACATAGGCCTTTATTCTTTTTTACCGTTTGCTTTTGATGTATAGTGTCCTCGGCAAGCAAGGAAAACTGAGTGTGGCTACTATGTTATACTATATATGTATAATATCATTTTCTCTGGCCTTACTACAAATTTTGAACAGGTGATCATTTCTTGATTCTCAATTGAATTTAGTTCTTTTCATGAGATTGAATTGTTAGTTATTTCATTCAATTTAATTATTTATGTTAACATATTCTCCATTTTGCGCACAGATTTTTGGTGATCAGGACCCCTACACAATCGAAGACATTAATTTGATCCGAGACCTGTTGTCAGGACATCTTGTACAACACATAGAGGGGTGATGATGTGTAGAGGTTTTTTCACATATTGTAGTGGTTTTGTACAGTGCATAATTGTCTTTTTGTTCCATACTACCAATTGAATATTGAAATCCCCAATTCAACTCAAAGGAAAGGCATTTAATGAGCAGAAACATGATTACCCATGTTGTGACTTAAGCCCTGCTTTTAGATTCATCAAATTCACTTAAAAGAGCATGAACATTTAATGACTGAAGGTAGATTTTAGTCACAGTAATATTCCCTTCCTGCTGTTTGATCTTTTCTTACTCAATATATATTAGGTTGTTCAGTTTGATCTTTTCTTACTCAATTCAACTCAAAGGAAAGGCATTTAATGAGCAGAAACATGATTACCCATGTTGTGACTTAAGCCCTGCTTTTAGATTCATCAAATTCACTTAAAAGAGCATGAACATTTAATGACTGAAGGTAGATTTTAGTCACAGTAATATTCCCTTCCTACTGTTTGATCTTTTCTTACTCAATATATATTAGGTTGTTCAGTTTTCTTTCAATGATAGATATATAGTTTAGCTGATGGTTTGTAGATTTTTGGTGACATTTTGTCCAGGTAATATAGCAATGATTTTTAAATACAACGATTTATGTAAACAGTTTTCCTCCTTACAAGAGGTTGTGTGCCTTTAGATCATTAGTGGATTAGAAGAATAGTTGCTGAGTTTTTTTGGGAAGCTTAGAGTACAAAGTCTCTGTTAGTTTTTTTTGCCAAATCCTTTCAATCTCATTCGTCATAGGATATTATTTTACACAAGGATCTTGTCTGAATGTCCTTTTTACCCATATGTTTTGGATCATGACAAGGAATTTCATGGAAGCATGTCATCTCTTTGGCTATATGATTGTCATGATTTAGTTTGAAAGTTTAAGTTTGAAAATTAACTGATGATGACGCATAGGAATTTCATGGAAGCATAGGTATTTCTGGGTTATGTTGGTGCTTTTCCAATGGCATTATATTGGTGGTTGTATCCTGTAAAATGTGAATTCAAAAAAAATATATATATATATATAGATACAACGACTGTTTTATGAAAAACAGTCGTTGTATCTCTATTATACAACGACTGTTCTGGAAAAAAAAAAGAGATACAATGACTGTTTTTCATAAAACAGTCGTTGTATCTATTTTTTTTTTTTTACAAAAAAAGTTGAGATACAATTACTGTTTTATTAAAAACAGTCGTTGTATCTCATAAACAATGACTATTTAATAACAGTCATCGTTTCTTGCACTTTCAACGACACTCACATACACGTCCCCTTGAAAACAATCATCTAAAGGGTATAAAAATGGTCGTTAAAAGTTTCCCCTGCAGTAGTGAATATATCATTAGATTATATATCAGTAAAGTAAATTAGTTTGGAGAAAAATTATACATGGAAATATCTAAAGTAATCTATTTATAGTTTCCTTAATCTTCCTAAATTAATCAATTGAGTCATATATTTAAAATAAGAGGAGAGGTTACATAGAAATACTTGATTGATCGCGTGGGAAAAAATCACTTTACCTTACTTTTGTATCAAAAAGAGTGATAAATGAATTATTTTATTACTAAATATGTAATGTCATAAGTTTAAACATTGATATTTTTATGTTTAATTATTTGATTATTTATGTATATTGGGATATAAATAACTTGAGTTAAGGTGTAAAAATACTTTTGAACTCTTAGTAAAAGTGCATCCAGCATCATATACTTTTCAAAAGTGCAAAAATACCAGCACTACTATTAATCACCTTAACATTGTTAGATGACAAAAAATAATCCACAAGCACCAACTAACGGTGCCCATTTGGTTCACAGAATTGGAAGTACTATAATATAATGTAATGCAATTGAATGAAATGTAATGTAATGATGATTACATAATTTGTTTGATTCATTATTAGGGAAAGATGATACATATACATAAAAATATTTGGTTGCATTACATCGAACATGAGAATATATAGGAATAATATAGTAAGTGACAAAATTACCCCTTTCTACAAATATAAAAATGTGCACATTGAGTTCATGATAATTTTTTTCATTCCGTGTAGTATACATGATGGATTCATAGTAATTTTTTAATATTTAATGGTGGAAATATTATACAGTGTATAGATTGGAATCATGTTAATTTTTTAATATTTAATTATGGAAATATTATTTGATGAGATATTTTAATATTTTTTAACAATGGAATATAATTTTTTTAAACTTTGAATGGGCGAATATTTCTTAAATTTCTATATTATTAATTATTTTTTTAATATTTAATGGTGGTAATTAAAATTATTTAATGTTTAACCGCATTTATAGGTGAGCACTTTGGTCAATTTAAAAAATTATAATGGCAATAGTGTCATTTTCACTAGATTACAGAATGTCTGCATTCTCATTCATCAGTCATACCAGTGCAGTCCTAATTACATCAAATGATATAATCAGAATTACAAAATGTAATCCTCTTTACATTACATAAACCTAACCAAAAGATGCAATTGCACTATTACATCAGGATTATATGTAATCCTCTCTTATATAATCAAACAAAACAGGCTAACAATGATTTATTGTTTTTAAAAAATGAAAATTTCTATCCCACCCCCGCACCCCCAACTGAAACTTGTGCGAGCCATTCTCTGCTCCCTCCCCACAATCTAGCAGATCTATGGATGATGTGATGACGACCATGGCTGGTAGACAGCAACTTTGTAGGTTGATGGAGGAAAAGAGGAAGCACGGTGGGTGGATGCGACGGCGAGATAGTGGCCGACGACAACCTTAACCCTAAATAACTTGCTATATTTAAGCTAATAAAATATCTATATATTACTATAACAACAAAAGTTCCACAATAAGAATCTCAATATGTTAAAGGCAGGGGGAAAAGAAAATAAATATTACATTTTATATCAGTAAAACATAATTTTACCAATAATTTTAATTTAAAATTATTCCATAAAATGCTGGGGCGAGAAATTTATCAACATAGTATCCATAAATAAACTCACAAGTATTTTTTTTCAACAAAAAAACTCACAAGTCACTTTTTTATTTATTACATAACTCACAAGTCACTTTAATTATTCATCCATATTTTCTTTTCACAAGTATTTTTATTATTCAAGAAACCATTCTTTGTAACTTAAATTTGTAATCCTAAAATTTTTATATAAACCGATTCTATTTAAGACACTAAAATCGACTTGTCCTAGAAAGAAATATAAAAAGTCTCGGTTTCCAGTCTTATCTTGTGACTCTTGTCGGCAATTTGTTTGATCTACCACAGGCGGGCGCGCAGCTACTGGCTAGTCCTTTGATAACTATTTTACAATTTGGACTTTTCTATAAATATCAAGCAATTATTTGTAACTTTGTACCAAAGTTTTAAAAGCCAGACTGGAAGTCGAGCCGGAAAGGTCAATGGGTCATGGTTCAACCGGTTGGAACGGTCGAGCCGTTCGGTCGGACCGGTGACGTAATAATTAAATTTAAAAATAATATATATTATATATTATAATTAATCTTCAGTCCAATTTCATATAAAGTTAATAAAGTAACAAAATATCATTTAAGGAAGACCATTAAATCAATCATCAACCTAACAATAATAATTTCATGACTTGCCAAATATTTGTGGTTCTTGATTAACCAAGCATGAGTTTCTTGAAAGATATTAGACCATATCACTTAGCTTGAGGATAAACATCATTGCCTTTTTCTTCAAAAGCATTTTTATAAAATAGTTTATAACAAACCAAATTATTAAAATTAGTAACATATAATATACTTGGAAAAAAAATAGTAACATATAATATTAATAAAATAAAATAACATGTCTAAAATTTATATGCCATTTTTAAAATTTTTTTTAGCATCAAATATAAAAAAGATTGCAGAAAAAAAAAATTCCTACTTTTTTATTGGACCGAACGGTTTTTGAAAAACCGGTCCGGTTTCCCGCTCAATAACGGTTGACGGCTCAAAACCGGCTAAACGATAGTTCAAAACGGCTCCTTAAGAAAAACGGCTCAATGCATAAATCCGGCCCGCTTTAATGACCGGCCGACGGTCCAACCAGTCTGACCGCCCGGTCCGGTCCGGTTCTCTAAACAGTGCTTTGTACAATTGCTTGAAAATAAAAGGATAAATTACACTAATTAAAATGTGAGTTCGTCCTTTACATGGAACCGGAAGCGAGCTGACTATTCATATCTTGTTAATGGTATTGCTTTATATTACATATAGAAATATAGACATAATTACAGATATTTTGTGAAGTTCAACTATTTATACTCCCTTCAGTCCTAAATACAGGGGTTAATTGAGGATAAGTTTGTATGACTTTAAATATAAGACATTAATAATCCACTTTATCACTTAAATTTATAATTTCTTTTCCAACGAACATTATTGTTAATATATATTATTGAAGGGGTTTGCATTAATGGCGGTAATGATTAATCAAATGTGATATTTTAAAAAATCAAACACACAATTATTTCAAATCACCAATTTAATTAATGTTATTACAAATACAATTAGAGAACACAATTTCAACTTTGCTTTTGTTTGTTTTTTATTTTATTTTATTTTTTTTTTGTAGAGAGTAGAGACCATAAATAAATGATAGGGCAGTGAAGTGAGCGTAACAAGAGCATCGAAGTGCACCGCTCGCTCTCTCTCTCTCTCCCAAATGATAGGGCAGTGAAGTGTGACCGTAACAAGAGTATCGGAGTGCACTGCGCTCTCTCTCTCTCTCTAACCTAGATATCTTTTCTCTCTGTTGAGCGAAAATAATGTAAAAATACTTAACTAAATTTTAAAATTCTCAAAGATCATACAAATTGTTTTTAGTATTTGAAATTTATTGAAAAATGTGTAAGAAATTGAAGGAAAGTTAAAAAAAACAAAAAGGAGAATGACATTGATGGTATTAGAATTTTAGATATAGGTATATGTTAGAGGTGTCTTTCTATCAAAATAGCTTAAGCTATTTGATAGAAATTCTCTTTTTTTACCATCCGACAGGAATCCAATTTTTCTCTATGTACTTTAATCTCTTTTTTAATAAGGGAGAATTCTATTTAAATCCTGCTTAAATATCACAACCTAAACTTTTAACAAATTCTTAATCAAGCAAAGAGGCCTCATTATGGATTTCTAAATATTATTAGAAGACCAAAATGCCCCTATGGAGTTAAAAAAGAAAATTAAAGATAGGTGTAGACCTGATGTTGGTTTCAATTATTTTTGTTAGATTTAATTGGGATTTTTGTAAAAATACTAGATGATGTAGATGTCTATAAACTCCCAACTCTTTGCCTTTCATATCCTATTCCATAACCTCTCTAATGAATAGTCTTTAGGAGTTTTTATTCCCATAACTCAAAAGTTACACATTGTACACTTATGAGAATTCATTTTGTTTTCATTCTATGTAACTCTTAGTTGAGGTTGGAGGCATATAAATAGAGACTTTGTGATAAGCATCTAAATGAAAAAGATATCACTCCCTCTTTCTATCCAATCCTCTCTTGTTTCTCTTCATCTTTCTTATTACAATCTCTTATATATTTCTCTATTTTCATAATAGGATTTTTTGTTTCATTAAATATTAAGAGTATCATTAAAAAAACCAAAACAAAAATCAAAGCTTGACCATTTTGCTAATCATGTTGGGTCGACCCTTATCAAATTTAGTCAATATATGTGTTAAAAATAGGACACATGGCAATGTGTACTTGGAGAACTTAATATAATGGATATAATTAAGAACTTGATTTAAGTATTGCCTTTTATGGACAAAAAATTAAGTGAAAATGACTTCAAAAGAAGGGAAAATCCCTTAAAAAGAACTTGAAAATCATGAAAAGACAAAAAGGTGCTCTGAATTTCAATAATCCTCCAGAGGTGCTAGTGACTGAACTAGAATTTACAAATTCAGAAAAAAATGACAAATTTGCCCTTACTTATTTTTTTATTAAAAAATGATTACCACCGCCAGCTGATCTCCGTCTGCCTGCCTCACCCTGGGAGCTGGAACTCCGGTGTCTGACTAGGGCTCTTGGGAATATTCAAAGGAATATTCCCTAAAAATTTTCAAAGTGGTGGGGGTAGGGGGTTCAAACCTCTCACCACTTTTCTTCACAAAAAGTGCATAACCATTGGGCCATAATGCCCTTTAATATATATAAAGCAAATATATATATATATATATATATATAGTAATCTTTGATCTATAATTAAGCCTACCAACGAGATCAGATAAGGAATTGCCAAATTGAGATAACACATTAACAAACTCAAATAAGGAATTTGCAACTTTTGTTTTTTAAGAAAAAAATTCACCTACTCTATCGGACCATTCACTAGTTTAGATAAGGAATCTCGAGTTCAGATAAGGAATTAACAAATTGAGATAAGGATTTCGCAACTTTTATTTCAACTAAAACTTCACTTATGCTCTCAAGCCATTTACAAGTTTAGATGAAGAATTCCCAACTTTAGATAAGGAATTAACAACTTGAGACAAGGAATTCACAACTTTTGTTTAAGCAAAAGATTCATTTACGCTCCTAGACCATTCACAAGTTTAGATAAAGAATTGACAAGTCGAGATAAGGAATTCACAACTTTTGCTTAAGATTTACTTCCACTCTCAGGCCATTTACAAGTTTAGATGAACAATTCCTAACTTCAGATAAATAATTGACAACTTGAGATAAGAAATTCACAACTTCAAATAAGGAATTCTTTATCTCAAACAAAAGTTGTGAATTCCTTATATGAAGTTGTGAATTCTTTATCTCAAGTTGTTAATTACTTATATGAAGTTAGGAATTCTTCATCTAAACTTGTGAATGGCTTGAGAGAGCAAGTGAATCTTAAGCAAATGTTATGAATTCCTTATCTGAACTTGTCAATTCTTTATATAAACTAGGGAATTTTTTATCTAAACTTGTGAATGGCCTGAGAGTGCAAGTGAATCTTTTACTTAAATAAAAGTTATCAATTCCTTATCTAAAATTAGGAATTTTTCATTTAAACTTATGAAAGGCCTGAGAGTGTAAGTGAATTTTTAGTTGAAACAAAAGTTGTTAAATCCTATTCTCAATTTGTTAATTCCTCATCTAAACTCGGGAAGTCCTTATCTAAACTAGTGAATGGTTTGATAGAGTAGGTGAATTTTTCCTTTAAAAAAATTAAAGTTGCGAAATCCTTATATGAGCTTGTGAATGTGTTATCTTAATTTGGTAATTCCTTATTTAAACTTGTTAGTGGGCTTGGTTATAGATCAAAGAGTATTATATATATATATTGCGTTATATATATTAAAGGGCATTGTGGCCTGATAGTGATGCACTTTTGTGCATAAAAGTGGTGGGGGGTTCGAACCCCACCCCCACTACTTTGAAAATATTCATGGAATATTCCTTGGAATATTCCCAAGAACCATGGAATATTCTGAGGAATATTCCCACAAGAGCTTGGGCAAGCGGCTGGACGTTGGAGTTCCGGCAGCCGAGGTGCAAGCGGGCTGTCGTTAGGCGGCTGGTAGGGGTAATTACTTTTTGGGTTAATATAACTTTTGGTCCCTGAAATTTGATTCAATTTTGGTTTTAGTTCCTCAAGTTTGAAATCGATGGTTTAGGTCCCTGAAGTTTCACCCAATTTTGGTTTTAGTCCTTCAAGTTTGAAATCAGTGGTTTTAGTCCCCGAAGTTTTACCCGATTTTGGTTTTGGTCCCTCAAGTTTGAAAAGGACTTGGCGACCCGTTTTTGAAACCCAACCCGACCCGAAAAACCAAGTCCTTTTCAAACTTGAGGGATCAAAACCAAAATCGGGTGAAACTTCAGGGACCAAAACCACTGATTTCAAACCTGAGGGACTAAAACCAAAATTGAGTGAAACTTCAGGGACCAAAACCACCGATTTCAAACTTGAGGGACCAAAACCAAAATTGGATCAAACTTCAAGGACCAAAAGTTATATTAACCTTTCGGTCAAAAAAAAAAAAGTTATATTAACCCTTACTTTTTTAATAAAAACATAGGTAAGGGCAAATTGGTCATTTTCCTTTGAATTTTTCAATTCCAGTTTAGTCACTAGCACCTTTGCAGGGTAATTGAAATTCAGAGCACCTTTTTGTCTTTTCATGATTTTCAAATTCTTTTTAAGAGATCGATTTTCCCTCAAAAGAAAGAGTTATCAAATATATTAAAACCAAAGATGTGAATAAAATGTACTCCTTAATCTTATTCCAATCATACAAGATTTGCTTGATAATAAAAAAGGAGAATTGACTTGGTCACATAAAGACTTCTCCTGTTTTGGGTCCGGAGAAGACTTGCTCATTGACTTGAGAATGAAACCAATTTTGAGGCTATTTTTAAGAAATGGATTTAAGAATTACGGATTATATAATAAAAAGTTAAGTCAAACAAATTATTGAAATGAATTTACATAGTTATAGTACATATATTTTGCCGCCAATCACTACTACAAAAAAATGGTTTAGTGGCGTACCTCTTGTGATATTTTTTTTTAAAAAAGCGCCAAAGATACTTATTTCTCTTTTTAAAAACAAAAATATTTGGAAGCTTTGAAGCTTTTCTAGGAAGCGCAAAAGCTTCTTATTAAAAGAAATAAGTAAAAAAATAAAAAATAAACAAATAAAGGGGAAGCTTTGGCTCTTCTTTAGGAAGCGCCAAAGCTTCCTATTAAAAAATAAAAAAGGGGAAGAAGAAGTGACAAAGCTTCCTGATAAAAAATAAATAAATAAAACACAATGGAAGCTTTGACGCTTTCTAAAGAGGCGTCCAAGCTTTCTTTTACTTTTATTTTTTATTTTTTGAAAATGGGAAGCAATGACACTTGTTTGAGAAGTGCCAAAGCTTCCCATTATATTTACAATATCTAAACACACCATCATTATCATCCCTTCATTATCACCCTCTTGCTTCCCATTTCCCAAAACTCTGATCCATTGCTCTCCCACTCTATTGATCCACCAACTTTCCTTATCCATTGTCCCTACTCCTTCCTCGTGCACATTTTTTCAATATTTGGAAACCACTTCCATTATAGAACAAAGCTTCCTCTCCCAATTTTTTTTCTTCATGTCTCGTTGCAGTGCGAAGCTTTATCTCCCACATATTTTTTTCCTTCTTGTCTCAACCTCCTATAGAAACTCCCTAGCTTGTAAGTGTTTATTTTAAAATTTGATCCACGTTTTGTTTTTTTTGTTCCGTTAAAATCTATCATGACTCTTATATGTTTGCTCATAATTTTTATTTTTCAAGTATTTATTTAAAGTTTTAACTCTGTCCTCTTACACTTCCTATACATTGAAGAATGGTGTGAATATATGATCGGACAAGTAGCTAATATTTAGTATGTAGGTTCTTTCTTGCCTATTCTTGTTATATTTATTTACTTTAAAATTAGTTATACATTATAATTATTGTAATAGAATATATTTTATAGTAATTTTATGAATTAATTATTTATTTTGAGTTATTTCATTTTACTATCGTATTGTAAATTGCCTATATATAAAGACTATAAATAGAAGGTTTCATTGAAAGAAAAAATTATGAAAAAATATTTATAAAAAAAAACAAAGAGCCTCCTTTGGCACCACACCTCTTTTGGCATTTGAATCGCCAAAGGATGTGTGTAATACACCTCCTTTGACGTTTCACCATGAAGCACCAAAAAAGGGGTCTCTATTTTTTTTTGGCGCTCCATCATGAAATGCCATAAGCATTTTGGGAAACGAGTGTCTCCATTGATCCCCCTCTCCATTTAATGTTTCAACCATTAGATCAGCCATTAATGGTTGAGATTTAATGATAGATGTAAAAATATTATTATAATTTTAAATCTAATAAAAATCTATCATTAAATCTCAGCCATTAAAGGTTGATCTGATGGTTGAGATATTAAATGGAGAGTAAATAGGGAGAGAGAGGTCAATGGAGACACTCCTCTCCCAAGAGTTTTGGTTCCCTCACTTGATTTTTCTTTTTGTTTCTAATTCTCTAGGCCATTTGAATTTCCCAAATAATATGAAATTGTAGTAAAAATGTCAGCAACAAAATTACAAGTGGCCAAGTTACTCTATTAATTAATTAGATAGTAAAAAAGCCATGAGGCTCCAACATATTAATTTAAGAATTACATATTTCTCACACTCAAAAGCACATAGAATTAAGCAAATGAATTAATTAGCATTTCAATTAGAACACCAAAAATATTATCATTTGAGAATGAAGGAGCGATTACCTTTTCAAAATTGCTAGTAATTTCATTTTGAGTGATGTTATACATATAAAGTATAACATAATATCCACATTCAGTGTTGCCAGGTTGTCGAGGGCACTTTGAATCAAAGGCATGCAATTGGTTGTTAAAATCAATAAAGGTATGTCTAAAACGACCGTCAATGAAACAATTAGAATCGAAACTACTTACTATCAGATAAATCCACTTTTTCTTTTTAACTACATAATTTGCTGAGCGTAAGTCAAAGTCCAGATAAAGACAACTGGATAATTTTTTATTCAGATGAATGTCTGATTGTCAACAAGAAGGACTTACAACTTGATAAGAAAAATGTCAAGGCAAAGCTCAGAGCAAAAAGGGAAGGTAACTGCTATACACTTGATATCAATAGAAATAATTCAGAAAATTGTTTTCTGAGTAATGCCGATGAAAGTTGGTTGTGGCATAAGAGACTAGCTCATGTCAACATGTACCAACTAGGCAAACTACTCAAAAAGGATTTAGTTCTTGGATTACCCAAAGTAAGTTTTAAAAACGATTTGATTTGTGATGCATGTCAAAAAGGTAAACAAACTAAATCATTTTTCAAATCAAAAAATGAGATTACTACAAATCGACCACTTCAATTGATACATATGGATTTAGTTGGTCCAGCAAGAGTTAAAAGCCTTGGTGGCAACTTATATTCATTGGTCATCGTTGATGATTTCTCTAGATTTACATGGACTATTTTTCAGTCATCAAAGGATGAAACCTTTGCAGAATTCATTATTTTTGCCAAGAAAGTACAAAATGAGAAAGGTATGTCCATTGCAGGTATCAGGACAGGTCACGGTGGAGATTTTGAAAATCAAGCCTTTGAAGAATGTTGTGATACTAATGGCATTGATCACAATTTCTATGCTCCAAGGACATCACAACAAAACGGAGTTGTAGAACGTAAGAATAGAGTGCTCATTGAAATGGCTAGAGCAATGCTAAATGAAAAGAACGTATCTCAAGTTTTCTGGGTCGATGCAATGAGCACAGCATGCTATGTTTCAAACAAAGCCTATATTAGAATAAAACTTGGAAAGACACTATAGGAGCTATACAAAGGCAACACGAATGACTGGCAGGCTGTTGCGTGAAGAAATTTAAACAAAATAAGAAGGAAAGTCAAAAGTTACTGAAAAGATAAGACAAATTAGACAAAAGCATTATTATGAACAGTAGTTATGATCTTGGCTCATATCTTCCTCTGGTTTTACGTCCAGTAACGGCTTAAATGCTTTATATAAATCAAGGATTTGCTTCCCATCCAGTTTTCTTAGAAACTGGTAACAAGGTCTTTTAGTGTCATATTCCTAAGACAATAGTACTCTTTTTCTTTGTGGGAAATATCCATTAAATGGAGAAGAATACGATGAACATCACCACTCAGATGCGTCTCAAGAGTTTGAATGATATCTTCCAATGACTCCTTACTTAGTCCATCCTTTATGAATTTAATTTTATCTTCTTGATTTATAGAAACCATACCTTTGCTCTTATAGCGCTGATCACATGTCCACCTTGCACATTTATGCCAGACTTGTATTCTTTTAGCTCTTCTCTTTTTGGAGTAAGAATTTCTTTCCATTCCTGGCATAGGTTTACTAATTGACTTATGAATCTCACCTACTAAACATACCTTAGCTTCAATAATTCAGCATATGTCCTCAGGAAGGCACAAACGCTTGAATATCTTCATCCTTTCATGTTGACAACTATAGATCTTCCTGAGCACATCTTTTGGAAGAGTGGGGAACCTGCACTTAAGCTTTACAAGAGATTCCTTCATATTAACTTCAAATGAAAATAATGAAAACTAAAATTCTCAATGCAGTGCAATGTGTTTCAGCGAGTAAGAAAGAAAAATGATCAAGGAATAGAAGTTTTGGGTTACCTACCAAATAGCCGCCTTTCTTTAATGTCTTTAGCTAGACAAAAACCAAACCAAATGTTTTTATTTTTTTAATTTATATTTTTCTTTTTTTGTTTTTTGTTCTAGAAGGAGGGCTTACCTGTTGGTTCCTCAAATGTGATGATAGTTTCCAAAGTGTTGAGTGCATTGTCATTGTACTCTTTGAATGTTCTTGATTGTAACCACCAAAATGAAATACATCATCAGGGGCTACCAGAAGTCCTTCACAATCACAACAAAAAATCCAACCAAACCTTGGATTGCCTCCCAAGCAGCGCTAAATTTATAGTCTTCAGCCAGACTTCCCAAACACAAACTACTAATCAAAAGCATCAAACACCATGATTACCTTGTCTTCACTTCTTTGCAAGCAACAATAGTCCAAACACAAGAAATGATCATTCAAAGTAATTAATTATACATCTTCAATCATAGACAATTTTAGAGTATAATTATTTACTGAATTCAAATAAAGCACAATATGCATATATTTGCAAACAGATTTAAGAGCATCCAAAATTTTAGAGCATCCCACAAAATCCACTTGACTCTCATCAATAAGAGTCAACACTTTAATAGGAGAGACATGAACAATAGTTGTTGGAACATCCACGTTAGTTTCAATATAAAAATGATAGGAATTAGGTTCCACAATTGGAATCTCTTCTAGACTACACCCACTAATCTCTCCAAAAGTGATTTTAAGTTCCTTATCACATTTCACAAGAGCTAAAGTTTTATCCACTTCCACATCCTCAACTTCCCCATAATAATCATCATCAATACAAGAAGTTGTCATCATGCTTAAAGAATTATCTTGCCTTATAGTCTAAAGTGATGAAATAATTTGACTCACATATATTCTAATATTTTGGACACTTGACTCAATACTAGTGACAAGTTCCTTGTGCTCTCTACTAAATCTCTTTGTTGATTCCACACACTCCTCACATAATCTTTCTAAATTAGATTTTTCCTTATGCTCAAGGGTGTGTTCTTCAATATGTGGATAAGGGTAGAAAGGATGATTAGGACAATACCTGACATATGGATCCAAAGACTCTTGTTGTTCTAAAATTCCACCAGGATGAAATAAATGATCAAAACAAGTTTGGTTCATAGTGAAATCATCTGTCACATAATGATTGGTAGTGTTATATGGATAATGCTCATAGGAATGATACTCTCCACAATAAGCACAAGAAAGACACTTATAAGGAGAAGAATTTTCAATCCAACCAGTATTTATATTTTCTTGACTCATTCCATCTACATGCATTCCTAAAAAAGAATCAAGACATGACAATTTATCATTCATGAACCAAAAGAATGCTATGAATAATCCATTTTTTTAATTTTTTTTTTGAAATTTTAACATGAAGACTAAATTAGTATTAAAATTACTTGTTATTGATATTAATGATAACAATCCCCAGCAACATATTAATGATAACAATCCCCAGCAACAGTGCCAAAAACTTGTTACGAGTGTAAATGGTCTATTAAATAGTGCAAGTATACATTGTCGTAATCAAGTAATACAGAAGCAAGTAGAGTATCATTCCTATGAGGATTGATCACTAAGTACCAAAATGGGTAATTTTAATTTTATTTAGTCAATCGATTAGTTGGTGATTGAGAGTGCAAAATAAAAGATGATTAAATATGAGTGCAAATAATATGAAAGCAACTATAAGAAAAAGCCCTAAGGGTCAGATTTCACTTAATAAATTTTGGGTTAAATCACTTATCTATTATAGCGCAATGTATTCCACATGATTAATAGTCAAGTTTCCCTAATTTAATTACTAGCCTCTTCCAAGGTCAAGCAATTCTATAATTAATTGCTAATCCAATATATTCCTATATGAATTGAAGTAATTAATTATGCATTAAGATTTATGAAAATCAGTAAGACAACACAACTCATATGAATATATTCCTATTTCATATGCAAGTTATGATTTTAATTATAGGATCTATACACATGCATCTCCTTCCGGTCTCAACATACATATTGAAATCATTCAAAAGGTGGCCAATCAATTGAAAGCATTAAGAACAATAATTAAAACTCAATCATGAAGGAGAAATTTAAACTAGATTTAACAAGCTAAGATTTAATCCATCATTAGTAAGTTATGTCATCACCATAGGAAAATGAAAGTTCAGCACATGATGAAATTAAAAAATAAAATAAAATAAATTGAAAATTTCATAAACATTGCAATAAACGTAATTATTAAACTCTAAAACATAAAAAGACAACCACAAGATGTGTGAAAATGGAAAAATCTAGCCTTCCATATTGGAGGTAAAACCTTCCATGTAGGTGACAACCTAAGCCATCTATAAAGGAGAACTACCTAAGCCTTCCATGCAGGAGGTAAAACCTTCCATGTAGGAGGCATGCAAGAAACAAATACAATACATGAAATTAACTCTAAAATGATGGTGTTTGTGGAGAAGAGAGGAGAGTAATGGATATGAAATTATGTGTGGCACATGTGAGGGAGTGGATGACTATATATAGGGAAGAATGGAGTAGGTGAAATGGAAGATGAAGTGATGGGTGAAGTGGTAGGTGGAATGGTAGCTAAAATGGTAGGTGGAACTGTAGCTGGAATTTCATATTCTAATCTTCATGAAAGCTGCAGCTCTGGATCTTAGCTTGAAGATGCAAGTGGAAACTCCTCATTTCAATAGTTATAGCTCCAGTTATGATCAAATCACATTATCAACTTCCAAGCAAAATTCGAAACTCTTGGAAATAGAACTAGGTTTTGGTCTCAACATAAAATTTGTAGAGCTCTTTTTTAGCTTTTTATCCATATAAAGAATATCCCAATCAGACATCTAGAGTTCTAGATATTGCCTGAAAGCTGAAACAATGTCTGATTTAGTATTTTTTAAGAAATTCTATTTTATACCAAAATCATTATTTATTTATCAATTACACACAAATTTATTAAATTGATCTCAAATATCATCCATAAAATCATCATACAAAGGAAAATAAATATGCAAATATTTTACTTATCAATTATGAATTGTCTCATTTTTACACCACATACTTATTGTAACATATCATCTGAATATATATATATATATATATTGTAGAAAAATCACCAGTCATCACTTCACTTTTTCACCCCACTTATAGCTTGGTTTTGTTTCTATGGAATTTTCCACTTCCATTTGGGCGATAAATCTGCCTATAGAATACTGGGGGGGGGGGGGTTGAAGGTATTTTTAAGATGATCCATCTTTGCGTTAAATAAGGAAAAGTTATTGCTTATATGTAATGGAATCTTATTACAGTTAGAAAGAAAAAGATGCTTTAATTTTGTTTGTGTTGTGGATAAATAACTTATATGAACAGGGCATCTTTGCATTTTAATGGAATCTTATTATGGTTAGAAAGAAAAGACTGATTTAATTTGGTTTGTGTGTTGGATAAATAGCTGATATGATTAGGGCATTTCTGCATTTTAATATGATGATGAGAATTTTTTCACAAGGTATTGTAGACTTCTGAATGAATACTCTATTGGTCAAAATAAAAAAAAAATATAAATACTCTTACATCTTTGCTTAAACTTTTAATTATATCTTGTCCTTGATATTTTTCAAGCTGTTAGTAGACTTAGACTATGACGTTTGCCTTTATACAAGACCAATATGATTCTTTGAGATGATAATGATGCTGCTGATTACAAAGTTTGCTAGTTGTAGGAACATAGAGGAGGTTATTACAAAGTTTGCACAACTAACTCTACAGGAAAGGGCAAAGAGGTATAATTAAAATCCTTTCTTATGTAACAAATTCTTATGCCTTTTTATCTAAGTAGCACAAGATCATGATTAATGTTTTCAATTGGATTGGAACAAGAAGTTGGAGAGTCTTGAAGTAAGTTGGGTCTTTTAAACAGTACAAGATTATGATTGATGCCTTATTGTATTACTCTTTAGAAATATACTTTTTTATTTTAGGCACTAAAGAAAACATTTAAGAAGTTAGACCATGATGTAAATGTTCAAGAATTTATGGGTACAAGGTATTCCACGCTGACACTAATTTATTGATTTCCTGTGAATTGATTTAACTTTTCTGCCAGTAAGCTGAGATGCTGAAATGTCATTCACACAGCACGCAAACTATTGAGGTACTCAAGTCAAACAACGTCAATTATTTTTTTCCCCGTCCCCTTTCCCTTCATGTTAGACCTATCACTCAAGTGCATTGTGTAGGACCTAAAGAATAACGCCACTTTTTTACAGAGGATTATGTTGATATAATTGAGGTTAGTAAATTATAACTTTTTTTGTGGTTACAAGTAAGAAAACAGGAAAATGAAAAAGTTATACAAGTTTCCATTGCAAGCTTGAGAATTTGAAGTCGCCATTACAAGTAGCAGAGGAGATCAAACTATTATTCTCTCATCCTTGTATTGTTCCAATTTATTCATTTTCATGCTGTTGGATTTTACAAAAGAAGGCATCATGCTACTTTGGATGCAGCACTTGATTGAGTTTTGTTGTTTCTGAAGTTGTAGTCAGACTCTTGGCCACAGGTTTCGTGGTATATGTTTTGTCTTTTATTTTGTAGCTCCCTTAAAACTCAAGAGAGCATCATATGAAAAAAGCAACAACAAAAAAAAGCTGGAAACAGAATGGGAGAGCCATTACATAGAGACGTTAAATCTCTCTCCCTACTCTACCATCATGAAGTTGTGAGGTGTTAGGCCTTCTCTTCTTGTACTTGGTTTTTGAGGAATGGCTTATTGATTGGTTATTATTGTTGTGTTAATTTGAGTGGTCAAATTCATCTTAGTGGTTGCATACCATCCTTTATTTTATATTTATTTATATTGTTACAAGTGTAAATGATCTATTAAATAGTACAAGTGTACACTGTTATAATTAAGTAATACAGAAGTGAGTAAAGTATCAATCCCACAAGGATTGATCACTAAGTACCAAAATAGGTAATTTTAATTATATTCAGTCGATCAATTAGTTGGTGATTGAGAAAATAAAATAAAATGATTAAATATGAGTGCAAATAATATGAAAGTACATATGAGAAAAGCCATAGGGTTTAGATTTCACTTAATAAATTTTGGATTGAATCACTTATCTATTTTAGTCCAATATATTCCACATGATTGATAGTCGAGTTTCCCTAATTTAATTACTAGTCTCTTTCAAGGTCAAACAATTCTATAATTAATTGCTAATCCAATAGATTCCTATATGAATTTAAGCAAATAATTATGCATTAAGATTTATGGAACTCAATAAGATTATACAACTCATATAGATATATTCATATTTCATATACAAGTAATGGTTTTAATTATAGTATCTACACACATATATCTCCTTCCAGTCTCAACATACATATTTAAAGCATTTAAAAGATGGCCAATCAATTGAAAGCATCAAGCACAATAATTAAAACTCAATCATGAATGAAAAATTAAAATTGGATTTAATAAGTTCAGATTTAATCCATCATTTGTAAGCTACATCATCACCTTAGGAAAATAGAAATTTAGCTCATGGTTAAATTAAAAATAAAACCAAAATAAATTGAAAACTTCATAAATACTTCATAAAACTTGAATGAAAACTTCACAAATACTGCATAAAACTTGAATATTAAATTCTAAACCATAAATATTCAACCAAAAATGCATAAAAAATAAAGAAATCTAGCCTTCCTTTTAGGAGGTAAAACCTTCCATGTAGGTGGTAACCTATACATCTATAAAGGAGGACTACCCATACCATCTATATAGGAGGTCTACGTAAGCCTTTCAAGATGGAGGCATACGAAAAGTAATAATAATAAGCATGAAAATAATTCTACAATCTTTACAAGCAACACCTCACTCTCTATCCTAGCTTTCCTTCTTTAGTTAGAGAATGATGCTCTCCCTCTAGCTTCATGAGTATGCCTATTTATTGGCTCCAAATCATAATGGTGCTGTTTGACAAATTTGCTCTCCATATCCCACCTTCATCTTTTCATGCCTCCTCTTTTGACTTTTGAGATCAACATCTTCAAATTGATTTCACCATACCTAATTGATGTAACAACACAAACTCTTTTTTTATTTATTTATTATATTTATATATTATTTTAAATGTGCATGGCTTTCAAAAGGAAAGTAAGGAAATATTTACCAATTACACTCAAATTCCTTACATCAAGTTCAAATATTGTCCACAAAATCATCATATAAGGGAAAATAAATATGTAAAAATTTTACTTATCATATATCTTCTAACTTGTTGTATGCATTATTTTCTTGAATAGGATCATTACATGAAGATCAAGGCATCTAGAAGTTGTAATACAAATTCTCCAAGTGATGTGCAATCAAATCAGCTAGATGAAGAAGAAATGAACCTATATTTGGAGGCTACAGGTGGTAAGAACAAGAAGGGTTGCATATTTGGCTTAGCATATAAGGCCAAAATGTTGATTCCTCTACGCATTCTTATAGGTCTTCTCCTCCTTCCATCAACACAATGCTCCAACTTGATCTTGAAAATGTTGTCACAAAGCTTAGACAGGAGAATCACAATCTTAAGCAACAAAATGAAATTATCTCAACTAGGTTGGAAGCACTTGAGCAAAAAATCTTTAGGGCGGTCAACAATTCAAACCCTGAAGCTCATAATGCTGATGATAGCCCACCATAAGATAGGGTGGTTACTAGGTTATTTGACTACATTAAATATTTATGTGGTTGTTTGATATATTATATACATTTTCACTTTAGTACTTTTGTTGCTTTGTAGTTGTTAACTTACTATCATTTTAGAATTTGATTTGAATTTATTTTTATTTGCAATCAATTTGATTCCACTTTCATTTCTTTAACCATTATACACTACTACAGAATCATGATATAACCACCCCAATAGACGTCCCAATTTTAAAATTGGGTGATTAAAAAGGAAGGCGGTGGCATTTTTGTAATTATCTATATGTAGGCAAACCTTTAGACATCCCAAATTTGAATTTAGGACGTCTAAAGTGGTTTATGGCGTGAATTTAAATTTTTTTAAGTGACAAGGACTGGGTTTAGACATCTCAAATCTATTTGGGAAGCCTAAAGTCCTACTTTAGGTGTCCCAAATGGATTTAGGACGTCTAAAACTGGGACTTTAGGTGTCCCAAATGCCATTTGGGATGCCTAAACTCATCTTTAGGCGTCCTTGGACACATGTCTGACACTTGTCTGACATGCGTCCTCACACACACACACACACCCCACCTTTACTTTTTGACCATCTCCTTCCTTCTTCATTCATTTTAGTTCCTCCATCGGTGTTCTGGGCATTCCTCCTCCTCCTCCCTTCTTCTTGTTGTCTTCCTCAACTATTCCTCCTCCCTTCTTTGTCTTCTTCACAACTAGTCCTCTCCTCCCTTCTTCTTCAACTTTACTCTTCCTTCTCCTCCCTTCTTTGTCACATGTCCTCTATCCTGTGCCTCTCTGATTCACTTCCTCACTCAGAACCCCTTCTTGTTGCTGCGTATTCAATAGCTACGGATTCTGAAGAAATCAAAACAAGATTAAACAAGAAGAAGAAGATTCAAGCAAGGCACACACCATTGTGACGCCCTCCACCTCCTTCCTTCCATTATGAAGCATGTAGGCTCCCCCCTCTAGTCAGTTTTTTTTTTAAAAAAAATATGAATTTACTTGAATTAAATTTAAACTTGCAATGTGAAATTATTTTATATGATTTTAGTTATTGGAGTGATTTTATCTTGTGACTGAATTTTTTTGTGTTTTTTGGCCAGAACCATAGAATCATTGTTAGCTAGTAGTTATGCAACAATATATTGTTTGGAGCTTGAAAATGTTTGTTTTATATGTATAGATCTTGGAAATTGAGAGGGGAAAAACGTATGTATATCATTATACATAAATGAAGCTATTGATTGATTTTGATGAAATGAACAACAATTAAGCATAGTAATTTTTGTTTGTTTAAATATGGTTGGTTTTATTTTTTTAAGATTAGATTAGTATGATTATTATTAGTGTAGTGGTGAAAATCTTATTTTAAGATAAAGTGATTAATAAGATAAAGACGCTGATCATTAATAAATATATAATTGATTATTAAGAAACACAATATACTTAATAAATAGATTGAAATATATTCTATTAATCCTTCTCTTCAAATTATTATAAGTTCTTTATGTCCTAGAATAGAAAAAATATTGAATATTTATTTGAAGTTCTATATTATTTTCTACATTCATAGGAGAATTATATTATTAATAGCTAAGAATACAGAGCTAATAACTAAGGTAGGGTTGCTTGAAATGTTGGGATGTCTTACTTTTAAGGGAAAATGTTGTTGAAAGTTTTTTTGAATAAAGTGAAAAAAGGCAATCCCATCCTATATCATTGACAATTGTACTAAACATGTGAGTGTTATTGGAAATGGCTTAGGTAGTAACAAAATGGATCACAATTAGATGAATGATTTGAGAACTAGTAAAGAATATGAGAATGGGGTGGGAGAATTTATTGAATTCGCTAAAAAGAATGCTCCAGCAAAAAATGGGAAGTATTTTTATCCTTGTGTGAATTATTTAAATGAGAGTCGACGGGATGTTGAGATTATAAAGGATCACCTACTTTGTGATGGAATAAATCTGTGATACATAAGGTGGATATGGCATGGTGAGGAAGTAACCTTGCCCGTTGCATAAAAAGGAAGATGTGGATGTCAAAGATGAAGATAGAATAGAGAAAATGATTCACGATGTTGAGGTAGAATCCTTTGCGCAGTTACAGGAGTATGACAACCTGCAGAGTAATGCAAATACACCATTGTATCCTGGGAGTAAGTACACGCAACTGATAGGAATATTGCATTTGGTTAACTTAAAGGCAACTTGTGGGTGGACCGATAGTAGTTTTACATTGCTGCTTGAACTATTATGTGATATGTGTCCAGAGGATAATGTACTTCTAAATCGTATGTATGAGGCCAAGAAAATCCTATCTACTATGGGTATGGAGTATTAAAAGATACATGATTACCCTAATGACAGCGTACTATACAGAAATGAGTATGGAGGTCTTAGTGAGTATCCTAAGTGTAAAATTGCACGATATAAAGTGAAAAAAGATGGTGGTTGTGGCGATGTGACAACTAAAAGGCAACCTTTAAAGGTTATGTGGTATCTTCCAATAATACCACGTTTTAAATGTTTGTTTGCGACTGCAACAAAAGTGACGATGTTGAGATGGCACTCTGATGAGAGAATATCTGATAGGAAATATTTTTGGCACCTAGCTGACTCTCCACAATGGCAAAAAAATAGATGAAATGTTCCCTCAATTTGGCAGCGAGCCGAGAAACCTTCAACTTGGGCTTTGTACAGACGGCAACAATCCGTGTGGAACTCTTACTAGCACACATAGTGCGTGGCCGGTTCTCTTTGTAATATACAACTTGCCTCCCTGGCTATATATTAAACGCAAGTATATGATGCTTTCTATGATGATTTCTAGACCAAAACAACCAGGGAATGATATTGATGTCTACTTGGCGCCTTTGATTGAGGACTTGAAGAAGTTGTGGGAGGAAGGCGTAGATGTGTTTAATGTGTATAAGAAGAAGTCCTTCAAGCTACGTGCAATGATTTTCGTAATGATAAACGACTTTCCTGAGTACAGAAACTTGTCAGGGTATAGCGTGAAGGGTCATAATGCATGCCAAATATGTGAAGCAGACACACACTTCCATCAACTAAAGCATAGAAGAAAAACTTTCTACCTTGGCCACAGGAGGTTTCTTCATCGGTTCCACCCGTATTGTAGGCTAAGAAAGCGTTTTAACGGCTTACCGGAGCATGGAATGGCTCCAAAGTCATTAACTGGGGAGGAAGTTTACAGTCAAGTGGAACGTATCAATGTCACTTTTGGTAAGAATTAAAGGACTGTGGGTGAGAAGAACATATAGAAGAAGAGATCCATTTTCTTTGATCTTTCATATTGGCGTTCGCTTGACGTGAGACACAGTATTGATGTGATATATGTGGAGAAGAACATTTGTGATAGCCTTATCAATAGGTTTTTGCACATACCAGGGAAGACTAACGATGAGATTAGTTCGAGATTAGACCTTGTTGATATAGGAATAAGAGAACGGTTACATCCATAACTAAGAGATGATAGTAGGAGGGCATACATAGAGCCAACAGCGCATATACTATCAAAAGAAGAGAAAAGAAGTTTGTGTGGGTGTTTGCATGAAATTAAGGTACCACAAGGGTATTCCTCGAATATGAGAAGATGTGTCTCAATGGACAATTTGAAGTTAGTGGGAATGAAGTCCCATGATTATCATGTGTTGATGCAACAACTACTACCAGTAGCTATTAGAGGCATAATGAAAGATGAAATATGAACCACTGTAACAAGATTGTGCGCTTTCTTCAATGCTATCTGTAACAAAGTTATTGACACTGAAAAGTTAGATGAACTAGAAAATGAGGGTTACATTATTTTGTCACAACTAGAGATGCATTTTCCTCCTTTATTTTTCGATATAATGGTGCATTTGGTAGTTCAATTGGTAAGGGAGGTAAGGCTCTGCGGTCCATTTTACCTAAGGTGGATGTACCCTTTCGAGCGATACATAAAGATCTTAAAAGGGTATTCTAAAAATCCTTATCGACCAGAAGCCTCAATAGTAGAGAGATATATAGTTAAGGAGGCTATGGAGTTTTGTAAAGATTATATGCCAGGGAAGAATGAACAATCTCGGCATAAAGAGGGGAGAAGCAAGGGAATACCAGGACTGAAAGTAAAGAATGTTCCTCGTGAAGAGGTGTTGCAAGCCCACTTGTATATCCTGAATAATATGGAAGAAGTTCAACTTATATAGATGAACACAGAAAGACTTTGAAGAACAAGAATCCAAGGAAGAATGACATGCAAATTGCTATTGAGCAAAAGAAGACATTTATGCAGTGGTTCAAGGAAAAGGTTTCACACGAGACTGGTGTGTCTGAGACAATCGAGTGGCTAGCTTGGGGGCCTTCGTTTCAAGTCATTACTTGGACCAGTTATGATATAAATGGCTATTATTTCTATACAAAAGAGCAAGATGACAGAAGTACCATGCAAAATAGTGGGGTCATGGTAGAACCTGAAGCTATGCAATTTTCCAGTTCGAGAGACAAAAACCCCATATTAGCTTCTATGGCCTATTATAGAGTTATAGAAGAAATATGGGAGATTACATACAACAAGTTCAAAGTTGCTTTATTCAAATGTAAGTGGGTTAGCAATAATGTTGTGGTAATAGATAAACAATTTGGATTTGTCTCAGTCGATCTTCGAAGAGTTGGCTATAGAGATGAGCTCTTCATTCTAGCAAGCCAGGTGAAACAAGTGTTTTATGTCACCAATCCTGCGAGTAAAAACATGTCCATTGTCCTTAAAAGTAAAAAATAGAAGTATGGTGATCCGACCTTCAACCTTGATGGCACACTACCTTTCACAATAACTCCACCTCGAACAAATGAAGTAGAATTGGTAGATGATGACGAATATGTTGTAAGAAAGGACCATAGTGAAGGAATATGGGAAACAATATAGAGTAAGACCTTAATTTATAAACGAGAACTATGTGTTTTTTTGTTTTACTCCTGCTTAGTTTATTTTATTTTTATTTCAATTTATTTACATTTCTGATGATGCTTTTTGTGTTAACAGGAATATGGACAACTCTAGTGAAACAAATCAAAGTGTTAGGGATGACGAAAGGCATAGAGATGATGAAAGCCCTAGCGATGACGAAAGGCCTAGAGATGAACCCGTTACAAGAAGGAGGGTTAGAGGCTATACAAAGATGGGAGCATTGGTTACACGTCATGAACATCAACAAGAGAGGCTGCATATAGACTTCGATGACAATCTGAATCCAGTTGGTCCTGAGGAAGACCATTTCATTAGCTACGTAGGGTTTTTGGGTCGAAGCAAAGTGCGCTTTACCTACGATAATTGGATATTGGTTCCCTCAAAAACGAAAGACATGATTTGGCAGCAACTTTTGGCATATAAGTTTTGATACATCTATGATAATTGTAGTTTTATTCCTATTATTTCAAATATAATTATCTTATGTTTTACCTTGCAGCAAGCATACGATGTCCCAGACACCAGGAAGATGTACAAGCACTAGATAGATGAGGTTCGGATAGGATGGAAAGGTTACAAGAACAAGCTAACAGCAAGGTACATTCGAGGGGCCTAGAGGGATGAGGATCTATGTCAACATTATTCGTATTTGACTCCAGAGGACTGGAGGTTGTTTGTGGCATCACGGGCAGATCCTGAGTTTTTGATAAGATTTTAATCATCATAATATAGAGCTTTTAATTTTCATATACTTGATACTGTTGATTTATTTTTTATTGTTTTTCATTTATAGGCATTAAGTGCAGCAAATACATAGAGGCAAGAAGAAAATAATATCAACATTACATGTCTCGTGGTGGATATCAGAAGCTTGAGCAACAAATAATGCAAGAAGAGGTATAGAAAATGAAGGAAGCAATGGAATTTGATCCTAACGTTGTTATCCAGGCCCCGGCACCTCCTCCACATCACAAAAAATGGAAAGCAGGGAGGATTAAGGGTGGGAAGTACATAAATCCAGTTGTTGCTGAGGTTACTGCAAGGATTGTAAGTAGTTATACCATAGTACCTAATTTTTTGCATATCAAGATTGGTTTCGATACATTTACGATAAATTGTATGCTACAGGATAAACTGGAAGATCATAGTAGCCAAGGTTCGTTCAATCCAAGTAGACGGATGGACATCTTGTCAATGGCTATTGGAAAGGCAGATAACCCTGGCCGTGTTCGAGGAGAGATACAGGGAGTTAGTGCCACGAGGTATTTTGGACGAGACTCACATTATTTGTCACAAGATGGATCTAGTAAGGACCTTGTGGCCAAGTTTCAAGAGGACCTCGAATAAGAGCTCGAGGCCAACCTTCGCGACAAGCTCTGACAAGAGTTGTTGTCAGAGCTTCAACTTGAAATAGCAAAGATGTTCGAAGTGCAAAGGGCAAGGGACGAGCATGGAACTCAAGAATCACCGGCCTTCAATAGCACTAAAAGAAGTTACAACCCTCTGGAGGAACCACTTGGCGACCCTTCTCCCACTCCAGCATCAGGAGACCCTTCCACCCTCTATTTGGAGGATCCACTGTTGCGTGTTGTTACCGTTGCTCTTGTTCACACACGTGCTACCACCCACCATCATTAGCAAATTCTGGAGGATTTTTGTAGGGTGAATGTGATGAGTGTTAGAAAGGGGGATACGATCTTCGTAGGGTGAATGTGATGAGTGTTAGAAGGTACAACCATCCCAGTTCCTGATCCAGAGTTTAGCACGTTAGGACAGGTGATACAATCTTTCATTCTTTGGCCTCAAAATCTTATTGGTTCAGAGGCAACACCTCCAATGGTAGGCATTACCTTACTATTACTGAAAATATGTTGGCATCCTAATAACAATTTGTTTTTTGATGTTCTAAAAGGATGACGAAGATGTGAGGAAATGGCCCTACTTAGCACAGCTGCAACAGATCTACAAGGGCATTAAACAAGTTAACTTGAAGATGCCTCAAGGGATTATGGGCCTTACATTGGAGTATCCCTACACGATTGACAATGCATATCTGAAGTAGTTTATCAGGTTGGAGGAGATAAATGCAGGCTGGGTGAAATTTGCAATCCGGTAAGCTTTTTTTCAATTTTCCCATAGAATTCGTTTACTGGTTTTTTTATTTCATACATTCAATAATTCATTCCTTATTTTAATTCTATTATATCATCTTCCACGGTCTCTACACAAGCATGGAAAGACGAGATTGGTATGGATTCTTATGCCTTGTGAATACAACAGGGGATACCAATACTGTGGCGCATAGGACTCACTATGTGGGCTACGCAATGGGAGAGATTAAACTTCGTTGTTATCTAGCACCTATTGTTCAATGGTTCGTATTTTCATTTTGTCAATTTAAGATGTTTAATAAATAATTGCCTTGTCATCTAACTTCATTTTAATCTGCACATGTTGTTATAGTTACCACTGGAGTTTGTGTGTTATATGTCCTCGCCGCAACCTAGTCTATTCGTTTGATCCCTTGCATAAAAGGCCAGACAAAGATACAAAATCCATCTTTGACACATAAGTTATTTTGTTTGTATTTTATTGACTCTTAAAAAAATGAATAGTTCTAATTTCTGTTGATTTTGATTTTCATGATAGTGCTTGTCAAACATTTAGAGTCCTAAGGGGATCACGCGAGGGTACAGTTGTTAAAAAGACAAAGTGGATTTATCCGATAGTAAGTAGTTTCGATTCTAATTGTTTCATTGACGATCGTTTTAGACATACCTTTATTGATTTTAACAACCAATTGCATGCCTTTGATTCAAAGTGCCCTCGACAACCTGGCAACACTGAATGCGGATATTATGTTATACTTTATATGTATAACATCACTCAAAGTGAAATTACTAGCAATTTTGAAAAGGTAATCGTTCCTTCATTCTCAAATGATAATATTTTTGGTGTTCTAATTGAAATGCTAATTAATTCATTTGCTTAATTCATTTCATCAAAGCTTATTTTCTAATTTTCAGATTTTTGATAATGAAGATGCCTACCTACGTGAAGACCTTAATTTGATTAGAGACCTTTTAGCTGGACATCTTCTTCAAAATATAGAGCAGTAAACTTTTTATTTATGTCAGTTTGTAGTTATGTGATGACAGTGTTTTTGACACTTTCTGATTGTTATTGTACATGTATATAGTAGTAGGTTGTATGAGTTGATATTGTATGTATATGTAGTAAAGATTGTAGTGTTGGATATTCTTACAATTGTGTAATGGATATTGTGGTTTATGAATCCATTTTCTATTCTGTTTCTGCAGTTTGAAATTGTTGGGTAATGCAGAATGTAATTAATCATTTTTAAAAAACAAATGCAAACCTTTTAACGTCCAAAATCTCAATTTGGGACGTCTAAAGTCCCCCCATGGAGGACTTTAAAGGTCCCAAATTGAGATTTGGGACTTTAGGTGAGGACTTTAGACATTCCAAATTGAGAATTGGGACGTCTAAAGTCTCACCTTAGACATCCCATCATTTTGGGACGTCTTTTCTTAAAACATACTATGCCTCCCACATAAACGTCCCTCAGTTTTTGGACGTTAAAAGTGCCAAAATAGGGACATTAAAACCCCTTTTTGTAGTAGTGATAGGCTATTAAGGTTGATTTACCTTTAAATTCAAATTAACAAAAAAAAATTAATTGGAAAGAAAAAATTAAAAAAGATTAGAGCCGTGATGGAAATTCCATCATAAAATTAAATTATTTTATGAAACAATTTCACTTTGTGATGGATTAGTGATGGAAATTCCATCATAAAGCTGTCGCAAATTTCCGTCGCTAATCCGTCTCAAAAAATAGTGATGGAATTTCCATAAATTTGCAACGGAATTTATGCATAAATTTTCATAAAATGTAATTAGGCTATTCTATAAATTAGTGACGGAATTTGTTATTAGCGATGGAATTTCCGTCACAGATTAGACACGGAAATTCCGTCTCTAATCCATCTCTAAATTTGAGATGGATTTTGCTAACAAAATTAGTAACGCCCTTTTTAAAGACAAAATATTTTCTGTTGCTAATCCTTCGCTGACAGATTAGCAACCAAAATTCCGTCCCTGATATTTTTAACTACGGAATTTCCGTTGCTAAATTCCGTCTATAATACCCTTTTTTTGTAGTGTTAATGTTCAGTTTATGTAGCTAAATACTCACTTTGGATTATTTAGTTTGATTATCAATTAGTGGATGATAATTTTTATTGTTAATTGTTTTAATATTATATTTATTGATTTAATTGTGTACTTGATTATTCTGAAATAAGAGATATCTGATTCGGACTATTTTAGTGTTATAAAAGAGCCTAGACATAGGAAATTTAAACTAGACCTTCAATTAAATCGTAGTAGCATTAGGCTTGCACTTAATTTAGTCTAATTAAGTAATCACATAAGACATTAGGGATTAACATAATTGAAATGCCTTTTAATGAATTGAAAGACACTCTTAGGTAAATAAGAGTCATAGACTAACAAATATAACTTTATATATAATTAAAGGGAGAAATTAGACACTATGAAGTAATCAAAATTAAAATAATCCAAGTTACTGCTTAAGATCTAGAATTACCCATAGCCTCAATTATAGTTAGGTTATTTTTCTTTCTTTTCTAGCTATAGGTAGCTTTTATTCACATTTTTATTTCAAATTGTGTTAACTTAAATTAAGTGGAAGTATAAAATCATTACTCAACTGAATTGTTAGTACCTAATCATCGTGAGAATGTTACTTTTCTAATCACTTTATTACTTGATACGACCCGTACAATTCTAGAGTCTTATGCTATATAATTTGTGCATATCAAAAGTATATAGAGTTACATTCATGCGCAACCATGCATTACCTCGACTTCCCATGAAATCGAAGTAGAAAGACGTTATATTATTCTTCAAAAGGTAAATGGTAATTAAAAGCTGCATCAAGACTCGCGCACACACGACAAAAAAAAAAACAGAAAACCGCGTTACTTTTGAATTAATTAATGCTCAGCTACAGAAGACATACTATAAAAAACAAGACAGAAATTTATTTAATATAATGGATTATTAGTTAAGAGACCTAGTAGTGTGGTGATCTATCACCACGCAAAAGGACTATATTTATTTTTCCGCAAGGAAAAAAAAGGACTATATTTATATTATTATACTTCGTACGTATCATTCATATAGTTCTTTATCCTACTTCTTGCAGCCACGGTTGCAAATAGGATCTCACGGAGCCTTTTGAGTTGGCTATGATCGTGGAATGCATCCAGTATAGCGAGATATTGGAGTAGGACAATTTGGAATTGGCTTAGTCGTTGGCGAGATTACCTATGTCCTTTCTGCATCGTCATCATATACTATTTAATATGTAACATATCAGTTTAATATAAAAATTAATTACAACGAAGATCAATTAATTGATCCAATATTTTCATAATTAAGCCAATAAGTTAGTCATGATACGGAATGAGATTATGAAAAAAAAAAAAAAAGGAAGCAAAATAAACGAAGTAGAAGGTTTTACCAATTATTAAGTGTGCATGAGTGGAAGAGGGAAGGGAGAGAAATATTGTAGAAACCCAAATTAGAGAAGCAATTACAATAGCCTTCTTCATGTTTACACAGCAATATGATGACTTTTAATTTGGCTTTTGTATATTTTGCTCAATAAAAAAATTGGCTTTTGTATATATGCTCACACTACACTGCCCTACACTTTGTCAAAGGCCACAAAGTATCGGGCCAGAAGAAAGCCCAATTAGCAACCCAAAACCGGATCTTGACAAGAAACTAAAAAAGCAAACCAAAACCAGAGCAAGTATGAAATCTTTTTAAGCAAGAGGAGGACGACTCGGAAATTAGGAAAAGATTCTAGAACCCCTCTCTCTTTGCCTCCCCAGGGGTTGAAGCATCTCTTGCTTTTCTGTTGATGCCTCCCATTTTTTAATAGGTATTGAGATATATTTTAATATGTTTTGGGAGTCCTCAATGCTACATTAAAAATTTGGATAAGATATCAATTTGGTACATGATTTAGGAATTTCTTTATAGATATTATATTTTTAAATAAAAATAAAGGTAGTTTTAGATAATTAGTATTGATAGTTTAAATTTCAAAAAACACAAAAAAGATTGTGTCTGAGTTGTTTTTTTGTTGCTCTTATATTTATTATCTCACTTCTTTTATTTTAGTTTTTATTCTCCTTTTTCTTTCATCAGACACGTGGCATGAGGGGAAGTAGTACATCAATTTAAATGCAGCTGATTTAAAAGAGAAAGGCAGAAACGTCATCGTTTGGGGGGCTTTGGAATGGAAAAAGAGACCGAAGGACCAGAGAGAAAAAAGGAGAAAGAGCCGCAAGTTCAGGGGGGATCACCATCATCGAGAGTGCGGCTGGTTTTAGAGAGGAGCTAAAAGAAAAGGCCAGAAGGGGGGTAAACAGAGGCGGCTGGACATAGAAGAAAGATAGCGCAGCACTGTTAATTAACACTGTTCACCGCACCGTAGCTGCCACGGTCACCGTCACTGTTCATGTGTTCTACTGTTCAACGTACTATTCGTCGCTCATGTTCATCGAACTGTTCACGCGCCTGTTCATAGCACTGTTCATCATCTTCTCAGATAAGAACCAGAAGCGTCGAACAGGGGAGCATCTTCTGGAGCACCATCTTCTTCCTCGAGCTAACCGGAAATGGAGCTGAATCGCTGAGCAAGAGCCGCATAGAGGTTGAGAGCGATAGCTACAGGCGAAGCTGGGATGCGATTTGAACCAAAGAATATGATTGAAGCTAGACTGTGGCTAATTTTGCTCCTTCGTTAACAGTGTTTGTTTCCCTTCCATATGCATTTGAGTTCCGAAATTTTCTTGGCCGAGACAGATTTGGTTAAAGCCATGTATGGCTATTTTTTTTTTACGTAGGATGGTTATGAACTAATTCAGGGATTTAAACATACGAAATATTTATTTATATTTATTGTTATTTTTATTTATTTAATTTTATTATATTTTATATATTTAGTATTTAATTATCACTAAATATAAAATTAGAAAATTTAAATTAATCTTGAAAAAATGATCTTAATTAGACTTTATGGCTCAATTAAGATGACCACAAAGGGGTGAAGCAAGCAGGGGAACCGGGTTAGGGCAGAATTAATTTGGCCAACATTTTATTGTAAGTGAAACGAATTAAATATATGAAAAGTTGATGTGACTCTTGAAAAGGATTAATTAAAGGAAGTTTGATAAAAAGCAATAAGTGGATGGGACAAGGATGAAGATAAGGTGCGACCAAGTCAATTTAATTTTGTTTTCTTTTAATATATACCCCCACATATATATCAATCAATTGCGTGTATGATGATTGATGATTGGTTAAAAAAGGGAGAATAAGGCCCTGTTTGGGTTTCCGTTTTTTTTTTTTAGCAATTTTTAAAAAAAATAAAAAGTATGTTTAAAAATGTGTTTACGGATATGCGTTCCAAAAAAAAAAAAAAACAGTTAAAAAACCTTGTTATGGAAAGTAAAAAAAAAAATCTAAATTTCTTTTTTTAGATGTTTTGTTACTTTTTGTTCTACGAAACTAGAGAAGAGACGCATAACATTGCCTTTCATTAATTATAATCACGCCAATAAATCAAACTATTCTTTCATCCCTCACTTAATCATTTTAGAAATGTCTTTCAGAATAATGATTCAAACAATTTTTTAATTTCCTTTTTTAAAACTTAGTCTAAAAAATTACTTTATAAAATTATTCTAGGATTATAGACATAGATAATAAAACCAAACAAATCCTAAATTATATTAATTGAAACTCTTTCTTTCATAAACTATGCTTCTCTATTACACATAGAGGTGAGCACAATCAAATGGTAACCAATCACCGAATTGAACCAAACTGAATGCATTTTCGATTTTTTAGTTCAGTTATTTCGGTGTTTGGTTTCAGTTCAATTGAGAAGAAAAAAATTTGGATGTATATAACTATAATAAATGAAACTAAATCCCAAACAATATATTTAAACCCAGCCCAATGAATCTTGAACGGTAAAATCTTAAACGAAGCTTTCTGTTTCTTATTCTGTCTTGTAGCCTCCTCCGGTGGATGCGGCGGCCTCAACCCCTCACAGTTCAAAAACTCTCACTCTTTTTCCCATCCTTGATCTCACGTGGCACCTTGTCAACTAGCAGCCTCAACTTGCTAGCTCCCTTACCCTCTTACTCTTCGTCCCTATCACGGTGTCACTCCCTTTCCTCTTCCTCCATCGATGCCTTTGTTCTTCTGTTCTGTGTGTAAGTGTTTACTGCTTCATCTCCGCCTTTCTTCTTCTCCTACCAGATCAACATCAAACGTACATACTTGCCGAGTCACCGTCCATGCTCAGTGCTCTGTCTTACTTGTCAAGTTACTAGTCATGTTCAACATCAAACGTATGCACTTGGAATTTGGCAGTGTGCGGAGCCCATTATTAACTGATTAAATTAACCAAACCTCCGCACATTAAGTGATTAAATTAACCAAACCGAACCGAAATATTTCAGTTCGGTTAATAAGAGAAGTTCAGTTTGGTACTGTTCATTGTCTATAAATAAGTGTAATTTGGTCATCGGTTATTTTGATTTCAAGACGAACTGAACTGAATAACCGTTTGCACACCCCTGTTCAGGATAGCACATTCGCGCCTCTGAATAAGGGAAGGACATTACTAATATGCACAAAACGAGGTCGTTTTTGTGCTTCTTCCCCAACCAGCAGGTTGCCCTAAAACCCGACCCGCCAACACTTGCGACCCAACAAGAGAGCCACCGCACCTGCAATTGTAGGTGACCTTATCAGGCGATTCTGGGTGACATTTTCAGGCGATCGGAGAGCTCAAAAAAATTGCGATTCCGTTGGTAATGAGCATGTAAAACAGTTCTGAGGCAAAGTGTGGCATGGATCTAACAAATAAACACGAAAATCGAACCAAACAACATGATTTCGAAACGAAAACGAAGCTGGATTTTCAGGCCCTTCGATTTTCCGATGAAGGAGAACTACAACATCCTTCTCTCGTCCCTTTATCCAATAGAATTCAAATTCAAACTCGAAACCCAGATCACAAAATGATCAAAATCAATCAAAAGCAATTAACACGTTTTTGAAAAAATAACAAGAAGAATATAATTGCATTTATTACAAATGACTGCATATATTATATTCAATTAATGAAAGCCTGAATCTCAGAATAAAGCATATATCAAACATGAAAGAAATGAAAACATATTAATATGTCTCATTCAGTAATCGCAGATATGAATACGGGTTCCTCATCAAATTGGGGTCGGGGACGAATCCTAGGAGAAGAAAAACAATACCTCTCGTCCCGTTAATCCGAAGACAATTTAATAATAATAAATTGAAGACAGAGATGAAATAACTTATAACAATAATATAATTCATCTGCTCAAAGAATTTAATCTCCAATCTAAGTAATGAAACTCGTGTAAAATTATTAAGGTAAATTTAATTCAATTCCAAATTTAGATTATCCCCAATCAAAGAGTAGAAGGTAGAGAATTAGAGAGTGTGGCTTTGACACTACATGTAGGACAAAACTCATGGATATACAAATAAATCACAAAATTAGAGTACATGAATTTTCCTATATTAATAGCGGAAGACTTATAAGAATTACCTATATATCGTCATTGTTAAACTCTGATCAGATAGAGAACTCACAAATCATTATGAAAGAGATCCACCAAAAGAATTGAAAATAGGAGATAATTGTCATGCCTCTTTCTAATTGGTTGTGGGCCACAGCGATGGTAACTGGGTTAAGAGTCGTCACCAGTTAGGGAACCTCAAATGAGCAGGCTAAGTTTTCCTTACGCTTCTCTCATTTGGGCATAAACTTAATTGTGTATTTTCCACCATCAGAAATATCACATTAATGGCTAATAACCCTAATATTGAATTAGGCCTAAATCTGACTTACTGGCCACACGTACTCATGATATTTTAATCAACTACCTAATTAATAATAACTAATAATAATAATTATAATATATTAAAATATCTAACAGCTAACCCATGCAATCGAAGGCATTCATTTTCCATATTGCCCATCGGCGGCAACCTATTCATTGCATTGGGATAATGATCAATTGGATTTATTTAGCACAATGGAGAGTCCTCCCATCCATGATTTTAAAGGCACAGAAGTAATAGATGTAAGCAATGGGTTAGTATGTCTGGCTACTAATCTACCCTTCAAATTAATTCTTTGGAACCCAACTATTTGAAAATATGCATGGCTTTCCTTTCCAATGACTTGGGGATGAAATGCAATCTAACGTAGGCTTCAGTTTTGATCATAATAGCAATGACATTAAAGTTGTCAACCCTGTTTATAGCTATCTTGATAAATATAAGGTTGATACTTGGTTTGACTCCGCTTGGGTATTCTCATATGTCACATGGTAATGTAGTATCCCTCCTTCATGGTTTATTAATCCTATCACACCCTATGCATTCTTGAATGTCATGTTTTATTGGATTGCTAGTCACGTAGGAGATAGTTATAATGGGATATCAATTTGTACTTACATTTGATTTGACACATGAAGTATTTGGACAAATATTATTTCCTGATGACGCACGCTTAGGTGGTTTGAGTTCTGTTGTGACAACAGGGGACTCGCTTCTCTTGATACAAAAAGGTCAATCATATGAAGGTGATCAAGATGAAGTAGTGTCTAACTTTTTTTCCATTTGGATTATGAAACAATTTGGGAACCATAAGTCATGGATAAACATATTCTCAACGACAACAAAAATAGATAATGAATCGATATTGGGGGCAACGAAGAATGGTGACCTCATACTGAACATGGGAAGAGGGGAGATTCGAAGGTACAATCCAACAACTCTAACATATCTCATAGAGAGAGCTATGGAAAATTGTGCCTTTTTTCGTTATCACACAGAGAGCTTGTATTTACTTGAAAAAGGAAGTGTCGTTAATTCATATCTATATTTAAAACATTTTCATCCCAAACGTTAGGGAGATTTTATTTTTTGCCCGAAAGATTATGGGGGGAGAATGAAAAGTTTGATATCTGTTTTTTTATCGATATTTATAATTTAAATGTCCTTATTTTAAGTTATTGATTTTACTCCTCTCACTTTTAATTTAAATTACTTTAAAATCTTCTGTGTTTATTTTTTATTATTTATATATCAATATAATAAAAAAATTCTCACAAATGAATATTAATATATTATTCACTAACCATAATTTAAATGGGAAAGTCCTTGTCTGCTTCATGCCCGCATATCGCCTCTTTTCTTAGATTTCATCTGCTATCAAGAGTTGGCTGTCGCCACTAATACAAATAAGCGAACTTGATGCTCCGCAATCTATGCCCAAATCTGCTTCTAATGCACCTGGTCCGTCTCTCGGATCTAGCTTAGGTCCTTTTCTTCAAAAGAAAAGGATGGCCCTTTTCTTGATCTAGGCTGTTGGATGAAGATCTCAACGGTCCAGATTTAATATATCATAAAAATATAATTATAATTATAATTATAATTTTATGATATATTAAATCTGGACAGTTGAGATCTTCTTGCAACGGCCCCGATCAAGAAAAGGACACTCCTTTTCCTTAAGGAAAATGACCAAAGCCGGTTCTTGATCTCTAAGCATTTTAGACAGATTATTTAGATTGGAGTCAAATTTTCTACCATCAGTAAATTATAAATGTCTTGGATCCAAGCACATTCTAAGGAAACTCATTAAACCAACATGCAATTCAATTAAAAAGAAGAAGAAGCAAGCAGTATCAATTTATACAAAATTTCTATCTGATTCTAACATATCAGCCCTAATTCCAATGAGAATAGTCCCAGGAACAATGGCTATGCAAGAGTGTTAATTTTGATTGTATATGGCTTCTCTTATAACCAATTATTGAAATCCCATGGCAAGATCAATGCTATTTGAATCTTGATAAGCTAAGAGAAGAAGTCTCACATTTCAATTTCAGTGTTCAAAGAAATTCCTTCCTTTTGCAACCATATTCTTGAGAAAAATGCTAGTCATAATATTCCTTGTACTGCAGGAAGCCTTCAGAATTTGATACCCTAACACCATCACATTAAGCAAACAAGATCAAGAGGAACTGAAGAATAAAGAGTAGATAAAACACATATAGTTGTTTCACCATAAGTTATAGTTAGTCTCAGTCTAATGTGATTTAAGTACAATAACTTAGTTTGAGTCAAATGTAACAGTGAGGTCATTCCACCAAAAAACCTCAACTTCCAACAAAATTAGTCTTCGTGGCTAATTTTGTTGAAAAAATTTCTGACGGAATTTGGAACCCAATGAGTATAATTGACAAATTTTCTTGTTCAATTTTTGTTTTGTTTTTGTTTTTTAATTATCCTTAATGACAGAAGACCACATTTTTCTAATGAGAGGCTAATGAGCATCAATGAGAACATTTCCCCTTTTTATTTCGAGTTTTTCTTTTGTTACCATTAATCACTAACCATAATTTGTATGGGAAAGTCCTTATCTGTGTCCTGCCTGCATATACCCTCCTTTCTTAGAAATCATTTGCTATCAAGAGTTGGATACTTGGATGTCCTCACTAATACAAATAAGCGAACTTGATGCTTAACAATATTCGCCCGACTCTGCTTCTAATGCACTTGGTCTGTAAACATTTTGGACAGATTATTTTGATTCAAGTCAAATTTTCTACCATCAATAAATCATATATGTCTTTCATCCAAGCACGTTCTAAGGAAAACTCATTAAACATACATGCAATTCAATAAAAAAAGTAGTATTAGTTTATGCAAAATTTCTACCTGATTCTGACATATCAATGCTAATTCTTAAGAGACTACCGTCCTACGAACAATGGCTATTCAAGAGTTGTGATTTTTACTATATATGTCTTCTTTTATAGCCAATTATTTAAATCTCATGGTATGATCAATGCTATTTGAATCCTAAAAGCCTAAGAGAAGAAGTCTGAACATTTGAGTTCCAATGTTCAAATAAATTCCTTGCTTCCTTATGCAACCATATTCTTGAGAAAAATGCTAGTCAGAACATTCTTACACTGTAGGAAGCCTGCAGAATTTGATACCCTAACAGCATCACATTAAGCAAACAAGATAAAAAAGAACTGAAGTATAAAGATTAGATAAAACACATATAGTTCTCTCACCATAAGTTATGGTTAGTCTAAGTCTAATGTGATTTAAATACAATAACTTAGTTTGAGTCAAATCTAATGTAACAGTCAAACTCCACTAAAAAAGAACTCAATTTCCAATGAAATTGGTCGTGGACTTTTTTTCATGGCTAATTCTTTTTGAAATATTTTTGATAGGATTTGGAAGCCAATAAGTATAAATGACAATTTTTCTATTCAATTTTTGCTTTTTTTTAAATTTTCATTAATGATGCAAGATCACATTTTACTAAACAAAGGCTAAAAAGCATCAATGAGATATTTTTTTCTTTTTATTTTGAGTTTTTGTAATATCTTAAAATTCATACACCAAAGATTCAATGTGTATTTATCCAACAAATAGAATCAAGGGTGAATTTTGGAGAATTTGATTATGCTACCAGTGAAGATTTCCAATGAAATAGTGAGTTTATCATATGGTTTTGGATGACCAAATGATGTTCAAAAATTGTGAAAGTTTCCAAAATGAACGCAGACATTCTAAGCTTTAATTTGATAGGTTATATGAATTATTTTGACCTGTACACTAGGAGTTGTGAATTTATGAAATTTACCCAGTGAAATTGGCTACTTTCTGGGACAGCGTCCAAAGATTTAAATTTTGGGAATGTTGAGCTTTCGGTTCGCTAAAGGCTATATTTTTTTCTTGAAACTAGACTCAATAAGGGTTGAGTAGCATTTGTAATCACCTCAATTGAATGTTTACAAATAAATATATGAATTTTCAACTTTTGATGAAAATTCTGCTGGATTTTTAACAGTGTAAAAATCACAAAATGTAAGGGTAATTTTGGAAATTTTAAAAATTTATCTTTCCTATATCCATTAAAACATCTAGAAACTCAGAAAAATCAAGAAAAAACTGCAGAAAAAAAAAGTTGAAAGAGGAAAGAACGTGATGAATAGTAACAACTCTAGGGAAAATTCACCGATTTCACTACCAAATCGTAGCTTTCGTCCAAAAATCCTTCACAAATCTTCTTCTCCTCATCATGAGCTTCAATTCTATGGTTTTAGATTATTGATTGGTGGAGTTTGGTTTCATCTACTCAGGGTAGGTACTGCCGAAATCAAGAAGTAGTTGCAAAATCGTGCTTAGGTAAGCGTAAGCTTTGACTTAAGCTGAATTTTGTGATGTTTGAGTAATTATTCATGGAGTTGTTTTCTGCCCTGATTTTCTAACACCATTAAAATTAAGCTTAATGATCTTGTAATCATGAGAAATGGGTTAAAGAAGGTTTAATGATGTCAAATTACTAGTCTTGAAGCTTAATTTAATTGGATTCTTGGGGAAAGGGGTTCTATTCAGTTCTATATAAAATCTGAGGAAGAAGTTGGATTTTGATATTTTTGAGTATTCCATTGGATTCTATTCAGTTCCATTGGATTTTGATATTATGTGGAATCACATGTGGTTGTGATTTTTGGATGATTATACATAATTCTAGAATTTTTGGAGGTTTGAGTTGTTGCTGTCCAAATTCGTTTCTGGAAACCAGTATTGTTGTGGTGTGTTTTTCAGTAGCAAACCTCATCTAAATTGATATTTTATAGGATGAGAGTAGACATCCTGAGCTTCTATTTTGATATGTAATATAAGCCATTTGGCCCAGTAAATTGAAAGTTATGATTTTTCAAAGTTTGACCATGTTTCTGGAGTACAATCTAGACCAGCAAGGTTTTGACGAATTTCTGGGAATACTATGGTTGTAATGGCTAGACTTGGGTATTTTTCTATGAAAATAAACTTAAAGAGCTTCACTTAGGCTTTGGAATCAGTTAATTTAGAATTTTCTAGAATTAATTATGATTTTTTGAAGTTGACCGAAAATCTACCAATTTTCTAGAAAAATGTGAAACTACATTGAGCAAAGTTGTATTGAGCAGAAATTGTTGAAACTGTGATAGATACTATGATTTAAAGGTAGTAATAGTACAAGTAATAACCATTTACTAGTTACCTTAATTTTTTTATATGAATTGGAAATTTTTTGTAACAGCCCAAATTTTATATTCACCAAATGTATTGTAATTATTTGGGAAATTCAATAAAATGGTGAATATTCATGAATTTGGAATTTTGTGGATTTTATAAATGTTCATATTCATGAGAAATGGGTAAAAATAATTATGGAATTAATTTGGGTAATTTAAAAAGTTTAATATTAAGGTCCAAAAATAGAGAAATAATAGAGAAAATATTTGGTCCGAAAATATATGGGAATTGGCCAAATAAAAAGAAGAAAAGAAATTAGATTACAAAGGTAATGGCAAAATTGTAATTTTGCCAATTTAGCACAAAATTAATTATTTTCCAATTAATTGGAGTTAATTTCAATTAATCAAGGACAATAAATGGAAACAAATATACGAAGAAATGGTCCCAGGAAATTATGAAATTACTGTGAAGTCCCATGGGACCATTATGTAATAAATTCGAATTGGAAAAAGACATAAACACCCTTAAGAATTGGGCAAAAAGCAATGTCTATGGAGCTTGTTTCCCCATTTGAAATTCTAAAAGGCGATATCTTTGGGCAACGGAAGCTAGCACCGTGAGCGATGGTGTTCGTGGGTTCATCACCTTGAACTCGGTTCAAGCTTCCTTATTGGCACGGTCATTTTGGACACACAAAAAGCCGCTTTACGACCTTACAATCGGCTTGCTTCAAATCGTGTGGTTTCTCAAACCCTTAGAGGTAATACTAATTTAGTTAAATCCACTTAAGTTATTGGTCCTAGAAGAGCGAATTTGAGTATCGCTGCTAGTTCATCTGCAGTTGTCGTCGAGACATCGGCGGCAGAATCCACTACCAAAGAGGACATTGAGTCTTTGTTTCCGGACTCTTCGGTTGATGAATATGAGAATAAACGTGTGAATAGGCAATCCAATGCCGGTGCGTCGAGCATTTCATCTGGTGTGAGGTTAGGGAATGTGAGAAAAAGCTACAAGGACGTCACTCTCCTAAAAGATGTTAGTTAGGAAGTGAAAAAAGGTGAAAAAGTGGGACTTGGTTGGTGTAAATGGTGCTAGGAAGACGACACAGATGAGAATTATTACTGGTAAGGAGGAGTCAGATTCGGGGAATGTAATAAAAGCCAAACCAAATATGAAAATTGCTTTTTCTGAGTCAGGAAATTGAGGTATCTTTGAGTAGGACCTTGAAGGAGGAATTTCTAAGTGCATTTAAGAAGGAGATGGGGATAGCAAGGAAGTTGGAGAAGGTGCAGAAGGTACTCGAGGGTACTATGAACGATTTAGAATTTGTGGGAAGGCTTTTAGACGAGTTTGATTTGCTTCAGAAGAAGGCCCAGGCAGTGAACTTGGATGCGGTAAGTGTGGTATGTGCTAGATATATATGCTTAGTGTGCTGAAATTGGAATAAAGAAGTTGAAAATTTATTGAACACTTGCTATTTTTGTTTTATAAATGTTTAGAGATTGTTTTAAGGGTAAAAGAAAGTATTGTTATAACTACTAGAATGGTGATTTTCAAAGCTGGAAAAATAATTTCAGGATAAGGAAGATGATATGATGTATGAGAGTGAATATGTGGTTTGGTGGATTGAACTTTTGAAGTTGGAAGTTGATAAGGAACTTACTGTTCATACTATTATTTTAGGAACTAAATAGGTATTTGGATTGTTTAAGCATGTTTAAGGTTAATTTCATTAGAATGACTAAATTGACATGATAAGTTGGTGGAAATTTTTCTGCACCTTAAAAAGAGTTTTAAAAATTTTGCAAGAGTAAGAGTCTCTATGCTATCCATATAATACTCAATTCAGCTTTCAAAGAACTGAGACTGTGTTTCTAGTTTTCTCTACTTCTTTAGTAGGTAACTCAATGAGCTTTATTTGCTACTCTATATTTTCTTTAAACTGATTTGAATTCAATGTTTTAATGTGTCCAAGTGCTACATAATTCTTTTAGATGGCTAACCATGCCTAGTGACTCTTAGATAAAGGTTTCACCATTATTCTTAGTAGTTGAAAAATTCCACACTTAAAAAGGTGGTGTGGTGCATGTGTTTGGCTGTCAAAAAGTTCCTAAATGAGATTAAATCAGTGTTTTGAAAATGAATTTCAAAGAACTGAGATTTATAAGGTTTGTGTTGCTGATGTGATCCTTGAGTGTTAGATAGGTTATGAAGCTGGAAAATTGGTTGCGAATTACTGATTTATGCTTTCTATATTGAATCATTGTTTTAGATGCTTAAACTATGGTAAGAGACATGTAAATGATGATTTAGTAGATGATGTTTATAAAGTTGGAAAAACTTCAATGCTAAAGTAGATGTACAACACCACTTTTTTAAATCATGTAAATTGCTAAAGTTAAAAAGTCAAGCCACAGCTGTTTGAGGATGACAAAAAAATTGAGAAGGGAGTGACATAGGCAAAAGTACATGTACAAGCTGACACGTGAGTTGACATTGTGCTTTTTGTTCATTGAAACACATTGTAAATACGACTGATATGATTTATTATTTGTTAACATGTATATGTACAGAGACTCTTGTGGTGTGCATGTACTATCCTGGTTACAGATGTGGGACGGCATCGAGCAAGGTCATGATGGTTATACTATGCCTTATTATTCCACATACGAGCTCTAAGAAATGAAGGTTGGGTTCTTGTGGTGGCCGGTTACTCATCCTCACAACAAACATACGGAAAAAGTTATATCTTTTGTTCAAGACATACACAATAGGAGGAGAACCAATTAGGATGCTGACTTGAATTGTGCATTCCATTATTGTATAGTTTTGACATAGTACGCTATGACTTGTATTGACTTATGATGGTATGGATAGCACATTAGGAGGTTGTAATGTTCTTGTGCACACTAATTGTAAATGTGGTAGGTTTTGTGTAATGATCAAGTACAATCACATTATATGGATGATATGTTTTTTGGTTTGAGCACCTTCAAACTTGTACTTGAGATGTTCTGAATATTTATGAATTATTGAGTTATTTTCATTAGTTCACGTAGTGCTACAAATATGCACATTTGATGCTTTTGCTTGTACAATGCTACAACCTCCACTAACACTCCTGGTGCCTTCATTAACAAGTCAATGAGGCTCCATTGACAACTTTTTATAACAATATAAATGTATTAACAACTATATCAGGGCACATTGAGGAACTTCTGCCATACCTAATTTAATGACTTAACCATACCTAATTTTGCAAAACTTCTACCAACTTGCCTCAACAAGTTATCCAACTGGCCGTGGCAAGTAAACATTCTCAAGAAGTTTACTCCCTATGTAACTGGCTATAGCAAGCTGGCAAACTTGTCGGGACAAGTATACTTCGTATGCTCTCTATGTAACTGGCTACAACAAGTTGGCAAACTTGCTGTAGCAAGTCAAGCACCTGAAGGGAAATTGACTCTCTGTGTAACTGGCTATGGCAAGTTGACAGACTTGCTGTAGCAAGTCTTGCAAAAGTGCATAACAGTGTTAACAACTCAAGCGGCCTTCACTGACAGAATTGAATGAAGAAGATGAAGCAGATAATGAACACAGCACAAGAAACAATTATCATGAAGGGATATGGGACGATATCCCTTTATAAAACTATTTTGAAGGTTAGCTAGCTAAAGTAATTATCATGAATTATATTTGAATTATGTATATTGTTTTTTTATATATAAAACTACTTTTTTCGTTGTCGTCACAAGAAAATGAAGGATATGAGGTGTCCTAGTGTAGATGCTCTGGAGCTAGCCAGTGATCATCAGTGATGGATTGCTGTCTGCTGTACATATTCTTTCTCGGTAGATTCCACTATAATCAATTAAAGTGTTTTGATTATATTATTAACTAAAGTTTGATTTCTTTTGTCAAACTGTAATATTAAAACAGGGGAATAAAAATGTGTAGTAGCATACCTTAATTTTCCGATTGTGTGTGATAATGTGTTGATTTTTAGTGATTTATTGTTGTTGTTTCTGTGGAATGTGGGGTGTATGTAGGAAGAATGATGTAAGTTACACCATTTAAAATTATCTTTTAAATGCTTGATGAAATGGGAATGTGTAAGAGAATAATTTATTTGGGGTGTACGAAGAATGATTTATTGTTGTTGCTTCGATAGAATGCGGGGTGTAGGAAGAATGATATAAGTATTACACCATCCAGTATTGCTTGATGAAAATGCTTTTTGTATAAGGTGTTTGTTATAATATGTAAGAGAAGAATTTATTTGGATGTCGTTGAAATGGTTACTTACTGGGTAAAATGTTTTAACAGGGGAATGGATTGATGGGTAAAATGTATTAATAGGAATAATATTTTTTTAAAAAAATGGAAACTTTTTAGACCGACTTTTTCAACAGCTCGTCTAAAAAAGACATTTTAGACTAGTTGTCGATAAAACCGGTCCAAAACGTATGACTTTTAAGACCGGTTATTTAAATAACTAGTCTAAAAAGAATGACATTAAGACTTGTTATTTCAATAGCAGGTCTAAAATGTCGTTATTTTTAGATCGGTTGTATAAATAACTGGTCTAAAAACTTATTTTTTAGAAACTGGTCTAAAAAGTAGTAGACTTTTTAGACCAGCTATATCAAGACCTCATTCGAAACCGATCTAAAATGTCATTTTTACCCTGTTTTAAAAGTGATTTTTCCACCAATGATTTGAGCAAAAAGTGCAATTTTGATCAAATTGAGACTTTATGTATATAAATTACTTGAACAAGTTGTGAAGCCAATTGAGGCCAAAGGGTAGGAACCTTAGGTGTTTCCTATATGTAGCATGACGAAGGAAATATTGGTTGGGCTAAATGATCATGGCTACATATACATAAGGATTAATGTACATAAGTTAATTTTTGGAAGTTTTGGAAATTTAACAAATAAATTAAATAGCATAAGATATATTAGAAAACACATCATCTCCTTCCTTTCTCTAGCCGATTTTGACGCCATTTTTAGCTAAAATAAAAAGAGAAAAGTTAAGAGAGTTTAGAGAGAGAAAGGGAAGAAATCTAGAAAGGTAAGCCAATTTCTCCGATGATTTAGTACCTAACGCATATAACTCTTCTCCTAAGCTATTCTTCCATGCTTTTTAAGGTTGTTGAAGCTCAAGATTTGGTGTGGGACATTAGGGTCTTTCAACCATACTTAGAAAAGCCAGAAGAAAGCGAAAGGTAACTCCCAAACCTTCATATATTGACTATTCTGGCTGCTGTGAACTATTTAATTTGTGAAATTTCCCCATATTGTCTTTGTTTGTAAATTTGGAAAATGTGGTGCTAGAAATCTTATGCTGCCAAAATTAGGACTAAATGGTAGTTCTAATGTAATGTAATAGTTAAAAACTGATTAGGAGTAGAAAAGAACATGTCTGCACAGTTAGAATTGAAAAACCCCGATTTTCCCTGGAGTATACTTAAGTTTCGACTAGCTCTAGTTGGGGGACTTAGAGTTGTATTTTCAATGATTTTGAGGATTCTATTGAGTTCAAGATGGGAAATTAGGTGGGGTTACAGTTGGTTACTTTTTCGGAAAAGCCTAAAAAAGCATAATTACGAAAACACCCCTGAAACCCTAAAATAGGGGCTGCTAAGGGCAATTTTGTCTTTTTCCAGTGAATTTGTTAATTCTGAGTTTGGAAATAGATTCCTTAGGCGAAAATATGTCTAAATAGCTTATGTCAAAATTTCAAGAAAAGTATAGTCGGACCGAGTACGGCGGGGCCGAGCTGGGGTCCTGGGGCTATTTTGGTAAATTTTCACCATAGGCTAATATAACCATAATAAAAACTATGGAAGCATCTAAAATGGTTCATAGATAAGTTATAACCTAATTCTTGTCTATTTAATATTTTAGGGCCAAGTTGGGAGCCTAAAGTTGGCACTTTTTACAAGGCGGACGATTTAAGGCAAGAAAAGGGTTAAGGTAGGAACATTATCTTTCATACATCATGCCATAGTTCATATGATTTGTTAAGATGCCATTGTTTGTGCTTTTAATCAACACCTAGGAGTTAGGTAAGAATCCAACTGGTATACAATTAGTAGGGCAATAGCTTTACTCATGTATACATGATGATGATATATTATGTTGATCATTAATTGGTGCATATATTGTGCATATCATATTTACTTTTCGCAGTTTATATGAATGATAGTATGTTTCTACTGGGATTCCTTGGAATCTCACCCCTTTTTCTAAACAAAATATCTCAACAGGTGCCAGCGGCTTAAAAGGCAAGGACGTATATAAGGTTAACGAACACGTTTCATAAGACGAAGTTCATGGTTTTACATATAGCCTATGTTTGGAATACTTTTGGATATTTTGTAATATTTGTAAATTTTATCGAATTATGCATGGTTGATTCCAGTCTATAAACAATTACTTTTATCAGTATATACGTACTTTTCTATATGCCTGTGGAACTTGGTCTCTATTACTTTATATATGTGTATTAAAATGGAAATGGGTGTTAACATTTTTCGAGCCGAAAACAAAGTTAGGAAGACTGAAAATTGAGAAAGGAGACAGGTAGTAACTTTATCTTTCATAAATTATGTGAATGTTTTATATATTTGTGTATGTCATCTTCTGTGATATAATTGATGAACATTGTTTTGCTAAGAAGGGCAATTTGTGCGAGTAGGCACATTTACCTGGTTGTCAAATAAGAACCCAACTGAGATTTACGAATAGTGGGGGAGGAGCCCTAACTTATGTATACATGCCGTGATGATTGTTTGTGTTGTTAATATGTTGCATAACATGGAGCATGACATATTTAATTTCTGCATATTATATGAATTATTGTATGTTGCTATTGAGATTCTTTTGAATTTCACCCTTTTTCAAAAAATTAAAATATTCTAGCTGATGGTAGCGGCTCAAAGAACAAGTATGTGGTTACCGGCAATTAAAGTTCCGGTGCACTGGTAGAGACTGTTGTTGGTTATCTAGCTTGTAATTTAGTTCCTTTTGAGCACTTTATACATGTATATGTATATATTTCAAACCCTACAGGTAATTTCCTATATTGTATACAAGTACTTGTTAGATCCCAAGTTTTGATGATAACAATAATTCAATTATGTGTAAAACATGTTTTTAGAAGGCTAAGAAAAGATTCCAAGTTACCAAATGCATATTTGAAGTTTACTGATATCTGCTGTAAATTTGCACTTGAGTGCTCGAGCATGAAATCTGCACTCGAGCACAAATCACTTCTGTACTCGAGCAGGTGTGAGAGAAAGCCAGGAAGTGAGTACCCGAGAGGCATTCTCCCTTTGTATTTACTGGATCACTCGAAGCATAAGGTATGCACTCGAGCAGAGAAGTCATTCTCACTCGAGCACACATGCGAGTGAGGGCATGCGAGTGCTTGGCCGAGAGCAAGTAATGGCATGCTTCCTCTATTCACTCGAGTAAGGGCATGCGAGTGCTTGGCCGAGAGTCTTGAAGTTCAGAAAAGTACAAGTGTGCTCGAGCACACCCATCCATGCTCGGAGTGACACGTCCATGCTTGCGAGTAATATTTCCATTCCTCTCCTGATCAGTTGCGAGTGCTTGTTCAAGAGAGCATATTCCTTGGGAATATGCTTCTCACTCGAGCAGAGGTAAGTGTGCTCGAGTGAGGGCCCATATCACTCACGAGTGAAAATTCTTTCCCTCTGGTAATCTGATGCGAGTGATGGTTTAGAGAGCATATTCCTTGAGAATATGCTTCTCACTCGAGCAGAGGTAAGTGTGCTCGAGTGAGGGTCCATATCACCTGCGAGTGCATATTCTCACTCTTGTCAAAATGGTATGCGAGTGATGACCCAAGAAGACATTCCCAGTGTAAAGTGCAAAGATCACTCGAGCAGAGTTTTGTGCTCGAGTGAGACCCTTCTTCACCCGCGAGTGAAGATTTTGTCTCTCTGTTTCTCCATGCAAGCATAACCCGATAACAGAGGTATATGAAGGAAAATAGGAGATCACTCGAGGTGAGCCTTTCATGCTCGAAGTGATGCCCTGTTAACCACAGAAAGTCCTAAGTATCACAAAGTTCGTTACGAATGTGTTTTATTGTTATTAATTCATATCATCATTTCTTTTTATCTTTGTTTAACATTGTTTTGGATGTTTTAAAAGGATGATACAGGAATATGAACGTTTGAATTGAACCACATGAGAAAAGTGATACAACGGCAGACAAGATGATTATGAACACGCTGGCACCTACCGCACTCAGGTTATTCAAACATGCACGTGTCTGCCATTAGTTTCAAAAGTCCCGCTCCTCAAATGAAGAATTTCCAAACGGGCAAAAACTGGAGCAACTATATATATACAGAGACTCACGGAGAAATAAGAACAACACAGTACAAGAATTCACAAGCTTATATCGATCCTCTATTATTCATCTGTTTTCTCTGTATACACTTTGATCTTCAGTGTTTATTCATTTACTCTTTAAGAGAGTCCACATACAAACTCAAAATTCTATGTTTATGTGATCTCAAGGTATTGGGACCTTGAGAGGATAGTTATTCCTTACGAGAGAAGCAGTTGAGAGAATTCCTTGTAGTGTCTTTCACTCATAAGCCTTATAAGATACAAGCAGGAGAGAACGTTGTTGTTCATAAGACTTACAGTGGTGTAAGCGGAAGAAAACGTTGCTGCTCATAAGTCTTGTATACATAAGCAAGTGAGAAGAGTCATAGGTTGTTTCTCTGCACATAAGACTTATCGTAAGGGGGAGAGAAGTTTCTTGTTGAGAGAATATTTCTGTTCGTAGTCCATTCAAGGACGATTGTTGTCTTGTGGCGTTCTGAGAGCCCATTGAATCTTGGAGATATTGTGAGAAGCTCAGTAGGTCTTGATCTCTGAGGACTGGACGTAGGCATTGTTGTTAGGCCGAACCAGTATAACTTTCTGTGTTCAAATCTTCTCTACTCTACTCTAGTCACTATATTTACATTTCACCACCTCAAACGAAAAATTTATAACATCACCCAATTCACCCCCCTCTTGGGTGAAGCTTGCCTCTTTCATTTGGTATCAGAGCCTCGTCTTCTCCGAAGAGCCTAACAGCTTGAGAAGGATCCGACAAATGGCAACAATGGGTGAAAATATCCTTCCAGACGGTGCTTCAATCACTAGACCTCCTGGTTTTGCTGGAGATCATTTTTCGTTCTGGAAAGCCAAATTCAGAGTGTTCGTGATGGCCAACGAATACGGATTATGGAATGTTATACAAGATGGTGACTATGTTCCAGTGAAGAAAATCGAAGATAGAGCAGTTAAAAAGAGTCCAGATGAGTTTGACGAAAATGACAAGAGGTTAGTAACATTAAATAGCAAAGCCATTTTAATGATACAGAGTGCTCTTAGTCAAAAAGAATATTTTTGTATATGTACTCTACCTACTGCCAAAGATATGTGGGATGCTCTTGAAATTGCTCACGAAGGTACATCTGGAATCAAAGAAAATAGGATCAATACGTTAATAACAGAGTATGATTTATTTCGTATGAAATCTGGAGAGAGTATATCAGAATTTGAACTAAGGTATACTCATCTTGTTAATCAATTATCTGCTCTTGGAAAGTCGTTTGATCAAAATTCCCAGGTAAGAAAGATTCTTAATATTCTTACGAAATAATGGGAAGCAAAGGTGACAGCCATCGAAGAAGCCAAAGGAGAGTCTATGAGATCCGTAGCTGCTCTCTTTGGTAGTCTTTCCGAATATGAAGGTAAGTTGAGATTCAAAAAGGAACTTGAAGAAGTCGATGATAGAAAGAAAAAGGGAGTTGCATTTAAAGCTATTAAAGAAGAAGAAGAAACTTCCGAGAATGAAGATGTTCCTAGTGATGATGAAATGGGAATGATCGTGAGAAAGTTCAAGAAATTCTACAGAAGAGGACAAAGGAATTTCAAGAATTATCAAGGAGGACCAAGCAAGAAAGAAAACAAAGAACACCAAATAGTATGCTATGAATGTGGAAAACCAGGACACATCAAATCTGAATGCTTCAGGAACAAAGACAAAAAGAAGCAGAAAAAGAAAGCATATATATCATCTATTTGAGGTGATAGTTCGTCAGACGAAGAAAATGACAACGACGAAGTAGCCAATTTATGCTTGGTAGCTAAGGAAGAAGAATCAGACTCTGAGGTAAGTGACTCTGAACCCTCTTATAATGAATTGTTATCTGAATATAATGCATTGCATACAGAGTTCATTAAAGTTGCTAAAGAAATGGTTAGTTATAAGAAGAAAGTAAAAGAATTAGAAAGTAATGTCATATCATCACATGAAATGTGTAAGGAGAAAGATAAGAAAATAGAAGACTTAACAAAGATTGTTGAAAAATTTACTAAAGGAAGTGAAACTCTCAAGGTTATCTTAAGTTCTCAGAAAGTTTCCTTTGATAAATCTGGAATTGGATATAATGCTGTGCATGATAAGAATAAGAAGAGTAGTAGAGACTATCTTAAATATTTTAGGAATTCTGTGCATACATCAAATCCATTTGTGTCATGCAATTTTTGTAATAGGAAAGGACATTATACTTCATCGTGTTATTTCAAAAAGGGAAAGGTTGTTGGAACATATAAATGGGTTCCGAAAGGGACACATTTTCCAAATACTAACCACAAAGGACCCAAGAAAGTGTGGGTACCTAAAACTTGATCATCTTATTCTAGGTATGTCTCAAAGCATCTCGAGCGAACAAATGGTATATTGATAGTGGATGTTCGAGACACATGACTGGTGACAAAAATAAGTTCACCATGTTTGAACCTAGAGAAGGAGGAAAGGTGACTTTTGGAGGAAATCAATCCGGAAGTATTGCTGGAATTGGTGAAGTGGGAAGAACAGATGGCTTTCAAATCAACGGAGTATATTATGTTGAAGGATTATGCCACAATCTCTTAAGCGTAAGCCAAAGCACTGACAAAGATAACTGGGTGATTTTCGATTCAAAAGAATGCTTGATAGTAAGTAAGAAAGATCTACTTTTGAACAAGGAAACTATCAAGGCAAAAATCCGAGCTCAAAGGGACGGTAATTGTTATACAATTGATTTAAATTCAAATTCTTCTGAAAACTGTTTTCTTAGTCGATCAGAGGAAAGTTGGTTATGGCATAAGCGTTTGGCTCATGTCAATATGAATCAACTTGACAAATTGATCAGAAAAGATTTAGTTGTTGGCCTTCCCAAACTCAAATTCAAAGACAACATGATTTGTGAAGCATGTCAAAAAGGCAAACAAACTAAATCATCTTTTAAAACAAAATATGAAATTTCTACTTCAAAACCTTTACAATTACTTCATATGGATTTGGTAGGACCTGTAAGAGTAAAAAGTTTTGGAGGAAATTTATATACGTTAGTTATTGTAGATGATTTTACAAGATTTGCTTGGACTATATTCATTGCCTCAAAAGATGAAACTTTTGCTGAATTTATTATGTTTGCCAAAAAGGTTCAGAATGAGAAAGGTATTTCTATTGTCTCTATTAGAACAGATCATGGAGGAGAATTTGATAATCAATTGTTTGAAGATTACTGCAACAACGAGGGGATAGATCACAACTTCTCAGCTCCTAGAACACCTCAACAAAATGGAGTAGTGGAAAGGAAGAACAGAGTACTTACAGAAATGGCAAGAGCTTTACTTAATGAAAAAGAAATGTCACAAGTGTTCTGGGCAGATGCAATGAGTACTGCATGCTATATTTCAAACAGAGCATATATTCGTAAATCTCTTGGAAAGACACCATATGAACTCTACAAAGGAAGAAAGCCATATATTGCTCATCTTCATATCTTCGGGTGTAAGTGTTTCATTCACAACAATGGTAAGGAAAATTTAGGTAAATTTGATTCAAAGTCCGATGAAGGTATTTTTCTAGGATATTCTAATAGAAGTAAAGCTTATAGAGTTTTCAATAAAAGAACATGTACTATTGAAGAATCTATCCATGTTGTGTTTGATGAAATTGAATCTCAGACAAAACTTAATGATGAAGAAGAAATGGATTCAATCAAGAAAAATAAACCTATTTCAAAGCAGGATGATTTTGAAACAAATGATCTTCAAAATTTGGAAGATGTTGATGATCATGATCAACCTAAAGCATGGAGACATATGAAGGATCATCCAATTGATCAAGTTATAGGAGATATTCATGAAGGTGTCAAAACCAGAAATAGAATCCTCAATGAGGTAACATTTTCTGCTTTTATTTCTGAGATTGAACCTTCTAATATAGAAGAAGCTTTATCTGACAATGATTGGGTGATTGCTATGCAAGAAGAATTAAATCAATTTCAAAGAAATCAAGTTTGGGATTTGGTTCCTCGACTTAAAGATCATACGGTTATAGGGACCAAATGGGTTTTCAAAAACAAACTTGATGAATCAGCAATCATTGTGAGAAATAAAGCAAGATTGGTTGCCAAAGGCTATAATCAAGAAGAAGGTATTGATTATGAGGAAACATATGCTCCAGTGGCAAGATTGGAAGCAATACGAGTACTCTTAGCTTTTGCTTGCATCAAAAGTTTTAAACTTTATCAAATGGATGTAAAAAGTGCTTTTCTAAATGGATATATTATGGAGGAAGTTTATGTCGAACAGCCTCCTGGTTTTGAAGATGAAACAAAACCTGATTATGTCTTCAAACTTAAGAAAGCATTATATGGTTTGAAACAAGCTCCCAGAGCTTGGTATGAAAGACTAAGCAAATTTCTTCTTGATCAAGGTTTTGTCAGAGGTAAAGTTGATACAACTCTATTAATCAAACATAACAAAAATGATATTCTAATAGTTCAAATCTATGTTGATGATATTATTTTTGGTGCTACTAATGAATCTATGTGTCAAGATTTCTCTAAGATTATGCAGGGAGAATTTGAAATGTCCATGATGGGAGAATTGAACTTCTTTCTTGGACTTCAGATCAAACAAAAGAAGAACGGCATATTTATATCTCAGACAAAGTATTTAAAAGAATTGCTGAAGAAATATGGTCTAGATAATGCTAACGGAGCTGATACTCCAATGAGTTCCACAACATTGCTGGATGCTGATGTAAAGGGACCTAGCTTCAACATCACAAAGTATAGAGGAATGATTGGTTCATTACTCTATCTTACAGCAAGCAGGCCAGATATTCAGTTCAGTGTAGGAATGTGTGCAAGGTATCAATCTAATCCTAAAGCATCTCATGCAGAGACAGTAAAAAGAATTTTCAAATATCTAGGAGATACTTCAGAGCTTGGACTTTGGTATCCAAAGAGAGGGAACGAATACTTAATGGCATATTCAGATTCAGATCACGGTGGATATAAAACTGACAGAAAGAGTACCAGTGGACAATGTCAATTTCTCGGAGGTTCTCTAGTGTCATGGTTCAGCAAAAAGCAGAACACAGTTTCATTATCTTCGACTGAAGCTGAATATATAGCTGTGGCAAGTTGTTGTTCTCAAGTGTTATGGTTAAAACAACAACTTCAAGATTTGGGAATTTATTTAAAAGAAATCCCAATCTATTGTGATAATACTAGCACGATAAGCTTGGCAAAGAATCCGGTACAACATTCAAGAACCAAGCATATAGACATTCGACATCATTTCATTCGAGATCATGTTCAAAAGAAAGATGTCAAAGTGGAATTCATACCAACTCATCTTCAACTTGCGGATATTTTCACAAAACCAATTGCAAAAGAACAATTTCTCTATATTCGAAGAGAATTGGGAATGGTTAATCCCAATGAGTTGTAAGTTTTCTTGTTAAAAAGTTTAATTAAATGTTTATTTTGATGATAACTATACTGACTTTGGCATCGGAGTGGCCAAAATTTGTTGTTGCAGGAGTCTCACTCGAAGCACTGAAGGTACTGCTCGAGTGAGAAGCTGTGTCACTCGAGCACAAGAAGCTCTGCTCGAGCACAACACTATTCTTGATGCTCTGTTCTCTTATAGTTAGAACAGAGGTTAACAGAGGAGTTAAGAACACCAAGGTGATATATTATAAACTACAGTGAGAATTGAGCTCACTCGCGAGTGAGGAATTCTCACTCGAGCATGGTATGAACATGCTTGAGGTGAGGAATGCCTGCTCAAGTGAGGTAGAAGAATTTCTGTGCAAAAACTATCCAAATCATGGTTACTCAAATGATCTTGGAGGATTTGAGTACAAAGATGCAAAATATGTCAGGGAATCAACAATCCAGGTACGTTCTACTTGTTTCTTTATTTTTCCAGAGCATCACTCGAGCACAGATAGAACACACTCGAGCACAGTATGAACATCACTCGAGCACTAGGGTTCATGCTCGAGCACTGTCACTTATATCAATTACTGGGAGCTCAGAACGTCGCACTTCCTCCTCTCACTCGAAGTACTCTCTCACTCGAAAGACACAACTCTTCATCTTCAACCGTTTTCTCATCATTCAATCACGTCCTTCTGCTTCAAATCGCCGTTTCAACCTTTCAATCTTCTATAAGAGGTGATTTTTGTCTTCTGCATTCTTCACTTGTGCCCTTATCTCTCTTGTATTTTTCTCTCTTTCAAAAACAAGAGTTCTTGTTTCTCTTCCACTTTTCCAATGGCAAGAACAAAGTTACCCTCTATTCCTCAAAAGTCTCATTCCCCTTCTCCTACTCACTCTGCTGCCAGTGAATCTGGAACCCCTGAACTTACTCCTCCATCTCCCAAAAACTCTCCCTCACCTTCACCTTCACCTCCTCCTAAGCCTAAGACCAAAAAGAGAACTCCCGCTAAGAAACCTCACCCAAAGCCTCAAGTTTCCAAGAAAGACCAACCTCCTCAAAAGAAACCAAAGGGTGTGGTCTTCAAGGAACCCATACTCACCCGGTCTCAATCCAAAGAGGTACAAGGGAAGGAAAAGAAGAAGGATTCAGAGCAACCCCATTCATCCTCTTCTTCTGGGGATACTTTCAGTAAACAACTCAGGGAAGCAATAGAAAAATCCAAATTGGACAAGGTTGTTGGGAAGATTACATCTCAAGCCGGTGTTTCAAGTTCACACCAAGTTAAGCACCCAAGTGCTTCTGCTTCAGGAGCACCTTCTGCATCTCAAGCACCAGTGGATGACCAACTCACTAATCCTCCTGAGGGATTCAATGTGACAGAGCTTAAGGCTTTACCATAGAAGGTATATGATGATGAATTCAAACATAGACATTTCTGCCCAGTAGTATATGTTGATTTGGATTATCTGAAAAAGAATTGTCATTTGGACTTGTACCCTTACCTTCAGTACTATGCTCCCTGGCTAAATATTCATATGCCATATTCCCCCACTGTTGTGAAAACATTTTACAGTAATATGAAAACTCATAATATTATGTCCAGATCTGGTGATCTGATTGAAGAAGCTGTATCTACAACCATCAGAGGGAAATTCATTATGATTTCTGCCAAAATCATTAATGATTTACTTGGTTATGTTGCACCTCCTACTGATCCACCCTCTTTTTCTGCCAATGAAACCTTTAAAATCTTGAGAACAAAAGACCCAATTGGTCCCCTCACTTTCAAGCCTATTGATATGCCTGATAATCACAGAATCCTTCATTACATTTACTCCCGGAGCATAATCAATAAATCCAAAAACTTTACCCACTTTGCACAAAAAGATTACTATCTATTGGCTTCATTGGTTGCTGGGCAACAAAGGAATGTAGGGGAGATCATTTTTAGTGAGATGAGAAGGTTTCATTTTTCTTCAACAAGATCCACAACCATACCTTACCCTCAACTTGTTTCCTTCATCTTGATGAAAAATAAAATCTGGTATTTGGAAGGAAAAGAAAGGGTGCTCATCTCAAGGTTTGGAAAGACTCAGTTAACTCATATGGGTATCAATCTTCCGGTGAGTCGGACCAAAGCCACATCAAAGAGGGAAGCCACTCCATCCAGAGGAGATGAGGCACAATCATCTGCACAAGGTCCTATTCCTCCTCCTTCATTTCTCAATGCCTCTCTGTCCAACCATTTGTCTGAGGTAATTAATCAAGCTGTATCAAGTTTGAAGAAGGAGTTAGTGACTGAATATGAGAAGCTTGTGGAGAAAATGGAAGCACAAGTCATCAATCTGGTAGACAAGGCCAATCTGAATTTTGAACTGATGTTCAAAACTCAGGATGAGATGTCACAGAGGATCACCAACATGGAGACCTTTCTACATTCACATTTTCCCTCTTCATCTTCTGGGGTACCTCCTGAGACCACTTCTCCCTCAGTACCACAAACTCATGTGCTCTTCACTGATCCTGAATCCAATGTTGATGTCACATTTGATCGGTCGCCTTCACTTCCTCCCTCATCATCTGTCCCTCAAGCACCATCTCCCTCTGATCAGCCCATTGACCCTCTCACTGCCATGATATCTTTTGTTCCACCTCCAGAACCCCCTTCTGATATTGACAAAATGGGGGAGAAGGATGATGTGTGATGTCTGAGCTTCTGTAGGGTGTATATGGGTGGTGTTTGGGTAGTTTTTCTGTATTGGGTAGGATTTGAGATGTATGACATTGTCATTTTGCTATTTTAAAGTTATCTTGTATTGTTCAAGTTTGTTCCTATTTTCTTTAAAATTAATGACATGGTTCAAGTTTTTAATTATCAAATTTTCAATGTTTCAAGTTATTAAATTCTTGTTAAGTTATATACCTCATACTATACTTATCTTGGCTGTTAAGTGTCCAAAGGAAACATTGCAGGAAAACTTGAATTTGGAACTTAAACTTGATATGCATTTTGGAAACTTTGAAGAAATTTCAAAACTTTTCAATTTCATTCAATTTCTTTTAAATCTTCATCACAAAGAGTTTTGTCATCATCAAAAAGGGGGAGAATGTTAGATCCCAAGTTTTGATGATAACAATAATTCAATTATGTGTAAAACATGTTTTTAGAAGGCTAAGAAAAGATTCCAAGTTACCAAATGCATATTTGAAGTTTGCTGATATCTGCTGTAAATTTGCACTTGAGTGCTCGAGCATGAAATCTGCACTCGAGCACAAATCACTTCTGTACTCGAGCAGGTGTGAGAGAAAGCCAGGAAGTGAGTACCCGAGAGGCATTCTCCCTTTGTATTTACTGGATCACTCGAAGCACAAGGTATGCACTCGAGCAGAGAAGTCATTCTCACTCGAGCACACATGCGAGTGAGGGCATGCGAGTGCTTGGCCGAGAGAAAGTAATGGCATGCTTCCTCTATTCACTCGAGCAAGGGCATGCGAGTGCTTGGCCGAGAGTCTTGAAGTTTAGAAAAGTACAAGTGTGCTCGAGCACACCCATCCATGCTCGGAGTGACACGTCCATGCTTGCGAGTAATATTTCCATCCCTCTCCTGATCAGTTGTGAGTGCTTGTTCAAGAGAGCATATTCCTTGGGAATATGCTTCTCACTCGAGCAGAGGTAAGTGTGCTCGAGTGAGGGCCCATATCACTCACGAGTGAAAATTCTATCCCTCTGGTAATCTGATGCGAGTGATGGTTTAGAGAGCATATTCCTTGAGAATATGCTTCTCACTCGAGCAGAGGTAGGTGTGCTCGAGTGAGGGTCCATATCACCTGCGAGTGCATATTCTCACTCTTGTCAAAATGGTATGCAAGTGATGACCCGAGAAGACATTCCCAGTGTAAAGTGCAAAGATCACTCGAGCAGAGTTTTGTGCTCGAGTGAGACCCTTCTTCACCCGCGAGTGAAGATTTTGTCTCTCTGTTTCTCCATGCAAGCACAACCCGATAACAGAGGTATATGAAGGAAAATAGGAGATCACTCGAGGTGAGCCTTTCATACTCGAAGTGATGCCCTGTTAACCACAGAAAGTCCTAAGTATCACAACGTTCGTTACGAATGTGTTTTATTGTTATTAATTCATATCATCATTTCTTTTTATCTTTGTTTAACATTGTTTTGGATGTTTTAAAAGGATGATACAGGAATATGAACGTTTGAATTGAACCACATGAGAAAAGTGATACAACGGCAGACAAGATGATTATGAACACGCTGGCACCTACCGCACTCAGGTTATTCAAACATGCACGTGTCTGCCATTAGTTTCAAAAGTCCCGCTCCTCAAATGAAGAATTTCCAAACGGGCAAAAACTGGAGCAACTATATATATACAGAGACTCACGGAGAAATAAGAACAACACAGCACAAGAATTCACAAGCTTATATCGATCCTCTATTATTCATCTGTTTTCTCTGTATACACTTTGATCTTCAGTGTTTATTCATTTACTCTTTAAAAGAGTCCACATACAAACTCAAAATTCTATGTTTATGTGATCTCAAGGTATTGGGACCTTGAGAGGATAGTTATTCCTTACGAGAGAAGCAGTTGAGAGAATTCCTTGTAATGTCTTTCACTCATAAGCCTTATAAGATACAAGCAGGAGAGAACGTTGTTGTTCATAAGACTTACAGTGGTGTAAGCGGAAGAAAACGTTGCTGCTCATAAGTCTTGTATACATAAGCAAGTGAGAAGAGTCATAGGTTGTTTCTCTGCACATAAGACTTGTCGTAAGGGGGAGAGAAGTTTCTTGTTGAGAGAATATTTCTGTTCGTAGTCCATTCAAGGATGATTGTTGTCTTGTGGCGTTCTGAGAGCCCATTGAATCTTGGAGATATTGTGAGAAGCTCAGTAGGTCTTGATCTCTGAGGACTGGACGTAGGCATTGTTGTTAGGCCGAACCAGTATAACTTTCTGTGTTCAAATCTTCTCTACTCTACTCTAGTCACTATATTTACATTTCACCACCTCAAACGAAAAATTTATAACATCACCCAATTCACCCCCCTCTTGGGTGAAGCTTGCCTCTTTCAGTACTTAATGTCAGTATGTTTTCACTATTTCTGTATGCCTTATAGAACTGTGCGCTTATTACTCTATGAATATCAAAATGTTAAGGGGTTTGACATTCTTGGTATCGAGCTAAAAGTAGTTCTAGCATTTTCAAAATAGTTACTGTATGGTCATGTTTGCATGGTGACAAGAATTAAGAGTGAATTATAGAAATGGCACGACTAGGAAGAGGTGGCAGAGGTCGAGGAAAAGGCCAAGGAGGTCAGAATGGTAATGATGAGGAAGATCAGGGTCCTAGACCAAATACAATCCAGTGACAAATACTGGGTATGCTAACACAACAGCAGGCTTCAATGAACAAAATCAGGGAAGAATTATGCGAGGTGTAATAAAGGCAGGATCATCTAGAAGATCTAGTTAGGGGATACGGTGAAGATAATCCGCTCGAGGGACCTCAACCAAACGTTCCTTTGTCGGATCCTGAGGCTGATATATAGATCTAGGTAGAAAGGTTTGTCAAGCAGCAACCTCCTATTTTCAGAGGGAAGTTTGATCCTCAACAAGTGGAGGATTGTGATAGAGCTCAATATTTATATATTTTTTGTAATTAATCTTGGCCTTTTGTGGGATTTAATTGAATATTTTGGGCATAATCAAGTGTTAAAGTGAGATTTTAGTGAAAGGATAGTTTGAGAATTATATTAGTTAAATTGTTATATTTTTAATTAATATTTGTTATTCCCATTATTCTTTAATTGTGAGCAAAAGATATTACCTTTGTGAATCTAATTTTGTAGGTGATGATGTGGCACAACTTGAGTGGTCAAGATCAAAGATATTATTTTGAAGCTTAATGAAGGACAAAAGTGGAACATCACAAGTGCAGAATTTATTTTCATATTTTTTCTAAGAAGAGGTTAAATGAGTAAGGGCCTTGTTTAGTGGTTTCAATTTTATGCCTAATGCTATAACATATTTTCATCTCCTCATCCAAACATGGCATAACTTAATTAACCTAGTGAATTGAGAAAAGAAAAGGAAGTGGGGACCATTGATTAAGAAGGAGGTAGCGGCTGGTTAAATCAGAAAGAGAACAACATTGAATAAAGAAGGGAATCCCATTTTATCATTATACTAGTTTATTGAATTTATCTTGTTGTTAATGTTAATTTTGATTCCATTTGCTTTTGTCTTGAAAACAAAAAAAGACAAAAATATTGAATTAGATTAGATTACTTCATTGGTTTTAAAATCAATTTCTCAAAATGATTTCTCACAACTTTAAGGTATTTATCACTTTACTATTTAGAAACTTGGAAATTAATCTCCTTATAAGAATGACCTAGGTTGAGCTACTACGCTACATTCATTTTATGAATGATCCATTTTTTCTTCAAATTTTTTGTTTTAAAAAGACAAAAATAAAATAAAATAAAATAAAGCAAATCACACAAGAAAACAAACAAAAATATTCACAAAGCTCAAGCTTAAATTACTAAGGATTTCTAATTCTAATCACCAATTGCTTTGGATCTCTAGCAACGACGCCAAAAAATTGATGCTACTAAATTTTAAATAAGGACCAAGTGTACGGGCCGTAGAAATAGTATAATAGCCAATCAAGGTCGTCCCATAGAGATTCAAAGTAATAGATAATTAGGCATTAAAATTCCCATTTTCGTTTAAGTTGAGCAAATCAAAGAAAGAAATTGAAAGACAATTTAAGCAAATGCAAAAGAAACAAATGTAATGATTTAAAGATTTCAATTGATAAAAACAACCTAGAGTGGTTATTCCCTTCTTTAAGTTTTAGAACATGCATTTACCCAATTAAAAGTAATTAATGTTAAATTGTTAATCTAGAGTTTAAATGAATATAATAAGTATCTTCCAATCACTTATACTCCTCTTGCAATAATAAAATGACTAGCACGGCTGAAGAAAATTTTTAACATCCTATTATGCCCTGATGAAATTAAAGTCCTACTGGCAATTTATAAGCTTGAGGGTGATATTGATACGTGGTGGAAGAACAATAAACTGATCCTTTGGGGAAAGAATATTCCAGTAACGTGGGAATTATTCCAGGAGAAATTTAATGAGAAATATTTTCCCCGTTCGGTCCAATGAGAGAAAGAGAAAGAGTTTTTGAATATACAACAAGAGAGATAGAGCTTTGATGACTACTTAGCTCGTTACATTCATCTATCTCGATATTTTGCATATCTAAATCACTGGGATGATAAGGAATGTAGTTCAGATATGATGATCGAAGGTTTAAAACCAAAGTAAAAAAAGAACTAGTTTCCAAACATTTTACTGAGTTCAACAAGGTAGTTGAAGAAAGTCATATCACTGAGAACAACTTGTTGAGCTTATATTATGTTAAAAGTAACAATAACAAGGGTGCATCTAGTAGGGGGTTCATCCTAGAAATGCAAGGAAATGGGTAGACCATCCAAAGGGGATAACAAAATGCCAAACCAAGCTAGAGGTCGTAAAGGCCAGAGCTTTTCAAGAAGTATATAACCTGTTGGTCTTGTCATAACCCATATCACCCTAGCAGAACTTGTAATGGTGCTCCATGGAAGCCGAATTCAGCTAGACAGCCTGTTTGTTATGTATGCCATAAACCAGGACATTTTGCCAGAGATTATGCACAGAAGCACTAGTTAGAAAAGACAAGGCCTAAAGTTCTAGGCAGGATCTATACTATAATGTAGGAGGAAGCTAAAAGTCTCTTGAACTATTACAAGGTATGGTTTTCCTTAATGACAACTTAGTACAGGTCATGTATGATTCAAGTACTAGTTATTCATTCATTACATATGATTGTGTCAGATGGCTAGACTTGAGAGTGCATAAATTCCGATATGATCTGGTCGTATCTATACTCACAGGTGTTAGATTTGTCATGACTGATGTCTATTTGAACTTTGTAATAAATATTGAGGGAGGTGAATCAACTATGCATTTGATTTGTCTAGCATTGCAAGCCTTAAAGGCAATCCTTGGTATTGATTAGTTGATAGCTAATAGTGTGTTGCTCGACTACAGAAACAAAAAGGTTATATATCCTAATTTGCAACCGCATATTGGTATAGAAATCAATCTTAATTTTCTCTCCACAGCTGAGGCCGAGAGATGCTTACATAAAAGTTGTCAGGGGTACCTTGTGTTTTTTTTCCATGCAATCAGAGTCTGGAAAAGCATTGCAGAGTATTCCTATGGTCAATAAATTTCCTGACATGTTTAAGGAGGATATCAGCAGATTACCCATGAATAGGGAAGTGGAGTTTGCAATTGATTTTATGCCTGGAGTAGGACCAATATCTAAAGCCCCATACAGAATGGCTCTAAGTGAGCTAGCTAAGTTGAAGAAGCAGATTGAAGAGTTATTTGAGAAAGGGTTTATTGGACCTATTGTAGCACCGTGGGGAGCTCTAATACTCTTTGTCAAAAAGAAAGATGGAAGCCTATGACTCTGTATTAATTACAGGGAGTTAAACAAGATAACCATCAAGAATAAATACCCACTTCTAGAATAGATGATTTACTCAATCAATTTTTTGGTTCCTATATATTTTTAAAGATTGACCTGCGATCACGGTATTACCAACTTAGGGTTAAAGTTGAAGATGTACCATAAAATGCTTTTCGGACCAAATATGGCTGTTAGGAATTTCTTGTAATGCCATTTGGGATAACAAAAGCACCTGATGTGTTCATGGACTACATAAATCGAATTTTTCATCTGTACCTAGACCAATTCATGGTAATCTTTATTAATGATATTCTGGTATATTCATGGAGTAGAACAAAGTATGACCAATATCTGAGAATAGTGTTGAACATGTTAAGGGAAAAGCAACGTTATGCCAAGCTGAGTAAGTATGAGTTTTGCTTTCAGAGGTTAAATTTCTGGGCCATGTGGTCTCAAAGCAAGGGGTCTCAATCAACCCTAGCATAGTGAAAGTAGTATTGAATTGAAAGAAACTAGAGACTATACTAGAAATACATAGTTTTCTGGGTCTTGCTGGTTATTATCAATGTTTTGTACATAATTTCTTCAGAATAGTTTTGCCTTTGACAAAGTTGACGCAAAAAACTCAATATTTTGTATGGGACGATAGTTGTGAGAGGAGCTTCATAGAGCTGAAACAGAGATTAACAAAGCACCAGTGCTGACGATCCTAAATCTACAGTTTACTTTTAATGTTTATACAGATGCTAGTGGGCATAAATTGGGATGTGTGTTGATGCAACATGGCCGAGTAGTGGACTATGCATCTCGTCAGTTGAAGCCTCATGAATTGAATTATCCTACTCATGATCATGTGTTAACAGCTATTATATTTTCTTTGAAAATATGGAGACATTATCTTTATGGTGTGACCGTAAAGTTGTACTGTGACCAAAAAAGCTTCAAATATTTGTATGACCAAAAAGAGTTAAATATGAGACAATGCAAATAGATGGAGTTGCTGAAAGATTATAACTTGGAGATCAAATATCATCCAGGGAATGCCAATGTAGTTGTAGATGCATTGGCCTGTAAAACAGTATAGGTTGCAACCCTAATGATACATGAGTACCGGTTGATTGAGGATTTCAGAGATCTAAGTCTATTCAAGAAGATTTTGATTGGTAGTTGATAAGTATATATTTTATAATTAAATAGGTATATATTTTGGATATATTCACTGGATTTGTTAATATTTTATGCCTATTTAATTATATTTTAATTATTTTCTACTCTTTAATTAACTATAAGAGAAAAGAAGAATTTGAATATAAAATCTAGTCATATCCTATTTTATCTTACAGGGGATATTATCATATTGAAGAAAGAAGAAAAATATCAGATCAATTAAGGAGCATGTGAATGAAATAATATATACATCTGTATCTATATATACATATAGATGTATGATATCGAGTCCAATAGAAGAACCAAATAATGCAATTCAAGTAAATTATTCAAGCAAAAAAATGTGGACCCCACATTTTGAAACGAATCACAAATATTGGAAGAAAGAAAACAAATTGAGAGCATAAAGAGGTGTGGGGCCCACGTGAAGAAGAAAACGAGTATGAAGATGAGATATGAAAATATATGATATATTGATATCATATCTTCAAATGCTTAATAGAAACACGTGGAGCCCGCAGAGAGAAAGAAAAGCCCTAAATTATATCTATTTAAAATGGAATTAAAAGCTGAGACATGCAGAAGGGCTGAGGAGACGGAGAAGGCAGAGATGCGGAGCTGAGATCCGAGGACGCAGAGACACAATGTAGACGCAGATTGGAGCGACATGAGAGGACCAGATTGAAGATGGCAGAGATGAGACACAGTTGAATCAGATTTCTACTCTGTATCTAATTATCTCTTTATCTCCTTTGTCTTTATCTTGGACTATTTAGAATGTTTTATTGCTATTTTTGTGATTTGATTCTGATGAACATGAGTAGCTAATTTTCTCATGCTATGATTTTCTTGAACATATTTATGGATTGAATTATTTATTTACTCTCTTTTTGCATTGAATGAAGTTTTTGTATTGATTTTATCTTGCTTTTAATGCCTCTAGATGCTTGATCACCATTTAGTTGTCTTGTTCATTTAAATTAATCTTGAGAAAGATAATTTAAGTGTAGAACTTGGATAAAATCATGTTAGACTTGAAGTTTAGGTATTAAATGGATGGTTTCTTAATATCATAGAGATATAGTTACTAACCTAGCATTATCAAATTAAGATTGGTGTTTAAAGTTAGTCCTTATAAATTAATACAAGAGATTGATAGTTTATTAGGATAAATATTTGATTTTGACTCGAGAGAGCATTATCGAATACTTTTGAATCTTAGACAAATACATATCTTCATTTGATTGCTTATTGAGGGTAAATTAATTAGTTCATGAAATAAGTAGGGGATAGATAATCCTAGGTTTCTCTGATCTTGAAGAAAATCTTAACCTTAGAATTCTCAAATAAGTATAAAATTTCTTTCAAAATATTCTTACTTAATCAGATTGATAACTTAATTAAGATAATTAATTCATTTTTGTTATAGTCATCCTGGGAATGATCTTTTTATATTACTTGCGACCCTTATGCTTGCGGTAAAGCTAGATGGCTAACAAGTTTTTGGCGCCATTGTCAGGGACTTTGGCAAAAAGCTCATTGAACTAGTTATTGTAATTGTGTGATTAATCATGTTTGGGTATTTTCTTTCTTTTCTTGATGTTTTTTAGTTTGATACTCCTCAGTTGTTGTTTGGATTTACAGATACCTCTCAACATATGAGTGACGTATTAGTAATCCATCCTAACAACTCAGATGATGAGCATCATAGTAAAGAAAAGGAACTTAAGTCTGAATCATAATCATAAGAAAAACTGACATCACCTAATTCAAAAATCTTGGCATACCATAATGATGATGATTTGGATCATACTTTGGATGAATATATAGAACAGGAGAGCACCAATTATCAATCTAGCATTCAATTCCCAGCTATTACTACTAGAAATTTTTAGGTGAGGCCAATTATGTTGCAAATGCTCCAGATGATTTACACGTTCACAGGATATCAGAATGAAGACCCAATTGAGCATTGGACAAAATTTGTTCAAATTTCAAACAATAGGGAGTGTCTTTTGATGCACTGAGACTGAGACTTTTCCCTATGTCATTAGATAAAAAGGCAACAGCTTGGCTCACAGCTCTACCTCCCAATTCTATTTCTACATGGGACACCCTAGCTTCTCTATTCAAAGCAAGATTCATTCCAAGGGGTAAACGAGCAGTGTATAGAGCTGAGTTATTGGGTTTTGCACAAGAACCAGGTGAACTCTTTCATGAGGCATGGGAGAGATTCAAAGAAATATGGCACAACTGTCTTAATAATAAGCAGAAGACTTATGTGTTATTAGAAGCTTTTTGGGCTGGATTGGATGGTCCCACTATTTCTGTGGTTAAGAATGCTTGCAATAGTGGGATTGCCAAGCAGAAAATGTCTAAATTATTAAAGTTGTATAATGAAATTGCTTTTAGTACTCTGCAATAATCCGATAAAGCACGGTTTGGGTACAAGACTTATAAAGAGCCAAATACTTCCAATGCTTCTAGTGTAACTAAAGATATTGCCACTCAACTTGCAGCTATGGCCAAGAGGTTTGATCAACTTGAAATGAAGATAGAGAGGACATCTTCTAAGGTATTCATGCTATCCAGGCCTCGAGCCTTTCTTGTGAAACTTGTGGAGAAGTACATTCTTATGAGGATTGCCTACATACTATGGAGACAGTCCATTACCTGAACAACAATCAAAGATATTAATAAGGCAATCCCTATTCTAACACCTATAACTAAGGTATGAGGGATCATCCAAATTTCCCTTGGAAGAATGGACCAAGTGAGAATCCACCTAATCACTATGCTAGCAAGCCAATGGCACCACCAGGTTTTGAGCATCAACAAAAATCTAGAGAAAGTGATTTAGAGATAAACTAGCTCTTGAGGCAAATTCTTAAAAGCCAAGAAGGTATAATAAGCAAGGTTAATCTTCATGATACCTTCATCAGAAATCTTGAGATACAAGAGCATCTCAAATAAACACATTCAATAGAAATAGTCTACCTAGTGACACCGTTCCTAATCCTAAAAGGGATGGTAAGGAAGATTGCAAAGTAGTAACCTTGGGAAGTGGAAAGCAACTAGTTGACATTCCTAGCTAAAGTGGAAAGAAAAAGAGTGCCAGTGATGAGGTTACTAATAGGCAATAAGTTGAAATACAAGCAGATATTAATGAGATAGTTAGGGAGCAATCTGTAGCTCTTGAGAAAATGGATGAAAATAAGGAGAAGACCTGCACTTCCCCTTTAAAATATGTGCCCCAACCACTATTCCCTCAGCGACTTAAAAAACATCAAGAAGATTCATAGTTCAAGAAGTTCATTCAGATATTCAAGCAACTCCATATCAACATACCATTCACTGAAGCTTTAGAACATATGCCTAAATATGCTAAATTTATGAAGGATGTTCAAGCTAAGAAGTGACGATTCAGTGAGTTTGAGACAGTTACTATGACTAAGAGCTTTACTAATATCATCATTAAGCAGATGCCTCCAAAATTAAAAGATCCTAGGACCTTTTTTGTTCCTTGCTATATTGAAGATAAATTCTTGGGAAAAATAATGTGTGACCTTGGAGCTAGCATTATCCTCATGCCTTTATCAGTCTTCAACTAGTTAGGATTAGGTGAAGCTTAACCAACAATAGTTACTCTTCAATTTACTGATAGAAGTTTATCTAAACCTCATGGAATCATTGAAGATGTATTAGTAAAAGTTGACAAGTTTATCTTTCTAGCATAATTCATTGTACTTGACTTTGAGGCAGATAAAGAATTACCTTTGCTGTTAGGGAGACCAGTTCTGGCAACTGCTAGAATAATGATTGATGTAGAGAAAGGTGAGTTAACTCTGAGAGTAGCTAATGAGCAGGTCACCTTCAATATGAATCAGTTGATTAAATCTCCTAATATTCCAGCGGACTGTTTCTTCATTGATATGCTTGATCCTATGGTATAAAAGGAATATGAAAAAGGTATGACTGATGACCCACTTAAAGCTGCAATACTTAAGATTGATTCAAAAAATGTTATAATAGAGGAATACAAAGCTATCATGGATGCATCGATTCATTATCCTCAAGGACAAATGCAGTTTAAATAACTTGATTTGGGTTTTGTTGACAAGCCAAAGTTGAAACCTTTCCTAGAGGAACTACCTTCACTTGAGCTAAAAGCTTTGCCATCTCACTTGCAGTATGTCTACTTATGAGCAAATAATACTCTTCCTGTTATTATTGCTTCTGATCTTACTGTTCAACAGGAGAAGCAACTGGTTGATGTCTTAAAGGCTCAAAAAAGAGCCATTGGTTAGACTATTGCTGATATTAAGGGTATTAGTCTCTCTACTTGTATGCATAAAATCCTCCTTGAAGACAAGCGTAAACCATCCATTGAGCATCAAAGGAGGTTGAATCCAATCATGAGGGAAGTTATGAAAAAGGAAATTCTTAAATGGCTTGATACATGCATAGTATATCCTCTATCATATAGTTCTTGGGTAAGCCTAGTCCAATATGTCCCCAAAAAGGGTGGTATGACTATATTGGCTAACACCCACGAGCTAATTCCTACTCGCATTGTTACTGGTTGGATGGTTTGCATGGATTATCGTAATTTGAATGCAGCAACTCAAAAGGATCACTTTTCTCTTCCATTTATTGATAAGATGCTTGATAAACTTGCTAGCATGGAATTCTTCTATTTTTTGGATGGATATTTTGGGTATAATCAGATTGTCATAGCCCCTAAAGATCAAGAAAAGACTATTTTTACTTGTCTATATGGGACCTTCACTTTTAAATGCATGCCATTTAGATTATGCAATACACCAGCTACCTTTCAGTGATGCATAGAGGCCATTTTTTCTGATATGATTGAGCAAACTATGGAAGTTTTTATGGATGATTTCACAATTTTTGGAGATTCCTATGATAAATGCTTATTTAATTTGGCCAATGTGTTGAGTTGTTATGAAGAAACCAACTTAGTGCTTAACTGGGAAAAATGTTACTTTATGGTGAATGAAGGAATTGTGCTAGGCCATAAAGTCTCAAAGAATGACTTAGAAGTAGATAAAGTGAAAATTGTAGTGATTGAACAACTTCCTATACCAGTAAATGTTAAAGAAGTGAGGAGCTTTCTTGGCCACACTGGTTTCTACCATCACTTTATTAAAAAAATTCTCCAACATTACCAAGCCTCTCTGTGCTTTGCTTGAGAAAGACACAGAATTCAAGTTTATTGATGCCTGCCTTCAAGCATTTGAAGAACTAAAGAAGAAACTTGTGACTACGCCTATAATAATGGCCCCAGATTGGAGTTTGCCCTTCATAGTGATGTGTGATGCTAGTGACTCTGCTTTGGGAGCAATTCTTGGCCAAAAGAGAGATAAAGCCTTTCACCCAATCTATTATGCCAATTGTACACTTGATGATGCTCAAGAAAACTATTCAACTACTAAGAAAGAGCTTCTTGCTATGGTATTTGCTTTTGGAAAGTTTTGTTCTTATCTAGTGGGAGCCAAAGTTATTGTATACACAGATCATGCAACTCTTAAATACTTGTTCAGCAAGAAAGATTCAAAGGCAAGATTAATTAGATGGGTGCTTCTCTTACAGGAATTCAATCTTGATATTGTAGATAGGAAGGGTACAGAAAATCAAATTGCTAATCATCTATCTAGGTTGAGTACTAATGCTCAACTAGAAGCTAATAAAGCCATTCATGAGACCTTCCCAAATAAGCAGCTATTTGCTGTGAGCCACTTTGATGCTCCTTGGTATGCTGACCTTGTTAATTATTTAGTTTGTGACATTATTCCTCCTTACTTGAATTATCATCAATGAAGAAAATTTTTGCATGATGTTAAGATATATTATTAGGAGGAACCATTCTTATTTCACTATTGTGCTTATCAATAGATAAGAAGATGTGTATTGGAAAATGAGCAACATGAAATATTAAGGTGTTGTCATTCTTCTAAGTATGGAGGTAACTTTGGAGATAATAAAACTGCAACAAAAGTCTTACAATATGGTTTCTTCTGGCCTACCTTGTTTAAAGATTCTTATGAGTTTGCCTTGAAATGTGATCAGTGCCAAAGATTGGGAAACATCTCTAAACAAAATGAGATGCCACTTAATAACATGCTTGAAGTGGAATTGTTTAATGTTTGGGGAATAAACTTTATGGGACCCTTCCCTAAATCCTTCAATAATCAATATATTCTTATGGCAGTAGATTATGTGTCAAAAGGGGTTGAAGTAGTTGCTTTTCTAACTAATAATGGTAAGGTTGTAGTCAAATTCTTGAGGAAGCATATTTTCACTTGATTTGGTGCACCACGAGCCATTATAAGTGATGGAGGCACTCACTTTTGTAACAACCAGTTCAAAACTCTCTTGAAGAAATACGGTGTTACACATAAGGTAGCCCTATCCTACCATCCTCAAACTAATGAGAAAGTTGAGATTTCTAATCGGAAGATGAAGAAGATTCTTGAAAAAATAGTGGGGGTTACAAGAAAAGATTGGCCTATGAAACTTGATAAAGCATTATGGGCCTATCGTACTACTTACAAGACACCAATTGGTATGTCTCCTTATCAATTGGTATTTGGGAAAGCTTGTCATCTCTTGGTAAAGTTAGAACACAATGCTTATTGGGCTATCAAAAAGCTCAACTTTGATGATACGACTGTAGGGGAAAAGAGACTCTTACAATTGAATGAGCTAAAAGAGTTTCGATTCCATGGCTATGAAAGCTCTAAATTGTATAAAGAGAAGACTAAGAAGTGGCATGATAAGAAGATCATACTCAAGACCTTTGAACTAGGACAATAGGTGCTCTTATATAACTCCAGGCTGAGGTTGTTTCCAGGAAAGCTAAAATCTCGTTGGTCGGGACCATTCACTGTGGTTCAAATGTTTGATCATGGTGCAGTGGAGTTGGAAGGCAAAAGTGGAGAGAAATTCTAAGTCAATGGGCGAAAATTGAAGCACTATTGGGGTGGTGAAGTGGACCATCAGACCACTACATTACCTTGAACGTTTAACTCTTGAGATGCTACCATAGTCTGGCTGAAGACTCTAAACTTAGCGCTTATTGGGAGGCAACCCAATGATTTGATTTTCATTATTTTCTTTTTCTCATTGTTCTTCAGATTTAGGGTGATCACTCTTCTAACAGCTACAAGTTCTGGCTTGTGCTCTCTTCCTCCTTCAAATTTGAAACATCAGACGAATAACTCCACATCAAAATTAGAGACCTAAACCAGGGAGTACTAGTTTCTTTCTCCTTTATTAATTTTTGCAACATTGAGGATAATGCTTGATTTAAGTGTGGGTGAGAGAATTAGGACTCGCAATTTAATTGACATTTGTTTCAAAAAAAATGAAGGTAAAGAGGTACTTTGTCTTGATTTTGAGATTGTTAAATTTGAATAAATGTAGCTTAGTTACTAGTTGTATGAAGGGAAGTTGATTACATATATTGCAATTTATATGATGATATATTGTTTGACTTGATTAAATTGGGTGAGATAGTATAGCCCTGTTGGAAGGAAATTTGAGCCTAAAACATTCGATTCTAGTGTGATATTTCACTTGTATCAACTTACTCTTCGAAACTTGTCTTATTTCTTATCACTACAACCTAGCACATGTGTAATTCTTTAATAGGATAGATGCATTCATTTTTATACCCTTGAATCCTAAACACAAGCTACAAACACTTCATCCATTGCCACCCCTTTGAGCCCATCATTTTTTTCTTTTCATCTATCATATCTATATTAAGTTAATATGCATGTACAATTATTATTGCAGCAGTTTGATCATGTTATCAAATCACAAGATGTGGTATTGTTGCTATTAGTGCTTTATGTTGGAGGGTATTTAAAAAAAAAGAGAAAAAGAAAAAGAAACACAACTCTAATGGCTTCTTTTGACCTCACTTAATAACCGGGGGCACTTCATCACCAATGTTGGCACTCGTGTCAAATGGTGAAGTCAAAGAGGGTATAAGTTGGGCTAAAAGCCTCTTGAGGCACTTGTTGGAGTAATTGAGTAACCGGTGCTGCATCACCCATGTGCAAGGTTGCGTCAAAGGGAACCTACAACAAGCTCAAGATGAAAAATAAAATTGAAAAAAGAAGAAGAATATATATATATATATATATAGAATACCCTTCTTGAATCTAGAAGAATAACACGCATATCACTATTACATTAAATTATCTGTATAACATGATCTACAGGCATATTGCTTAGTATCCATCTTCTACTCCACGTAGTCTATATTCCAACATTACAAGCCATAAAGTCCTCTTGATTTTTTAATGGACATATAACTGGTGGTAGAAAATTAGAACTATTACAAGCCTATGGTAGGGTGATTGTACAAGTGAACTGAGCGAAAAAGAACCCATATGCTAGTGAGTTGAGTGATATACTTTATACCCTTGTGTGACTATTTTCCGTAGATTTAATCTTGTTAAACTTCATATCATAATATGAATTTTTTATACGTGATTGACAACCCATATTGCACACTTAGTTCCTAGGATATGTCTACTTGAGTTCTTCCAGTTTCTTAATAAATTCAATTTGTCTCTTTCCTTTCTTCAACCTATTTTCAAGATCAATTTTTCTTTGCCAAGGAGTGCAAAAGATTTAGTGTGGGGGAGTTTAATAATTATATATTTTATAATTAAATAGGTATATATTTTGAATATATTCACTGGATTTATTAATATTTTATGCCTATTTAATTATCTTTTATATATTTTCTACTCTTTAATTAACTATAAGAGAAAAGAAGAATTTGAATATAATGATATGAGAGCAATGAATGACGAAGCTTAATTGCAGGATAAACAAGCACAGTCTATCGGAGGGATGATGGTGAAAGGTGAAACTCAAGAATATGATTTGTCACCAAGTGGATTAGTTAGATATAAGAAAAGATTATATGTTCCACCGCAGATAGAGTTGAAGATCCAAATCTTGGAGGAGTCTCTCAAGAGTAAATACATTCTGCATCCAAGAGCAATCAAAATGTATGTATCATGACTTAAGGTCCATGTATTGTTGGTCGGGAATGAAGAGAGATGTGATGCAGTTTGTTGCTCGTTGTCTTACATGCCAAAAGGTAAAGATTGAGCATCAATGACCTTCAAAACTTCTTCATAATCCTAAGATTCCTGAGTGGAAATGGGAAAGTATCATAATGGATTTCATGATGGGGTTGCCTAAGATCAAAAATCATAATGCTATATAGGTAATCATTGATCGATTATAAAAAAAACCCATTTATTACCAATTAGCATTCATTATTCTCCCGATAAACTTGCGGAAATTTATATCAAAGAGATTGTGAGATTACACGGTACACCAAAGAGTATCATATTAAATAGGGATCCTCGCTTCACTTCCAATTTCTGGAAAGCATTGCAAGAGGCTTTGGGTACTAAGCTCAGGTTCAGCACAACATATTATCCCCAGACAGATGACCAGACAGAACAAACCATTCAGATACTAAAGTATATGATGAGGGCATGTGTTCTAGATTTTAAAGGCAGTTGGGACCAATTCCTTCTATTTGTCGAGTTTGCTTACAATAACAACTATCAATCAAGTATACAAATGGCTCCCTATGAGGCATTGTACAGAAGAAAGTGTTAATCACCTTTATGTTGGACAGAGTTATCCAAGAGAATTTTATTTGGGCAAGATATTATTGATCAAACAACAAATCAGATCAACTTGATCAAATAGAGATTATTAACTGGCCAGAGCAGACAAAAAAGTTATGCTGATAAGAGAAGAAAACCTCTAGTGTTTGAGGTAGGGGACCATGTGTTTATGAAAGTTTCACCTGTAATAGGGATTAGTAGGGCATTTAAAGTAAAGAAGCTAAGCCCTAGGTACATTGGTCCATTTGAGATCTTGTCGAAGATTAAGCCAGTAGCATATCGAATCGCTTTACCCCCAAATTTGAGCAGATTGCATGATGTTTTCCACATGTCACTGTTAAAGAAATATCAATTTGATCCTGAACATGCCATTGAATATAAAGATTTGGATGTGTGGGATGATTTGGCATATGAAGTCGGACCTGAAAAGATCATTGATCAATAGGAGGAATACCTGAGACATAGAAGTATTCCATTCATCAAAATTGTCTGAAAGCAATTATCTCCTTAAGAAGCTTCACGAGAAACAGAGGAAGACATGCGCAAGCGGTACCCGGAATTTATTAATCAATATGTGTAACAAATTTTGAGGGAGAAATTTTATTAAGGGGGATAGCTGTAATATCTCAAAATTCATACACCAAAGATTCAATATATATTTTTTCCAATAAATAGAATCAAGGGTGAATTTTGGAGAATTTGATTATGTTGCCAGTAAAGATTTCCTGTGAGGTAGTGAATTGGTCATGTGGTTTTAGATGACCAAATGTTCAAAAATTGTGAAATTTTCTAGAATGAAAGTAGACATTCCAAATTTGATAGGTCATATGAATTATTTTTACTTGTACACTAAGATTTATGAATTTTTGGAGCTTACCAGTGAAATTGGCTACTTTCTGGGACAACATCCAAAGATTTAAATTTTGGGAATGTTGAGTTTTTGGTTGACTAAAGACTATAGTTTTCCTTAAAACTAGACTCAATAAGGGTTGAGTAGCCTTTAGAATCACCTCAATTGAATGTCTACACATAAAGATATGAATTTTCAAATTTTGATGAAAATTTCTACCAAATTTTCAGTAAATCATAAAAATCACAAAATGTGAGGGCAATTTTGGAAATTTGAAAAATTTATCTTTCCTCTAACCATGAAAACGTCTAGAAGCTAAGAAAAATTAGGAAAAAACTATAGAAAAATAAGGAAAATTCAAAAGAGGAAAGAAGGTGATGAATAGTAAAAACTCTAGGGAAAATTCGCCTATTTCACTACCGAATCACAGCTTTCTTAAGAAAAGTCCTTTACAAATCTTTTTCTCCTTATCATGAGCTTCAATTCTATGGTTTTATATTTTTGATTGGTGGAGTTTGGTGTCATCTACGTAGGTACCACTGGAATCAAGAACTAGTTGCAAAATCGTGCTCAGGTAAGCGTAAGCTTTGATTTGAGCCGAATATTGTGATGTTTGAGTAATTATTCATGGAGTTGTGTTAATACCCTGATTTTCTAACACCATGAGAATGAAGCTTAATGGTCTTGTAATCATGAGAAATGGGTTAAAGAAGGTTTAATGATGTTAGATTGTAAGTCTTGAAGCTTAATTTGCAAAATTGGATTCTTGGGGAATGGGGTTCTATGCAGTTCCATATAAAATCTAGGGAAGTAGCTGGATTTTGATGTTTTTGAGTATTCCATTAGATTCGACACAAAAAATTATGTGGAATCACATGTGGTTGTGATTTTTGGATGATTACCAATTTCAATACTGCTCTCAACAATTGGTATTTTTTACACCCCTGGGTACAATGGCTTCTTAGTATTACTGCACATATTACCATATGCATGTAATTGGTCAAAAGCCTCTTCTCCTACATAATGAATAATATCCTCTATTCGATCATCCATATCCGTGTCAATATCATCAAAGGTCACTCTCCCCTGTTGAGAAGCACTTGGTATTTCTAATTCTTGACCATGCCATACCCATACTATATAACTCTTACAAAATCCTTCATAAATTAAATGTGTATATATATTTTCAACACTTAGTCGCTTCTTATTCAAACATACTATACAAAGGTAGTAAATCATCCGACTATCATCATTGGCATTTCTTCTAGCAAAGTCTAAAAAACCCCTCACCCTATTATCATATTCAACACTCGTCCATTTAGCTTTTATCCAACTATAATCCATATATATTTTAATACCTTATAGCACCCTATAAGAAGCATGCATACCAGGAGACAATAACTATACTTGTAGCAATATACCAATAAATTATGGAATGATAAGAACCAAGCAACATTTCATAATAAAGGTATATAGATACAAGTTTTAAAACTTGCATTGCAAAGCTATTCAGGATTTTCATAACTTTATATTCAATTCAAACCCACATAGCAAATATCATAATGTGATCATTAATGACAATCCAAGACAAGAAAGTATAAACAAAATATCATAATGTAATCATTAAGCTAGTATCTGAAGTTATCATCACTGAGTTCAATGGCGAAAGCAAGATAGAGAACAAAATTGGTGCATATTCAAACAAAGTCATAATCAAAAAACAGAACACCTCCATTTCGTACTTCAAGCATATCAGGATCTGATGCCAGACATGGTTAAACCCACCCGAAACAATATCAAAAGGATCAAGTTCAAATTATTAACAGCAATAAAAACAAACCTGGAAAGTTGCTTCATGAGTAGTCGTTCTTTGTGCTCCCGTTTGGAAGAAGAACTATCGGCAAGACTTTTAAGGGAGGAGGAGTCGAAGCTAGAATGTTATTGATTGACAGCAAAATGAAGGTCGACTATCGGCAAGGTATGGGTAGTGACTCTTCCTCGGCTAATACAGATCCAGCCCAATGCCGCCCCTGAGATTGTTAACAAGAACACTGTCGGTTAGATTGTGATATCACATTCATAGAGAAAGATTACTCTAGATTTAGAGAGAAAGAAGATGCCGGAGTTGTAAACAAGAACACTGTCAAAGAAATTTTAGGGAAAAGTGAGTTCAAAGAGCAAGCTAAAATTCAGTGGGAGGAAGAGAAAAGTGAAATTAATTTTACAAATAATCGGTCTAAAACTTTTTAACTTTTAGATAGGTTATAAGATATAACCAGTATAAAAAGTTAAAAAAAATTATTTTTAATTGTGGGTCTTTTATTTAGACCGGTTATAGAAATAACCGGTCTAAAATGTATATTTATTTTTAATTATTTTTATTCTTTTAAGACCAATTACTCATAAATGAGATCTAAATAATATCTTTAAAACTTATATTTAGGGAACTAGTCTCAAAAGTTTGCTATAATTACAAAAATGCCATTGGTTATACATTTAGACCTTATCCCTGTATAACCGGTTTAAATGAGCCGGTCTAAAACACAGATTTTGTACTAGTGATAGTTTATAAGATAATTTAAATTTAAGTTTGGATAGATTTTTTTAAAATATGAGTCGTTATTATATCTACTAGCCAATAATAAATATCAGTGTTTAATTGTAGTTGATTGGAACACCTCGGCCCAACGGAACTTCGCTTGATGAGAAGAAAAAGAGATAGACCATAGTGACAGGGACAGACAAACACCGAAGATTGTTTCCCAGGTTAGTATCTTTTGGCTTTTCCTTTGAGCTTGTTTAAATACAACAATTTTCTCTGCGCTATTTTCGGGTCTTAGTAAGACCCTCTAAACCTAATTTTCTTGATCATAGCTCTTTCCTTGAAAGCTTTTCTATCTTCTGTGTTATACTGCATCCTCTATAATTAGATTTGTTTTTTAAGGAGTGGTTTCCATCTTCCTTGTTCTTGACGCTTTTATTTACTAATTCGAAACCTAATTTTAATTTTATGGCTTTTACGACTAACTTGGTCCATCTTTTGGGTATGTAGAATTAAGGGGTAAAACTTTCGAGGAATGTTTGCTTTTTGCAGCTGCAAAACCAATTAAGAGTGTTAAATTAATAATGAAGTGTGAATATAAATGAAGAACTTGAGCTATTTATAAAACTCTGCAAAAAATAGAATAATTCAAATTCAAAATTAAAATCAATTCTGAATTATTTAACGTAACTCAACTCTTAATCCCAAATTTAAAAGATGAAGGTAAATTCCAGGAAAATCTAGATATATATCCTATGTTATTGAAAGTAAATAAAACTCAAAATAATTCTAAGAAAGATAATTTAAAAAAATTCAATTAAATTCTAATTAATATAATGGTTATTTAGAAAATTTAATCAGATAATCTCAATATCTAAATTAAACCTTCATTAAGTCTAATTCTCCAATCAAATTATAACATATATATTTTCTAAAATAATAAAAATTTATGCAAATAAAATTTTAAAATTCTACCAGATCATCATTAATAAAAAAAACATATATATAAATACATATAACAAATATCGAATTAAAAAAGTACTCGTATATCTTAATCGTATGAGCGAGGCAGAGTTCATCATTTTATTTCATATTTCTCCCTCTGAGTGATATCAGCAAGACTTTGATTATTTTGATAGATCATAAAAGTACTTCGTAATTAATATTCATAAGATTTAGCACGTGCTTTATGAATTAACTAGTGTTAACCCCCGTGCGTTGCACGAGAACGTGAATTCTGATTAATGGTACATTGCATGATTAATTTTTTATGACTATAATGCATTTATTTGTATATCTATAAAACTAAAATTTCAGCTTAGAAATGCATAAAGGGTGATTATAATCATGCTTATATATCACATTTTGAGGGAACATTTTTTTGGAGAATTTATTACGCCTTGGTGTGCCAACAGAGTGTTAATAAATTAATAAATGGAAGGCTATGTGGGAGATAAAATTTGATAAAGCAGAGGTAAAATGACTACAATTTTGATTTTTTACTAAATATATCACTGAAAGAAACTTTCAACAAAAAAATGAATCTTACATAATATTTTGAAAAATTTCTCTATAAACCGCATTGGTTGTCTCCTTGGTGGATTTATTGTCTAAATCAAGTATTGACATCTTGATGCCGTCCATATGATTATGTGTGATATATGTAATACTTTTGTTTTTTTTTTTGTAATCCTAGGAAATCGTAAGACAACTAAGGTGGGCACATTCAGATATTCCGTTTTGTCCTCAAAGGCTTTGACTGCAACCTCCCCAAATAGTGATAGTTGACACATACTTCACTGCACATGTTATCATATGATTATGATGATGATGAACTAACATGAAAGTAGATATTAATAGCGTGAATTGATTAATATTAAATCTAGAGAATATGTTACTTATGAATTGCAATTGTGAAATCCAATTTCTTCATCGTGCCGAAGTTTCTCCTTAGATCAACTAAGTTCCCAAATGCTTGGAGGTAGCCCTTCACATCTGGATGAATTTGTCGTCTAGGTTAGAATAATGCGTTTTGAATAAAAAAACATGATAGAAATATACACTAACCAATTAGCTCTTCATGTGTAGCTTCACCGCTGGTGATGTTATTGACTGAGACAAAGTTGAATGCATGAAGAGGGATTTGGAACTCATTTTTTTCAAAAAAATGTGTTAGCGTTAAACGTAATCTTCCAACGGTGTGAGCATGTTTTGTAGTCAGCATTGTTGGCCAACACTTCTAAGTTCTCAAATCGGTACACCTCACCTTCTTTTAAATCCTCAATGTACCTACGGATGTGTCCCCTCTAGACAATTGAACTCTCAATTCGATCACCCTGTTTGCAAATAGTCAAATGAAATATAAGCAACACATAATTTTCACTTAGTGAATTGTTGAATGTGAAGACTACATTAGATACTTACTTATTTGTCAACTAATATCATACTGACTTTCCAGACATCAAATGGTGAGGCCTTCTTTGCCATTGTCCACTTCCTAAATACCCTAACAATAATGCTCCAGGTTTCCTTGCTATCATCAACGTCCTTAAGCAAAGCATGAGCAATGATTGCCATTGCTTGAGTTGATGTATATGAGGATGAGAGGTTTTTTTATGAGATATATAATCGTATGTGTGCTATATATGATGAATTTTTGAACGTTTTTCTAATGAATTGTCCAGCATCATAATTTTAATTCTCAATTAAAGTGACCCGTCCCATTTTTTTAAGCGATTTAGTACCCTTTGCTTATTATATTTTTTTAAGTAATGTGGATAACTTTGATTTATATTTTTTTTCCTGAGCCTTTAGGCTCCTTTAGGTAATTTGGGTGATTTTAGCCGTAATATCCTTTCCTCAATTTATGTTTATGACCTCTTCCTTCCAAATTATTCATATTAGAGCAATTATTATTTGTCGTATACTGAGAAATTATTATATGTTTGAAATTTGAATGCTATGATTGTCTACCCCATACTCTATATCTATCAATGGGAAAAGTATATTAGATGCAAGCAGTAGCAGAAAATAGTGCCATTAAAAAATTTCACCCATTGCCATTAAAATAGTTAATTGGACGTATCCCTCATATTTAATACTTTTTTTCTTTTCTTATTTCATCAGCGTATTGTTATTTAGGTAATTTGGGTAGGATATTAGATGCAAGTAGAAAACATTGCCATTAAAAAAAAAATTACCCATTGCCATTAAAATAGTTAATTGTACGTATCCCTCATATTTAATACTTTTTTTCTTTTATTATTTCATCAGCGTATTATTATTTAGGTAATTTGGGTGATTTTAGCCGTAATATCATTTCCTCAATTTATGTTATGACCTCTTCCTTCCAAATTATTCCTTTTAGAGCAATTATTATTTGCGGTACTAAGAAATTATTATTTGTTTAAAATTTGAAAGGATATGCCCAATTATTATTTGCCAATCATCATAAATGTGTTTCAATGTAATTAGGTTATTTGAAATTTGAAATGCTACTCTCAATTATTATTTGCCAATCATCATAAATGTGTTTCAATGTAATTAGGTTATTTGAAATTTGAAATGCTACTCCCAATTAGTCAATCATCAATAAATGTGTTTCAATGTAATTAAATTATTTGAAATTTGAAATGTTACGCCCAATTATGATTTGCTTATCATCATAAATGTGTTTTAATGTAATTAGGATTGTGATTATTCGACTTGGGTCAAACGTAATTGGGCTATGAAGCGGGTCACATGAGATTTAGAGTGTAAAGTTGATTGATGATGACAGGTGAAGCCAATTTTAACATAAACTTATAATTTCATAATTATAACTAATATTAAGATTATGTGATTAAAGTCATGTCATTTTTATCAAAACAATAAAAACAAATTGTAAATTTAAAAGATAACAGTTTATAAGATAATTTAAATTTAAGTTTGGATAGATTTATTTAAAATACGAGTAGTTATTATATCTCACTAGCCAATAATAAATATCAGTATTTAATTGTATTTTTCTTAAAATTTGGCGAGAAAGAAATAGAGCACAGTGACAGAGACAGGCAAACGGCGAAGATTGTTTCCCTAGTCAGGTACAACTATTTTCTCCGCGCTATTTTTGGGTCTTAGCAAGACCCTGTAAACCTAATTTTCTTCTATGCGTTATAGTGCACCCTCTTTAGATTGTCTGTTTTGAAGACCTGTCGCTCCGATTTAAAATCCTCTCAATATCCTGTCCTTTGAGGACCTATCAACTCACGGTTTTAAAACACAGAGAAGGGGAGATATCTAGATCCTTATAAGTTATCTAGATCCTTATAAGTTGTCTTCGCTCCCCTCCCCAACCGATGTAGGACTTCACACTTTTAATAACTGTAAAAGTAAAGAATCTCAAATATCACATAGTAATTTGAAAAAAAAAAAAGAAAATAAATAAAATATGAGCACAACCTGAATCAATTCTTTTCAACCTATGATTATGTTATGAATACAAGTTCAAAAAAAGAATCCAATCTCAAAAGAGTAACCTATTAGGTGAGAGAGCCAAAAGATTATCTAACCATGTGTTTGTTTGGCTGGCATTAGACTCATAACAAATTATCCAATCATATGTTTGTTAAGTTGTAATTAAAGGTTTTTTTAGTATTTGTGATGGTTATATGAACATATAATTGATAATAATTGCCTTATGTGGGGTGCCCATCTTCTAGGTTCTGCTAATTCAGAGAAGATGTATGCCTCATATCATAATACATATACAAGAAATCAAGCTAGCCATTCGACCGACTGGCGCAAAAGAGCAGGAATCAACATGTTGCGAAATTCTATAAAAACAAATATGTAAGTAATTATAGTTTTCTTATCAGCAAGCATTTGCATTATTTTCCAAAATTTAGGAATAACATAATCGGAAGCATTGACTTATGTATAATATTTTCATTGGATAGAAACTAATAAATCAAATTCTATATCAGTTCTGATTTTTTGAAATCCATAAGAAATCTTCCTTGTGGGACACTGCAGAAGGTATCCACTATTACAACTGTGGTGGAAAGAGAACTATTTAGTCAGGCTGCTTCAGAGGTTGGTTTGTTTAATGATTATGTTGTATATATGCAAGAGGCTAATTTAATTTTAAATAAAGAACCTCGAGTCGTTTATTGACAGTTTTCTTAATAATGTTTTGTAGGAGGAGTACAAGAATCCAGAGACAATAATCAAAGTATTGCAGAACAATTTCCCAGGAGTAACATGGAGTCCACAAGTAAACAGAAACAATACTAACACCCCTATGAAGAATCCCTCTTCTAACTTATCACATGCTTGCTGTAACCAAAATCGAGCAGGCCAGGCTTCGCCGATGTTTGCCGCTAGCAACATTAATTTCACTGGTTTTGTAACAGAGACGGCCAACCATACTAATAACTACCAATTTTCCAAACAGAGGAAGTCTCACGTTTCTGTTGGCAATAAGAGAACTTTCGCTTCTTATTCTAACTTCAACGCTTCCGGTAGAACAAGCAATCTAAATTCGAGCTCCAGACCAATTTTCTCCCATTTACAGCAGCAGCAACATAGAGATCATGGTATATTAAGTAATCTTAATATGATTTCTTGCTAACTATTTATCAGTGTATTATACTATTATGAGTACATTTTATATCTTCTATTTCTCTTTTTTTTTTTTGCATGAAATCTACTTATTTTTAATCATGATTTCTCATTTGAATTACAACTTTGACAGTGGAAATGGATTGGCTCGGCTATAACGGAAATCAATCTTCAGATTTTCTTAGTACACCAAGAGAATCCCCACTATCTATACATGGAGCAGCATCGAATTTGGCAGAATGTAGGGATGATCATGGTTATGGTTTGGAATCTGCAAACAACACCATGGATTGGGTCAAATATAATGCAAAACAATTTTCAGATTTGCTTGGTACACCAAGAGAGTCCCCACCATCTATATATGGAGCTGCATCGAATTTGGCAGAACGTAGGGGTTATTATTGTACGGTAATAGGTCAAGGTTATTTGGAGGACATTATTTTTTCACCACCTACCAAAAGATTGAAAATAGAACCTACTGCCTCTGTGAGCAATAACGATATTTACAAGATATGGGATTCCCATATGGTTCTAACCAATTCTCCTGAAAGGCTTACAAAATTGCGTCAACAAGAAGAATCTTCCTTTTCTATCTTTTCTCAAGTTACAGAGAACGATATGGAATCGTCCGCCAATGCGATTCAAGATTCTGTAAGCTTTAGCAATGCAAACAACGCAATTGGCATAGAAGCTATTCTTTTTGAATGCAGATACAAATATAAATTACGGGATTCATATGCTAAAAGCAATGGTGAGGAACAGGATAAAAGTGGGATTGAATCTACTGTGAAAAGCATTACAGATAAAGTTATAGAGCCAGAAGATGATTTGGAGGAGGCAACAATGTCTTCAAAAACAAATCCAATAACAAGTGATGCATCCTATGATGTACTTGAACAGACTAACAAGGGTGGGACTATCTCTGAAGGAATAGAAGTTGGTAACACATTAGAGGATTCATATCTCAACAGTGATGATGTGAAGTTGATAGACAATAACTCAGAGACTGATGTTGGCAGTTCAAATTCAAGTGACCACACTCTCCAGAAAGATCTTATCTTTGATAAAGATGATCTTCAAAGAGAAAATGAGTTCAACTAGTCTATTAAAAACAATGAAATGGAAGTAACTGAGCCAAAATCTGATTTAGATAATGGAAAAAAGTCTTTAATATCAACTTTAAGTTGTGTTTCCTTGAACACAGCTGGTATAGAAACCAAACTCAAATGTATTTATTCAAAACTCAGATGCATTACAATGAAAAATTCACACCTATTTATACTAAAACCACAACCTTATAATTTCTTAAAATAATGTAATAGTCAGCCTTAGCAACCATTCACAAGGTCAGTGCATACATCATATGCAATATTCTAATGTCAACGTTGGCTACTCTGTTCACATTCTCTCTGTTCTGTTTCATTCCCGCGGGTTTGGACAGAACTTGTCCTCGAGTCAAAATCAACATCATCAATATACGGAGTTAGATCCGCAACATTGAAAGTAGCGGAAACAAGAATTCTGTTAACAGCTTTTATTTGTCCATCAGTTTGTGGATGGCTAGTACTGCTAAACTGAAGTTTTGTTCCCATCTTTTTCCATAAAGTCCTCCAGAAATGGCTTACAAAATTGATATCTCTATCAGAGGTGACGGTTTTTGGAATTCCATGGAGACGGACAATCTCCTTGAAATACAAATCTGCAACTTGAACCGCATCATTAGTCTTCTGGCAAGGAATGAAGTGAGCCATTTTTGAAAAATAGTCAACAACCACCATTATAGAGTCCTTTTGTCTCTGGGTCCGAGGTAACCCGAGGACAAAATCCATACTCACAGTGCTTTGGGTACTGGCAATGGCATGTATAACCCAGTATTTTGGCTTTTCGATTTAGCCAGGTGGCATGTTCTGCACCTTTGGATATGCTTGTTGATATCCCGTTCAAGTCTTGGCTAATAGAAGTTCTCCTTTACTAAGGCTACAGTTTTATCTCTACCAAAATGACCAGCTAGTCCGCCATTATGTGCTTCCCAAATTATAGCTTCTCGTAGTGAGCAACGAGGAATGCAAAGAGTTTTTCCTTTGAATAAAAATCCTTCTTCCCTGTAATACTGCTGAAATGGTTGAGATTCAGTGGCACTCCAGTCACCCTAGAAATCTGGATCATCTTGATACAACTCTTTTATAGTTTCAAAGCCCACTACTTTGGTTTGCATAGTTGTTAACAAAGCATGGCGACGACTAAGCGCATCAACTACTGAATTTAGGATTCTAGCCTTATGTTTGAGTAAAAATGGATAGGTCTGCAACATTTCACTCCAAGCGCCATGCCTTCAATTGATCTTCTATTGAGAATTCAAATGCTTGAGTGATTCGTGATCAGAATAGAGAATAAACTCTTTATGCAATAGGTAGTGGCTCCAATGTTGCAAAGCTCGAACAACAGTATAGAATTCTTTATTATAGGTAGAATATTTGAGCTTAGCATCATTAAGTTTCTCGCTGAAGAAAGCAATTGGGTGGCCTTCTTGACTCAGAACAACACCAATCCCAGAGTTAGAGGCATCGCAACTAACCTCAAACACTTGGTCAAAATTAGAAAGAGCTAGCACATGAGTTTCTGTCAAGCGTTTCTTTAGTTCTTCAAAACTTAATTGAGCCTTTTCTGTCTATTGGAACTTGTCTCCCTTGATGCAATCTATAAGGGGTGCAGCAACGGAACTAAAATTTTGAATGAACCTCCTATAGAAGGAAGCTAATCCATGGAAGCTCCGAACTTCTTGGATAGATTGCGGAGTTGGCCAACTGTTAATGGCTTCGATTTTGCTTGGATCCACTCGTACACCTTCTGCAGTGATAATGTAACCCAGAAAAATGACTTCATTTGTCAAGAAAGTGCATTTCTTCAAGTTAGCATAAAGTTTTTGTTCACGAAGAGCTTGCAATACTTGACGTAAGTGCTCTAAGTGATCTGCTATGCTCTTACTGTAGATAAGAATGTCATCAAAATAGACAACAACAAACTTGCTAATGAAAGGATGAAGGACCTGGTTCATCAGGCGCATAAACGTGCTAGGAGCATTTGTCAACACAAATGGCATCACATTCCATTCGTACAACCCATCTCTGGTTTTGAAAGCAGTCTTCCATTCATCTCTGGGACAAATTCGGATTTGATGATATCCACTACGAAGGTCAATCTTAGAGAAGATGGTAGAGCCATATAACTGGTCGAGCATGTCATCAAGCCTGGGTATCGGAAACCGATACTTAATTGTGATCTTGTTGACTGCACGGCAATCTATGCACATTCTCCTACTTCCATCTTTCTTGGGAACTAGGAGTACAGGTATGGCACAAGGGCTGACACTTTCACGGATCAATCCTTTTTAAACAATTCTTCAATTTGGCTTTGAACTTCAGCATGTTCTTGAGGACTCATTCTGTAAGCTGGCCTGTTAGGAATTACTGCTCCTGGAATAAAATACATAACATGTTGAATGTCTCGCATGGGTGGTAATCCTGACGGAATTTCATCAGGAATCACATAAGGAAACTCTTCTAACAACGGCTGCACTTCAGGTGGAATGACAGTTCCGTTATTTGTCTCAAGCAATAGAAGAAAACCCATTACTTGGCTTTCTGTTTTGGTCACCTTCTCGACTAAAGACACTAATGGTTTGGATTCATTTTTGCCTTTATTGTGTTTATCAGGTGGCAAAGGAGCAAGTTGAATTTTCACGCCATCCTTCTGGAAGGAATACGTGTTTGCATGACCGTCATACAGAACATGTCGATCATATTGCCAAGGTCTCCCCAAAAGAAGATGACAAGAGTCCATTGAAACAACATCACACCAAACTTCATCATGATACCTTTTACCGATAGAAAAAGTAATAAGGCATCGTTTCGAAACTTTTACCTCGCTGTCTTGGTTAAGCCATTGAAGCTTGTAAGGGCTCAGATGGTTGTGAGTCGGTAGTTGCAATTTTTCTACCATGTAGTTGGAGACTACATTTTCACAGCTTCCGTTGTCAATAATGACGTCACAGACTTTACCCTGAGTTGTGCAGCGGATATGAAAAATGTTGTGACGTAGCCAAGGTTGTTCTTTCACAGTGGCTGTATGCAGACTTCTCCTAATAACAAGTGATTCACCATGATCTGCAGGAGTAATTTCCTCATCAAATATTGGCTCCGTTTCTGGCATAGGCTAGGTTAAATACTGTAGAAGCTTCTCCTTCCATAATAGTGACAACTCTACGGTTAGGACAATTAGAAGCGATGTGACCGAATCCTTGACATTTGAAGCACTTAGGTGCTTTAGAGTTGAATTCCCTAGTAGCCTTTGGTGGAGGCGCATTTGAGAGCTAGGATGATGTATTTGTGATTTATTCCCATCAAAAGGAATTATGGTTGAGGAAGACGGTTGGTATGGAGGCCTTTTGGGCATCTGCTTTTCAATACGGATGGCTAAACAGATGACATCATCCAGAGTCCAGTATTGCTGGAGTTGTACTGGATAGGCGATGTTTGTATTTAACCCTCCGAGATAACGAGCTATTGTTTGCTCGTCCCTTTCTTGTATATCAAATTTCATCATATGTTTCTCAAACTCCCTGGTATATTCCTCTACAGACATAGCCTTTTGGCAGAGATTATGTAACTGAAGGAAATTATCTTGATAATAATTTTCTGGAAGAAACTTACGTGACAGCTCGCGTCGCATCTTGTCCCACATTCGTATCTTGCTCTTTCCCTCTCTTTCACGCCTTCTTTTGAGATTCTCCCACCATATGGAGGCATGTTTCTTCAATTTGATGGAAACAATTTTAACTTTCTGCTCATCTGGAATCTCTTTGTACTCAAAGACTCGTTCAACTGTTTGTAGCCAGTCAATGAATTCGTCCAGTTGGAGTCTTCCCTCGAATTCAGGAATGTCTACCTTAATGTCATTGAAGCGGAATGGTTGTTGGTGAGGATGATGACGGTAGTCAGAGGATGACGAACTGTGGCTATTCAAATCATCTTCTGAGTGGTCTCTACGAGTTTCGAGCAAAGCTTGCTGTTCTGCTATAGCGGCTTCTAGTTCTTGAATCTAGCGTCTCATTTCCTCCATCTCAATCTCAAGTCTATTTCTGCATCTTGGAGGCATTTTGTAGTTTGTCTGACAGGTTATGACTTTAAGTATGCAGTTATTAGGTACAAGGTAGAAGGGTAAGGGAAGAATTTGTATCTATGGAAAAGTCAGAGGTAAAATAGGAAATTTGGGTAATTATGGGCAACAATGTAATTTTGGGCAAAATCTAGGGGTCAAAATACAATTCCAGAAAGTTTGAGGGGTTTGAAATGTAATTTTGGCAGAATCTGGGGTCAAAATGTAATTTCAGAAACTTTAGGGTCTGAAATGTGATTTTGGCAGAATCTGGGGGGTCAAAATGTAATTTCAGAAAGTTCAGGGGTCTGAAATGTAATTTTGGCAAATTCCCGGGGTCAAAATGTAATTTCAGAAAGTTCAAGGGTATGAAATGTAATTTTGGCAAATTCTAGGGGTCAAAATGTAATTTCAGAAAGTTCAGGGACCTAAAATGTAATTTTGGCAATTTCTAGGGGTCAAACTGAAATTTCAGAAAGTTTAGGGGTGTAAATGTAAATATCACAGAATTTAGGGCACAAAATGGTAATTTTAACAAAATTCTAGCTGACCGTTGTGCTGGCCAGAGTGACACGTGGCAGTCCTTGATTGGTCCAAGTTGCGTTGACCGATGACGTGGATGATGATTAGACTGGGTGATGTGGCAGTGCTGACGGTGATGCTTGCGTGGCGATATTGACACGTGGCGCAATCTGATTGGACAGAGTGGCGCTGACTGGTCAACAGTGCTGACGTGGCAGCTGACTGGTTCGTCTTCAACCTCTGGACTTCGGTGACCGTCTGAAATTCCGGTGACTTTTCTAGCGACTTTCCAGCGATGTCCTTGGAGGCGCGTGGAGGTGTTTCACAGCGATGACCAAGGCTATTCCTAGGTTTTTCGGCCTTCTGAACACGATGGTGAGGTCGGTTTCTTCAAAAAAACACTCCGAGAGTGAAAATCCGACACCCCTTTTTCTCACATTTTTTTTTCTCACCCACTCCTCACTCTTTCGTTCTCTGGCTCTCTAGAACTCAGCTCTGGTACCAAAATGGTATAGAAACCAAACTCAAATGTATTTATTCAAAACTCAGATGCATTACAATGAAAAACTCACACCTATTTATATGAAAACCACAACCTTATAATTTCTTAAAATAATGCAATAGTCAGCCTTGACAACCATTCACAACGTCAGTGCATACATCATATGCAATATTCTGATGTCAACGTTGGCTGCTCTGTTCACATTCTCTCTGTTCTGTTTCAACAGCTATGATGTATCCTATAACAAGTGATGCATCCTATGATGTACTTGAACAGACTAACAAGGGTGGGACTATCTCTGAAGGAAAAGAAGCTGGTAACACATTGGAAGATTCATATCTCAATAGTGATGATGTGAAGTTGACAGACAATAACTCACAAACTGATGTTGGTAGTTCAAATTCAAGTGACCACACTCTCCAGAAAGATCTTATCGTTGATAAAGATGATCTTTAAAGAGAAAATGAGTTCAACCAGTCTGTTAAAAACAATGAAATGGAAGTAACTGAGCCAAAATCTGATTCAGATAATGGAAAAAAGTCTACAATATCAACTTTAAGCTGTGTTTCCTTGCCTGAAAATTTCACATGTGATCAAATAAGGAACCATGATATTGACCAGGTTAGTAAATCATTCTATCGATTGCCAGTGCCTTCATAATACCTTCTCTATATGTATATATATATATTTATATATTAAAGCTTCCAATTTCTTTTTCTTGTAACTTTTAACCTCTAATGCACCTATTGGAAGAGAGTATCCTTGAGGAAGAAATTGGAATTGGTGATAACTCATGCTCATTGTGTGGAATCGAAAACCGTGTCTTTAAACGAGAAGACATATGTTGCCTATCATGTAATAAAATCATCAAAATAGATACAGAATATTACGGTGGAAAAGCAGAAGACAATGATAAGGAACAGTGCTTTTGCTTCAATAATTCTAAAGGTGATTCCATCCAATTCAATGGAGTATCTTTTCAGAAGGAACTACTTGATTGTAAGAACAACGATTAAGAAGATGTAGAAGGGGTAATTATGTTTACTATTCATATAATTCTTTTCTCAATACTCTATAGAAAACGATAAACTCACCTTTTATGTGTTGCTTCCTCTAGTGGGTCCAATGTGATAAATGTCAGAGGTGGCAACATCAGATATGCGCTCTCTTTGACGTTAAGAAAAATTTAGAAGGCAACTGTCAATACGTGTGTCCCAAATGCTTCTTAAAGGAAATTGAAGAAGGAATTCGAACACCTTTAAGGACTGCTAATTTTGGTGCCAAGGACCAAGCTTAGTGGCCATATAGAGCAAAGACTCCTGTCACGTCTTGAAAATGAGAGAGCACAAACGGCAAAAGCTGAAGGAAAGAATGTTGATGAGGTATGGAGCAAATTGCTGCACAATCACAATTGTCGAACGTCTATTTTGAAGTCCTATACTGTTTTCCATTCTTTTAACTACTTTAGCATCTAATTTTCAAAGCATGTCTTTCGGTTTGCAGATTGCTGGAGCAGAAAATCTTACTGTAAGGGTGCTGCTATCAGTTGAAAAGCAACTAAAAGTGAAAAAGGAGTTTTTTGACATCGTGTCTGGGCAGAATTATCCTCCGGAGTTCCCATATACATCAAAAGCAAGTTGAGAGATTGATTTCTGAACAAGTTTTGTTCAGTGACTTCTTTGATAATAATCTGAACTAACACGTTAGTTTCTGTTGCAGGTTATTCTTTTGTTCCAGAATATTGATGGAGCTGATGTGTTGATCTATGTTATTTTTGTGCAAGAGTTTGGCTCAGAATGTAGTCATCCAAATCATCGCTCTGTGCACATCTCATATCTTGATTCAGTCAGGCATTTTAGGCCTCAAAGAGAGACAGTGACTGGAGAAGCTCTTCGTACATTTGCGTATCATGAAATATTGGTAGGGTCTTATTTCTATCCCTCTTCAAGTTATATTTGAAAGTTAGTTAAATTTACTGGCATTTATATTGATTCTGTGCTTTTTGTTTTTTTTGTCATCCTTAGATTGGATACCTTGGATTTGCAAGAAACGAGGTTTCGAAAAATGTTACATTTGGGCGTATCCACCTAAGAAGGGGGAAGATTTTGTGCTATATTGTCATCCAAAGAGCCAAAAAACTCCATTAACCGATAAACTAAGACACTGGTATTTTCACATGCGTGTGTTTGTGTTCACTTGTGATCCTTACTGCTCATAATTATTTGGGTATTTACCTGGCATGTTGTATTTGTGTAGGTATCTTTCAATGATAAGGAAGGCTTCTGAAGAAGACATTGTAGTTAATCATACAAATATGCATGATCAGTTTTTTGTTGCTTCCGAAAGATGCAACTCTAAGGTGACGGCGGCTCGTTTGCCCTACTTTGATGGAGACTACTGGTCTGGTGCTGCTATGGATGAAATAATGAGACTTCAAAAAAAATCTAAAAGAGATTATGACAAAATGTTGAAACAACTAGTGACTAAAAGAGTTCTAAAGTCTATGGGACATACAAACCCTTGAAAAGACACCATTGAAGACATTCTGGTGATGCATACAGTAAGTCTTTCTTGTCTCTCACCTGTATTTTTAAGCATAGTAGGTCTACTAGATGAGGTCAAACTGTACTAATTGTGAGTTTAATGGGACCAGCGTCTGGCATGACTTTTAAGAACTAGAACTGTCCATGTTAATTTTTGCATATTGAGGCATAGAGACTTAAATGAAAGGAGTTGTTTAATAGTTCCTGATTTATTAGCATAATCTGATATCTCTTCATTTTCCTTTTATCAGTTGGGCAAAACTATGTTAACTCACAAGGAAGACTTCATCATAGCCCAGTTGCAGTATGCATGCACGCTCTGTCATGAGGTGATATTGTCTAGAAAGCGATGGTTTTGCACTGAGTGCAAGAAATCCAGCAGTGTGAAAGGTAGCTAATTATTACTCCTCCGATCCTTAATATAATATAAGACATATTCCGAAAGTTGATCTTGATCTTAAATATAAGATATATTTTTCATATTTAGCAATCTTTTCCTAATTTACCGTTGTTGATGCTCTCTCAATAATAATCAAGAAAGAGAAGGAATGATGGAATTAAGGAAGATAACTAGAATGTTTCAGAAAATACATATCTTATTAACCAACTCAACTAGCTTCCTTAATCTAATCAAATTAGGTAAATATGTCTTATATTAAGAACCGGAGGGAGTACAATGAACTTTAGTACTTTTTTCCTTCTTCTGGTCTCCCTTCTCTTATTTTGTTCGTGCCAATGCATGTGGTTTTGCCTGTTTTGCTTTGTCTTACCTTATTATTTTATTATTTCAGATGCCATACTTCAGACACACATACTTCAACAAGTGGGGAGAAGCATACTCTCTGCCAGGTAACTGTCTAAACTAAAGTTCAAAAAGTTGACAACTTTGGCTCATTCAACAACCTAGCTTTCTCCCTGGAATCTAACAATTTTTATTTTTTTATTTTTTGAATTGTTTGCTCCTTAGGCTGTCGTGGATGATATCCCTTGTGATACTAAGGAGAATGATATAATCCTGGACAATGATCTTTTTAAGAGTAGGGTTGATATTTTGACTTTCTGCGAACAGAGTCATCTTCAGTTTGACACATTACGTCATGCTAAGTATACCACAATGAAGCTTATCTATCATCTCAAGAGTTCTGCTTTGATGCATAATGGTGATCCAAGATGTAGCATTTGTTATAAAGATGATAATGGGTCCCAGCTGAGCTGGCAATGTGATGTTTGTCCGAAGTTGTTTATTTGCTCAACATGCTATGAGGAAAAAGGTGCTAATTGTCATGAGCACAAGTTGAGACAATGCTCTTCTACAGATCATTGTCTATCAGAGAATCAAGCCTCAGAAGAGTGCAAATCTCTCATGGTGAGTAGTCGTCTTTTTTCCCCCTTTAGTTTTGCTTTTTGGTTGATTAGATTATTGCACCCTTTTCATATGACAAATCATCTGGTATTCTATGTTGGCCAAAAATGAAAAATAAAGGGTTAATATAATCCTTAGTCCCTTAAGTTTACCCTTATTTTGTTTTTGATCCTTTAAAGGGCAAAATGATCTAGATTTTTATTTGATGACAGGGACCAATGTTTTAAATAGAATGAAATTTGAGAGATCAAAACCTCTTATTTAAAACTTGAGACCAAAGATTATATTAACCAAAAAATATAACATGATCCATGAACCACCTTCTACATTCTCTTTATCCCTGACTCCTTGGGCATAATATGTACAATTTCTGAGCTATGCACTTGATAATGCAGAAACAGCAGCTTCTGAAAATTTTAAAGCATGCAAGTCATTGTAGCTCAACTATAAGTCAGCCATGCTCTGATCCGAACTGTGCTCAAATGAAAAGGCAGTTTCCCGGTGAAATGAAAAGGTTGATTTTCCATGCCCGTGGGTGCTCTGTTAAAGAGCAAGGGGGTTGTGAATCTTGTAAGAAGGTATGGTTGATGTTGAATCATCACTTAAAGGGTTGCAAGGACTCCAAGTGTTCCATATGCAGCAGGTAAGCAACTTTTCAAGTTTGTACACAACAGTTTACCCGAAAAGTGCCCAAGGAAAGAAAATTTGGGCAGAAAATTTAATATTGGGATTTTCTCTTATTTAGATTAGAGAATAAAAGTGAGAGGAAAGAAAAGAAGGGAAGGCGAACCAGGGATTTGGTTTCCCTCCAGCCTTCCATTCTCTTCCCATCTCAATTGTTAGATTGAAATTTGAGCCGTCCACAAGAATTGCAGTTTTAGTTGCATGTTTACTATGTGGTCATTACTTAATCAAGTTTATGTTAATACTGCAGATATGTGAAGGATTGTGAATCTTAGCGTCGAAATGCAACTTCAGAATCTGTAGGAGAATAACAATAGAGGTTGCTGGTCAAAGTTAACCACCAAAGTATATATTACGTCTGTAACATAGGATCTACGTCAATGAAGATATTGAATTCTAAAGTAGATCCTATGTTAAAGACCAGAGAGAGTACATATTAAATAGAAATGACTGAAGTTGGATAATGTACAATGTGTTGCTTTCGCACAACAAATTTGTGCATAGAGAGGCTCGTGGAGATGAAAAATTTGTTAGATGTTACACAAATGATCAATGTTTTTTTATAGGTTAAAGTTATTACTATGGGCTGCTGCATTAAATTGTAAAATACAGCCCAATTATCTTATTTGCTCCAAATGTAACTACAAGTCCATGGATTATATAAATAATAACATGGTGAAAATATGGGTTGTCGTTCAAACTTCAAAATAATACAGTTTAAATTAAATTTTGAACCAAACAAAAGAAATATTGAAAATTCATAAGTAAATGAAATTAAATACAGTTGATCAAGCTATAATAGATGCGCTCAAAACCCAAAAAAAAAAAAAAACAAGCACAAATAAATATTATTATAGTCAAATATAAAGAGATGCTAATAACCATATATGATCCTTCATAGCCAATTAAAACCTAAATACAAGAAAGAAGGAAAAAAAAATTAAGAAAACTAATTCAAGTTGTGCAAACCTTCAATCCTTTGTTTCCACTCATGGAGAAATCCTTATGTTTCCAGCCTTTCTATGGTCAAATCATAGTCTTTTCTCTGGAACTGGCTTTGGTCCTTTACCCATAAGAAAAGAATGGTCCGTTTCTCTTTATTTTTCTCGTGATGCACTTTATAACTTATATGTGAAATTTCCTTTATTTTTCTAAATTAATTCAGTATACAACTTGTAACACCACAAATTTTATATTCACCAAAAATATATTGTAATTATTTAAGTAATTCAATAAAATGGTGTATATTCATGGAAATTGGATATTGTGAATTTTGAAATATTCATATTCATAAGGAAATGGACAAATTAATTCAAGAGAGGAATTAAATTACAAAGGTGATAGCAAAATCATAATTTTGCCAATGTAGCTATTTTCTAATTAAATGAAGTTAATTTCAATTAATCAAGGAAAATAAAGGAAAATGCATAATCGGATTATTCTTGGTGGAATAAATCAATAATTGTGAAATTAGGGGGAATTATACATAACACAATTATATAAATTATGGAATTTGTGAAAAACATTTTTCTTCTTTTCTTCTCCCTAAATTTCGGCCAACACATAAAAATAAGGGAGAAGAAATGGGTTTGGTTAGATAAAGGGAAGGGAGGATGGTTGGTATAACTAGAAGGGAATCTAGTCCAAATCCAATTGAAGCAAAATGATGAAGGAGCATGGCATAAAGTAGAAGGCATGATGAAGAAGTATGGCATAAAGTAATAGGGCATGGTTGGAGGTATGGGAGGAGGAATGGTGCATGATAGGTGGTGCAATCTTAACCCTTGATGAGATCAAGGGCTAGGAAGAAAGAAGACCAATTGAATAAATATTTTCTCCTTCTTCTTTCATGAATCATTTCGGCCAAAGTAAGGAGATAAGAGACAGAGAGTGAGCTTGAGAGTTTTTGAAGATTAGAGAGAAGGAAGAAGAAGAGGCTAAGGTAAGGGTGGTTTCTTTTGTTTCTCTTATAGCATTTCCTTAGAATCATTCTCTAAACTCTTGTTTCTCATGAATCTATGGTGGTGAAGACATACTTTGAGATCAAGAAGATAGGGAGGAGGAGCCTAGAGTAAGAGGAAACCAAGAAGCCAAATAGGGTAACTTCATGAACTTGCTTTTTTGTGTTGTTGTTGTTGTTGTTGTTGTTGTTGTTGTTGTTTCTTGACTTTTCAAGTTTCTTTGTTAAGTTGAAAAGTTGGAAAAGCTATAACCCTAAGAGGTTATGCTACCCAAATTCCATTGAATCATGGTTAAGAAGTGTTTAAATAAGTTAATAAAGGATTAACAGTGGAAAAGTACAAATTTTGGAAGCTAAAACAAAAAACTACATTTTTTCCATTTTCTTTTAAAATTTTGGCCAGAACCAGAACTGGTGTTAAGAGCTGGATTTTCATGAAATAAATGGTTTCATTGGATTTAGTGGGCAAAAATAGGTGGGGTTACAGTTGGTATGTTTGTTCCTTGGGACCTGGGAGTGATTTTCCCTTAATTTTAACTTTAAGAGTATAATACTTTGACCTCTCTTGCATATTACCTTAATTATATTGACCTCCCCACTATTTTAAAAATATTCATTTAATTCCGGATTGTTAACATCATTAAGAATATTCAATGAAAATATGTTTTTTATTAAATATTTTATTAAAATAATTTGTATCTACTAGTCTACCCTTCATAATACTAAATCTCTATTTTTATATACAATTTAAGATTTTTATTTTTTTATTTACTAATTTACCCTTCATAATATTTTTATCTTATTCAAACATGAGTTTAATTAATGTAGATATAAAAAAATTGATCCAAAACCTATTTAATTTTTCTTTTTTAGAAAATATATACAAATTGAGTATGCTTATATAGATGTTTTAGCGGTCACACACACACACACACACACACACACACTATAATTTTAAATATTTTACATAATCTTTCCAACTTAATCATTTTATACTCTATGATAAAATAAAATATATTTGGAATATATATTTATCTATTTAAAAGAAATCTAAATAAATAAATTATTTATAAATTTGATGAAAAATAAAAAATTATAAATTTTATAATGCAATCAAAAGTAATAAATTTTATAACATTATCTATTATAAATTTGAGGTTGTATAATTTTTTGAAAAATATAAATTTTTAAATAATTTTTTTGTTAAATGGGGTAATTTGGTCAAAATTCAAATTTAAAAGTAAAACTTAACTATTAACTAATGGTTGGATGAATGGAAATAAAATTCCAAAAATACAAGGGAGGTTTATATAATATGCATTTTTATTCTAAGGAGGGTGTGTGTTTTTAAAATAGATGGGAGATTTTTATAATTTAGGTAAAATAGAAGGATTGTTAATATATTTTACTTTAATTTTAATGAAGGATTCCCCCATCCCTAAAATTTATGCCCTTATGCTCGATCTATTTTCAATTTTGGGCTTCGACCCACTCCAATTGTGGGCCCAACAAATAGTAATTAATATTCTTTGAAGGGCCATTTCCTGTCCTCTCATGCCCACTATGCAACAATTTTCTTTTTAAGATAGTGGGAGTGAAAATAGAGTTGCACTTCCATGGAATATATCCAAGCCAGCTCCATTAGATAGGGCAAGAAACCGAGTTCTATCAAATTTGTTGAAAGTGAGTTTTCACATATAAGTGAGTTCCCATGTACTAAACATCCACTTTTAAGATTCCGCTTCCACCTCTAATTCTTCATCCTCAGTGTCAGCGTATCAGATAGGGTGTAAAATTTCATTTTCCATGGTTCCAACACTACTACAAATTTGCGCATTTATAACACTTAATAAATAATTATTACAATGAATAAACATTAAGTATGTTGAGTCGGAAGTCATGCAAGAATATATAAAGTTAAAACATAACGGTAATATGCACACCATTATGTATTGAGAGGCAAAATTCACAAAAACACAAATATAATTGTTGTAGTTTATAACCGTTATTTTTTAAATATCAAAATGATGGTTATTATGACACAACTATCATGTAACAATTACAAATGATTTGTCTTCCACTCTTATATCAACGAAAACAAACACAACGGTTGTAATTATTAACAGTCATTTATTGAATCACAAAATGTCAGTTTTCCATAAACAACCATCATGTAAACTTTCAAACAATCTGTCATCCAACTACCATTTCCCCAACTACTCTAATTTAAGTACCTTTTCATAAATTTATAATTAAGCTCACCTATATAAACTCCTACAGGGAGCTCTTCCTCCACAAGCTTTTCATCATGATATTCTCTCTTATCTAGTTGTCAATATATGCTATTCACAAAAATTGTCATATGAGAATGTTACAATTTCATTGAAATTTCATCTTTCTTATTATGACTTATTTTGCAAGTCCAATTATAGTGAGTTCCATGGAGATCAATTTACAGGGACACACCTGTTCTTCTTGATAACTTGCGGAAACCTATTCTGCTTGAGACCAATTTTGCAATTCACGATGATTTGGATTTGTTAAATTTTTCATTCGAGAATGATACAATTTCATTCTCATAATCATAATGACAAGTTTCACAAATTCAATCATCGTGAATTCCATAGACACCAATTTATAGGGACAAGCCTGTTCGACTCGAGATAATTGGCGAAACCCTTTCCTCAATGAAAACTTACCTCTTTTGTTCACTCTTTGAACTTGAAGGTCGACAAATTGTTGGAGAATGAAAAATCTGATGATGCATCAAATCTGTCATCTCTATAACTTTTTATTTTTTTTATTGTCTTTTTCTTTTTACATTTTTTTTTGTAATATGGTGATTGATTATGCAACCATGCATACATCAAAATTAAAAAAATGGTCAAATAAATAACGGTTATTAAATAAAACCGTCACTTATAAGAATACCATTTCAAATTCTTAACAGTTATTAAGAAACAACTATCACCATTTATAAAATATAATGATCTTTAAAAATAAAGAAGGTGACGGCTCGATACCATGAAACCCTTTCTATATAAATGTTCGAAAATTGAACTCCACTTCTCCACTTCCATTTCAACTTCTTAAAGCCAACTCCAAGCTTTTGTTCTTCTCCAAAATCATGGACAAACACAAGAGAACTTTTGATTTGCCATTTGGGAACAAACCAAAAGATGAACTCCCCCCACCTACAAGCATTGAAGGGCTCATCCACATGACCTACGAGGAGCTCCATCATATGATTCAGGTTTACCAGTGAGAGCAAGGGCGTATGGACTAGTACTTGAAGGAACATACCACTCTCATTCACTCTTTGAATGAGAAGGTGGACAAGTTATTTGATAAGGAAGAATCTGATGATGCATAAAATTCTTAAAACATTTCCATAACTTTTTTGTTTTTTGCTTATTTATTTATATATTCTTTTTGTTTCTTTTTTATTTTGCTTGTAAAATGGTGGTTGCATAATCAACCACCAAAATAAGAAAATGTCAAATACATAGTGGTTATTAAGTAATGCCCATAACTTATTAGAATGCCATGCAAATACATAATGGTCGTAATTAGTAACTGTTATATATTGTCTCACCAAAATATTAGTTGTTACACAAAAACCATTATAAAACAACAAATGCCATGATGGTTTGACTACATGATAACCAAGTACCCTTTCATTTTAACTAACATCAACTAATGTTCGAAACCTTTCTTCTTCGTATTGCTAATGATAATACATGCTTCTTCATTCTTTGATGATCATGCATGATAGTCAAGTACCCATCATTACCCACCACTACGCGTGACTACTCTTCTTCAACTTCCAACGTGTTCAATGATGATTCAAACCTGTCACTTCTAATCTATTTACACTCCCCATTATCTTATGCTTTTTGTATCATTTCTTCATCATCCTCCTCTGTTCTCTCAATCGCCAAGATGAAATGGCATGAGTAGCATTATGATGTGAGGTATACTACAAAGTTTTTGGCACTTTTGATTCATTCAAATTGAAAGGCACAAAAGTTCCAAAATTTTGCAGCAGACTTAGATCATGTATCTGAGTGTGTATTTTTTTTTATATTTATAAAATATAAAAGTGTAATTATCTGTGTACTATTAGCCCAAAAAAAGTTCAAAAAATATAACATGCCTCATTTTTATTAACAAAAAACTATGATAAATGTAAATAAATAAATAAATAATAGTTCTTATAAATGAATTGTGATGTAAAGTCTTAGGCACGATAACCCAAAAAAACCCTAACACTCCTCTTCTAATTAGATGCCTGAAACAGAGTACATTAGACACTTAGTCTGTTCAAATGAAACCCACCAACATTGTAATCCTACTACTCCTATTGTCTTTTCCAGCCATCGAGAGTCATTTTCAGTCGAACTCCACCATAAGAAGCCTTTGTCTGACTTCTCAGTAATAGTTGTGCTAATGAATACACTTGAAACTTGTCTCATTGATTGCCGCGTGAGTTGCTTTTGCTTGCCCTAACTTGCATTCTTGTTCATGAGCCCTAGCTAGGTAGTTATGATTTCCCTCATCTATTTTGCATTATCCATTATGCATTCACTTTGAAGGTTTTGCTAACGTTACTTGCAGTATTCAACCTAGCTGATTGGGCTGCCTTTGTGAAGTCACGACGCGATAAAGCATTCAAGATGATATTAAATTGCTTTTGTGAAGTTATGTTTTTTTTACAAAACCTATTATTGCTCTAATTGATGGTTTCTTTCCTGTTAGAGGAAGTTGTCAACCCATTGCTTTAATTGAAGATTCCTACTCTATTGTTTTTTTTAAGTAACTTCTGGAGATATGGATCCCTAAGCGAATACCTCTCCTTTTTTTGAAGTACCCATATCTGTAGAAGTTACTTCCAAAAGATCAACATGAATGTGATCAATAAACTAGTTCAGTTGTATTGAGAGTCATACATGATCAAGTGAATACCATGTTTTGTGAAGTCACAATGTGATGAAGCATTCAAGATGACATAAAAATGCTTTTGTGAAGTTATCATTTTTTTGGAAAACCCATTTTTGCTCTGATTAAAGGTTCCTCTCTTATTTTTGTATTGAGCAGGTGGCACCAAGTTAAACCTATGAGATTTGACAATGTGAGATCAATCCTAGACTCTTCAATATGAGTGTTTTTGAGCTACTTGGTCTCCTTTATCTAATAGAGTAGTACTTCCCACATTGAGTAGTGATACAATTTGGGGCAGATCAAGATTTTCTAGGTTGTTGCTAGAATCAATTGCACTCCAGACCTATTTATCTAATGAGGTAAGTGTTCACCTATACCTTGTGTCCCTTCAGTAATTAAGCCAGGAAAGCAACAACTGGGTGAAATATCTAGATATTTATTTTTTTCCCCTCAGCCTTTGCTTTCTAGGCTTAATCCCTACAAAGAGACACAATTAGACATTAATAGTTGTATTGTCACATATATAGGTTAATAGTTGCCATTGATTATTCTCACAAAGCCTGGAATGTCTTGATTCATCCCAAATTGTATGATAACTCATTGTGGGAGGTACTGTTCTATTACATACAAAGAAGTCCAACTAGCTCAAAAACTCTCACTCAAAGATTTTTATATCCATACATCACGGTTATTATATAAAAACCATCATGTATTATAAACGATTGCAATTCTTATTTACAAATCATTATTAATGTTAATAAATACATAATAGTTGTCTATGTGAGACCGTTATTTATTATTGGATAAATGTGCCAAAATACCCATGAGTTTTTAACCAAAGTGCACCTAGCACCATAAACTATTATGCAAAAGTAACTATGAACTTTGAAAATAGGGGCGAAAATGTCAATGCCATTAATTTGATCGTTAGTTTGACTAAAAGTGCAGACATGTAAGCTAATGTGGTGATAATAATGTTTGGTTGACAATGGAAGGCAAAAGTAAAAATAAAAAAAACACACACACATCCCCATTTATATTTTTTTCTAGCCAATGACATAGCTAATAATATTAATATCTAAAAGAAATAAAAAATTCCTACACTAACCATCTGCAAATTCCACGCCACCTTAGCCGCAAGCCTACACCTCTTCCTCCTCCTCTTCGACCTCATTCTCAATCACCATCCTCAGCCACATCACCATCATCCTTATCTCCTTTCTCCCTCCCTCCCTCAGGTTGTGAAGTCACCATTGTCTCCTTCCTCACTCCCTCCCTCAGGCTGCGAAGTTGCAACGGTGATGGGCTCTTGCCTCTTTCACGATTCCTCTCCCTTCCTCCCTTTGTACGTCTCCCTATATGACTATGAGAGCGGTGACCCCTTTGAGAAGTTGTCATCGTCACCTCTCTTGATGGCCCTCATTGTCATCATTAGAGAGGAGAAGAGGGAGACTGCCAGGAAGGGGCTTTATATGCACCCTTGCTACTAGATGCTCCTTAAGACCCCGAGGACCAGCCATTGCCTCTACTTCCAGTGATATCACCCTTAATCTCTGAGTTAGAGTCTCCTTGAAGCTCCAATTTTTTTGTTGATGATTTCATAATGATTCGCAACGTTTCTGACTTGAAGGTTCGAAGCAAAATTTCAACATTCTAGTTTATTTCTTCCATGAATTGCGTAGCTTTTGCTTTCTTTTTCTTGATTCCCTTGCTTCAAAATATCAAATTTTTACTGAATGAATTTATGGCAAGTCTGAGGAGGTAATAGAAGACGATTGGGGAGAATAGGTTGGCTTGAGATTCTCAACAGAGAGGATGATGCTTCTAAGTTTGAAGTTTTTGGGTTCTTGTTTCATATTTTAAAAATGATACGGAGAGATTTGTGTAGGTATGATATTATTTTTGCTTTGATTATACAAGTTTGTGTAAACATGGATCGATTCCCGTCTTCTTCAACTGATGGTTTTGGGTTTGATTTGTCTCATTGCATTTTGATTTGAGATTGTTTTGTGGATGGCGTGCTCTTGAAGGTTGAGTTTTGATTTATCTAATAATGCAAGTTATGAAAGTCCTTGTGGGTTTGAAGAAGAGGGGAAATGGTCACATGAGAAAAAATTGAGCAGAAGGTCTTTTGCTTTTTACCTAGGCATATTAAAATTAGCTAAGTCATCATCCATGTCGGTGCTTTTAGTCAAACTAATAGTCAACTTAACAACCCTGGCATTTTTGTCTCTATTTCCAAACTTTATGGTTATTTTTGCACTTCCAAAAAGCATATGGTGTTGAGTGCACTTTGGGTAAAAGCTCATGGATATTTTTGCACCTTAATCCTTTATTATTATTAAAATTCATGGTTCTTATATAAAAACCATTATGTATGTTATTGAATAAATAATGGTTGTTAAAATGAGATCATTATGTATTATGCAATGATTACCATATATTATGATGGTTGTTTACGTGTGCTCGTTATTTATTTTCACAACATTGTGTATAGCATGGCCTCACCAAACCTAAATGCATAATGAGTCTTATTTTATAAGAACCAGTATAATAGATACTGAATAAATAACTTTTATTTATCTGTGCCGAGCATATATAACACCCACATATATGATGATTCAGAGCTATGATTTATGGTCAATAATAACTGTCATATATTGATGATTCTGTAATAGTGTAAAAAGTTGTAGTTTCATTATCATATTCTTCGTCCATCTTTAACCTTACATCCAAAACTTTAACCACTTCAAAAAGTGGCATACATAAAAGAAATCAAATGATACTTCCCTGATAAAACTTTATCCATAAGTCCTTAATATAAGACTCTTTATAAAATTTAATAAAATATTTATAATTAAGGCAGTATGTGAGAAAAAAGCTTTTTTCCTGCCCTCAACAATAATTAACATAATTTATACTTGTCCTTAATTTCTCTTTGTTGCATCTTGAGCAAAATCTAATATTTAATACGATAAGAAACCTTACTACTTCCCACTTAACTTATATTTTCGTATAATTAACATATTTATTTTTATTTGAAATTTGGGTCATTACATTAATGCAATAATTAATACAATATTTGATCACTAAGGAAAATGGAAAAAGTGGTTGGTTAAAATTTTCATGGTATTAAAACTCAACCTAAGTCAACCAGTTAGACTAGTGAATCGATGAACTTAATCATCTCACCCATCCAATCAAGATTTTGGGATGAGTTGACCAATAGCATTTTATTTATTTATTCTTCCCTTATTGAACATGCAACAACAACATTTTGAGTTCAAGAATTAATACAAAAAATAACAGTCCATCATATTTATCCTTTTATAACTCTATTTTGTTGGATTAATGTGTTTTTTATTTAAATATTATTTTGATTATGACTGGTCTGACATGGGTTAACCCTGGTTTGAACTACTAATCCTTAAACCACTACTTCGACAAGTTCATTCACCAGTCCGATATTTAGTACCTTGAAATTTTAGACATTCTTCAAGTATGTGGTATACATAAAACTACGCTACCCTCAAAAATTGTATCCTATAGGACTGGAGGAAGTAACATGTAATCAATTGGGGAAAAATAAAAAGTTGGCTAAATGTACCTTATAAATAGAACTATGACTATCCTAAAAACTTGTTCTCATATATAAGACGGAAGGGTGCAAGCGCAGAATGACAATCAAATTTAAGAAAACAAGGTCAGAAATTTAATTGACAAACCTCGATGCAACATTATGACTACAAACATGCGGGCGCGTGTTTCCATAGAATATACTGAATACTATAGGATGCCAATGTCTCTTTTAAACAATACTTTCAGAAATGACCTTGCCAATGATATGTTGTTGAGCTTTACACATGGCTTCTAAAGGAACAACTTTTGACAAAGTCAATCCTGCTCCTTCTGTCATATCAATTTCTTCCTCACTTATTCGTTCCCATTCAAAGCATTGAATCAATAAGCCCAAAGCCCAGCTCACTGTGCGTTGAGCCAAGCCTGAACCTGGACATGCTCGTCTTCCCAATCCAAATTGCATTAACTTATTAGCTGCCTCTTCTTTCTGAAACCTTTCAGGCTTGAAACACAAAGGATCGCTCCACAATTGAGGATCTCTGTGAATGGCCCAAGCATTAATCAACACAATAGTATCACGTGGGATATTATAATCTCCTATGGTGCAGTTCTCTGAGGACAAATGTGGTACCAATACTGGCGCCGCAGGATGCAATCGAAATGTCTCAGATACAATGCTTTGAAGATATGGTAGTTTCAAAGCGTCATGTTCATCTATCAAATGTTCTTGCCCTATTTGTGTGTCTATTTCTTGCCTTGCCTTTCTTAATATCTCCGGATGGTTCAATAAACTAGACATTGCCCACTCTAAAGTTACAGCAGATGTGTCGGTTCCGGCGAGAAGCATTACCTATGTATGAAGTGAAGCCATATCAAAAGTGAAAAAACACCTCAGTTAAAAGCACTTATCATCTTTTTCTTAGGTTTTACTTAAAATCATTATTCCTCTAGTACTATTTATAAGGCAGAGAGATAAGATTTATTTTGATTCTTTTAAAAGTTACATCATTAAATTTTTCACATAAATGTACAATTTTTCCCTTTATTTATTATTGTGTTAACTTTTATACTCTTGGTATAGATTATACTCCCTTGTTCCTTTTTATAAGATATCAATAATTGAATTACGTATATCAAAAAGTTAGTTAAAATTGGTTAAAGACAATAAATATGTAAAAAATGTAACTCATTTTCCAAAAATACCTGATTTATAAAGAAGGTGGGTGGGAGAGAGAATGAGTGAAAAAAGTGATGAGAGAACGAGTAGGCCGGAAAAAAGTGGGAAGAAAAACATATAATAAATTGAAGGAAAAAATGTATTAAATGTTTAGATATCTCCAAACGGTATATTATAAAAAGGAATGTACCAATTCAAAAAATGGTATCTTATAAATAGGAACAGAGGAAGTATATTAAATGAGAGTAAAGGTGGAAACAATTTAAGATTTTTCTTAGTTCTAGTGAACTATTTTAGATGTCACTTATAAATGAGATCAAAATAGCATATTATTTTATCCTTGCATCAAACACCTACCAGCACATTTACAATAATAATAAGTCTTATCTCACCTAAAAAGGTAAGTGAAATGGATTTTACAATACTATTGTGCTTTAACTATAACCAGATTTTTAGATAAATTGCTAACTAAATGATCCTGTTCAACAACCATTAGGATATATAATTTGCAAACAAAAAACAAAACACTAGCAGCGCTTACCAAAATAAGACCTTTGATAATTTGATCAGTATAATACTCTGGCTGTGATTTCTGCAGAGTCAAGAGGTGACTTATCAGAGTACTTCCACTTGTGTTCCCACTTCGATGCTCCTCAACGAGTCCTTGTAAAAACCTGTCAAATCTGACACTAATAGCCTTGAGCTTCTTCTCCAAGTGATCAAAATCAAACCATCTAAGTATCGGCAAGAATTCTGCAGGGTTGTTCGCCCCTGATAGCTTCACCAACTCCTTTATCATCTCTCTAAACTTACTTGCCTCCTCCACGTCACCAACTTCACTATCATCTCCCCAATACCTCTTACCTGAAATCATTCTCATCATAATGTTGAAGGTCAGCTCAGAAAGACTAGATCTTAGCTTCACCTTCGTAAAACCCTTGCCAGAATCATGAGCAAGCTTTTGTACCAACCGCTTCATCTCGTCCCTTCGCATGTCCATGAAGTAGTTGAGACGGTGCGTGGAGAGGACGTCAAGCACCATGATGCGACGAAGGTTGCGCCAGTGGTCACCATATGGGGCGGCGGCGACGGTGGTGTAGTTGTAGCCAACGTGTTTGCCGGTGAGGAACTTGGGGCGGTTGGCCAGAACGATGTCGTTTATCTTGTTATTTAGGAAAAGTGACAAAATATGAACACATAAAGAGGCATTATTGATACGAACTCTTAATCCACTGAATATATTCTGGATTTTTTATTTTCTTAAATTTATCTTGTTATTTAGGAAAAGTGACCTCCCACTAGTAGACAGGCTGGATAAAGAGACATAAACGTCAATGCACGGCATTGGATAAGTCAATGACTGAGTAAATGCTATAATAGACAACACTATATCTACCCATACATTTCAAATGAATCAAGACCACAGACCTTAAATCCATGCCTTCTTATCTGCCATGTATTTGTCCATTTATTTAATACTTATTATGAATATTAATTATGTGGATGTCCATTAACTCTTGACCTTTCACATTCTAGTCACCATTCATGAATATCAATTGGGAAACTAAAAAGTGAATTCAATGAATATTCATATGCATTTATTGTATTATTTATTGTAACTTAGTGGTGATCTTTGGTAGTGAACCTTGGAGGCCTATAAATAGAGGTCTTGTGCAAGTATTGAAAACACAGACAAGTGAATGAGAATTACTCCCCTCTTTCTTTCTTGAATTTCTCTTCCTTTATCTTTTGCTCTCTTGTCTCATATTTTTTTATTTTTATAACACGTTATTAGCACGATGTTAATAATGAGATTTCAAAAAATTATGTTATGAATCGAACCCGATGGGATCGAAATAAAGTCAACATTGATGACATCTTTGCTTATCATATAGCATATGATGTAATGAATGATAATGAGGATCATGAACCAAAATCCATTACCGAGTGCCAACAAAAAAAAGATTGGCCCCTATGGAAAGATGCCATTAAAGCATAACTAAAATTATTGGCAAAACAAAGAGTGTTTGGACCTATAGTCCTTACACCTGAAGATGTAAAACTAATTGGATGCAAATGGGTTTTTGTACAAAAGAGAAATGAAAAGAGTGAAATAACAAGATACAAGGCACGTCATATAGCCCAAGGCTTTACACAAAGACCTGGCATTGATTTTGAAGAAATGTATTCGCCAGCAGTGGATGCGACTACTTTTCATTATTTAATTAGTCTAGCAGTAAATGCAGGACTTGATTTACATCTAATAGATGTTGTGACTGCATATTTATGCGGCTCACTTGACAATGATATTTATATGAAAGTCCCTGAAGGACTTAAGGTGCTAGAATCATCCAATCCAAGTTCTCGAGAAAAATACTCAATTAAATTAAATAAGTCCATGTATAGCCTGAAGCAATTAGGGCACATGTAGTATAATCATCTTAATAAGTATTTGTTGAAAGAAGGATACAAAAATGATCCGATATGCCCATGCATCTTTATAAAAAGATCTAACATTGAGTTTGCTATAATTGCTGTTTATGTTGATGATATCAACATCATTAGAACCCCAGAAGAGCTTCAAAATGCAATTAACTATCTGAAGAAAGAATTTGAAATGAAGGACTTGGGAAGAACAAAATTCTGTCTTAGATTACAGATCGAACACTTCAAGAATGGAATCTTTGTATATCAAGAAACTTATATAAGAAAGGTCTTAAAGCGATTTTACATGGATAAATCTCATCCATTATATACCCCAATGGTTGTAAGGTCTTTGAAGGTGGATAAAGACCCATTCCGACCTCAAGAAATTAGTGAAGAAGGTAATGAAGAATAGTACCATATCTTAGTGCTATTGGAGCACTAATGTATCTTGCTAATCACACGTGGCCTAATATATCATTTGCTATTAATTTATTAGCAAGATACAGTTCTTCGGCAACATTAACGCATTGGAAGGGTGTAAAACACATTCTTCATTATCTCAGAGGCATTATAGACATGGGATTATACTACTCAAATGTATCCAAGCATAAACTGGTTGGTTATTGATTGAACCACATTTTACTTGATTTTTCATGATTACTTTGGGATTTTTAATGCATTTTCTAGAGCCTTATTGCATTATTAAGCACTAATTTTAGCTAGAGATGATTGTATTGAATTAATTGCAATTAGAGGTAAAATTGTCATAATTTGTTAATTATTTTATACAATTGTTTATTGGACATTTGATGCTACCTTGTGCTTAAACTTGCATTGTAAGTGTGAAGGAAGAAATTTTGAGATCTGGAGGGCCAGAATTAATATTTTAAAGCTTGGGTAAAATCACGGAAAAGGGCACAAGAATTTTGTAAAAATTACAAAGAGTGAAGGAAAAAGGCCAAAAAAATACATAAAAGTACCCTAGAATTTTAGAAATTTCAGTTCAGCCCATCAATGTTTCAAAAAGTTTCATCTAAGTCCCTCCAGAGAAGTTTTCATCTTTTCACTGAAGTCCTTGGTCAAAACTTGCGTTTTGACCAGGGTTACTATTCCCTTTCTTCTTCTAATTCCAGACCTGATAGGCAAACGGGAGACCCGGTGGAAATGGCATTCTAGATATGGGAGACCTGAGAGTGAGATTGAAAAAAAAATGAGGGAGCAGCGCCACACATAAGGGGTCTGGATCGCGTATCATCTTCAACCTTCTTCCTATCACCCACCTGCCTCTTCTTCATAGTTGCCGGAGGCTTCCAGCCTCACCAATACTGCCGCCGGCGACATTCCTCTATTTTCCAACCACCACAGATCGAGAGAGAGGAGACGTGAGCTAAGAGTGAGAAAGATGCCAAGCCACAATCGATCAAAGCAGCAGACTGATATTGGAGGGCGTAGACGAGAGAAAGAGAGACAGCTTTAGAGAGGAGAGAGATAGGCACACTGAACCACCGATTGGAGCTCCTGCACACTACCACCGATTGGACTTTCTTCTTCTGTTGCTAGCACCACACAACAGCGTTGGTTCTGTTAGATCTCCTGTTTTGATGATAACAAAAGAATGGTATGAAAAAGAATTGATTAATAAATAAGTTTGAACAAAGTAATAACAGGGATAAACATCACTTGAAGTAAGCATTGGAGTAATGAAGAAAGGCCAAGAGAAAAAGATGAGAAACTTGATCAGAAGCAGTTTTTCTAAGGCATTACTCGAGTACCTACTCGAGTAATAAGACAAAACTTGAAGTAACCAGAAGCACCTTCTAGTAACCTGCCAACGTTACTCGAGTAAGTACTCGAGTAATAGTGTAAATGTTTTCAAGTTGCTCTCGGCCTACCAATGTTACTCGAGTAGCCACTCGAGTAACCAGGTAAATACTTGGAGTTGCTCTCGGCCTACCAACGTTACTCGAGTAACCATGTAAAAGTTTTCAAGTTGCTCTCGGCCTGCCAATGATACTCGAGTATGTACTCGAGTTACTCTGTTTCAGAAAATGTGGCACTCTCGGCACTTTGTACCACTGCCAATATTACTCGAGTAACTACTCGAGTAACCCACTGAGGTAAGTAAAAAAAAACTTGAAGGTAGTACCCGAATAACTTGATCTAATATTATCTCTTTTTCCTCAAGTCATTACTCTAGTATTTAATGATTCATTTTTAAGTGGATTACTCGAGTATGTACTCGAGTATGCAGTGTTATGTTTGAAGGAAAACCTCAAGTCATTACCCGAGTAAGTCATGTACAAAATGTTAGTTTACTCGAGTATGTACTCGAGTAACAAGGTAATCAAACTTGAAGTGCTCTCGGCCTTGAAATCCTGTCAACATTACTGGAGTAAAGCATCGAGTAACCAAAGGTGTATTTGAAGGTTTACTCGAGTTAGTACCCGAGTAATCTATGAAGTCATGAGTGCATTACTCGAGTAGGTACCCGAGTAAACAACTATTTCCAAAGGTTTGAGATTTAGTTTATTCCATGCACTACCCGAATAAACTTATATGTGTTTGCTAACCTGAAATTGATCAAAGTTTTCCCGATGATACTCGAGTAAGGCCTCGAGTAAACTTCAAAGGATACTCGAGTACCTACTCGAGTAAGCAAACCCAGAAATTCAGAAATCATTCCAACGTTCATTATTTTGCTTCCTATATGATTAACCTTTCATTGTATTAGTATTCTTAGCTTATTTAGAGATGAACAATGAAGAAATCATATCAAGTAAGGAAAGTCAAATGAGAAGTTCAAATGCCACCTACCACCAATGGATATTTTTCAAAAACTTGAAAAGTCAATAGTGACTGCTCACTCTCCAACGGACAAAAGGAAAATGTACCAACGGTATTCACCAACATATCTATATATATGGGAACATCCAAACAGAGAAAAAAACAAGAACATACACACAAACGTATCATCAAGTTCATTACTTTGTTTTACGTTGTAATTGTATTTCTATGCTTCAGTGATTCATATTCACTCTGTGAGAGAGATATTTCATTCAAACTCAATATTTGTTATTGAGATAACTTAAGGTTGTGGAACCTTGAGTTGGGATTGGATTACAATTTGTAAGGGGGAGTGAGTGTCCAGGCAAAGGAACTTGCTTGTACTGTGGTGCCAAGAACCCACTGAATCTTGGAAGTTATAGTGAAACTCTCAGAGAAGCTTTGAGGACTGGACGTAGGTCAAAGTGGTTGTGACCGAACCAGTATAACTCACGGTGTACACTTCGGTGATATTTCTCCTTACTCCTTACTGTTTTAATTTCACTGTCAAGTTTCATATTAGCAATGAAATTTTTAATATCACCCAATTCACCCCCCTCTTGGGTGAAACTCTTGCTCTAATATTTAATATCAGAGCGTAGGTCTTCTTGTTAAGGTTTAACAGCCTAAGAAGGATCCAATGGCAAGCATGGGTGAAGGAATTCTTCCCGACGGAGCATCCATCACTAGACCTCCAGGTTTCAGTGGCGAACACTTTTCTTTTTGGAAAGCAAAGTTCAGAGTATTCGTGATGGCTACTGAATATGGGCTATGGGATGTAATTGAGAGTGGAAACTATCAACCTATAAAGATTGTAGATTCTCAGAAAATTCTAAAGACGCCAGCGGAATATGATGAGAATGACAAGAAACTTATCACTCTCAACAGCAAGGCAATTTTGATGTTACAAAGTGCCTTGAGTCAGAGTGAATATTTCAGAATCTACACACTTCCAACAGCAAAGCAAATGTGGGAAGCTCTGGAAATAGCTCATGAAGGAACTTTGGGAATAAAGGAGAATCGAATCAACACCTTGGTTACTGAATTCGATCTACTTTGAATGAAATCAGGTGAATCAATATCTGAATTTGAACTTAGATATACTCATCTTGTTAATCAACTTGCAACACTTGGGAAAGTTTATGATCAGCATACTCAAGTACGAAAGATTTTGAATATTCTTTCTGAAGAGTAGGAGGCCAAAGTCACAACGATAGAAGAGGCAAAAGGAGAATCAATGAGTTCAGTTGCTTCTCTATTTGGAAGTCTTTCTGAATATGAAAGCAAACTAAAGTTCAAACGGGAACTAGATGACATTGGTGACAAGAAAAAGAAAGGTCTAGCACTAAAAGCAAAAGAAGAGAATCAAGATGAGGATGAAGAGTTTGATGATGATAAAATGGGACTAATCATAAAACGATTCATAAAGTTCTACAAAAAAAGTCAAGGATTCAAACATTTTCAGAAAGGAGGAAATAGTAGCAAAGATCATATCATTTGCTATGAATGTGGGAAACTAGGACATATCAAGTCAGAATGTCCAGAGCTGAACCAAAAGAGCAAAGAAAAGAGGAAAGGCAAATTCTTCAACAAACAAAAGGCCTTCGTATCTGCTATATGGGGTGATAGCTCTTCTGACGAAGAAAGTGATGAAGAAGAAGTAGCAAATATATGTCTTGTTGCTCAAGAAGAAATAGAAGAAGAGGTAAATGATTCTGAACCTACCTATGATGAATTACTGTCTGAATATAATGCTTTACATTCTGAATTCATCAAAGTAGTTAAAGATTTGGTTGTTTTCAAAAAGAAAAACAAAGCTCTTGAAATTGAGATTAAAGAACGTTCATAAAAGGATTGTGAAAATTCTTCTTCTTTGTAAAAAGAAAAACATTGATCTCACAAAAACTCTTGAAAAATTTACACAAGGAAGTGAGATGCTAAATGTTATTTTAAGAGCTCAACGATTTGTAAATGATCGATCAGGAATTGGATATGATCCAAAATCAGATAGAAGGAAAGGTAGAAAGAAAGCAGGAGGTAAGTCTTACTTGAATTATTTCCAGCATTCTGTGCATACATCAAATCCTTTTGCATTTTGTAACTACTGTAATAGAAAAGGATATTATACTTCTTCATGCATTCATAAGAAGAAAGGAACAATAGGAACCTACAAATGGGTACCTAAAGATTCATATGTTCAGAAAATTATTTTCACTAACCCAAAAAGACCCAAAAAGATGTGGGTACCTAAGACTTAGTCATTTGATTGCAGGTATGTCTTAAAGCATCCAAAAATAGCAAGTGGTACATAGATAGTGGATGCTCTAGACATATGACCGGAGATTTCAAAAGTTTTACCACATTGCAACCTAAAGAAGGTGGAAAGGTAAAATTTGGAGGAAATCAATCCGGAAGGATAGCAGGAATTGGTGAAATCAAAAATGACAAAGGAATACAAGTCAAAGATGTATATTATATTGAAGGATTGTGTCACAATTTGCTGAGTGTAAGTCAAAGTGCAAATAAAGACAACTGGGTAATATTCGATTCAGAAGAATGTTTAATTATCAACAAGAATGACTTACAACTTGATAAGAAGAATATCAAGGCTAAGCTCAGAGCAAAAAGGGAAGGTAACTGCTATACTCTAGATATTAGTAGAAATGAATCTGAAAACTATTTTCTGAGTAATGCTGATGAAAGTTGGCTATGGCATAAGAGATTGGCTCATGTCAATATGCATCAACTAGGCAAACTACTCAAAAAGGATTTAGTTCTTGGATTACCTAAAGTAAATTTCAAAAATGACTTGATTTGTGAAGCATGCCAAAAGGGTAAACAAACTAAATCATCTTTCAAATTGAAAAATGAAATTTCAACAAATAGACCACTACAATTATTACATATGGATTTAGTTGGTCCAGCAAGAGTAAAAAGTCTTGGTGGTAACTTATATTCATTGGCCATTGTTGATGACTTAGCTTCTCTAGATTTACATGGGTTATTTTTCTATCATCAAAGGATGAGACCTTTGAAGAATTTATTGTTTTTGCCAAGAAAGTTCAAAATGAGAAAGGTATGTCCATTGTAGGTATTAGGACTGATCATGGTGGAGAATTTGAAAATCAAGCCTTTGAAGAATATTGTGATACTAATGGCATTGATCGCAATTTCTCTGCTCCAAGGACACCTCAACAAAATGGAGTCGTGGAACGCAAGAATAGAGTGCTCACTGAAATGGCTAGAGTAATGTTGAATGAAAGGAACGTGTCACAAGTATTTTGGGCTGATGCTATGAGTACAGCATGCTACATTTCAAATAGAGCATATATCAGAACAAAACTTGGAAAGACACCATACGAGCTATACAAAGGAAGAAAGCCAAACATTGCTCATCTACACATCTTCGATTGTAAGTGTTTCATTCATAATAATGGTAAAGATAACTTGGGAAAATTTGATTCTAAAACTGATGAAGGAATTTTCTTAGGATATTCTAACCGAAGTAAAGCGTATAGAGTTTTCAATAAAAGAACATGTGTTGTTGAAGAATCAATTCATATTGTATTTGATGAATTTGAATCCTCTGACAAAACTATTGATGAAGAACAGGAAGTTGTTTTAAATCAAGAAAATGGTCAATCTATTTCTAAGTCTCTTATTCCAGAAGTTGATGAAACTAAGGAAGAAGAGCAATCTCTAGGTCAACCTAAAGCCTGGAAATACAATAGAAGTCATCCCTTAGAACAAGTCATAGGAGATGTGAATGAAGGGATCAAAACTAGAAATAGAATTTTTAATGAAGTAAGTTTTTCTGCATTCATTTCTGAGATTGAACCTTCTAATATTGATGAAGCCCTGTTAGACAATGATTGGGTTATAGCAATGCAAGAAGAACTAAATCAATTTGAGAGAAATCAAGTTTGGGATTTGGTACCCCGACCCAAGGATCATCCGATCATTGGTACTAAATAGGTATTCAAGAACAAACTCGATGAATCCACAATTATTGTCAGAAACAAGGCAAGATTGGTGGCCAAAGGCTATAATCAGGAAGAAGGGATTGATTATGAGGAAATGTATGCTCCAGTGGCTAGATTGGAAGCTATACGTGTACTCTTAGCCTTTGCATGCATCAAAGGATTCAAACTCTATCAAATGGATGTAAAGAGTGCATTTCTAAATGGTTACATCATGGAAGAAGTGTATGTAGAACAACCTCCAGGTTTTGAGGATGTTACTAAACCTGACCATGTTTTCAAACTCAAAAAGGCTTTATATGGTTTAAAACAAGCTCCTAGAGCCTGGTATGAAAGGCTCAGTAAGTTTCTTATTGATCAAGGTGTTGTACGGGGAAAAGTTGATACAACACTCTTCATAAAACGAAAACACAATGATATTTTAATTGTTCAAATATATGTTGATGACATTGTTTTCGGTGCTACTAATGAATCTCTATGTAAGGAATTTTCTGAGATAATGCAGGGAGAATTTGAGATGTCAATGATGGGAGAATTGAATTTCTTTCTTGGTTTGCAAATTAAACAAGGAAAGAATGGAATCTTCATATCACAAACAAAGTATTTAAAAGAGCTATTGAAGAAGTATGGAATGGATGAAGCAAATAGCATTGACACGCCTATGAGCTCAACAATGTTGCTTGATGCTGATGTCAAAGGAAAAGACTACAACATCACAAAATATAGAGGAATGATTGGATCATTACTCTATCTCACGGCAAGCAGACCAGACATCCAATTTAGTGTTAGCATATGTGCAAGATATCAATCGGCACCAAAGGATTCACATGCTGAAACGGTCAAACGAATCTTTAGATATCTTGCTGACACACCCGAATTGGGTCTGTGGTATCCCAAAGGAAGAAGTGAATATCTTGTTGCTTATTCAGATTCAGATTGTAATATCCCAATTTTTGATTAAGGGATAATCATGATTATTATGGATAATTATGAATTTAATTGGGATTATTATGTATTTTATGACAATATTAATTAATGTCATAATTAATGGAAATTGGAAATATGTGTGCATGTGTGTGGTATTTAAGATCAAGGGTTGTGATTTCTTGACCGTGGGTCGGAATCCAGTGTATTGAGCTTGTGTGAGCTCATTGTGGGAATGGTTGAGATGCTGACAAGTGGCGGTGTGGTGACCGTTGGATGGGCCACAAGAGGACAAGAACTCACTTTTCCTTCTCACACTCCATTTCTCTCTATCGGTTTCTCTCTCTTCTCTCTCTCTCTTTCGCTGAAACTAAGGAAAGAAGGAAGGAAGAAGGAAAAGCTTGGATTTTGGGTAAGTAAATGATCTCCATTGCTCAATTTCCTTTCTTAAATGTTGATCCTTGAATCATGGGCTTCATTTTGGTATGTGTAATGTAGCCATTTGGTGTTGATTGGTGCCACACAAAAATTTGGAAGTTGGTGAATCAAGAACTCCCTTTGGAGAAGTTGATAAGGTGAGAAAAACCAATCTATCTATCTATGTTTCATGCTATTTGGAATAGTTTATGATTTCTGGAAATTATGGCTTAATCATGAAAATGAATGCCACTGTACATTTGGTATGTTTTTGGCATGAGAATGGTGTTTTGGAATGAGTTTAGGATAGATAGATTGATTAGTAATTGAAATATGAAGTTTGGTTAAGATTGGTGTATTATTGATATTGTTGCCCAAAACCCAAATCATGATAATGGAGTAAGATTTTGAGGATTCTAAGGATTCCATTGAGTTTGTTGGGTGTTTTTGTGTGGGAATGGCTTTGGGTTAAGTTTTGAGTCCATAGGAATCAATTGGGCAAAGGTTAAAGAGAGTGCCTCAGTTTTCTGCGTTTTCTGCTATCTGAGGGATTCACTCGAGCACGCTGGGGTCTGCTCGAGTGAAGTATGAACATTGCTCGAGCACAGGGAGTCCTGCTCGAGTGATGTGGGAGTTTTCCCTTGTGTTGTTGCGAGTGCACCTGGGTTTCGATGAGTCATGCTCGAGCACATCGCTTTGTGCTCGAGTGAGCGAAGAACCTGCTCGGGTGAGCTTGGTCTGCTCGGGTGAGGATGCAAGTCGGGAGTGAGGGGTGTGCTCTGGGGTCTTCACTCGCGGGCTGATGCCAAGAGTGTGCTGGCACTCGCGAGCACAGCCGCTTCACTCGAGCACTGGGAGTCCTGCTCGAGTGAGCTTGTGCTTCCGGTGTGGGTTGGTGCTCTCGGGTGGTCACTCGTGTGTGTGCTTGCGGGTGCGGGGGGCAAGAGTGAGCCATCACTCGAGCACGGGGTTTTCTGCTCGAGTGATGCGAGCACTGTCAGGCTGTGAGGGTTGCTCTCGGCCAAGCACTCGCGAGTGAGAGCACTTGTGCTCGAGTGATGTCCGTACTCGTGCTCGAGCATGGCCATCTGTGCTCGAGTGAAACAGTGTAAAATGTGAGTTTTGTGCTTCCAAAAAGGGGTCTTTGGGATAGTTCTTTCTACCCTTTAGGGCTATTGTTGGGAGTATATAGTGACTCCAAAAGAGTAATAATGATAACCAATTGAGTATTATGAAGTGGATTAAGTCTTGGAATAGAAATTAACTCTTCGTCCCTAATGATAAATATAGGATTTGATATTTGCCCGACGCGGGAGAGACCGGTGCCAAGGAACGCTCGGAAGAACTCAGGTAGTGACTTTTCTCTCATATCTTGTATGATGTCTTGGCATGCATAACTTGTCATTAAATTTGTGAATGTGTGCCATAGTCCATTACGGCGCGAGCACTTCAGCGGGAGCCGTATAGGGAGTGACAGTGGTCATCTCTAGTTCGGCCGTTGAACTGCCGTCGGAACCGACATGGATGATGTGAATCAGACCCGTGTGAGGGCGGCGTTTGTGCAACCAGCCGTGGGCTGTGTATGTGTATCTTGCCTATGTGGCTTGCGTATATGACATGCTTTATATGGATCCCAGCTGTGGTGAATTATACTGTGTTGAATGTTGTGATGCAATACAGCGTGAGCAATTCAGCGTGAGCAATCGTAAGGGATGGCATGTGTCATACTAACCATTGCCGCTGTAACTGCCGTTGTAGTTGCTTGATGTGAATAATGATTTGCTTACATGCATTATTGTTGTACATTATATGATTGACTTGTTACTACGGGGATTCTTTAGAATCTCACTCTCCCAAAATTAACCATTTTAGACAGGGCCGAAGGATCGGGAGGCAAGCGGGCGACGAAGAGTAATTAGAGCTCCTGTTTAGGAGTGTATTTTGGATTAAATGGTTATCATTGTAGATTTTGGAATTGTATATAGTAGACTTTGTGTAATCCCCAAGTTAAGGGTATCGAATAGTGGCTTCGTGCCTTTGTAAATCCCTTATCTAATGAATGGAACCCGAGTGTGTCGGGAATTTATTTGCACTCTGATATTTGTAAATGGAATCCACCTGTTTAGGCCTTTATTATTTTGCATTTTGAATGTGAGACCGTTTTGAAAAGTGTTTTTGCAAATCCGATTTTTGGGCAAAAGATTGTCTTAATAAGTCCCAAATTGAAATATGGTCTCTAATTACAAATTAACTACAAGTTTATGAACTTAATCTCGGCCTAAGGTGGGAAGGGGGTTACATTTGTGGTATCAGAGCTGTAGTTCCTGGCAAGGTGAGAATTTGCTAGGATAGCTCCTTAGTTGACCTTAATCCTTGAGTTTAGGGTAGCTTATTGATTGATAAGTGCTGGTTGTGTATGCAGATGGATATTTCTGCTAGTTGTAGATATATCTAAGTCTTATGGATTATGTGTATACCTTTGGTTTGAAACTGACTTGGTGAATCATTGTAGAGTAAAGAACAACATGGTTCGCCTTAGAGTCAGGCAGCATGGCCCAGAGATAGAGGAGTTGGATGACAATCCTCCTAACCCAATGCGAGAGGTGATGGATCTCGTACGGGAACAAAGAGATATGATCCGTGAGCTAAGAGAAGAGCTCCGGGAGGAAAGGGCCAAACGTAATGAGGAAAGGGCCCAGTCGACTCGTGAGGAGGCTCAAGCAGAGACTCATCATGAGGAGACAGCTGAGGGGTCCAATCGGTCCCATGAATCCCCACCTCACACGGTACCTAATCAAGAGTCTCAAGGGGTGCCGGCTCGTAAGGAAAAGGACTTGCAATATTGGGTCTCTGAATTTTGCAAGCATCTACCTCCAGTGTTCAGAGGGAGGTTTGAGCCCCAAGTTGCTGAGGACTGGTTGACTCGTCTAGAGAAGATCTTTGAAGTCCTCGAGTGTTCTACGGAGGTAAAGGCGAAACTAGCGGTGTATAAGCTAGAGGGGGATGCGGACCGGTGGTGGCGGAACATTGCAATGACATTGAAGAGCCGGAATGTGCCGTTGACTTGGGAATTGTTCCAAGAGAAGTTCAATGAGAAGTACTTCCCCAAGTCGGTGAGATTGGAGAAAGAGTCTGAGTTCCTGGCCATCAGACAGGGAGATACAGAGAGTTTTGATGAGTATCTTTCCCGTTTCGTTCGACTATCTCGATATTCTACGCATCTCCGGGAAAAGGATGATGAGGAATGGAGCTCCGATATGCTTGTCAGAGGTTTGAGGCATGAGTTGAAGAAGAGATTAGCCTCTCATCTGTTTACTGACTTCAACAAGGCGGTGGAGCAGTGTCGGATTGTTGAGAACAATCTGAGGGAGTGGTACCCAGCTAAGGGTAAAGATAGCCGGAGTGAGCCTAGCAAGGCTAATACTTCCCAGAAGCGGAAGGGGCAAGGATCCTCATATGGGGGTGGTAACAAGAAGCCCTATCAACCTGGGGGTCGTAGTGATCAGAGGCCTCCAGCGGGACCGGTGTGCAACCAGTGCAGAAAGTACCATCCGGGAAGAACTTGTGCTGGGGAAGTGATTTGCTACAACTGCAAGCAAGTGGGTCACGTTTCTTTTAAGTGTCCACGACAGCCGGTAGAGCAAAGACCCAGGAATCAGGGTCGAGTGTTCGCGATGACACATGAGGAGGCCCGAAAATCGCCAGAGTTGATCCAAGGTAAAATTCTTCTCGGTGATAATGAATTGAATGCTTTATTTGATTCGGGTGCAAGTCATTCGTTCATAGCTTATGACTGTGTTAAGCGCCTAGGATTGCATGTGCATAGACTTCCATTTGATTTGGTTGTGTCGACGCCGATGGGTGTTAAGGCCGGGGCAGCCGAAGCCTGCTTAAATTGTGTAATAGTTGTTGAGGATCGTGAGTCTACAGTAGATTTGATCTGTTTGCCACTTCAACAACTAGAAGTTATTCTGGGTTTTGATTGGTTGAGAGCAAATGATGTATTGCTTGATTGTGGTAATAAGAGGATAGCTTTCCGTAATGCACAACGGGATAGCAATGTAAATGCTAGTTTGAATTTACTTTCAACGGCTAAAGCAGAAAGATATCTTGAGAAAGGATGTCAAGGGTATATGGTGTTCTTCTCCGTTCAGGGAGAGTCAGGTGAAGCTATAGAGAGTATACCTGTGGTAAATGAATTCCCTGAGGTATTTCCAGAGGATCTTAGTGGATTGCCTCCGGAAAGGGAAGTAGAATTCCCAATTGAGATTGTGCCTGGAGCTGGTTCGATATCGAAAGCCCCATATCGTATGGCCCCTAACGAGATGGCGGAGTTGAAGAAGCAAATTGAAGAATTGCTTGAGAAAGGATTCATCCGACCCAGTGTATCACCGTGGGGAGCTCCAGTGTTATTTGTGAAAAAGAAAGATGGGAGCTTGAGGCTTTGCATCGATTATCGAGAACTTAACAAGGTGACTGTTAAGAACAAGTATCCTCTCCCAAGGATTGATGACCTGTTAGATCAATTGGCTGGATCGTGTGTATTCTCCAAGATTGATCTAAGGTCGGGATATCATCAGTTGCGTGTGAAGGCGGCGGACATTCTGAAGACTGCTTTCAGAACGAGATATGGGCACTATGAGTTCCTTGTGATGCTCTTTGGGTTAACAAATGCACCGGCGGTGTTCATGGACTATATGAACCGCATCTTCCGACAGTATCTTGACCAGTTTGTGGTTGTGTTTATCGACGACATCTTGATCTATTCCAAGAGTAGGGAGGATCATGAGCAACACCTGAGAATAGTGTTGAGAATTCTGCGAGAAAAGCAACTCTATGCCAAGCTGAGCAAATGTGAGTTTTGGCTTACGGAAGTGAAGTTCCTTGGCCATGTGATCTCACGAGACGGGGTATCAGTGGATCCCAGTAAGGTGGAAGCAGTACTTGATTGGAAAAGGCCAGAAACTGTTTCTGAGATTCGCAGCTTTCTGGGTCTTGCTGGTTATTACCGGAGGTTCATTCAGAACTTTTCGCGTATTGCATTGCCGATGACCAAGCTCACGAGGAAGGATCAACCGTTTTTGTGGGATGAATGTTGTGAGCGGAGTTTCACTGAGCTGAAGGAGAGATTGACTACGGCACCAGTGTTGATTATACCTGATCCCAGTGAGGCTTACGTCGTGTACAGTGATGCGAGTAAGCAGGGGTTAGGGTGTGTCCTGATGCAGCAGGGACGTGTGGTGGCCTATGCCTCTCGACAGCTGAAACCGCATGAGATGAATTACCCCACTCATGATCTGGAGCTTGCGGCAATTGTGTTTGCATTGAAAATTTGGCGTCATTACCTGTATGGTGTGACAGTGGAACTGTACTGCGACCACAAAAGTCTCAAATATCTGTATGATCAGAAAGAGTTGAACATGAGACAGCGTCGGTGGATGGAGTTGCTGAAAGATTATAACCTGGAGATCAAATACCATCCGGGTAAGGCTAATGTCGTCGCGGATGCTTTGAGTCGGAAGACGGTGCTAGTGGCAACAATGATGATCCAGGAATGGAAACTGATAGAGGATTTTCGGGATTTAAATCTCTCGAAGGGAATCCTATGTGCCAGTTATGGTGTGGTCCAAGGGGAGAATGACCTAAGGACTGAAATTGAAAAGGCTCAGATGCATGATGAGCTAGCCCAGTCGATCCGAGCTAAGATTGAGCGAGGAGAGAGTCGGGATTATGACCTATCGCCTAGTGGGCTGGTGCGTTACCAGAAGAGAATCTATGTACCACTGAAGGCTGAGTTGAGATTGAGAATTCTTGATGAGGCTCATAAGAGTCAGTATACTCTTCACCCCGGTATGACCAAGATGTATCACAACTTAAAGTCTATGTATTGGTGGCCAGGATTGAAGAGTGATGTGACAAAGTATGTGGCGCGGTGTCTTACCTGTCAAAAGGTGAAGATTGAACACCAGAGACCGCCAGGGTTGCTTCAGAGTCCAGAAATTCCAGAATGGAAGTGGGAGAGTGTGACCATGGATCTGGTAGTGGGTCTACCCAAGATCAGGAACCATGACGCGATTTGGGTGATTGTTGATCGACTCACGAAGTCTGCGCACTTCATTCCTATCAACGCTAGCTATTCTCCTGATAGGCTGGCTGAGATATATATCAAAGAGATTGTGAGACTCCATGGTACACCGAAGAATATAATCTCTGATAGAGATCCTCGGTTTACTTCGAGATTCTGGAAGGCTCTGCATGAAGCTATGGGTACTCAGTTGAGGTTTAGCACGGCCTACCATCCTCAGACAGACGGACAGTCAGAGAGGACTATCCAGACTTTAGAAGATATGCTGAGAGCATGTGTCCTTGACTTCAAGGGAATGTGGGACTATTATCTTCCATTGGCTGAGTTTGCGTATAACAACAGTTACCATGCGAGCATTCAAATGGCTCCGTATGAAGCACTGTATGGAAGAAAGTGCCAGTCACCGTTGTGCTGGTCAGAGTTGTCTGAGAGGAAGTTGTATGGGCCGGATCTTGTTGACCAAACTGCGGAGCAGATCTGAGTTATCAGAAAGAGGCTCCTTACAGCACAGAGTCGTCAGAAGAGCTATGCTGATAAGAGGAGAAGACCTCTTGAGTTTGAAGTGGGGGATCATGTTTTCTTGAGAGTGTCTCCGGTCACAGGAATCGGGAGAGCAATCAAGCGGAAGAAGCTGAGTCCGAGATACATTGGTCCATTTGAGATTCTGGCAAGGATCGGGCCGGTGGCGTATCGGATAGCACTACCCCTGAGTTTGAGTCGGTTACATGATGTGTTTCATGTTTCGCAGCTCAAGAAGTACCAACCAGACCCTGAGCATATCATTGAGTATGAAGAAGTGGAATTGCAAGATAACTTCACTTATGCGGTAGAGCCAGAGAGGATTATTGATCGAGAAGAGCGAAAGCTCAGGCATCGAAGCTTACCGTTTGTGAAGGTGGTCTGGAAGGGAATGTCTCCAAGGGAAGCCACTTGGGAGGCGGAAGCGGACATGAAGAAGAGATTTCCGAATTTTATGCCCCAAGATGTGTAACAAATTTCGAGGGCGAAATTTATTGAACGGGGGGAGAATTGTAATATCCCAATTTTTGATTAAGGGATAATCATGATTATTATGGATAATTATGAATTTAATTGGGATTATTATGTATTTTATGACAATATTAATTAATGTCATAATTAATGGAAATTGGAAATATGTGTGCATGTGTGTGGTATTTAAGATCAAGGGTTGTGATTTCTTGACCATGGGTCGGAATCCAGTGTATTGAGCTTGTGTGAGCTCATTGTGGGAATGGTTGAGATGCTGACAAGTGGCGGTGTGGTGACCGTTGGATGGGCCACAAGAGGACAAGAACTCACTTTTCCTTCTCACACTCCATTTCTCTCTATCGGTTTCTCTCTCTTCTCTCTCTCTCTTTCGCTGAAACTAAGGAAAGAAGGAAGGAAGAAGGAAAAGCTTGGATTTTGGGTAAGTAAATGATCTCCATTGCTCAATTTCCTTTCTTAAATGTTGATCCTTGAATCATGGGCTTCATTTTGGTATGTGTAATGTAGCCATTTGGTGTTGATTGGTGCCACACAAAAATTTGGAAGTTGGTGAATCAAGAACTCCCTTTGGAGAAGTTGATAAGGTGAGAAAAACCAATCTATCTATCTATGTTTCATGCTATTTGGAATAGTTTATGATTTCTGGAAATTATGGCTTAATCATGAAAATGAATGCACTGTACATTTGGTATGTTTTTGGCATGAGAATGGTGTTTTGGAATGAGTTTAGGATAGATAGATTGATTAGTAATTGAAATATGAAGTTTGGTTAAGATTGGTGTATTATTGATATTGTTGCCCAAAACCCAAATCATGATAATGGAGTAAGATTTTGAGGATTCTAAGGATTCCATTGAGTTTGTTGGGTGTTTTTGTGTGGGAATGGCTTTGGGTTAAGTTTTGAGTCCATAGGAATCAATTGGGCAAAGGTTAAAGAGAGTGCCTCAGTTTTCTGCGTTTTCTGCTATCTGAGGGATTCACTCGAGCACGCTGGGGTCTGCTCGAGTGAAGTATGAACATTGCTCGAGCACAGGGAGTCCTGCTCGAGTGATGTGGGAGTTTTCCCTTGTGTTGTTGCGAGTGCACCTGGGTTTCGATGAGTCATGCTCGAGCACATCGCTTTGTGCTCGAGTGAGCGAAGAACCTGCTCGGGTGAGCTTGGTCTGCTCGGGTGAGGGTGCAAGTCGGGAGTGAGGGGTGTGCTCTCGGGTCTTCACTCGCGGGCTGATGCCAAGAGTGTGCTGGCACTCACGAGCACAGCCGCTTCACTCGAGCACTGGGAGTCCTGCTCGAGTGAGCTTGTGCTTCCGGTGTGGGTTGGTGCTCTCGGGTGGTCACTCGTGTGTGTGCTTGCGGGTGCGGGGGGCAAGAGTGAGCCATCACTCGAGCACGGGGTTTTCTGCTCGAGTGATGCTAGCACTGTCAGGCTGTGAGGGTTGCTCTCGGCCAAGCACTCGCGAGTGAGAGCACTTGTGCTCGAGTGATGTCCGTACTCGTGCTCGAGCATGGCCATCTGTGCTCGAGTGAAACAGTGTAAAATGTGAGTTTTGTGCTTCCAAAAAGGGGTCTTTGGGATAGTTCTTTCTACCCTTTAGGGCTATTGTTGGGAGTATATAGTGACTCCAAAAGAGTAATAATGATAACCAATTGAGTATTATGAAGTGGATTAAGTCTTGGAATAGAAATTAACTCTTCGTCCCTAATGATAAATATAGGATTTGATATTTGCCCGACGCGGGAGAGACCGGTGCCAAGGAACGCTCGGAAGAACTCAGGTAGTGACTTTTCTCTCATATCTTGTATGATGTCTTGGCATGCATAACTTGTCATTAAATTTGTGAATGTGTGCCATAGTCCATTACGGCGCGAGCACTTCAGCGGGAGCCGTATAGGGAGTGACAGTGGTCATCTCTAGTTCGGCCGTTGAATTGCCGTCGTAACCGACATGGATGATGTGAATCCGACCCGTGTGAGGGCGGCGTTTGTGCAACCAGCCGTGGGCTGTGTATGTGTATCTTGCCTATGTGGCTTGCGTATATGACATGCTTTATATGGATCCCAGCTGTGGTGAATTATACTGTGTTGAATGTTGTGATGCAATACAGCGTGAGCAATTCAGCGTGAGCAATCGTAAGGGATGACATGTGTCATACTAACCATTGCCGCTGTAACTGCCGTTGTAGTTGCTTGATGTGAATAATGATTTGCTTACATGCATTATTGTTGTACATTATATGATTGACTTGTTACTACGGGGATTCTTTAGAATCTCACTCTCCCAAAATTAACCATTTTAGACAGGGCCGAAGGATCGGGAGGCAAGCGGGCGACGAAGAGTAATTAGAGCTCCTGTTTAGGAGTGTATTTTGGATTAAATGGTTATCATTGTAGATTTTGGAATTGTATATAGTAGACTTTGTGTAATCCCCAAGTTAAGGGTATCGAATAGTGGCTTCGTGCCTTTGTAAATCCCTTATCTAATGAATGGAACCCGAGTGTGTCGGGAATTTATTTGCACTCTGATATTTGTAAATGGAATCCACCTGTTTAGGCCTTTATTATTTTGCATTTTGAATGTGAGACCGTTTTGAAAAGTGTTTTTGCAAATCCGATTTTTGGGCAAAAGATTGTCTTAATAAGTCCCAAATTGAAATATGGTCTCTAATTACAAATTAACTACAAGTTTATGAACTTAATCTCGGCCTAAGGTGGGAAGGGGGTTACACAGATCATAGAGGATATAAGACAGACAGAAAGAGCACCAGCGGACAAGGACAATTTCTTAGAGGATCTCTTGTATCATGGTTTAACAAGAAACAAAATACAGTGTCTCTTTCATCAATGGAAGCCGAATATGTTGCAGTCTCAAGTTGTTGTGCACAAGTGATATGGTTAAAACAACAGCTACAAGATCTTGGTATTTATCTCAAAGAAATACCAATCTATTGTGACAATACCAGTACGATAAGCTTGGCAAAGAATCCAGTTCAACACTCTAGAACTAAGCATATCGATGTCAGACATTACTTCATTAGAGATCATGTTCAAAAGAAAGATGTGAAAGTGATATTCATTCCTACTCATCTTCAACTAGCTGATATTTTCACAAAACCCCTTGCAAAAGATCAATTTCTATACATTAGAAGAGAATTGGGAATGGTAAATCCTAATGAGTTGTAAGTTATTTAAGTTTCTCTTAATATTAGATGAAGTCATTTGATAATGTTTTGATGATTATTAATTTAAGCATCAGAGTGTATAGAAAATTGTTTTGCAGGAAGGTAGAAATTCTGTTTTGAGAAACAAAAATAGAGGTTATCAGAGGACACATTTATTGGAGTACCAACTTGAAGTAATAACTGACAGTGAAGCAGTACCCGAGGAACAACTTGAAGACAAGTTATCCGAGGTGAGCCTCGAGTAAACTTAAAGCTTACTCGAGTAAGGACTCGAGTAACTGCAAGTCCAGATTTCTAAATTGCAGAAAAACGACTCAAAACTGCTCAAAATTGGTTGCAAATGATCGAGGGAACATACATGGATAATTACAATATTATTCATGCCAGGTACGCAATTTAAATGAATTATTTTAGAGATTTTCTACATGATCACTCGAGTAAGGCCTCGAGTAAACTTGAAGATTACTCGAGTAAGGCCTCAAGTAACGTCGGGATTAGGTCTTTAACTGTCGCAAACTCAGTAATTTCCACAAAATCTCCTCGAGTAAATCACTATACTCTCTTACAAAAACTTTTCACAATCAATTCCTTGCTTCATTTCCATCAAAACCCAACAGATTTCATCACCAAAAACCTCCTAGTTTGCTCAGATTCTCAGTGCCCTAACCTGCGACTGTGACTCTGTTTCTCTAAGTTTTTCTAATTTTCTGTGTTTCAATATGGTTAGGACCAAAAATCTCACTCCCACAGATTCCTCTGAATCTCATCAACGTCCTGATCCTCTTTCTTCTCCTCCCACAAAGAGAAGAAAACTTACCCCGAGATCAAAAGCCAAAATCCAACCTCAACCGAAACCCAAAGGGGTTGTGATCAAAGAGCCTATTGTTACAAGGGCTCAATCCAAAAAGAGTACTTCTACCGGGAAAGGGAAGAGTGCCAAATCTCCCTCACCTCCTCCCTCTGATTCCTCTACCCCCTCCTTCACACCAAAGCCTTCTAAAAAGCCTAAGTATGACAAGAATGTGGCTAAGGCTATGGCTGGCATTCTAGAGCAGATGGAGAAGGGACAATCTTCAAAGAAGTCCAAGTTGCCAGAAGAGGAGATCACTGACCCCCAAAGGGTTTAATGTCAGCAAGCTAGTGGAGTCTCCAAAGTACCTCACTCAGTTCTCCAGGAGAAAAGTGTGCAAGACATACTATGTGGATCTCAAATTACTTCAGGAGGTATTGAAGCATGACCTTAGTTCCTATTTAGAGCCTTTTATGCCTTGGCTTTCTATTAGATTACCTTTCTGTATAAAAGTGATCACACACTTTTACTGTAATCTAGAGATCCTAGATGAACCTAACAGAACCTCAGCTGAGGAAGAGATGACCACTATTGTGAGAGGGCAAAAGATTCTTATTTCACCCTCTAGGATAAACATGTGGTTAGGGATCGAGAACCACCCAGATGATATTTATTCTCAACTCGAACCAAACCAAATATTTTCTATCCTAAAGCCCGGAGAGTTAGTTGGCCCATTAAATTTCAAACCGAGCGATATGTGTGATCATCATAGGGTTCTGTGGTACATCTACTCTAAATCCCTAGTGAACAAGGCCAACAACTATACCCACTTCTCTGATAGGAACTTTAGGTGGTTTGCTTCACTTCTCCTGAAAGAACAGAAGGACTTGGGGGAGTATATCTTCTCTGAAATGAAGAGGTATAGAGTGGATGGGAAGGCTACCACACCAATGCCATATCCTCAAATAGTATCCCTTATTCTGAAAGAGAATAAGATATGGTATTTGGATAGCAAGGAGACTATTGAGAGGATGACTCCAGTTGGGAGAAATCAGACAGGGAAGCTCAATATAGACATCCCTCTCAAAGGTCCTCTGGAGTCTGGGTCAAAGAAGAAGAAGAAGACTAAGGCTAAGACTAGCAAGATAGATGACACTCAGTCATCGGCTCCAGCTGCCACCACATCATCACCATCCTTCCTCAATGCCACTCTCCAGCACTTCATGGAAAACACGCTCAAAGGATTCCATGTGGATATCGCCAACTTGAATGCTAAATTGATAACCAACATGAACTTCAAAATGACAGAGTTGGTTGAGAAAATGGATAAGAGGTATGAGGAGTTGCTAGCTGAGCAACGTGCCCAGGGTGAGATACTGAGATTGATTCTGGCACGATTGGACTCATTGGGTCCCGGACCTTCTGCCGGTCCATCTTCTTCTGCACCTCCACCTCCAGAGAACCCTCCCTCTGATACTCCTCTCACTGAGGATGAACCCTCTATTCCTCTGGTCTTTAGTCCACCTGAGCTTCAAGCCAAAGACATCCTTTATTCAGTGGATAACCCAGACACCAACGAGACCATTCATATCATCATTGATGATTCCCCTCCTAAACCTCATCCTGAAACTGCTCCTAAACCTATTCTATCTCCTACCCATACTGAGGAATTAGCTCCCTCCTCCTCCTCTGAACATCATACTCCAAAGATTGATACCCCTCCAGAGGTAGAGACCACTATGGTTGTCTTCCAACCTTCTCCTATCCCTCCCAGAGATGACATCCATATCCCTCCAGTTAATCTTCCTAAACCAGAATCCTCTAGTTCTTTTGATTCTTCTAGTTCAGATGGTGGCTTAGTTCTTCCAGTGAAACCTATCTCCATGGTCAAGCCTTCTAGTCCTCCACTTGATTGATGAAGACAAAAAGGGGGAGAAGAGCTTGGGTGTGATTTTGTGGAAGTCTCTGAGTCTCTTTGGGTATTTAGGTGTATATGGGTTCTAGGGAGTCTTTTAAAACTTGTTAAGCTTTTATCTTGTTAGTTCTTTTGAACTTGTTAAAGTTTTATTTTGTTATCTTGTAATATAAAACTTTAAGTTTAATGCAAGTTTATTTAAGTTATGATTTCATTTCAAGTCCATTTAAGCTTTAAATTATGATACATTGTGGGACTAATGAGCTTGTTGTGTATGCAAGGTGTAAGCAATGACTTTAAAAATATTTTGAATCTAAACTTAACAAGGTTTTTCAAAATTATCATTGAAGTCAAGAAGTATTTAACATCAAAGATCTTGTTCAAAATCACCAAGTTTTGTCATCATCAAAAAGGGGGAGAATGTTAGATCTCATGTTTTGATGATAACAAAAGAATGGTATGAAAAAGAATTGATTAATAAATAAGTTTGAACAAAGTAATAACAGGGATAAACATCACTTGAAGTAAGCATTGGAGTAATGAAGAAAGGCCAAGAGAAAAAGGTGAGAAACTTGATCAGAAGCAGTTTTTCTAAGGCATTACTCGAGTACGTACTCGAGTAATAAGACAAAACTTGAAGTAACCAGAAGCACCTTCCAGTAACCTGCCAACGTTAATCGAGTAAGTACTCGAGTAATAGTGTAAATGTTTTCAAGTTGCTCTCGGCTTGCCAATGTTACTCGAGTAGCCACACGAGTAACCAGGTAAATACTTGGAGTTGCTCTCGGCCTGCCAACATTACTCGAGTAGGTACTCGAGTAACCATGTAAAAGTTTTCAAGTTGCTCTCGGCATGCCAATGATACTTGAGTATGTACTCGAGTTACTCTATTTCAGAAAATGTAGTGCTCTCGGCACTTTGTACCACTGCCAATGTTACTCGAGTAACCCACTGAGGTAAGTAAAAAAAAACTTGAAGGTAGTACCCGAATAACTTGATCTAATATTATCTCTTTTTCCTCGAGTCATTACTCTAGTATTTAATGATTCATTTTTAAGTGGATTACTCTAGTATTTATGTTTGAAGGAAAACCTCAAGTCATTACCCAAGTAAGTCATGTACAAAAAGTAAGTTTACTCGAGTATGTACTCGAGTAATAAGGTAATCAAACTTGAAGTGCTCTCGGCCTTGAAATCCTGCCAAAATTACTGGAGTAAAGCATCGAGTAACCAAAGGTGTATTTGAAGGTTTACTCAAGTTAGTACCCGAGTAATCTATGAAGTCATGAGTGTATTACTCAAGTAGGTACCCGAGTAAACAACTATTTCCAAAGGTTTGAGATTTAGTTTATTCCATGCACTACCCGAATAAAATTATATGTGTTTGCTAACCTGAAATTGATCAAAGTTTTCCCGATGATACTTGAGTAAGGCCTTGAGTAAACTTTAAGGGATACTCGAGTACCTACTCGAGTAAGCAAACCCAAAAATTCAGAAATCATTCCAACATTCATTATTTTGCTTCCTATATGATTAACCTTTCATTGTATTAGTATTCTTAGCTTATTTACAGATGAACAATGAAGAAATCATATCAAGTAAGGAAAGTCAAATGAGAAGTTCAAATGCCACCTACCGCCAACAGATATTTTCCAAAAACTTGAAAAGTCAATAGTGACTGCGCACTCTCCAACGGACGAAAGGAAAATGTACCAACGGTCTTCACCAACATATCTATATATATGGGAATATCCAAACAGAGAAAACAACAAGAACACACACACAAACGTATCATCAAGTTCATTACTCTGTTTTACATTGTAATTGTATTTCTATGCTTCAGTGATTCATATTCACTCTGTGAGAGAGATATTTCATTCAAACTCAATATTTGTTATTGAGATAACTTAAGGTTGTGGAACCTTGAGTTGGGATTGGATTACAATTTATAAGGGGGAGCGAGTGTCCAGGCAAAGGAACTTGCTTGTACTGTGGTGCCAAGAACCCACTGAATCTTGGAAGTTATAGTGAAACTCTCATAGAAGCTCTGAGGACTGGACGTAGGTCAAAGCGGTTGTGACCGAACCAGTATAACTCACGGTGTATACTTTGGTGATATTTCTCCTTACTCCTTACTGTTTTAATTTCACTGTCAAGTTTCATATTAGCAACGAAATTTTTAATATCACCCAATTCACCCGCTCTTGGGTGAAACTCTTGCTCTAACAGGTTCTTTCTGGTTTCTCACACCACACCGTCATCCATCCCTCCTTTGTGTTCTCATACAGCGGGAGATCACACTCTAGTTCGCCAGAAAATATTCCTCCTCCTCCTCTGTTATTTTCCGTAGCCACTGTCGGACACCAATGCACCACCGCTGCCATCTCCATTCCTGTCTCTTCACAGTTGTCAGCCACCACTAGAGTTCCGTTTATCACCACTACCATCGTCCTTCCTTCTCTTTCCATCATCTTCTTCATTCCTCTGTTCTTCTTTGCTCCTTTTCTTTCATTTTTCCAACGAGCTTTCCCCTTTCATATTTCATGAAAACTGGTCCTTTAATTTCTGTGGGTTTTTGGTGGTTGGATCAAACTATGGTTGCAGTTAACATCATGCGTGGCTGATTCTTTTGCTTCTTGGTGATAAGGATATGTGCTTGAGCTTAATAGACTATGAAGGGGAGTTTTGCTATCATTCCATTTGTCTATAATTATATATTTGGATTGCCTAGTTTTAGGAATTTTTATATATGTGATTCTGGAACTGAGATTGATGTTAATTGTCTCTATTGGATTGATATTTGTAATTGAAATTAGATTTTGTAGTGTGAAAATTATACATTTTTGAATTTCTGTGGTTGCAATGAGATTATATTAATTAGCGTGTTATTGTCTAATTAATGTGATTGATTTGGGCCCAAACTGTTTAGCACTCAATTTCAAGAAGGCTCATGTTTCATTCTTTCAATTTCAATTGCACATTAAGTGGTTTTAAATAATATCTCAAGAGGTAGTAGTTAGCTATGTTTGTAGGAACTACTATTAATTAGGAATATTAGACTGAAGTGTTATCTTGAGGTTGTTTTTTAGACTTAATAAGTTTTTAACTCCTATAATCTCTTTGAGCAAGGATTGCCACTTTCTTCATTACCAAGAGCATTCGTTATTCATATTTTCCATTCTATACCATTCCATTCACTTTTACTCATTTTCCATTTTTATAACGAAAATACCAAAAATATTATATTATCATTAAATTAAAAATTGCATTTTTTTAGTTATTAATTTAAAAATCCAAAAATCATTTTCCCTTGTTTTAATTGCATTTGCATGGCATATAGATTATTTAGGTAGTTCAATGAAGGCTCCTCAAGTAAGATGACCCGAATGTTGTATTGTACTGCAATTCTTGGATTAAAAATATTTTACATTTGACCCCAAGGCGTAAAGACACGTTCAAATCAATGACGCTGTTGCCGGGGAGCTAAGTAATTGGCTCCCTAGGTAATCTAATTGTCAATTTCACTTTTGACAAGGGGTTTCTCATGTTGAGCTTGTTAGGTTTGCATTTTTTGTTTTTCATTGCATATAGTTTAGGATTTACGCATTTAGGTAGTTTGCATAGCATTCTTGCCTTGATTTGACTTGGTAGCTTCTATGTGGTGTTGTTGTATTCAATTTGATATCATTTTGAGCTCACTTGTTTGAATTCACTATATCTCCAAGTTAATTCATAGCACACTTGCATCTTTTGTCCATTTGAATTTTCTTTCTTTTTATTCAATTGCATTTATTTATTCCTTATTCTTTTTCTTAGTTTTTATAGTTCATAGTTAGATAGTCCTCTTGTGATTCATTGGGATTGTATTCTATTAAATTTTTATGGCTTGGTTTAATGGTAATCAAGATTTACCCTTTCAATCTCACTCTTCTATAGGAGATTCGACTGAAAGGCAAGAGACCATCTCTGAAAGCATCCATGCTATTCAACAAACATTGCAGCTTCTTCAAGACAAGATGGGATGTCAAGAGAGTCCAATTGGTCAAGAATGTCGTGGTCTATTCCACCCTTCATACCATAAACCCTACCAACAACCTTCATTTCAAAGAGGTTACCCACCACACCCACCCTATAGATCATATCATGAACCTTCTCCTCTACCATATAACCCATATTACGAGCCACATTCTAATCCTCCATCATATAAAAGCATGCCTTATCAAAACCATCCTCCTTTATTCCATTCCTCTTTCCAACCATGCCATCCACCTCATAAGCCTCTCTACCCACGATTTCCACAATCTTATGGACCTCATTCCCAACCGTTTGTGCCACAGTAAGAACCGACCATTGGTGACGTCATTCAAGAGCTTTAAAACCATATCACTCAAACCATCAATGAAGAGCAGTCAAACAAGGACACCTTTGCTCATCAAATGGAAGTAATTCAAGAGTTTCAAACTCAACTGGATGATCATACCACAGAGCGACGATCACAAATGGACTTTCTTCTCAGAAGATTAAAACAACAAGAGAAAGAGAGTGAGAGATTGGAAAAGGAACTTGAGTGTCTCACTCAGCAAGCACAAGTATTGAAGAATCCCCAAGCAAATCCTCCTTCTATGTTCTTACATACACATGAAGTGGAGCATCTAAAAGAAATCGATGAGGAGTGGGAGGAAGCACAAAAGGCTTTTAAGTTTCATACTCCACCAAAGACTCACCCACCACATACCCTTCCATATGAACCACCCTTTTTACCATGCCACGAACATTCACCCCAACCCCTACTCCTCAAGCTTCTGGACTTGATGCATTTCTCACATTGCCATATATGGATGCCCAAACCCTTTCCCTGCAAAGAAGGTATGACCAACTAAAGGTTTGGCATCTAGAATTATTCATGCTCAAGGCTGCTCTTGGGCTCTCTGAGGAAATGGAAAAGGAAATGGAGGACATTGAAAGCTTCATCAAAGCCTTTGTTGACCATATACTATGGATAAAGACCGAAGGAGAAGAAGGAGCTCTATAGTCCTATAATGCCAATGATGATGGGGAAATCGAAGAGCAAAACTGACATGATACTTCACAAGTGGAAGATTCCAATCCTTTGGTGCCTATTCCCACACAAGCACAAGAAGTTGAGTAAGTTCAAAAGAGCATTGAAGAGTCTCCCCTACCATTTGGTAATGATCCTTTCCTTATCGAACTTGACTCTCCTACTACTTTAACTAGTGAAGCAATTCATGATTTGAGTGATGATGAGGTGGATGAGGAAATTATTGTTGAATCCCCTCAAATGTTTGAAAATGTAATTACTCAACCCATTAGTTCAAGTAGTGGTGATACGATTGTATTTGTTGATGATTGTGCTTCTACTTTTTTGTGTGATGCTTCTATTGTTGAAAATGCTTCTCTTCATAGTACTAGAGATGATTGTGCTCAATTGGATGATATATCTTCATGTTCTTGTGCGGAAGATGAAATTTGTGTAGACTGTTATAATGCAAAATGCCACTTGTTGACTTTCGAAAGAAAGCATTTAATGAAGTGGTTGATTCTACTATTGAACTTGATACATCTCTTAGTACTATTGATGATTCTAAGCATATGAATTGTGAAATTGTTGAATTTTGTGCGGATGCCAATGTGGATGTTGTAAATGTGAAAGAACATAGCATAGAAAAAGATCTTTTTGTTAAATCCAATAAATTACATGTTAGTTTCATACGGAAAGATTCAAATGCTTTAATTGATGATTTTACAAATGAAATTGATTCATTCCATATGATTCATTCTTGTGATTTGCCACCTGACATAGAAAAGGAAAATGATTCTTTTGAAAGTTCAAAAGCTTTAAGTGGTAATCATTTGAACAATTCTCTTCTTTCTTCCACTCTTTTCCCTTCCATCTCTTGTGATTGCAATGATGATGTGGTGTACTCCAACACTAAGTTGGATTTCGTACCTTCTACTTTGCAAACACAAGAGAATTTAACTATTTGTTTGACTCCTACTGATGGGAGTGTCATTAATTTCCTTGGATGTGATAGTTACTTCGAGAGTTTCATTCCTAAAATGTCTTTATTAATTCACTTGAAATCTCTTTATGTTTCTATTTTCAAATGGGATACTGCTGTTTGTTGGTCAACTTTGCAGGAGCATTCTTGGAAAGGACATCGGAGGAACCAACATCCACCGTACACCCTTGGACCTCTTCCGATTGATCCTGAGCCACCTCTACCAAGGAAATCCAATGCGGGAGAAGTTATTTTTAAAGACAAATGCATGATTCTCATCGAGGATGAGAACTTCTCCTTCAAGCGACTGAAGATTCTCTAACACAGGTTGTCTCTTTCCTCACTTGTTTTCTTACTAATTTCTATGTTTCTTTGGATTTAATTGTTGTATGAGGAAGATAAGTGTGGGGGAGGGACACAAACTAGTAGAAAAAGGTAGAAGTCGCTTAGTTTAGTAGGCTTAATAAGAATCCCCTTTGTATGCTTTACATTTGTGGTCACTACCCTACTTAATTACCATTGTGCCTAGAATTTTAACTGTGAAGCATTCTCTTTAAAGTTGCTTTACACATTGAGGACAATGTGTTAATTAAATGTGGGGGAGGAAAAATACATTTCGAATCCCATTGGTTGTTTTCAAATGAGAAATGCCTTAAACTAGAAAATTTTTCAAAATTTTTTTTCAAGAATGACTTACTTTGATGCATGTTAAAATGGTAAAGGTTCTCATTTACCATTTTAAAATGTGATTTGTGAGAAATTCTTTGAACTTCCATGAGATCTAGTGTTTTTTGCAACCTTTTGAAACCATGTTTTGTTCTTTTCAAGTGAATGGTGAGAGAAATGAACCCACAATTAGATTTTTGGTTTACTCCTTATTTTTGAGAAATCAAAAGTTTCTATATCATTAGTGGTTTTTAAGAGTTGAACATTCTTATAATTGATTGCAATGTTTTGATTGATTATGTTTGTAAGGTTAGCATTATAAATGGTGAAGTAAATGCATTATGGTTAACTTCCTATGCAATTGATTGTGTTGGAGTGAGCATTAGAGAGAAACCTTGTTGGAAGGTTATTTGAGCCTTAAATTCTTTCTATGTGTGTATGCTCACTTAGTTCTTCACCTTCTAGAACTTGTTTCAACTCTTCTTCAAAACGGCATTTGCATTAGTGTGATGGAAATAAAAGAGGCATTCATTCTAAACCCTTTCAACCTAAACACAAACCCTCATTCATCACCATTTGCTTACCCATTTTGAGCCATTCTTATGTTGTTTGCATGTCATTATTTCATAGTGTTCATGGCATTTTAAAATCAAAGTGGTTTGCCAAATAAAAAAGTTGAACAATGTATATATTGAAATGCCATGTATATAGAAATGAGAAGTAGAAGAGAATTGAAAAAAGAAAAGAAAAGAAAAAAGAAAAAGAAAAAGAAAAAGAAGGCACTTGTTCATGAATTTGAAAAAAAAAAAGAATTGGCAAGAGTCTTCAAGTAATTTAGATGCTATGAACTTGCTCATTACCTTTGACTTACATATAAGCTATTTCCTTTTTCTAATTGATTCATTCCATCTAGCCTTCATCCATCATTACAACCCTTTTAAGTCCTCTTGATTCATTACATTTATTGCTAAAGTAGTGGAGATATTAGAGTTTTTACAAGCCCATGATAAAGGTGTTGATTAAGTGAATTTGAGTGAAATTATTCCAATGAGGTGAGATGAGTTAAACACTAATACCTTGAGTGTCTCTTGTGCTTCATTTTAATATTTTGGATTGTGTGGTTAGCTGATTTCTTTGCATTGCTTGACTATGACTAGTGTTGACTTGAGGGATTTAATTAATTGATCCATTGCTTTCTAATTATGAAATTACTCATCTTTCAAATGTATTAGTGATTTGAATTTAGAAACTTGTACTTCATTGCCTTTGTTCAAGAGTACAAAGGTCTAAGTGTGGGGGAATTGATTGAACCATATTTTACTTGATTTTTTATGATTAATTTGGGATTTTTAATGCATTTTCTAGAGCATTATTGCATTATTAAGCACTAATTTTAGCTAGAGACAATTATATTGAATTAATTTCAATTAGAGGTAAAACTGTCATAATTTGTTAATTATTTTGTACAATTGTTTCTTAGACATTTGATGCTACCTTGTGCTTAAACTTGCATTGTAGGTGTGAAGGAAGAAATTTTGAGATCTGGAGGGTCAAAATTAATATTTTGAAGCTTGGGTAAAATCACATAAAAGGACCTAAGAATTTTGTAAAAGTTACAAAGAGTGAAGGAAAAAGGCCAGAAAAAAATACATAAAAGTACCCCAAAATTTCAGAAATTTCAATTCAGCCCATCAATGTTTCAAAAAGTTTCATCTAAGTCCCTCCAGAGAAGTTTTCATCTTTTCACTGAAGTCCCTGGTCAAAACTTGCATTTTGACCAGGGTTACTATTCCCTTTCTTCTTCTGATTCCAGACCCGATAGGCAGATGAGAGACCCGTGGAAATGGCATTCTGGATACAGGAGACCCGAGAGTGAGATTGAAAAAAAAGAGGGAACGGTGCCACACATAAGGGAGCTGGATCGCATCCTCGACCACCTTCATCTTCTTCCCTTTCCGTCCTCCCTTGCAACACTGGCGGCCTTCATCTTCCTCACCATTGCCGCCGGCGACCCACCTCAGCTGTACTCCAAGAAAGCCACCACTGTGAGCTCCGAAACAGAGGGGGGACGCCATGAAATCTTGTTTCACAACCATTCTTCCATACCTCCACCTGTTTCCTCGTCGGAATACCATTTCATTCCCTTGTTGTCGGCAAGACCAGTTGTTACCGGAGGAATCACAACCAGACGGAGTCACAAGGTCCTCACATCCTCTTCTCCGGCATCCTAGAAGCTTGAACCGAGGTTACAGTGTTGAGCGCTGGGGAGAGCCAAGAAGCTTGGGCCTTTATTGCCAGTGGAGCTTCAGAGACACAGTTTCAGAGCTGAGCATCGGACCTTCACCACCGGCCATCTCCTTCATTTTTGTCCCTCTCTTCTTTGCTCACTCAAACACCACAGCCACCACCGTCTCTCCTTCCTCTCCACCACAACATCACCTTCAGAGCTCAGAGTCGAGTTTGAAGAACTCAGGATCAACCCAGAGCACTATTTAACCTCTGCTGTGATTTCTGGCAAGTCTATGAGTTTTCCGACAAGGAATTTCCAGATTCCAGCTAGTGCTCAGATTCTAATGTGAGATTATTTTGAGACAATGAGAGGCTGATTCATTGCTTCTTCGGGCTGAAGAGTTGCTTGAGCTCAATGGCATACATAGGGGAGTTTTTCTATCATTTGATTAGTCCAGAATTCTATATTTAAATTGCCTAGTTTTAGGAATTATTGTATATGATTCTGGAACTGAGATTGATGTTAATTACATCTATTGGTTTGATATTTGTGATTGGATTGGAATTTTTTAGCTTGTGAGATTTTTATGTATACATTTCCTTATTGATTCAAAAATATTGTGCTTTTTACGTGTTATTGTTAGATTGAATAATTGAATTAGATCAGTTGAGTGTCGTGTTATCGCATTCATATTAAGAGAAAACAAGTTATAGTTATCCATTTTAATTGCACTCTAAGTGGTTCCTAATAGTGCCTTAAGAGATAGTTACTAGTTGCGTTCGCAGGAGTAACTTTTAATTAAGAACACTAGACTCGAGCGATCGTTTTGGGTTTTATTTTTAAGACTTAGAGAAAATTAACTCCCATAATCTTTTTGAGCAAGGATTGTCACTTCTTCATTACCAAGAGCATTTATCATTTATATTTCCCACTCCATACCATTCCATTCACTCATTCTCCATTTTTATAAAAAGACCAAAAACAATAGTTAGCATTTAATTAAAGGGTAAAGGTGCAAAAATAGCCATGAACTTTGTTTAAAGGTGCAAAAATAACCATGAACTATTTTTTGTAGCAAAAGTAACCATGAACTATGTAAAATGGGGCAAAACCGTTAAATATGTTAACGGTCAACGCACGGTCAACGGTCATATTTAACGGTTTTGCCCCATTTTACATAGTTCATGGTTACTTTTGCTACAAAAAATAGTTCATGGTTATTTTTGCACCTTTGAACAAAGTTCATAGTTATTTTTGCACATTTACCCTTAATTAAATTGCATCTTTCTTTTAGTTATTAACTTGAAAAATCCAAAAACCATTTTCCCCTTTGTTTTTATTACATTCGCATGATAATTAGATAACTTAGGTAGCTTAATAAAGGCTCCTCAAGAGAATGACCTGAGTGTTGCATTGTACTGCAATTCTTGGTTATAAATATTTTTCATTTGACCCCAAGGCGTAAAGACACGGTCAAATCAGTTATGCTGATGCTGGATTTTTGTCTAATTCACACGAAGGTAAATCACAAACAGGCTATCTGTTTACATGTGGAGGTGCAGCTATTTCATGGTGATCTATGAAAAGGGCTATATCAGCCACATCATCAACCATGTAGAAATTCTAGCAATACATGAAGCAAGTTAAGAATGTGTATGGTTAAGGTCGGTGATACATCATATATGAACAACGTGTGGTTTATCTTCAAGCAAAATGGTCCCAACAGTTCTATATGAGGACAATACTGCATGTATTGCCCAACTTAAAGAAGGCTACATCAAGGGCGCTAGAACAAAGCATATTTCAACAAAATTCTTCTTCACTCGTGATCTTCAAAAGGATGATGAAATAGATATCCTGCAAATCAATTCAAGTGAAAATCTAGCAGATTTATTTACCAAGTCACTTCCAGGTATAATCTTTGAAAAGCTTGTTCATGACATTGGTCTTTGGAGACTCAAAGATCTCAATTGATATGTTCAAGAGGGGGGGTCAATACACGTTGTACTCTTTTCTCTTATCTTGGTTTTGTCCCACTAGGTTTTCCTATAAAGGTTTTTAATGAGGCAACACTCGACGGTGTTTTAATGAATGATATACTCTTTTCTTTGGCTAGGTTTTTATCCCACTGGGTTTTTCCTAGTTAAAGTTTTTAATGAAGCACATTCATAATGGACATCCAATGGGGAATATTATGAATATTAATTATGTGGATGTCCATTGACCTTTGACCTTCCACATTCTAGTCACCATTCATGAATATCAATTGGGAAACTAAAAAGGCAATTCAATGAATATTCATATGCATTTATTTTATCATTTATTGTAACTTAGTGGTGACCTTTGGTGGTGAACCTTGGAGGCTTATAAATAGAGGTTTTGTGCAAGTATTGAAAACACACAAGTGAATGAGAATCACTCCTCTCTTTCTCTCCTGAATTTCTCTTCCTCTATCTTTTGCTCTCTTGTCTCATATATCTTTTATTTTTATAACAATACCGCTCTCTTGTCTCATATATCTTTTATTTTTATAACAATACCAATATTCTTTTCTTTTCTTTTTTTGCCAGATTTTTAATACTAAGATTCAATCCTTGTGTGATGCACGAGATATTTATGGAACAGTCGAGAGACTGAATTAATCATAACATTTTCTTTAGAATGAGTTATGTTAAGGTTTTTATTTAATTTTGTAGTACTTTAGAAATTCCAAGTAACATTATATTGGTTAGTGTAAGCAATTCTATATTATTTTTAAACGTGTTAGTGGTTGTTGTGTCCTTTAAACGCGTTATTGGTGGGCTCTATATAAGCTAGGGATCAAGGATCAGTGGGAAAGTAATATGGGGTGTGGAGTGTTAAACGGGTTTGTTCGTTTCCACATTTAAACCTCAGAAAGTAGCGGATATATAAAAGTAGTGCTTGTTTACATTTTGTACTACCCGGTTGATATGTGGATATTTTATAATTAAATAGATGTAGGTTTTGAATTATATTATATCAAATCTATAAATATTTTATATCTATTTAATATATATATATATATATTTCCCTAAATTTAAATTTAAGAATAAAAAGTAATATTTTTACAAAATCTATTCATATATCTCTTATTTTGTAGATAATGTAAGATTTCCAAGGCATGGGGCTGGAACTGTGATTTTCTCTAAAAGACTAAGAGAAGATACAGGCATGTACGGAAGATTCTTGGAGGGACGGGGTCTTAGATCGTAATTTCCGTAGAATATTGAGAGAGCTAATTGAATGGGGTCCAAAACTGTGATTTTCTTCCATATTAAAACAAATCAAAACATATGACATGAAGAATAAATCAAATCAGATATCATATATTATTATATGAATATATCAAAGAGTTATACACTAAGAAGCAACTTTCTGTATAAATAGAGGCTCTATGGGTCACTCTATCACACAATGATTACTTTGAGAATTAGAAGCAATATTTTCGCTGAGTTTCTAAACTTCTCAGTTGGGAAAAGGGATATAGCCTAATAATCTTGTCCGACTCTTTAAGAATTTTCATTTATGAATATTCTTTATGAATTTCTATTTATAAATACATTTTAGTGTTTCTTTTAATTATATTTATTTCTCTTATTTTTCACATGATTCGCTTTGACTGGCCACCAATAGAATCTAATATTATAGGTAATCTTGATGGATTGAGAGGTGAAGGGAGAACCTAAATCTAGAGAAATAGACACAAATTATTTAGGCTAAGAATAGTTCTAGATGTTTATGGTTATAAAAATGTAGCTTTATGGTTTAATTAGTTGTGTGAGTATTGTAGGAACGAACTCAACATTAATTAAAAATGGACTAATAATTTGGAAGAATATTAGGACACTTTAGAAATAACTCAAAAATAATAGAAATTAGTAACCTATTGGTGAAATCTTGAACCCAACTCTTGTTTGTTGCTTAGGGTATGTATCATAAATTTGAAATTTTTAGTGCAGGAGATCATTTGAAAAATTATATGGGCTTCAACTTCAATCGTAGTGTTGGAAGTTTTTTTTTTCTCTTGGGATAAGCTTATATATTTAGGGGAGGGGAGCTATGAAACCTAGATATCTTTTCTCTGTTGAGCGAAAATAATGTAAAAATACATAACTGAATTTTAAAATTCTCAAAGATCATTCAAATTGTTTTAGTATTTGAAATTTATTCAAAAATGTGTAAGAAAATTGAAGGAAAGTTAAAAAAAAAAACAAAAAGAAGAATGACATTGATAGTGTTAGAATTTTAGATACAAGTGTATGCTAGGTTTATCTTTCTATCAAAATAGCTTTAAGCTATTTGATAGGAATCCCCTTTTTTTACCATCCGATAGGAATCCTCCTTTTCTCTATATACTTTAATCTCGTTTTTAATTATGGAGAATCCTATTTAAATTCTGCTAAAATATCAAAATCTAAATTCAAGTCTAAACTTTTAACAAATTCTTAATCAAGTGAAGAGGCCTCATTGTGGATTTCTAAATATTAATAAAAGACCAAAATGTCCCTATGGAGTTAAAAAAGAAAATTAAAGATAGGTGTAGACCTGATGTTGGTTTAAATTATTTGAGTTAGATTTAATTGGGATTTGTTGTAAAAATACTAGATGATGTAGATGTCCATAAAATCCTAACTCTTGGCTTTTCATATCTTACTCCATAACCTCTCTAATAAATAGTCTTTAGGTGTTTTTATTCCAATAACTCAGGTTACACATTGTACACTTATGAGAATTCATTTTGTATTCATTCTATGTAACTCTTAGTTGATGTTGGAGGCATATAAATAGAGACTTTGTGATAAGCATCTAAATGAATAAGATATCAATTCCTCTTTCTATCCAATTCTCTCTTGCTTCTCTTCATCTCTCTCATTACAATCTCTTATATATTTCTTTATTTTCATAACAGGATTTTTGTTTCTTTAAATATTAAGAGTATCATTAAAAAAATCAAAATAAAAGTCAAAACTTTACAATTTTGCTAATCATGTTGGGTCGATCACTATCAAATTTAGTCAATATCTGTTTTAAAAATAGGACACATGACTATTTGTACTTGGAGAACTTAACATTATGGATATAATTAAGAACTTGATTTAAGTATTATCTTTTATGGACAAAAAATTAAGTGAAAATGACTTCAAAAGGAAGCATTATCAAATATATTAAAACCAAATATATGAATATAATGTACTCCTTAATCTTTTTCCAATCATACAAGATTTTCTTGATAATAAAAAGGGAGAATTGATTTGGTCACATAAAGACTTCTCCTGTTTTGGGTCTGGAGAAGACGTGCTCATTGACTCGAGAGTCAAACCAATTTTGAGGCTATTTTTTTAAGAAAAGGATTTAATAAATTACGGATTATATATATAATAAAAATTTAAGTCAAACAACTTATTTAAATGAATTTACATAGTTATAGTATATATAATTCGCAGCCAATTAGAACCTAGAAATGACAATTACTAAGCTAAACATGGTGATGTTATTTTAAGAAATGCATTATATATATAGTGTCAAACAAGAAAATATCATGAATTTAAAATATATAACATGACACATTCACTACCCAAAAAAAAGGGATTTCGTAGTGGAGCATTTGTAGCGGTTAAATATAACTACTACAAATGTCACATTTAGTTGTGCTTATAACATAAACCGCTACAAATTTGTAGTGGTAAGCTACGCGCCAAGTGGCGCGACTGATTGGGAATGTTTTTTGTAACGGTTAAAAGGGTAAAATTGCTACAAATATGGTGCGAGATTCCTACAAAAATTTGTCGCAGTTAATTAGTAGCGGTTACAACAAATAAACCGCTACAAAGTTCACACCACTTGGCGCCGCCAAGCCATGCCAATAGTGTAGTGGTTTTATGTAGCGATTACAATGAACTAAACCGCTACAAAATGCCAAAGGTCATCTATTTGTAGCGGTTGGGTATTCATAACCGCTACAGAACTTCAAAAGTCGTCACATTTGTAGTGGTTACTTTTCATAACCGCTATAGAACTTCAAAGGTATGCAAATTTGTAGCGGTTATTTTATAACTGCTATAAAGTTTTGCCGGCCTAGCTTTTTTGTAATGGTTGATGTAGCGGTTCTTTCTAAAACTACTACAAATGCCAAACCTATAAAAGCGTGCTACCTCCCCCTTTTTCATGTTTGACCATTTTGTTTTCAAGCATTTCTCTGAGAGTTTTCCTTGAGATATGAGCGTTCTAACGTCTATCAGAGAGTTTTCGCTACAACATTTCTCATTATTCTCAGTTGAGGTATAGAAGATACATATTTTTTTTTTATTATTATAATTTTACATATAAATGTAACTAACTGGTTTTTTTTTTTGAATTTTTGCAGTTGATATGGCTTTAGGGATGGACAAGAGGAAGGAGTCCGAGGTCCCTAGACTGATTTTACGGGCTGGCAGCAGCAGAGGAAGGGGCAGTGGGAGGGGGTAGAGTGGAGGGAGAGCAACCTCGCCATTTCAGCCCATCTCCCCATAGTAGCCACAGGAGTCGGCCTTACCACAGCCACCGCAGACAGTCCTATAGGAGACGACCGCACCAGAGGTGCCTGATTTAGGAGAGGGAGATATTAGTGTCAGTGACTATGACGCGAACGAGGACTTAAAGATCCCGATTCCAATCTGAGACATAGAGTAGTTCCTGGATGAGGAGGAGGTGCGGGAGCAAAACAACCCACGAGGGTCGTCTTCTTGTCTACTGGGTTTAAGTTGTAGGTCCAAGTTAAATATATATATTTTATTTAATAAATTATATATTTAAATTTGAAATTTTAAATTTGAATTACAATTTATCTAACGTGTGGTAAATTGTGCAGATGAGCAGGGGAACGTGTCTATGAGGAGGCTGGACGTGGCCGGTTTGAATAGTTTGGACCGGACACTACAAGTTGTAGTTCCGTGGAATGAGGCCACGGACCAGCCCATCGACAATGGGGGTCACCTATTCAACCGCTTCCTAAATGAGCTGGGCTCGAATTGGATGCGGTTCCCCTTTCACTTCAGGATGTGGAGGAATGTTTTGAAGGGGCCAAAGGACCTGTCATGGGACAAGGCGGAGTAGGTAATTAATAGTATTTAATTATATTATGTTTTTCATAATTAATTTTATTTAATTAATATTTTTTAATTGTCTTATTTGTAATTAGTCATATTAAAAACTTTTTTTCAATAGTGTTATAATTAAGGTTTGCCATCCAGGCCAACCAGAAGAGGTACACGCTAATGAAGATGGGCAACGGTTGGAGGAACAAGAGGAATCATTCCTTCCACAGTATGGATAAGGATGGGACGGTACCTCTCCAGCAGCTGATCGAGAACGTCCCGGACGGCGTCCCGCTGAACGACTGGGCAAATTTCGTCCAGTTCAAGAGGAACGCTAAGGGGCAGGTAATGTATTTATTAGATTATTTCGATTACTAGATTTAGATTAGATTATATAAAAAATTAAATAGTTATATTTAATTTTTTATATAAATTTTAATTATATAAAAAATTAGATTTAGATTAGGTTATATAAATATTAATATGAATTATTAAATATTAATTAATTATATATAATTTTTTAATTTATAATTATTAAATTATAATTTGAATTTAAATTTAATTAATTTTATGGTTTTATTAATTATAAATGTTTTATGTTATTTTAATACTTTTAATATTATTTTTTTTTCAGGCACTTTCTCTAAGGAACACGAGGTGTCGTGGCTAGCAGACGATCCAACACACAGTAGGATCGAAGACCTTTGCTTTCACTTACAGCAAGTTGGTAACTTTTCACAATATCAATTACTTTCAGCTGGTTATTTCATATTATAAATCTAGTATTTTGTTTTGATAATACTAATTTAATTTTGTAATTGTTTTAGGAGAGGAAGGCATAGCAGGAGAACCATCAGATGGGCTACGGGGAGTTGTTCGCTATCACACATAGACACTGTGGCGGAACTCTGGCCTCTCAGTAGGTAGAGGCAGCCATTGTAAGTGATTTCATTATTATATTGTTTATAAAACCAACTTTATTATGAAAAATAATAATAAATAATTGTTTCATAAAATGGCAAAAGCGGATGCAACAGTCACAGGTTGAGCTATGAGATACCCTAACCAAGGAGTCACAAGGGTCTGTGGACCCTACAGCTCCTTTAAAGGCGGGTCTAGGTCAGGTTGAGCACCCTAGATGAGTGCGGAAGATAGGGATAGGCGCCAGACCTTGCAACATCTATGGTAGGAGAGCTGCCTCTGAGGCTGGCAGCTCTAGAGCACAGACATCCGAGGTCAAACATCTGAGGGATAAGTCTGTTGAAGAGCTGCGCTCAGATTTGGCTAGGACACAGGCTACAGTGGCTTAGTAGCAGCAGCAAATGCAACAGATGCAACAGCATGCCGATTTCTACTATGCTAAGCATGCGCAGTGGCACAATATCATAAACTTCATGCTCGAGTGGTCATGGAGTCGACTGTTCCCGGACGAGTAGCATCCACAGGTTCCCCTTGTCCCTCGGTTCATCGTCCAGCCTCCTCCTCCTCCTCCAGCTAATGATGATGGTGCTATTAACTCTTCCCAGTACCCCGATCCAGCTGTACCCGAGGGAGCCCCACCTAAGGGAGGACTAGATGATTAGCCTCTTGCTAGTTAGTTTAAGACATTTATATTTTTTTCTTTTTGAAATATTTGTAAATAAACCTAGATATTTTATTTTCAGAACTTAAATTCTTATTTTGTTTACAATAGTTATATTTATATTTTTAAAGCCTTGTTAAATTTGTGTTGCATTTATGACAGTCTTATTTATATTTCTAAACCTAACCACACAAAAAATAATCATATATATATATATATATATATTTGTAGCGTTTTTATTGTAAAACCACTACAAATATTTTTTTAAAAAATTTGTATCATATTTGGAGTGGTTAATGTTAAAAAAATGCTACAAAGTCGGTTTTCATTTTGTAGCGGTTATGAGGATAAACTGCTACAAATGTAAAGCATCGAGGGAGGGAATTTCAAAAATCTAATGTTGGTTTTTTTGTAGTGGCTACAGTAATAACTACTACAAATATTCAACATTTACATTTTGAATTTCCTCCCATTTTGTTCTAAATTTGTAGCGGTTTACGCCAATAACCGCTACAAATTGAAAACCTATTTGTTTTAAAATTGTCCAACAGTCATTAATATTTGTAGCGGTTTGTTTCTTATAACCGCTTCAAAGTTAAAATATTTGAAATTTGAAATTCTTCTACCACCTAAAATTTGTAGCGGTTAAGAATTTATAACTGCTACAAATAATATTAGTAACGGTTACATTTTAGAACTGCTACAAAGTTAAAATAAATTCTTCTCATTTATTCCAATAGGTCAAAAATTGGTAGCGGTCTTACTCATATAACCGCTACAAATTTGGAACACGGTGGCTGTTACTGAACCGCTACAAAATGTTAATCTTTGGAAAATCAGAATATAAGCTTTTAGGCATTCGTAATTCTCTATTCACTCATCTTCTTTACTATACTTTCTTCTCTCTCATTAGTAGCTATGGATAAGTCATGGATCAGGTTGCCACGCAATTCTCCTGAGTATTTGTACAGATTAAACAATTTCTTGGATTTCGCATTCACTCATGCCAGCTGTAATGACAAGATCGTATGTCTGTGTCAGAGATGCAAGTTCAAGAAGTGGCATGTATGACATGTTGTTAAGGAACATTTTCTTTTCAAACCTTTCCTGGAAGACTATACGTTCTGGCCAGTGCATGGTGAGAAGACCGGTATGAGATATGATGATGCTCTTCCTCGAAGCTCACAAGTAGGAGTTCAACTAGATGAAGATGAGCTTGTTAATGATGTTATACGTAATGCATTTAGTTTCATGATGACAACTTCAACGAAGAAGTGCAGGGCTTAAAGCCGAAGTTCATGAGGAATGAAGCCACTCGAGATTTTTTCAGCTTGATAGATGAAGCAAATCGTCCTTTATATCAAGGTTGCCAAAAATAATCTAAATTATCTTTCTTGATCAAGTTGTATCATATCAAGTGCTTGTATGGAATCACAGATAAGGGAATATCGATGTTGCTGGAATTATTACAAGATGCATTCCCTGAGGCGGAGATTACCACAACGTTCTAGGAAGCCAAGAAGATTATTAACAGATTGGGCTTGAACTACAAAAACATTGATGCATGCCCCAACGATTGTATGTTGTATTGGGGACACAATGACAGTAGGGAGACTTGTAAGCGATGTCACACATCGAGGTACAAGACAATTCGGAAGGGGAAAAAAGCAAAAGAAAAAACCTGCAAAGATTCTCAGATACTACCCTTTGAAGCCATGTTTACAAAGATTGTTTATGTTGTCTAAAACGGCGGATCACATGAGGTGGCATGAGGTTGATAAGAATGAAGATGGTAAATTATGACATCCTCGGGATGCAGGCGCCTGCAAAATGTTCGACAAAGACTTTCCATCTTTCACAGCTGACCCCATAAATGTTAGACTTGCTTTGGCAATCGACAGTTTCAATCCATTTATGAATCTTAGCACAAGTTACAGTATTTGGCTTGTAGTCTTAGTTCCCTACAGTTTACCCCCTGGTTATGTATGAAACAAAGCTCCTTCATTTTGCCTATTATCATTCCAGGCAAAAAGGCACCGGGTAATAACATCAATGTGTATCTCCAATCACTTATTGCAGAATTGCTTGACCTATGGAATGTTGGCATCGAGACATATGGCGCCTATGGGAAGACATTGTTCAACTTGTGTGCAGCCTTGATGTGGATGATTAGTGACTTTCCTGGCCTTGGAACATTGTCCAGGTGGAATATGCATACTGGCTCAGTTTGTCCAGCTTGAAATTTTAAATCTGACGCAGTACGCTTTCCTTACAGTCTAAAGTGGTGCTTTATGGGTTATCGAAGGTTTCTTGATGGAAAGCACAAGTTTAGGTTGCAATGAAATCGCTTCAATGGGAATTTGAGTTCATAAAAAGCAACGATGCAGCACAAGCGGCCGAAAGAGGAGCAAGACTTCTGTTCCTGTGCAAAATGGAGGAAGATAAGCATTTTCTTCACTCTTCGATATTGGAATTCTAATTTACTTTGCCACCGTCTTGATGTCATGCACATTAAAAAACTGTATGCGACAATGTGCTATATACGTTGATTAATGAACCGAGAAAGTCAAAAGATCTTTTTCAAGTGAGGAAAGATTTATGTGCCATGGGAGTTCATGAAGACATGGGAGTTCACCCTCACAAAACTGAACTAGGAAGTCTTCCTCGCGACATTGAAGAAAATAAAAGTTCTAGATGGGTATTCAAGCAACATTTCACGATGTATTGACGTGCAGGCTTGAAAGGTTGCTAGCCTGAAGAGTCATGACTCACATGTGCTTATGCAATAGTTACTTCTGCTAGCTATAAAGAATGCACTTCCTCCTGATATGTCAATCATTTTGGTGGAGCTTTGTTCTTTCTTTTGGAAGTTATATTCTAAGGTTTTGATCGTTGAGGAGCTCGATCAACTGCAGTCCAAAATTATTCTTACACTTTGTCATTTGGAGATTATCTTTCCTCTGTCCTTTTTCACTGTGATGGTTCACCTTACAGTCCACCTTGTTCATGAAACAAAGCTTGCTGGCTTAGTTCAATATCAATGGATATATCCCATTGAGAGGTACTCAATTTATATATGTGCGTCATTAATAGTTCTTATGTTTATTAGTCTCCCTTTTGATCATTTTGTATCATTTTGCTCTTCTTTACTTTGTAGGTTTCTTGGGTAAATGAAATCTTATGTAAGGAATAAGGCTTGGCCAGAATGTTCTATACCTGAAGGTTATATATGAGGTCTTATATTTCTGTTCAAGGTACTTTGATGACATAGAGACTGCTTTCAACCGACTGCCTCGTGTAGACAATTGTCTTAAACATGCGCCAACATAAGGAGAATTTATCCCTCGTGTTGGTAAACTAGTTGGAGAAACTGAGAACTTCAAACTAACGGCAACTAAGAAGTTGCAAGCATATAGACATGTCTTGATTAACTGCACTCAAGTTGAACCCTTCCTTCAATAAGAATTGTACATGCATATGTTATTATATATCTTTCGTAACATTTTGTACTTGCATTTTATAATCAGTGGCTTTCCATGATTAATTGCAAGGAATTCAGAAGTCATGTGAAACGTCAACTCAGGATCCGTACACAAATATCAACTGAAGCTAACAAAACGGTCCACAAAGAATTCCCAAACTGTTTTGCGCATAGAATACTAAAAGACCACAACTCACACTCACCAGATTTCAGAGCTCTCGCAATCGGCCCTCTTAACCATGCAAAAAGTTTTACAGCTTACAATGTCAATGGTTTCAAGTTTTGCATAGTTTCACTAGATCAAGGATTGCAAACTCAAAATTTGAGTGTTTATGGCACCTTTGGGACAAGGAGTTATGTGAGCAGTAGTGACGCCAACATGCAGTTCAAAGGCGTCCCTTACTATGGAAAGCTTCTTGATGCCGTGGAACTTAATTACCAAGGTTGTTTCACTGTTATGCTATTCAAGTGTTTGTGGACAAATACCACTACTTCCCAGGGACTCACAACTGACGACTTAGGCATCATATCGATAAATTTCTAGTGGCCAATTCACACTGGTCATTCTCAAGATGATGAGCCATATATTCTTGCCTCAGAGGCACATCATGTTTATTATGTTAAGGACAAGAGACATAGGGATTGGCATATGATTATTCATTTAAAGCCTTGAGACCTTTACAATATGGGTGATGGTAATAACGTCGCCTGCAAGAGTGAGCTGTTTCAACTCGCCAATTTTGAAAACTTCTTCCCTAAAGGCGATCACAATTTACCTATAGTTCGGTGTGTGTTTTAAATTCATATCATTTTAATTAAATTTTTTTAACAAACAAATACATCGCTAACAAATTTTCTAGGGATGGCGCAGATGACTGATCAAACAAATTATGTTTTTGCTTTTTTTTAAAAAATATTTTTAAAAAAAATATTTTTAGCGGTTATAAAACTGCTACAAAGACAAAAATAACCGCTACAAAACCATTACACTAACCGCTACAAGTTTCACGCAGATCACTATAAATACCCCAACCACATCTCATTTCAAACACTCTCCCATTTCTTTCCACCTTACCTCTCTTTGATCTTCTCTCATTTTCACTTTTTATTCTATGAGCCAATGAGCTTAACAAGGTGATCAAATATGGTAAAAAAATTTTAAATTTTTTATTTCAATACATTTTTCTTTCGCATAATATTTATTCTCATTATATTTTTTCCAGATATTTAAGAACATTTTCTCATTGTTTCCTATTTTCCTTACATAATCATAATCACAGTATAGCAGACAACATAATAGTTCCTTATTACTTACGTATCCCCAATAATATTATCAATACAATTTTCAAACTTATCTAATTTAATTAAATCATTCCTTTAAAATTATAAATGACTTAAACTAATGAATAATAAGCCAATTAAATTAGCTAAACTATTAAAATAATAAAATATTTAATTTAATATTAAAAAAACGGAAATAGATAATTGTATTTTTTTTATCAATTTTTCTGACATTTATACTTTTTAAAAGATAAATTAAATTTTTGGCGCTAAATTTGAATTTCTATTGAAATTAATAGCGGTTATGTAATCGCTACTAATATTTCTAGCCCTTTTTAAATTCAATTTAGTAGTGACTTTTTAACCGTTACAAAAATCAAGCCAAATTTTCATTTTCATTCCCCACAATCCAAAATTCATGGTTTGCCATTCGTAGTAGTTATATAACTACTACAAAATACCTAGAAAAGGATTGCCTAGATTGAGAATGTTGTGGCGGTTCTTATTAACCGCTACAAATATAGTAGCGGGTTTTTTGCTTGAGTAGCGGCTAAAAATAACCACTACAAAAACACTTGCAATAGTGGATTTAGTAGCGTTCAAAGAACCGCTACTAATTTTGTTTGTAACGGTTAAAACTGCTACAAATACATACTTTAACCGCTACTAAACCATATTTTTTTGTAGTGATTATGACATTACTTGTACAATTAATAATTAATTAATATTAAAATAAAATTCCAAATTGATTAGGTCACAGAAAGACTTGATCCTTGACTTGGAAATGAAAACAGTATGAAGATATACTTCTCACTGTGAAATCGTTTAGAATAATTTCAAAAAGTCTTCAGAGTAATTACCTTTGACCTGAAAAGTCATGAAATATGCAATAATGTTTCCAACCTTAAAAATAATGACGGATTCTTGAATTGTAGATCATTATTTTTGTTAATATATATTATAGAAGTATATGCATAAGGTTTAAGCAGAAACTAGTATTATGAATTTGGATGACCCAAGGAACGATGCAAGAGGGTGGCCGAATTACACTTTGGCCAATTGATAAGTATATATTTTATAATTAAATAAGTGTAAATTCTAAGATATATTGATTAAATTTATTAATATTTTATACCTATTTAATTATCTTTTATATATATTTTTATCTTTTAATTAATTATAAGATAAAAGGATATTTTGTTATAAAATCTACTCATATCTTAATTTATTTTGCAGGGGATATTATAAGATGCAAGTGAGAATAAAATTTCATTATAATATATCTATATAATAAGATAATCAACAAAAAGAAAAAGATAAATCAAGATATTGTGGTAGAGACACACGCAAGGAGGCAATATATACCTATATATATGCTAGGAGTAGCAAGAGGGAATTGTGTTCTATTTTCCTGATTGGAGACGACAAGACAAGAGCAATAGTGGAGGAAGATTAAAGTTTGGAGATGTAAAAGAGCAACAACATGGATAAAAATTTGGCATTAAGTTTTTGTTTCTCCTTTCCTTTATCTTCTTTATTTTGTCTTTAGTTAGCTATTATTTTGGTCATGATAATGTTCAGTTTATGTAGCTAAACCATTAGTTTTGGATTATTTAGTTTGATTATGAATTAGTGGATGATAATTTTTTCCATTAGTTGCTTTAATGCTATATTTGTTGATTTAATTGTGTGCTTGATTATCTTGAAACAAGACACATCTGATTGGGAGCATTTTGGTATTCTAAATGAGCCTATACATAGAAAATTTAGACTAGACCTTCAATTGAATCGTGTAGGATTAGTTTTTTGGATTTAATTTACTTGTAGAATAGTCATATACCTACCGGCCCTACATAGTTTCATTAGGCTTGCACTTAAATTAATCCAATTAAGTACTAATCACCTAAGACATTAGGGATTAACATAGTTGGAATGCCTTTTAGTGGATCAAAAGACACCTTAGGTAATTAAGACTCCTAGACTACCAAATATAACTTTAAATGCAATTAAGGTTAGAAATTAGACACTAAGAAGTAATCAAGGCTATAATAATCCAAGTCACCATTTAAGATTTAGAATTATCCTTATCCTTAGTCATAATTATAGTTACATTTAATTTTCTTTCTTTTTTAGTTAGCTTTTATTTCTACTTTCTATTCAAATCGTGTTGACTCAACTTAAGCAAAAGTGTAAAGTCACTGCTCAACTGCATTGTTGGTATCAAGTCCTCGTGGGAACAATATCTTATTCACTTTTTATTACTTGATACAACCTGTGCACTTGCAGAGACTTAGGCTCTATATTTTGCCCCTATGAAGTTTTTGGCGTTGTTGCCGGGGACTTGTGTGCCGCAATTGTCTTGGTTGGAATTGATCGAGCATTAGTAGTTTAAGTTTGAGTTGGTAAATATCTTGCTTCTTTCCTTTTTAGCAAAAAATAAAAAATGGATTTCACATGGCAACCAGCTGGTCTTAATATTGACAAAGAGATGAATTCGTTGTCTTCAATACAAGATGAACTGATTGCTTTTATAAATTATTTGAATGAATATAGGCAATATAAAAAGGAGCATAAATGATAGTTATATTCCATATATTGATTCTTCAATTCTCAGTTTCTTTACATGTCTTGTGCTTATTGTGGTGGGAGTCATTTATATCAGCATTGTCTATATAGTATAACTAGTCATTATGTGGGAGATGATTTTGCTAGGAACCAAACTTGTTTTGACCATTCCTTTTGTCCTAGTCAAAGTTTTGAGCAACAAAAGTTTTGGGAACCACATGTCAAGTATTGTTCTAATGAAGTTACCCCTCCTTTTTTCTACTCTTATCCACATATTGAAGGACACACCATTGAGTATAAAGAAAAATCTAATTTAGAAAGATTATTTGAGGAGTGTGTGGAAGCATCAGAGAGATTTAGTAGATTGCAAAAGAAAATTGTCACTAGAGTTGAGTCAATTGTCCAAAATATTGGGGTATATGTGAATCAAATTGTTTCAACTCTTGAGACTATGAGGCAAGATATTTCCTTAAGCATGATGACCACTTCTTGTGTTGATAATGATTTTTGTGAGAAAGTTGAAAATTTGGAATTGCATATGGATAATGTAGAAGGTGACTTTGAGCTTGAAATTGATGTAGATGAGAATATTGGGTGTCTAGAAGAGGTTATGGTTGTGGAGCCTAAGGTTTGTGATTTTGATGATCAAATTGAAAGGGATGTCACATTAGTTGTTATGCATGATTCTTCTAAAGATGTTTTGACTCTTCTTGATGAGAGTCAAGTGGATTTTGTGAGATGCTTTAAATTTTTGAAAGTGCCTATATCTATTTGCAATTATGTGCATGTTGTGCCTTCTTTGAATTCAGTGAATGCTTGTACTTTGAAATTGTCTATGATTGAGCATCTTTTTGGTTTGGAATCTTGTTGCTTCAAAAGAAATGAAGACAAGATGATTATGGTGTTTGATACATATGATTAGATGATTGTGTTGAGAAGTCTAGCTGAAAACTTTAAATTTATCACTTTTTGGGAGGCAACCCAATATAATGAATTTCTGCTTTCGATTATTATTCTTTTTCTTTTTCTTTTTTGCTATCTCTGCCTCAAATTTTTCACTAACACCCATCTCAAGTTTCATTGTAAGAAAGTTAAAGCGTCATTGAAGGTACTAGAGGAAAAATTCTATATCAGAATCAGAGACCTAAACCAGGGGAGTACTAGTTCCTTTCCCTCTTTATTGATTTTTGCAACATTGAGGACAATGTCTGATTTAAGTGTGGGGGAGAGATTTTTTTTTTTGTGCCTGTCCTTTTATGCAATTGAAAAGATTTTTTTTTTTTTTTTGCAAGATTTTCATAATTGAAATTTTGCATTGCTTATGATTAAACTTAACTTTGAGCCTTTCCCATATTAGAAAATGTTGTTTGAAAAAAATTAAAATAGAAAAGAATGTTTCAATTAAGCCTATAAACCTTATTCTTTTGTATAAATCTAGATATGACCAACATATTATTAATTAGTCAATATTTTGCCACTTAATTTCTTTAGAAATTTGATCACGACCCTTGTTGGCCAAGCAAAGCTTCTATTTAGGGAAATGACTAAGGCAAAAAAAAAAAAACAACAGAGAGAGAGAGAAGAAGAAGAAAAAAGAGAATAAGAAACACAATTCCAATGGTTTCTCTAGACCTAACTTAGTAACCGAGGGCACTTCATCACTAATGTTGGCACTGGCGTCAAACGGTAAAGTCAAAGAGGGACATGAGTTGGGCTAAAAGCCTCTTGAGGTATCTGTTAGAGTAACTAAGTAACCGGTGCTGCATCACCCATGTGCAGGGTCGTCGCATCAAAAGAGGACCTACAACAGCCCAAGATGAAAAAAAAATAGAAAAAAGAAGAAGAAAAATATAATGAATCAATTTTATACCTAAGGATCCTTATTAAATTAAATGAAAAGCTTGGTTAAGTGGGACATTTGAGTCTTTCTAGAGGAGTTCAGTAACTTAATATTCCTTTACTAATCTTACTGTTACACTTATTACTTGTTGATCCTTTGATCATAGAGAAGTTAATGGATTATTACAATTGTTTAAGGTTCTTGGCTTAGTGACCCATTCTTATAAGACATTAAATTGAATAGAATTCGATAGTATCATCTAAGTGTGGTGGTGTGCTACTCTCTGTTTAGAAATTTCGTAAGCAATGTTCTTCTATAAGATTCAAGTGAGAACAAAATATCAATATAATGTATCATATTATAAGATAATCGATAAAAAGAAAAAGATAAATCAAGATATTGTGATAAAGACGCACGCAAGGAGGCAATATATACCTATATATATATGCTAGGAGTAGCAAGAGGGAGGTGTATTCTATTTTCCTGATTGGAGATCGCAAGAAAAGAGCTATAGTAGAGGAAGATTAAAGTTTGGAGATGCAGAAGAGTGACAACACAGATAAAAATTCGGCATTGAGTTTTTGTTTCTCCTTTACTCTATCTTCTTTATTTTGTCTTTAGTTAGCTATTATTTTGGTCATGACAATATTCAGTTTATGTTGCTAAACCGTTAGTTTTGGATTATTTAGTTTGATTATGAATTAGTGGATGGTAAGTTTTTCCGTTAATTGCTTTAATGTTATATTTGTTGATTTAATTGTGTGCTTGATTATCCTGAAATAAGATACATTTGATTGGGATTATTTTGGTATTCTAGAGGGGCCTAGATATAGGAAATTTAGACTAAACCTTCAATTGAATCGTGTTGGATTAGGTTTTCAGATTTAATTTGCATATAGGATAGACATATACCAACTGGCCCTATATAGTCTCATTAGGCTTGCATTTAAATTAATCCAATTATGTACTAATCACCTAAAACATTAGGGATTAACAAAGTTGGAATGTCTTTTAGTGGATCAAAATACACCTTAGGTAATTAAGAGTCCTAGACTACCAAATATAACTTTAAATACAATTAAGGGTATAAATTAGACATTAATAAGTAATCAAGGCTATAATAATCCAAGTCACTGCTTAAGATTTAGAATCATTCTTATCTTTAGTCACAATTATAGTTAGATTTACTTTTCTTTCTTTTTTAGTTAGCTTTTATTCCTATTTTCTATTCAAATTGTGTTGACTCAACTTAAGCAAAAGTGAAAAGTCGTTACTCCACTGCATTGTTGGTATCAAGTCCTTATGGGAACGATATCTTATTCACTTTTTATTACTTGATACGGCCTGTGCATTTGCACAGCCTTAGATTCTATATTTTGCCCCTATCACCAATATTATTTGATTGTAAGTAAAGCTAATTAAAATTATGAACGGTGGATGTGTGACTGTTTAAATTTATCAAGATCCATGATATTTGAATTAGGGTGTCCTTACTTGTTTTGATTTATTATATTTCGATGTGTTGGTGCAAGTTTTGGTTCCCTTACTTGGTTTTTCTTTTTGTTTCTATTTCTTCCGGCCATTTGAATTTCCCAAATAATATGAAAATAAAGTAAAAATGTAAGCAACAAAATTACAAGTGGCGAAGTTACTCTATTAATTCATTAGATATATAGTAAAAAAGCCATGAGGCACCTTCTTTATTTCAAGTACAACACCAACATATAAATTTAAGAATTATATATTTCTCACACTCAAAAGTACATAGAATTGATGAGCAAACCATTACATCGACTTCCCATGAAATCTAGGTAGGAAGACATCATTTATTCAAATGAGAAATGATAATCAAAAGCTGCAACAACATGGAAAATTAATATTTTTACATTTTATAGTTTTGATTCGGTTGTAACTCAATCGCTAAACTTTGACTCGGTGCAACTTCAATCTCTATAGCTTTAACCATTTAAAATATTGACCCTTATATTTTATAAAATAAAATTATCATAAAGCTTAGGAACTAAAGTTTGGCATGATTAAAACTATAGAAATTGAACTGTAGTGAGTTAAAGTTTAGAGACTGAGTTTGAACGGAGTCTAAATTATAATAACTAAGTTATAACAAAGTCAAAATTATATGGATCAAAAGATAAATTTTCCCTTATTTTACTTTATATATAGACCCGTATCATTCAGATATTTATTTTCCTACTTCTTATTACAGCCACGTTTATAGGGATCGGGGCACGGAGGTTTTGGATCAGGTGGACTTGGTAGGCAGCCAATATAACGAGTATTAGGAGGACATTTAACTGCAGGCTTGTGCTTACCCGTGGTCGGTGAAGTTTCCGTTGTCTTTTCTGCATTGTACATCAGATAATATTAACTTATTAGTTTAATATGTTCACAGATCACAACGAAGAATAATTAATTAATAAGCAACTCATAAAAATTTCATAACTGATGCGGCAAGAAGCTGGTCACAGTGCATGAGACTGGAAAGGAAAAAAAGAAGCAAAGTAAACGAAGTTGAAGTATTATTGTTACCAACTAAAAGACGTGCATGAGTGGAACAAGGAAGCTGGAAGAGAAATATTGCAGACACCCAAATAAGAAAAGCAATTAGAATAGCCTTTCTCATGTTTACAGCAATGGCTCTTTTGGTTTGGCTTGTACATGCCCTTCGTCTCTATTTATAGTCTCTAGATAGGAGGTAGAAGGAAAGTTGATGATAAAATAAAGAGTTTTCAATTAGTGTATAATATATTCTCTCCCATTTTTGACCAATCATATAAATAATTTCTTGACATATATTAAATGCCAAAAAAAATCTAAATTGACTTGGTCCTACCTTATCTTTAATCTTTGTCCCTCCCATCCAATTATTGGTTTTTTTATCAAACTACTTTTCATTTAATCCTTTTCAACGGTCACATCCACCTCTCATGATTTTATATAGTTTCACTTACAATCAAATGTTGGCCAAATTTTTTAATTCCACCACCCCCTCTTCTTGAATCACCCCTCTGTGCATGAAAAAAAATTAAAAATAGTGAATTAGCAATGAAATTTTAAAAATTCTATCGCTAATGTACTGTTCTTTGGTCTAAATCCTGAGTACTGGTCCGTGCTCATTCCAACCAGCATATGGAAGGAGGAGACTACCTGGTTTATCGGGTGGAATCTCAGCCGTTGATTTTAGAGTAGCTTAAGAGATTAACATTTGCCGACACCCGACAAATCTGGCTTATGGTTTTTGGAATCTGAGTTCAACACATTATATCGTTTGCTCAGGTTTGGTTACTGATTGTCGAATGAGAAGATTTTAGCCACTAAGTGCATATTGCAATAAATGTAGTAATACGTCATTTTCACATGTTTTTCTCTTTTGCATCTTTTTCATCTTGAAGGTATATTTTTCGCCATGAATTGGTTTAAAATAATTTCCTTTTTCCGATAGCCTCGTTTAAAATAATTTCACAAACCTCTCAGAGTAATTATTTTTAACTTGAAGTCAAGGTCCATGATATTTGAATTATGATTTCCTTGCTGCGATTCATCATCTTTCGATGTGTTGTTGGCAAGTTTGGGACCATTTCCCTCACTTGCATTTTCTTTCTCTTTTCCTTTTATTTTTCTTTCTCCATTTGAATTTCCGAAATATGAAAATAAAATAAAAATGTAAACAACAAAATTGCAAGTAGAAAAGCAACTCTATTCAAATGAAAAAGAACACAATTCTATTAATTAATTACTTCTTTTCCAATTTATAAGTCACTTCCAACATATTTTACTGAAAAAAAAAAAAAACTTAAACATCAACTCTGCCTTAAAATTTATTAATGTGACTTATAAATTGAACCTAAAACACCTTATTCCTTATAAATTGGACAATAGTAGTAAAAAAAAAAAATTCCAAGAAGCGCCTTCTTTATTTCAAGTACAACATGTAATATCCTGAATTTACAAGCTTTGAGATAATGATTTATAGAATATCAAGGAGGCTTGAAGGAATTAAGTTAAGGCCTCAAGAAAATAAAATTATCCGGAAAAGCTAATTTTGGGGTAAGAGAGTTTAGAAAAAATTTAGGAAAGGAATGATAATTACATGTATAAAGGTCCAAAATAAATAAGAAAAAGTTGAAGATAATTTTTGAAGATGATTCAAAAAATCAAGGATTATTTAGGCCCATATTTTAATTAGGAAATACTTTCAAATAAGGCATATTGAGCAAGCTTGGAATTTTTTTTTTTTTAAAAAAAAAGGGAGAGAAGGCTGGATTTTTCAACAGGGGAGTGATAAATCATCACGTACGTGTCTCTCCTCCTCCTCATCCTAATTCTTATGTAAACTTGGTTTCTCATTTTATTTCTAGTCTAACTAATAAAAATACAACAACTCAATTAATATTAATTCTGGTTGGCTACTTGATAAGTATATATTTTATAATTAAATAAATGTAATTTATGATATATATTTGATTAAATTTATTAATATTTTATACTTATTTAATTATCTTATATATATCTTTCAGTCCTTTAATTAATTATAGGATAAAAAGATATTTCGATATAAAATCTATTCATATCCTATTTTATTTTGCTGGAAATATTATGATATTTAAAAGGAGAAAAATTAGAAGAATATATATAGAAGCCGTGTGAAGATGGAAGAAGAATAATATATATATACATATGCACACATATGTATGTATGTATGTATACTATATGAAGAAAATTGCAAGGGATATATATATATATATATATATGAGATTTGAGAAGTACGTGGAGCACACAACTCAGGACCTACTTGAGATAGCAAAACGTGAGCTGGCATTAAAAGTTGTTATATATATTGTTATATTGTATATGATTTATCATATTGGAGAGAAAGGGAGTTAGATAAAAGATTTGAAGGAGATTTGGACAGACACGCAAGCCCACGCACAGAGCCCAATCACTATATATCTATTAAAGAGAGACAGATCCGAACAGCAACAAAAAAAGAAGTCTTTCCCAGCGGCGACAGCAGCAAGAGGCGTGGAAGGATTGAAGAAATAGTGGGCAACCTGCAGTGAGGAATCGAGCGACTGTTTCTTTCGTTTGTGACAGCAGTGGATAGGAAGAAGAATTTTTTGACAGATTTGCTCTACTTTCTTCTTTCTCTTTATTCTTTGAATCTGAATTTCTTTGTTTCATTATGGATTTTATTTTAGTTATGAGTGACTAATTTTCCTTTTAGACCTAGAAAAACTATAAGCTCACTAGTGAACTAGACATTATTTCCACGATTTATATTAATTTTGGTTCCTTAATCTTTCTTTGTTATGTTTGTTTGATGATTAGCCGCCATTAAATGTGAATTTGAGCATTAGGATTTACCTTGACGAAGGAAATTTTAATTAGGCTCTGAGATTAAGTAATATGGGATTATGTTACAATTTAATTTTCTATTAGGATAGATATATACCTAGTATCCCCATAAAATTGTTGAAGAGTGTGTTTGAGTTATATTGCTTCTTGAGTAATTAGGTTAGATATAACAATTTATACTTAAGAGAGGTTGTGAGTGGATCGACAAACACTTATAACTATTTATACTTAAGATTAACAAAATTAACATTTTAGACTAACTAATTAAATTGATCTAAGATTTGGGGAGCTAGTGAGTGATTAGTGACTTTAGGTTGTGTTTGACATTGATAGTTTTCGTTAATTAATTTTCTTTCAATTTACTCATAATTGGATTCATTTAACTTAAAAGAAATTGAGATTTTAATACCTAAAATTTAATTGATTGATTTCTCGTGGGATGATACTCTACTTATCACTTTATTACTTGGCACGACCTATATACTTGCAGAGCGCATCACTACTCATGTGATTCACATGTTTATTTTTCTAAAAAAAAATAAATCCCTTAATTAAGTTTTCACAAATAATGAAAAAATAAATCGTATAAAATCTTTGAATTTTATTAAAATGTTAGCTAATATTTAAGAGGTATGCCAAATCACTTCATGAGTTGTTGTCCTTTTATTGGTTAATGGTACGACAAACACACAAGAATTTCTCCTGCCTAAGCCTTCTTATGGAGCAAGTTTGCTCTATTTCTGATAAATAGATGAGAGGAAGGCAACCAAAGAGAGATTTGAAATGAAAGTGAGAGAGTGATAGAAGCAGAGGAAGTAAACTTGAAGGAGGGACCGAGAGTGATCGAGAGAGAACAAGAGAATTTGAGCAATCATGTGAAAGTCTGAGGAAGGAACATAGCAGTTTGTCGCCGGAGAAGAAGGAAGCTATAACCTTGCGTCCAACTTCATACTTCCAGGAAAGGTGAGCCTTCCAAATCCCTATCCACCTTTAATCTCTTTGGTTGCTACTAGTTTGGGATTGGGGCAAAAGATTGAATCTTGGAATTGAGTTGGGGAAATACACTGGTTATGGGAAGTGATTTTCGGATTCCAATTTTCGCTTTCTCTGTGTGTCGCTGCTCTATGATGGCCGAATTGGGGTTCATGTTTCTTGGGATATAGATGTTGGTTTATGAATAACGTTGAAGCCCAGGGACTCTTTTCTAATCTGGTTTACTGATTATGTGCTCCTATAGCGTTGGGTTTCAAGTCAGAATGAATGGGTATGAGCTTTATATATATATATATATATATGTGATGTTTGAACACCCAACTCCTATTTTGATGTAAAACACCAGTTAAGGGAAGAATTGATATTTGGAAGTTTGTTAATGTTGATAATCGGTGTTATATTAATGCCGTTATTTGCATTGGATATTACTGTCTTTTAGTGGTTCCAGCAGAAGATTGGTTAGTTTAGGAAGTTAATTTGAATTAGGTTAAGCCTAGACAGATGTAAGAATTGCTACTTGTCACTTTTGGATAGTTAGCAATTGTTTATATAATAAAATGTATGTTGTAAAGGTGGAAGACAATTCCTAAAGCTGGAATATAATTTTGAAATAGGGGGACTGATACACACACACACACATATATATTCCTGGCCGAAAAGTTGAAGGATATTGGGAATTTGTGACTATTATTACTGCTGTTGAAGTATTCAACATGATGGTATATGCTATTTAACTGAAAAGTATAAGAGTTACATTTGTGTATATATATATGTGAGTGTGCAGTATGACAGGATAAATTTGAAAGCAGAAAACATAAAAGAAGTTTGTTGTATGTTGAGAGTATGTTAAGTGGGTTAACATATGAGAAGGGTGCAAACTGTTTAATGAGATGGTAATGAAGTTGTATAGTTGTTATATTATGGATTATTGAAGCTGAGAAACATATTTAAGTTGCTGCTTGCCTTGGATATTAAATAATTATGAGAATGCTCTACATATAAATGTTATGATTTGAATGCCCAAACCCGTCAAGGAGATATCAAGAAGGAATAAGAGAAAGGGAGCGGGACAAAAGTCGCTTTAATCCTTAATTTCGCATATTTTCATTGGTTGCATGTTCATTTGTGCCATTATTACTGTGATTAAGCATAAGAACATGTAAATTCCTTACTTTTATTATTGCCATGGCCGTGTGTGATAATAGTTTCAGTTATTCAGTTTTACATATATTCAGTTATTGTAAAGTATTGTTCTCTGTGGCTTGTTTTGCATACTCAATTATTGACCAGGCATTATATACTAAAATATAATTATTGCTATTGAGATTCCCTAATCTCACCTCCTCTCTTAGTTATAGGGAAAGAAGAAGCTAGTGGAAGTTTTTAGCTAAGGATGAACACGATGAAGCATGTTTCATTTTGATAAACTTTACACTTATTTTTCATCATTATGGCATGTAAACTTATGTTTGTTTTGGTTTGTAAATATATCTCCATAAGGATTAAAGGATAAATAGTGACTCCTAAGCTCAGTAGGAACTATGATTCTAAATATGGTAGAAGTTTCAGATATAACGAAGTTATGCATATACTGTATACAGGATGGAACGTTCTTTTAGCGTTTGACTTTAAGCAGGGTAAACATTTGAGTTATTCCCTATTATTTGGAACGATGATAGCACACATCCTAAGCTTTGAAAGAAGCATTAATTTGTAATTTAGGGTGTGCAGGTAAAAAAGATATGAATTTTTTAAGTTGGTTCAGAACTCTGAAATTTTCTGCGAAAATTCTTCTCCACAATTTGAGTGTTAAACAGGTTTTTGGCCCAGTGGGACCCTGTTGGGCCTAGATCTAAATGTTATCATAAAAAACATTTCAAGAGCTACAGAGAAAGCTTCGAATACCACTTTTTTTTTATATGAAATGATTTATTTATAAATTTTGAAAGTTTCATGAAAATTCATTATTTTATTGCACCCAAGCTTTTAGAAAAGTTTTAAATAGTTCATTCTTATAAAGGTATTAATTGAGTCACATGTGGTTGGTTCTTCAATTGTTAAACAACTTTGATAAGTGACCACAGAGTAAAGTTTGACACAACACCAGCACATAAATTTAAGAATTATAAATACCACTATATTTCTTACACTTAAAAGTTGATAAGTATATATTTTATAATTAAATAGGTTTATATTAATATAGGATATATTTAGTTGGATTTATACATATTTAATACCTTTTTATTTATATTTTATATATTTTCTATCCTTTAATAATTATAGGATAAAAAGAAATTTTGATATAAAATTTGCTCACATCCTACATTATTTTGCTGGATATATTATGTGATCTAACAGATAAGAAAATATAGAAAATGCAAGAACCTGATGACGCTAGAGCATAAAAGAATACCATATATATATATATATATATTATTGAATTGAATGGAGATTATCAAAACCAATGATTTTGGATTAAAGATGTAGCTAATGAGATGACGTTCGTGATCAAACCTTATAAGTACAAGTGTTCAGCAGTTCAAGGGTGTGTTCTATGTTCTGGGTAGGTGACAGCAATACAAGAGCTCTGAAGCTTAGTGGATGGAGATTAATGTTTAGATATGCAAGATTTACAATAGAGACCAAAATTTGGCATTGAGTTTTTGTTTCTCCTTTTTTTTCTCTTTTTTCTTTTTTCTTTTTCTGTTGTCTTTGTTTAGCTATTATTTTGGTAGTTATAATGTTCAATTTATGTAGCTAAACCCTCGTTTTAGATTATTTAGTTTGATTATCGATTAGTTGATGATAATTTTTATCATTAATTGTGTGCTCTATTATTCTGAAACAAGAGAAATGTCATTGGGACTATTTTAGTGTTACAAAAGAGCCTAGACATAGGGAATTTAAACTATACCTTCAATTAAATCTTAGTCACATTAGGCTTGCACTTAATTTAGTCTAAGTAAGTAATCCCCTAAGACATTAGGGATTAAGATAATTGAAATTCCTTTTAGTGAGTTGAAAGACACTCTTAGTTAAATAAGAGTCATAGACTCGCAAATATAACTTTAAATGCAATTAAATAGAGAAATTAAACACAATGAAGTAATCAAAATTATAATAATCCAAGTTACTACTTAATATCTAGAATTATCCATAGCCTCAATTATAGTTAGGTTAGTTTTCTTTCTTTTCTAGGTAGCCTTTATTCACATCTTTATTTCAAGTTGTGTCAACTCAAATTAAGCAGAATTATAAATTATTGCTCAACTAAATTGTTAGTGCCAAGTCCTAGTAAAACGATACTTTTCACATCACTTTATTACTTAATACAACCCTTACACTTGCAGAGTTTTAGATTATATAATTTGTGCCTATCAAAAGTGTATAGAGTTACATTCATGAGCAACTATGCATTACCTCGACTTCCCATGAAATCGAAGTAGAAGGACGTTATATTATTCTTCAAAAGATAAATGGTAATCAAAAGCTGCATCAAGACACACGCACAAACGACACAAAAACATAAACAGCGTTACTTTTGAATTAATTAATACTCAGCTACAGAAGACATAAGAAACAAGACATCAATTTATTTAATATAATGGATTATTAATCAAGAGACCTAGTAGTGTGGTGATCTCTCACCACGCAAAAGGACTGTCTTTATTTTTCCGGCAAAAAAAAAAAAGGAATATATTTATATTATTATACTTTGTACGTATCGTTCATATACTTCTTTATCCTACTTCTTGCAGCCACGGTTGCAAATAGGATCTCACGGTGCTTTTGGAGTTGGCTCTGATCGTCGAATGCATCCAGTATAGCGAGATCTTGGGGTAGGACAATTTGGAATTGGCTTAGTCGTTGGCGAGATTACCGATGTCCTTTCTGCATCGTCATTATATACTATTTGATATATAACATATCAGTTTCACATAAAAATTAATTACAACAAAGAACTATTCATTAATCTAATATTTTCATAATTGAGGCAAGAAGTTAGTCAAGAAACTGAATGAGATTAGGCAAAAAAAAAAAAGAGCAAAATAAACGAAGTAGAAGTTGTTACCAAGTAATAAGCGTGCATGAGTGGAAGAGGGAAGGGAGAGAAATATTGTAGAAACCCAAATGAGAAAACAATTACAATAGCCTTCTTGATGTTTACACAGCAATAATGACTTTTAATTTGGCTTTTGTATATATGCTCACACTACACTTACCCTTCGTCTCTTTTACATAGTCTCTTGGAGAGAAGCACATTGTTGAAATAAAGGGCTTTCAATTAGTACAATTTATTTTTTGGGAAAATACCAGTTAGGTCCCAAGCTACAGAATTAATCTCAAAAAAGTCCCTTTGCAAATTCCAATGTCAGAAAAGTCCCTAGGGACTTTTCTGACAACATTTCCCTTTGAGCAATTACTAAAATAGCCCCCACTTGTAAAACGAGCTTAAGGTGTTGTAAACGTAGCAACAAGTGTTGTAACATAAACCATTTAGACTTTCTTTCTCCCAAGTTGTAAACGCCGCTTATGAAGTTGTTAATATAACTGAAGATGTTGTAAATATAGCAGAACATATTGTAAACGATGATAGAAGAAAGTGGAGCCTAAGTGTTGGCTTGTTGCACAAGCTACTGCCCTGGTGGGAGTGGTTGTAAATGTAGCTTAAAAACTTGTAAAAAGAGCTAAAGGTGTTGTAAACGTAGCAACAAGTGTTGTAACATAAACCATTTAGACTTTCTTTTTCCCAAGTTGTAAATGCCGCTTATGACGTTGTTAATATAACTGAAGATGTTGTAAATATTGCAGAACATCTTGTAAACGATGGTAGAAGAAAGTGGTGCCTAAGTTGTGGCTTGTTGTACAAGCTATTGTCCTGGTGTCCCTGGTGGGAGTGGTTGTAAACGTAGCTTAAAAACTTGTAAAAAGAGCTAAAGGTGTTGTAAACGTAGCAATAATATTTACAACATCTTCAGTTATATTAACAACGTCATAAGTGGCGTTTACAACTTGGGAGAAAGAAAGTCTAAATGGTTTATGTTACAACACTTGTTGCTACGTTTACAACACCTTAAGCTCGTTTTACAAGTGAGGGCTATTTTAGTAATTGCTCAAAGGGAAATGCTGTCAGAAAAGTCCCTAGGGACTTTTCTGACATTGGAATTTGCAAAGGGACTTTTTTGAGATTAATTCTGTAGCTTGGGACCTAGCTGGTATTTTCCCTATTTTTTTCCCATTTTGACGAATCATATAAGGGTTAAGGTGCAAAAATGCACATTAGATTTTTTCAAAAGTGTGCCCAACACCAAATGCTTTTCTTAGAGGCAAAAGTAACATAAATTTTTAAAATAGGTGAAAAATACACATTAACCGTTAGTTGACCATTTGTTTTTTTTTAAGGGTTAAGGTGCAAAAATATATATGAGATTTTTCTAAAAGTTGGCTCAACTCAACACAAATGTTTTTTAGAGGGTAAAAGTAATTATGAACTTCCACAATAGGTGTAAAAACACATATTGACAATTAATTGACCGTTTGTTTGAATTTTTTAACTAAAAACGTGCATTGAGGATGACGTGGATGATTAAAAAATAATTTTTGACCTTTTTCTTTTCTAGTAGATGCCACCCCAACTCTTCCTCGTGTGTGTTCACTACGAATGTTATGTTTTCTTATTTGACCACACATCCATTTCAATATCCTCATTTCAGCTACCCCACTTTACGCCTCTATTATCCCTTTAAAACCCAACATTTATATAATTTCAGAATTTCCAATTCACTAAAGGAATCTTCTAATATTTGCAGGACACATCCATTTCAATATTCTCATTTTAGCTACCCCACTTTACGCTCCTATTATCCTTTTAAAACCCAACATTTATATAATTTCAGAATTTCCAATTCACTAAAGTAATCTTCCAATATTTGTGGCCCGCCCATGAGAACGATAAGTTTTAGGTTGTTTAAGACTGGGATAGAGTCAAAATTTAATTATGAGAAAGATGAAATTTAAAAACATATATAATACATATTTTGCTTAAATTTTAAGAGGAAAACAGATTCAAAACCATATAATAATAAGAAAAAAAAATTAAAACTTGGAGAGATGATAACTAGTCTGCCCCTTCCATATGCTAGATTGAGATGACCACAAACTCGTACCAAGAATTCAGATGGCGGTGAAGCAAGCGGCGGGCCGAATTAGGGCCGAATTAATTTGGCCAACATTTTATTGTAAGTGAAACGAATTAAATTTATGAAAAGCTGATGTGACTGTTGAAACGGATTGATTAAAGGAAGTTTGATAAAAAGCAATAAGTGGATGGGAGCAAGGTGGAAGATAAGGTGCGACCAATTCAATTTAAATTTTTTTCCTTTTAACACACACACACACACACACACATACACATCAATCAATTACTTGTATGATGATAGGTTAAAAACGGGAGAATAAGGCCCTGTTTGGTTTCCTTTTTTAACAATTTTTTAAAAAATAAAAATATTTTTAAAAATGTGTTTTCCAGTTATGCGTTCCAAAAAATAAAAAAAACAGTTATAAAAGCCTTGTTATGGAGAGTGAAAAAAAAATCAAAACATCCTTTTTTAGATGTTTTGTTACTTTTTGTTCTACAAAATTAGAGAAGAGATGGATAACACTGTATTTCATTAATGATAATCATGCCAATAAAGCAAACTATTTTTTCATCCTTCACTTTATCATTTTAGAAATGTCTTTCAAAGTAATGATTCAAACAACTTTTGAATTTCTTTTTTTTAAACTTAGTCTACAAAACTAATTAATCTATAAAATTATTCTTTTTTTTTTATGAAAAATACAAATAAAACAAAATAAGAAACAAAACAAATCTACCCTGCACTCAAATCCTCGTGCACCATAGATCTAATACAATCTGGCAGGTCATAAAATCATATGAGTCCTGTAGACACTCTCAGAGATTCCTTAGCTAGAGCGTCAGCCACACTATTTGATCTGCGTCCACACCATTCCGTTGTTACCTCCCAATTTCTATTCAACATCTGCCGAATTTGCCCAAGAAGTTCAGATTCCATGTGATCCTCATCCCAGCCTCCTGCCATCAACTCCAACACCTCCAAGCAATCAGATTCCACTACTACTCTCCTCCACCCTGCATCCCATGCCATTTTAAGCCCCAGCAGCAATGCCCAAGCTTCTGCGTGCAGGCTATTTCCGCGACCCAGTCCGCACATAAATCCCACTAGTGGTGCACCTTCCTGGTTCCTCACAATCCCTCCACACCCAGCAGTACCTGTAACCTGACTACATGCACCATCCACATTCACCTTAACCCATCCAACATAAGGAGGTTTCCATATACTAGATTCTTCCCTCTCGAGACGTGTTTGGCATAAGTTGACATCAGCCCATCTCGTTTGAGCTCGTACTTGGGCTAATATCTGCATAACTCCCGACCTCTTACCATTAAACACTCCCGAATTCCTATTCAGCCAGAGCTGTCGACAGAGTATTGTAAACCACACCTGCCAACTTACTTCCTCATGCTGTTTCCTCCGTGCTAAGTTCCAACGTATCCAAGAACAAGGATCTGTTAATTCATAGAAGCGATTACTCTGTGCTGGAGAATTCCCAAGTTTCTCCCAACACCCTCTTGTAACTTGGCAGTCCCGTAGAACATGCAGCACACTCTCCTTCACCCCTGAGCACACATAGCAATCCTGTTGCATCTGCATTCCACAAGAAGGTCTTGCATCTTTGCGGCGTACGTAGCTTCCATATATTCCGCCATAAGTTACGAAAAGGAGAGGAATGTACATTTGCCACCAGCCCGTATGCCGACTTAATCGTAAATTCCCCATTGTTCGAGATCCGCCAAATGGGTCTATCATCCTCATGTAGTCTTGACCCTGGAGAAACATTCCGCATTGCCCGAATTACCAAAGGAGGTAAAAGCGAATCAAATTTCGCCCAATCCCATCCACCTGACGGTGTTACATACATACTCACAAAGTCATCTAAAATACTTGCCGGGATATCTCTAGTACAATAATTAAGAAGACTATCATGATGTGGGAGCCATGGATCCTTCCAAAAATGCACTCGGTCTCCCTTCCCTATCCGCCATCCTATCCCTTCTTGTACCCGTTCCCAAACATTCGTAATCCCCTTCCACGCTTGAGATCCCCTTTTGGTGTTCCGAACTACTGGTAGAACATCCTCGCCACATTTATATTTCTCGCGCATGAACTTTACCCACAAAGTATCCCTACGCTTCACAAAACCCCACCCCAGCTTCATCATAAAAGCCTCGTTTTGTTTACGAGCATGTCGTAAGCCAAGACCTCCTGCATCCTTGGGCTTACAAACCTCATCCCAGGAAACCAGTGATGGCTTCCTACTTGTACCTGAGCTTCCCCAAAGAAAACCCCTACACTTCTTATCAATATCATCACACGTTGCTGTTGGTAGCCACGCTGACTGCATAGCATACGACGGAATTGTCGATACCACTGAAGAAACTAGTGTATGACGACCAGCCATTGACAAAGTATTGGCTTTCCATCCCTTAAGTCGGTCTTCCATTTTAGACACGATGTACTGATATGTTCTCTTTGAAACCCGGTCATAATGCACTGGAATGCCTAAGTATTTACCAAGATCTGCAGTTATAGTAAAATCTAGAAAGGCACTAATCTCCGTCTTCCTCGTACGAGACACATTCCCTGAAAAGAAGATCCTTGATTTGGCCCCATTGACTTTCTCTCCCGAAGCGGCACAAAAATCATCCAAACAGGCTTTTATAATTACTGCTTGGTTAAGGGAAGCTTCCGCAAACAAAAGTAGATCATCTACAAAAAACAAATGCGATATGGCTACACCATGTCTTTTTAACCTGAACGGAACCCAATTTTCCAAATTCACTTCTGCTTGAATGAGATGAGCTAATTTTTCCATTACCAGCACAAACAAATAGGGAGATAAAGGGTCACCTTGGCGAACACCACGGGATGGTGTAAAAGCTTGACCAGACTTACCGTTCCACAAAACCTGCATTACTGGGGTAGTTAGGCATGCCTGGATCAAATCAATAAATGACTTAGGGAATTGCAACTCATATAATCGATCCACCACAAAATCCCAGCGAACACGATCATATGCTTTCTCCAAATCAATCTTCAAAGCCATGAACCCATTTTTCTTCTTTGTAATCTTCATTGAATGCACAATTTCCTGGGCTAAGATAATATTATCAGAGCTTTGACATCCTGGCACAAAACTGCACTGGTTAGGTGAAATAATAAGTGGCATTACTCGCTTCAGTCTAGTAGCCAAGACTTTAGTCACAGTCTTATAGATGACATTACACAAACTAATGGGGCGAAATTCATGAATGCTTTGAGGAATCTCGATCTTAGGAATCAGCACAATATGAGTCCCGTTTACTCTTTTGACTTCCCCAGGCCGGCGGAAAATCTCCTGTACCATTCCCACCACCATGTCTTTTACCGTATTCCACTGACTCTGATAAAACAGAGGGTTCAATCCGTCAGGACCAGGGGCCTTTAGAGGGCCCATACTGAAAACTGCTTGTTTTACCTCTTGCTCTGAAGCCATTACCCCCATCACATTTAATAAATTTTCTGGGACTATAGGATATGTACCACCAAAATTAACATAAACTTTTTGATTGAGCTCTTCAGTATAAAGACGTTGAAAAAAGTTGGTACCTTCCTGTTTCAATTCTTCCTCACTGTATACCCATTCCCCATCCTCCTTCCTCAGTGCTTCTACTTGCTTTATTCTCCTTCTGCTGTTTGTAACCGCATGAAAATACTTCGTGTTCTTGTCTCCATTCATATACCAGTTACACCTAGAGCGCTGCATCCACATTAACTCCACCTGAACCAGGCATTTTTCTAGTTCATCCCAAGCAAGCTTCCTTTGAGTATCAACTTTGCGCCTTTTATTGCTATTTGTATTCAACTGCTCCAATCTACTTAGTAAGAGGGCTTTCCTATAGTTAATATTACCAAAGCTCTTAGCATTCCACTCCCTAACCTGTTCCTGAAAATCTTTAACGTTCTCTTCCCAGGGTTTAGATGCTCTCCATGTATTTTCCACTACCGTCGAAAACGATTCATCCGTAACCCACAGGGCAAAAAACCGAAAAGACTGTTGATGACCATATTTTGGTCCATGAGCCCATCTAATGAGAAGCGGATTATGATCAGACTTATACTGTGGAAGGTGCAGCAATGAGACATCCGGAAACCGATCAAACCATTCTTCCGTGGCTACAACCTTGTCAATCCTACTTGCCACTCCATTCCTCCTCCAAGTGAACTCAGGTCCTTGAAAATTCATTTCAAACATCCGACACTCCCTTAACCAAGCCACAAACAAATTGTCATGCCGGGTTGAAACTCTTGATGTTGAACGTCATTCAGAATCTCTTATAGTTGCATTAAAATCGCCTCCCACACACCATTTCGTCACCCCAGTGATAAGAGCTAAATATTTGAATATCTTTTGGTAATTAACCTTAGACTTTTGTGGGATTTGATTAACCATTTTGGGCATAATTAGGTATTAATGTGAGATTTGAGTGTAAAGGTAATTTGGGAATTAAATTGGCTAAATTGACATATTTTAAGTAATATTTGTTATTCCCATTATTCCTTAGTTGTGAATATATGATATTACCTTTTTGTATCTCATTTTTGTAGGTGATGACATGGTATATTGGAGCTTAATGGAGGGCAAAGATGGAATTATAGGAGAGCACATGTGCAGATTTTATTTCCTAATTTTCTAATTTTAATAGACATGAGAAAAGAGTTAGGCATTGTTTGGTGGCTTGAGTTTCTTTACCTCAACATCCCTTACATTTTTTGCTTACCTCCAAACACAGCCTTATGCCATATGCTCACCCAAATCAGATCGCACAACAAAGACGTTCAGCATTTTGAGAGCACGTTGGGTGGCACTACGGGATCTGATTGCTGGGGGGATCTCATCGCTGGGTGACTGATTTTCTGCATTTTCGTTTTTCTCTCTACTCCCAGATCCATCGTCTCTGCTTCTCCTCCGCTTTCCATCGATATTGTTCCCTGTTTTCTCTGTTTTTCGGATCTGCAGCATCATGACAGACGAGAGGTCCGGAGGAGCTGATGTTCGAATCATGAGTGGCTAAATTCTTTCGTCCGATGGTGATGATGAAGCTAACCTGAGTCCTTGAGCAACTAGGGGAGTTCTTTGTATCTTAATTTCATCTTCTACTCTCTATATGTGCAGATTATAATTCTAGGTTGCTAGAGGTTATAATTTGTTCATATATCTGAGGATTATGATCGGTTGATGTAATTTGGATGATGATACTTGTGTTAGATTTGTACTTATGGATTGTGATTGGACTATAGCACTCTTTTGTTATTCAATTGATTTCCTATATTCTCTTGAAATTAATTGTTTGCTAGGCTTCTAGGAATCAATTGGTGGTAGAGAGGATCTTTTATGAATCTATCATAAGCTAGGTACTTCAAGGTATTCCTAATTGATCAATTGAGTCTATGTTTAGATTAAATTGAGAAGTTAGGAATATTGATTAGTAAGGGTTCTTACTAGTCCTTGTACTTAGTTAAGGGAAGAACTCAAAATTAAAATTGGACAAGGATGGTTAGTGGACTCAATCACCTAGGACATTCATTTCTTGCATTTACACCCACTTACTTACTTTATACATTGAAAATTCATAAACAAGTAGCTCTTTAGTTTAATTAGATAGATGAAATTCACATTCCATACTCTTTGGTTAATTTGTTATTTACACTAGATTACTTAGGAACTAAATATAGGCTCCACGTAGAGATCGACCTAGGTTAGTTGCCCTATATTGCATTTAGCTTAGTTTTATTTGATAGCCCCACGATATGGCTTTTCAAATTTGGCGCCGTTGCCGGGGAGCCTAGCTCCTAGGTAATTGGGTGTCATTTGCAAAATTTGACCGGGGTGTAGTTTGTGTAGGTTAGGAGTTCTTATTTTCAATTTATATAAAAAAAAAAGAAGAAGAAAATTTTCTGGAAATACTAAACAAAGAAATTTGTTTCCATTTGTTAGGAATTAGTTTTAGTTAGGTGTCACATTTTACTTGGCTTTTGTTTGGTTCACATTGGTCTCATTTTCTGTTTTTTTTCCCCTGCATGCTGCACGACATTATAGAAGGTATCAATTTGTGCTCATAATTGCTTGCTGAATTGTGACTTTGTGAAACTTGCTGCATTTCATTGCTGTCCAGATTGAGGCACTGTGATTAATTATGTGAAGGGAAGTGGGGGATTTGTTGCTGTCCTGCTTTGTTTGGGAATCTTAGATAGATTTATAAGTATCTTGGCCTTGTTTTAGCTTGAGTGGTGCTTTAGAGCGTATTTTAGTGATCTGAATTTTGGCCATTAAATCTATTAATTAATCTGAATCTGGAAATTGTTTTGCTGTTGCTGAAACTTGCTGTCTAACATTGTGGTTGGTTGTTGCTGAAATTAAGAATTTGGTTGCTGCCACTGAATTCTTTCACTGAACCGTGAGAATGCTTCCTTGTGTGTCAATCAGATAAGCCCTGCATGCATTATTCATTATTTGGATGTTGGTACAGTTGAATGGGTGCTTGAATGTACTTAATGTTTCTCAGGTTAATTAAGTTGTGCTGCACATAATTCTGAGATTCTTGAAAATTATGCTGTCAAACTTGATCATTTGCTGACTTTCTAATGATCTTAGTCCCTTTGTTGTGTACTGAAAGTCTGTTGTAACCTGGAGCAATTGTTTAACTGAGTTCAAAACTGCACTCATTACCATTAGTCACTGAATTGCACGCAAATTTTGGAAGTTGTTACTGTCAGCTTACCCACTGAAATTTTGGTTCTAGTTATTTGTGCCAAAAGCTTGTGAAAGCAATTGTTGTCAATTCATGTCTGAAACTTTTGCTGCTGCACTTGTCTTATTTAATCTCAGTCACTTGTGTCTTGGTAGTACTTTGTTCCTTTTTGCTTGAATTTGCATTGTGGGAATTGTCACGGGGTGACTGCATATATATGCTGTGCAAAATCTGATTTCTACTCTCTTGAATCAGTTCTGAGTTGCTCAGCGTCTTTGCTTTTGTTCCATACATAATTCAGATATTTTGCTGAATTTGTTGCACTTTGAAATTTTATTGAGGAAGGAACTTGACTGAAACTGAATTCTTGCTGAACCGTGCTAAGTTTTAGAGTTTGAGCATTAATTTTCTGTCAAGAGTTGCTGCTGAAAAAAAAAAAAAAAAGATCTTGGAATTGAGAATTTTAATAGTTGTCAATGTCAATTTTTGCCATTTGCATAAAAACAACATTTGACTCTGCTGAATATTTCTCTGCTAGCTGATCAGTTCTGTTTGGAATCTCAAACTGATGTTGCTCTTGCTGAACTGTGACTTCACAGACCTTGTTATAAAATTGTTGGCTGAAATTCTGGTTGGTTGTTGTTGAAATTCAAGGTTGAACTAGCACTTCATTTTTTTGTTGCTGTCACAAACACTGTTATTTGCTGTCATAAGTGGGTTTCACTATTGAAGGCATTGCTGTGAGGATTTTCACTACTGAGTTGGTGCTACGTTTAACACTTATTACATTGCTGGTTAGAAAGTTCTGCTGTTGTTCTGTTTTGCATGTGTATACCTGTTGCTTCTCATGGTTGCTTAAAGTAAATGAAGTAGCTTATTACACCTGATTTGCTGCATTTTTGCTATACTATAAGCACTGAAATCGTGGGTGTGTTACTGCCAAAGGTAATGGTTATAATTTTTGTGACAAGTTCTTGCTGAAAATGAATTTATGTTGACATCATTGTGTTGCTAAACCTGATTGCACATTGTCGATTCTCAAAATCTGACTTCAATCTATGAGTTACCAAATCATATCAGAAAAAAAATTTTAAGAACTGAATTTCTAGATTTTGGACTCATATTTGAACTTTAAGCTGAATTTTTGGACTATGCATTTGTGAGGATTAGTCCTATTCTTTGCTGTGCTTTGCTGTGAAATTGCTCTGTTTTAGGACTGATTTTCTACTGCCATTGTGCTCTTTTCCGTGCTGTCTGCGCCGCGGTGAACAGAAATTTTTCTGAAAAAAATTTAGCACCTCTTCTACTAATTCTAGCCACTCATTGCTGTTCTTTGCTGTTTCTTTGAGTGTGTAAGAATGCTAAATGTTAGAAATTCATTGAGTTGCTTGCTGTGATAGACCATTGCTTGTGCCTGCACTAAGTTTGAACACCTTGCTGAATTTTCTTGGTGTTATCTAAAAGGAAGTTTGTGTGTGAAATTGTTCTGTTTTTGAATCAGTTTTGCTGTCATTGTGCTGTGTGACAAGCTGGAAATTGTTACTGATAGTGGTGATTTGTTTGTTGATTTCACTGATTGCCCTTTCATTGATAATCATATTGTGCTAGATCAAAACATGGATGGACACATTGAACATCAAGATCATGAGGTTCCTAATAATGGCCATAATGAAGTACCTCATAATAATAATCATGTGCATGATGATGTAGGAAATAGGAGCATAAGAGATATAATTTCTTCCAATGTTGATTATAATCCTTATGGCTTCTATAATTTCAATGCTAATTTTGAATTGAAAGGACATTTGATAAGTGCTTTACCTAAATTTCATGGTAATGAAGGTGAAGATCCTCATAGGCATTTGGAGACTCTCCATGTGGTTTGCTCATCCATGAAGCCTCCGGGTGCTGACTTGGATGAAGTCATGAGCCGTGCTTTCTTCTTTTCTGTGGAGGGAAAAGCTAAAGAGTGGCTTTATATGCTTCCTCGCCACTTTGCAACCTTGACTTGGGAGCAAATGAAGAAAGTCTTCTTAGAGAAATTATTTCCAGCTACAAGAACTGCTAAGATGAGGAAAGAAATATATAGCATTCAACAAGCAATAGGTGAGAACTTGTATGAATATTGGACTCGCTTTTTGGCTCTCCTTGCCAAATGTCCACATCATCAAATTTCCCAACCACACTTGGTGGAATACTTTTATGATGGGTTGCTTGATCACAATAAAGACACCATTGATGCTGCAGCTGGTGGTTCTCTGATTGATTTAACCTCTCAAGAAGCTTGGGGTCTCCTTGAAAAGATGGCTGCCAATAACCAACAATTTGGTACAAGAGAAAGAGCTCAAGCATGTGGAGTTGGAGCTTGGTCCAACGATGAGATTTTGAACAAGTTGGCCATTTTAAGTGATCAAATGGGTTGTATGCAAAAGACCATTCAAGCTCAACAAGTCCACAATGTTGGTGCTTCATATCCTCCTCCTATGTCTCAAGCCTTGGTGCCTACTTCTTGTAAAACTTGTGGTAGCCCAATGCACACCACTTTGACTTGTCCTTCACAAGCTAGAGAATGTGATGTGGCTGCTATGAATTATCAAAGGCCACCCCAATATAATCAAAACAATTTCAATGGAGGGTGGAAGGACAATTCCACTTCTAGATGGGGAGGCAATGATAATAGAGGCTATCAAGGGAAGGAGAGCTTCTATAGAGGTGCTGAACATTCTCAAAGACAATTTGGGAATCCTTCTATGACTTCTTATCAAGGTCCATCAACATCAAGAGAGGTACCTATTCAAGAACCTAACACTAATGAGGCCTTGATGAAGATGATGAGCAAGCTTTGTGACAAGATTGAACAAATGGAAGTGAAGCATGACAATCTCCAAACATTTGTTTCTCAATTGGCTAATGCAAAGAGTGAGAATGATGCCAAGAAGGGAACCTTGCCTTCTAATGTTGTAGTGAATCCTAAGAGTTTAAATGCAATCCAACTAAGGAGTGGCAAGCAAGTTGGACTTGATGATCCAAAAGAGGATGAGGAAGAAGTTGTTTATGATGAAAGTATACAAGATAAAGCTTCCACATTTCAAGTCATTCCTTCATCTGAGAGCCAAACGGAGAAAAGCATCTTGAAGAAAACTTCCTCCACCAATTCTACAAGCCAAGAGAATGAGGGAGCTGCACAAGGAAGCCAACATAAGCATTATGGAAATATTGTCCACAAAGGTAAAGAGGTAAATTTGAAAGACCTTCCTTTCCCTCACGCTTATCTTCAAGGCATGAAAAAAGCTAGTGAAAAGCATGATAATGATTTGTATGATTTGTTTAGCAAGATTGAAGTCAATATACCTTTACTTGAACTTGTTAAACAACCTAAGTATGCTAAGATCTTAAGGGACCTATGCAAATACAAGAGAAGATTTAAGCCTAATGAGATGGTCCAACTTCCTTCTAATGTGAGTGCATTGTTCAAGCCCCAATTACCGGTTAAGTGTCAAGATCCGGGGAGTTTCACTATACCTTGCACAATTGGGAATTTCACAATTCCTAAGGGATTGCTTGACCTAGGTGCTGCAATAAATATGATGCCCAAATCTGTTTATGAGTCTATAGGAGTCACTACACTCAAGCCCACTAGTGTTATTTTGCAATTAGCGGATCAAACAATTAGATATCCACTTGGGCTTCTTGAGGATGTGTTAGTTAAAGTTAGTGACTTGCTCATTCCCTCAGATTTCTATGTTTTAGACATGTCTAAGGAGAGTATGAGTGAAGGTGCATTGATTTTGGGTAGGCCTTTCATGAGAACTGCTAACACTGAGATTAAAATGAAGGAAGGCTCTATAACTATGTCTGTTGGTGATCATTTTGTGCATTTTAATATGTATGAAACAATGAAACACCCACATGAAGACTATTCTTTGCTTGATGTGCATTTTATTGATGAATTGCATGATAATGATCATATTGAGCACGGGTTAGTTTCTCGTGGGCATATGGATCATGTTGATGCACATGTGATAAATTCTACCCCTTCTATCCCCTATTCTTCTATTTCCCCCTCCCATGGTAGTGATGTCAAGTGTTCTAGTGCTAGTTCACTGGACTACACTTATTCCACACCATCTGCTATTTTACCAAATGATGCTATGGTTGTTGAGTCTTCCACTAACCCAAATACTTTTGAGAAAGGTGTTGTTTGTGATGATAATACAGGGTATAGTGGAGCTGATAAGACTCATTCAAAGCAGCCGTTGAACATTTTTAAAGCCTTGAGGCAAGTTTCCAAACCGATCAAGGTGGTGTGCCAAATCCATACTAATCCACCACCTAGCAAAGAGAAGCCTTTGAGGCCTAAGGATGGATTTGGAAGCTCTTCACTACTTCCACTCCATGCCTTGTCCATTGATCCAAGTCAACTCACTCATGCGGAGCTTCAAGCACAAAAGACCACTTTTGAAGTTGGTGACTATGTCATGGCTTATGTGCCTCATTATTCTGCTCCACATGAAGAATTTAAGGAGACATGGATTGGTCCTTTAGAAGTGGTTGCCAAGTGTGATAAGAGGACTTATAAAGTGAAGGATGGCTATGGCGGACACTTCCATACTCGAGCCAACCGTATCCGTTTGTACCACACTAGCTACAAGCCTCCATGATAAGGTTGCTTCCTTCCTTTACCTTGTTCTATTATTTTGGGCTGTTTATTGCATGATTTCATGATGTTGAACAAGTGTGGGGGAGGAATACTCTAGTAGGAAAAGGTAGCTTGTGTCTTGTGTGTTGTTTTTGTTTTTGTTTTGTTTTCTTTGTGTGTTAATCTACTCTTTCTCACATTGATTCTTCGCTACATTATTGAGCACCATTGTTATATAATTACTCTTTATGTGCATTGAGGACAATGCAAGGATTAAGTGTGGGGGAGAGATGGATTGTGTTTTTTTTTTTTTTTTTTTTAGGGACTCTAATATGCCATCATGTTTTATGCTAGCTGCTGCTTCATCCATTTTTGAGCCTAATTCTTCAAAAATTTTGAGATGTTTAAGCATGATCAAGTATCCCAATTGCATGTTATTAGATATTGATGTTGAAACTTGTCTAAATGAAGTGAGTTTCCATATGTTCTAAGTCTTAGAAATGATGCATTGTTTAATTTTGATGAGTTTGTTAGGAAACAAAAGCCTAGTTGGAAGGTATTTTGGGCCTATTTGTTTCATTTCATTGTGCGATTTGTCCACTTAGACTATTGCTCTCTAGAACTTGTCCTATTTCTTGCTTGAGGCTACATTTTGCAATGGTATAGATAGAGATGACATTGGCATTCATTTCTAAACCTTTTAACTCAAACACAAACCATTCATCATTCACCTTAGTTTCCCCCTTTGAGCCTTTCACTTTCGTTTATATTTCATTATACAAATGTTATGTTTGCATCTTTTATCAAGTTCTTCCTAGCACTATTGAAAAAAAAAATACCATGTGAATAATCAAGAGAAAGAAAATAGAAGGAAAAAAAGAAGAAGAGAAAAAGTGTAAAAAAAAAAAGAGAAAAAGAAAAAGAAAAAAATATATATAGTCACGATGGTAAATATGTGAAATAAGTCAGTTCTATAGTGCTAAGTGATCTAGCAAATTATTTGGTGCAAACATAGTGTTTGTTATATTTTCCATCATTTGGCCTATTCAACATTACAACCCTACAAAGTCCTTTGGATTTATTTATGCTATTGTTGCAAGTAGTGGAGAGCCTAGAAATATCACAAGCCTATGGTAGAGTGTGGTCAAAGTGGATGCGAGTGAAAAATTACCTTACATAAGAGTAGAGTGCAAACACTTATCCTAGTAAGGGTTTCCAATTGAACTCATTTGGATTAAGCTTTGCATCTTTGCTAGTTCTTCTAACATGTGGCATGCTTGTGGAATTTGGATAGATGGATACTTCATTGTTTATCAAATGTGATTCTTGAAGATTGATCATACTTGTTCATCTCTATTTTCGGTTCTTGGCTTGAAATGATTTTGCCCGGGAGTGCAAAAGCTAAGTGTGGGGGAATTTGATAAGAGCTAAATATTTGAATATCTTTTGGTAATTAACCTTAGACTTTTGTGGGATTTGATTAACCATTTTGGGCATAATTAGGTATTAATGTGAGATTTGAGTGTAAAGGTAATTTGGGAATTAAATTGGCTAAATTGACATATTTTAAGTAATATTTGTTATTCCCATTATTCCTTAGTTGTGAATATATGATATTACCTTTTTGTATCTCATTTTTGTAGGTGATGACATGGTATATTGGAGCTTAATGGAGGGCAAAGATGGAATTATAGGAGAGCACATGTGCAGATTTTATTTCCTAATTTTCTAATTTTAATAGACATGAGAAAAGAGTTAGGCATTGTTTGGTGGCTTGAGTTTCTTTACCTCAACATCCCTTACATTTTTTGCTTACCTCCAAACACAGCCTTATGCCATATGCTCACCCAAATCAGATCGCACAACAAAGACGTTCAGCATTTTGAGAGCACGTTGGGTGGCACTACGGGATCTGATTGCTGGGGGGATCTCATCGCTGGGTGACTGATTTTCTGCATTTTCGTTTTTCTCTCTACTCCCAGATCCATCGTCTCTGCTTCTCCTCCGCTTTCCATCGATATTGTTCCCTGTTTTCTCTGTTTTTCGGATCTGCAGCATCATGACAGACGAGAGGTCCGGAGGAGCTGATGTTCGAATCATGAGTGGCTAAATTCTTTCGTCCGATGGTGATGATGAAGCTAACCTGAGTCCTTGAGCAACTAGGGGAGTTCTTTGTATCTTAATTTCATCTTCTACTCTCTATATGTGCAGATTATAATTCTAGGTTGCTAGAGGTTATAATTTGTTCATATATCTGAGGATTATGATCGGTTGATGTAATTTGGATGATGATACTTGTGTTAGATTTGTACTTATGGATTGTGATTGGACTATAGCACTCTTTTGTTATTCAATTGATTTCCTATATTCTCTTGAAATTAATTGTTTGCTAGGCTTCTAGGAATCAATTGGTGGTAGAGAGGATCGTTTATGAATCTATCATAAGCTAGGTACTTCAAGGTATTCCTAATTGATCAATTGAGTCTATGTTTAGATTAAATTGAGAAGTTAGGAATATTGATTAGTAAGGGTTCTTACTAGTCCTTGTACTTAGTTAAGGGAAGAACTCAAAATTAAAATTGGACAAGGATGGTTAGTGGACTCAATCACCTAGGACATTCATTTCTTGCATTTACACCCACTTACTTACTTTATACATTGAAAATTCATAAACAAGTAGCTCTTTAGTTTAATTAGATAGATGAAATTCACATTCCATACTCTTTGGTTAATTTGTTATTTACACTAGATTACTTAGGAACTAAATATAGGCTCCACGTAGAGATCGACCTAGGTTAGTTGCCCTATATTGCATTTAGCTTAGTTTTATTTGATAGCCCCACGATATGGCTTTTCACCCAGTTGCACAAATATGACCAAGTTATTGCCATAGATCACGACGTTTTATTTTATTTGGGTGCCCGTACACCACCGACAACTCCCAGGTAGAATCCTTTTCATAATTAAATAATTATTCTAAGAATATAGACATAGATAATAGAACCAAACAATGCCTAAATTATATTAAATGGAAGCCCTTTCTTTCATATACTGTGCTTCTCTATTCTAGATAGGATAGGGGTGAGCAAAACTGAACAATAATTTATCACCTAACAGAACTGAATGTATTTTCGGTTTTTCAGTTTAATTATTTCGGCATTCAGTTTTGGTTCGATTTTTATTTTTCTTGCATTTCGGTGTTTGGATTTTGGTTCTGTTGAGAAGAAAAAGAATTTGGTTTTAAACCGAAATATTTATAATACCTTTATATAAATAAAATATATGAAACTAAAGCCCAAACTATGTATCTAGACCCACCCAACCCAATATATGTTGAATCCTAAAATCTTAAATGACACTTCCTATTTCTTATTCTCTCTTGTAGCCTCCTCCGTTAGATGCGGCAACCCCCCCCCCCCCCCCCCCCCGAGTTCAAAAACTCAGGCTCTTTTTCCCATCCCTAATCTCACGTGGCCCCTTGTCAACCAGCAGCCCCAACTTGCTCCCTCACCCTCTTACTCTTCCTCTGTATCATGGTGTCGCTCCCTTATCTCTCCCTCCATCAATGACTTTGTTCTTCTTCTACTCTGTGTGTAAGTGTTTACTGCTTCATCTCCACCTTTCTTCTTCTCCTTACAGTTCAACATCAAACATACATACTTGCCTAGTCACCATCCATGCTCAGTGCTCTTGCTCTCTCTCACTTGTCAAGTTGCCGGTCATGTTCAATATCAAACATATGCACTTGGAATTTGGCACTTTGTGGAGCCCATTAACCGATTAAGTTGACCAAACCAAACAATATTTCGGTTCGGTTCGGTGTCTATAAATAAGTGTAATTTGGTCCTCGGTTATTTCAATTTCTAGATGAACTAAACCGAATAACCGTTTACACACCCTGTAGACTTCGGCCTTGTTTGGTACAAGGGATTGAGAATAACCAGGGATTGGGAACATCATGCAAGTGTGATTGTTGAAATCTCCCCACTACTACAAAAAGGATAAAAGGTGGCACACATTTTGTGGCACTTCTTTAAACAAGTGCCACAGCTTCTCTTTTTTTTTTTTACCTCTATAATTTTTTTTTAAATTTTGGGTACCAGCTGTGGAGCCTAATAGATTAAGTGTCACAATTGAGGAGGCCTAGTGTGGCGCCTGCCTACGCAGGCACCACACTTGGGGCCAGGAAAGCAGCTGTGGTGCCTAACCCACCAAGCGCCACAGCTGCAGCATTAAATTTTTTTTTTTTTAAAAAAATGGGCATGTGTGGCGCCTAAATAAATAGGCGCCACACATGATAATTTATATATCAGCTTAGGCGCCACAGCTGATATGAGGTAATGTGTGGCGCCTAATTATTTAGGCGCCACACTTGCCCCTTTTTTTAAAAAAAAAATTCAAATGGATAGTGTATCTCTTAATTATTTCATTTCCCGCGTAGTGGTCCTGTGTCCGCCCCCCATTCCTTCTCTTTTTGACTACTACTCCACTTTAATTATTTAACTACTCTCTCCTCCATTAAACTACTTTCCCTTTCTCATCTTCTTAGTGGATCCGTCGGCCCCCTCCCTCCATTTCCTATCATCTTCACACTAAAAAACACACCCACACGCTCACTCGTCACTCAAGCTAGCATCACCAACGTGGTCTCCCACTCCTTGTGCTGGTCAATTAATAGATTTGTAAGAAGAAGACTATTTCATTCTAGCTTGCTTTGTTTAAATTTTTTTTTAGTCAAGATAAACCATAATATAAAGTTTGCCTTTTTGTTCCTAATTTAATAGGAAAGACTGAAAACCTAGCTTGTTTCGTTTGCCTTTTTGCTTTGTTTAAATTTTTTTGCCGACAAGCTTGCGTTTTTTAGTAATCTTTTAATTTACTTAATTAGTTGTTGATGTACTATGTTCACATATCAAGTTCTTGTATTGTGATATTTTTTATGTTAGCTTTGGAGAGTATTAATGTAAGAACATTATTGTTGGGGAACTTGAATTTTAAATGTGAAAATTATATATATATATATAATAGGTTGAAATATAAAATAGAAAGATTGACAATTTGTGGAGATGATAAACACAAAAGCCACTCATTTTATATAAAGCTTCACAATCAGGAAGCATAAAAAAGGGCCACAGGAAAAAAAAAGAAGAAGAAGAAGACAAAAGAAAAAAAAGGGACCCTCCTGTGGCGCTTGCTCACAGGAGGGGGGCCTACTATGGCGCTTACGTCAGCAAGCGCCACAGTAGGACCCCCCTGCTGTGGCACTTCCTCAAACAAGCGCCACAGGAGGGTATTTTTTTTTAAAAAAAAAATTTAAATGTTGTGGCGCTTCCAAGCGCCACAGCTTTTTTTAGTGGCGTCCAAATATATGGCACTTCTCTAACGCTACAGTTAATGCAATTATAAGCGCCACAACTTTACTTTTTTGTAGTAGTGCACCCACCCCTAATCTTGAAGTAGTATTGGGATTGGAAAACTTTAGGACAACATTATCCCTGCTCAGTCTTCCTCTAATCACACATTTTGGGTCTTCTTCAACCTCGGTGATGATGGCTACCTCGTCTCCCTCGGCCACCATGGTTCAATTCCCTTTCACCTTCATCTCCTCCCCTCTCACCTCATGGTGACCTGGTCTACCTCCTATTTAATGATGAGAAGAGAGTTTTATATCTCGGAAGAAAAAATCCCTAGCCCCTTTTCATTCAACAATCTCACAAATAGGTTTTAATCAATTGATGATTGAATGATGGATTGAAAATTGAGAGAGCTTTCTCTCTGGGTAATAGCTTGACCCCTTTGCACAATCAAGCAATCAAGAGAAGAGAAGGATGTTGCACAATGAAGGAATTATAAACAGATTAAGCAGTAGAGTAGAAGTGCGTACCGGTAAAGTCGGATCCGAGTTTGGGGCCCACGCAAGGATTAGACTACAAGAGCCTAATCAGGGTTTGCACAGCAGTGCACCAGAACAAGCAAGATGATAGATAAGAGGGGATTACCAGAAAGCTCAATGGCAAGGGTCGTTTACAATGCTAGAGGCACACCCTATTTATAGTGATCAGAGTGACCACTAATTAGGCAGTTTGTGCACCCTTTTCTTGCTCTCCAAGTTGGTGATTTAATTCAATTGATTCTCAATTGATTCCTCAATCATGGAGATTTGTTTCTCAATCATAATCCCATAATTAATTGCCAATTTATTTTCCAAGCAACAATCTTATGTTGATTGATTAATTATTTGATAAGGCAACTTATGCCCTTAATCAAATAGTCCAGCCCATCAAGGGCGGACTTGGACCCATAGTCCAACATCTCCCACTCGCACTTGATGGGCCACCCATCATGCGACTACATCTTCTTCTTATTTCATACTTGGTGTCTACCGTGACTGCGTAGACATAACATCTTCAGAACCTTTGGTGCTTGTGATACTAGAAATCCTTGATATTGGATCAGCATCCAAGGATACCCTTTGTGAACCTATAAATTGTTGCCTCATATGCCCTAGGTCTGTACATACACTCAACTCATGGCACATCTGATCCCTCTTGAGTCATAGTTTCTCTTGTTTCTGAACTTGACCCAGCTTGCCTACTATGCGCATGGTATCCACACTTACTGGTTTTTCTCATAACCTATAAGGGACATGTCACAGATACCACCGCAAAAGGTGTACTTCAAGATAGACCTTCCTTTTTTGACTAGAAACATCGATCTTTCCCGACTTGGTCGCTTTCCTAGCTTTTAGTTGTTTGATCGAATCGTACGTGATCATAAAGCTTCAGCTAAAGTAGCTGACCCCAAGTTAGGCTTCCAGGATGCCTGCCTAAGTCCTGAGGGCATCGTTTGAAGGATTTCTCCTTCCTGGGACTCACACCGTAGTGACTAGAGATCTGTCACCTATGTCCCATATTGCAGTCATTCTCTCAAGCACATGCAGTATGAATTGTATACTACGGTGATTTTGCAATGGTGTACGTCGATTTTACCTTTATCTTTCACCATACAGACTTTAGTTCAAATGCACTCAACATTGGAACTAGAACTTCCCTTTTACAATCATTCCCTTTTGGAACCTTATTTGTAAAAGAGAGTCCTTTGCCTGGCTATAGGTCTGATGATACATCATTTGTAATCATGCCTCGATCCATGACGTATGTATACAAGCGGATCTCTTCTCAGTTCAACTGAGGCGACTCAAGCGCAAAGATCTTCCTTACCCATCTCATGGTGATCATTTGCTCATCTTATCATCCCACGCCCCTGTAAATCGTGGGAAGACGGTTGTTCATGTGAGTGAACCAACCTTCCTGACCTGTACGACATACAGAATTGCATACCTCGTGCCTATACATTAATATATACACAATATATTTGAAAAACTGACAATGCATCATTTTATTGCAACGTTCAATACATTACATTCTACGCATGCCCAAAGCATTTACATGTTTAACAAAAGGGTTTCTCGCAATGGGCTTTGTAAGGGGATCAGCTAACATCTTATGAGTAGAAAGGTATTGAACAGTCAATTGTTTCTTAGTGACCATGTCTCTTACAAAATGATATTTAATGTCTATGTACTTTGTCCTACTGTGATCCTTAGGGTTTTTAGCATAGGCTATTGCGGCTTGACTATCGCAATGTATCAGAATAGGACCCTCCTTTCTGCATTTCATTCCTAGACGTTCTAGAAATCTATTAAGCCATACAGCTTCTTGAACAGCGGCAGAACAAGCTATGTATGCAGATTCCATGGACGACAGAGCTATACAGGTCTGTTTCTTCTTGCTCCAAGAAATTGCTCCATTGTTTAGGAGGTACGCGTATCCTAAGGTGGAGTGTCGTTCATCTATATCTCCCGCCCAGTCGGCGTCAAAGTATCCTATTAGATGCATATCTCTACCTTGGTAACATAGCTCATAATCTATAGTTCCCTTCAGGTACCTCATGATTCTTTTCACAGCTTCCCAATGCTTTATTCCAGGGTTGGATTGAAAATGGCTCACAAGTCCGACTGTGAAGTATATGTCTGGTCTAGTACAGAGCATAGCGTACATCAAGCTTCCAACTACACTCGAGTACGAGACTCTTTTCATGCGCTTTATTTCGGATTCTTCCATAGGACACATGTCCGTGCTGAGGTAGTGTCCTTTAACCACAGGGGTATCCATAGGCTTGCAGTCTCTCATATTGAATCGTTCTAAGATCTTTGCTATGTATGCCTTTTGTGACAAGGATAGCAATCTTTTTGAATGATTCCTCTTTATCTTGACTCCCAAGATATATTCTACTTCGCCCATGTCTTTCATCTCAAAGTTCAAGGATAACCAATCCTTGATTGTTTTGACTACCTTAAGACTCGTTCCGGCCAGGAGTATATCATCTATATAAAGAGACAAGATCACAAAATCATCTCCAAACTGCTTTATGTAGACACAGTGGTCTTCTTCGATCATCTCAAAGTTGAATGAGGTCACTGCCTCTTGAAATCTTAGATACCACTGTATAGATGATTGTTTCAATCCGTAGATAGACCTTAGGAGTTTGCAAACCTTTTGTTCACTTCCCTTTTCTATGAAGCCCTCAGGCTGCTCCATATATATATCTCTTCATCTAGTTTTCCATTAAGGAATGCAGTTTTTACATCCATTTGATGTAACTCCAAGTCCATACTTGCCACTATGGCGAGTATGAGTCTTATTGAGTTAAAACGCACCACTAGCGAGAAGGTATCTTCATAATATATCCCTTCTCGTTGGGTGTACCCCTTAGCCACCAAGCATGCTTTAGGTTTGTCAATTGATCCATCTACCTATCGTTTATATTTGAGAACCCATTTGTTCCCAATTGCCTTTCGGCATGGTGGCAGGTAAACCAATTCCCAAACTTGGTTAGCTTTCATGGAATTCATCTCCTCTTCTAAGGCCTTTTACCATATTTCCTTAGCAGGTCCGGTTAGCGCTTCTTTAACACTTTTCAGATCTTCCTCATTGTCTTCTGGATTGACAATGAGTACTTCCCCTTTAGCAGAGAAGTGTCTTTTAGGGATTCTATCCCTTTGGCTTCTCCAGGGTGGGAGTTCTCCAGGATTCTCTTCCTGTGCTTGATTATCATTTTCATGTTGAGAAAATGACTCATTTCTCCCACTCGGGTCAGTTATCTGAGGGATGCCTTCAACTTCCTCACTCTCATATAGAGTTTCTGTTTGGTTAAGGCTTCCTCTGCTAGGAAAATCTGCTTCTAGGAACACTGCGTCCCTTGACTCTACCTCAGTCATTGAGCCGTCCTCATTTCACTAATAAAGACATATCCTTTTGATAGCTCAGAGTATCTTATAAAGATACATTTCTTGCCTCGAGGTCCCAACTTTCCATGTTTGTGAGACGAATTGTGTATATAGGCTGTCGATCCCCACGGTTGTAAGATACTTAGATCCGGCTTACGGCCTGTCCACAGCTCATAAGGCATAGAAGTGACTGATTTGGAAGGCACTCGGTTAAGTATGAATGTCGCAGTCAACAGTGCATCGCCCTAATATGAAATTGGTAGTTCAGCTTGTGACATCATTGACCTAACCATATCGAGAAGTGTTATATTTCTTCTCTCGGCCACCCCATTTTGTTGAGGAGTGCCAGGGATGGTCAATTGTCTGACAATCCCTTTTTCATCACAGAGCGTTTTGAACTGTTTTGAGAGGTACTCTTGACCTCTATCAATTCTCAAGGCTTTAACCTTGCAATTTAGTTGATTTTCAACTAGATTAAGGTACTTCCTGAAGCATTCTAAAGCTTTAAACTTCTGAGAGATCAAGTATACATATCCATATCGCAAAAAATCATCGATAAATGTAATGAAGTACCACGCTCCATGTCGTGCCCTCACACTCATAGGTCCACAGATATCTAAGTGTATCAGTTTAAGAGGATGTTCTGCTCTAGTTGCCTTTCCAAAGGGTTTCCTTGTGCTTTTTTCCAGTAAGGCAATGCTCACATAAAGACATTTCCTTTTTCGACACTTCTCCTAGCAATCCTTCATTTGCTAGTTTGGTCATGCGTTCTTGACCAATTTGTCCTAATCTGGCATGCCATGTATCGTAATTATCATTAGATGAAATCGCATAGCATTGACAAGAATTAAAATCATAATTCATTAAAACAAAGAAACCATAAAAAATACAACCAAATCCGAAATAATCGGTCCCATTTGAAATGTCAACAACTTGATCATGAAAGTTAACATTAAAACTAAATTTAACTAAACAAATAACAGATACTAGGTTTCGTCGGATCTCCAGAGCATAGAGGACATCTTGCAAAATTAGGGTTCGCCCACCTTACAAAGTCAATTTACAAGTGCCGATCCCTTTGACTTCTACCATCGCATTATTCTCAACGTAAAGCCATCTGCTTCTAGCTGGTAGCCTGCGAAACTCTGTGAAGTTCCCACGATCTCTACTCACATGGTCTGTGGCCCCTGAGTCTACAACCCACACAGGATTAGCCTCAGCTATAAAGGCAGTACTAGAAACAAAAGAAAAATGAGAAGGGTTATCACGTAGTACCTTATTCTTCTCAGGGCAATCTTTTGCAAAATGGCCTTTCTTTTCGCAAGAGTAGCACTTGACCTTGGAAAGGTCTCACTTCTTTGCAGGTTTCTTGTTCTTCTTGAAGGCATTCTTATCCTTCTTTGCCCCTGGGTTCCCCTTCTTCTTTTGGGGTCCCTTGCCTTTATTGGGCTTTCGCTTTTGGGATGAAGCTCTTTTTTCTTCAGTTAAGAGTGCTTGACCATTGGTTTTTGCACCGTACATACGGTCATCCTCTAATTGGTTGTGACAAACAATGTCAGCAAAAGTCTTGATGGTGTTGTTGTAGTTATGGTGTGCTTCATGTGATCCCAGCTTGCAGGGAGTGAACTCACAATAACTTGTACTTTCTGTGCTTCAAAAAGGGTTCCTCCTGCCTTGATAAGTTCCCTTATCATATTCTGCATTTTCCTTAAATGCTGCCTTATGGTAGTGTTTGGACCCATCTTATAATTGTCAAGCTTGACAGTGATTCTCCTGAGTCTTGTATCAGAAGTACCATCAAACTCTTCTTTCAGCGCTGTCCATATGGCAGAGGTAGTGACATGTCCTTTAAATTAACATATCACATCGTCAGTCATTGCCTCAAGCATTGTGATACGAGTGATGGTATCCTTCCTTTTCCAGGCTGCAAAAGCATCCTGTTCCCTTCGTGATGCATTAGCATCGGGTTGCGGAAGCACATTGGTCAAGACGTCCATGACATCTTGTTCCTCCAAGACATACGAGATCTTACGGCGCCACATGCCGAAGTTCTCACCATGCAGCTTGTCTCCTCGAACGAGATCAACAACAAAAGTCTTGCTTGTTATTTGAGCCATTTTTCTATCACATAGACATGCATTTTCATTAGGTATGCAATTTCATTTTGAAACACTATCTCTTTGTTTAAGTAAGAGTAGAAATTAATAGAATAAGAGTTTGCTAGCTTCGTGTTCAGGAATCAACTGGGTTGACCCCCATCCTACTCACTCTAGTTCACCGCTCATTATTATTAATTTCTATTCTTATTCAAACACATCCCCATGTTTTTTTTTCAGAAAAAAAAAACAATTCCATAAAAGAGAAAGAAAAAAAATGCTCCCACTCAAATAAAGCATCATAAGAAAGTAGAATAAATAATTCAAAAAACAATTTATTCATTAAGCAATAATTCCATGAAAGGTTCATATAAGTTTCAATGAAAACAAATTCAAAAACAAGTAAACTATAACATGGATAATCAAGTTTCAATAACGAGGTACATCAATGCCAAAATCTAGAAATGTTTTCCTAGCCTTAGCTCTATGAACTCCTTTGTCCATATTGTTTATGCCTCTCTTGAAAACATCTTTCCAAAATCCTAGGCCATGGAGATGACCCCTCTTTGTCACTTGCTCACGGTATTCCACCATAGCTTTCACGTAGAACTCAGCGTCACTGGCATTAGTGACTTATCTACCATATTCACAAATGACCCCATAGACGCTTTTGATTTGAACATATCTATCAATGTCTTTTTCAACAAGAGATTTGATTAGAGCACTAGTTCTTGGTCTATTGACCTCCTCCTCTTCGAACTTATCAAATTTGAACTTTGCTTTCTCTTCTTGCTTCACCTCGTCAGGTGTTTTGGAGTCTTGTTGTGACAAAAGGGGACCCTTCTTGTTGGTGCTACCAACTCTACTTGAGGTCTTTACCTTTTGTTCATCATCAGAATCCGGAGAATATTCAGGGGGAGCCCCATCAAAGGATTGGTTAGTGTGTATACTAGCCATATCTGACCAATAATTGTTCATCACAAAGAAAAACAATTTTTCAAAACTTATTTTAAATAGTTTAGGGTCAAAAAACACACAAAAACGTATATAAAATGTTCTGAATAATTTCCAAAAATAGACAAATAATATATCAATATAAAGAACATGAATTTACAAATTTTTAGGGCCAAAAAAATTCCAAAAATGACCTTGCACGCATCACCAGAAGATTTCTGATTTAAAAAATTCATTTAAAAATAGGAAACTTGGAAGTTCCACTCTTGGGTGGTGGCGCGTGTCACTCACGTGCCGCCTTAGGGACCTCATTTTGACACAATGTCAAAACCACTGGACTTGTCTCGGTGCACTGAGTCCGATGATGTCCTTGATTAGCCTATATAGCCTTGGGGTGGGTCCCACGCACCACAAAGGCGCGCTGTCAAGGGAAGAGAAAAAAAGAAATTTTTTTAAAAATAAATTTAAAAAAAAAATTTGGAAATAGGGTTGGGCCGATCCGAGTCGGTTGGATCGGCCTAAAGTCCTTTGAATCGGGTTTCGGGTCCCCTGAGCCGAAACGCTGCGTTTCATTTAATTGAAATGCAGCGCCCCCACTGGTCAAAACGACATCGTTTCGGCTAGTGCCGAAATGCCGCCGTTTCACTTAGTGAAACGGTGCGTTTCGGGGGGTTGGCCAAAATGACGCCGTTTTGGCCCCCTGGGTCGTCTTCTTCCTCTGGCCGTGTCTCGTGACCCGGCCGGAGCTCCGTTGGGTCCGTCCTGACCTGCCTGACTTCTTCCCCCTATATCTCCCTCATCCGACCTCCGTTTCAAGCGATTCCGGTGCCATTGGAACCGTTTCCTCGAGTACTTCACGTTCATCACCTCTTTTCACACAGAGGCTTATGTTTTCGAAGACCCAATTTCTCAAAGCTTGTCAGTGACCGTCGGTTTCACACAGAAAGCACGGTCCTTCCTTTCTTCTTACGTTTTATGATTTCATGCACTTATTTATATGTTCAAGTTGTCATTTTTGGAGTCACACAGTTTCCAAAAACAAAACAATGAATTCACAGAGAAAATAACAACGAGAAGATAGAGAAGTTTTTGTAATTTTGATCTTTGAAAAAATGAAAAAAAAGGCATGCTTCAAGGTATTGGTCATTAAACAGAAGCGAAAACGTGAGTACATGTGAACAACAACAACAACAAAAATGTTGCAGAGGAGAGAGAGACGAAGAGAGACAGAGAGGCACAGGTTCATATTGCATGCGGTATATGCAGATTCATAGAGTAACAGTAGAAGAATAAGAAGAATCATATGAACATGTGCAATTCAAAATATATATATACGCAGGCTTTGACATATATATATATAGACATATATGCATGTATATATTAAAATAAAATATGGCAGAACACATATTGAATATAGCCACAAGAACAAGTAGGCTCTGATGCCAATGAAGGAATGACAAACATTAAGCAGTAGAGTAGAAGCGCGTACCGGTAAAGTCGGATCCGGGTTTGGGGCCCACGCAAGGATTAGACTACAAGAGCCTAATCAGGGTTTGCACAGCAGTGCACCAGAACAAGCAAGATGGTAGATAAGAGGGGATTGCCAGAAAGCTCAATGGCAGGGGTCGTTTGCAATGCTAGAGGCACACCCTATTTATAGTGATCAGAGTGACCACTAATTAGGCAGTGTGTGCACCCTTTTCTTGCTCTCCAAGTTGGTGATTTAATTCAATTGATTCTCAATCGATTCCTCAATCATGGAGATTTGTTTCTCAATCATAATCCCACAATTAATTGCCAACTTATTTTCCAAGCAACAATCTTATGTTGATTGATTAATTATTTGATAAGGCAACTTATGGCCTTAATCAAATAGTCCAGCCCATCAAGGACGGACTTGGACCCAAAGTCCAACACACAAGAAGTATGAACATCCCAGAAAAGGAGAAGGAGAAGGAGAAGAGAGCTTGTGAACCAGAGTTGAAGTTATTGGATTAAGGATGGGAAGGTGGGTGCGAGTCAATCGGGTTCATCGGAGATGAACATGGGTGACCTTTTCTTCATCATGGATGTTGATGGAGAAGGTTCTCCAGTGTTGTAGCACTGATGAAGGATCTTGACAGAGATGACAAGGAAGGAGGATGAAGAGCAGGTCGGGTGATAGAAGGCTCACGGTGATAATTTTTCACTTATTATAGGGATATGATAGTCTTTTTCAAGTTTTAATTGATTATAACATAGTATCAACATTAGTATGTTCTTTTCTTTTTTTTGAAAAGCACTGAGAATCATTAATTCAAAAGAGAGCAATACAAAACATGGCCATAAAAGACCTATCCACCATCATCAACAACCGTCTCAAATAGCCTGAGGTGGTGGTTGATCAAGGATACAAAAATTTCCAACCATGTCATGAGCGAGTTTAGCTAACCTATCTGCTATATAATTATTTTCCCTATGAAAATGATTAATCACGATATGCCTATTCCTATGAATTAGAAGTCTAGCTTCCCCTATAACATCATTATAGGGGTGACTTCCATCACAACCCCACATTAAGAAGTTAACAGCTTCCACACAATCAGAAAAAAGAGCCACCTTTCTAAGGCCTCGGGTCCAACAGAGGTGTAATCCATGAATAATGTCGATAATTCCAGTAATGGCTGGAGGAACGTAGGTGAGTTTGCACATATATCCGCATATCCAATTATCACCATCGCCTCAAATGACTCCTCCACAGCCACTCCTTCCCGAACTTAGTACGGAAGCATCAATCTGTAGCCTGATAAAACCTGTCTTATTATTGTCCTCAGCTTGTGTTGTTCTATGTTGATCATTGTAGAAACCACAACTGGTTTTCAAGTCTTGATCCAAACATGCTCTGAAAGTGGCTAGAGCGAGCAGTAAATTTAATCCTGATTCTACTCACTGTCCCAGTTCTAATTCCAATTTCAATCCTTCAAAACTCGAGCCTGCATACCAAACATGGCCTGTAAATAGAGATGAAGGGTAAGCGTACTGTAAGCATATTCAAAAGCTAAACTAAAAGAGTCATTATATTGCTGTGTAAACATGAAGAAGGCTATTGTAATTGCTTTGCTCATTTGGGTTTATACAATATTTCTTTCCCTCTTCCACCCATGGCCGCTTATTACTTGGTAACAACTTCAACTTCGTATATTTTTCTGCTTTTTTTCCTAATCTCATTCACTTTGACTAGCTTCCCGCCTCAATTATGAAATTATTATGAGTTCCCTATTTTCACTTATTTTTTGTTTTGATTTGTGAACGTATTAAACTGATATGTCATACTAAATATATATGCGACATCGGTATGATGTATACCTAAAACCAAAGCCGGTTCCTCCACAAGGTTCGTGCAGTCCCTATAAACGTAACTGTAAGAAGTAGGGGAAGAAATATATATGAATGATACGTATAGAGTATAATAATCTCTTTAATTACAAATAAATTGATGTCTTGTTTCTAATATATCTTCTATAACTGCGTATTAATTAATTGGTAGAAGTGCAAATTTAGCAACCAACTATTTTCTTATGGGCACCCAACATAATTAATTATTTTCGGATATAAAAGTAGATATAATCAATTTATAAGAGAGAAGATATAGCAACGAAGTTAATGCACGTTAACTTCCGTTACTTTTTGCGTTGTAGGTCCCATCAGTCTTATCACTCTCTATTATTTTAATATATTTTAAGAATTATGATCACCCAACACAATTATTTTTCATAAAAGCATTTACAAGACAAATATGAATATTTACATTAATGCTCCTACTTTATTTTTTTTTATAAGAGTATTTACAAGATAAATATGGGCATTTATATACAAATAAATAAATTTAAATGAATTCAGGGAGTTTAAAAATTTTGATCATTCACATATTTGTCTTTCCACTTATAAAACTTAATTTTATTTTGACCCAATGGGGGCAATAAAATTTTATTAACTCACTGTATTCTTTTAAATCCCTTTATTTATCTTGTAAATGCTCTTATGAAAAAAATAAAGCAAGGGCATTAATGTAAATGCTCATATTTATCTTACAAATGCTCTTATGAAAAATAATTGTGTCGGGTGCCCATAGGAAATAGTTCATTGCTAAATTTGCACCTTAACCCTTTTAAAAATATATTGAAATAATAAAGAGTGGGAGATTGGTGGGACCCCTAGTGCAAAAAATAATGGAAGTTAAGTCTCTTTAACAGTGTTGTCATATCTATTCCCGTATAAATCATTTATGTCTATTTCTATGCCCAAAAATAGTTAATTGTATTGGATACCTATAAAAAATAGTTAGTTACTAAATTTGCGCAAATTGTTTTCTATGTCGTGTGTGTGTGGGTCTTGTGGCAGCTTTTGATTATCATTTATCTTTGGGTTAAGGTGCAAAAATACACATGTGCTTTTTCTGAAAGTATGTCTAATACCAAGTGCTTTTTTTAGGGGCAAAAGTGACTATGGGCTTTCAAAATGGGTGCAAAAGTCACATATTCCGTTAGCTCTAGAAAGTTGACCGTGAGTTTAAACTTTGTTGACTAAAAGTGATGATATGGAGCATGATGTGGATGGATAATAAACAACTGGTGACAATGAGTTGCTGACATAGCAAGGGAAATAACATTTGAATAAGAAAAGATAGGTGAGTAATATAATTGAAAAACAAATAGGGGAAATAAAATTGGGATTAAATTAAAGAACCTAGGGTTAATTTATCAAAGGCAAATCGAGAGAAGCAAATTGAGTGAAGGGAGCCTTGATACAGAGATGGACTCCAAGAAACTATGGAGTCGTGGTGGAGTTACCTCCAAGCATTATCGGCGGCAAGAGCAGAGGCGATGTCGGCAACGGAGTTCAAACTTGTGAACAATCTTCGGTTACGGAACTTGAAAATCAAGATTCTTCTCCAGAACAGGTGAATCGAGAATCTTCTATGGTATGGCAAATCTGGTGAAAAATCTTCGGCGATGGAGTTCAACGTTTTCCCCTTCTGATGGAGGTTTAATTGATTGTGGATCTTATCCTCCTCTTTGCATTCCTCTGATTTTTCTCTCTGTAGATTTGGACTAACAAGAAAGTCCCCTCTTTAGCATAAAGTGTATTGAGGCTTTCACCAAGCATCTCCATTCAAGATGTTGCTACTTTTCTCAATTCCTTTGGTTCCGTTAGTTGGTTTAATTTTACTTTTTCACATCACAGGACAAATCCCTTTTTTGGTACTTCTAATTTATGTCTATCTTCTCGTATATTTGAACTTAATATGTATGGAAATTGATCATTTTACCCAAAGAAAATGATTGCGGGGTTAGTGTGGGTTTAATGGAGAATTTCTTGCCTCGACACTTTCCCATCCCAAGTCTAAAACCCACTTCCACGTACGCATATATGTCAAAGGAGTCATAAATTGCAATCATGTTCTAGCTGGCACCGTAATGACAAAACTAACGGACGTCATCGCTTCCTAACGGAATATGTGACTTTTGCACCTATTTTGAAAGTTCATAGTTACTTTTGCGCCTAAAAAAAGCATTTGATGGTGAATGCACTTTCAGGAAAAATACATGTGTATTTTTGTACCTTAACCCTTTATCTTTTGAAGAATAAAGAAGTAATGTTGTACTCGAAAGTTTATTTAAATAAAAAAGGAAGCCGCCGGCTTTTTGACTGTGTAATTAATTAATTATTAGAGTTACTTCTTGATCTACTTGTATTTCTTATTACATTTTTATTTTGTTGTATTTTCATATTACTTGGTAAATTCGAATGGAGAAATAAAAACAAAAAAGGGAAAACAGAAAACGCAAAAAAGTGAGGAAAATGGTCCTAAACTTGGAACCGGCCGGCACATACAGATGATGAATCAAAACAAATGCGAAAACCATGACTCAAATCTTATCTGTGAAACAAAACTTGCCATCAACACATCAAAAGATTATGGATTCCGATTCTAAAACTGATGTCGAAGAGAAATTCTCACGGATGAGAAATCCATGGCCTAAAAATCTCTAAGACGAAAGCGCAAATTTTTTCATGGATTTCTTCTAAGAGAAAACTTTATCCATATCTTGACTTTTTTTAAAATTAAAATGTATAACTAACAGAAAACCAATAAAATATTGTGTATCTTACATTAGTATTGCTGGAGATATCTCAATCAAAAATCGGGAAATTTAGAACGGACTTGCGAGAGAAATTGGAATTTGGCAGTCAAAAAAACTGATTGAAGTGATTTATTAAAGGAAACAAGATGCCAAAAAAAAAAAAAGAACCCGTTTCCTAGAAATCGCCTCTCAATTGTTTTCATTTTTAAGTCAACCATCAAGTCTTTCTGTGACCTAATCAATTTGGAATTTTAATTTAATATTCCTTAATTATTAATTGTACAAGTAATGCCATTGTCTGTCATGTTATATATTTTAAATTCATGTTATTTTTTTCTTTGGCATTATATATAGACATTTCTAAAAATAATATCACTATGTTTAACTTGGATGTCATTTCTAGGTCCTAATTGGCAGCCAATTTGGAAATACATATACGATAACTTTGCATTACTATTTCTAAAAAAATCCATAAATTTATTTAAATAATTTTTTTAACTGAATATTATATAACAAGACATTCAATGACATTATTTGCACAATATACTTTCAAGCTTCTTTTCAACATTATATTCTGTGGGAAAAATAAAGTAAAAAAAAACGTTTATACAATAAAAATATTCCGTAAAAGAACAAAAAACCTCTAATATTGGAAAAAGTAACACTTAGTCCTTTAACTTCATATAAGGTTTCATTTTGGTCCTTTTACTTTATAAGGTATCTTTTTAGTCATTTAACCCTCACGCCATTAACAAAAAATGTTGATACTGAAATTTTAAATGTTGAAATGACATTTTCAAATGCTGAAATGTTAAGTTAATTTTTAAAATAACAATGATTGTTACCTCAAATCATCATTTGAGACTCAAGATGTTAGGGCTAAATGACCAAAAACGTATTTTTTTTTAAAATTAAGGGATCAAATTAAAGCTTTCTATAAAATTAAAAGACCAAATGTGTACTTTTGCCTTTAATATTACATTGAATATTGAATCTCATTATTATATGAGCGTCGTTTCCCCGATTTGGGGCTTTTTCCCTCTTCTAGGGTTTCTCTCTTGCGAAGTCAAGAAGCGGTGCTCAGATTCTTGAGCGATGACTGATTCCCCCCTGTTGGTGGAGCTCACCATCGATTGGTTTGGTGGTGTCCCTATGCCATGGTCTTATAATGCTCTAGGAGCGAGGATGGTCTTCGACATCAGTGTGCAGGGGGATTGCGAGACTCGACGTGTGAAGGTTTGGAACGCTCGAAACTGGGTGGTGGCCTCCGATACTGATCTCAAATGGGTGCCTCCTAGGTCCTTGGCAATGATTGATGGGGTGCTACGGGGAGCTTTAAGTCTCATCATCACTGTGAAGGTTTTGGCAGCAGATCTGATCGGAACATTTTGGAGTCTTGCTGCGTACCTGGGTACATCGAAGGTAGAGACTCGGCGGTGCTCCGATGTGATATTGCGGAGAACCATTGACCCTGAGGTTTGTAATCTCTTCAAGTCTCAATACACTCAACACCTCTCTACTGATGCTATTTTCAACTCTTGTTATGCGGATGGCACTATTGAATTTCTTGAAGTTGAAGCCATTATGTTTAGAGATGTTGTTTTCTTAGAAGGGTTGAATCCCAAAGTTTGGTTTATTAGGCATTATTGGGGGGATTTTATTAACTCTACTCGAATCAGTGTATACCATAAGATCATTTTCTCTAATCCAATTGTCACTACCCTATTTGATCTGGTGAGCGAGGTCTTGAGGTGGGCAAGAGGTAGAGTGAATTGTTATGTTTGGCTTGAGGTAATTTTCTGTGGGAGGGATGTTAGCTTGCTTGGTGCTCGACGTTGTCAAGCATGGTTAAGTGCTATTCAGATTGGAATTATCAACTTGTTCTTGTTCAGGAGGCTTGTGTATGATATTCATCATTGGCTCACAATACGCCTGTTCAATGTTTATGTCAACATTGTTCATTTTCGGGCGGGATATGGGCTAGTTCAGTGTATATGGCATTACTGTTCATTTTTGGACTGGGGTTGTGATTCTCTTGATAATTATTATTCTGACCATGTTTTCTTTGTTACGTTGATGGATGTTGGTATCCTTGAGGATATTCGGGACTCAAGGAATTTGATCAGGAACCATCTTTATATATGTGTTCCCATGGAAGCTGATTTGGTGGTTGGGCTGATTGCCAAAGCTTCATTTGACAGGTCTTGCCCTCTGGTTTGGATATCTCGACCTGGGTTGCAGTTACTGACCTTATTGGCGCTTTATTCCTTTTATCTAGATTTATGTTCTTGCAAGAAGCTTACGTTTGTGTTTATTAGTTTGTTTGCTACTTGTTTGGTTTGTTCAAGTCGTTTAGGTGTTTCTATAGACATTGTATTTTATCTAAATGCAATATATTTAGTTTCTTTGTGGGCAAAAAAAAATATATTACATTGAATATTGATGACTTCTCATCAAGACTATGTACACAATACATAGCAATGGACACCTTAGCTCCGCGGGAAAGCCATGGTACAACTAATTAATAAGTAATTACTATTAAAATACAATTCAAAATTGATTATGTCACAGAAAGACTTGATCGTTGACTTGAAGTGAAAACAATTTAGCGGCGATTTCTAGGAAATGGGTATTTTTGCATCCTTTTTCCTTTAATTAGTTATATATGATGAAGAGATATATCTTTCGCTGTGAAATCATTCAGAATAATTTCAAAGAGCTTTCAGAATAAATACATTTAAAGTAATGAAATATGCAAAGTTTCGTTTCTTTTGTTTCCAACGTTAAACATAATATCGACCAATGCTTAAATTATAGATTATTGTTTTTGTTAGGGTTAAGGTGGCAAAATAATCTTGAACTTTTATCAAAAGTTCAACAATAACTATAAACTATTTTTTGAAGCAAAAGTAACCATAAACTTTCAAAATTGGGGTAAAACTGTTAAGCCCAACTAACTTTCATCAATTGGAATGGGGAAAATTAATCTTTTGGTCCTTAAAGTTTTGACTCACTTATAATTCAATCCCTGAACTTTTGATTTGCTTGTAACTCAATTCCTAGTGTTTCTGAGTCATCCTATATGGCAGAAAAATGTTAAAAATTGCTTGTGTGGATTTTACATAAATTTAAAAAAAAAAAAACTGCGTCCTTGTTTCCATCAACTTGCATCCCCCTCCACCTCTGTTTTTCAAAAATCTCACTAGGCATATGCGGCGTCCATGGCATATCCTTCTGAAATTGTTTTCGATCAATTAATTGTTGGCGTTGTTAAAGTTTTATCCTTATACATGATATTATCTTACGTTTTAATAAAAATAATCTTAAGTTGTTTTCCGGTGCACAATAACTGTTTTATGTATGTCTATTGGGTTCCTATTGAAAAATTATAACGTTTGCCCACTGTTGAAATATTTTTTGCTCTTTTTGATAGATGTAACTTTTATTTTATATAAATTTGTATTTTTTTTTTATAGCAACGTGATTTTTATAATAACAAAACTATTAAAAATAATAAATAACAATAATTACTAACTACTTATTTCTGTTTATTTTAACTAAATATAAATTTAAAGTGCTCTAGAATATTCTTAATTAGGAAGGGACTGTAAATTGGAGTATTTAAAAAAAAAATTCCGCATATGATGACTCAGTAATATTAGGGATTGAATTGCAAGCGAGTCAAAAGTTTAGAGACTAAGTTATAAGTAAGTCAAAACTTTAAGGGCTAAAAGATTAATTTTTCCCACTATAATAGATGGAAGTTAGCTGGATTTAACGGTTTTATCCTAATTTTGAAAGTTTATGGTTATTTTTGCTCCAAAAAATAGTTTATGATTATTGTTACACTTTTAATAAGAGTTAAAGATTATTTTAGCACATTAATCATTTTTGTTATTATAGAAGTATATACAAATTCACACACATAACGTTTGAGCAGAAACTAGTATTACGAATAAGTATGACCCAAGGGGTGATGCGAGAAGCTAAGGCTGGCCAAATTAAAATTTTCCAACATTATATAATTTGATTGTAAGTGAAACTAATTAAATTTATGAAAGGTGGATGCGACTGTTGGCAAAAACAGAAAAAAAGAAAGTAGAGAAGTAACTCTATTAATTAATCTAGCACCTTTATTTGAAGAACCTCATCAGCACATAAGACACCGAAGCACACAGAAGCAGAAAGTGTTACGCATGACTTCACTTATAAATTTATTTAACTATTACATATAATTTGTTTTAGGTATAGATATCCTCCTATATGAGGCAAATTATATTTGAGACACAGTTGGGTTTTAATTGTGGGCACTTCTCCAACGAGATTCAAACCTTAGTTTGTGGCATTGGTAGGGACTAGCCCCATTTCATTAGACCCAATCCTTATTAAATTATTATTATACTTTATGCATATCATTCATGTGTATCTTTTCCTACTTCTGACAGCCACCACATTCTTAGGGACCCCAAGGACCGAGCTTTTAGAACTGGGTGTGGAAGGAACTAAGAATAACGAGAACCAAGAGGACATTATCTTTCAATTATGGTTTTAACTTTCAATTATGGTTTTCTTAGTTGTTTTGATTCTGTATCTTTCAATGAGTGGGTTCCAAGTTTAGGACCATTTTCCTCACTTGCGTTTTCTTTTTTCCGTTCTTGTTTTCATTTCTTCATTGGAATTTCTCTAATAATATGAAAATACAACAAAATAAAATGTAACAAAAATATTACAAGTAGATAGAAAGCCAGAAGGCTACTTCTTTATTTTAACTTTCGAGTCCAACACCAGCACATAAATTAAGAATTATATATATATATATATATATATATAGCAGACTCAATTTGTATACAATTCATGAGCAACCTTTACCTCGACTTCCCATGAAATCTAGGCAAGAGACATTATATTATTCTTCAAAAGATAAATGACAGATAAATCAAAAGCTGCAACAGGACACGCACACTCTCACACACACATGATGACACCGAACCAGAAACATTGTTACTCATTACTTAATACGAAGCTAAGGAAGATATTAGAAACAAGACAGAAACTTTTTTTTAATGATCTCCCTTTCCCCCAAACAACTATATTGTTATTATCATTCGTATGTTTCTTTTGCTACTTCTTAGTGACAGCCACGTACATAGGGACTGCATGGAGCTTTTGGAACTGGGTTTGGAAGGCACTTAGAATAAGGAGAACCAGGAGGACAGTCTACTGCAGGCTTACTCTTATCGGTCGATGGCGAGGTTATCGATGTCCTTTCTGCGTCATCATCATATAATATTTACATATCAGTTTACTATATTCACAAATCACAGCAAAGAATTACTAATTAATATAATAATTTCATAATTAAGGCAATTAAGAAGCTAGTCAGAGTACCGAATGAGATTAGGGTAAAAAAAACAGCAGAAAAATAAAAGAAGTTGAAGTTGTTACCAAGTAATAGGCGTGCATGAGTGGAAGAGGGAAAGGAGAGAAATATTGTGAAAACCCAAATGAGAAAAGCAATTGGATAAATAGCCTTCTTCATGTTTACACCAATGAGTAATGGCTCTTTTAATTTGTATATGGTCAAGCTTCACTTACTCTTCGTCTCTATTTATAGTCTCCAGGAGAGAGAAGCACACACAGTAGATGAAATAAAGGGCTTTAATTAATATAATTTATTTTCTCCCATTTTTGACCAATCATATAAATAATTGCTTTATATATATATATATATATTAAAAGAACAAAAAAATCGAAATTGACTTAGTCGTACCTTATCTTCAACCTAGCTTGGTCCCTCTCATGCACCTTACATAAATTTGAGAGTAAAATACTCTGATTTCCCATATGCTTTGCCTTAATTACACAGACATTCCCTCTATTTTGAAAATATATACTTAAGTTCAAACTGTTAACTCTGTTATGAATTTTTTTAATTAAAATTTATATTAAAATAAAATTTATTTACTGATTTACTCTTCATCGTCACTAATTCCCTAATTTTAGCTAAAATTGTTTAAGTAATTTAAAGGTTTTTTTCTTTTTCTTAATTTTTTAATATTGAGATAAAGACTTAATTAATTTAATTAATGCAATCATGTAAAACTTAATTAAAAATATGATTAATTCTTTTAATAGATGCATACTTAAATAAACGTGTTTATAAACGTTTGTGAAAAAATGCATTTAAAAATTTAAAATTTAAAATTTATATAAGTTATGTAATGTCTTAAAACTACATGGTTATTAACATATGGTGAACCAATCATGGTGTCGTGGAAAAAAATGAAAGAAATATGTTCTTAGACATTTAAAAGAATACTAAATAAATAAGTTTCAATAAATATGATAAAAATTTAAAATTTTTATAATATAGTAAAAATTAATAAGTTTTATAATATATTGGAAATTGTGAACGTATGTATTACAATTATTTTTGTTTTTATAAAAAATTATTTTTAGGCATACATAAATGTTTATTCATTTGTTGAAAGAGGGCCATTTTGGTTAAAATAAACGTTTAATAATCAAACTTAACAGTCAACTAATGGTTGGGTGGATAAACATAGAATCTCAAATATGTAATAAGAAAGGTTTTTGTAACATTATGCATTTTAATTTTAAGGGCAATCTATATACATTTTCAAAATAAAGAGGAGGCTTGCATAATTTATGTAAAACAGAGGGATAGTCGATGTATTTTACTTTAAATTTAGTCCATTTTTAATTACAATCAAATGTTGGCCAAAATTTAATTCATCCCCTGCTAGTATGATCCCTTTCGTTACCCTAATTCCTAAAACTAGTGGCTGCTTAATCTTCCTTTTCATCATATAATTAACTTGCGAAAACATTTCACAAGAGCCTTGTTGAATAAAATGGCATTAATCGGATCTCAAATATGTGCAGGTATAGTATTGTGTGTGTGTTTGTTTGTTTGTTTTTTTTTTTTTGGTCAAAGGTATTGTGTGTTTAAATTACATTTGTGAAGGAGATTATATTGTTGTTCTTTACTCTCTACACGAAATAACAAATTATATATAAAGGCTAGCTTTCCTAGACATAGCCTCTAAATTGTTTTAATCTTCAAGTCAACCATCAAGTCTTTCTGTGACCTAATCAATTTGGAGTTTTATTTTAATATTCATTGATTATTAATTGTACAAGTAATAATATTGTCTGTCGTGTTATGTATTTTAAATTCATGTTATTTGTTTCCTTGGCACTATATGTACATTTCTTAAAATAATATCACCATCTTTAACTTAATACGTTGTCATTTCTAGGTCCTAACTGGCGGCGAGACACAAACATACACACACTATAACTTTGTAAAATTAGATAATTTGTTTAACTTATATATATAATCCACAACTTCTTAAATCCATTTCTTGAGAATAGCCTCAAAATTAGTTACATTCATTCTCAATTCAATGAGCTAATCTTCTCCGGACCCAAAACAGGAGAAGTGTTTGTGACCTAGTCAAATCTCCTCGTGTTATTGAAAAAAAATTAAAGAGTAAATTATATTGATATCTCTTAGCCTTTTAGGTTTATATAATTATATTGATATATTTTAGCCTTATATGTTCAATCGTATTTTATACTTGTTGCGCTTTCTATGGAACTTATTTTCACTAAAATTTTCGTCAGTGAAACTATCTTTATATGCAATGTGTATTCGTTTTAAAAATAAATTAATATATTTACATGTCATATTTATCATCATATAGTAAATAAATCATAGTTTATCACATTTAAAATTTAAATTGAAAATAAATAAAATTTTATAACATATGTTTTTTGACAATAATTTTTCAATAACCATTTGTACATTATTTACAATGTTATTACTATTTTATTATTAATATCATTTCCTACTTTTAATTATTTTAAAAAAAATATAGCGTGTGTGCGTGTCATCACATTCATAATTTTTCTTATCAAATTAATATTTTTTATATCAAAAAGTTTTGATAAGTTGTGTTGTGAACTTAAAAAAGAGTGCCTAATTACTCACTCACATAGTCCTTATATCAACAATAATTTTTGTTGGGAGGTGGTAAGGGGTTTCACCTCATAAGGAGAAGAACACAAGTTTAAATCCTAAGAAACACACTTGCTAGGAAAGATAAGAGCCTTTTACCGTTTAAGCCTAGAGGAGAACCCTTGATAAATTAAAAAATATAGTTTTTTGGACTAAATTAACAATATTTTAACCTACGAGTTTTTGAATTATAAGCTAAATTCATTCAAATTAAGAATATTGCCACCTAATATAGAAAATTAAGAGAATCAAATATTAAATAATTATACTATGATGATCCTTATCACAAGTTTCGTGTAGGAAAACTTTTTGGTTTTAAATAAATAGTTTTTTTAATGATATTATCATTTGGTTAAAGGTTCGTAGCTACTTCTCCTAATAAAAGTATCTTCTCTAGGATTCAAACTCTAGAACCCAGAGGGATCTAGCAAGGACCCACGCTGCCAAACCAACACTATGTTGGTTGGTTTTAAATAAAAGTTACTTAAGGTATTTAATGATCTTTATCAATTTTATCTTTATTTAATTTTCACTGAAAAAAAGAAAGAGGAGAGATGTGAGAATGATTTAAAAATAGTCTATTAACATCTCATGTTCCTCATCATATTTAAAATAAATTATGATATTGCATTTAAAAATTAAATAAGAATAAACGAAATTTTTAATAACATGTTCTTTTGTACAATAATAGTTATATGCTTGGCTTGAAACCAAAGCCGATTTAGCAAGCAAATGGACCAGTGGACCAGTTAATCAATTCCCAGAACGACTGGGTTAAGAGTTTTGAACGGGTTCGCTTGATTGGATTTATTTTTTCTTCCTAATCCTAAAACAACATCATCATTTTGAGTTAAAAAAAGAAGGAAATTATATTTGTTCTTTAATAACTCTGTCTTATTAGATTATATGTTGTTTATACATGAATATTTTATTTACTTGTGGATTAATTTCCTTAATATTTAATGATAACTATTCTACCCCGGTTTAAATTACTAACCCTTGAACCAGTACCTTAGCTAGTTGATTATTAACCAATCTGGTTAGTACCTTGGTTATGTGAGACTAGCTCCAATGATGATGGATTAAGGATAAAGTATGAGAGCGGAGCAAGTACAGAAAAAACTTAATATTTATTACATAGTTATTGATTCTTATATAATTCATTTTTAATTTTGATAGAAAAATAAAAACAAATAGTCTCAACACACATTCATATTTCTTTTTTCCCCCATCAACGTGAAGTTTTTTCCGTGCCAACGAATAAGAGGGGCCCAGCCAAGAAATCAATAAAATATGAAAGTACATGATGTAAATAATAGGAAATAAAATATTTAATTATATAGTTGACGATTTCAACTTTGATTCTCTATCTCTACACTCTAGAGGCTAAAAATATAGACGCACTGACTTAGTCGTTAGTGTAGTGCCCTTTCGTCTTCTTCTCTATATCTCACAAATATCATGCATATTAGTCCAAAAAGAAAAAAGAAAATCCACGCATGCTTTAAGTTGTTTAGTCAAAGAAGGCTGCGCTAAAGTCTAGAAGCAGTACTGGGTTATCTCATATTTTCCCTAAAAGAGGGGGTTATTCAATTTGGCCCCACCTAATTTAAGAGATGATAGTTGTGGTCTTCTAATAACGATCCCTATTATTATGGGAAAATGACGCATAGGTCCCAAGAACCAAACAAAAAAGTCCTTTTGAAAAATCAAATATCTAGGGACTTTTCTATGATTATTTCCCAAAGTCAAATGCAAAGTTGCCTTTAGTTCATCAATTATTTTACAGTTGACAACTTCATCAGTCATTTTTACAACATGTTTTTATACAATGAGTTAATTTCAAGTTTGTCAAATCTCTACGTTTACAGTTATCATTGCATGTTATAATAACTGCTTGAGTGATTTTTTACACATTCTTTTTGTTGTCTAAATGAAATGACCTTTTTCAAAACTCCAAATATAACAATTGCTTATTCCTTGTTTAACAACTGGTTATGCTTGTGTTTACAATATGTTTAGTATTTTTTACAATATATTTTTCAGATCACAATGAAACTACTTTTTTAACAACTATTCACCATTGAAAATTTCTCAGTTTACAACTGGTTAAGCGTGTTTTACAACATGTTCAGTCATATTTACAACTTCTTTCTCTTGTGTGAATGAAACTACCTTTTACACATCTCCAAGTTCAACACTACAAGTTGCTCAGTTTACAACTTCTAACGTGTGTTTTTACAATATGTTGAGTCATATTTACAACTTATTTCTCGTGTGTGAATGAAATTACCTTTGTTCACATCTCCAAGTTTAACGCTACAAGTTGCTCAGTTTACAACTTCTAACGCATGTTTCTTCAACATCTTGAGTCATTTTTACAACTTGTTTCTCGTATGTGAATAAAATTATCTTTGTTCACATCTCCAAGTTTAACACTGCAAGTTGCTCAATTTACAACTTCTAACTCGTGTTTTTACAACTGTTTTTTCATGCCTAACTAAAATGACAAGTTTCAAAACTCCAACTTTCACAACTACAAATTACTTTTTTAACAATTGGTGATGCTTGCTTTTACAAGGTCATGAGTCATTTTACAACTGTTTCATGCTAGACTGAAATGACAAGTTGCACAACTCCAACTTTAACAACTGCATGAGTTATTCCCGTAGGGTCTATAACAACAGCTGAATTAGTTTTTAACAACTTCTTCTGCCTTGTTTTATAAGTGTATGAGTCATATTTATAACATTATGAGTCATATTGCATTTTATCTTCTTCACCATTTAAAAACTTCCCCCCACATGAAAGAAACATAATAGATTCTTCCCCGAACTAGTTCCTATCTTTCATGACAATCTGCAATATGAACTTTGTATTAACAATTGCCACAACAATATTAATAACTGTAAATGCACATATTAACAACACTTTTTTTAATATAATATCAGCAATTTGTAATCAAAGAAATCACAATCACATTCAATATCATTCCCCCCTTAAAACAAAGCCAACCCTATGTTACCTTGCCCAAAAACATAGTACAGGTTATGTATTAACAACTACAATAGCCATATTAATAACTACAATTGCACGAATTAACAACACTTTTTTTTTCATATTAGCGTTTGCACAACAAACAACCACCATCACATTTAACCATTCCCACTTAAATTAAAACGCAACACTCCCTCTGTAACCTTCCCCAAAAACATAGCACTATAACATTAAGACACCCCAACCAAAGTAAAACCCCAACTTTAATGGTCAAGATCATATTTTTAACAAAATATTAGCATTACTTATCTACCTCCTACCAGTTAGTCTACTATTGAGCCCAAACTCCAACCTTTAACTAACCTCTCAATCTCAATCCAGCCAAAGTACACACAGAAAAAAAAATCAGTTCGTTGTTCTACCTCTGCCAGATCACAATAGAGGTCTGGGCAGCGAAGGAGCAACAAAGGCTTGGGCAGCGGAAGAGCGATGGACGAACGCACCAATGCTAGGACTCAGAGGATCGACAGATGATGCAAGGAAGACACAGAAGCAAAGTAGAATGAAGGGGAGAGAGAGAAATAATAGAGTGTTTTAAATTCTTGGGGGCATCTTTATCATTTGACATTGGAAAATAATCACAGAAAAGTCCCTAGGGACTTTCTTGATATTTGACTTTTCAAAGAGACTTGTTTATTGTTTTGTTTGGTCCTTGGGACCTATGTGTCATTTTCCTTATTATTTATGGCAAGGGATCAAGAATTCTTTTTATTTTTGAAAAAATTAATCTTTTGGTTCTTATGGTTTTAACTAAGTTGTAACTCAGTGCCTATACTTTAACTTGATGCAACTTAGCCCCTATAATTTTGATTCCATTGTAACTCAGTCTTTGAACTTTCACTCAATGTAACTAAGTCCGTATAGTTTAAATCATTTTATATGATAGTCCCCCTCCTTTATTCTAGAACATAAGGACTAAATTATAAAATAGTGAAAACTATAGGAATTGAGTTGCAGTGAGTTAAAGTTCAGGGACTGAGTTACAACCGAGTTAAAACTATAGGGACTGAATTACAACTCAGTCAAAACTACAAAGATCAAAAGATTAATTTCTCTTTATTTTTAAATAATTTCAATACTCTTATACACACATTGAGGGATTGTGAGCAGGCTAAGAGAGTGTGGCTTTCTCTAACCAACAATATATACTATACTATGTTTTTTTTTGGTAATCTGCAGGAATGGCTTACATGGAACTTACACTACAGCCCAGGAAATAGGAGGGTGAACAGATGGCCATGGCAAAGAGTGTTCAATACAGTGTGTTGGCTCATATGGAAAAACATATGCAATCAAGCGTTTGAAGGAAGAAAAGAGAATGCAAAAGGGATAATCCACAAATTCTTGTATCATCTATCGGAAGGCGTGGTGAATGGAAGACTTCGGCATCAAATATTCCAAGTTCCAGAATGGGGGACGAGTCACTGGCAACCCCCAGACCCAGGTTTTGTACGTGTAGATGTAGATAGATCTAGAGTTAGTGGCGGACATGCAGCTTGTGGAGGGGTAATCAGAGACCACCAGGGTAATTGGATATGTGGATACAGAAGTTAGGATATGTAAGAATAATTGGGCGTACCTGGAGTGCGACCATTTATCTCTTATACCCACGCTAATCGTATCACAGTAGCGGAAGCGATTATGACACACAGCAAATACACCACGATAGGAAGAAGAAAAGAGAAATATAGCAGAAGGAATAGGGATTCAAAGTGGCAGAGTTTCTGTATGTTAATTCAAGTATCTTGTAACTGAATCCCTTTACGCCTATTTATATGGTTCTATACACCCATTTCTCTTCTACTAACATGTCCTTCCATCAGAGAGACAAGATATCCTTTCGATTGAGAGATATATTGTTTCAGTGAAATAATGCCACTTGAAAAGTCATATTGCATAGGACAAAAAACATGACTCATAACATTTTGAAAAATATTACATATATCCCCCAAGCATTTATGTTATTTATACTTTGACCCCAATCCTATTGGGCTTGGGCCCAATCCACCAAGGGTGGACTAGGCTATTTTCCAACATCTCCCACTCACACTTGGTGGATTAGATATGTCTCTTTTTCTTCCTTCTTTCATACTAGGTGCTTTGCCGTGACCGCGTAGGCATGACATCTGCATATAGGTGTATGTACTAGAAATCTCTTTTACAGAGACCAGCACAAGACAACCTTCATTGTTTAGCTTGATTTTAATATTATGCCTTAAATATCCTAGATTCACTTATATACACTTTCACATAGCTAATATAATCCCTTTTGAGTCAGTATAAAACTTAGATTGCCTTTCTAGTATGCATAGTATCCACATTTATGAAATTAACAAAAATAATACCATAAAGGACATGTCTCAGACACTAGCATATTTGTGTATATTTCAAGTAATCTTCTGAAGAGCCATATCGTGGGGCTATCAAATAAAACTAAGCTAAATGCAATATAGGGCAACTAACCTAGGTCGATCTCTATGTGGAGCCTATATTTAGTTCCTAAGTAATCTAGTGTAAATAACAAATTAACCTAAGAGTATGGGATGTGAGTTTCATCTATCTAATTATACTAAAGAGCTACTTGTTTATGAATTTTTCTTAATGTATAAAATGAGTGTGTGGGTGTAAATGCAAGAGATGAATGTCCTAGGTGAATGAATCTACTAACCATCCTTGTCCAATTTAATTCTAAGTTCCTCTCTTAACTAAGCACAAGGACTAGCAAGAACCCTTGCTAATCAATACTCCTAATTTCTCTTTTATATCCAGACTTATACTCAATTATCAATTAGGAGTATCTTAAGCACTTAGCTCATGCTAGATTCATAAGAGATTCTCTCTTCCACCAATTAATTCCTAGAACCCTAGCAAACAATTGATTTCAAGAGAATAGAGGAAAGCAATTGAATAACAAAAGAGTGCTATAGTCCAATTACAATCCATGAGTACAAATCTAGCACAAGTTTCATCATCCAGATTACATCAACCGATTAAATCCTCAGCAATATACACAAATCATAAACTCTAGCAACCTAGAATCATAATCTGCATATACATAAGAGTGGAAGATGAAAATAAGATACAAAGAACTCCCCTAGTTGCTCAAGGACTCAGGTTAGCTTCACCATCACCATCGGACAAAGATTCTAGCTGCTCATGATTCGGAAATCAGCTCCTCTGGACCTCTGGAACATCATTTTCGCTACAGATTCGAAAAACAGACAAAACAGGGAACAATATCGATGGAAAGCAGAGGAGAAGGAGAGGCGATAGTCTATGGGAGTGGAGAGAAAAGTGAAAATTCCAGCAAGATGGGAGTCAACCAGCCATCAAATCCCGTAGTGCCAAAAAAACGTGATCTCAAAATGTTGAACCTTCCTGAACGTCTCTCTTGCGCGATCTGATTTGGGTGAGCATATAGCATAATGCTGTGTTTGGAGGCAATAAAAAATGTAAGGGATGTTGAGGCAAAGAAACTCAAGCCACCAAACAATGTCTAACTCTTTTCTCATGTCTATTAAAATTAGAAAATTAGGAAATAAAATCTGCACATGTGCTCTCCTATAATTCCATCTTTGCCCTCCATTAAACTCCAATGTACCATGTCATCACCTACAAAAATGAGATACAAAAAGGTAATATCATATGTTCACAACTAAGGAATAATGGGAATAACAAATATTACTTAAAATATGTCAATTTAGCCAATTTAATTCCCAAATTACCTTTGCACTCAAATCTCACATTAATACCTAATTATGCCCAAAATGGTTAATCAAATCCCACAAAAGTCTAAGGTTAATTACCAAAAGATATACAAATATTTAGCTCTATCATCTTCCTTTCGCCCAGATATCACTTCAATATACATCAGCCGCTTTCCTAACATAATACCATAGATCGCATCTATCATGATCGTAGGATATATGCTAAAGTAGCAAGCGCTGAAGCACACCTCTATGATATTGTCAAAGTCAAAGGATATCAATGGAAGAATTAGAAACTTCCTGGGACTCACACAACAATTAAGCAGGGATCTTCTTACTTGCTTCCCTTTTGCGATTCTTTAGCACATGTGGTATGAATCACATGCTACAGTGTTACTCTTACACCATAAGAGCTCACGTCATTTTGCATTTTGTTGTTAACACTGTACAGACTTAAGTTTAGACACTCCCAGCATCTAAACCCAAATTCTTTCTTTCTACTCAAACGTCAATATTGAAGAATTTGTTATCTGGCTACAGGCATCATGGAAGTGGATATCAATGATTCGATCCATACTTATGTTCATGTTTATGGATCTCATCTTGACACGCTACATTGTTGTCAAGGTGACATAGTTTGTGTTTCTTCTCTACCATATCAGCATTTTAGCCACTTTACCAGTGAACACAATTGTCTCATCTTTGCACACCGCTCCTGAGTGTCAAAGGCGGTTGCTCGTATGAGAGAGACAACCTCACAAGCCTGTGCGACATACTAGACATTGTATACTTTCACACATACATTTATACTAATAATGATAAGTACTTCAATTAATCATAAATGTAATAAAGTCTGAAATTTTACATTTTACTTACACCAAGTGCCCTCACATGTTTTTCTAATGTTTCCTTGGCAATTGGTTTGGTCAGTGTTAACTTCAGGAAATTCTTACTAGAATTTCATATTTCATCCTGTTTTAATTCACTTTAGGTGCATAAGTGGGCATTTGAAGGGTTAAAGTAATGAATTGTGTTCTTCTCATACTATACACAGCAGAATGAAATTGTGGAGGACATTACTCACTAACTGCTATGAATGTTTAACCATGTGTGCAAGTTCTTTATGTAAACTAGTACAGATTCAATCACAGCTAGCCCAGAGGAAGCTACATGCAGTGAGAAGGGGGTAAAGGAAGTTGAAGCTAACAACCATTTGAAGGAAAGGCAAGCTGGGAGGAGAACAGAGCAAAACATAAGAGAAGATAACTCTGGCAAAGTCTTGGGCCGTAGCCCACCATCTCATGGGCCGCGGCCCAGGAAATCCACAGCAGCACAGAAAGGCTTGGGCCGTGGCCAACCATCTCATGGGCCGCGGCCCAACCCCGCAAATGAAGCTGCGCGTTCTGACATCTGAGAAGATATAAAAGGCAAACCCAGGGTTTTGAGGGCGGAGTTCCCAATTGGGAAAGATCGACAGAGGCGGCTAGGGAGGTGCTGAGAGCTGGGATCTGCTAAAATCAAGGAGAATCAAGTGGGCTTGAAGATATGAAGAGATTTCACTCCAGTTTTCTTAATCCTTCTGTATTCATTCCCTTTTTCCACTGTGATTCTGTTATGGCTGCTTTTAATCCTGTTATTTGTAATCCGTTTTTGAACATGAGTAGCTAGGTTTTTCATTCTAGGATTGTTCGACACTTTTTTATGGATTAAACTCGAATCCTTCTTCCTCTTCGTTAGCTAATGGTATATATGTGTTAATTCTTCTCTGTTTTTACTGATATTCATGAATTGCTAGCACTATGAATACATGTTCAACTAGATTAAGCTTGAGAGAGTTAATCTAATTGAAGAACGTGGGTAGAGTTATGCTAGACTTGAAGTTTAAAGAGTTAAATGGATGGTTTGTTATTAACATAGAGATATAGTTATTAACCTAGCATTGTCAAAGTAAGGAGGTTGTTTAATGATTATTTTCCCTTAAATGCAGCAAGAGATTATGTATCTAATTGGAGAATATAAGTTTGGTTATGACTTGAGAGAGCTTAACCAATGGCTATTGAACCTTAGACTGACATATATATATATCCCATAAACAGTAATATCGAAGAGGAAGTAGATTGAGTTTATGATATACAAAGGAAGCGAACAATCCTAGGTTCACTATACTCGATTGAATTCACAAGAAGCATATTCTGTTCAGCATTTTTCTTAGTTGTTATCAGCATATTTTTTAAATCTGTTTTTCTCACACTCAACATTTTGTTTGATTCAACTTCATCAAACGCATCAAGCCCATTGTTTGACTAAGTTGTTATTCAAATCCTCGAGGGAATGATCTCACTTATCACTATATTACTTGACGTGATCCGTGCACTTACGGTAGCGAACAAGTTTTTGGCGCCGTTGCCAGGGATTGGTTTAACAAATATTTTAGTTGACCTTAGGCTTATGTTAGTAGATTTCGCTTGATTCCTTAGTTAGAGTTATAATTTTCTGTCATTGTTTTCTGCATTCAATTTCACTTGTTTTAGCTTGATACTTGCTGGTTTGTCCTTTTCACAGGTATCAGTCCAGTTCATGCAACATTTGCAAGGAAACGAATTGATCGTGGTACTTGACGGATTACCACGCATTGAAGAAGAACTAGAATCAGCAGCAGAATCTGAGTCTGAAACTGAAACAGAAGCAGAATTTGAGTCTGAAACTGAAACTGAAGCTGAAACAATGGCGGATGAATATGATAGAGCCACTGTCAATGATTTCGTCAGCAGGAACATGAGAGGAACTCAATCATGCATTCGAATGCCGGAGATGCAAGCACACACTTTTGAGATCAAACCGGTGATGATAACGATGTTGCAAATGCATGGGTTGTACCATGGCCTTTATAATGAAGACGCCAACAAGCATTTGATGTATTTCTTGGAGGTGTGTGATTCCTTTAAGCAGAATGGTGTTCCTCAAGATGTATTGCAGTTGCGGCTATTCCCTCTCTCTCTACAAGGGAAAGCTAGAGATTGGTTCAACAATCTCCCGGAAGGATCCATAACCTCTTGGGCTGATCTTGAAGCTAAATTTAGAGCTCGATTTTTCTCCGATGATAAATCAGTGGAAGCAAGGGATGAGTTTCTAAGTTTTAGGCAACAGCCGGATGAGCATTTGTATGCCGCATGGGAAAGGTACAAGATGCTAATGAAACAATGGCCCAATCATGGGGTGGACAAGTGGGTAGTGATCCAAATTTTCTGCACACGACTGAATCCTCAATCCAAAGTAATGGTGGACTCTATGACTAATGGAGGTTACCGAAATGTGCCTGTCAATGAAGTTTTCAGACTTTTGGATCAATTATCTGTAAATAACACCCAGGGAAATGATAGGAGAACTCCAACTACCCCAGCCCTGCTCAACACAAAAGAAGACTCTTCATCACAAATTGCCACAATTTTGTCCGCTTTGAACAAACGCTTTGATGTCTTAGAGTCTCAAATAAATAAGGGCAATGCTCATGGTGTGCATTCTGTTCAATCCACTCCGATTGTATGTGAGCAATGCAATGATGTCCACATGCAGGACAATTGCCCTCTCTACATGGGCACTGAATCTGTCAATTATATGGGCAAATTCCAACCTTCTCAAGGTAATCCATACTCACAAACTTATAATCGTGCTTGGAGAGCTCATCCCAACTTCTCTTGGAGTCAAGGTAACACCTTGAACCCTTCTCATGAGTCTACTTCTAGCACCAAGCCGGTCCCTCTACCGAGTTTTCCAATTCAATCAAGGCAAGCTCCTGTGAAAGAAGAAGAATCCAAGACGGACAAAATGTTGTCCCGTATCTTAACTGAAGTGGAATCGTCAAGAGGTGAGAGTAAGGCTACCTTTTCTCTTCATGAATCTGCTATTAAAAACCTTGAAGTTCAAGTGGGGCAACTAGTTATACAAGTAAATGCCATGGCTCGAAACGGTCTCCCAAGTGATACCTGTAAGATCAAGCGTTTCACCCAAGAGGGGGGGTGAATTGGGTGATACTGAAATTTCTTTTCGAAAATATAAAACTTTGACAAAAGAATTAAAACAGTAATGAGTAAGGAGAAATATCACCGAAGTGTACACCGGGAGTTATACTGGTTCGGTCACAACCACTTTGACCTACGTCCAGTCCTCAGAGCTTCTCTGAGAGTTTCACTATAACTTCCAAGATTCAGTGGGTTCTTGGCACCACAGTACAAGCAAGTTCCTTACACCTGGACACTCGCTCCCCCTTACAGATTGTAATCCAATCCCAACTCAAGGTTCCACAACCTTAAGTTATCTCAATAACAAATATTGAGTTTGAATGAAATATCTCTCACAAAGAGTAAATGATAATCACTGAAGCATATGAATATAATTTCAACGTGAAAACAGAGTAATGAACTTAATGAATCGTTTGTGTGAATGCTTAGTTGTTCTTCTCTGTTTGAAGGTTCCCATATATATAGATATGATGGTGATGACCGTTGGAACGTTTTCCTTTCGTCCGTTGGTGAGTGCGCAGCCACTGTTGACTTTTCAAGTTTTTGAAAAATATCCGTTGGCGGTGGTTGGCATTTGAACGTTTGATTTGACTTTCATCTCTTGAAGTGATTCCTTCATTGTTTATCTGTAAATAGACTAAGAATACTAATACAATGAAAGATTAATCATATAGGAAACAAATCAATGAACGTTTGAATGATTTCTAAATTTCTGGGTATGCTTACTCGAGTAGCTCCTCGAGTAACATATGAAGTTTACTCGAGTAGCTCCTCGAGTAACATCGTGAAATCACTATTTGTTTGAAATTTAATGAAGACAAACAAGATTACTCGGGTAGTGCATGGAGTAAACTAAATTTCAAACCTTTGTGAACAGTTACTTACTCGGGTAATGCCTCCAGTAAAGCTTTATCAATTTCATAGATTACTCGGGTAACACCTCGAGTATTGTTGGCAGGATTTCAAGGCCGAGAGCAATTACCTCATTACTCGAGTAGCTCCTCGAGTAATGCACTTAATCTTGCATGAGTTACTCGGGTAACTCCTCGAGTAACTTAACTTACTCTGGTAATGACTTGAAGTTTCCTTTGAAAATATTTGTGCTTACTGGGGTACATACTCGAGGAATCCACTTAAGATAAAACATTAGAAACGTGAATACTCGAGTAAGCACTCGAGGAAGATGAAATAAACAATTTAAGTTAATCGGATATCAACCTCAAGTTTTAACTTACCTCAGGCTATTACTCGAGTACCTCCTCGAGTAACATTGGCAGTGGTACAAAGTGCCGAGAGTTACACATTTTCAAATACACGGTTACTCGAGTAGCTCCTCGAGTAACATGGAAAACCTGAAGTCTGACTGGAAGTTTCTGATCTGGTTACTCGAGTAGCTCCTCGAGTAACATTAGCAGTGGTACAAAATGCCGAGAGGCACATACGGTTACTCGAGTAGCTCCTCGAGTAACATTTTGCTAACTCCAAGGCAACTGGAAGTTTTCTTATGAATACTCGAGTACCGCCTCGAGTATCATTAGCAGGCCGAGAGCAACCTTGAATTTTTACCTGGTTACTCGAGTAGCTCCTCGAGTAATGTTGGCAGGTAACTGGAAGTTCTGCTCTGTTACTTCAAGTTTTGGGTCATTACTCGAGTAGCTCCTCGAGTAATGCTTTAGACAATGTGCTGCAGATCAACTTCCTTAGTATTCTCTCTTGTCCAATCTTCATTACTTCCATGCTTACTTCAAGTAAGCTTATTCCTGTCATTACTTAGTTCAAACTTGATTATTTAAATATTTCCTTTTCAAACCATTCTTTTGTTATCATCAAAACATGAGATCTAACATTCTCCCCCTTTTTGATGATGACAAAACTTGGTGATTTTGAACATGGTTTTTCAAATTGGATTCTTAATTAATTATTTCTTATTAAGTTGATTATACCTTGCATACATAACAACTTCATTAGTCCAAAACATATATCATAATTCACAGACTTAAAAGAAATCAAATGAAGGCATAATTTAAATATACTTGCATTGAACTTAATTTTCAAATTACAAAAAGTTCATACTGAATTCAAAAAGCTCCCTAAAGTCCCATGTACACCCATATACTCATAAAAAGCAAAGACAAATCCACAAAATCACTCTCAAGTTCTTCTCCCCCTTTTTGGCTTCATCAATCAAGTGGAGGGCTAGGAGGTTTCACCATAGAGATAGGCGTTACTGGAAGAACACTATCTGAACAAGATGAATCAAAGGAGCTGGATGACTCTGGTTCAGGAAGATTGAGAGGTGGAATTTGGATATCATCTCTAGGTAGGAAAGGAGAAGGTTGGAATACAACCATAGTGGTCTCAGCCGCTGGAGATGTGTCTGACACAGGAGTGATATGTTCAGAGGAAGGAGATGATACTACCTCTGTTTGGGTAGGAGAGGGAATAGGTTTGGGAGTGGTCTCAGATTGTGGCTTTTGAGGTGAATCACCAATGGTGATATGTGTAGACTCAAGGGTTTCAGGATCATCCACTGTGAATAATATGTCTTTTCCTTGGGTCTCAGGTGGATCAGAAACCAGAGGGGTAAATGGTTCAGCCTCAGGAGTAGGGGTAGTAATAGGAATATCTGAAGGAGGGTCTACTGAAGGTGGTGGTGGTGCAAATGAAGAAGGACCGGAAGAAGGTCCAGGACCCAGAGAATCCAAACGTGCCAGTATCAATCTTAGGGTCTCTCCCTGAGCCCGTTGCTCTGCTAGCAACTCCTCATGTCTTCGATCCATTCTTTCAACCAACTCACCCATCTTGGTGTTCATGTGGGTAATGAGTTCAGCATTGGTGTTGGCTATATCCACATGAAAGCCTCTGAGAATGTTCTCCATGAAGTGCTGGAGAGTGGCATTCAGGAAGGATGGTGAGGATGTGGTAGCGGCTGGAGCCGATGACTGAGTGTCATCCATTCTACTGGTTTCAGCCTCAGTAGCTTTTCTCTTCTTCTTGGACCCAGACTCCAGTGGGCCTTTGAGAGGAATGTCTATGTTTAGCTTACCAATTTGATTCCTCCCCACTGGGGTCACTCTCTCAATAGGCTCCTTACCATCCAAATACCAAATTTTGTTCTCTTTTAGGATAAGAGACACAATTTGAGGATATGGCATTGGAGTGGTTCCCTTTCCATCCACCTTGTATCTCTTCATTTCTGAAAATATGTATTCTCCCAAATCCTTTTCTTCTTTCAAGAGGAGTGAAGCAAACCATCTAAAGTCCCTATCCGAAAAGTGGGTATAGTTGTTGGCTTTGTTCACTAGGGACCTAGAGTAGATGTACCATAGGACCCTGTGATGATCACACATATCACTCGGTTTGAAATTGAGGGGGCCAACTAACTCACCGGGCTTAAGGATAGTGAATATCTGGTTAGGCTCAAGTTCAGAATAGATATCATCCGGGGGATTCTCAATTCCTAACCATAAATTGATCCTAGAGGGAGATATAAGGATTTTCTGTCCTCTCACTGTGGTGGTCATTTCTTCCTCAACTGAGGTTCGATCAGGCTCATCTATGATCTCAAGGTTGCAGTAAAAATGGGTGATTACCTTTGTGCAAAAAGGCAATCTCACAGATAACCAAGGCATAAATGGATTAAGATAAGGACTAAGGTCAAACTTCACTACCTCTTGTAGAAGCTTCAGATCAACAAAGTGTGTTTTGCACACTTTCCTTCTGGAGAACTGTGTCAGATACTTGGGAGATTCCACCAGTTTCCCCACATTGAATCCTTTGGGAGGGGTAGTGATCTCTGCTTCTGGAATCTTGGATTTCTTTGATGATTGACCCTTCTCCAGTTGGTCAATGATCCCAGCCATAGCTTTAGCCACATTTTTGTCATATTTTGGCTTCTTGGGAGGTTTTGGAGTAAAAGAGGGTGTGGATGAATCTGAGTGAGAAGGTGAGGGAGTTTTGACACCTTTACTCCTTCCAGTAGATGAACTCTTTTTGGACTGAGCCCTAGTTACAATAGGCTCTTTGATCACCACACCTTTAGCTTTAGGTGGAGATTTAGGTTGAAGAGGGGTTTTGGCTTTTGATCTAGGAATCAACTTTCTTCTCTTTGTTGGAGGAGGAGAAAGAAGATCAGGAGTTTGCTCAGAATCAGAATCAGTGAAGTTGAGATTCTTGGTTCTAACCATTTTGAATCAAAAAGAATCAGAAAACTCAGAAACAGAAGTTACTGTCGCTAGTTTAGGTCAGAGGGATTTTGAACAAAATAGGAAGTTTTTGATCTTGAAACTAGTTGGGTTTTGACGGAAATGGGGCAAGGAATCGATTGGGAAAAGTTTTTGAAAGGGTGTATAGTGATTTACTCGAGGAGATTTTGTGGAAATGACCAAGTTTGCGCAAGATAAAGACCTAAATCCCGACTTTACTCGAGGCCTTACTCGAGTAACATTCAAAGTTACTCGAGGCCTTCCTCGGGTGTTCATGTAGAAATTTTCAAAAATAATTCATTTAAATTGCGTACCTGGCATGAATAATATTGTAATTATCCATGGGTGTTCCCTCGATCATTTATAATCCATTCTGAGCAGATTTGAGTCATTTTTCTACAATTTGAGAATCTGGACTCCGTCATTACTCGAGGCCTTACTCGAGTAACCTTCAAGTTTACTCGAGGCTTGCCTCGGGTAACCTGTCTTTTGAACTTCTGACCTTTCATTTCCTCAAAACTGAACCGTTAGATTTAAATATCAAGTTACTTGATCCATTACTTCCAGTTTTTGGGGGCCATTACTCGAGTACATACTCGAGTAAACTGCTACATTACCTCAAGTTACTCCTCGGGTAAATCTTTTCTGTCACCCATTACTTCAAGTTGGTACTCCAGTAATGGTGTCCTCTGATTACCTCTGTTTTCGTTTCCCAAAACAGAGTTTCTTTCTTCCTGCAAAACACATTTCTACATACTCCGAAGCTTAAGTTAGTAATCATCAAAACATTATTAAATGACTTCATCTAATATTATGAAATGTTGAAATTCCTTATAACTCATTGGGATTTACCATTCCCAATTCTCTTCTAATGTATAGAAATTGATCTTTTGCAAGGGGTTTTGTGAAGATATCAGCTAGTTGAAGATGAGTAGGAATGAATATCACTTTCACATCCTTCTTTTGGACATGATCTCTGATGAAGTGATGTCTGACATCGATATGCTTGGTTCTAGAGTGTTGAACTGGATTCTTTGCCAAGCTTATCGTACTTGTATTGTCACAATAGATTGGTATTTCTTTGAGGTAAATACCAAGATCTTGTAGTTGTTGTTTTAACCATATCACTTGTGCACAACAACTTGAGACTGCAACATATTCGGCTTCCGTTGACGAAAGAGACACTGTATTTTGTTTCTTGCTGAACCACGAAACAAGAGATCCTCCAAGGAATTGTCCTTGTCCACTGGTGCTCTTTCTGTCTGTCTTATATCCTCCATGATCAGAGTCCGAATATGCAATTAGATACTCACTTCTTCCTTTGGGATACCACAGACCCAATTCTGGTGTGTCAGCAAGGTATCTAAAGATTCGTTTGACAGTTTCAGCATGTGATTCCTTTGGTGCCGATTGATATCTTGCACATATGCCGACACTAAATTGGATGTCTGGTCTGCTTGCCGTGAGATAGAGTAATGATCCAATCATTCCTCTATATTTTGTGATATTGTAGTCTTTCCCTTTGACATCAGCATCAAGTAACGTTGTTGAGCTCATAGGCGTCTCTGAGCCATTTGCTTCATCCATTCCATACTTCTTCAATAGCTCTTTTAAATACTTTGTTTGAGATATGAAGATCCCATTCTTTCTTTGTTTGATTTGCAAACCAAGAAAGAAATTTAATTCTCCCATCATTGACATCTCAAACTCTCCCTGCATAATCTCAGAAAATTCCTTACACAGAGATTCATTAGTAGCACCGAAAACAATATCATCAACATATATTTGTACAATTAAAATATCATCACGTTTTTGATTTATAAATAATGTTGTATCAACTTTTCCCCGTACAAAACCTTGATCGATGAGAAACTTACTAAGCCTTTCATACCAGGCTCTAGGAGCTTGTTTTAAACCATACAAAGCCTTTTTAAGTTTGAAAACATGGTCCTGTTTAGTGACATCTTCAAAACCAGGAGGTTGTTCTACATACACTTCTTCCATGATGTAACCATTTAGAAAGGCACTCTTAACATCCATTTGATAGAGTTTGAATCCTTTGATGCATGCAAAGGCTAAGAGTACACGTATAGCTTCCAATCTAGCCACTGGAGCATACGTTTCCTCATAATCAATTCCTTCTTCCTGATTATAGCCTTTGGCCACCAATCTTGCCTTGTTTCTGACAATAATTGCAGATTCATCAAGTTTGTTTTTGAATACCCATTTAGTACCAATGATCGTATGATCTTTGGGTCGGGGCACCAAATCCCAGACTTGATTCCTTTCAAATTGATTTAATTCTTCTTGCATTGCTATGACCCAATCATTGTCTGATAGGGCTTCATCAATGTTAGAAGGTTCAATCTCAGAAATGAATGCAGAAAAACTTACTTCATTGAAAATTCTATTTCTGGTTTTGATCCCTTCATTCACATCTCCTATAACTTGATCTAAGGGATGACTTCTATTGTATTTCCAGGCTTTAGGTTGACCTAGGGATTGCTCTTCATCCTTAGTTTCATCAACCTCTGGAATAAGAGACTTAGAGATAGATTGACCATTTTCTTGATTTAAAACAACTTCCTGTTCTTCATCAATGGTTTTGTCAGAGGTTTCAAATTCATCAAATACAACATGAATTGATTCTTCAACAACACAAGTTCTTTTATTGAAAATTCTATAAGCTTTACTTCGATTAGAATATCCTAAGAAAATTCCTTCATCAGTTTTAGAATCAAATTTTCCTAGGTTGTCTTTACCATTATTATGAATGAAACACTTACAACCGAAGATGTGTAGATGAGCAATGTTTGGCTTCCTTCCTTTGTATAGCTCGTATGGTGTCTTTCCAAGTTTCGTTCTGATATAGGCTCTATTTGAAATATAGCATGCTGTACTCATAGCATCAGCCCAGAAAACTTGAGACATGTTCTTTTCATTTAACATTGTTCTAGCCATTTCGGTAAGCACTCTATTCTTGCGTTCCACAACTCCATTTTGTTGGGGCGTCCTTGGAGCAGAGAAATTGTGATCAATGCCGTTAGTATCACAATATTCTTCAAAGGCTTGATTCTCAAATTCTCCACCATGATCAGTCCTAATACCTGCAATAGACATACCTTTCTCATTTTGCACTTTCTTGGCAAAAACAATAAATTCTTCAAAGGTTTCATCTTTTGATGATAGAAAAATAACCCATGTAAATCTAGAAAAATCATCAACAATGACCAATGAATATAAGTTGCCACCAAGACTCTTTACTCTTGCTGGACCAACTAAATCCATATGCAATAATTGTAATGGTCTATTTGTTGAGATCTCATTTTTCAATTTGAAAGATGACTTAGTTTGTTTACCCTTTTGACATGCGTCACAAATCAAATCGTTTTTGAAGTTTACTTTGGGTAATCCAAGAACTAAATCCTTTTTGAGTAGTTTGCCTAGTTGATGCATGTTGACATGAGCCAATCTTTTATGCCATAGCCAACTTTCATCAGCATTACTCAGAAAACAGTTTTCGGATTCATTTCTACTAATATCTAAGGTATAGCAGTTACCTTCCCTTTTTGCTCTGAGCTTAGCCTTGATATTCTTCTTATCAAGTAGTAAGTCTTTCTTGTTGACAATTAGACATTCCTCTGAATCAAAGATTATCCAGTTGTCTTTATCTGCACTTTGACTTACGCTCAGCAAATTATGACATAAGCCTTCAACGTAGTATACGTCTTTGACTTGTATGCCTTTGTCATTTTTGATTTCACCAATTCCTGCTATTCTTCCGGTTTGATTTCCTCCAAATTTTACATTTCCACCTTCCTTGGGTTGTAATTTGGTAAAACTTTCGAAATCACCGGTCATATGTCTAGAGCATCCACTGTCTATAAACCACTTGTTATTTTTGGATGCTTTAAGACATACCTGCAATCAAATGACTAAGTCTTAGGTACCCATTTCTTTTTGGGTCCTTTTGGATTAGTATAAATGATTTTCTGAACATATGTGCCTTTAGGTACCCATTTGTAGGTTCCTATGTTTCCTTTCTTCTTATGAATGCATGAGGAGGTGTAATGACCTTTTCTATTACAGTAATTACAAAATGCAAAAGGATTTGATATATGTACAGAATGCTGGAAATAATTCAAATATGACTTACCTCCTGCTTTCTTTCTACCTTTCCTTTTATCTGATTTTGGATCATATCCAATACCAGATCGGTCATTTACAAATCGTTGTTCTTTTAAAATCACACTTAGCATCTCACTTCCTTTGGTAAACTTTTCAAGAGTTTTTGTGAGATCAGTGTTTTTCTTTTTTAAAGAAGAACAATTTTCACAATTCTTTTCTGAACTTTCTTTAAGCTCAATTTCAAGAGCTTTGTTTTTCTTTTTGAAAACAATTAGTTCTTTAACTACTTTGATGAATTCAGAATGTAAAGCATTATATTCGGATAATAATTCATCATAGGTAGGGTCAGAATCATTTACCTCTTCTTCTGTCTCTTCTTGAGCAACAAGACATATGTTGGCTACTTCTTCCTCATCACTTTCTTCGTCTGAGGAACTATCTCCCCATATAGCAGATACAAAGGCCTTCTTTTTGTTAAAGAATTTGCCTTTTCTCTTTTCCTTGCTCTTTTGATTGAGCTCTGGACATTCTGATTTGATATGTCCTGGTTTACCACATTCATAGCAAATGATATGGTCTTTGTTGCTAGTTCCTCCTTTTTGAAAGTGTTTGAAGCCTTGACCTTTCTTGTAGAACTTTCTGAATCGTTTTATGATTAAACCCATTTCATCATCATCAAACTCCTCATCTTCATCTTGATTTTCTTCTTTTGCTTTTAGAGCTAGACCTTTCTTTCTTTTGTCACTGATGTCGTCTAGTTCCCGTTTGAACTTTAACTTGCTTTCATATTCAGAAAGGCTTCCAAATAGAGAAGCAACTGATCTCATTGATTCCCCTTTTGCCTCTTCTATTGCAGTGACTTTGGCCTCCCACTCTTTAGAAAGAATATTCAAAATCTTTCGTACTTGGATATTTTGATCATAGACTTTACCAAGTGCTGCAAGTTGATTAACAAGATGAGTATATCTAAGTTCGAATTCAGAAATTGACTCACCTGATTTCATTCGAAGTAGATCGAATTCTGTGATCAAGGTGTTGATTCGATTCTCCTTTATTCCCGAAGTTCCTTCATGAGCTATTTCCAGAGCTTCCCACATTTCCTTTGCTGTTGGGAGTGTGCAAATTCTGAAGTATTCATTTTGACTCAAGGAGCTTTGTAACATCAGAATTGCCTTGCTATTGAGAGTGATAAGTTTCTTGTCATTCTCATCATATTCCGCTGGCGTCTTTGGAATTTTCTGAGAATCTACAGTCTTTGTAGGTTGATAGTTTCCACTCTCGATTACATCCCATAGCCCATATTCAGTAGCCATCACGAACACTCTGAATTTAGCTTTCCAGAAAGAAAAGTGTTCTCCATTGAAACCGGGAGGTCTAGTGATGGATGCTCCGTCGGGAAGAATTCCTTCACCCATGCTTGCCATTGGATCCTTCTTAGGTTGTTATACCTTAACAAGAAGACCTACGCTCTGATACCAAATGTAAGATCAAGCGTTTCACCCAAGAGGGGGGGTGAATTGGGTGATACTGAAATTTCTTTTCGAAAATATAAAACTTTGACAAAAGAATTAAAACAGTAATGAGTAAGGAGAAATATCACCGAAGTGTACACCGGGAGTTATACTGGTTCGGTCACAACCACTTTGACCTACGTCCAGTCCTCAGAGCTTCTCTGAGAGTTTCACTATAACTTCCAAGATTCAGTGGGTTCTTGGCACCACAGTACAAGCAAGTTCCTTACACCTGGACACTCGCTCCCCCTTACAGATTGTAATCCAATCCCAACTCAAGGTTCCACAACCTTAAGTTATCTCAATAACAAATATTGAGTTTGAATGAAATATCTCTCACAAAGAGTAAATGATAATCACTGAAGCATATGAATATAATTTCAACGTGAAAACAGAGTAATGAACTTAATGAATCGTTTGTGTGAATGCTTAGTTGTTCTTCTCTGTTTGAAGGTTCCCATATATATAGATATGATGGTGATGACCGTTGGAACGTTTTCCTTTCGTCCGTTGGTGAGTGCGCAGCCACTGTTGACTTTTCAAGTTTTTGAAAAATATCCGTTGGCGGTGGTTGGCATTTGAACGTTTGATTTGACTTTCATCTCTTGAAGTGATTCCTTCATTGTTTATCTGTAAATAGACTAAGAATACTAATACAATGAAAGATTAATCATATAGGAAACAAATCAATGAACGTTTGAATGATTTCTAAATTTCTGGGTATGCTTACTCGAGTAGCTCCTCGAGTAACATATGAAGTTTACTCGAGTAGCTCCTCGAGTAACATCGTGAAATCACTATTTGTTTGAAATTTAATGAAGACAAACAAGATTACTCGGGTAGTGCATGGAGTAAACTAAATTTCAAACCTTTGTGAACAGTTACTTACTCGGGTAATGCCTCCAGTAAAGCTTTATCAATTTCATAGATTACTCGGGTAACACCTCGAGTATTGTTGGCAGGATTTCAAGGCCGAGAGCAATTACCTCATTACTCGAGTAGCTCCTCGAGTAATGCACTTAATCTTGCATGAGTTACTCGGGTAACTCCTCGAGTAACTTAACTTACTCTGGTAATGACTTGAAGTTTCCTTTGAAAATATTTGTGCTTACTGGGGTACATACTCGAGGAATCCACTTAAGATAAAACATTAGAAACGTGAATACTCGAGTAAGCACTCGAGGAAGATGAAATAAACAATTTAAGTTAATCGGATATCAACCTCAAGTTTTAACTTACCTCAGGCTATTACTCGAGTACCTCCTCGAGTAACATTGGCAGTGGTACAAAGTGCCGAGAGTTACACATTTTCAAATACACGGTTACTCGAGTAGCTCCTCGAGTAACATGGAAAACCTGAAGTCTGACTGGAAGTTTCTGATCTGGTTACTCGAGTAGCTCCTCGAGTAACATTAGCAGTGGTACAAAATGCCGAGAGGCACATACGGTTACTCGAGTAGCTCCTCGAGTAACATTTTGCTAACTCCAAGGCAACTGGAAGTTTTCTTATGAATACTCGAGTACCGCCTCGAGTATCATTAGCAGGCCGAGAGCAACCTTGAATTTTTACCTGGTTACTCGAGTAGCTCCTCGAGTAATGTTGGCAGGTAACTGGAAGTTCTGCTCTGTTACTTCAAGTTTTGGGTCATTACTCGAGTAGCTCCTCGAGTAATGCTTTAGACAATGTGCTGCAGATCAACTTCCTTAGTATTCTCTCTTGTCCAATCTTCATTACTTCCATGCTTACTTCAAGTAAGCTTATTCCTGTCATTACTTAGTTCAAACTTGATTATTTAAATATTTCCTTTTCAAACCATTCTTTTGTTATCATCAAAACATGAGATCTAACATTGATACCATCCCTAATCCAAAGAAGGGTGGAAAAGAAGAATGTAAGGCCATCCATTTAAGAAGTGGCAAGGTGCTTCCGACTATGCCTAGCTCGAGCACAACGGGACCAAAGCAAGATGAGCAAGTGGACATTGAAGTTGACGAAGAGGAAGTCATAACTCCAGAAATTACTGTGGAAGACGAGGAAACTAAAAAGAGAAAGCACACTGAGGGCGGATTGGATGATGTTGGCAAGAGCAAGAAGAGGGAACAAGAGCTGAGTAATGAAAAGAAGAGCAAACCAAGCCCCTCCACTATCATGCCTCCCTTACCATTTCCTCAAAGATTCAAAAAGAAGGAGGAAGATGCACAATTCAAAAAGTTTGTGAATATGTTTAAGCAATTACATGTCAACATTCCTTTTACTGAAGCTTTAGAGGGAATGCCTAAATATGCCAAGTTCCTAAAGGATATGTTGTCTAAGAAGAGGCGGTTCAATGAATTTGAAACTGTGGCCTTAACTGAAGAATGTAGTGCCGTGATCCAAAGGAAGTTACCCACCAAGTTGAAAGATCCGGGTAGTTTTTATATTCCTTGCAACATTGGAACAAACTTCAATGGTAAAGCTCTATGCGACTTGGGTGCTAGCATCAATTTGATGCCCTTGGCTGTTTTTAACCAATTGGGATTAGGAGAGCCAAGACCTACCACAGTGACCCTTCTATTTGCTGACCGGAGTATTTCTAAACCTAGAGGAATCATTGAAGATGTTTTAGTGAAAGTAGATAAGTTCATCTTCCCAGCAGATTTTGTGGTGCTTGATTATGAGGTGGATTGGAAGATCCCACTCATTTTAGGCCGTCCATTTTTAGCTACAGCAAGAACTCTGATTGATGTGGAGAAGGGGGAAATCACTTTGAGGGTGGACGACGAAAAAGTAATCTTTAACATGCCCAAAGCTTTAAAGTTCCATGATGATTCAGCTCAATGTTCATTTGTTGACATATTGGACTCACTTGTTCCCCAAGAGTCCTATGCTCCTATGATCAAAGACCCTCTAAAGGCATTTCTAATTGAGGAAAAGAATCTGGATGAATTTGATGAAGAAGTTATTACAAACCTTTTTCCTATGGAAGCATTCCCTCACTCAAGACAAAGGAATTTTGAGCTACTTGAGGTGGCTGAGGCATTGAGCACTCCTTTGAAGCCTTCTATTGAAGTTCCACCATCGCTTGAGTTGAAGCCCTTACCATCTCATCTTAAGTATGCCTACTTAGGAGATGCTAACACACTACCGGTGATTGTGTCTTCCGATCTTTTGAATCTGCAAGAAGAGAAGCTCCTACGAGTTTTGAAAGAACACAAGCAAGCCATAGGTTGGACCATAGCAGATATTAAGGGAATCAGCCCTTCTATGTGTATGCACAAAATCTTGTTAGAAGATGATTATAAAACTTCTATTGAGCATCAGAGGCGATTGAATCCAATCATGAAGGAAGTGGTCAAGAAAGAAATACTTAAATGGCTCGCCGCTGGAATTGTGTACCCTATCTCTGATAGTTCATGGGCGAGCCCAGTCCAATATGTCCCTAAGAAGGGTGGCATGACTGTAGTGGCTAACACCCAAAATGAACTAATTCCTACTCGCACGGTGACTGGTTGGCAGGTGTGTATGGATTATCAGAAGCTCAACACAGCTACAAGAAAGGATCATTTCCCTTTGCCATTTATAGATCAAATGTTGGACAAGTTAGCCGGTCAGGAATTCTTTTGTTTCCTTGATGGATATTCCGGTTACAACCAAATTGCCATAGCTCCAGAAGATCAAGAGAAGACCACTTTCACTTGTCCATATGATGCCCTTTGGATTATGCAATGCACCAGCTACTTTTCAACGGTGTATGATGTCCATCTTTGCTGATATAATTGAGAAAACAATTGAGGTATTCATGGATGATTTTTTTATCTTTGGTCCAGCTTTTGACTCGTGTTTGGAGAATTTAGATGCTGTGCTTACAAGGTGTGAAGAGGAAAACCTAATTCTCAATTGGGAGAAATGCCACTTCATGGTGCAAGAAGGCATTGTACTTGGCCATAGAGTATCCAAGAACGGGTTGGAAGTAGATAGGGCTAAAATTGCTATTATTGAGCAATTACCACCACCTACTAATGTCAAGGGTATCCGAAGCTTTCTTGGACATGCCGGGTTCTATCGGCGGTTTATCAAGGATTTCTCAAAAATTGCCAAACCCCTTTCTAAGCTTTTGGAAAAAGATGTGGAATTCAAGTTTGATGATGAGTGTTTACATGCTTTTAAAGAATTAAAGAAGTGTCTCATTTCAGCTCCTATCTTACTGGCTCCGGATTGGGTTTTACCTTTCATTATCATGGCTGATGCAAGTGATTACGCCATTGGTGCTGTTCTTGGGCAAAAGGCAGAAAAACTCTTTCACCCCATATATTATGCGAGTAAAACTTTTGATGGTGCCCAACTTAATTACACCACCACTGAAAAAGAGTTACTTGCCATAGTATATGCATGTGAGAAGTTCAAACAATATATTGTAGGTACTAAGGTTACTGTGTACACCGATCATTCAGCTCTCAAGTACCTACTCACCAAGAAGGACTCTAAGGCTAGACTCATTCGCTGGGTGCTCCTACTTCAAGAGTTTGACCTGAACATAATTGACAGAAAAGGTACAGAGAATCAAGTAGCCGACCACCTATCAAGGCTGAGGACCGAACCTCAACTAGATGATTCTGACATGATCCAAGCATCATTTCCTGATGAACAGCTGTTCTTTGTTGATCATTCATCTACACCATGGTTTGCTGATTTTGTAAATTATTTGGTTTGTGGAGTGCTACCTCCGGAGTCCAATCCTCATCAAAAGCGTAAGTTTTTGCATGATGTGAAGAAGTACTTTTGGGATGAACCTTACTTATTTAAGCGGTGCCCCGACCAACTCATTCGAAGATGTGTTCCAGAAAATGAACAAGAGTACATTCTGTATTGTTGTCATTCATCTGAGTATGGTGGTCATTTTGGAGGAGAGAAAACTGCTGTGAAAGTCATTCAGAGTGGGTTTTACTGGCCTTCTCTATTTAAAGATGCTTATGCCTTCGTCCTCTAATGTGATCGGTGCCAGAGAGTGGGGGACATAACTAGGAGGAATGAGATGCCACTGAATAGCATGCTAGAGGTTGAACTCTTTGATGTTTGGGGGATTGATTTCATGGGTCCATTTCCTAAGTCTTTCAATAATGAATACATTCTAGTTGGAGTGGACTATGTATCAAAATGGGTAGAAGCTATGGCATGTGTGACTAATGATGCCAAAACGGTACTGAAGTTCCTCAAGAAGCACATTTTCACAAGGTTTGGCACACCAAGAGCAATTATCAGTGATGGCGGATCACACTTCTGCAATCATCAATTTCAAGCTTTGATGAAGAAATATGGTGTGAGGCACAAAGTAGCATTGCCCTACCATCCTCAAACAAATGGCCAAGCTGAGATTTCCAACTGGGAAATCAAGAACATTCTTGAGAAGATGGTGAACACTACTAGGAAGGATTAGTCTTCCAAGTTAGATGATGCATTGTGGGCTTATCGAATAGCTTATAAAACACCTATTGGTATGGCTCCATATCGATTAGTGTTTGGAAAAGAATGCCATCTGCCTGTGGAATTGGAACATGGAGCATATTAGGCTATCAAGAAGCTAAATTTTGATCCGCGTGCTGTGGGAGAAAAGAGGCTACTCCAACTCAATGAGCTGGATGAAATCCGCTTAAATGCTTATGAAAGTTCACGGATTTACAAAAAGAAGACAAAGAGGGATCATGACAACAAAATCATTCCTAAGAGCTTTGAACCGGGTCAAACTGTTCTTCTTTACAACTCCAAATTGAGGCTCTTCCCTGGAAAGCTTAAATCCCGATGGTCTGGGCCATTCAAGGTGATTCAAGCATCAAAATATGGTGATGTGGAGCTGGAGAATGATAAGGGCGAGAGATTCAAGGCTAATGGTCAACGGTTGAAGCATTATTGGGGAGGAGATATGGATAGGCTGGTATCCACCATCTACTTATCAAATGAAGAGTAACCAAAGTGTAAAGTCAGGCAAAGGACTATAAACTAAGCGCTTCTTGGGAGGCAACCCAAGTTCTGAACTTAATCTCTTTAGTTTCTTTGATTTTAGCATAATTTAGTAGGTTTATGTTTGGTCTTTTAACTTTTGTAGGGCGAAAGGGATTTCAAACTGAAAGCTGTCAAGAGCAGGAGAAATGCAAGGTAAGGGTTGGCATCTCGGCTGGATAGGCATATCCCAGGGAAGTTCTTCAAATCTTATGCATGTTTGTGTATTCTGATGCCTGAGATATGATATAAGAGTTGCAATGAATGTTAGAGAAGCAATGTGCATTATATTTGGCTTCAATCTGTCAAATTGCTGATCACACCTAGAAAACTCTGAATTAGGAGGGCATTTTGCTCATAGGAAATGTGTGGACTAGGGGTGTTGATTGTGTGAGCGTCAATGTGAAAGTGTGGCATAGTTCTGATACTCTTAATTGAATGGCCAATGGTTATGTATACTGTATGTCACTGATGATTCCAGTGGATGATATGAATGTGTAGAAACTGATAGGCTGGAAAATGCACTCTGGCCGTGACCCAGAAGATCTTGGGCAGCGGCCCAAAAGGGCTCAGAAAGTTTTGGGCCGCGGCCCGTTGTTGGTGTGCCGTGGCCCAACTGATAGAGCTCAATATTTATATCTTTTTATTAATTAATCTTAGGCTTTTGTGGGACTTAATTGAATATTTTGGGCATAATCAAGTGTTAATGTGAGACTTTTAGTGAAAGAATAATTTGGGAATTAAAGTGGTTAAATTGTTATATTTTTAATTAATATTTGTTATTCCCATTATTCTTTAATTGTGAACAAAAGATATTACCTTTGTGAATTTAATTTTGTAGATGATGACATGGCACAACTTATTTAACCTTGAGATAATTGTAAATAAAGGAGGTGGTGCTGTTTTTGGGCTGAATATTAAGAGCATGAGCTGGACCAAGGGGAATGGAAGAATGAGAATTGGTATGAAGAAGATGGACTGACCGAATATGGAATTAAAAAGAATGTAGAGATGAGAATTGAAAAGGTTTTGGGCTGTGCATAAGATGAGAGGGGGGACCACGTGAATTGGGGGCATCAGCGAATGAAATGGAAAAAGGAAAGGAGGAGGGCTGACGTAGGAAAAGAAAGGAGGCAGCAGCAAATAAAAAGGAAACCGAATGGAATAAAGAGGGGAAGGAGAGAAAGGAGTGCGGCGGCTGTGAGAGGGGAATAACATCGAACGGAATAAAGAAGAAAAGGAGGAAAGGTCAAGATTGGCGGCTGTGAAGAAGAAAAGGGAACACAGCACCGAAATGAAAGAGGAGAAGTGATTGCGCGGCTGGGACATGAATGACGAATGGAATGAAGCAAAACGGATGAGCTGACCGAAGGGATTTTGAAGAAAATTCAAGAGTGAGCTGCTGCAATCCGATGGCCTTTGTCTCTTTCAATCATCAAGCTTCATCCTTCTCTTTCTCTTTTTCCATGTGTAGCTAAGCCTTGGTGATTTCCTTGAGTTGGGTAATGGTTTGACCTTCTAAACTTCAATGAAATTTCTTTAAGCTCTCTTTTTAGTTCATGATTATGTAGCTTGGTTAAGTATGTAATTGTGATCTAGATTGTTATGCCAAGTGAATAAACTTGGTTGTTGAGCTAGGAGTTGATTAATTAAGCTTTGTATGATTCATATTATGAGTAGGTTGAATTGTTTATTCCAACTTGGTTAAGTGGATTTAAATGATTAAACTGAATGTTTTGAATTGTTGTAATGGTAATTACAAGCTAGAATTGGAAGTTGGTTATTCATCTCCTTGAGTCACTATTAATTGGTAGTATTCATTAATTGCTTCGGTTGAATGAGTTAAATGATTATTGCAAGTATGGAGCTAGTGGTATCTTAGTTCCATCCTCTTGACTCATTATGGAATTCATATTATTAGCAAGCAAGGAAGACTAAAACCTTAACTCAAGGGAATCCCATTTTATCATTATATTAGTTAATTGAATTTATCTTGTTGTTAGTGTTAATTTCAATTCCTTTTGCTTCTTTGTTTTGAAAACCGAAAAATACAAAAATATTGCTTTAGCTTACTTTACTTCATTAGTTTACAAATGCAATTTCTCAAAAATGATTTCTCACAACTTTAATGATTTTTATCACTTTACTACTTAGGAAATTGGAAATTAATCTCCTCACAAGAACGACCTAGGTTGAGCTACTATGCTACATTCTTAAACCTAGTTTTATTTTGTGAACTCACACGACATGGGTTCATCAAAATTGCCCACAAGTGAATATCATGGCTTAGAAAGTTTTGGGCCGTGGCCCGTCACTGGTGGGCCGCGGCCCAGCAATATCCAAAGAGGCTCAGAAGGTTTTGGGCCGCGGCCCGTTACTGGTGTGCCGCAGCCCATCAATACCCAAAGTTGGTCAGAAACTTATGGGCCGCGGCCCAAGCGCGATAACAGGGTTTTTAAAACCCTACCGCGTGTTTTTCTCCTCTCATTTCTCTCAACCCCAGCAGCCGCCTACCCTAATCTCCTCCTCTTCCATAGTCGACCCCCATCCCTCATCCTTCCCCTGCAATTGTTCCCCCCATTCTTTTGTTTCCTCTTCTTCCCCTCTTCGTTTTTGCCCTTCCTCTCCGTCTGCTGCTATCGTTTGGGGCTGCTGCGCGGTATCTGATCTTACCTGCTGTGGAAGAAGCTCTAAGGCACTGCAAGAGGATCATTTCCCTTTGATTTCTCCTCTAATCTCTCAACTCTCTCCACATCTGAGGTAAGACGGTCTAAATCTTGCTCTGTTACTCACATTTAAGGGTAGTTAGGTCAACTTTGATATGGGAATTTAGGCGTAAAAGTAGCAATTCTGTTGTAATTGCTGGTTTCGAGGGCAATGTACATGATTTATTGAGTTCTTCTGTCATAAGAATAGCAAATCTGCCTTCAATTCATTTTGACTTCCCTAGTGTGCCATTGCCCTGTTTTGAGACATATGCCCCATTGCAAATGCTGCTATGAGGTCTCTGTATCAATTGCATAAACTGTCTAGTGTTGGCTTTGATGATCTGTCCAGTGATAAGCATTGCTGAGATTTAGGCTTGAAGTGATATAGGATGTGTTGTGCTATGAATTGCAGAAGTATGAGTTCTCATGATTTTTAATTATGCTGTACATGCCTCTTGTCCTCAAATTGTTGAAAATTGGCTTGTATTGCACTACACTCTGCACCTGTGGTCTGATTGTTGACTGCTTAAACTTCTCTTGTCTATCATGATTGGTACCAGATTTGCTTAAATTGTTGATTCTAGGGTAAGTAATTATATTGATCTGTTCTGGTATACACTGGTTTGTGGCTGGACTTGAGTTCTCTGTTTCGGGATGTCATGTTTTAATTGCACTTCAAAGGTTTCATAATTCATTTCAAACTTGAAAGATTGTGCAAGGTTGTGTCTGTTCTCTTCATTGGCGAGTCTGTGATGAATGCATTAAAAATCTTCTATTGATTCTATAAATGGAATTGTGCATTTCTGGTATGTGCGAATTGTGTTTTACATGATCACATCATACAGCATGTTTTGGATTGTTGCCTAATTTGGCTGAGTTTTAAAATTTCTAACAGTTGCTTTAAGTTGACCAGTTTTGCAATTTTTCTTGTTGAATCATCATGTGCTCCTGGTAGTGCATCTTGTGATTTTGAAAACCCTGTTTATTAAAGGCATGAATTTACAAGGCTTTTCACACACTTTCCACTGTTCTTGAACCTGTGCTATAGTAGTCCAATTGTGCTAAATGTTTTGGAATGGTTCCGATGTGGGGACAAATTTTGCCAATCTAATTTCTTATTCTAAGGTGATTAAGTGATGAAGAAGGTAGTTAGGCCTAGGATTAAGCGTGGAATCCCAATGGACAGTTTTGCAACTAGTTAGGTCATAAGTTTGGGGGAGGTCTTTATTGAACTTTCTGATTTTGGTGCAAATGTTGAATATCTGTTTGAGTCTTCAATTGTTTTGTCTCTGTATTATCTTTTCTCATAGCTACTATGCCGGCCAAGCGTGTTGCTGATCGCTCAGGTCCCAAGGCCGTTGCTGAGGCCAAGGCCAAGATCGTTACCCGACCCTTGCTGCAGGAACAGGAATTCCCGTTCAATGTCTCGTATGAGTTTTACGATCTCGCCACACGTACATACCACCTGTAGAGGCTTATGGAGCCTAAGGCTGACGGGAACCTGCAGATTGTCCAGGACTTCTATGCCAATGCCTGTGTCAGACCCATTTGGCGATTTCCTCTACGCTGAGTCGACGTGGACTTTACTCTTGAGAGTTTTAGGCAGTTTGCAGCACTCCCCGCTGTTGAGGAGTGCAAGTACAAGCAACTATTGGACAATGATGATGACATCCCTGAGGATGATATTTCGGAGTTGCTAGTGTACAACCACCTAGTGGCATGGCAGACTCGCAGAGGGGCGCAGAAACATTTACCTCGGGCTCAGTTATCAGTTGAGGCTCGGGTGTGGCTGCATTTTGGCAAGGATTACTTCTGGCCGTCGTCGAATAGGAGTCGCCTCACTAGAGACCAGGCTCTCCTTATTTACCTACTTATGAAGAAGGAGCCTGTTGATCTTGGCACCTTGATTTATCAGACTCTTCGCGACCATGCCCCAGATCATTCGGTGGGTCTGATACTACCGCACCTTATTTCCTCCTTCTGCACTTCTGTGGGTGTTACTGCTGCGGCTACTGATGTTATGTTCAAGCCTATTAAGAAGTTCAACTACTTGAGCATCAAGCCACGACCAGATGAGCAAGTTCCAGCCTCCCAGTGTACAGCGACCGACCCTTTCTTTCAGCAGGGAGGACCATCTCATCCTCCTCATGACCTTCCATCCCCCCAGGAGCAGGGCGAACCATCCGGTGCCCCTTCCTCTTCCGAGTCTGTCGTCACGTTGGATGTGATCTTTGCAGCCATTCAGCGCACTGAGGCTACTGCTGCCCAATGCCTCACCTATCTACAGGATCACAGTGTTCGCCTTACCAGGTTAGAGGAGTTATTCGCTGCTCATGTACCTGTTACAGCTCAGGCCGGTGGTGATGATGATGGCACGGATGTTGGTGCTGACGGTGGGGATGATGATGCTGAGGGTGATAGCACTGATGCAGCCGCCAGTGATGGTGATGGCGAGGACTAGTTCTTAGTTAGTTGTGCTGCCATTTTTACTGATGTTTTCCATTTCTCTTGGATATGATTCAGACTTTGTTTCAGTACTATTGTTACAGCTGTTCTCTTATTGCCTGACATCAGAATTTTATTTGATATTATGGTTTCGATATCTATGGTGTTCACTGTCATACCTATGGCTGGTTGTATGCTCCTTTTCTTTTCAGGTGCTATCTGTGACACAGTGTGTCCTATGACAGTGGGGACACTGTCTCCCTCAAGTTTGGGGGTACTGATATATTTGCATGCATGTGTTTAAACCTGTTTTACGCCCTATCTTTGAGCTAAATTTCTGGGAATTGTATTTGATAGCTGATTTGAGTCAAGAACTGGATATTCATGACTACTTGGTTCTTATTTTACACGAGGGTTGAGAATAAGGCATGACATGTATGAATTTTTTTCATTGAAAGACCTTTGAAATTGTATTTGAATTCCTGGGAAGAGATTAGCAGTTCACACACTTCGAGAGCATGAGTGATACTACTTTTGAGCTAAATTTTTTTTACGGAACTGTTTATGTTTTTTAGTAAATTGTATGGAAGTGGCTGGTTATGGCGCGTAAAGTTAGCATATGGATTAGTTAAGTTAATGTATTCGAAATAGGTTAAGGTTAAATTAATCTTGGGGGTTGTGCACTAGAGAGGAAAACCTCTGTTGGAAGGATTTTGAGCTTGAGTTTCATTCATTAGAGTGTTTGTGCCATTTATGCTAGTGTACCTCTAGAACTTGTTTAAATCCTTTTTCAAAATCACATATGCATGTGGATTAGTGAAAATGATAGGGGCATTCATTTCTAAACCCATTGACCTAAACACAAACCTCTCACAGTCACCCTTTGATCACCCCCTTTGAGCCATTCATTTTTCCTTCAAAAATCTGACATTTAACAAGTCATGCATGCTGTTGCTCTACAATTGAATGATACTTACAAAAGCAGTGAGTTAGCATTGGATTCACTATTTGTTTCAATAAGTGCTTAGTTACGCAATTTACAAAAAGAAAAGAAGGAAGGAGTAAAAGAAAATCAATATGTATATGTAAAAAAAAAAAGGTGTGAGATGTCATTATATACGCTTCAGCATGCATGGCACTTGTTCCATTAGTCCTTCCCACTAGACCATTTCCAACATTACAACCCTGGTAAAAGGCCCCCTTGATTCATAAATCTAGGTGTACAAGTGGTGGAGAGAGTAGAATTTCTACAAGCCTATGGCAGGACCTGCTATAAGTGGTACTGAGCGAAATTACCCCTAATTGTGAGAACTAAACACGTATATCAGTGAGTGTTTTCTTGTGCACATAACTTTGGTTGATTGAGCTTTAGCCTATTTCCTTTGCATTACCTCAAACTGAACTTTGTGTTAGCTCCAATGAACAATTCCATGCAACATTAAAGTTCTTGTGGCACTGAAGGTGTGTGAATTGAGTTTAAGTAAAAGGAAAGAGAATGCAAAGGATTAGGTCTAGATAATGAGGCCGAATCATACATGCTGAATGTTGTTCCTGATCTTGATAAATGCAAGATGATTGTTAGTCAACTCTGGTTGAACATACACTCAGTTTAAAATGACTAGAGAATTAGTTTTTAAACTATGAACCAAGCATTCATGTATATTTGGTGACATGAGTAGCTTAAGAGAAGAAAGGGTCATGCATGAGCACTATGCATGCGCTTAATTTAATTTGACTGCTGGTGAATGATTGAGTTTACTCGAGGACGAGCAAAAGTTCAAGTTTGGGGGTGTGTTAACTTCAGGAAATTTTTACTAGAATTTCATATTTCATCCTGTTTTAATTCACTTTGGGTGCATAAGTGGGCATTTGAAAGGGTTAAAGTAATGAATTGTGTTCTTCTCATGCAATGCACAGCAGAATGAAATTGTGGAGGACATTACTCACTAACTGCTATGAATGTTTAACCATGTGTGCAAGTTCTTTGTGTAAACTGGTACAGATTCAATCATAGCTAGCCCAGAGGAAGCTACATGCAGTGAGAAGGAGGTGAAGGAAGTTGAAGCTAACAACCATTTGAAGGAAAGGCAAGCTGGGAGGAGAACAGAGCAGAACAGAAGAGAAGATAACTCTGGCAAAGTCTTGGGCCGCAGCCCACCATCTCATGGGCCGCGGCCCAGGAAATCCACAGCAGCACAGAAAGGATTGGGCCGTGGCCAACCATCTCATGGGCCGCGGCCCAAAGGATCAACATGAGCACAGAAAGGAGTGGGCCGCGGCCCATAAGAAAAACATGAAGTTAGATGCTCTTGGGCTGCGGCCCACAGAATGGCGGGCCACGGCCCAACCCCGCAAATGAAGCTGCGCGTTCTGACATCTGAGAAGATATAAAAGGCAAACCCAGGGTTTTGAGGGGGGTGTTCCCAATTGGGAAAGATCGACAGAGGCAGCTAGGGAGGTGCTGAGAGCTGGGATCTGCTAGAATCAAGGAGAATCAAGTGGGCTTGAAGATTGGAAGAGATTTCACTCCAGTTTTCTTGATCCTTCTGTATTCATTCCCTTTCTCCACTGTGATTCTGTTATGGCTACTTTTAATCCTGTTATTTGTAATCCGTTTTTGAACATGAGTAGCTAGGTTTTTCATTCTAGGATTGTTCGACACTTTTGTATGGATTAAACTCGAATCCTTCTTCCTCTTCGTTATCTAATGGTATATATGTGTTAATTGTTCTCTGTTTTCACTGATATTCATGAATTGCTAGCACTATGAATACATGTTCAACTAGATTAAGCTTGAGAGAGTTAATCTAATTGAAGAACGTGGGTAGAGTTATGCTAGACTTGAAGTTTAAAGAGTTAAATGGATGGTTTGTTAATAACATAGAGATATAGTTATTAACCTAGCATTGTCAAAGTAAGGAGGTTGTTTAACGATTATTTTCCCTTAAATGCAGCAAGAGATTGTGTTTCTAATTGGAAAATATAAGTTTGGTTATGACTTGAGAGAGCTTAACCAATGGCTATTGAACCTTAGACTGACATATATATATCCTATAAACAGTAATATCGAAGAGGAAGTAGATTGAGTTTATGATATACAAAGGAAGCGAACAATACTAGGTTCACTATACTCGATTGAATTCACAAGAAGCATATTCTGTTCAGCATTTTTCTTAGTTGTTATCAGCATATCTTTTAAATCTATTTTTCTCACACTCAACATTTTGTTTGATTCAACTTCATCAAACACATCAAGCCCATTGTTTGACTAAGTTGTTATTCAAATCCTCGAGGGAACGATCTCACTTATCACTATATTACTTGACGCGATCCGTGCACTTGCGGTAGCGAACAGTCAGGGGATCAGCGACCATACTCTTAGTCGAAACATGTTGTACAGCAATAATTTTCTATGCTATATAATCTCTTACAAAATTGTACTTAATATCTATATGTTTGGTCTTACTATGATACTTAGGATCTTTAGTATAGGCTATGGCTGCAGTGTTATCACAATGCATTAATACTAGATTGGTACTCTCACTGTCAAATCCAAGATGTTCAATGAACCTCTCCAACCATAATGCCTCTTGTGCAGCTGCAATGCATGCTACTAACTCAGCTTCCATAGAATGTAAAGTAATACATGTTTGCTTCTTGCTACTCCAACATATGGCGCCATTATTCAGTAAGAAAGTATAACCTAAGGTCGATCTTCGTTCTTCCTCATCTCCGCCTAAATCAGCATCGGAATATCCAACCAGGCGTAGATCGCTTCCTTCGTAGCATAGTGTATAGTCAGAGGTGCCTTTTAAGTATCTCATGATCCTTTTTACTGCTTTTCAGTGATGCTCACTTGGGTTGGACTAGGACCTACTTACCAATCCTACCGTAAAGCAGATATCCGACCTTGTACACATCATTGCGTACATTAAACTACCAACAACACTAGCATAGGGAACTTTCATCATTTTCTTTTGATCAGACTCAATTTTGGGACACATCTTATTGCTTAAGGTTACACCAGAAGCCACTGGGGTATGGCAAATCTGATGAAAAATCTTCGGCGATGGAGTTCAACGTTTTCCCCTTCTGATGGAGGTTTAATTGATTGTGGATCTTATCCTCCTCTTTGCATTCCTCTGATTTTTCTCTCTGTAGATTTGGACTAACAAGAAAGTCCCCTCTTTAGCATAAAGTGTATTGAGGCTTTCACCAAGCATCTCCATTCAAGATGTTGCTACTTTTCTCAATTCCTTTGGTTCCGTTAGTTGGTTTAATTTTACTTTTTCACATCACAGGACAAATCCCTTTTTTGTACTTCTAATTTCTGTCTATCTTCTCGTATATTTGAACTTAATATGTATGGAAATTGATCATTTTACCCAAAGAAAAATGATTGCGGGGTTAGTGTGGGTTTAATGGAGAATTTCTTGCCTCGACACTTTCCCATCCCAAGTCTAAAACCCACTTCCACGTACGCATATATGTCAAAGAAGTCATAAATTGCAATCGTGTTCTAGCTGGCACCGTAATGACAAAACTAACGGACGTCATCGCTTCCTAACGGAATATGTGACTTTTGCACCTATTTTGAAAGTTCATAGTTACTTTTGCGCCTAAAAAAAGCATTTGATGGTGAATGCACTTTCAGGAAAAATACATGTGGATTTTTGTACCTTAACCCTTTATCTTTTGAAGAATAAAGAAGTAATGTTGTACTCAAAAGTTTATTTAAATAAAAAAGGTGCCGCCGGCTTTTTGACTGTGTAATTAATTAATTATTAGAGTTACTTCTTGATCTACTTGTATTTCTTATTACATTTTTATTTTATTGTATTTTCATATTACTTGGTAAATTCGAATGGAGAAATAAAAACAAAAAAGGGAAAACAGAAAAAGCAAAAAAGTGAGGAAAATGGTCCTAAACTTGGAACCGGCACATACAGATGATGAATCAAAACAAATGTGAAAACCATGACTCAAATCTTATCTGTGAAACAAAACTTGCCATCAACACATCAAAAGATTATGGATTCCGATTCTAAAACTGATGTCGAAGAGAAATTCTCACGGATGAGAAATCCATGGCCTAAAAATCTCTAAGACGAAAGCGCAAATTTTTTCATGGATTTCTTCTAAGAGAAAAATTTATCCATATCTTGACTTTTTTTAAAATTAAAATGTATAACTAACAGAAAACCAATAAAATATTGTGTATCTTACATTAGTATTGCTGGAGATATCTCAATCAAAAATCGGAAAATTTAGAACGGACTTGCGAGCGAAATTGGAATTTGGCAGTCAAAAAAACTGATTGAAGTGATTTATTAAAGGAAACAAGATGCCAAAAAAAAAAAAAAAAGAACCCGTTTCCTAGAAATCGCCTCTCAATTGTTTTCATTTTTAAGTCAACCATCAAGTCTTTCTGTGACCTAATCAATTTGGAATTTTAATTTAATATTCCTTAATTATTAATTGTACAAGTAATGCCATTGTCTGTCATGTTATATATTTTAAATTCATGTTATTTTCTTCTTTGGCATTATATATAGACATTTCTTAAAATAATATCACTATGTTTAACTTGGATGTCATTTCTAGGTCCTAATTGGCAGCCAATTTGGAAATACATATACGATAACTTTGCATTACTATTTCTAAAAAAATCCATAAATTTATTTAAATAATTTGTTTAACTGAATATTATATAACAAGACATTCAATGATATTATTTGCACAATATACTTTCAAGCTTCTTTTCAACATTATATTCTGTGGGAAAAATAAAGTAAAAAAAATCGTTTATACAATAAAAATATTCCGTAAAAGAACAAAAAACCTCTAATATTGGAAAAAGTAACACTTAGTCCTTTAACTTCATATAAGGTTTCATTTTGGTCCTTTTACTTTATAAGGTATCTTTCTAGTCATTTAACCCTCACGCCATTAACAAAAAAATGTTGATACTGAAATTTTAAATGTTGAAATGACATTTTCAAATGCTGAAATGTTAAGTTAATTTTTAAAATAACAATGATTGTTACCTCAAATCATCATTTGAGACTCAAGATGTTAGGGCTAAATGACCAAAAACGTATTTTTTTTTTTAAATTAAGGGATCAAATTAAAGCTTTCTATAAAATTAAAAGACCAAATGTGTACTTTTGCCTTTAATATTACATTGAATATTGAATCTCATTATTATATGAGCGTCGTTTCCCCAATTTGGGGCTTTTTCCCTCTTCTAGGGTTTCTCTCTTGCGAAGTCAAGAAGCGGTGCTCAGATTCTTGGGCGATGACTGATTCCCCCCTGTTGGTGGAGCTCACCATCGATTGGTTTGGTGGTGTCTCTATGCCATGGTCTTATAATGCTCTAGGAGCGAGGATGGTCTTCGACATCAGTGTGCAGGGGGATTGCGAGACTCGACGTGTGAAGGTTTGGAACGCTCGAAACTGGGTGGTGGCCTCCAATATTGATCTCCGATGGGTGCCTCCTGGGTCCTTGGCAATGATTGATGGGGTGCTACGGGGAGCTTTAAGTCTCATCATCACTGTGAAGGTTTTGGCAGTAGATCTGTTCGGAACATTTTGGAGTCTTGCTGCTGACCTGGGTACATCAAAGGTAGAGACTCGGTGGTGCTTCGATGTGATATTGCGGAGAGCCATTGACCCTGAGGTTTGTAATCTCTTCAAGTCTCAATACAGTCAACACCTCTCTACTGATGCTATTTTCAACTCTTGTTATGCGGATGACACTATTGGATTTCTTGAAGTTGAAGCCATTATGTTTAGAGATGTTGTTTTCTTAGAAGGGTTGAATCCCAAAGTTTGGTTTATTTGGCATTATTGGGGGGATTTTATTAACTCTACTCGAATCAGTGTATACCATAAGATCATTTTCTCTAATCCAATTGTCACTACCCTATTTGATCTGGTGATCGAGGTCTTGAGGTGGGCAAGAGGTAGAGTGAATTGTTATGTTTGGCTTGAGGTAATTTTCTGTGGGAGGGATGTTAGCTTGCTCCGTGCTCGACGTTGTCAAGCATGGTTAAGTGCTATTCAAATTAGAATTATCAACTTGTTTTTGTTCAGGAGGCTTGTGTATGCTGTTCATCAATGGCTCACAATACGCCTATTCAATGTTTATGTCAACATTGTTCATTTTCGGGCGGGATATGGGCTAGTTCAGTGTATATGGCATTACTGTTCATTTTTGGCCTGGGGTTGTGATTCTCTTGATAATTATTATTCTGACCATGTTTTCTTTGTTACGTTGATGGATGTTGGTATCCTTGAGGATATTCGGGACTCAAGGAATTTGATCAGGAACCATCTTTATATATGTGTTCCCATGGAAGCTGATTTGGTGGTTGGGCTGATTGCCAAAGCTTCATTTGACAGGTCTTGCCCTCTGGTTTGGATATCTCGACCTGGGTTGTAGTTACTGACCTTATTGGCGCTTTATTCCTTTTATCTAGATTTATGTTCTTGGAAGAAGCTTACGTTTGTGTTTATTAGTTTGTTTGCTACTTGTTTGGTTTGTTCAAGTCGTTTAGGTGTTTCTATTTCTTCAGAGACATTGTATTTTATCTAAATGCAATATATTTAGTTTCTTTGTGGGCCAAAAAAAAAAATATTACATTGAATATTGATGACTTCCCATCAAGACTAAGTACACAATACACAGCAATGGACACCTTAGCTCCGCGGGAAAGCCATGGTACAACTAATTAATAAATAATTACTATTAAAATACAATTCAAAATTGATTATGTCACAGAAAGACTTGATCGTTGACTTGAAATGAAAACAATTTAGCGGCGATTTCTAGGAAATGGGTATTTTTGCATCCTATTTCCTTTAATTAGTTATATATGATGAAGAGATATATCTTTCGCTGTGAAATCATTCAGAATAATTTCAAAGAGCTTTCAGAATAAATACATTTAAAGTAATGAAATATGCAAAGTTTCGTTTCTTTTGTTTCCAACGTTAAACATAATATCGACGAATGCTTAAATTATAGATTATTGTTTTTGTTAGGGTTAAGGTGGCAAAATAATCTTGAACTTTTATCAAAAGTTCAACAATAACTATAAACTATTTTTTGAAGCAAAAGTAACCATAAACTTTCAAAATTGGGGTAAAACTGTTAAGCCCAACTAACTTTCATCAATTGGAATGGGGAAAATTAATCTTTTGGTCCTTAAAGTTTTGACTCACCTATAATTCAATCCCTGAACTTTTGATTTGCTTGTAACTCAGTTCCTAGTGTTTCTGAGTCATCCTATATGGCAGAAAAATGTTAAAAATTGCTTGTGTGGATTTTACATAAATTTTAGAAAAAAAAAACTGCGTCCTTGTTTCCATCAACTTGCATCCCCCTCCACCTCTGTTTTTCAAAAATCTCACTAGGCATATGCGGCGTCCATGGCATATCCTTCTGAAATTGTTTTCGATCAATTAATTGTTGGCGTTGTTAAACTTTTATCCTTATACATGATATTATCTTACGTTGTAATAAAAATAATCTTAAGTTGTTTTCCGGTGCACAATAACTGTTTTATGTATGTTTATTGGGTTCCTATTGAAAAATTATAACGTTTGCCCACTGTTGAAATATTTTGTGCTCTTTTTGATAGATGTAACTTTTATTTTATATAAATTTGTATATTTTTTTTATAGCAACGTGATTTTTATAACAACAAAACTATTAAAAATAATAAATAACAATAATTACTAACTACTTATTTCTGTTTATTTTAACTAAATATAAATTTAAAGCGCTCTATAATATTCTTAATTAGGAAGGGATTGTAAATTGGAGTATTTTAAAAAAAAAATTTCCGCATATGATGACTCAGTAATATTAGGGATTGAATTGCAAGCGAGTCAAAAGTTCAGAGACTAAGTTATAAGTAAGTCAAAACTTTAAGGGCTAAAAGATTAATTTTTCCCACTATAATAGATGGAAGTTAGCTGGATTTAACAGTTTTATCCTAATTTTGAAAGTTTATAGTTATTTTTGCTCCAAAAAATAGTTTATGATTATTGTTACACTTTTAATAAGAGTTAAAGATTATTTTAGCACATTAATCATTTTTTGTTATTATAGAAGTATATACAAATTCACACACATAACGTTTGAGCAGAAACTAGTATTACGAATAAGTATGACCCAAGGGGTGATGCGAGAAGCTAAGGCTGGCCAAATTAAAATTTGCCAACATTATATAATTTGATTGTAAGTGAAACTAATTAAATTTATGAAAGGTGGATGCGACTGTTGGCAAAAACAGAAAAAAAGAAAGTAGAGAACTAACTCTATTAATTAATCTAGCACCTTTATTTGAAGAACCTCATCAGCACATAAGACACCGAAGCACACAGAAGCAGAAAGTGTTACGCCTGACTTCACTTATAAATTTATTTAACTATTACATATATATTTTTTTTAGGTATAGATATCCTCCTATATGAGGTAAATTATATTTGAGACACAGTTGGGTTTTAATTGTGGGCACTTCTCCAACGAGATTCAAACCTTAGTTTGTGGCATTGGTAGGGACTAGCCCCATTTCATTAGACCCAATCCTTATTAAATTATTATTATACTTTATGCATATCATTCATGTGTATCTTTCCCTACTTCTGACAGCCACCACATTCTTAGGGACCCCACGGACCGAGCTTTTAGAACTGGGTGTGGAAGGAACTAAGAATAACGAGAACCAAGAGGACATTATCTTTCAATTATGGTTTTCTTAGTTGTTTTGATTCAGTATCTTTCAATGAGTGGGTTCCAAGTTTAGGACCATTTTCCTCACTTGCGTTTTCTTTTTTCCGTTCTTGTTTTCATTTCTTCATTGGAATTTCTCTAATAATATGAAAATACAACAAAATAAAATGTAACAAAAAAATTACAAGTAGATAGAAAGCCAGAAGGCTACTTCTTTATTTTAACTTTCGAGTCCAACACCAGCACATAAATTAAGAATTATATATATATATATATATATATCGCAGACTCAATTTGTATACAATTCATGAGCAACCTTTACCTCGACTTCCCATGAAATCTAGGCAAGAGACATTATATTATTCTTCAAAAGATAAATGACAGATAAATCAAAAGCTGCAACAGGACACGCACACTCTCACACACACATGATGACACCGAACCAGAAACATTGTTACTCATGACTTAATACGAAGCTAAGGAAGATATTAGAAACAAGACAGAAACTTTTTTTAAATGATCTCCCTTTCCCCCAAACAACTATATTGTTATTATCATTCGTATGTTTCTTTTGCTACTTCTTAGTGACAGCCACGTACATAGGGACTGCATGGAGCTTTTGGAACTGGGTTTGGAAGGCACTTAGAATAAGGAGAACCAGGAGGACAGTCTACTGCAGGCTTATTCTTATCGGTCGATGGCGAGGTTATCGATGTCCTTTCTGCGTCATCATCATATAATATTTACATATCAGTTTACTATATTCACAAATCACAGCAAAGAATTACTAATTAATATAATAATTTCATAATTAAGGCAATTAAGAAGCTAGTCAGTGTACCGAATGAGATTAGGGTAAAAAAAACGGCAGCAAAATAAAAGAAGTTGAAGTTGTTACCAAGTAATAGGCGTGCATGAGTGGAAGAGGGAAAGGAGAGAAATATTGTGAAAACCCAAATGAGAAAAGCAATTGGATAAATAGCCTTCTTCATGTTTACACCAATGAGTAATGGCTTTTTTAATTTGTATATGGTCACGCTTCACTTACTCTTCGTCTCTATTTATAGTCTCCAGGAGAGAGAAGCACACACAGTAGATGAAATAAAGGGCTTTAATTAATATAATTTATTTTCTCCCATTTTTGACCAATCATATAAATAATTGCTTTATATATATATATATATATATATTAAAAGAACAAAAAAATCGAAATTGACTTAGTCGTACCTTATCTTCAACCTAGCTTGGTCCCTCTCATGCACCTTACATAAATTTGAGAGTAAAATACTCTGATTTCCCATGTACTTTGCCTTAATTACACAGACATTCCCTCTATTTTGAAAACACTACAAAAAAACATCGATTTTCCGACGGAATTTGCGACGGAATCAAATTCCGTCGCAAATTCCGTCGGAAAACCGTCGGAAATTCCGTCGGAAAAGTTTCCGACGGAAAATTCCGTCGCAAAATTTGCCACGGAATTTGCCACGGAAAATATTCCGTCGGAAATTCTGACCTTTGCCATGGAATTTCCGACGGAAAATTCCGTCGGAAATTTCCGACGGAATTTCAGTCGGAATTTCCGACGGAATTTGATTCCGTCGGAAATTGAGAGGGAATTTCCGACGGAATTAAATTCCGTCGCAAATTCTGACGGAATTAAATTCCGTCGGAAATTCCCTCGCAATTTCCGACGGAATTGAATTCCGTCTCAATTTCCGACGGAATTGAATTCCGTCGGAAATTCCCTCTCAATCACCGAAAAATTTATTATTTTTAATTAATATTTTAAAATTTTAAAAATATTAATTAAAATTCCGTGGAAAAATTTAAAAATTATTTTTTAATTATTTAATATTTTAAAATTTATTTAATTTAATTTAAAAAAATTATTTTTATAAAATTTATTATTTTTAATTTAATTTTTATTATTATTTTCTAATTTCTAAAATATTTTTAATTTTCAATCGTAGGTTTTGGTCCTTATAGGGGCAAAATAGTCATATAAAAAATAAAATTTATTAGTTATTAATTAATATTAGTAAATAAAATATTAGGTAATAATTATTTATTAGTTATTAATTAATGTTAATAAAAATTTAATTTTAGAAATTAAAAAAAATATGCACATAAGATTATATATATAATTGTGTGTAATAATAGAACACCAAAGCAGTCGAGCTCATCCGGTAAGGCATCGCGCGCGTACGGACGAGGTCGTGGGTTCGAACCAAAGGATGGGCAAGTTGAGTTGCATTTCCAGGAAATATGAGGTTGCGACACGTGGCGGAGGGAGGTTGCGACACGTGGCGGAGGGAGGTTGCGACACGTGGCAGACAGAGGTTGCGACACGTGGCGGATCTGGGGGTCGACGACAAGGTGGATGCCGCCGGCGATGAGGGGGCGGTGGCCGGAGTTGCCAAGTGGATTTTTAAAATTTTAAAAAAAAAAAAAATTTGCGACGGAATTTCTGACGGAAATGAATTCCGTCGGAATTTGCGACGGAATATTCCGTCGGAAATTGAGAGGGAATTTGCGACGGAATATTCCGTCGGAAATTGAGAGGGAATTTGCGACGGAATAAATTCCGTCTCAAATTTCCGTCGCAAATTCCGTCGGAAATTGCGACGGAAATAAATTCCGTCGGAAATTCCGTCGGAAATTTCCGACGGAATCTGAATTCCGTCGGAAAATTTTTTGTGACGCTGTTATTACCTTCGGAATCAATTCCGTCGGAAATCAATTCCGTCGCAAATTCCGTCTCAAATTCCGTCGCAAACTCAAATTCCGTCGCAAATTCCGTCTCAAATTCCGTCGCAAATTGAGTGTTTTTTTGTAGTGAAATATATACTTAAGTCCAAACTGTTAACTCTGTTATGAATTTTTTTAATTAAAATTTATATTAAAATAAAATTCATTTACTGATTTACTCTTCATCGTCACTAATTCCCTAATTTTAGCTAAAATTGTTTAAGTAATTTAAAGGGTTTTTTCTTTTTCTTAATTTTTTTAATATTGAGATAAAGACTTAATTAATTTAATTAATGCAATCATGTAAAACTTAATTAAAAATATGATTAATTCTTTTAATAGATGCATACTTAAATAAACGTGTTTATAAACGTTTGTGAAAAAATGCATTTAAAAATTTAAAATTTATATAAGTTATGTAATGTCTTAAAACTACATCGTTATTAACATATGGTGAACCAATCATGGTGTCGTGGAAAAAAATGAAAGAAATATGTTCTTAGACATTTAAAAGAATACTAAATAAATAAGTTTCAATATGATAAAAATTTAAAATTGTTATAATATAGTAAAAATTAATAAGTTTTATAATATATTGGAAATTGTGAACGTATGTATTACAATTATTTTTGTTTTTACAAAAAATTATTTTTAGGCATACATAAATGTTTATTCATTTGTTGAAAGAGGGCCATTTTGGTTAAAATAAACGTTTAATAATCAAACTTAACAGTCAACTAATGGTTGAGTGGATAGACATAGAATCTCAAATATGTAATAAGAAAGGTTTTTGTAACATTATGCATTTTAATTTTAAGGGCAGTCTATATACATTTTCAAAATAGAGAGGAGGCTTGCATAATTTATGTAAAACAGAGGGATAGTCGATGTATTTTACTTTAAATTTAGTCCATTTTTAATTACAATCAAATGTTGGCCAAAATTTAATTCATCCCCTGCTAGTATGATCCCTTTCGTTACCCTAATTCCTAAAATTAGTGGCTGCTTAATCTTCCTTTTCATCATATAATTAACTTGCGAAAACATTTCACAAGAGCCTTGTTGAATAAAATGGCATTAATCGGATCTCAAATATGTGCAGGTATAGTATTGTGTGTGTGTTTGTTTGTTTTTTTTTTTTTTGGTCAAAGGTATTGTGTGTTTAAATTACATTTGTGAAGGAGATTATATTGTTGTTCTTTACTCTCTACACGAAATAACAAATTATATATAAAGGCTAGCTTTCCTAGACATAGCCTCTAAATTGTTTTAATCTTCAAGTCAACCATCAAGTCTTTCTTTGACCTAATCAATTTGGAGTTTTATTTTAATATTCATTGATTATTAATTGTACAAGTAATAATATTGTCTGTCGTGTTATGTATTTTAAATTCATGTTATTTGTTTCCTTGGCACTATATGTACATTTCTTAAAATAATATCACCATCTTTAACTTAATACGTTGTCATTTCTAGGTCCTAATTGGCGGCGAGACACAAACATACACACACTATAACTTTGTAAAATTAGATAATTTGTTTAACTTGTATATATAATCCACAACTTCTTAAATCCATTTCTTGAGAATAGCCTCAAAATTAGTTACATTAATTCTCAATTCAATGAGCTAATCTTCTCCGGACCCAAAACAGGAGAAGTGTTTATGTGACCTAGTCAAATCTCCTCGTGTTATTGAAAAAAAAAATTAAAGAGTAAATTATATTGATATCTCTTAGCCTTTTAGGTTTATATAATTATATTGATATATTTTAGCCTTATATGTTCAATCGTATTTTATACTTGTTGCGCTTTCTATGGAACTTATTTTCACTAAAATTTTCGTCAGTGAAACTATCTTTATATGCAATGTGTATTCGTTTTAAAAATAAATTAATATATTTACATGTCATATTTATCATCATATAGTAAATAAATCATAGTTTATCATATTTAAAATTTAAATTGAAAATAAATAAAATTTTATAACATATGTTTTTTGACAATAGTTTTTCAATAACCATTTGTACATTATTTACAATGTTATTACTATTTTATTATTAATATCATTTCCTACTTTTAATTATTTTAAAAAAAAAATATAGCGCGTGTGCGTGTCATCACATTCATAATTTTTCTTATCAAATTAATATTTTTTATATCAAAAAGTTTTGATAAGTTGTGTTGTGAACTTAAAAAAGAGTGCCTAATTACTCACTCACATAGTCCTTATATCAACAATAATTTTTGTTGGGAGGTGGTAAGGGGTTTCACCTCATAAGGAGAAGAACACAAGTTTAAATCCTAAGAAACACACTTGCTAGGAAAGATAAGAGCCTTTTACCATTTAAGCCTAGAGGAGAACCCTTGATAAATTAAAAAATATAGTTTTTTGGACTAAATTAACAATATTTTAACCTACGAGTTTTTGAATTATAAGCTAAATTCATTCAAATTAAGAATATTACCACCTAATATAGAAAATTAAGAGAATCAAATATTAAATAATTATATTATGATGATCCTCATCACAAGTTTCGTGTAGGAAAACTTTAGGGTTTTAAATAAATAGTTTTTTTTTTAATGATATTATCATTTGGTTAAAGGTTCGTAGCTACTTCTCCTAATACAAGTATCTTCTCTAGGATTCAAACTCTAGAACCCAGAGGGATCTAGCAAGGACCTACGCTGCCAAACCAACACTATGTTGGTTGGTTTTAAATAAAAGTTACTTAAGGTATTTAATGATCTTTATCATTTTTTTTTTTTTGATGGTTTATGCAATGGACCATTTTTGGCCCTCGGTGCACCCACCTTCCAGGAATCCGGCGTTAACCTGAAGGCCAACACCGGATTTACCGACATGGGCCCCCGACAACCGACTAGCCCTGGCGCCCCCAATCTGATAGGCCCGACAGGAATTCACCTCTTTGAGGCGCCCCAGGGGAGAGAGCTCCCAACGGAAATTCTCTACACCTTCCGTTTCCTGGGATCGAACCCAGGAACGGATTGGTGTGGCGCAGATGCCTACCCATCTGCGCCAACTTCCGTTGGTTGATCTTTATCAATTTTATCTTTATTTAATTTTCACTGAAAAAAAGAAAGAGGAGAGATGTGAGAAGGATTTAAAAATAATCTATTAACATCTCATGTTCCTCATCATATTTAAAATAAATTATGATATTGCATTTAAAAATTAAATAAGAATAAAGGAAATTTTTAATAACATGTTCTTTTGCACAATAATAGTTATATGCTTGGCATGAAACCAAAGCCGATTTAGCAAACAAATGGACCAGTGGACCAGTTAATCAATTCCCAGAACGACTGGGTTAAGAGTTTTGAACGGGTTCGCTTGATTGGATTTATTTTTTCTTCCTAAGCCTAAAACAACATCATCATTTTGAGTTAAAAAAAGAAGGAAAGTATATTTGTTCTTTAATAACTCTGTCTTATTAGGTTATATGTTGTTTATACATGAATATTTTATTTACTTGTGGATTAATTTCCTTTATATTTAATGATAAGTAGTCTACCCCGGTTTAAAGTATTAACCCTTGAACCAGTACTTTAGCTAGTTGATTATTAACCAATCTGGTTAGTACCTTGATTATGTGAGACTAGCTCCAGTGACGGATTAAGGATAAAGTATGAGAGCGGAGCAAGTACACAAAAAACTTAATATTTATTACATAGTTATGCTTCTTATATAATTCATTTTTAATTTTGATAGAAAAATAAAAACAAATAGTCTCAACACACATTCATATTTCTTTTTTCCCCCATCAACGTGAAGTTTTTTCCGTGCCAACGAATAAGAGGGGCCCAGCCAAGAAATCAATAAAATATGAAAGTACATAATGTAAATAATAGGAAATAAAATATTTAATTATATAGTTGACGATTTCAACTTTGATTCTCTATCTCTAGAGGCTAAAAATATAGACGCACTGACTTAGTCGTTAGTGTAGTGCCCTTTCGTCTTCTTCTCTATATCTCACAAATATCATGCATATTAGTCCAAAAAGAAAAAAGAAAATCCACGCATGCTTTAAGTTGTTTAGTCAAAGAAGGCTGTGCTAAAGTCTAGAAGCAGTACTGGGTTATCTCATATTTTCCCTAAAAGAGGGGGTTATTCAATTTGGCCCCACCTTAGAAAATACTAGTATATCATCAATATAGACCAAAATAAATGATCTATAAGGATTAAATATTTTGTCCATTCTTTCTTGAAAAATGGCTGGGCTAGTCTTTAGTCCCATTGGCAAAACATTCCATTCAAAATGTCCATTGGGAACACTAAATGCTGTACATTCTCTTGACTTTTCTTCTAGTTCTATTTGAAAAAATCCAGATTTACAATCGAATTTTGAAATTATATTTGAATCCTTGATTTTATCAAATAAAACATCTTTTCTTGGAAGAGGATAAGTATTAGACTTGACTACCTTGTTTAAAGGTTTGTAGTCTATTACAAATCTTGGTTCTCCCCTCTTTTGTTCTGAATAATTTCTTACTAAAAATCCAGGACAATTCCACGGACTCTTAGATTCTCGAATTAGCTCTTGGTTAAACACGAATTAATCCAAGAAAAATTAATAAGTTTGAAAACTATAAATGCTTATGATATTCATCAGAATGAAACCCGATATGAAAAGGGATATAAAAACCTTTATTTACAAATTGGACAAATAGAGTTTAGAATAGATACTTTCTATGTTTATAAAAACTTAGGAAGTGATTTTATTCTGGGAAGAAGAGCTATGAATCAAGCATTTCGATTCATAGGATTCACAAAGAATAATGCTCACTTTATTACTCATTGTCATACGAGTTTTAAAGTTCCATTATTATTAAGACCAAGAATTCATTATTACACTCAGCAGTTGACAACTCAGCGTGGTGAGTATAATAAGGAATTTGAATTAAAAGAAACATTAGAAAAATGTTTTGAAGAAAATCCAAGAGCATTTGCAAATAGAAACAACTATATTGCAAAAATAGAGTTAAAAACTGATAAACCAGTTTATGAAAAACCAAGAAGATACACAAAGTTAGATTTAGAAGATTTTCCTAAGATTATGGAAAAACTTTTAAAACAAGAGCTAATTCGAGAATCTAAGAGTCCGTGGAATTGTCCTGGATTTTTAGTAAGAAATTATTCAGAACAAAAGAGGGGAGAACCAAGATTTGTAATAGACTACAAACCTTTAAACAAGGTAGTCAAGTCTAATACTTATCCTCTTCCAAGAAAAGATGTTTTATTTGATAAAATCAAGGATTCAAATATATTTTCAAAATTCGATTGTAAATCTGGATTTTTTCAAATAGAACTAGAAGAAAAGTCAAGAGAATGTACAGCATTTAGTGTTCCCAATGGACATTTTGAATGGAATGTTTTGCCAATGGGACTAAAGACTAGCCCAGCCATTTTTCAAGAAAGAATGGACAAAATATTTAATCCTTATAGATCATTTATTTTGGTCTATATTGATGATATACTAGTATTTTCTAAGGACCCTGAAGAGCATAGAAAACATTTATATGTTTTTGCTTCTAAGTCTTTTGAAAATGGACTAGTATTATCAAAAAAGAAGGCAGAAATAGGAAAGACCCAAATTGAATATTTGGGACTGATAATAAAACCCAAGGGTGTTGTAGAATTACAACCCAATATTATTCGGACTATATTAACATTTCCGGATAAGATTAAAGATAAGAAGCAACTCATGTCATTTTTAGGACATCTTAATTATGCCATGAATTTTATTCCTTATGGAGCATTAGTAAGAGGAAAACTTCAGAAAATGCTTAAGAAGGATAAACCCTTTATATGGGGAGATGAAGAAACCCAAGAAGTAATAAAAATCAAAGAATTTATAAAAAAGGAGGTTAAACCTTTACCTTTACCAAAAGATGAAGATGATTTGTTTTTACAAACTGATGCATCTAATTATTATTGGGGAGCAGTACTGTGAAAGCGGGAAGAACCCATAAATCCAATTTTATCTTATGCTTCAGGTACATTCAAGAGAGCAGAGGTAAATTATGATATAAATGAGAAGGAACTTCTGGCCGTAAAATATGGTATAAAGAAGTTTGAAATCTGGATCGTCAGCAAAGAATTTGTTGTTGAAACAGATAATACCCAAGTAAAGGCTTTTATTAATAATAAATGTCCGGATACAATTGCAAGTCAAAGAAGAGCTAAATTATCTGCATGGTTCAGTATGTATTCTTTAAAGGTTATAACTATTAAAGGAATTCATAATATTTTTGCAGATTTCCTTAGCCGATATGGAAACCAATTCCATGATTGACCTATTGGATCAAATCCAAAAGATCCAAGAGGAAGAAGCCAAGATGGAATCTCTTCTAGATTTCCAAAAAGAAAAATATGAGGAGCTCATGAAGCTTCATAGCCGAGTTATACTTCAAAGGAGTATATTACTTCGACTTAGAACTGATTTAAAACAATTCATAAGGAATTCCAGTCCTTTGATCGAAGAATCTGAAAAAGTCTTAGCCAGTTCTTCTGGTTTAAGCGAGAAAAGTCTTCCTGGTAGAATACTGGAAGCGAAAAAGTCGGAGGCAATAGTTTCCGCAACAAAAGCCAAAACGGATGAAGAATCTATAAATTATAAAGATTCTGGTGATTCCAAGAAAAAGAGGATAATGAGGAGAATCCATTAGTGGAATCCAGTGAATTATCCAAAGAACAAAGGCAACAAGCCTTAAAACTTAACAGTTCAGGTTCCAAGACAGAGACGATAGTTGAGGCTAAAGTCTGTGAAGTCAAGGAAGTCGTTAGCCCTGAATTGGAAAAGTTAACCCAAGAGTTACTTGGACAAAATTTTGTTCATGTTCCTAGAAAGAAAATTGTGCAGGTAGGGTTTACCTTTGTAGAGAAAGCTAAACAGTTACCCCCTCATCCTAAACAGTTTCCAGAATTACCCGAGAACCACAAATCCAAAAATGAGTTCTTAATAGAATATAACCAAGTAAATACTATCATGAACTCAGGAAATAACCAAGAGTCTAGAAAAACCTTTGCCATTGAGTATGAGAGTTATTATCCAAAAATCCTAACTTTGTGTGAGGCACCCAAAGACATAGTTAAACTTACGTTTAATTATGGTTATCTCTCATTAGCCTATATAGAGAATCATCAACAAATTGATGGTGTTTTACCCAAGCCTATTGTTTCAGCTATTAAAGAGTTGGATAAAATAGGACCAACCAAGATCAAGTTTTTAAAATTTATTATTATTCCACCAAAATTCTCATTTACAGGTCCATACATCTGTCAAGTTGGGACAGTTGGTGCGAATCAACAAATAAATTTGAAGATTAAGAAAACCTTCCCAGACATCAAATGGGAATTTGATGAGAATTACTCTCATCTCAGACGAGCAGCAGGATATATTCCTTATCTTCTTGAGATTGAGGAAATGTTAGAAGATGGAGGAGCCTGGACCACCATGTGACGGAATCTGCGATAGTGTATTGTAAAAAGAAAAATCCAATGAAGACAGGTGTCGTCAGTCAGTTAAAAGCCTTCCAAAGGAAAATAAAGCTGAATCAAATCAGTTCCAGCAATAAAGTAAAAGAGAATCTTTGCACAATAATGCGAAGAAAAGAAGAAAAGCAGCACAGCTGTTCATGCTGCCAATAGCCGTCGGCAGAAGAAACAAGAGAAAAGAAAAAGTAGAAGAAAAACGTGTTGAATACTTTTTCTGAAGAGTTATCCGAAGGACGAGAAGAGACTTAAAGTTGTCTGCCATAGAGGAAAAGAAGAAGACCCGTGAATTACTTTAAGTAACTAGGGTTGTGTAAAGGAACTATGGTTAAGTTATAAAACCATGGTTACCTCTTAGACGAGTCTCTATATAAACCAAGCAGGGTTTTTTCCATAGAGCACGATAAGCACACACCGAGCTATGTACTCTGTTTTTCCCTAAAATGTATCTTATGAGTGAGTAATAAAATTTAAGGGATCCTTATCCCTTATTTCTATCAACATGCTTCTATATTAATATCTCGAGAGGAGAGAAGGTGAGTATATTCTCCGATTAACCTAGCCAAACTAGTTTTCGCAAAGAATATCCAAATTCTCGAAGGTCTGCCGGCTGTGATAGGTGTTCCCGTTGAAGGCAGGAGGCCGTGTTTAGGGCGATTCACCGACCGAAAGGTTGCCGAGGCGGAGAAGTGAGAAAGAGGAGAAAAATAGCGGAAGACGAGTTGGGCCTGGTAAGATCTAATTACTCACCTTGTTATAATCCTGAATATTAATAAATTCGAAGCATGATAGAATAATGATAAGGAAACCTTAATCCATACTCATGATTAAAGATCTAATACTCGAGCTTATCTTTTTAGCCAAGGAAGATAAAACTAATCTGTATAATCACACAGATGAGTGTTATATAATTAGCCAAAAATATCCTAAGATATTTAATGCTATAGACGAGTTAAGGTTGAATGATGCTATAATCTGTTTTATAGAAGAATTCTCTAATACATTCGATAGAGTTGATAGTTATCTAGTTAATAACTTCAAAATATTTAGTCTAAGAGATTTTGTGCAGCTCAAGCATTATGCTTATGATGCCTTAAGTAAGGTTGTAGTCGAGAATTATATTGCTCAAGAAGTGGTAAAGCAAAAGAGGATAAATCTTAATCAAGAACCTAGTTTTTTTAATTTTGATTCATCAATGATAAAACTTCAAAAACATATTCTAGGAAAGCGCAGATGTGGATGTCTATACCTTTCTTGCGAATTTGAAAGTCTAAAGATTGGAGAGAAAAAAGATCCACCACCGAATTCCGGCAAATTGGTATCAGAGCCTAGTAGTGTTATAGTATCTTCAGATACTAATAAAAATATAAGATTTACACCTTTAAGTGTAAATAATCCTAGAAAAGATAAAAATAAAGTCAAAGATCGTTATTTTTAATGATTAATAAATTAAAACAAAGAAAATCAGAAGTCGAGCAAGAATTAGTAAAGTTGAGAAAAATGGAGATAGTAAATCAAGGTATTCCTAGTAATCTAGAGCCTATAAAAAATCAAATACAAGTTCTTAAAAAAGAATTGGATTTGATAGCTGAACAGATTTCCATCGAATCTGCTCTATTCAGAGAAGAAAAACTACTTCAAGCTCCTTCTAGTAGTTTTTATCCAAGAACTGTTAAACCAGTCACTGATATAGTTCCTTTTTCTTTAGCAATTCCATCTGCTATAGATAAAGAAATAGAAGAATTAAAAACCCAATTAAGGGAAAAAGAAAAGAGGAAAATTTGAAGAAAAAGGAGTTGAGAAGAAAAGAGAAAACAAGAAGAAAATGAAAAGAAAAAACAGGAACTTTTAGAACAACTAAAAGAAAAGTTAAAAGAAAATAGTGATGATTCAGATTCTTCAAAATCTGTATCTTCAAAATCAAGTCAACAAATAGAAACTAAAGCTTTAGACTTAGCTTTAGAAGAATATTTAGAAGCCGAATCTTCTTATAGTTTAAAAGAAGAGATAAGCCAAGAATTAATAAACCAATTGGTCGAAGAAGATATAAAACCTTCTGAAGTTAAGATGGAAGAAGGACAAACTTCTGACACTCACAGAAATCCCTATCCTGAAGAACCTAGTGGATATGGATATCATAGATATACTCCTAAAAAGGATTATAGGAGATATAGATATGAGCCAAGTAGTAATCCAACTGAATATGTCAGTACAAATGGAATAATCTTAAACCTAGACTGTGAAATAGATCCAGAATCCAAAATAAATGGATGGATATGTTCCAAGACATCTTCTATAAAGGAAGATTTGGAGATCCTGGAATTCAAGAATATGATATATATTCAAAACTAATATTCCAGAAGATATCTGAGCCTTGGGGATCTCAGATTGAAAAAGAATATTATCAATATTACAATAGTAAATATGAGTCAACAGCCAATGATACCCTAGGACAAAAGATAAAATTCTGTCGTGAATGGTTTAGAAACATTTGTGTACAGCATTTAATGAATAAGAAAATAGAAAAGTGGAAACTAACCAAGGGGTTATGTTGTGAGCAATTACTTCCTAACCGATGGGGCTGTAAGCCACAATTCTATGAAAAGAAAAAGAAATATAAGAAGAAATGGAAGCCTAAAAAGATATTTAGAAAATATAAGAATAAAAAGAAATATCCAAAATATGGGTATTGGAGAAAGAAAAATACAAGTTATAAGCCGAAAAAACAATGTACTTGTTATATTTGTCAAGAAAAAGGACATTATGCAAATGAATGCCCTAATAAAGAAAAAAGAAAGAAAGAAACTAAAATTTTTGAAATTTTAGAAGAACAAGGATTTAATCCCTGTGAAGAGTCAGAGTATAATACTTCAGATGAAGATTTATCAGTCTATGAAGTAGAAAGTCAAAATGAATCCGATAGCGAAACTGATTATGACTAGCGAAACCCATATCTTTAATAATCAGATTGCATCCAAGATTGAAAGAGAAGAATTTGATTTGAAACCCGAGAATATTTTCAAAACTAGGATTTTGAAAGAAGTTTTTAAGAAACAAAAATCACAATATTTTGTGATAAGAAAGATTCAAGAACCAATAAGAGTAGATCAAGCTACCTCAGGAACTTGTAGTTGATTTTTTATAGGCTCTAGATTACTAGGAATACCTTGATTTACTATCTCCATTTTTTTCAACTTTACTAATTCTTGCTCGACTTCTGATTTTCTTTGTTTTAATTTATTAATCATTAAAAATAACGATCTTCGACTTTATTTTTATCTTTTCTAGGATTATTTACACTTAAAGGTGTAAATCTTATATTTTTATTAGTATCTAAAGATACTATAACACTACTAGGCTCTGATTCCCTATTATTATGGGAAAATGACGCATAGGTCCCAAGAACCAAACAAAAAACAAAAAAGTCCTTTTGAAAAGTCAAATATCTAGGGATTTTTCTATGATTATTTCCCAAAGTCAAATGCAAAGTTGCCCTTAGTTCATCAATTATTTTACGGTTGACAACTTCATCAGTCATTTACAACTTCATCAGTCATTTTTACATGTTTTTATACAATGAGTTAATTTCAAGTTTGCCAAATCTCTACGTTTACAGTTATCATTGCATGTTATAATAACTGTTTGATTTATTTTTTACACATTCTTTTTGTTGTCTAAATGAAATGACCTTTTTCAAAACTCCAAATATAACAATTGCTTATTCCTTATTTAACAACTGGTTATGCTTGTGTTTACAATATGTTTAGTATTTTTTACAATATATTTTTCAGATCACAATGAAACTACATTTTTAACAACTATTCACCATTGAAAATTTCTCAGTTTACAACTGGTTAAGCGTGTTTTACAACATATTCAGTCATATTTACAACTTCTTTCTCTTGTGTGAATGAAACTACCTTTTACACATCTCCAAGTTCAACACTACAAGTTGCTCAGTTTACAACTTCTAACGTGTGTTTTTACAACATGTTGAGTCATATTTACAACTTATTTCTCGTGTGTGAATGAAATTACCTTTGTTCACATCTCCAAGTTTAACGCTACAAGTTGCTCAGTTTACAACTTCTAACGCATGTTTCTTCAACATCTTGAGTCATTTTTACAACTTGTTTCTCGTGTGTAAATAAAATTATCTTTGTTCACATCTCCAAGTTTAACACTGCAAGTTGCTCAGTTTACAACTTCTAACTCGTGTTTTTACAACATCTTGAGCCATTTTTACAACTGTTTTTTCATGCCTAACTAAAATGACAAGTTTCAAAACTCCAACTTTCACAACTACAAATTGCTTTTTTAACAATTGGTGATGCTTGCTTTTACAAGGTCATGAGTCATTTTACAACTGTTTCATGCTAGACTGAAATGACAAGTTGCACAAATCCAACTTTAACAACTGCATGAGTTATTCCTGTATGGTCTATAACAACAGCTGAATTAGTTTTTAACAACTTCTGCCTTGTTTTATAAGTGTATGAGTCATATTTTTAACATTATGAGTCATATTGCATTTTATCTTCTTCACCATTTAAAAACTTCCCCCCACATGAAAGAAACATAATAGATTCTTCCCCGAACTAGTTCCCATCTTTCATGACAATCTGCAATATGAACTTCGTATTAACAATTGCCACAACAATATTAATAACTATAAATGCACATATTAACAACACTTTTTTAATATAATATCAGCATTTTGTTATCAAAGAAATCACAATCACATTCAATCATTCCCCCCTTAAAACAAAGCCAACCCTATGTTACCTTGCCCAAAAACATAGTACAGGTTATGTATTAACAACTACAATAGCCATATTAATAACTACAACTGCACGAATTAACAACACTTTTTTTTTCATATCAGCGTTTGCACAGCAAACAACTACCATCACATTTAACCATTCCCACTTAAATTAAAACGCAACACTCCCTCTGTAACCTTCCCCAAAAACATAGCACTATAACATTAAGACAACCCAACCAAAGTAAAACCCCAACTTTAATGGTCAAGATCATATTTTTAACAAAATATTAGCATTACTTATCTACCTCCTACCACTTAGTCTACTATTGAGCCCAAAATCCAACCTTTAACTAACCTCTCAATCTCAATCCAGCCAACGTACACACAGAAAAAAAAAATCAGTTCGTTGTTCTACCTCTGCCACATCACAATAGAGGTCTGGGCGGCGAAGGAGCAACAAAGGCTTGGGCAGCGGAAGAGCGATGGACGAACGCACCAATGCTAGGACTCAGAGGATCGACAGATGATGCAAGGAAGACACAGAAGCAAAGTAGAATGAAGGGGAGAGAGAGAAATAATAGAGTGTTTTAAATTCTTGGGGGCATCTTTATCATTTGACATTGGAAAATAATCACAGAAAAGTCCCTAGGGACTTTCTTGATATTTGACTTTTCAAAGAGACTTGTTTATTGTTTTGTTTGGTCCTTGGGACCTATGTGTCATTTTCCTTATTATTTATGGCAAGGGATCAAGAATTCTTTTTATTTTTGAAAAAATTAATCTTTTGGTTCTTATGGTTTTAACTAATTTGTAACTCAGTGCCTATACTTTAACTTGATGCAACTTAGCCCCTATAATTTTGATTCCATTGTAACTCAGTCTTTGAACTTTCACTCAATGTAACTAAGTCCGTATAGTTTAAATCATTTTATATGATAGTCTCCCTCCTTTATTCTAGAACATAAGGACTAAATTATAAAATAGTGAAAACTATAGGAATTGAGTTGCAATGAGTTAAAGTTCAGGGACTGAGTTACAACCGAGTTAAAACTATAGGGACTGAATTACAACTCAGTCAAAACTACAAAGATCAAAAGATTAATTTCTCTTTATTTTTAAATAATTTCAATACTCTTATACACACATTGAGGGATTGTGAGCAGGCTAAGAGAGTGTGGCTTTCTCTAACCAACAATATATACTATACTATGTTTTTTTTCTGGTAATCTGCAGGAATGGTTTACATGGAACTTACACTACAGCCCAGGAAATAGGAGGGTGAACAGATGGCCATGGCAAAGAGTGTTCAATACAGTGTGTTGGCTCATATGGAAAAACATATGCAACAAGCATTTGAAGGAAGAAAAGAGAATACAAAAGGGATAATCCACAAATTCTTGTATCATCTATTGGAAGGCGTGGTGAATGGCAGACTTCGGCATCAAATATTCCAAGTTCCAGAATGGGGGACGAGTCACTGGCAACCCCCAGACCCAGGTTTTGTACGTGTAGATGTAGATAGATCTAGAGTTAGTGGCGGACATGTAGCTTGTGGAGGGGTAATCAGAGACCACCAAGGTAATTGGATATGTGGATACAGAAGTTAGGATATGTAAGAATAATTGGGCGTACCTGGAGTGCGACCATTTATCTCTTATACCCACGCTAATCATATCACAGTAGCGGAAGCGATTATGACACACAGCAAATACACCACAATAGGAAGAAGAAAAGAGAAATATAGCAGAAGGAATAGGGATTCAAAGTGGCAGAGTTTCTGTATGTTAATTCAAGTGTCTTGTAACTGAATCCCTTTACGCCTATTTATAGGGTTCTATACACCCATTCCTCTTCTACTAACATGTCCTTCCATCAGAGAGACAAGATATCCTTTCGATTGAGAGATATATTGTTTCAGTGAAACAATGCCACTTGAAGAGTCATATTGCATAGGACAAAAAACATGACTCATAACATTTTGAAAAATATTACATATATCCCCCAAGCATTTATGTTATTTATACTTTGACCCCAATCCTATTGGGCTTGGGCCCAATCCACCAAAGCTGGACTAGGCTATTTTCCAACATCTCCCACTCACACTTGGTGGATTAGATATGTCTCTTTTTCTTCCTTCTTTCATACTAGGTGCTTTGCCGTGACCGCGTAGGCATGACATCTGCATATAGGTGTATGTACTAGAAATCTCTTTTACAGAGACCAGCACAAGACAATATTCATTGTTTAGCTTGATTTTAATATTATGCCTTAAATATCCTAGATTCACTTATATACACTTTCACATAGCTAATCTAATCCCATTTGAGTCAGTATAAAACTTAGATTGCCTTTCTAGTATGCATAGTATCCACATTTATGAAATTATCAAAAATAATACCATAAAGGACATGTCTCAGACACTAGCATATTTGTGTATATTTCAAGTAATCTTCCTTTCGCCCAGATATCACTTCAATATACATCAGCCGCTTTCCAAACATAATACCATAGATTGCATCTATCATGATCATAGGATATATGCTAAAGCAGCAAATGCTGAAGCACACCTCTATGATATTGTCAAAGTCAAAGGATATCAATGGAAGAATTAGAAACTTCCTGGGACTCACACAACAATTAAGCAGGGATCTTCTTACTTGCTTCCCTTTTGCGATTCTTTAGCACATGTGGTATGAATCACATGCTACAGTGTTACTCTTACACCATAAGAGCGCACGTCGTTTTGCATTTTGTTGTTAACACTGTACAGACTTAAGTCTAGACACTCCCAGCATCTAAACCCAAATTCTTTCTTTCTACTCAAACGTCTATATTGAAGAATTTGTTATCTGGCTACAGGCATCATGGAAGTGGATATCAATGATTCGATCCATACTTATGTTCATGTTTATAGATCTCATCTTGACATGCTACATTGTTGTCAAGGCGACATAGTTTGTGTTTCTTCTCTACCATATCAGCATTCTAGCCACTTTACCAGTGAACACAATTGTCTCATCTTTGCACACTGCTCCTGAGTGTCAAAGGCGGTTGCTCGCATGAGAGAGACAACCTCACAAGCCTGTACGACATACTAGACATTGTATACTTTCACACATACATTTATACTAATAATGATAAGTACTTCAATTAATCATAAATGTAATAAAGTCTGAAATTTTACATTTTACGTACACCAAGTGCCCTTACATGTTTTTCTAATGTTTCCTTGGCAATTGGTTTGGTCAGGGGATCAGCGACCATACTCTTGGTCGAAACATGTTGTACAGCAATAATTTTCTGTGCTATATAATCTCTTACAAAATTGTACTTAATGTCTATATGCTTGGTCTTACTATGATACTTAGGATCTTTAGTATAGGCTATGGCTACAGTGTTATCACAATGCATTAATACTGGATTGGTACTCTCATTGTCAAATCCAAGATGTTCAGTGAACCTCTCCAACCATAATACCTCTTGTGCAGCTGCAATGCATACTACTAACTCAGCTTCCATAGAATGTAAAGTAATACATGTTTTCTTCTTGCTACTCTAAAATATGGCGCCATTATTCAGTAAGAAAGTGTAACCTGAGGTCGATCTTCGCTCTTCCTCATCTCCGCCTAAATCAGCATCGAAATATCCAACCAGGAGTAGATCGATTCCTTCGTAGCATAGTGTATAGTCAGAGGTGCCTTTTAAGTATCTCATGATCCTTTTTACTGCTTTTCAGTGATGCTCACCTGGGTTGGACTAGGACCTACTTACCAATCCTACCGCAAAGTAGATATCCGGCCTTGTACACATCATTGCGTACATTAAACTACCAACAGCACTAGCATAGGGGAACTTTCATCATTTTCTTTTGATCAGACTCAATTTTGGGACACATCTTATTGCTTAAGGTTACACCAGAAGCCACTGGGGTATCCAAGGAATTGCAGTTGCTCATGTTGAATCATTCGAGAATCTTTTTAATGCAATTTTCTTGTGAAAGATATAGGATTCTTTTTGAACGATCTCTTTGGATCTTAACTCCAAGTATATACTATGCTTCACCCATGTCTTTCATTCCAAAATTCAATGAAAGCCATTCTTTAATAGCTATAATCGAATTTAGATTATTTCCAGCTAATAGTATATCATCTACATATAAGGATAATATAACAAAATTACCCTCAAACCGTTTGATGTAGACACAGTGGTCCTCTTCAATCATTTGGAAATCATAAGAGGTTATTGTTTTATGAAACCTCAAATACAACTGTCTAGATGATTGCTTGAGTCCATAAATAGACCTTTTAAGTTTACAAACTTTGTTCTCTTTTCCTTTTTCATTGAAACCTAATGGTTGTTCCATATAGATTTCCTCATCCAGATCACCATTTAGAAATGCAGTTTTAACATTCATTTGATGTAATTCTAAGTCCAAACTATTTACTATTGCTAGAATAATTCTTATAGAATTAAATCGTACCACAGGTGAAAAGGTATCTTCGTAATCTATACCTTCTTGCTGTGTATACCCCTTTGCAACTAATCGTGCCTTATACTTATCAATTGACCTATCCACCTTTCTTTTAATTTTGAGAACCCACTTGTTCCCAATGGCTTTTCGCCCTTTTGGTAGGTCAACTAATTCCCAAACTTTATTCTTTCTCATTGAGTTCATTTCTTCATCCATTGCCTTTTTACATTCATCTTTAGCAGGACTAGATAAGGCATATAGTACCGAACGTGGTTCATCATCCCCATCTGGAGTAACAATAAGTGCTTCACTTTCTATTCGGAAGCGTCTTTTATCCAACTCGTTTGTGAGTTAAACGGGTTACTAAGAGGGTATTATAAGATTTCTAGTATTAAGTTGATTGATTTTGTAAAGAAACTAGAGAGAATTTTGCATACATGGATACTAAATATTTGGTGTAAACTTAAAGGATCAATGTATACTTTTAAATTAAAGTGTACTCTTTTTTTTTTCATTTGTTCAAGGCTTTCTTCTTTTGAGGTTTAAAGCAAAAAGGGTTTCGCTTCTTCCAACAAATGCGCTTCTTAGTATTTGAACCTTTGCTTTCCTCTTTACAGGTGAGGCCACTTACAACTTCAACCAATATGTTGGTAGCTTAAAAAGTGTATTTTAAATGCATATATTTTTATGGAATGTTTTTTAAGATATGCTTTTTTTATTGAAGAAGAGTTTTCCTTTCTAAGACTCAAAGCGTAGAGGGTTTTTACCTCTCCCAACAAATATGCTTCCCAAGATTCGAACTTATGTTCTCCTCCTTATTGGGTGAGACCGCTTACCATCTCAACAAGCAACAACTTGTTAGTATTGTTTAAGATACTTATATTTTTTATAGTGTTACAGTTGTTCGATTATTGAACTTCGATAAAATGATTTCATAATGCTAAAAGAAATTATCTAATTAAATATTCATCATAAGTTAAATAGCTAGGCCCCACAAATGATTTCTGAAGAAATGATCTGCCCTGCTACCCAGGTTACCGTGTGTTCCTTTCCTTTACAAGCGACCTTGTTACTATAGTCTATATATGCAGTTTTGGTCATACAAACTGTTATTCTTGTGTGTGTGTGTGTGTGTGTGTGAGAGAGAGAGAGAGAGAATATATATTATGTTTGTAACGTTTGTGTAAAATAATCTAATTCAACAATGTCGAAATCACTAAAAGACCCGACATAGTATAACCTATTATAATGTTCCTTTTAACTAATTTATTTTTCTGACACTGAATATCATCATCCATTTCCAAGAAGTAACCTCTATATATATTGTGGCAAAAACCTTTATATATATTGTTTTCATTTCCAAGTAAAGGATCAAGTGTTTTAACTTTAAATATATTTGACACCCCTTTTTATCCAACTCTTTTACACTTGATTTATTATCGATAAGGTTGCCTATATACAATATATATTTGTTTAAAAATAATCTACTAACATCTTCATCATATTTAAAAATTAAATAAGAATAAAGCAAAATTTTGAATAACATGATTTTTGCACAATATAATGATAGTTAAATATATGGTATGAAAACCCAACCTGATTCAAGAGGCTAGTGGACCAGTGGACTAGTGAATCAATTCCCTAACCAATCGGGTTTAGATTTTTGAATAGGTTGCCCCGGTTGGATTTATTTTTTTCTTTCTAAGCTTGAAACAATATCGTTTTGAGTTAGAAAAAAAAAGGAGTAAATTATACTTGTGCTTTTAATAACTATGTTTTGTTGCATTATGTGTTGTTTATACATGAATATCTTATTTATATTTTTGGATTATATTAATGCCTTTTATATTTAATCAAAACTATTCTACTCTAATTTAAACCCCAAACCCTTGAGCCACCACCTTGACTGGTTGATTAACTCATCTGGTTTCGAGTACCTTGGCTATGTGAGACTAACTCCAGTGATAAGGGATTAAGGGTAAATTATGAGTGCAGAGTAAGTACAGAAAAAACTTAATATTTATTACATTGTTATTGCTTCTAAATATCATTTATTTTTGGGAAAATGACAGAAAAATGCTTCAAACATTTGGAAATGAAATATTAGTTTTTTTGTCAAAAGATGATTAGGAAATGTCAAAACGTGATAAAGAATTCCCAACTTCTGGATTTATGAAATTACCCATATGTCATTTTCAAATGTTTGGACCATTTTTCTGTCATTCTTCCTTTATTTTTTTAATTTTCATAGAAAACTAAAATCAGATTGTCTCATCACATACACTGATACACATTCGTATTCTTTGTTTTCTTTCTCATCAACGTGAACTATTTTTTGCATGCCAACGAATAGGAGGGGACCAGCCAATAAATCAATAAAACATGAAATTAAATAATGCAAATATTGAAAATGAAATATTTAATTATGGTTTACCATTTCAACTTTGATTCTCAATATATAGAGGCTAAAAATATAGATACACGGACTTATCATTAGTGTAGTGCAACTGCTAACCTAAAAAGGTGATTTCGTCGTGCACATCGTTATTTTACTTGAAATTCTTCTTATCTTCTTTGGCACTATATATCTTTTCGTTAAATAATTTCACCATCTTTCAGTAACACGTTGTCGTTTCTTGGATATCGAATTGACCGTCACACACACACATACACTCCAACTATTGTTGACAATTTCAGTCTCCATTCTCTCCTTAGAGCCTATAAATATATATGAAGGGTAGTACTGTGTGGAGTATTAACAATTCCCAATTTTATTATATATTTTTATACTTTATTTTAGGATTTTTTCATACTTATAGAGCTTAAAATGTATTCTTTATGGTTAAATTGGCATTAAGACTAAATATATTAAATTGGGACTAAAAAGGATAAAATTGTCAAAATAATTTTAATTACTCTTAACCATTAATTTTTTTGAGAATAATTGATGTTGGTTAAATTGTTTTCAATTGTAAATACTTGAAAAATTGGATTAAAACTGAAAATGACAGTTTTGGTTTTGAATTGTAGAAATGACAATTTAGTCCCACCAATTTTGAAAAGGCTAGTTTGGTCCACGAATTGAAACACAGCGTTTAGGCATAGGTCAGATCTGAATTAATTGGGGAATTTGAAATTGCAGGGAGGGGAGGCAGAGGCGGTGAAAAAGAACAGAGGGAGGCCGACACAGAGCTGAGAGAGGTGATCGGGAGTGGCAGCAGCGAGGACCTCAGGGAGCTACGAGCGAGGAGCTGAGGGTCGGAGAATTGGGGAATCACCGCCAGCTTCACCATCGCTTGCCTTCCCTCAACCTCCATACACCCTTGCTGCGAGTTTCTGAAGAGCGAACGGAGTTCAGAGACGCAAAACAAGAGCTGCCACGACGGAGAAGCAGAGCACCACGGCGACCTCCAGCTCCACACCACCGTCTCCGCCATTACCTCCAGCTTCGTGCTCCACTTCCATCCACACTACCGTCTCTCCTTAATCATTCATCCCATTGTCTTCAATTCACCACCAGACCACCGGCGACCTTCACTAATCTTTCCCCTCCGACCTTCACAAACCGTAGCTCCTCTGTTTCCAGCATCATCACAGCCGTAGCTCCCTATGTCCAAACCGTGAAACTCTCTGATTTTCTGGAAACTTCAGCCACTGAATTTAATTGGTTTAGTGCTAATTTGGTCAATTTAATTTGTGATTTTATGGCTGGGTGTTTGAATCAGAGTGTGATTATCTTTCTTGATTCCATGGCTGTGAGTAGCTGATTTCCTTTGCTCTTGGAGATGATTTGGAGATGGCTTGAGTTCGCATGTGCTTTAAAGGGGAGTTTATCTAATCTATAGCTCATTATATTTGTGATTTCTTACAATTAGAAATTCATTTATGTAATGAGACTATGATTTTAGTTATGTTTGATTATATGAATTGAGTTCTTGTGATTTGAGATTTGTAATGAGGATTTGTATTCATCAATATATAAGGTTATATATATGTTTCTCTATGATTCTATTTATTTATATCTATTTAACATGGTATTGTTGGATAGTTTGATTGAATTGGAATTATAGTTAAACCTAAATGCATTACTTATTCCATAGTCACTCTCTAAGGGGTTTTAATAATGCTTAAATGAATGGGTTCATGAGTTTAAGCATTAGACTCAATGGTAATTGAGGTTCGGCATACTAGAAAACTTAGAGAAACTCATTACACTAAAAGGGCTTAATAGTATTTCAAGAGTAGGGGGTTCCTCTCTTGAAATGCTAAACTCATTGGTTAATGAAATTTAGAATATTTAAGTTAAATGTATTAACTCCCCAAATTTCTTAATTGAGCAAGGATAGCCATTAAAAACCATTTTCAAGAGCATCTTCATCATTTGCATTTTTAACCTATTTCCATTCCGCTTTATTTGAAAATCCAAAAAATATATATTTTAATTGCATTCAATTCATAGTTTTGAAAATCAATCATACATGTTTTACCTTTGTCAATTTTACATTGTAATTACTTAGTTTACTAGGAATTAGTTTCATAATCGGCTCCTTAAAGTGAAACAACCCGAGTTGTGCACTATATTGCATTAATTCAGTTTTACTATTGATAACCCCAAGGCGACTAAAAGGCTATTTCAAGTGGCATCGTTGCCGGGGAATCAAGAAATTGGTTTCCTAATAACCAAGTGTCAAGTACTTTTGACCGGGGTGAGCCTTTAGGATTTTTTTTACATTCCATTATTTTCATACTTAGCCATAGTTTAGGTTGCATTTTAGTTAGTTTTTTATTTTGCATGCTTTTTTTAGCATATCAAAGCATTTTACATCTTGCATAGAAAATTTTGAAGAAATACCAATAAATATCGTGATTTTCTTTTGTTTTTGCATGTGCATTTGCATTCTTGCATTTCTTTTAATTGATTTCACTTGCTTTGAGCTTGGTTGATGTAAAGCCATGTCATTGCATTTGAATTACTTGTAGATAACCTTCTTTTGATGCTATTTGAAAGCATGATTCCAATTTCCAAGTTACAATGTTGGTGATATAGTTCTCCATGTGAATAGTGAGCATTTTGACAACACAATTACCAATTTTCTTGATTTCTCCATTTCTTCTTGTCCATACACATTATACATGCTCACACACACTTGCACTCATTCCATTTCATTTTTTTTTTCTACTTGAATTTGTGTGCCAGACAATTTTGGCACTCCATTGTTACATTGATTGCTTAATAGCTTTGCAAGTCCTATCATTTTGATAGGAAACTTGATCGTTTCATTACCCTTGACTTTTGCATTGATCTAAGTGATTTTGTTTTTCAAGGTGCAACTATGGACGGTGATGGTAATGGTCAACCAAGGAGAAGAACCATAAGGGATGTCACAAGATCTGACGTGACTTATGATCCTTTCAGTGTTGCATGCCCCAACTTTGAGGTCAATTTTGAGCTTAAGGGACATTTACTTGCTTCACTACCTCATTTCTATGGACTTGAAAAGGAAAACCCTTACAACCATCTCAATGCTATGCACTTAGCTTGCTCCAATATGAAGCCTATTAGTGCTCGTTTAGATGATGTGTTGTTAAAGGTGTTTTATTTCACTCTGGAAGGGAAGGCTAAAGAGTGGTACTTGATGCTATCAAGACATGTTAATAATGCTCTTCATTCATGAGCTAATTTGAAAAAAGCCTTGTTGGACAAATACTTTTCTGATGCAAGGATTACAGAACTTAAAAAGGAGATATATTCTATCAAACAAGATCCTTTTGAGTCATTTTACGAATATTAGAGCCGGTTTCAAGAACTTCTAGCTTAGTGCCTGCACCATCAAATCAATGATGAGCAGTTGATTAAGTATTTTCATAATGATCTTCTCCCTAATGAGAAGGGTATTCTTGATATTGCAGCTCGAGGTTCTTTAGAAGATTGCACTGCTAAAGAGGCATGGGCTCAAATTCGAACAAGAGCTAGAAACACTCAACAATACAATGTGAGAGAGCTAAGAGGAGTTTATGATCTTGGTTCTAACAAGAGAATGGACTTTCTTGAGTCTAAGATGGACATAGTTACTTCTCAACTTTCTTTCATTACATCTGAGCTCCAGAATCTGAGTGTTCAACAAGCAACTCCTCCTCCTCATTCACAAGCTCTTATGTCATCTAGTTGTGGTATTTATGGTTTTGTGATGCACATTACAAGTTATGTCCTAACCGCCATGAGGAAGTTAATGCTATGTATCAAGGGAGACCAAACTCTAAGTGGGATCCTAATTCGAACACCTACAATGAAGGTTGGAAAACTCATCAAAACTGCTGGTGGCGTAATGATGAACCTACTCCCTACAATGCATCCACTTCTCAAGCTTTGCAAACTCAACCTTATGTTCCAAACAAGAATGACTGTATCTCATAACTTCTCAAGTGTGTCTAATCTATGCATAATGATATGAATAAGAAAGATGCTAGAACTGAAGAAAGATTTGCAAGTTTGAAACGTAAGATGGAGCAATGGGAGACTAAGACCGCAAACTTGAATTCCTTTGTCACTCAACTTTCAGATGACATTAATGACAAGCAAGCTAAGTCTAGTGGTGCTATGCCTTCTAATATGGTCATTAATCCTAAATCTCTTAATGCTATGACCATGAAAAGTAGGAAAATAGTTGGGTTCAAGGACGATGATGATAAGGAAGTGGATGAGGAGATCATAGTGGATGCTCCTCCAAAAAATGATAAGGTTCCTCAATCCTCCCAATTGCAAGAAAATGATGAATCTTCTCACATTTCTAAAGAGCAAGCTCCTCATTATGAAAGCAAACAAGAGAAGAAACTGCTTCAGAAGACTTCAAAGAAGCAAGATGAAAGGCAAAAGGGAGTGGTGATTTCACAAGAAGATGAAAGGGCCAAGAAGTCATCCAACTATGGGGTTCCACTCAAAGGTAATAAGATAAAAATTCAAGATCTTCCTTTTCCTCATTCTTGCTTAGCTAGTCAAAGAAAGGCTTATGAGAAACAAGATAATGACTTGCTTGACATGTTTAGTAAGATTGAAGTGAATGTGCCATTGCTTGATTTGATTAAGAAAATTCCTAAGTATGCCAAATTTCTTAAAAAGTTGTGCACACATAAGAGAAAGTTTCAACCAAACAAAAGAGTACAATTGTCCTCTAGTGTGTCTACTTTATTTAAGCCACAACTTCTAATTAAATGTCAAGATCCTGGTTCATTTACCATTCTATGTACCATAGGAAAGACTGCAATCCCTAAGGCTTTGCTTGACCTAGGAGCTATAATTAATATGATGCCTAAATCACTATATAGAGACCTAGGGGTGAAGACCTTGAAACTTACCTCTATGATGGTACAACTAGCAGATTAAACATAAGGTATCCTGATGGGATCTTCGAAGACATTTTAGTTCAAGTTGAAGATCTAGTCTTCCCTGCAAATTATTATGTGCTAGATATACATAATGCCAATTCATAGTTTTGAAAATCAATCATACATGTTTTATCTTTGTCAAATTTACATTTTAATTACTTAATTTACTAGGAATTAGTTTCATAATCGGCTTCTTAAAGTGAAATGACATGAGTTGTGCACTATATTGCATTAATTTAGTTTTATTATTGATAACCCCGAGGCGAATAAAGGGCTATTTCAAGCATACCAAAGGCATTTTCAAAATTGTTATAGTATTCATATTTGACTACTCTTGAAACAATTATGAACAAGGCCATATAATTCTTATTGCTTTTCTCATTCTGGTTTCTTCATTTCTCTCCCTTCCTTCTTCCACTCATGCTCGTGGATTAGATGGTAATTAACAGCTTCAAACTTCCTTTCATTTAATTTGTCACCATTTCCAATCATGAAATTGTCAGCGGTAGCTCCTAAATGGTCATACAATTCAGTGGATCTCCCAAGTCCTCTCTAGTGGCATGTATGCCATGTTAACAAGATCACCTACAAATAATAGAGTTGATTCGAGTTGTGCCTGAGGACACTATCCTTAAGAGCTATTCTGTAACTATCAGTAGATAAGAAGTGGCACTCCCCTGGATTAAACGAACCCTTCCTATAAAACAGGGTGAGCAAAACTATGGAAGATAATAGAACTCAACAAGATAAAACATCAGAGGAGGAAAGAGAAGTTGCTAGAGAGCTCAAAGCTAGGTACACAAAACTTCAGTTTCATACCCCTTTTATAGGTTGTAGATCACAAGAAAACATTGGGCAATTAAACAAAATTAAATGTCAGTTACAAAATCATAAGCACACTTAATGAGTATCAAAAGGGAGGTTACTAGATGTTAGGTTATTAAACACGTTAATAGGTATTTATGATCCATTAAAGTTGTAAGAAATCATACAAATTAATCTTGGATTTTCATAGATAATATTTCTGATAAAAGTGGCCAGTACCGCATTTAACTCACACACAAGGGAGGGGGAAATTGCACGATCTCAACTGCATTACTGGTGGCCCATTGTAGTGTGAGTAAGCCTATTCCTCCTCTTGGCCAATTTACTAGCCTAAAATCACTTGTTATTACTTGGACCCCACAATCCTATGAATATGGGACTCTTCCTTTGACACATGCACACACATTATTTACAACAATCCCCCACATGTGTCCAAGGAAGCAACATTTGCTGAGTTACACACATGAGTATAACCATTACATCTAGTGGTCCTATGGACAATGAACCAAACCTAGACCAATAACACTTAGTACACAGAAATGGTAGTGAAGCATGCTTATATAAACCAACAATTCTTAGGTGTGTACTAAAGGCATTAAGAGTTAGATTATATCCCCACATTTTTGCTGTTAATGTCAGTTTTGTGTGTCAAAATAGCCATGCGTGTGCCTAGTGCATAATGAATGCTCTATAGATTTTACCACGATCTCATAGAAGCAGCCCCACTACACATTCATAGAGGTGATTTTATGAAATGTACCTACAATGAGCACACCATCCAGTAGGATTATGAAATCATTAAGAGCTTTCACTTAACCTCACCAAAATGCATTATAGCACTTTCCCATACCATAGGAACGGACTAGCAATTTATTTTAGTTCTAGCAAAACTAACAAAATGACTTGTTTTTACCCATATGAAACTTCTTCATGGGAACACCAATCACAAAGGTTGGGTTGACCATCACTGTTAATTTCAAATTGGCTTCAGTTCTATTCCTCTTGGTTAACTTATTTCTTCCTTAGGGGTTTTGTTAACATATATGCTAGGTCCACTTTTTCCCTCACAAAATTGATTGAGATAACTCCACAAATTTTAAGCATGCTTAGTCATATAATATCTCAAACAATATTGACTTGTTCCATTGTTCTCTCTACAATGGTTATTGATGTTTGACAATCATAGCTCATCGATACTAAGTGTTGGTTTTACACCAGAATATTTACTAAGAAGTTTTTGATAACTTAGCTTCTAACTTTAGCCAATTCCAGAGTAATAAACTCTGACTCACATAATATTTAATTTGGCTACTGTGGATTTTCTCACATAAAACTGAAATTCAGTTAACATCTATATATCTCAACACAACAAGATTCCACCATACACAATACCAACATTTATGATACCCTCAAATATTTTATTTCCCTCATATGGTTGCATATTTATGTATGCTATATCTCCATATAGCACAAGCTATGTCACAAGGATTAACATCCTTTAATGCAACAAATTCTCAACCATTTGTGCATACCCAAATTGAGATGCAAAGTCACTTCAAAAATTATGTTAGTATCAAACAGGATATTCACATATATATTCATACACCAAGATAATTATATAAAAACACATTTATCTACCATAGATAAAGGATTTAATTTCCATACCACATATAATACATGTTTCAAGTTACACATAAATTTGATAATTCACAAAATTTGCTCTCAGCAACAAATAACAAAGCCTCTACTTATTTATTTTTAAATCATTGCTTTATCAAATGAGGCTAGAAACAATTTTAAAACTTTAAAAATTTATAAGGTAGCCCATATGTTAGAAACCCCCACACTTTCAAATATCTCAAAAATATTTTCACACCTTATCTAATTAAATTAGAATTTCTCAAATATTGTCATTTCAATTTTCCAAACTATAGCATAAAAGTTTAAACCCATAATTTGTTTCCCACGCCAAACTGAAAGAATCACCTTATAAACATCGACACAAAGGATATAAAATGTTCCATTTACATGTGTTAAATAATCCTCTAGAGTTGTCACGCACGTTGATAGCACGGTAAGGACAAATTAAAATATTTAACACGACAAACCTTCAAACTTCAACTAAACATTTTCACAACTGTCTCGCAATTAATTTTAAGCATAATGAATTCCCAGTCATGAAAAGAAAATTCCTTATCCTTTCTGAGAAATAAAAGAACTCGTTAAAACATAAGCAAGGCATTTGCCTAATGCCTACAACAAGAATCAGAAAAGAAATGCTCGAATATATATATAATTAATATTAAAGAAACTCATCGCCGGGAGCCAAGTTAATTCATATATTTATGGGCATTGTTGATGCCCTTATTATAAGATTGCCATATTAGCGTTGCCATAAAATTTACAAGACCAACGGCACATTAAGAATTATGGAGGTTGTTATAATTCATTGCAATTTATTGTTACTCAATGCTTGTTGAATAAATTAATGACAATGATGAATTTGTTAACAGCCAAATTGAGGAAAACTAATGATACTGTCCAATATTCAATATTTTTTTTACCTGAGCACATTCAATTGTTCGACTTTTCAAAAGAAAAGTTGATCAAAGGAATAGTAATATATTTAACCCTCACATCAAAACTCATAAAAGGCCGTGAAAGGAGCTGTTGTGTTGAAAACAAATGAAATATAACGTATATCTAAAAACTCATAAAACTCAATTTTATAACACCCATGAACCCAATGGGCACATTGAAAATTTAACGAATAATGGGAGATAATTGTAGGGCCAAAAATTCGTTCTTTGGACCTATGCGTTAGACGAGCCCACAAGTGGACAGACCCGTTCGCCTACGGCCCAAGGCCTAGTCCGCCAGCTCTCCCAACCACTCAGTCAAACCCACTACTAAGTAGGTGTTCAGATCCACAAATATAGCAACTACCTCTTAGATCTATCAAGGCCACGAAAAATGCAACTAACCTACCAGCTCAGTTAGTCTAGCACTATAAATAGGAGTTACCATATACATTGAAACACACAAGCTATTCCACTCACACTTACTTACTTTTATACATTGTACTCAACATAATCGAAGTTCTCTCTTTTTTGATTCATTTTTTTACTATCTTGTACTCAATAAAGATCAATAATACAACCCCCTCTTCATTTTCTTATTCTTTGTTCTCATCACAATTTCCTGCTGTTCGTTAATCTCTTCGTTGTTGGTACCCTTCTTCACAAAATTTCTTCTTTCACATTATTGCACAAACAATTTGGTGCTGACCATGGGGACTAGCAACTAATTTCAAAGGGATTATCTCGTTATTGCTCATTCTTAATCATTTGCTATTACAGACGTACCTGCCATGGAGGACAAGCCTCCCAACATCCAGGGATGTCTTGAAGCACCTGCCAAGGAAGATGAACCTACCAAAATTTAGGGATGTCTCGATGAAATGGCTACCTTGATATGAGAACAAACTCAACAGATACAATTGTGGTTGCATGCACACTTTTCCTTCTTGTCTTCATTACTAAAAAACAGAGGGTCACATGCATGAAGTTACAGAGGTCAAAACTTGGGGCTTTTGAGTGGGTTTGATTCAATTCTTTTGAGGATTAGATAGCTGAATATGTGTATTAGAAGATAGAACCAAGAAGAGCTCAGTTTAGGAAGAGAAAGGTGGAGTTTTTGACTTGTAAGTGACAGGGGGTCCGTTTCTACAAGTTTAGTGAGGCAAATGGATTTGGGCAAGGTTTTGATCACGCAAATCATGTCCACTATTTGTGAACTTTTGTGAGGAAATAGTACACATCCTAAGCTTTAAAATGAGTCACAGAACGTGTTAATTGGATATCTAGAACAAATGTTATGATTTTTGAAAGTTTGGTTAGAAAACTGGGAATACTCTATTCCAGATTTCTGATAGTGGGTAAATAGGCTAATTATATGAGGTTGCTTTTGTAATTTGTCAGTGTAATTATTTTTCCTTTAAAGTAGACATATAGAGCTTTCAATCAAGTATTATAACATAGAAATTGGATGTGTAAATTGTAAGTTATTAATTTTCAAACTTTGGGAAGAAAATCTGAAAAATTCTGACTCTCAAAATGGACATCAGTTTGCTTGTGATAATTTGGGAACTTAGGTCTATGATTTAATATAGGACATTATTTTTCTTTTACAGGGGATTGAAAGAGCTTTACATATGAACTTGAATCACCTTGTTAAGGAAATATTTTGTCATTAGTATTAAATTAATTAGCATAATTACTGGGATTGGTTGACCATTACGATTCTCTCATTTAGGAACAATTAATACCTAGGCTCCTCACTATCTATATACATATTGTACCTTCCTGTGAATAAATGACACACAATTCTAAGCATTCAGAGCCTTGTCTTACATGGCATTAGAGCTAATTGATCTCTGAAATTTGTTTTATGGCATTGGGCTCTCTGAAATTTGTTTTCTGTTGCATACTATTCATGACTGTTTGGCACTGTACATCACTGTTTCGGCACTGTTCATCATCATTTTTTTAAAGATGTTCGGTTTTATGACCCAATTTAGAGATTTTCTCATTTGTTGGACCTATCTGTTGTTATTCGCTTCTGGATTAAATGGTTGACTCTAAGATTCCTGAAATGTTGCCCATGTCTGCTAAGATTATTTTCTCATAATTGAACTGGACTAATTATAGTGATTGGAGGACCATTGTTAAGATATATATTATGGGTATTGAGAAAGAAGAACATTTAACTGATGACCCTTAGTGACAAAGCAAAACTGGTTGCTTAGAAAAGGGCTGATGCTAGAATCTTGTTTCAAGTTAGAAATTCTATTGAACCCCGAATCTTGTCTTCGATGAGTCACTGCACTACTATTAAGAAAATAATGAATTATTTGGAATTTATGTTCTCTGGTACAGGGAGCCTCACTCCGATTCATGAAGTTTGTAAAGGTTTTTATCACTCTCAGTAGCAGGGTCGCCTGTTGAAGGACTTCTTTTTGGATTATTAACTGTTGTATGAGGAAATGAAAGTCCTCATGTCTCCACAAGCAGATCTTAAGTCTCATATTAAGAATCTGGAACTATAGGCCATCATCGATTTTCTTGAAGCCTTTGATCTCTCTTATGAGACCATTCGCTTTCAGATTCTGTCTAGCCAGGAGCTCCCATCCCTTGAAAATATGTTTGCATGAGTCCTTCGCGCTAATGGTGTGACTCGTCCTTCTATGGATCCCAATGTGAGTGCTTTAGCTAGTCAAGGACCCTTTGACAATAGGAATTCTAGCCCCTAATAGGCAACTTCTGGAAGTATTATATGTAATTATTATAAGGAACCTGGTCATATAAAAAAATTGTCAAAAATTACAGAACAAAAGGCAACATGATCAACAATGTGGTTTTGCTCATGTTGCCCATACCTCTGACCATTATGCCCCTGATTCACCATCTATCGTGGCCTTATCTACAGGTACTCTGACCTCTAGTCTTGCTACCACTTCCTCAAAGTAGGTCATTGATTCTGGTGCTACCGACCACATGACAGGTAATCATCGTTTATTTTCATCGTATGCCTTCTATGCTAACCCATCTTCCATCTTCGTCGCCAATGATACCCTCGTCCCTATAGTTGGATAAGGAATTATTAACCCCACCCTTCCCTTTCATTATCCTCTATTCTTAATGTTCCTGATCTCACCTTCAATCTTTTGTCTCCTAATAAACTGACTCGTCATTTGAACTGTTTCTTCTCACTCTTTCCTGACCATTATTTGATCCAGGATCTGTTGAAGAAGTGTATTATTGGTAGAAGCTATGAATCTGGTAGGCATTACATTCTGGATGATCAGATGCTGTGTTCCATTGCATGTTCTGGTGGGTCATCTCCCTTTGAAGTTCATTGTCGTCTCGGTTATGTGTTCCTTTCGTCTCTAAAGAAGTTATATCCTTAGTTTTCTTTTGTGTCTACTTTGGATTGTGAGTTGTAACATCCTAAATTTTGGTCACTAAAATTCCTTATATTTAAAGGAATAAAATGGTGAGTATTGATATACTTTGAATAGCCTCTGTCTATAAATTTTGATCATAGGAATTAAACACTAAAGATAGGGTTGCATGCTCAATGAGCTTATAGATGAAAGAGATAGATTGAATATAATCATTATGTTGCACGGCTTGTGAACCTGCACATGCTAAAGGAATGGGTTGAGTGATAAGATTGATCCCTAAGTTATAGACGTTCAAATTTCAAGGACGAAGTTTATTGAAATGGGGGAAAAATATAACATCCCAAATTTCAATCACCAAAATTCCTTATATTTAAAGGAATAAAATGGTGAGTATTGATATACTTTGAATAGCCTCTGGCTATAAATTTTGATCATAGGAATTAAATACTAAAGATTGGAATGTAAACAGTACGCTACCAGTGAAATTTCCTGCGAGGCAGTGAGTTTGTCATGTGGTTTTGGATAACCAAATAATGTACAACAATTGTGAAATTTTACAGGATGAAAGTAGACATCCTAAGATTTAATTTGATAAGTCATAGGAATTATTTGGAGCTGTACACAAGGAGTTGTGAATTTTTTAAGTTAGCCCAGTGAAATTGGCCAGCATTCATGGCAACGCCCAAAAACAAAAATTTTGAGAATTGTGAGCTTCCAGTTAGCTAAAGGCTATATTTTTCCTTGAAACTAGACTCAATAAAGGTGACATAGCCTTTGGAATCACTCCAATTCGATTTCTACAAATGATGTTATGATTTTTCAAAGTTTGAGCAGAAAATCTGCCAGAATTGCCACTATTCCGAAATTTGCAAAAAAATATTATGGCAAACTTGTAATTATGGGATAAAATCCAGCAGCCTATTTTGCTTTTCAAATAGGCTAGGGACATCAAATTAAGGCAAGGGAATTAAATAATACTTGATAAAGTTTGAGCACATGCTTAATGGGATTAAAATACAATATAAATTGTGCTTGTGGTTGGGCCAATTGGAGAAACCAATTTGAAACATGAAGGACCCCTCTTATACGTCTTTTTGGGCCAAGGGAAGATGAAGGAAATTTGGTTTAATTGTAATAAGGGAAATTTTGCATCAGTTGGATGTTAAGAATGCTTTTTTGCATGGGGACCTTCTTAAGGAAGCTTATATGGAGCAACCTCCTAGTTTTGATGCTCAGGGGGAGTGTGGGAAAGTGTGCCATCTCAGAAAGTCATTATACGGTCTGAAACAGAGTCTGCGTGCCTAGTTTGATAGATATTGTAATGTCATTCAGAAGTTCAGATTGAGGCAAAGCAAGAGTGGTCATTCTGTGTTCTATCAGCAATTTGATGCAAGCATGATTCTTCTTGTTGTATATGTTGATGACATTGTGATTACAGGGAGTAACACTTGTGGCATTTCAGAGCTTAAAGTCTTTCTTAACTTCCACTTCCAAATGAAAGATTTCGGACCTTTGAAGTACTTTCTGGGTATTGAAGTTATGTGAAACAAGAAAAGCATTATGTTGACTCAGAGGAAGTATGTTCTCGACCTCCTAAAGGAAACTGGGACTAACTTATAAGTGATTCAAAACTTTAAGAGCTAAAAGATTAATTTTTCCCATTATAATATATGGAAGTTAGCAGGATTGAACGGTTTTATCCTAATTTTGAAAGTTTGTGGTTATTTTTCCTCCAAAAAATAGTTCATGATTACTGTTACACTTTTAATAAAAGTTGAAGGTTATTTTAGCACATTAACCATTTTTTGTTATTATAGAAGTATATACAAATTCACACACATAAAGTTTGAGCTACGAATAAATATGACCCAAGGGGTGATGCGAGAAGCTAAGGGTGGCCAAATTAAAATTTGCCAACATTATATAATTTGATTGTAAGTGAAACTAATTAAATTTATGAAATGTGGATGCGAGTGTTGGCAAAAAAAGAAAGTAGAGAAGTAACTCTATTAATTAATCTAGCACCTTTATTTCAAGAACCTCATCAGCACATAAGACACCGAAGCACACTGAAGCAGATAGTGTTACTCATGACTTCACTTATAAATTTATTTAACTATTACATATATTTCTTTATAGGCATAGATATCCTCCTATATGAGGCAAATTATATTTGAGACACAATCAGGTTTTAATTGTGGGCACTTCTCCCAACGAGATTCAAACCTTAGTTTGTGGCATTGGTAGGGGCTAGCCCCATTGCACTAGACCCAACCCGTATTAAATTATTATTATACTTTATACATATCATTCATGTGTATCTTTTCCTACCTCTTACAGCCACCACATTCTTAGGGACCCCACGGATCAAGCTTTTGGAACTGGGTTTGGAAGGAACTAAGAATAACGAGAACCAAGAGGACATTATCTTTCAATTATGGTTTTCTTACTTGTTTTGATTCAGTATCTTTCAATGTGTCGGTTCCAAGTTTAGGACCACTTTCCTTACTTGCGTTTTCTTTTTTCCGTTCTTGTTTTCATTTCTTCATTGGATTTTCCCTAATAATATGAAAATACAACAAAATAAAATGTAACAAAAAAAATTACAAGTAGATAGAAAGCTAGAAGGCTCCTTCTATATTTCAACTTTCCAGTACAACACCAGCACATAAATTAAGAATTATATATATATATATATATATATATTTCGCAGACTCAATTTGTATACAATTCATGAGCAACCTTTACCTCGACTTCCCATGAAATCTAGGCAAGAGACATTATATTATTCTTCGAAAGATAAATGATAGATAAGTCAAAAGCTGCAACAGGACACGCACACTCTCACACACACATGATGACACAGAACCAGAAACGATGTTACTCATGACTTAATACGAAGCTAAGGAAGATATTAGAAACAAGACAGAAACTTTTTTTTAATGATCTCCCACTCCCCCAAACAACTATATTGTTATTATCATTCGTATGTTTCTTTTGCTACTTCTTAGTGACAGCCACGTACATAGGGACCGCATGGAGCTTTTGGAACTGGGTTTGGAAGGCACGTAGAATAAGGAGAACCTGGAGGACAGTCTACTGCAGGCTTATTCTTATCGGTCGATGGCGAGGTTATCGATGTCCTTTCTGCGTCATCATCATATAATATTTACATATCAGTTTACTATATTCACAAATCACAGCAAAGAATTACTAATTAATATAATAATTTCATAATTAAGGCAATTAAGAAGCTAGTCAGAGTACCGAATGAGATTAGGGTAAAGAAACAGCAGCAAAATAAAAAAAGTTGAAGTTGTTACCAAGTAATAGGCGTGCATAAGTGGAAGAGGGAAGGGAGAGAAATATTGTGAAAACCCAAATGAGAAAAGCAATTGGATAAATAGCCTTCTTCATGTTTACACCAATGAGTAATGGCTCTTTTAATTTGTATATGTTCACACTTCACTTACTCTTCGTCTCTATTTATAGTCTCCAGGAGAGAGAAGCACACACAGTAGATTAAATAAAGGGCTTTAATTAATATAATTTATTTTCTCCCATTTTTGACCAATCATATAAATAATTGCTTTATATATAAATATATATATATATATATTAAAAGAACAAAAAAATCGCAATTGACTTGGTCGTACCTTATCTTCAACCTAGCTTGGTCCCTCTCATGCACCTTTCATAAATTTCAGAGTAAAATACTCTAATCTCTCATGCGTTTTGCCTTAATTACACAGGCATCCTAGCTATTTTGAAAATATCCACTTAAGTCTAAACCATTAACTCTATTATAAATTTTTTTAATTAAAATTTATATTAAAATAAAAGTTATTTACTAATTTACTCTTCATCATCACTAATTCCCTAATTTTAGCTAAAATTGTTTAAGTAATTTAAGAGTTTTTTTCTTTTTCTTAATTTTTTTAATATTGAGATAATGACTAAATTAATTTAATTAATTCAAACATATAAAAATTAATTAAAAATTTGATTAATTCTTTTAATAGATGTATACTTAAATAAACGCGTTTATAAATGTTTGTGAAAGTATGCATTTAAAAAATTAAAAATTAAAAATTATATAAGTTATGTAATGTCTTAAATTTACATTGTTAATAACATATGGTGACCCAATCATGGTGTAGTAGCAAAAAAGAAAGAAAGAAATATGTTCTTAGACATTTAAAAGAATACTAAATAAATAAGTTTCAACAAATATGATAAAAATTTAAAATTTTTATAATATAGTAAAAATTAATAAGTTTTATAATATATTGGAAATTGTGAACGTATGTATTAGAATTATTTTTGCTCGTATAAAAAATTATTTTTAGGCAAATATAAATGTTTATTCATTTGTTGAAAGAGGGGCATTTTGGTCAAAATAAATGTTTAATAATCAAACTTAACGGTTAACTAATGGTTAGGTGGATAGACATGAAATCTCAAATACATAATAAAGGTTTTTGTAATATTATGCATTTTATTTTTTTATTTTTTGCCTGCTATGCATTTTAATTTTAAGGGCAGTCTCTATAAATTTTCAAAATAGATAGAAGGTTTGTATAATTTAGATAAAACAGAGGGATAGTCTATGTATTTTATTCTAAATTTAGTCTGTTTTTAATTACAATCAAATGTTGGCCAAAGTTTAATTCATCCCCTGCTAGTATGATCCCTTGCGTTATCCTAATTCCTAAAACTAGTGGCTGCTTAATCATCTTCCTTTTCAACATATAATTAAAAACAATTCACAAGAGCCTTGTTGAATAAAACGGCATTAATCGGATCTCAAATATGAGCAGGTATTAGTATTGTGTGTGTGTGTGTGTGTTTTTTGTTTTTTTTTTGGTCAAAGGTATTGTGTGTTTAATTTATACATTTGTGAAGGAGATTATATTGTTGTTCTTTACTCTCTACACGAAATAACAAATTATATATAAAGGCTAGATTTCCTAGACATAGCCTCTAAATTGTTTTAATCTCCAAGTCAACCATCAAGTCTTTCTGTGACCTAATCAATTTGGAGTTTTATTTTAATATTCATTGATTATTAATTGTACAAGTAATGATATTGTCTGTCATGTTATCTATTTTAAATTCATGTTATTTGTTTCCTTGGCACTATATACACATTTCTTAAAATAATGTCACCATCTTTAACTTAATACGTTGTCATTTCTAGGTCCTAATTGGCGGCGAGACACGCACATACACACACTATAGCTTTGTAAAATTATATAATTTGTTTAACTTTTATATATAATCCACAACTTCAATTCTTAAATCCATTTCTTTAAAATATCCTCAAAATTAGTTACATTAATTCTCAATTCAATGAGGTAATCTTCTCCGGACCCAAAACAGGAGAAGTGTTTATGTGACCTAGTCAAATCTCCTCGTGTTATTGAAAAAAGATTAAAGAGTAAATTATATTGATATCTCTTAGCCTTTTAGGTTTATATAATTATATTGATATATTTTAGCCTTATATGTTCAATCTTTTTTTTTTTTTTTTTTTACTTGTTGCGCTTTCTATGGAACTCATTTTCACTAAATTTTTCGTCAGTGAAACTATCTTTATATACAATGTGTATTCGTTTTAAAAATAAATTAATATATGTACATGTCATATTTATCATCATATATTAAATAAATCATAGTTTATCATATTTTAAATTTAAATTGAAAATAAATAAAATTTTATAACATATGTTTTTTGACAATAGTTTTTCAATAATCATTTTTACATTATTTACAGTGTTATTCCTATTTTATTATTAATATTATTTCCTACTTTTAATTATTTTTTTTAAAATTATAGAGTGTGTGCCTGTCATCACATTCATAATTTTTCTTATCAAATTAATATTTTTTATATCAAAAATTTTTGATAAGTTGTGTTGTGAACTCAAAAAATAGTGCCTAATTACTCACTCACATAGTCCTTATATCAACAATAATTTTTTTTTGGGAGGTGGCAAGGGGCTTCACCTCATAAAGAGAATAACACAAGTTTAAATCCTGAGAAACACACTTATTGAGAAAGATGAGAGCATTTTACCCTTTAAGCCTAGAGGAGAACCCTTGATAAATTAAAATATATTTTTTTTGGACTAAATCAACAATATTTTAACTTTTTTTATACATACAAAATGATTTTAACTTACGAGTTTTTGAATTATAAGCTAAATTCATTCAAATTAAGAATATTACCACCTAATATAGAAAATTAAGAGAATCAAATATTAAATAATTATATTATGATGATCCTTATCATAAGTTTCGTGTAGGAAAAATTTTTGGTTTTAAATAAATAGTCTTTTTTTAATGATATTATCATTTGGTTAAGGGTTTGTAGCTGCTTCTCCTAATAATACAAGTATCGTCTTTAGAATTCAAACTCGAGAACTCAGAGAGATCTAGCAAGGACCTACACCGCCAAACCAACACTATGTTGGTTGGTTTTAAATAAAAGTCACTTAAGGTATTTAATGATCTTTATCAATTTTATCCTTATTTAATTTTCACTGAAAAAAAGAAAGAGGAGAGATGTGAGAATGATTTATAAATGTAGAGAGAGGATAAATTTTAATAAGGGTAAAGTTTTAAAAAATATCAACTTAGTGCATTTTTTAGTATGTGAGAATTAGTACAAATGATTTATAATAGGAAAAATTAAAATAAAAGGACCGAGAAAAAATATTATTTATTGTGAAGGACCATAAAAATTGTAATTACTTAGAAGTATCAAATATCATAATATAAATATAAAATTACTAAATTGCCCTATCAAACCACTTACATTATCTGTTGTTTTCACAATTAAAAAAATAACTAAAATTGAAACTAAAACAGCCCATCATTTACATGTGACGTGGTCATATATATATTTTTAATTTTTTTTTACCAAGTTTCATTTTAATGTAATCAATATATTATTTAATTAACAACGGTTAAACTCATATCTTTTTTAATTTTTTTCACTAAGTTCCTGATCAATATAATCAATATATCATTTAATTAATCCATATATATCATCAAGTTGCCCAAGTTATATTAACAATGTTGATATAAATTATGGTATCTTCATTACAAAAAACTAAACTCATTTCTCTTTTTTCAGGATATATTAGATTTTTTTAATTTTATTAATATTAAATAAATTTTTTTAACCCACATAAATTTCTTCTAAAAGAAAAAAAAAATCTTATGAAATTTCTTGGCTTGACATGTATAATAAATCATAGAAGACCTTGAGTTTTATCAAAGTTATATAATTTTATATTTAGTTAAAATTTGTGTTGATTGAAAAAAAACATAATTTTGACAAAATTGAAAAATGTGTAATTTATTTCATAGATATCTAAGAAAATTGTGAAAAATCAAAATTGAGAAAATTTTTGTTTAATTTAGTGAAATTCATATTTTTGTATTAATTTTTAAAATAGAATGTGGGAAGTTATAAAAAAATAAAATGTGGGAGAGAATATTGGAGATTTTGTTGGGGGCATTTTTGTACTTTTAATTTTATATTTTTATATTTGGTCTTTATAAATAATTACAATTTTTATGGTCATTCTAAATAAATATCTTTTCCTCCATGTTCTTCACTCTAATTTTTCCTTTATAATAAAGACCAAAGTGGTAATATATCTATCTATACCAATATTTATTTCAAAATAAATTTTTTGATTATGCAGAGCCCAGGTAATAAATCTCCTAGAAATCGCCAATAAATGGCTTTTTCATTTTCATGTCAACGATCAAGTCTCACGTGACCTAACCAATTTGGCGTTTTTTTATTAATTCATAAATTAGTACTATTTGTATCATTTTGATGAAAAGAGAAGCTTAAAAGATAAATCACATCAATCAACACAAAGTTGGTCTAGTGGTATAGACCCCGCATGATCCTTTTGGGTCTTGAGTTTGAGTCTTAGAGAAGGCATCTATATTGAAAGAGGCAGCCATAAACCATGAATCGGATACCACATGATAATATTAAAAAAAGAAAAATTCCACTTCATTTTTTCCAATAAAACATCCAAGGCTTTTTCATCTTTTAAGATGTGTATGTGCGTGTGAAACTTTCCAATATTGCATAAACTTTCTTCATAATGTCTTGTGCTTATTCTGCTCTTGAGCTATATGAATATGAGAAATCAATATGATATGATATTAAAAATTATTTTTTTGACTGAATAATTTTATTATTTAATCATTACTCATTTACTCTTTTTCGACTGTATATTATTTTTTCAAAGAAACTTGAGAGAATCTTGCATACATGGATACTAAGTATTTGATGTAAGCTCAAGGAGACGTGCATACTTTTAATTTAAAGTGTATTTTTAAATGCATGCATTTTTAATATAATGTTTTTTAAGATACTTTTATCATTGAGAGTAGGGTTAATTACAATTATTCGATTATTAAACTTCAATAACTGATTTCATATATCATAATGCTAAAAGAAATTATCAAATTAAAGATTCATTAGTTACATCGCTAGGCCCCACAAATAATGATTTATGAAGAAATGATCTCCCTGCTACGTTGGATACCGTATGCTCCTTTCTTTTGCCCGCCACCTGAATATATATTACCTCAGTCCTTAATATAAAATATATTTACTTAATTCAATTAGATTAAACAAGTTAGCTAAGTTAATTAATATATGCATCTTTTATGATTATTAATAGATATAAATTAAGAAAAGACTGACAAACATAAAAAATAAGTTTTATATTAAAGATATGAGGGAGCATAGTCTATATAAGCAGTTTTGATCATACAACCTGTTATTCTTATATAATGTATGAAACGTTTGTCTGCATTGTATAACCTATTATAATGTCCCTTTTAACTAATTTCTTTTTCCATCATCCATTTCCAAGAAGAAACCTCTATATTGTTTTCATTTTCAAGTCAACGATCAAGTCTTTTTATATTTAAATATATTTGACACCCCCTTTATTCCAACTTCTTTTCACTTGATTTATATATTCTCAATAAGGTTACCTATATATAATAAATATTTGTTTAAAAATAATCTACTAACATCTCATGTTCCTCATCATATTTAAAATAAATTATGATATTGCATTTTAAAATTAAATAAGAATAAAGGAATTTTTTAATAACATGTTCTTTTGCAGAATAATAGTTATATGCTTGGTATGAAACCAAAGCCGATTTAGCAAGCCAGTGGACCAGTTAATCTATTCCCAAAACGACTGGGTTAAGAGTTTTGAACGGGTTGACTTGATTGGATTTGTTTTTTCTTCCTAAGCCTAAAACAACATCATCATTTTCAGTTAAACAAAGGAGGAAATTATATTTGTTCTTTAATAACTCTGTTTTGTTAGATTATATGTTGTTTATACATGAATATTTTACTTACTTGTGGATTAATTTCCTTTATATTTAATTATAACAGGTCTACCTCGGTTTAAGGTACTAACCCTTAAACTAGTACCTCAACTAGTTGATTAACCAATCTGGTTTCTAGTACCTTGGTTATGTGAGACTAGCTCTAGTGATGACGGATTAAGGATAAATTATGAGGGCACCGCAAGTACAGAAAAAACTTAATATTTATTACATAGTTAGTTATTGCTTCTTATATAATTCATTTTTAATTTTGATAGAAAGATAAAAACAAATAGACTCAACACACATTCATATTTCTTTTTTCCCCATCAACGTGAAGTTTTTTCCATGCCAACGAATAAGAGGGGCCCAGCCAATAAATCAATAAAATATGAAAGTAAATAATAGGAAATAAAATATTTAATTATATAGTTGACGATTTCAACTTTGATTCGCTATCTCTAGAGGCTCAAAGCCTAAAACTATAGACGCACTGACTTAGTCGTTAGTGTAGTGCCCCTTTCGTCTTCTTCTCTATATCTCACAAATATCATGCATATTAGTCCAAAAAAAAAAAAAAATCCACGCAAGCTTTAAGTTGTTTAGTCAAAGAGGGCTGTGCTATAGTCTAAAAGCGGTACTGGGTTATCTAATACCTGTTTGCCTAAGTGGCAATAAAACTTTTTCAATTTGGCCCCACCTAATTTAAGGGATGACGTACAGTTGTGGTCTTCCAATAATGATACGTATTATTTATGGCAAGGGATCAAGATTTTTTTTTTTTGATAAAATTAATCTTTTGGTTCCCATGGCTTTAACTAAATTGTAACTCAGTACCTATACTTTAACTTGGTGTAACTCAGCCCCTATAATTTTAATTCTGTAACTCAATCCTTGAACTTTTACTCACTGTAACTCATTCTTTAAACTTTCACTCACTATAACCCAATCCCTATAGTTTTAATCATTTTATATTATAGTTCCCCTCCTTTATTCTAGAACATAAAGACTAAATTATAAAATGGTGAAAACTACAGGGACTGAGTTGCAGTGAGCTAAAATTCAGAGATTGAGTTACAACCAAGTTAAAACTATTGGGACTGAGTTACAACTCAGTCAAAACTATAGAGACTAAAAGATTAATTTCTCTTTATTTTTTTAATAATATCAATACTCATAATTAATATTTATAGTTTTTTTTTTAAAATAAAATTTTTAATTCCTTTCAATAATTTAGTTCCTTTTCATAAAATTTCTAAATTTTGCAGTCCTTAACTGTAATTGTCATTCTCATCTAATGATTTATTCCTCCACAATACATCCCATATTAATGGGAACACCATCAGAAATATATACCTTTAGAAAATACTCTTAAACATTATGTCCAAAAGGATGGTAGTTGGAGTAGATAATTTGATTTGGAGTAATTTTGATACTAAACACAAAAGATTAATTTAATTATTATTAAGTCTGAAAACATTATGTCATGGCTTTAATTTGTATCCCAATAGCACTAAATATCTTCCTTAATACTTTTTTAAGTGTGATGTTGTAAGTTTGAATCATTTTTAGAGAGTATAATAGGTTATGACAAAAAGGTCTCAACATTATCGAATATTGAAATAATTTCCAAACATATGCCTATCTCATAAAAAATTATAGTGAGATTAGGAAATAACCTAAGGAAAATCATTTATAGGGCTTCATTTGCAATTTTGCGTCGATGGATGTAAATTGCTATTCATAAGTGTCATTTTGTATACTCTAATTTAATACATACTTTTGATTTTTTTTTTTTGTCAACTGCTACTTTCATTACCATATAAAAACCAAAAGGAAATAACAATCAACAACAGTCCCAGTTCGCAAAAGGAGGAGAGAACCATAAAAAAAATGATTTGATTAAGTATTGCTAGCTAGAGTGCTAGTAGAATGCCAGAGGACTTTAGGATTTCATACGATTTGGATGTGGATTTACAAACTCATTTTGGGAAACTTTTGATTATCGTACTATCATTTTTTTTTATGTATTATCCAGTATCCAGTTCAAGGTTCGTGGCTACATCTCCCAACACAGATGTCTCTTCTAGAACTTAAACTCAAGACCTAAAGGGATCTAGAGGGGCCTTATGTAACACCCCAAATTTTATTCACCAAAATGTCTTGTAATTATTGGAAATATTCAATAAAAATGTGAATATTCATGAACTTGAAATTTACGAAGTTAATAAATTTTCATTTTCATGAGAATTGGGCTAGAGTAAATTATGGAATTAATTTTTAGATTTTACAAAAAGAACAATATTGAGGGCCAAAGTAGAGAAACACAAGAGAATCATATTTGGCCCAATATTAATGTCAATTTTGGCCAAGGAAAAGACAAAAAGATATTAATTCAAAAACGTAGTGGCAAAATAGTAATTTGTGAATAAAATACAAGATTAATTATTTTCCCAATGAATTGGATTTAATTTCAATTAATTAAGGAAAATAAAGGGTAAATATATAATTGGAGCATTCTTGGTCAGAGATAAACAAGGTTTGAAAAGTTAAAGTTGGACTTGTGCACAAATTAATTAGAGAGTTAGGATACTGAAAGTTGGGATAGGCTTAAATCAGATCTAAGCTAAAGCAGTGCTTGGATTGAGTTGTGAACCAGGTTGCACTACAAATCTAATTCATGATAAAGGTGTGAACCTTGTGAACCTTATGGATAGTATTGAACATTCAGTAATATTTTGAGGATAATACCCAAATACCATAGAGGTTAGAATAGGTGCTATTGATCATGATTCTTAGTGAACCTACTGGGTATACTTGAGGAAAATGATTTCCAATTGGTGTGATGTTAAGATTCTAGATTTTATGATGAACCTAAAAGTTGAGTTAAAGACCTTAAGTTGTAAAATCCTACATGCCAGTGATGTGGTGGTGGACCTGTTTGTCCAGAGGCCCTAAGACCTAGTGGACTAGTGTGTCCTTAGGCTGGCAGATGTATTTAGAATGGTGTTGGGCTAATGATGATCCCTGGAATGGAGGAACAAGATTCTTACGGACACGAATCCTCGCAAAGGGGGATTTTGAAAGATTGCTAGATGTTAAGCCTAGCATAGAGAAACATTATTATCATAAAATATTCCCTTAAAGGATTGATTGAAGTGATAGCTCTCTGATGAAATGAGAGACAGAATTGATTGGCTTGCTATTCCACTAACTTGAGGTTATACTAGGAGTCAATTGGTGGATTGCAAAAAATGTGATGAAAGGTATGAGTAGAAGGGTTACCAAGTAAACCGTAACCCAGGAATCAACTATTAAGCTTTGGTTCCACAAATATTTGAAATGGTCCAGAATGATTTGAGTTGAAACGAGCCAGGAACTGGCTCAGAGAAACACATATTTCTAGTTTAGTCAGGTGTTATAAGAGGGTCCGATAGGACTCCTACTGAATCATCCTGATATTATTAAAGCTCATATGAGGAGATAAACATCAGAGTGCATGTGCAGCAAAAGTCTACGACTGTGTGTTGATTACACGAAGTTGAGTAAGGTGACCGTTGAGATCAAGCACCCACTTCCTACAATAAATTATTTGCTTGATCAGTTGTCTGGTTCCTGTGTGTTTTCCAAACTAAGATGAGATTCAATATCACCAGCTTGAGGAAAAGTGAAGGATGTATCAAAAACTGCTTTTAGGACCAGATATGGCCATTGCGAGTTTCTTGTGATGCCATTTGGGCTGACCAATGCACCTGCCATGTTAATGGACTACCTGAATCGAATTTTTCATCCGTATTCTGTTAGATCCCAAGTTTTGATGATAACAAAAAGTCAATTGTGTACAAATCATGTTTTTATAAGTTTAAGAAAAGTTTAAAAAGTTACCAAATGCATATAGTAATGTTTTTTGGTGTCTGCTGTCAAATTGAACTGGAGTGCTCGAGCATGAGATTTACACTCGAGCATACATCCTTTCTGTGCTTGAACAGGTGCAAGTGATAGCCAGAAAGTGTTCACCCGAGAGGCATGCCACTGTTATGTTCACTGATTCACTCGAGCACTGGAGACAGCACTCGAGCAGAGAAGCCATTCTCACTCGAGCACATGCGAGTGAAGGTCTGCGAGTGCTTGGCCGAGAGCAAGTATTATCATTCTTCCTTGATGCACTCGAGCAGAGACATCAATGCTCGAGCATGAGCATTCTGTACTCGAGCAAGGAACTGCGAGTGTTTGGCCTAGAGTCATGAAGTTCAGAGAAGCGCAAGTGTGCTCGAGCACAACCTCATATGCTCGAGTGACACATCAGCACTTACAGAGTGAAAAATCTATCCCTCTCCTAATCTGATACGAGTGCTTGTATAAACGGTATATTATTTGAGAATATTCTTCTCACTCGAGCAGGAGTCTGTGTGCTCGAGTGAGGGCCCACATCACCTACGAGTGATAAATTTATCCCTCTCAAAACCTGATGTGAGTGTTGGTATTAAGGGCATATTCCTTGAGAATATTCATATCACTCGAGCAGAAGTAGGTGTGCTCGAGTGAGGGACCACATCACTTGCGAGTACAAAAACTCACTCTTGTTAAAATGATGTGCGAGTGATAACCAGAAGAGAAACTCCCAGTGCAAAGTACAAGATCACTCGAGCAGAAGGAGTTGTGCTCGAGTGAGACCCCACATCACTCGCGAGTGAGAATTTTATCTCTCTGAAATCCTATGCAAGCACAACCCGATAACTGAAGCACAAAGAGGAAAATAGGAAGATCACTCGAGTGAGCCTTTTCATGCTCGAGTGATGCTCTGCCAGATCACCAAAAATACCAAGTCTCACAATGATCAATCCGAATATGGTTTATTGTTATTTATTCATATCATCATTACTTATTATCATTGTTTAACATCATTTTGAATGTATTATAAGTATGATACAGGAAGATGAACATTTGAAATAAGCTGACACGGAGAAAGTCAAATAACGGCAGACAATATCATTACAAGCACGCTCGTACCTACCGCATTCAGAATATTCAAACATACGCGTGTCTTTCCACAGTTGCAAAAGGCCCGCTCCTCAAATGATGATTACCCAAACAGGTAAAATCTGAACATCTATATATATAGAGATTCAGAGATAGTCAACAACAATGAAGCACAAGAATTCACAAGATTATACACGAGTCTCTGCTATTCATCATTTTCTCTGTATACACATTGATCTTCAGTGTTTATTTATTTGCTCTGTAAGAGAGTCTTCATACAATTCAAATTCTATGTTTATTTGATCTCAAGGTATTGGGACCTTGAGAGGGTAGATTTTCTTACGAGAGAAGCAGTTGAGAGAATTCCTTGTTGAACCTTCCACTCATAAGACTTATAAGATACAAGCAAAAGAGAACGTTGCTGCTCGTAAGACTTACAGTGGTGTAAGCAGGAGAGAACGTTGCTGCTCATAAGTCTTGTATACATAAGCAGGTGAGAAAGGTCATAGGTTGTTTTTCTGCACGTAAGACTTGTCGTAAGGGGGAGAGAAATTTCTTAGTGAGAGAATATTTCTGCTCGTAGTCCTTTCAAGGACAATTGTTGTTTTGTGGCGTTCTGAGAGCCCATTGAATCTTGGAGGTATAGTGACAATCTCAGTAGGTCTTGATCTCTGAGGACTGGACGTAGGCCTAGTTGTTAGGCCGAACCAGTATAACTCTCTGTGTTCAAATCTTCTCAACTCTACTCTATCTACTATATTTTTCATATCACCACATCAAGCGAAAAATTTATAACATCACCCAATTCACCCCCCTCTTGGGTGAAGCTTGCCTCTTTCATTTGGTATCAGAGCCTGGTCTTCTCCGAAGAGCCTAACAGCTTGAGAAGGATCCAGTGAATGGCAACAATGGGTGAAAACATTCTTCCAGACGGAGCTTCAATCACTAGACCTCCTGGTTTTGCTGGAGAACATTTTTCGTTCTGGAAAGCTAAATTCAGAGTGTTCATGATGGCTAATGAGTACGGCTTATGTAATGTAATACAAGATGGTGATTATGTTCCAATGAAGAAAATCGAAGATAGAGCCGTTAAGAAGAGTCCAGAGGAGTTTGACGAGAATGATAAAAGGTTAGTAACATTAAATAGTAAAGCTATTTTAATGATACAGAGTGCTCTTAGTCAAAAAGAATACTTTCGTATATGTACTCTACCAACTGCCAAAGATATGTGGGATGCTCTTGAAATTTCTCACGAAGGTACATCTGGGATCAAAGAAAATAGAATCAATACTCTAATTATAGAATATGATTTATTTCGTATGAAACCTGGAGAAGGTATATCAGAATTCGAACTCAGGTATACTCATCTTGTTAATCAATTATTTGCTCTTGGAAAGTCGTTTGATCAAAACTCCCAGGTAAGAAAGATTCTTAATATTCTTATGAAAGAATGGGAAGCAAAGGTGACAGCTATCGAAGAAGCTAAAGGAGAATCTATGAGATCCGTAGCTACTCTCTTTGGAAGTCTTTCCCAGTATGAAGGTAAGTTGAGATTCAAAAAGGAACTTGAAGAATTCGATGATAAAAAGAAAAAGGAAGTTACACTTAAAGCTATCAAAGAAGAAGAAGAATCTTCTGAAAATGAAGATGTCCCTAATGATGATGAAATGGGAATGATCGTGAGAAAATTCAAGAGGTTCTACAGAAGAGGTCAAAAGAATTTCAAGAACTATCAAGGTGGACCAAGCAAGAAAGAAAACAAAGAACAACAGATAGTTTGCTATGAATGTGGGAAACTTGGACACATCAAATCTGAATGTTTCAGAAACAAAGACAAAAAGAAGCTGAAAAAGAAAGCATATATATCATCTATATGGGGTGATAGTTCGTCAGACGAAGAAAGTGACAACGAAGAAGTAGCAAATCTATGCTTGGTGGCCAAGGAAGAAGAATCAGACTCTGAGGTAAGTGATTCTGAACCTTTCTATGATGAATTGTTATTTGAATATAATGCATTGCATACAGAGTACATCAAAGTAGCTAAAGAAATGGTTAGCTATAAGAAGAAAGTAAAAGAATTAGAAAGTACTGTCATATCATCATATGAAATGTGTAAAGAGAAAGATAAGAAAATAGATGATTTAACAAAAATTGTTGAAAAGTTTACTAAAGGAAGTGAAACTCTTAAGGTTATTTTAAATTCTCAGAAAGTTTCATTTGATAAATCTGGAATTGGATATAATTCTGTTCATGATAAGAATAAAGGATATAAGAGGAATAGTAAATCATATCTTAAATATTTCAGGAATTCTATGCATACATCAAATCCATTCGCATCATGCAATTATTGTAACAGGAAAGGACATTATACTTCATCATGTTATTTCAAAAAGGGACAAGTTGTTGGAACATATAAATGGGTTCCGAAAGGGACACATACATCACATACTAACCACAAAGGACCCAAGAAAGAGTGGGTACCTAAAACTTGACCATTTTATTCTAGGTATGTCTCAAAGCATCTCGAGCGAACAAATGGTATATTGATAGTGGATGTTCGAGACACATGACTGGTGACAAAAATAAGTTCACTATGTTGGAAACCAGAGAAGGAGGAAAGGTGACATTTGGAGGTAATCAATCTGGACGTATTGCTGGAATTGGTGAAGTGGGAAAATCCGATGGTGTTCAAATTAGCGGAGTATATTATGTTGAGGGATTATGCCACAATCTCCTGAGTGTAAGTCAAAGCACTGACAAAGATAACTGGGTGATTTTTGATTCAAAAGAATGCTTGATAGTGAACAAGAAAGATGTACCACTAAACAAAGAATCTATCAAAGCAAAGATCCGAGCTCAAAGGGATGGTAATTGTTATACTATTGATTTAAATTCAAATTCTTATGAAAATTGTTTTCTTAGTCGATCAGAGGAAAGTTGGTTATGGCATAAGCGTCTGGCTCATGTCAACATGAATCAACTTGACAAACTGATTAGAAAAGATTTAGTTGTTGGTCTTCCCAAACTCAAATTCAAAGATAATATGATTTGTGACGCATGTTAGAAAGGTAAACAAACTAAATCCTCTTTTAAAACAAAACATAAGATTTCTACTTCAAAACCTTTACAATTACTTCATATGGATTTAGTAGGACCTGCAAGAGTAAAAATTTTTGGAGGAAATTTATATACGTTAGTAATTGTTGATGATTTTACAAGATTTGCATAGACCATATTTATTGCTTCAAAAGATGAAACTTTTGCTGAATTTATTATGTTTGCCAAAAAGGTTCAAAATGAGAAAGGTATATCTATTGTTTCTATTAGGACAGATCATGGAGGAGAATTTGATAATCAACTATTTGAAAACTACTGCAATAACGAAGGAATAGATCATAACTTCTCTGCTCCTAGAACACCTCAACAAAATGGAGTAGTGGAAAGAAAGAACAGAGTTCTTACAAAAAATGGCGAGAGCATTACTTAATGAAAAAGAAATGTCACAAGTGTTCTGGGTAGATGCAATGAGTACTGCATGCTACATTTCAAACCGAGCATATATTCGCAAATCACTTGGAAAGACGCCATATGAACTTTACAAAGGAAGAAAGCCAAATCTTGCTCATCTACATATCTTCGGGTGTAAGTGTTTCATTCACAACAATGGTAAAGAAAACTTAGGTAAATTTGATTCAAAGTTTGATGAAGGTATATTTCTAGGATATTCTAATAGAAGTAAGGCTTATAGAGTTTTCAATAAAAGAACATGTACTGTTGAAGAATCTATTCATGTTGTGTTTGATGAAATTGAATCTCAGACAAAACTTATTGATGAAGAAGAAATGGATTCAATCAAGAAAAACAAATCTATTTCAAAACAAGATGATTTTGAAACAAATGATTTTCAAAATTTAGAAGATGTCGATGATCATGCTCAACCAAAAGCATGGAGACATATGAAGGATCATCCAATTGATCAAGTTATAGGAGATATTAATGAAGGTGTCAAAACCAGAAATAGAATTCTCAATGAGGTAACCTTTTCTGCTTTTATTTCTGAAATTGAACCTTCCAATATAGAAGAAGCTTTATCTGACAATGATTGGGTCATTGCTATGCAAGAAGAACTAAATCAGTTTCAAAGAAATCAAGTTTGGGATTTGGTTCCTCGACCTAAAAACATACGGTTATAGGGACCAAATGGGTTTTCAAAAACAAACTTGATGAATCAGCAATCATTGTGAGAAACAAAGCAAGATTGGTTGCCAAAGGCTATAATCAAGAAGAAGGTATTGATTATGAGGAAACATGTGCTCCAGTGGCAAGATTGGAAGCAATACGAGTACTCCTAGCCTTTGTTTGCATTAAAGGTTTTAAACTCTATCAAATGGATGTGAAAAGTGCTTTTCTAAATGGTTATATTATGGAGGAAGTATTTGTAGAACAACCTCCTGGTTTTGAAAGCACCTAGAGCTTGGTAAGAAAGACTAAGCAAATTTCTTCTTAATCAAAGTTTTGTCAGAGGTAAGGTTGATACAACTTTATTCATCAAACATAACAAAAATTATATTCTAATTGTTCAAATTTACGTTGATGATATTATTTTCGGTGCTACTAACGAATCTATGTGTCAAGAATTCTCTAAGATTATGCAGGGAGAGTTTGAAATGTCCATGATGGGAGAATTGAACTTCTTTCTTGGACTTCAAATCAAACAAAAGAAGAATGGTATATTTGTATCTCAGACAAAGTATTTGAAAGAGTTGTTAAAGAAATATGGGTTAGATAATGCTAATGGTGCTGATACTCCAATGAGTTCTACAACATTGTTGGATGCTGATGTAAAAGGCCCTAGTTTCAACATCACTAAGTATAGAGGAATGATTGGCTCATTACTCTATCTCACAGCAAGCAGGCCAGATATTCAATTCAGCGTAGGAATGTGTGCAAGGTATCAATCCGCTCCTAAGGTATCTCATGCAGAGACAGTAAAAAGAATCTTCAAATATCTAGGAGATACTTCAGAGCTTGGTCTTTGGTATCCAAAAAGAGGAAACGAGTATTTAATGGCATATTCAGATTCAGATCACGGAGGATATAAAACTGACAAAAAGAGTACCAGTGGTCAATGTCAATTTCTCGGAGGTTCTCTAGTATCATGGTTCAGCAAGAAGCAGAACACAGTTTCATTATCCTCAACTGAAGCTGAATATATAGCTGTAGCAAGTTGTTGTTCTCAAGTATTATGGTTGAAACAACAACTTCAAGATTTGGGGATATATTTAAATGAGATTCCGATTTATTGTGACAACACTAGCACTATAAGCTTGGCCAAGAATCCTGTACAACATTCAAGGACCAAGCACATAGACATTCGACATCACTTCATTCGAGATCATGTTCAAAAGAAGGATGTTAAAGTGGAATTCATACCAACCCATCTTCAACTTGCGGATATTTTCACAAAGCCAATTGCAAAAGATCAATTCTTATATATTCGAAGAGAATTGGGAATGGTTAATCCCAATGAGTTGTAAGTTTTCTTGTTAAATATTTTAATTAAATGTTCCTTTTGATGATAACCATACTGACTTTGGCATCGGAGTGTTAAAAATCATTTTGCAGGTCTGTCACTCGAGCACTGAGAGTGTTGCTTGAGTGATAAGCTGTTTCACTCGAGCACAAGTAGTTCTGCTCGAGCACAGCACTATTGAAAATACTCTGCTTCTTGATATGTAAAACAAAGGTTAACAGAGGAAACAAGAATACCAAGAGTCTATCTCAAAAGCAACAGTGAGAGATGAACTCACTCGCGAGTGAGGAACTTTCACTCGAGCATGATATGAACATGCTTGAGGTGAGGAGTGCCTGCTCGAGTGGAGAGGAAGAATTTCTTTCCAAAAGCAATCCAAATCATGGTTACTCAAATGATCTTGGAGGATTTGAGTAAAAGATAAAAAATATGGCAAGAAATCCATAATCCAAGTACGTTTTTACATGTTTTCTTAAATTTTCCAGAATATCACTCGAGCACAGATAGAACACACTCGAGCACAGTATGAACATCACTCGAGCACTGTCACTTATATCAGTTACGCAGAAGCTCAGAACGTCACACTTTCTGCTCTCACTCGAGGTGTCCCGTCACTCGAAGGGCGCAACTCTTCATCTTCAACCGTTTTCCTTCAATCAATCGCGTCCATTTGCTTCAAATCACCGTTACAACTCTTCAATCTTCTATAAAAGGTGATTCTTACCCTATGCATTTCTCATTCGTGCCCTAATCTCAGTTTGCTCCTCTCTTCACTCTCAAAGAATCTATGAGTTCTTGCTTTTCTTTCTCTTATTCTACAATGGCAAGAACCAAAATGCCCTCTATCTCTCAAAGATCTCACTATCCTTCTCCTACTCATTCTGCTGCCAGTGCGTCTAGTACCCCAGAACCAACACCTCCATCTCCCAAAATATCTTCCTCACCTTCACCTCCTCCTAAGCCTAAGACCAAAAAGAGGACTCCGGCTAAGAAACCTCACCCAAAGCCTCAAATTGCAAAGAAAGATCAACCTCCTCAAAAGAAACCAAAGGGTGTGGTGTTCAAGGAACCTATAGTTACCCGGTCTCAATCCAAGGAGGTTCAAGGACAAGGGAAGAAAAAGGAAACAGAGCAACCCCAACAATCATCATCTTCCTCTGGTGATTCATTCAACAAACAACTCCAGGAAGCATTGGAGAAGTCCAAACTTGACAAGATAGTTGGAAAGATCGCTTCTCAAGCCGGTGTTTTAAGTTCACACCAAGTTAGGCAATCAAGTGCCTCTGCTTCAGGAGCACCTTCTACCTCACAAGCACCAGTGGATGATCACATCACCAGTCCTCCTGAGGGATTTATTGTTGAGGAACTCAAGGCATTGTCTCAGAAGGTATTTGATGATGAGTTTATTCATAGGCACTTCTGTCCAGTTGTGTATGTGGATTTAGATTATCTGAAGAAGAATTGCCATTTGGATTTATACCCTTATCTTCAATACTATGCTCCCTGGCTGAACATCCATATGCCATATTCACCCTCTGTTGTGAAAACTTTTTATTGCAACATGAAGTCCCATAACATTAAGTCTAGATCTAGTGAATTGATTGAGGAAGCAGTGTCTACTACTGTTAGAGGAAAATTTATTATGATATCTGCTAAGATCATAAATGACTTGCTTGGGTATGTTGCACCACCTCCTGATCCACCTTCTTTCTCTGCCAATGAAGCCTTCCAGATTTTAAGGCCAAAAGACCCAATAGGTCCTCTCAATTTTAAACCTATTGATATGCCTGACATCCACAGAGTCCTTCACTATATATATTCCTGGAGTATAGTCAATAAGTCCAAAAACTTTACCCATTTTGCTCAAAAGGATTATTATATGTTGGCCTCTTTACTTGCCGGGCAACAAAGAAATGTGGGAGAGATTATCTTCAACGAGATGAGAAGATTTCGATTTTCTTCATCAAAATCCGCAACCATACCATACCCTCATCTTGTATCCTTCATCCTGATGAAAAACAAGATATGGTATTTGGAAGGTACTGAAAGGGTTCTCATATCAAGGTTTGGTAAGACTCAATTAACTCATATGGGTATTAATCTTCCTGTTAGTCGAACCAAAGCCACATCTAAGAGGGAAGCCACTCCATCCAGAGGTGATGAAGCACAATCATCTGCCCAAGGTCCTATTCCTCCTTCTTCCTTCCTCAATGCTTCTCTTTCCAATCACTTAACTGAGGCAATTAGTCAAGCAGTATCCAGCCTGAAGAAGGAATTAGTGACTGAGTATGAGAAGCTTGTGGAAAAGATGGAGTCACAGGTCATCAAATTGGTAGACAAGGCCAATATCAATTTTGATTTGATGTTCAAGACTCAGGATGAGATGTCTCAGAGGATAACAAATATGGAGACCTTCTTGCACTCACATTTCCCCTCTTCATCTTCAGAGGTGCCTCCAGAAACCACTCATACCTCTGTACCACAGACACATGTACTCTTCACTGATCCAGATTCTAATGTTGATGTCACTTTTGATCGGTCACCTTCACTACCTCCCTCATCCTCTGTACCACAGCCATCATCTCCACCTATTGACCCTCTCATTGCCATGGTATCATTTGTTCCACCTTCTGGTACCACTTTTTCTCTGCCCCCTTCTGATGCTGACAAACCGGGGGAGAAGGATGTGTGATATTTTCTGAGCTAAGTCTCTGTGGGATGTATTGGGAGTTTGGGTAGATTTTTTGTATGGGGTAGGAGTTTATGATATTTTGTTTACATTTTGACAAAATGTGTTATCAAGTTTAATATTAATGATATTTCAAGTTTTTCATGAGTTTGTTATCAAGTTTAATATTAATGATGTTTCAAGCTATTCATGAATTATTAAGTTATTTGCTTCATACTATGCTTATCTTGGTTGTTAAGTGTCCAGAGGAAGTATTGCAGGAAAACTTGAACTTGAAACTAAAACTTGATATGCATTTGGAAACATTGAAGTATTTCAAAAATTTTCAATCTTAATCAATCTTTATTAAACTTTCATCACAAAGGTTTTGCCATCATAAAAAAGGGGGAGAATTTTAGATCCCAAGTTTTGATGATAACAAAAAGTCAATTGTGTACAAATCATGTTTTTATAAGTTTAAGAAAAGTTTACAAAGTTACCAAATGCATATAGTAATGTTTTCTGGTGTCTGCTGTCAAATTGAACTGGAGTGCTCGAGCATGAGATTTGCACTCGAGCATACATCCTTTCTGTGCTTGAGCAGGTGCGAGTGAAAGCCAGAAAGTGTTCACCCGAGAGGCATGCCACTGTTATGTTCATTGATTCACTCGAGCACTGGAGACAGCACTCGAGCAGAGAAGCCATTCTCACTCGAGCACATGCGAGTGAAGGTCTGCGAGTGCTTGGCCGAGAGCAAGTATTATCATTCTTCCTTGATGCACTCGAGCAGAGACATCAATGCTCGAGCATGAGCATTCTGTACTCGAGCAAGGAACTGCGAGTGTTTGGCCTAGAGTCATGAAGTTCAGAGAAGCGCAAGTGTGCTCGAGCACAACCTCATATGCTCGAGTGACACATCAGCACTTGCGAGTAAAAAATCTATCCCTCTCCTAATCTGATGCGAGTGCTTGTATAAACGGTATATTATTTGAGAATATTCTTCTCACTCGAGTAGGAGTCTGTGTGCTCGAGTGAGGGCCCACATCACCTGCGAGTGATAAATTTATCCCTCTCAAAACCTGATGCGAGTGTTGGTATTAAGGGCATATTCCTTGAGAATATTCATATCACTCGAGCAGAAGTAGGTGTGCTCGAGTGAGGGACCACATCACTTGCGAGTACAAAAACTCACTCTTGTTAAAATGATGTGCGAGTGATAACCAGAAGAGAAACTCCCAGTGCAAAGTACAAGATCACTCAAGCAGAAGGAGTTGTGCTCGAGTGAGACCCCACATCACTCGCGAGTGAGAATTTTATCTCTCTGAAATCCTATGCAAGCACAACCCGATAACTGAAGCACAAAGAGGAAAATAGGAAGATCACTCGAGTGAGCCTTTTCATGCTCGAGTGATGCTCTGCCAGATCACCAAAAATACCAAGTCTCACAACGATCAATCCGAATATGGTTTATTGTTATTTATTCATATCATCATTACTTATTATCATTGTTTAACATCATTTTGAATGTATTATAAGTATGATACATGAAAATGAACATTTGAAATAAGCTGACATGTTGAAAGTCAAATAACGGCAGACAACATCATTACAAGCACGCTCGTACCTACTGCATTCAGAATATTCAAACATACGCGTGTCTTTCCACAGTTGCAAAAGGCCCGCTCCTCAAATGATGATTACCCAAACGGGCAAAATCTGAACATCTATATATACAGAGATTCAGAGATAGTCAACAACAACGAAGTACAAGAATTCACAAGATTATACACGAGTCTCTGCTATTCATCATTTTCTCTGTATACACATTGATCTTCAGTGTTTATTTATTTGCTCTGTAAGAGAGTCTTCATACAATTCAAATTCTATGTTTATTTGATCTCAAGGTATTGGGACCTTGAGAGGGTAGATTTTCTTACGAGAGAAGCAGTTGAGAGAATTCCTTGTTGAACCTTCCACTCATAAGACTTATAAGATACAAGCAAAAGAGAACGTTGCTGCTCGTAAGACTTACAGTGGTGTAAGCAGGAGAGAACGTTGCTGCTCATAAGTCTTGTATACATAAGCAGGTGAGAAAGGTCATAGGTTGTTTTTCTGCACGTAAGACTTGTCGTAAGGGGGAGAGAAATTTCTTAGTGAGAGAATATTTCTGCTCGTAGTCCTTTCAAGGACAATTGTTGTTTTGTGGCGTTCTGAGAGCCCATTGAATCTTGGAGGTATAGTGAAAATATCAGTAGGTCTTGATCTCTGAGAACTGGACGTAGGCCTGGTTATTAGGCCGAACCAGTATAACTCTCTGTGTTCAAATCTTCTCAACTCTACTCTATCTACTATATTTTTCATATCACCACATCAAGCGAAAAATTTATAACATCACCCAATTCACCCCCCTCTTGGGTGAAGCTTGCCTCTTTCATATTCATACCAATTCGTAGTAGTCTTCATCGATGATATACTGATATACTTGTGAAGTAGAGTAGAACACGAGCAACATTTGAAAATCATATTGAACATACTGAAATCTAAGCAAATCCAATACAAGTTGACCAAATATGAGTTTTGGCTTTCAGAAGTTACACTTTTAGGCCACATAGTCTCTCAGCAAGGAGTCACAGTGGATCCTTACAAGGTGGAAGCAATACAGAACTACAAAAGCCAAAAACTATGGTTGTAATATGCAGTGTTCTGTGTCTTGTTGATTATTATCAAGGATATATATAAATTTTCCCCAAAAAACTCAATATTATGCGTGTGATGATAATTGTGAGAGGATCTTTGTAGAGCTGAGATGGCAATTTATTACAGCACCAATATTGATAATCCAAGATCCACAGTAGACCTTTGTCGTCTTTACTAATGCTAGTAGGCATGGATTAAGAAGTGTATTAAATCCCAGATGCGAGTAGGCATGGATTAGTATGTATTTTGATGTGAGTCGGGTAGGGCGTATGCATCTTGCTAGCTAAAGCTTCGTGAATTAAACTATCCCACCCATAATCTTGAGTTGTTGGTAATAACGATTGTATTGCATCTGGAAATGTTGCCTTTATAGTGTAACCGTAGAGTTGTACTATGACCACCAAGATTTGAAATATTTACGTGATAAAAAAGAACTGAATATGAGAAATCACAAATGGATGGAGCTACTTAAAGATTTTAACCTGGAGATAAAGTATTATCCAAGAAAGGCTAATATTATTGCTAACGCATTGAGCCATAAAATAATGCAGGTGGCAGCCATGATGATTTGTGGGCAGAAACTGATCGAGGATTTTGGAGATCTTAGTCTGACTAAGAAAATTTTGATCAATGGTAATAATGTCAGTGAGACATATAAGGATCTGAGAGCAGCAATTAAAAAAGCTCTGATCAAGGATAGATGAGCGCAATCTATCAGGAACATGTAATTAAGTACGAAGATGTGGAAATGCGAGATGATCTGACTTATGAAGTCACACCCGACCGAACATAGATCGACAGGAGAGACAGCTCAGAAGCAAGAACATCCCATTCGTCAAAGTCATCTGGAAGGGATTATCTCCTAGAGAGGCCACATGGGAATAGACGTAGATACGAGGAAATGTTACTCGGAGTTTATGGCTATGTATATGTAGCAAATTTCGGGGATGTAATTTATTTAAGTGAGGGAGAACTGTAACACCCCAAATTTTATTCACCAAAATATCTTGTAATCATTGGAAATATTCAATCAAAATGTGAATATTCATGAACTTGAAATGTATAAAGTTAATAAATTTTCATTTTCATAAGAATTTGGCTAGAGTAAATTATAGGATTAATTTTTGGATTTTCCAAAAAGCCCAATATTGAGGCCCAAAGTAGAGAAACACAAGAGAATCATATTTGGCCCAATATTAATATTAACTTTGGCCAAGGAAAAGAAGAAAATGAATTAATTCAAAAACGTAGTGGCAAATGGTAATTTGCTAATGAAACACAAGATTAATTATTTTCCCAATTAATTGAATTTAATTTCAATTAATTAAGGAAAATAAAGGGTAAATATATAATTGGAGCATTCTTGGTCAAAGATAAACAAGGTTTGAAAAGTTAAAGTTGGACTTGTGCACAAATAAATTAGAGAGATTTTGGGAAATACATTAGATAATTATTAATTCCCTTTTCCTCTAATATTTTTGCCACACATGGAAAATAGGAGGGAAAATATATGTTGCTCAATAAATTATGCCAAATGGCATTATCATAAAGCTAAACAATAAAATATGATTATGTATAAAGGAGAGCACATGCATAAATTCCATAAAATAATGTGTGTGTGTGTGTGTGTGTGTGTGTGTGTGTGTGTGTACGCGCGCGCGTGCGCAATTAATGGGATAGTTGGAAAAGCAAACTTGACGAATTAAAGGGCCCTTATGGACGTCACTTTTGGGCTAAGAAAGGAGGAGGGATTTGGTTCAAATTGAAGGAAACATGTATGACAAAATTGGAAAGAGATAAAGCAAAGGAACATTACACATGTCATATTTATTGTTATTCTCTGGAAATTCTTGTATTTCATCACATTTTTCTCATATATTTGTGGTTTTAAACAAAAATTATGCATAAGTTTTATACATATGAAGAAAAATGTGATATGTTGAAAATACTTAAAAAAGTGCAAATTTTGAGCTAAATGTGTAGGGTTTTAGATTAATTGAAGAATTGAAAAGCTCATAAAATCCTTCTCTTTGTAGGAGGATGATGACAAGAAATGGAAGCTTACATGGATCCTTGGAGGTGAAGAAAAGAAGAACAAAAGCTAAAAAGGAAGATCAAAGTAGCTTGAAGGTGTCCCCGGTTGCTTTTGCTACGCCACAGCGAAGCAAAAGCGAAAACACATAAAAAATAGGCCCTTCTGACCGCGTATGCTGTGGGTTCGCTATAGCGAAGCGAAAGCGAAAACACATGCATAATTTATGCATAATTTTTGTTTAAAACCACAAATATATGAGAAAAATGTGATGAAATACAAGAATTTCCAGAGAATAACACTCCCCCAAACTTAAGCTTTTGCTTGTCCTCAAGCAAATTCACACATGTAACATGACTTCCTAAATTGCTTATCTAAATTACAGATATGTTCATGTCCTCATTCATTGCTCTAAAGTTCACACGAAACAGGGACTTGCGAGAATATGCCAAGATGAATGTCTTATAATCTTTAAGCAAGTTTTTCAAGAGTCCTTTGAGTGTGGGTGTGTGTTTGGAATCAAAAGATATTTCTCCGGATTCTATCTCAGTCACACATAATACTCCAACTCATATACAAATTTTCAACTCTACCACTTCACTATCCTCTTTTCATCCTTCTCTACTTACAAGTTATCTCATATGGTATCAAAATCAAAAGGACTTTTAGGCTTGTAACGTGGCCATGGGTTTAGGGTTTTTGAATGGAAGGGAAAAAGGAATAAATACAAAAACTTTGAGATAAATGAACTAACTTCCCTTCTTCTTTTTTCTTTCTTTTCTTTTCTTTCTTTTTTTTTCTTTCTTTCATTTTTTTTTTCAACAAAATTGAACTAACTTGGCTTCTGTATACTTTGTTCAGCCCTCATTTCTGTATAAGATTTTTTTTTTATTTATCTCAAAGCAGGGTATATCATGGTTTTTCAGGTTAGGGGTTAGGAAGTGAATTGGTTTTCAATAAAAATATTTATATTGGTTTTTCTATGAAGGCTCAAAATTGGGTTCAAAATGGAAGAATCACAATGTAGGATAGCTTGAAAGGCTCAAACGCTTTTTAACGAAATGCCTAGATCATTTTTCAAAACCATATGAGATGCACAATAAGCTTTGAAAAATTCTAAAGTAGATTTGGAAATTGTACCTTTGAAAATAGGTATATAAGCTAGTTTACCCAGAGTTTCTTCAACAAAAACCTTCAAAACATCCCTGACTCCAATAGTGCAAGATTATGCTCAAGAGAATTCCTTAGAAACTCACTCCAACATTATAATTCATTCAACAAGGCATATTAATCACAATTTCCTATCAAGCATAATGCTAAATAGCTTATCCAATCATCGAACCATTTATGCAATCCTAAACAAACAATTTAACCAATTCAAAAGATAATTTCTCTAAAATTTTCCCAAGCAAAGGCTTAAGTCTGTGAAATTTCATCTATTTCACCCCTTTTTTCAATCAAAACATACATCAAAACTACTTGTATATACCTGTACACTCACTGTTCACTTTCAAAATTTTCACATTTTAAAATTTTCACAATATACCTCCCCCAAACTTGAAACCAACAGTGTCCCCACTGTCACAAACATTCACAAACCTGGACGCAAACAGCACTCAAACCTGGACACATTTACAAGTAATATTCACAGCAGTCTCAGATGCATCAAACAGTACATGCTCAATGGCAACCAATTATCAACAAGTCAAACAAAAGGCATCAGCACCCTTTGTCCAAACATATTAGATTTTCAGCAGGAGGCATTGAACAGCTTACATGATAGCCATCAGTAGCTAACACCATCATGCACAACAAATATAAGACCAAAAGAAACCACAAATATGAATAAGCACATTTGCCACAAGAAGGAAACACATCAAGCAGAACATGGCCATCAGGACTTATTTCAAAAGCAGAATAGTCACTGTGCAATGAGCCCTTAGTAGCTCATATCCAAAGCAAGATGTCCAAAAGCAAGTATGAGACCATCAGTAGCCTCATGTAAATAGAGCGCACAAGCAGTTATCACAGTCAAGGACATGAAGACAAAACACAAACACACATTGAAGAACAAAACGACAAACCTAAAAAGAAAAAAAAATAAACTACTCTATAAAAAGATTTCCCCCAAACTTAAAGTCTATCTAGGTCCAAAGCATCCAAACAGAATTCCATACTTAGGCCTATCCTCACTACCTTCAAAATCTATTTATTCACCTCAAAATGAAAGATTGAAACCTGTTAATATGCAGCTGAACAAATTCCTTTCAATTTGGTAAACCAAAGAAAAAATGCAGTTAAGGAATGGTCACAGGGAGGTGTTCTTCTATGAAAATCAAATATTTGAGACCATAAATTGAATGTTTAAGTGTAATCATCAGTGACTACAATCAGAATAATCCCATGATATAATGCCTTGGTTTACCATAAGGAAAAGGTAGAATTGCATCCCAAAAGCATCATTAATTAATTAAGCACAAGTTCAAACAAAGTTCCAAATTGACCCAAGAGGTTTCGAAAGCATGAAAAGCGTGTTTTGAAAACTTGTTGAATTGGTGAATACGTGGTGCCAAAAGTGCACCAAAACTTCCAGAGCTAAAAGCCGTTGTTCAAATCTCATAATGATGAAACATGCAGTTGTGAAAGTGCATTTCATTCTTGCAATAGACTTAGAAACAGTCTTTCGAACAAACTGGACTTTTTAGAATACAGTAATGCAATTCAGTTCTCCTGGAAACCAAGCATAAAATGAGTGAATGGGAAACTAAGACCTTAAATTCTGTAAGTTCAGAGACTGATCAAAGCAAACAAACAAATATCTAAAGCCTTCGACCAAACCAAGCTGTTCAATCCTAAGCTCATAGGTTAGAAGAATATCCACATAACTAGCACATGTAGACTACTCAGAGAATTGACAAAAATAGTAAAAATAGTCCCTTTTGACAAAATGGTCTCTAAAGATCAAATAATTATGAAAATCAGTTAGGAATTCGAGGTTCCCAAGTCCATTTTCTGAAGCATGTAACCAGCTATTTTATGTGACACAGCACAATTATTTATCAAAACTAGAATTTTCATGAAGTTTTTTTTTATATATATGTTTCAATTCTCAAAATAACTAAGCATGTGCAGCTACGATAGGACATCAACTAATTTAGATATGAAACTATCTAACCATCCAGGCACACTATGATAATCCTCAAACAACCCAAATCAGTTCAGTCCTAATTGCTCAAAATGGAACAACAAATTTTCAGTTTTCAGAGCAGCACACTAAGTGCAGATATCCTAGATAAAACCAGAGCAATATCAAGACTTGAAACCATATTCCTTGGAACAAAGCACTTTTTTTTTCAGGATAGAAAAAATAATCCTTGTGAAACCCAGTAAGCCAGCATGTATAAGAGTATTTTAGGACCTCAAAAACATTCTGTTGCATAGGACAATGTGAAATAACCCAATTCAAGGATCAAGCCAAAAAGGCAGCTACTAGTATGAACAAATAAGAACCAAGCCTAGCTTAGCAAATCACTAACCTAATCCTTTAGCCACTCCATTTAGATTCAAGCTTAAGACCCTATAATCAGCAACTATAGCAGTCCTTATACTAATCAGACCAAAGCCCAAAGAGGAAAGTAAATAGAAATTACCTCCTCTGTAGATTAAAGGTAGGGATTGGCGGTGAGGAATGAGCGACAGTGAGGAGCTTAGTATGCAGTGGAAAAACAGGGGAAGCTGGGTCTTCGATCATGAGGGCCGTGGGTGGTTGGGTGCGCTGAGATGGTGAGCGATGGGGGAGGTACGGTCGGAAACGGTGAGGAGTGGTAGTCGATGATGATAGGGGGCGGTGGTTGCTGGGTCGACTAGGTGGCGCTGGTGGTGGAGGCGGGGTCACGGTGGAGAGGGGAGAGGGCAACGGATCTGGGGTTTCGAATGTGGGCTGAGGAAGAAAATGAGCTATGGGTGTTCAGATGGTGAGAGACGGTGAAGAGCTGGTGGCGTCGGGGTTGTGGAGGTGGGAGGGAGAGAGCGGTGGAGAACGGAGATCGGCGACGGATCTAGGGAGGGAGCGGGGGCGACGAGGGAATGGGGGGCTGGGTCGATGGTGGCGCTGGTGGTGGAGGCTAGGTCGATGATGCTGAGTCGACGGTGGTCGACGGTGGGGTTGGGGTTTAGATTGTGGGCCACGGTGGAGTGGGGAGATTGACGGCGGAGTGAGCTCGGTGATGATGATGAAGCCCGACGAAGGTGCTGCAAGCCTCCTACGGAATGTGGGACACGAGGGAGACGGTGTGGGAAGAAGAATGGGTCGACGGTGGAGGAGGGTGTGAAGATCGGAAGGGAGCGACGGTGGAGGAGGAATGTGGAATCGGTAGAGTGGAGTTGGGAGTGAGCTGGAGTGAGAGAGCGGGAGTAAGACGGAGGAGTAGAAAGGGGGATATGGGTGTGATGAAATTAGGGAGTGAGTTAGGAGGGAATTTACAAAAGAGGAAGTGATTTTGAATTTGTAAAATGAATGTGGGTCATATGTGGGGTAGGTTATAAGGGTAAAAAAGGAAAAGAAAGGTGAAAGAAGGGTGAGATGGTCAATTTAAAAAAAAAAAATTTATTTTTTTAAAGAATTTTTATTTATTTTTTTTATTTTTATTTTTATTTTTTTTTGGTTGTCGGATGCACAGAAAGGGTGTAAATTAGCATATGTTTGCTTTGACCTCGCTATAGCGAAACGAGGGCGAACACAAGGAAAATTGCACAGAAGGAGCAAAAAATGGCATGAGTTTGCCTTGACCTTGCTATAGCGAAGTGAGAGCGAAACCAAGGAAAATTGCACTGAAGCACTGAAAAATGGGTTGTTTTTGCCTTCAGTATGCCATAGCAAAGCAACAGCAAGCATAGATATACAGCACATCACAGAAAAACCAAACATTTGCTGCAGCTTTGCCACAGCAAAGCAAAGGCAAATAATGACAGCAAAACAGAAAAAATCTGACAGCAAAACAGAAAAAATTTGACAGCAAAATAAGAGTCCCAAATCACCCTAACTCACCCAAATTCCACAAGGAGCACCCAAATCTCATCACACACAATTCAATCACATCACAAAGCATAAGAACAACATTATGGACTACTCAAACATAGTCAAACAAGGATTGTCAATTCCAAAGCTCAAGTCACAACATGCAAATTCCATCCCAATTCACATTCATCCTGCATATAATCAGTAAAGTACCAACAATACTACTTAAGTAATGAGTGTCAAATGCAAAGTTCTACTCCCCTTTGTAGTTCCAACTCCTTGTATTAAAATACTCATTGTAGCATTAATCCAATTCAATTAAAATGGTTCAGCCATGGGGAAACCTTCCTTACCTACAAAAAGGTAAAACCAAACATAAATCCACTAAAACACACAAAAATCAAAGAAAAATGAAAAGATAAAGTGTTGAGAACTTGGGTTGCCTCCCAATGGCGCTTGATTTATAGTCCTTCAGCTTGACTCTTCAACACAAATTACTAATCATAAGTATCAAAAACCAGAACCACCTTGTCTTCATTCCTCCTGTGACAAAAATATCTTAACAACAATGGAAGTTTATTGAGATAAGAAACATGCATTTTTTCAATAAAAAATGACTTTGGAGTGCATGTTTTAGCCAAACTTATAGCAAGCTCCAATTTAACTTTTTCACATTCGTCATCCATCCCTCCTAAATACTTTGAACAACCAATAAAATCTATTTGACTCTCATCAGTAAGAGTCAAAATATCAATAGGAGGATCAAGATCATAAATTGAAGGGATTTCCTCACTATTCTCTTGTTCAAAACAACAAAAGTTAGGTTCCAAAATCGAAACCTCAACTGGACACTCAATATTGTTCTCTTCCTCATTGATCTCCAATTCACAATCATCCCCAACATATTCACAAGCTTCTAGTATCACGATCTCATTCCCCATGGTTAATGTTTCACTTGAGATCTCATCTTTTTTAGAAGGATCTTTTGATATATCATTGAAAACTTCTTTTTGTTTCAAATGCTCAAGATTAGAAATCATTTCATCCACTTGAAATGATTCATTTTGGGCATGATCATTAATTTTCTCTTTTTGAAAAATTCTCAAGAATTTATTTTGACCATCTAAAAGACGTAGGAGCAAATCCTTTGTTGTAAGCTGCTCCTCATCAATGGGGGTAGTTTCATCAACATGAGAAGTATGTGATACATGAGGATGAGACACATATGAAGGAAAAGAACAATTTTGATCCCAGGACAATGGTTGTTCATGATTCCATCCAAAGCTACAAGTATTATCATGAAAATCAAAATGAGCTCTAGCAAAATCATTCTTTAGATACTTCAATGTTAAGGCGTGGGGACACTGCTCTCTCGAGTGATAATCTCCACAATAATCACAACAAATGTAATTGTCATAATAAGAGTTGTGATGATCATTTTCATTCTCAAATCCACCACTTGCCCCATCAGTACACCAAGGATAATTCATAAACAAAGTTAAAAAGAAAAGAAAAACTACCAAGCACAAAAAGCAACAAAGTTAACAAAACCAGCTAAACAACCTAAGCCTAGAAACAAAACAAAAAAAAACAAAGAGAAAAGAAAAACAAAAAGAAAACTCAAGCGTAATCAATCACATAATTACACTAATTAACTCAAAACATTTTAGTCAATAGTCCCCGGCAACGGCGCCAAAAACTTGTTCGCTGTTTAGCTTCCGCAAGCGCACGGGTCGCAAGTAATAAAGTGATAAGTAAAGATCGTTCCCACGAGGACTATGACGAAAGTGAGCTAACTAATGTAACCATATGTTTAATTAGGTTGAATGGAATCATTTGGAATTGAGTATGTTAATTAAGAGAATTTACGAAAAAACAATAAGGTAAAACAAAGGTGATTGTAAAATTGATTATACTTCAAGGTTTAAAGGCTTAGGATTACTTCTTCCTCATTGTATTTCATAAAACTATGCAATTAATTCACTTATGTTAGTTGTGTGAGTCTATATGCTAGTCAAAGATTCTAAGATCATCAATCAAGCTCTCTCAAGTCAAGATTGATTTTTAATCTTCATTAACAATGTTCAATCTCTTGTCTATCATTAATGAAAATCATCTTTCCCAAATCAATTCTTCATTAGACTATGCTAGGTTATTAGATATATCTCTATTCTAACAACAAACCATCCATTTAATCCCTAAATTTCAAGTCTAACATGATTTTTCTCAAGTTCTACAACCAAAATAGCTCTCTCAAGCATCATTCAATTGAACTAAACTAATCATGTGGTGATCAAGCACAAGATAGTAATTAAGCATAGAGGAAAATCAACATATATTCTCAACAACTATCAAAAGCAAGAAAATATAGTAGTTTTAATCCATACAATGAGTAGAAGTAATCCTAAATGAGAGTTTTAGCCACTCATAATCAATACAAACCAACAACTCAACATAAAACTCATGACCATATCAGCAAATGAGAAGAGAAGAGGGGAAAAACCAGAAAAAGAGAAGAAAAATCTTGAATTTCTCCAAGAATCTCCTCCAAGAAGCACCAAAATCCCCCTCAAGCTCTCCAAGAAGCCTCCTTGTAGTCCTTGAGCTCTTCCTTGTGCAAAATACCCTCAATTCGGCGCCCCCATTAGGTTAAAAAGCCAGCTGAAGCATCAGTTTTTCAAAACGCATAGTTGCAGTATCGCGACTTTGCTTTCGCTTCGCTATAGCGAACCCACAGCGTACGCGGTCAGAAGGGCCTATTTTTTATGTGTTTTCAAAAAGAGATGAAGAGATATTAAGGCATCTTCATCATCTTTTCTTCATTCTTCATATGCCAAGCAACGTAAGAAGAGAGAGAGAGAGAGAGAGCTTGAAAGCTAGAGAGAAGGAGGACAAAAAATTCAAGGTAGGTTTTGATTTCTCTTATGATTTGGTTTCTATTTTGTGTAATTTTTTCCCAGAGAGAGAGAGAGCTTGAAGGCTAGAGAGAAGGAGGAGAAAAAATTCAAGGTAGGTTTTGATTTCTCTTATGATTTGGTTTCTATTTTGTCTAATCTCTTCCTTAAGCTTCTCTTCTCCATGGATTCATGTGTTTAGCAAGCAAATATCAAGGTTTGAGGAGGGATGAATTTCAGCCAAGAGAGAGAGGGAGAAGAAACACAAAGGTAACTTCAAAACCCTCAAACTCTTGTTGTTGTGGTTGTGGTATTTGTTGTTGAAGTTATTGGTGGATTTGTTTTTGGTTTCCCCTGATTTGTAGGTTTGGGAAGTGATAACCCTAAGGGGTTATACTGTCCAAATTTTCTAAAATCTTGTGTAATTAAGTGTTTAAATGGTTAATTAAGTGATTAGGAGTGAAAAGGAGCAAGTTTGTAGTGTTAGAATTCAAAAACCTCAATTTTCTCTTTTATTTCCCTAAGTTTTGGTCAAGGCTAAAAATTGGGCTTCGAACTAGATTGCCATGAAATTGATTATTCCATTTTTTTCAGGAGGGAAAATTAGGTGGGGTTACTATTGAACACTTTTTCAAAAAATCCCTAAAAAGTGAAATGACCAAAACGCCCTCGAAACCCTAATTAGGGGCTGCCAAGGGCAAAACTTTCATTTGGCATTTATTTTATGAAAATCAAGGCCGGAAATGGATTTCTTGGGATAAAATATGTAAGAATAGTCTAGGTCAAATTTTCAGAAAAAGTACGGTCGGACCCGGTATAGCAGGGCCGGGCGAGTCCCCAGGGGCATTTTGGTAATTTTTCTATCAATACCCGTTTCCATTTCGATAATCGAAGAGTAATAAAGATGGAATTCAATGGGCATACAGAAAAGTACAATTATACTGATAAAAATATTTGTTTACAATTCCGATATCGTTCGTCGACAGAAACAGAAAATACAGCGGAAACTTAACATTTACAATTTCCTCAAAATGACAAAACATAGGCTAAATTATAACCACGTTCTTAACCTCGCCTAGAGACACGTGCCTCTCACTTTCAGACGTCAACGTCTTTGCCCTTTGCCCCACTGGTACCTACTGAGGTATTTGTTTAAAAATAGGGTGAGATTCCAAAAAATCCCCATAAAGACATAATATCGTTCATAGAGAATGCGAAAAGTAAATATGTCATGCGTCAAGGTATGCATAAATTAATGAACAATATAAACACATCATCGTCATGTATATATGAGTAGGGACTAGCCCCACAATCTACACCGGTTGGACTTCTGCCAACTCCCAGTGTAAGTGCACCTCTAGCACTAACTGACCCTCTCTAGACAAATCATGTTGATTAATAAAGTGCATTTACAAAATAATGGCATCCACACAATCACATAACTTATGGCATAATGTATGAAGGATAATGTCCCTACCTCAACGCTTTATAATCCCTTTTTTCGGTGTGTCTCATAACACGTGTCGTTCCGGCTTTCGAATCGGTCCTAAAATATTAAATGTACCAGAAATAGGTCATAACCTATCCAAATATCATTTTAGACTCTTCCATAGTGTTTCTTGTGGTTATATTAGTCTATGGTGAAAATTTACCAAAATGCCCCCGGGACCCCGACCCGGCCCCGCAGTACCCGGCCCGATGGCACGTTTTCCCAAAATTTTGACTAAGGCTATTCTGACATATTTTCACCCAAGGAATCCATTTCCGGGCTATAAATTACCAAATTCACTATCAAATTACGAAAATACCCTTGACAGCCCCTATTTAGGGATTTCAATGGCATTTTCGTAATTATGCTTTTTCGGCCTCTACCGAAAAAGTGCCCAACTGTAACCCCACCTATTTTTGCCCTATGAGTCTAACGGAATTATTTATTTAATTAAAATCCAACTCCTAGTACTAGTTCTGGTCCTGGCAGAAAATATGAAGAAAAATAGAAAAAAATGGAGCTTTGTGTTTTAGCTACCAAAACTTGTACTTTTTCACTTCTAATCCTTGATTAACTCACTTAAACACTTCTTAATCATGATTTAAAGGATTTTGGGCAGCATAACCCCTTAGGGTTATGGCTTTTCTAATTTTACAACTCAACCCAAAAATCATAAAAACCAAACAACAATTACCAACAACAACTCAAGAAGGCAAGTTCATGAAGTTATCCTCTTTGGCTTCTTGGTTTCCTCTTACTCTAGGCTCCTCCTCCCTCTCTTCTTGATCTCAAAGTGTGTCTTCACCACCATAGATTCATGAGAAACAAGGGTTTAGAGAAGGATTCTAAAGAAATGCCATAAGAATAATCAAATAAACACTACTACAGAATATGAATTTTACGTCCCTAAAAGACGTCCCTTTTTAAAAAAGGGACGTAAAAAATAACGACGGTGGCATTTTTGTAATTATGGGTGAGAACTGAATAGCTTTAGACGTCCCCAATTTAAATAGGGACGTCTAAAGTGTGACTTTACAGGCTTTAGACGTCCCTATTTGAATTGGGGACGTCTAAAGTAAAAAAAAAAAAAATTACTTTAGACGTCCCCAATTCAAATAGGGACGTCTAAAGTCTGTAAAGTTACACTTTAAACGTCCCTATATATATTAGGGATGTCTAAAGCTTTTTTACAATTTTTTTTTTATTGAGGGACGCCCTTTGACGTCCCTCATGTGAATATGGGGACGCCAAAGGGCGTCCCTGTTGATACATCAGGGACGCCATTTTGGCGTCCCTAATAATATTAAGGACGCCAAAATGGCGTCCCTAATAACAGGGACGCCCTTTGGCGTCCCCATATATATATATATGAGGGACGCCCTTCATTAAAAAAAAAAAAATCTTGACTTTAGACGTCCCTAATTTAAATAGGGACGTCTAAAGTCATGTCTAAAAAAAAAAACTGAATAATTTTAGGCGTCCCTAAATTAAATTGGGGACGTGAAAAACAATTCAAATTTTTTCTGACAGTCTTTATTTGTCAGCTTTATACTAGTTTTACACTCATCTTTCTCTTCCCACCGCTACAAGCACAAGAAGAGTCATTACCGCCACGCACTCTTGCTTCTTCTTCTTCTTTATATGCTCTTTAACTCTTGCTTCTTCCTTTCTCTCTCTCTTTTTCACTGCCAGATCTTTTATGCTTTCTTACCATCTTTTGTTATTTTATCCTCTTTCTCTTTTTTCTTTGGGTTTCCCTTCTATTTTATCTTCTAACTTGTATTGTTATGACTTGTAGATCAAAACTCTGAAATATGCTTCATGGCTACGTTCCTGCTGAGAAAACGAGGTTCATCTCTCCCTATCGTTCTTGTAGATCAAAACTCTGAAATATGCTTTATGGCTACGTTCCTGCTGAGAAAATGAGGTTCATCTCTCCCTATCGCTCTTCTCTGTTCATTATTATGAGAAAATAAATTTGAATAATAGAAGGAGATAGGTTTTTTGTAACTAATTCCTCTTATTATTTTCATCTTCTGCCTATGAGATTTTAGCTTTAGAGTTATTATTGTGTAGATTTTGGATTTCAGATACTAGATCTGTAATTTTATTAACGAGGATATGTGATTTCTGGTTTTAAATACTGTTTAGTCCAGATCTGTAATATAAACGATTTTAAAAAAAACACTTTAGACGTCCCCAGTTTAAACTGGGGACTTCTAAAGTGCTACAGTAACACTTTAGACGTCCCCACTTTAAAATGGGGACGTCTAAAGTAGGACTTTAGACGTCCCCATTTTAAAGTGGGGACGTCTAAAGTGTCAGCGTGGCACTTTAGACGTCCCTTTTTAAAATGGGGACGTCTAAAATTCAGATTTTAGACGTCCTTTTATCTACGGACGTTATTGTCATTTTTTACTACGTCGCTCACATAGACGTCCCCTTATTTTCAGACGTTAAAAGGCCTAAAAAAGGGACGTTAAAAACGTTTTTTGTAGTAGTGCGAACCATACTTACATTAGTTTCTTGCTTCCTCTTGCTCTCTAACTCTCCCAAGAACTCACAAACTCTCTCTCTCTATTTGCTTGTGGTTGGATGAAATGTGTGTATGAAGGGGAAGGGAAGATGTTTTATTGACTTAGTCATCTTTCTTCCTAGCCATAGATTTAATTAAGAGACCAAAATGTGCCACTTGTCACCATATTCTCTTCTTTCATGATTTCTTCAATGTCTTGCCATTAATTTGAATCAATTGCTTCCCTTATTTTGCTCCTCAAAACCGTGCCTCCCTCTCCTCTTACAAGACAAGAAAGCTTTCTTCCATGCAATCAAGTTTGTCTCTTCCTTCACTCAAGCTTTTCCCTTCATGCATTCACCATTACCCCCCCTAATTTATGCTATAACCTCTCATCATGACCACCATGCCCATGTCTCCACTTGGTGTACACTCCATCTTTGTCATCATTGAGAGGTTCATGTAGTATAGCTTCATTCATGTAGCATGTGATCATGAAATCAATTTTTCTCCTTATTCTTCATGCTTGGACGAAATTAAAGAAATGAAGGGAAGAAAATTGTTTTTCACAATTCCATAATTCACATAATGGAATTATGTATAATCCCCCCTTAATTTCACAAATTCTTGATTTATTCCACCAAGAATAATCCCATTATGCATTTTCCTTTATTTTCCTTAATTAATAGAAGTTAACTCCAATTAATTGGAAAATAATTTATCTTGGGCTAAATTGGCAAAATTATGATTTTGCTATCCCCTTTGTAATTTAATTCAATTTTTGAATTAATTTGCCCATTTCCTTATGAATATGAATATTTCAAAATTCACAAGATTAAAATTCATGAATATTCACCATTTTATTGAATGTCTCTATTAATTACATTATATTTTAAGTGAATATAAAATTTGGAATGTTACATTTTCAATATAGACCAATATAACTACCAAGAACACTTTGGAAGTCTCTAAATTGGGGGTACATGAATGGGTTTTAATTCTTGTACATTTGGAATTTTAGGACCCCATTGATAGCCCAAGCTACGGCATGAAGTTCGAGGAGCCTATTTAAGGATAAAAAAGGTTAAGGTAGTAACTTTATCTCTCATACACTATGTGATTGTTGATATGTTGTATGTTGCTATATTCTGTGATATGAACATGGTGCCTGGGTTACATTACCTAGCTTTAGTCAGGGATCTAGCTGAGGTACACGGATATTACCTAGCTATAGTAGGGGGCTCAATTGAGGTACACAGATATATAGGGGATTCAAACAGTCATTTGGCCTTGAACATTGTGTACACAGACATTATGATATGAACTTTAATTTTATATTATACAGTACATTACATATTTAATTTTCACATTTTATATTATTGATTGTATGTTACTACCGAGATTTTTCTAAATCTCACAAATTTTCAAATAAATACATATTCCAAAAGAAGCTAGTGGCTCCAAGGGCAAGACAGCTAATACATGCGGTTGAGGGGTGCGGATCCCGAGATGGGAGTTTTTGATTATATTAGTCAAATTTTAATATTTTGGACAACTTGTATGCATATTATTAAACCCCGAGGGGAAAACCAGTAATGTAATCAAGTACTTTATCTCAATATATTAGTATATTTACATTATTCCTATGTTGTTCACCGAACTGCGCAAAGGCTATTCTAATTAAGGTTGATGGTAAGTGGTATGTAAGACAGGGTCTTACACCTTACATTGCTAAACCACCTCTGTGGTTCCGAACTATAATTTGAATATTGTGTTGAAATAGATTTTTATTATTGGACTCATGGTTGAATTGCATATTTTGGGTTTTGAGAAGCTGAAGACCCAAGCGGTGATAATTAATTTTTGTTTAAGAGAAGTATTATTTTAACACCATGACATAGTTTGTAAAATGACTGAGAAAGGTTTTATTCGTCCGTTAAAGTCTTGAATATTTAGTTTTCTCTTTTTTCCTATCATAGACAAGTGAAACAATAGAATGATAGATTACTGTTAAAGGATTTCAAATAAATATGTGGAAAATAATGGTTTAAGTAAAAGATTTTTACACCACATCTATCGATATTGATATCAATATTTAATTTAAAATAAATTAATTTGATTATGTAGGGCCCAGGTGATAAATTTCATAATAATAGCCAATAAATGGTAAGAATCAAGTCTCCCTTAGGGGAGGATACTTTTCTTTTCCTTTCTTTTTTTCCTTTTCAGTATATTCTCATATAAATCTCACCCTTTAATCATGAAATAGATAGTTTAGATTTAATATTTATTAAATTATTATTATTATAATATTTTATAAATTAAAATTTATTTATTTTTTATATATTATACTTATGAAATATATAGATCAAATTTTAAGAATTTAAATTTATTTATATGTTTATAGTAATAATTTTATAAAATATTAAACCTGAACTTTTTTTAATGAAACGGTGTATATGCGATTATGGGAAGAAAATGTGATATTTTTTTTATTAATTCATAAATTAATATTTGTATCATTTTGATGAAAAAAAGAAAGTTAAAGGATAAATCCATCAATATTTTCCACTTCAATTTTTCACTAAAACTACCAAGTCTTATTCATCTCTTAGGAAGTATCTGTATGTATGAAAATAGAGTCCTATGACCTGTATAGGCGGAAACCGCGCGTCTCTATTATCCAATATTGCATAAACTTTCTTCTTTATGATGTATTGTGCTTTTGAGCTACATGAATATGAGAAATCAATATGATATGATATGATATTAAAAACATTTTTGACAGAATAATTTTATCATTTAATCATTATATATTCCTTCACTCTTTTTTCTATTGTATATAACAAGCTATATCTCCCTTATGCATTACACGAGGAGTGTTGCTCGAGGTGAGACCTACTAGAACATTATTCATTTTAATTAAACGTATAAGAAAAAAAAAATTATTAAGAATCTCTATTCATTTGGAAAGTTATGATGAATTTATTCTTCAGAAATTAAATTGGTTGCTTATGAAGTTAATTACTATCATTCTTGAAAAGCAAAAGAAAATTTAATTTTAAAGTTATCAATATGTCAATTAATATCTAATTATCATCAATAGTTGAAATAAGAGTTCTTGCATATCGGTATCACGATTAATATACTAATTGATAATATTCCATAAACTTCCTTTTATATATTTCCAAAATTTATAATGCATATGAAAATTAATGAATTTCTTTTTATGAGGTCTAATTGACTGCTCATGCAATAATTATTATCATTCATGAAAGTCAAAAGCTAATTTATTTTTGAAGTCAACAATATTATTTTGAAATATTTTTAATTTCTCAATTAATACTCTAATTGTAATTATTGCAGTATTAATATCCCAATTTTCATTCACTAATAATAAAAACTGGAAATCGTTTCTTAAAAATCAAATCATTATCATTAGAAATAATTTTTAAAAATTATTGTACTAATAACCTAATTATTAATATAATTTATGGAGATCCCTAAAATCATTGAATATGAAGATCCTTGGTATGGTTGGACCACATTAATATAATTATTAATATAATTGTAATTCATGATTTAATGTATAATTTCAAATTCAATTTGCTTCCTTCCTTATAATCAAACTCCAATAATAATGGATGGGCAATTTTGATGGTGTGAGTGAGTATCCGACCCGTTTGTGAGTTAAACACAGTTACTAAGCGGGTATTACAAGATTTATAGTATAAAGTTGTTGATTGATTTTGATGGTGTGATACGGGTTACTAAGCTAGTATTACAAGATTTCTAGTATAAAGTTGATTGATTTTTTAAAGAAACTTGAGAGAATTTTGCATATATGAATACTAAATATTTGATGTAAACTTAAAGCATCAATGTATACTTTTAACTTAAAGTGTTTTTTTTTTTCATTTATTAAAGGGTTTATTCTTTTGAGGTCTAAAGTGAAAAGGGCTTTCGTCTCTTTCAACAAATGCGCTTTCTGGGATTCAAACTAGTGCTTTCCTCTTTACAGGTGAGGCCACTTAGAACTTCAACCAACTTGTTGGTAGCTTAAAAAGTGTATTTTTAAATGCATATATTTTTATAGAATGTTTTTTAAGATATTTTTTTTTATTGATGAAGAGTTTCCCTTTCAAGGCTTAGAGCGTAGAGGGTTTTTGCCTCTTTCAACACATACGCTTTCTAGAATTCAAACTTATGTTCTCCTCCTTATTGGATGAGACCGCTTACCATCTCAACGAATAACAGCTTGTTAGTATTTTTTAAGATACTTATATTATTGAGAGTAGTGTTACAAATTCGATTATTGAACTTCGATAAATGATTTCATACATTATAATGCTATCATAAGTTACATACCTAGGCCCCACAAATGATTTCTGAAGAAATTATCTGCCCTGCTACTCAGGTTACCGTATGTTCCTTTCCTTTACACGCGACCTTGTTATGATAGTCTATATATGCAGTTTTGGTCATACAAACTGTTATTCTTGTGTGTGTGTGTGTGTGTGTGTGTGTGAGAGAGAGAGAGAGAGAGAGAGAGAGAATATATATATATATATATATATATTATGTTTGTAACGTTTGTATAAAATAATCTAATTCAACAATGTCGAAATCACTAAAAGACCCGACATAGTATAACCTATTATAATGTTCCTTTTAACTAATTTATTTTTCTGACACTGAATATCATCATCCATTTCCAAGAAGTAACCACTAACCTCTATATATATTGTGGCAAAAACCTTTATATATATTGTTTTCATTTTCAAGTAAAGGATCAAGTGTTTTAAATTTAAATTTATTTGACACCCTTTTTTATCCAACTCTTTTACACTTGATTTATTCTCGATAAGGTTGCCTATATACAATATATATTTTTTTTAAAATAATCTACTAACATCTTCATCATATTTAAAAATTAAATAAGAATAAAGGAAATTTTGAATAACATGATTTTTGTACAATGATAGTTATAGATATGGTATGAAAACCGAACCTGATTCAGGAGGCTAGTGGACCAGTGGACTAGTGAATCAATTCCCTAACCAATCGGGTTAAGAGTTTTGAACAGGTTGACCCTGTTGGATTTATTTTTTTCTTCCTAAGCTTGAAACAATATCGTTTTGAGTTAGAAAAAGGAGTAAATTATATTTGTGCTTTTAATAACTATGTTTTGTTGTATTATGTGTTGTTTATACATGAATATTTTATTTATATTTTTGGATTAATGCCTTTTATATTTAATCAAAACTAGTCTACTCTGATTTAAACCCCAAACCCTTGAGCCACCACCTTGACTAGTTGATTAACTCATATGGTTTCCAGTACCTTGGCTATGTGAGACTAACTCCAGTGATAAGGGATTAAGGGTAAATTATGAGTGCAGAGTAAGTACAGAAAAAACTTAATATTTATTACATTGTTATTGCTTCTAAATATCATTTATTTTTTTTATTTTCAGAGAAAACCAAAAACAGATTGTCTCATCACACACACTGATACACATTCGTATTTCTTTGTTTTTTTTCCCATCAACGTGAACTATTTTTTGCTTGCCAACGAATAAGAGGGGACCAGCCAATAAATCAATAAAACATGAAATTAAATAATGCAAATATTGAAAATGAAATATTTAATTATGGTTGACGATTTCAGCTTTGATTCTCAATATATAGAAGCTAAAAATATAGATACACTTTAGTGCTACTGCTAACATAAAAAAGTGATTTCGTCGTGCACATTGTTATTTCACTTGAAATTCTTCTTATCTTCTTTGGCACTATATGTCTTTTCGTTAAATAATTTCACCATCTTTCATTAACACGTTGTCATTTCTTGGATATCGAATTGACCGTGACACACACACACACCAACTATTGTTGACAATTTCAACCTCCATTCTCTCCTTAGAGCCTATAAATAGATATGAAGGGTAGTACTGTGTGGAGCATACCAAAGGCATTTTCACAATTGTTATAGTATTCATTTTTCACTACTGTGTGGAGCATAATTCTTATTGTTTTTCTCATTCAGCTGGTTTCTTCATTTCTCTCCCTTCCTTCTTCCACTCATGCTCGTGGATTATATGGTAATTAACAGCTTCAAACTTCCTTTCATTTAATTTGTCACCATTTCCAATCATGAAATTGTCGGCGGCAGCTCCTAAATCGTCATACAATTCAGTGGATCTTCCAAGTTCTCTCTAGTGGCATGTATATCCTGTTAACATGATCACCTGCAAATAATAGAGTTGATTCGAGTCCTGCCCAATGACACTATCCTTAAGAGCTATTCTGCAACTACCAGTAGATAAGAAGTGGCACTCCCCTTGATTAAACGAACCCTTCCTGTAAAACAGAGTGAGTAGAACTATGGAAGATAATAGAACTCAGCAAGGTAAAACACCAGAGGAGGAAAGAGAAGTTGCCCGAGAGCTCAAAGCTAGGTACACAAAACTTCGGTTTCATACCCCTCTTATAGGTTGTGGATCACAAGAAAACATTGGCACTTAAACACAATTAAACATCGGTTACAAAATCATAAGCACACTTAATGAGTATTAATACGGACGTTACTAGATGTTAGGATATTAAACACATTAATAGGTATTTATGATCCATTAAAGTAGTAATAAATCATACGAATTAATCTTGTATTTTCGTAGATAATATTTCCGATAAAAGTGCCCAGTACCGCATTTAACTTACACACAAGGGAGGGGGAAATTGCCCGATCTCAACTACATTATTGGTGGCCCGTTGTAGTGCGAGTAAGCCTATTCCTCCTTCTGGCCAATTTACTAGCCTAAGATCACTTGTTATTAGCTGGACCCCATAATCCTATGCAATGTGGGACTCTTCCTTTGACATATGCACACACATTATTTACAACAATCCCCCACATGTGTCAAAGGAAGCAACATTTACTAAGTTACACACATGAGTATAACCATTGCATTGCATTTGGTGTCTAAAAATTGAGAACTCATCCATGAATACCTCAATGAACTTTTCCACCATATCTAAAAAGATCGCCATCATACTCCTTTGAAATGTTGCTGGTGCATTATATAAACCAAATGGCATCTTTCTAAAGGCAAACGTACCATATGGACATGTAAAAGTTGCTTTCTCTTTATCCTCCGGTGCAATTGTAATTTGATTATATCCTGTGCACCCATCCAAAAAACAATAATAGGCTTTCCCGGCTAGTCTGTCAAGTATCTAGTCTATAAATGATAGAGGGAAGTGATCTTTTCTAGTAGCTTTATTGAGCTTTCTATAGTCAATGCACACTCTCCAGCCAGTCACCGTTCGTTATGGAATCAATTCATTTTTCTCATTCGGCACTACTGTCATTCCACTTTTCTTTGGCACAACTTGAACTGGACTTACCCATTGACTATGAAAGATTGGGTAGATTATACCAGCATCCAGGCACTTTATTACCTCCTTTCTCACCACCTCCTTCATATTCGGATTGAGTCTTCTCTGGTGCTCGACTGATGGCTTGTAGTTATCTTCCATTAGGATCTTATACACACAAATTGAAGGACTACCTCCTCTTATATCAACTATTGACCATCTAAACACTGTTTTATACTCCCTTAGAACTCCTAATAACTTTTCTTCTTTATCAGGTGTAAGAGCTGCAAAGACGATCACTGGTAATGTTGAATTTCCTCCCAAATAAGCATACTTTAAGTGGGATGGTAGTGTTTTCAACTCCAGTACTGGTGGTTTTTCTATTAATGGTACCGATTGTTAGCATTGTGAAATTCATATCAAAAAGGCACATTTACACTTGTTTATCGCACTTTTTGATTGATTAATGGGTATATGAGGATTGAAGTGTGAAGGAAATATGCCTAATGAGTGCTTGGTTAAAAAGTTTTGTGTCTAGGTTATTTAAAAGGAAAAATGCTAAAACGAAAGAGGGTCTGGACATTCTGAGGTTTTGTGAGGCGGCTAAAGAGCATTTGCAAGCAAAGGAGTGGGGTTTTCTCAAGGAAAATCAAGTGGGATTGAAGATTGAAAGAGATTCCAACTCAATTTCTCTTGGTTTTATGTACTCATTCCCTTTCTCCTTTAGAGTTCTGATATGGCTGTAATGAATGTGTATATCTGTGATTCGTTTTTGAACATGGATAGCTAAGATTTTCATTCTAGGATTGTTTTTGAACCTTTGTATGGATTAAACTTGATTCCTTCTCTCTCTAAGTATCTAATGGCATATATATGTTGATTTTACCCTGTTTTTGCTGCTATTTGTGATTAGCCATCACTGTGGATAATTTGTTCAATTAAATTAAGCTTAAGAGAGATAATTTAATTGTAGAACTCTAATAAAATTATGCTAGACTTGAAGTTTAAAAACTAAACAGATGGTTTGTTAGTAACATAGAGATATAGTTACTAACCTAACATTGTCAAATTAAGGTGGTTACTTAATGCTTATTTTCCCTTAACTGTAGCAAGAGATTGTGCATGCCAATGGAGGATATAAATTTGGTTATGACTTGAGAGAGCTTAATCAAATGCTTGTGAACCTTAGACTGACATATATATATATATCCCATGGAAGTACTCTTGGAGAGGAAAAGAATTAAGTTTATAAAATACAAAGGGGATGAACAATCCTTGGCTTATTATAATTGATTGAAGTCACAAGAATCAGATTTTTGTTTAGTAATTCTTAGTTTTTACAAAAATATCTTTTGAAACTTTTTTTTCCACACAATATGTTTTGGCTCAACTTAATCGAATTCACCAAACCTATTGCTTGACTAATTTATTGCTCAAATCCTTGAGGGAACGATCTCACTTATCACTTTATAACTTGACGCGATCCGTGCACTTGCGGTAGTGAACAAGTTTTTGGCGTCGTTGCCGGGGACTAGTTTAACAAATCCTTTAGTCGACCTTAGGCTTGTGATAGTAGATTTCGCTTGAGTTCTTAGTTTGGTTTTCAATTTTTCTTTCCTTCTTTTCTTTATTAAGTTTTTGTTTTAGTTTGATACTTGCTTGATTGTGCCTCTTGTAGGTACCATCTCGGTACATGCAACACTTACACCTGGATAGATTGATAGTGGTACTTGACAGATTACCTCGCATCAAAGAAGATATTGAGTCAGAGGAAACTAAATCTGAAACTGAACCTGAATCTGAATTTGAATTTGAATCTAAAACAATGGCGGATGAATATGACACGGCTACCGTCAATGACGTCGCTATCTGAAATATACGGGATACTCAATCTTGCATTCGGATGCCGGAGATGCAAGCACACAATTTTGAGATCAAGCCGGTCATGATTACAATACTTCAAATGCATGGGTTATACCATGGTCACTAACAATGAAGATGCTAACAAGCACTTGATGTACTTCTTGGAGGTGTGTGATTCCTTCAAGCAAAATGGGGTGCCCCAAGATGTGTTGAGGCTACGGCTATTCCCTCTCTCTCTACAAGGGAAGGCGAGAGATTGGTTCAATAATCTCCTGGAAGGATCCATAACTTCCTGGGATGATATAAAGTTTAGAGCTCGATTTTTCTCTGATGATAGATCTATGGAAGCTAGGGGTGAGTTTCTAAGCTTTAGACAATAGCCAGATGAGCATCTTTATGCCGCTTGGGAGAGATATAAAATGTTAATGAAGCAATGCCCTAATCATGGGGTGGACAAGTGGGTAGTAATCCAAATCTTCTGTACTCGCCTTAATCCTCAATCTAAAGCAATGGTTGACTCTATAACCAATGGAGGTTACCGGAATGTCCCTGTCAATGAGGTGTTTAGGCTCTTAGATCAACTATCGGTAAACAACACTCAAGGAAATGATAGAAGGATTACCCAAGCCATACCTACTACAAAAGAAGACTCTTCATCACAAATTGCAACAATCTTATCCACTTTGAACAAGCGTTTCGATGTGCTAGAATCTCAAATGCAAAAGAGCACTTCTCACGATATGCATTCTGTTCATGCCACTCCTATTGTAAGTGTACAATGCAATGATGCCCATATGCTCGACCATTGTCCTCTTTACATGGGTACTGAATCTGTCAACTATATGGGCAAGTTTCAACCTCCTCAAGGAAACCCGTATTAACAAACTTACAATCATGCTTGGAGAGCTCATCCCAACTTCTCTTAGAGCCAAGGTAACACTTTAAATCCACCACATGAGTCTACTTCAGGTATAAAGCATGTTCCTCTACCTTGTTTTCAAATGCAACAAAGGCAAATTCTTATTAAGGAAAAAGAGTCTAAAACGGACAAGATGCTAGCTCAAATATTGTCCAATATAGAATCTTCAAGAGCTAAAGACAAGGCCACTTTCTCTCTTCATGAAACGGCGATTAAGAACCTTGAAGTGCAAGTGGGGCAATTAGCATCACAAGTGAATGCCATGTCAAGAAGGACTCTCCCTAATGACACCATACCTAATCCAAAATGGGATAGAAAGGAGGAATGCCATGCCATTTACTTGAGAAGTGGTAAAGTGTTACCGGATGTGCCTAGCTTATGCAAACCAAGCCCTAAGAAGAAAGATCATATGGTTGTTAACACTAATGAGGAGGAGGTTGATAAAGAGATTGTAGTTGGAGACAAAGATAATAAGAGGCAAAAGCAAGTTGAAGTGAGTTTAAATGATGTGGAGAATGGTAAAAAGGTAAATCAAGAGATGGAAGATGAGAAGAAGAGGGAAATACCTACCTCTAATATTCTGATACCTCCATTTCTATTCCCGTTGAGATTCAAGAAAAAGGAAGAGGATACTCAATTCAAGAAGTTTGTGGATATGTTCAAGAAACTTAATATTAACATTCCTTTTGCCAAAGTATTGGAGAGCATGCCCAAATATGCTAAGTTCCTCAAAGATGTCTTATCTAAGAAGAGATGATTTAGTGAGTATGAGACTGTAGCTTTTACTGAAGAATGTAGTGCGGTTATCCAGAGGAAATTGCCTTCTAAGCTCAAGGATCCAGGGAGTTTCTACATCCCTTGTAATATTGGGACTAATTTCAGTGGTAAAGCTCTTTGTGACTTAGGTGCAAGTGTGAATTTAATGCCCTTTGCTGTTTTCAACCAATTAGGGTTAGGAAAGCCAAAACCCACCACTATTACACTTCTCTTTGCGGATAGGAGTACTTCTCAACCTAGAGGGATTATTGAAGATGTTTTAGTCAAAGTGGATAAATTCATCTTTCCGGTAGATTTCATTGTCATAGATTGTGAAGTTGATTGGAACATTACTCTAATCTTTAGGCGTCCATTTTTAGCAACTTTCAGAACCCTAATTGATATTGAAAAGGGTGAGATTACTATGCGAGTTGAAGATGAGCATGTTACTTTTAAGATAAACAAGCTAATAAAGTCTCCCAATGAGGCTAAACAATGCTTCTTAGTTGATACAGTTGAGCAAGTTGAGCAAGAGGAATTCAAGAAGCCAATTCATAATGGGCTTGTTGATGCTTTGTCATTACAAAGTCAAATAGAAGGTCAAGCAGTGGAAGATGGCATGAGTGTCTTGAAAGCAACACCGACTAATATTGGGAGTCGGGTACTATTATAATCATTAAATTTCACTTCCCTTGATAGGCCATCTTTGAAGCCATCTATTAAAGAGGCATGGCCTCCTGATTTGAAGAAGTTACCATCTAACTTTCAACATGACTATTTGAGAGCCAACAATCTACTATTGGGAATAGCTTCACCATTAGCCATTCAACAAGAAGAACATCTTTTGGAAATTCTACAAGCATGTAAAAGAGCTACTGAATGGGCTATTGAGGTTGTAAAAATACAAGCATGGTTGAGCAATGAATATTGTACGGGATATCAAGCTAGTGGCCATGGATTAAAGCACAATTACGGTGGAGAAGTGAACCATCAAGTTTTCACCTTACCTATAGATGATGTGACTTGAGGAGATGAAGAGTCAAGCTAAAGACTATAAACTAAGCGCTTTCTTGGGAGGCAACCCAAGTTCTTAACATAATCTCTTTAGTTTCTTTGGTTTTGGTATGTTTTTAGTAGATTTATGTTTGGTCTTTTGCTTGCGTAGGTAGAAGAGGAACGCCCAATAGAGAAAGGAACAAGCAAGCTTAGTACAAGGGAAAAGTGGAGAATTTTGGTGTTGGATAGGCATTTTCCAAGGAAGTTCCTTCCTTCTCATGATTTTCCTGAGCCTAATCTTAGATGAGTATGACCTGAGTTGATAACTAATGTTACCAATTTTCACGTCTGATTTAGGTGTATCCATGTTTGTGGAAAGAATTGGTGTTTGATTTGTGCGTTGGATTGGCTTAATCCTATCAATTATCAGTGTAAAGTGAGTTCAAGAATTATTGGGCGCACTTTGATCATGTAAAAGTGTGTTTTCAATTATGTAATTTATTGATGTTCAAGATTGTATAAGATTCAGGAGGAATTTGTGCTTAAATTGCTTGAAGGTTGGTATTATATGCCATGTTCATAAAATTGCTAGTGTGATAAAGCATTCTGTGTTTTCTCTTCGCTTGGATTGCTGATATCTGAAGTAACACAGCATCATGCGCTGCAGCCAGAAAATTCTGGCTGCAGCCAAAAATTGGCTAGACAGGTTTGTGCTGTAGCCAATAAATTATTGGCTGTAGCCAAGAAGAGCCCAGATGATTTTGTGCTACTGCCAGGAGAATTTTGGTTGTAGCCAAAGAGAAGGCTAAGAGTTTTGGGCTACAGCCAAAGAATTTTTGGCTGCAGCCCAAACCCGATATAATCCAAAAAAAAAATTTGCCATGTTTCATTCTTTTCCTCTTTCCCTCTCGCCTCTGCTCTTTTTTTTTTCTTTCACAGTCGTGCCGCTACTCTATCCTTCCCTCTGAACCCGAGCTCTACGTCTTCCTCTTCCCTTTCCATCTTCATCTATCTCCTCCATTCTCCTTCCCTCACCGTCGTCGCCCTGGTCCATCAACCCACAAACCCTCATCGTTCACTATTGCAACCGACCCATCAACATCAGTTTCTCTTCACATTTTTCTCTCTAAATCTTCACCGTGACACACACACACACCACCGTTCACCATCTATCCTTACCCCCTTTCGCCGCCGACAGTGACCAGCTCACCTCCACCCCTTCCCTTCCATTTCACTATTATTCCCTCTCTTTACATTAAGCCCTAATCCTACCCCTTATTTTCTCAAATTCGGCAGCATTCGCAGAACAAAGACCCAATCCGCCCCCAAAATCTCTCCGGTCCCCTAATCAGTATTGCTTTCCTTTGGTTCTATTTTTGTTCCTTTGGTTTGGTGGTGTTGGAGAGCTTATCGAGTAGAAGTGTTGTGCTTTCTCTGTGTCTTTGTCGCTTTGCATTGTTAAGTGGTTGGTTTCTCTGCATTTCTCTTAACTCACGAGAGGTACTGTGTCTATACTCTAGCTGCACTTTAGTCTTCACTGGGTAGTCTGTCATCATGTCTACTCATTTATTCATTCCAGGAAATATTAGATGTCAAATTTGTATCATCTAGTAGTTGGGAAGTGCTATTTGCCTAATAGTTATTGTGGATTCTGAATTTTTGAGGCATGAAATAAGTACTGCTGATTTACTTGAATCTAGTTTATGGAATGCATCATGTGGCTAGGTTTTTGTTAATTGCAAGTGTTGCACATGATTGGCTTAAATGAGAACTGAAAAAAATAGAGAGAAATTGACTTAAGTGCTAAAGCCTCTATATTTTGTAGAAATGAAGTTGTAAACACTTTTACACAAATAACTTGTTGATTATAGTTTGAAGGTTTCAGCATTCCTATTTTAAGTCTTTTTGAAAGCTCAATGTGTCCTATTAAAAATGCACGTTCTAGTTCTCTAATGGGCCTGCATGTGCGAAATCATTCTAGACTTTAGGCTCTAGTGAAATAATTGGCCTAGTTGAGAGTTAGGCTTGAACTGAGAATATGGTCTGAGGATTAGTGGCTAGAAATTATGTCCTAAAATTATGGAATCATGGTCACACATGTTCTATATTGCTCCTAGTCTAGTAGATTGATTAATCATTGTCACATGCCCCTCAATGGTACTATCTTGAAATATGTGGGCTGCTCAGTTTAAATGAAAATTATTGAATTTCAGTGTTGAACCTTGAGTACACTAGGAAGGGGTACTGTTTGTTTGTGACAACCAGGTTGTTTCCAATTGTAAAAGATTTTGACCAATTTGGAAACCCTGTGCATTCATGCTTAATCAATCTGTTGGTGCTCTTGGAATCTACTCAAACTTTTTCATTGTGGAAAACCAAATGTCATTGTGAAACTTGTTTTTGTTTTAAATCATGTAATTTTGATATAACAAAAGTTTTTGGGTCACTTGGATAAATTTGTTTTAGTACTTTAAAAATTTCTGTTTAAGGTTCCGATAAGTGTTTGTCAAAAATAAATATGTGCCCCTTTAGTTTTCTCATGATTTTGAACCGATTCACCCTTAAATTTAACTTGTTCATTTTGTTTGCCATAATGAAATAAATTTGACAAGTTAAGTCTAAGTGATTTCAGGACTTATAAAGGCAGTGAGGATAGGTTTAGGTATGGAATTCTATTGGCAGCGTGGCATTTGTAGATATTAAGTTTGGGGGGAAATCTCTTGCCTTAGTTTAGGATTTTGTTTTCTTAGGATTTTGTTTCTAGCTTCCTTATTGGGGTTGCATGCTTGGTTTTCCATGTGAATAATTGCTTTCTGGTTGTGGTGGGCTGTTTCTCTACTTCTCACCTTTTGTACATATATACTCTACAGGCCCTCAGTTCTCCCTTGTGATAGTGAGGACACTGTCCATCTTAAGTTTGGGGGTAATTTTTGATGATTTGTGTACTTATTTGACAAGGATTTCAAGTAAATTTTGACTATTTCTGGTCCTTTGGTTTGAAAGCTGAGCTAGATTGATTAATTATCTGTGATGGTAAGTACATGTTCCAGTGATAGAATGGATTCTTGGATTTTATGTTTTATAAGACATGATGGTTAATTTGCTTGAATGCTTGATTTATATCTTAAAGCATTATTTCCTGACAATTTTTAGAATGAACATTTTGCACTGGAGTTGGGAATGATTTAATTGTTTTGATAGGAAACTTTGGTAGCAATTTGGTGTGTATATTCTTTCTTGATTAAAGGAATTTAGAACCTACATTGGAATCTCTTGAAATGAGTAAATGAAGTCACACATTTTTTAAAAGTGATTTGGGCATTCTTTTAACTACGTTTGTGCCTTTCAAGCCTACCAATGACAATGGATCGATTTGTACCCCATTTGAGCCATGTACAAAAAAAACCATGTCGATTATCTCTTATAAATTCCTGCTCAATCTTTTATATTTGATAAGAAATTCTGTTTAATATGCATTGATGGATGCATTGTAGAGATAAAGCATGTTATTTAGGAATGTTTAAGCTAAGAAAGCACTATTAGAGTTGGCTGTGTTTTGGAAGTTCTTGTTGAAGGGATTTGTGACAAATTAGGTTATATACTTTTGTTTCAAACGGTTAATTGTAAAATAATCTTTTGACTTCTTCAAAGCTTTTGATTTGTTTCATACAATTTGGAGAAATGATTAGGGCACTTCATAAAATGCAATTGAGCCATTCAAGCTTACCTAATTGATTTGATTCCCCTTTTGAACCCTTATTTTGACCCTGATTGAAAAACCAATTAGAAAATTATTTTTGAAAACCTAACATCTACATACCTTAGCCAATGTGAAAAACCATGATTCCTTGCTTTGAGATAGATGACAAGGATTAGGGTGTGGAATGTGGTGATGTGTAAAGTGTTATACGATTGGAAAGAGGAGCGTAGAAATGGAAAAAAAGGGGGTTCACATTGTATAGACATCAAGCTGAGAAAAAAAGAAGATAAAGAAAAGATAAAGATATATAGTAGTATTGTGCAATAAGGCTTGAATTGGAAAAGATCAATTTGGTTTAAGTTTGGGGGAGTATGTTGAATGAGAAAAGGAAGAAACCCCTTGAGCGATTATTATCTATCTTGAGGTATTTGTTGATTATCCTTTGCCTTTTCTTTTAAATACCTTAACCCCTGGCCCCGTTACAAGCTGAAAAGTTCCTTTGATTTTTAAGTCAATTGGAGTAAATTAGAAGAAGAAGGGAAGAAATTAGAGAATAATGTAATTGATCGTTTGAATATGGGTATATGACTTGAAGTGTGGCTTATAACTTTGACAAGTGCCAAAGGAATACATGTTGACTCCGTTCACACACTCATACTTAGAATTTCTTGAAAAGCATATTTTAAATCTATAAAATGTTCATCTTTGCATATTCTCTAAGTTTCTTGTTTTATATATCTCTTTGAGCAGTTGATAAGGTCAAGTGAGGGTAAGTACTTTGGCTTTTGAGAGAGAATATGGTGTAAAACAAAGAGAGGAATGGTGAATTGTCAGTAGTCTCTTGAGATATAAGTCCTCTTTGTTTCCCTATTCTTTCAATGAGCATACCTAGTGGCCAAATCACAAGCTTATAAAGTCCCATTGATTTTGAAATAGTGTGGAATTGTTTATTAGTGGAAAGAGAGGAGAATGTAGGTATATGAAGACCTGAGACTGAGGTTGATTTATACATGCTGAATTACTACATTTGATCTCGATAATTACAGGAAAACTTGCTCTTTAACTCTCCTCACACACACATTTTGAAAATTGTTAGGAAGGATGTTTTAAGTTGTAAACCTTGCATTCCTTTATATTTCATTGTGTTCCTATTGAATATAACATCTTGAGCAACCAATGAGGAAATCATCATGCTTGTGTACTGAGTTAATGGTTAATTAATCTAGCTCTTTCATTGTTCAACTGGTTTTACTAGAGGACGAGTAAAAGTTTAAGTTTGGGGGTGTGTTACCATTGTGAAATTCATATCAAAAAGGCACATTTACACTTGATTTATCGCACTTTTTGATTGATTAATGGGTATATGAGGATTGAAGTGTGAAGGAAATATGCCTAATGAGTGCTTGGTTAAAAAGGGTATAATCCTTTGATTAAATGTGAATATTTTGCTATCATACATCACCATTTGCTTTGTATAGACTTTCTTGTGTTGATAGGATCACAATTAAGACACACAAAGAGTCATTGGAAGCACAAATCATGGATTAAGAATTTAGGAAGAAGAGTAGAACATCATTGCATCATTGGAAAAGCTGAAAGAGTTGAAGACAAATGCTTGGCTGTAGCCAGAAGACCTCCAGAAATTTTTAGGCTACAGCCAAGCCATTTCTGGCTACAGCCAAACGACAGACAGAGGCAAGACAGCGTTTTCTGGCTGCAGCCAAGAATTTCTGGCTGCAGCCAAAACATGAAAATAGCAGCTGTGTATTTTGTGTCTAGGTCATTTAAAAGGCAAAATGCTGAAACGAAAGGGGGGCTGGACATTCTGAGGTTTTGTGAGGCGGCTAAGGAGCATTAGTAAGCAAAGAAGTGGGGTTTTCTCAAGGACAATCAAGTGGGATTCAAGATTAAAAGAGATTCCAACTCAATTTCTCTTGGTTTTATGTACTCATTCCCTTTCTCCTTTGTAGTTCTGATATGGCTGTAATGAATGTGCATATCTATGATTTGTTTTTGAACATGGATAGCTAAGATTTTCATTCTAGGATTGTTTTTGAACCTTTGTATGGATTAAACTTGATTCCTTCTCTCTCTAAGTATCTAATGGCATATATATGTTGATTTTACCCTGTTTTTGCCGCTATTCGTGACTGGCCATCACTGTGGATAATTTGTTCAATTAAATTAAGCTTGAGAGAGTTAATTTAATTGTAGAACTCTAATAAAATTATGCTAGACTTGAAGTTTAAGAACTAAACGGATAGTTTGTTAGTAACATAAAGATATAGTTACTAACCTAACATTGTCAAATTAAGGTGGTTACTTAATGCTTATTTTTTGAAGATGTGTAGATGAGCAATGTTTGGCTTTCTTCCTTTGTACAACTCGTATGGTGTCTTTCCAATATTTGTTCTGATATATGCTCTATTTGAAATGTAGCATGCTATACTTATAGCATCAGCCCAAAACACTTGAGATACATTCTTTTCATTCAACATTGCTTTAGCCATTTCAGTGAGCACTCTATTCTTGCGTTCCACAACTCCATTTTGTTGAGGCGTCCTTGGAGCAGAGAAATTGTTATCAATGCCATTAGTATCACAATATTCTTCAAAAGCTTGATTTTCAAATTCTCCACCATGATCGGTCATAATACTTGCAATGATCATACCTTTCTCATTTTACACTTTCTTGGCAAAAACAATAAATTCTTCAAAGGTTTCATCTTTTGATGATAGAAAAATAACCCATGTAAATCTGGAGAAATCATCAACAATGACTAATGAATATAAGTTGCCACCAAGACTCTTTACTCTTGCTGGGCCAACTAAATCCATATGCAATAATTGAAGTGGTCTATTTGTTGAAATCTCGTTTTTCAATTTGAAAGATGATTTAGTTTGTTTACCCTTTTGACATGCGTCACAAATTAAGTCATTTTTGAAAGATACTTTGGGTAATCCAAGAACTAAATCCTTTTTGAGTAGTTTGCCTAATTAATGCATATTGACATGAGCCAATCTCTTATGCCATAGCCAACTTTCATCATCATTACTTAGAAAACAGTTTTCAGATTCATTTCTACTAATATCTAGAGTATAGCAGTTACCTTCCCTTTTTGCTCTGAGCTTAGCCTTGATATTCTTCTTATCAAGCTGTAAGTCATTCTTGTTGATAATTAAGCATTCTTCTGAGTCAAATATTACCCAGTTGTCTTTATCTGCACTTTGACTTACGCTCAGCAAATTGTGACACAAGCCTTCAACATAATATACATCTTTGACTTGTATTCCTTTGTCATTTTTGATTTCACCAATTCCTGCTATCCTTCCGGATTGATTTCCTCCAAATTTTACCTTTCCTCCTTCCTTAGGTTGCAATGTGGTAAAACTTTCAAAATCTCCGGTCATATGTCTAGAGCATCCACTATCTATGTACCACTTGCTATTTTTCGATGCTTTGAGACATACCTGCAATCAAATGACTAAGTCTTAGGTACCCACATCTTTTTGGGTCCTTTTGGGTTAGTACAAATAATTTTCTAAACATATGAGCCTTTAGGTACCCATTTGTAGGTTCCTATTGTTCCTTTCTTCTTATGGATGCATGAAGAAGTATAATGTCATTTTCTATTACAGTAGTTACAAAATGCAAAAGGATTTGATGTATGCATAGAATGCTGGAAATAATTCAAATAAGACTTACCTCCTGCTTTCTTTCTACCTTTCCTTCTATCTGATTTTGGATCATATCCAATTCCAGATCGGTCATTTACAAATCGTTGAGTTTCAAAATAACATTTAGCATCTCACTTCCTTGTGTAAATTTTTCAAGAGTTTTTGTGAGATCGATGTTTTTCTTTTTCAAAGAAGAACAATTTTCACAATCCTTTTCTGAACGTTCTTTAATCTCAATTTCAAGAGCTTTATTTTTCTTTTTGAAAACAACCAAATCTTTAACTACTTTGATGAATTCAGAATATAAAGCAGTATATTCAGACAATAATTCATCATAGGTAGGTTCAGAATCATTTACCTCTTCTTCTATTTCTTCTTGAGCAACAAGACATATATTTGCTACTTCTTCTTCATCACTTTCTTCGTCAGAGGAACTATCACCCCATATAGCAGATACAAAGGCCTTCTTTTTATTGAAGAATTTGCCTTTTCTCTTTTCTTTGCTCTTTTGGTTCAGTTCTGGACATTCCGACTTGATATGTCCTGGTTTTCCATATTCATAGCAAATGATATGATCCTTGCTGCTATTTCCTCCTTTCTGAAGGTGTTTGAATCCTTGACCTTTCTTGTAGAACTTTCTGAATCATTTTATGATTAGTCCCATTTCGTCATCGTCAAACTCCTCATCCTTGTCTTGATTCTCTTCTTTTGCTTTTAGTGCTAGACCTTTCTTTTTCTTGTCACGAATGTCATTTAGTTCCCGTTTGAACTTTATTTTGCTTTCATATTCAGAAAGACTTCCAAATAGAGAAGCAACTGATCTCATTGATTTTCCTTTTGCTTCTTCTATCGCAGTGACTTTGGCCTCCCACTCTTTAGAAAGAATATTCAAAATCTTTCGTACTTGAGTATGCTGATCATAAACTTTCCCAAGCGCTGCAAGTTGGTTAACAAGATGAGTATATCTAAGTTCGAATTTAGATATTGATTCACCTGATTTCATTCGAAGTAGATCAAATTCAGTGACCAAGGTGTTGATTCGATTCTCCTTTATTCCCGAAGTTCCTTCATGAGCTATTTCCAGAGCTTCCCACATTTCCTTTGCTGTTGGAAGTGTGCAGATTCTGAAATACTCACTTTGACTCAAGGCACTTTGTAACATCAGAATTGCCTTGCTGTTGAGAGTGATAAGTTTCTTGTCATTCTCATCATATTCCGCTGGCGTCTTTGGAATTTTTTGAGAATCTACAATCTTTGTAGGTTGATAGTTTCCACTCTCAATTACATCCCATAGCCCATATTCGGTAGCCATCACGAACACTCTGAATTTAGCTTTCCAGAAAGAAAAGTGTTCTCCATTGAAACCGGGAGGTCTAGTGATGGATGCTTCGTCGGGAAGAATTCCTTCACCCATGCTTGCCATTGGATCCTTCTTAGGTTGTTATACCTTAACAAGAAGACCTACGCTCTGATACCAAATGTTAGAGCAAGCGTTTCACCTAAGAGGGGAGTGAATTGGGTGATACTAAAAAATTTCGTTGCAAATATAAATTTTACAGTGAAATTAAAACAGTAAGGAGTAAGGAGAAATATCACCGAAGTGTACACCGGGAGTTATACTGGTTCAGTCACAACCACTTTGACCTACGTCCAGTCCTCAAAGCTTCTCTGAGAGTTTCACTATAACTTCCAAGATTCAGTGGGTTCTTGGCACCTCAATACAAGCAAGTTCCTTCACCTGGACACTCGCTCCCCCTTACAAGTTGTAATCCAATCCTAACTCAAGGTTCCACAACCTTAAGTTATCTCAATAACAAATATTGAGTTTGAATGAAATATCTCTCTCACAGAGTGAATAAGAATCACTGAAGCATAGAAATACAATTACAACGTAAAACAGAGTAATGAACTTGATGATACGTTTGTGTGTGTTCTTGTTGTTCTATTCTCTGTTTGGATGTTCCCATATATATAGATATGTTGATGAAGACCGTTGGAACATTTTCCTTTCGTCCGTTGGAGAGTGCGCAGCCACTATTGACTTTTCCAGTATTTGAAAAATATCCGTTGGCGGTAGGTGGCATTTGTACTTCTTATTTGACTTTCCTTACTTGATATGATTTCTTCATTGTTCATCTGTAAATAAGCTAAGAATACTAATACAAAGAAAGATTAATCATATAGGAAGCAAAATAATGAACGTTGGAATGATTTCTGAATTTCTGGGTTTGCTTACTCGAAGCTACTCGAGTATACCTTGAAGTTTACTCGAGTACTTACTCGAGTATCATCGGGAAAACTTTGATTAATTTCAACTCAACACACAAATACAAGATTACTCGGATAGTGCATGGAATAAACTAAATTTCAAACCTTTGGAAATAGTTGTTTACTCGGGTACCTATTCGAGTAATGCACTCAGAACTTTATAGGTTACTCGGGTACCAACTCGAGTAAACCTTCAGATAAACTTTTGGTTACTCGATGCTTTACTCTAGTAATGTTGGCAGGATTTCAAGGCCGAGAGCACTTCAAGTTTGATTACCTTGTTACTCGAGTACATACTCGAGTAAACTTACTTTTTGTGCATAACTTACTCGGGTAATGACTTGAGGTTTTCCTTCAAACATAACACTGCATACTCTAGTACATACTCGAGTAATCCACTTAGAATAAAACATTAAATACTTACATACTAGAGTAATGACTCGAGGAAAATAAGATAAAATTAGATCAAGTTATTCGAGTACTACCTTCAGGTTTTTGCTTACCTCAGTGAGTTACTCGAGTAGCTACTCGAGTAACATTGGCAGGGTACAAAATGCCGAGAGCAACACATTTTCTGAAACAGAGTAACTCGAGTACATACTCGAGTATCATTGGCAGGCCGAGAGCAACTTGAAAACTTTTACATGGTTACTCGAGTACCTACTCGAGTAACGTTGGCAGGCCGCGAGCAACTCCAAGTATTTACCTGGTTACTCGAGTGGCTACTCGAGTAACATTGGCAGGCCGAGAGCAACTTGAAAAACATTTACACTATTACTCGAGTACTTACTCGAGTAACGTTGGCAGGTTACTGGAAGGTGCCTCTGGTTACTTCAAGTTTTGTCTCATTACTCGAGTACGTACTCGAGTAATGCCTTAGAAAAACTGCTTCTGATCAAGTTTCTCATCTTTTTCTCTTGGCCTTTCTTCATTACTCCAATGCTTACTTCAAGTGATGCTCTTCCCTGTTATTACTTTATTCAAACTTATTTAATTAAATCTTTTTCATACCATTCTTTGTTATCATCAAAACATGAGATCTAACAGGATGAACAATCCTTGGCTTATTATAATTGATTGAAGTCACAAGAATCATATTTTTATTCAGTAATTCTTAGTTTTTACAAAAAATATCTTTTGAAACTTTTTTTCCACACAACAACATGTTTTGGCTCAACTTAATCGAATTCACCAAACCTATTGCTTGACTAATTTGTTACTCAAATCCTCAAGGGAACGATCTCACTTATCACTTTATTACTTGACGCGATCCGTGCACTTGTGGTAGCGAACACTAGCTTACTCGGCCTATCTCCCAAATCATCAAATGGTTTCTTGATAAAGATTGGGGAATTTGCTTCAAGGTACCTAATCTGCTCCAAGACTTCAGGATTAGTAGATTTTGATACATATATCATTCCCATTGCCAATGGTTGATCCATGTGTCACACCCCTTGCTTATTCTGATATTAACCATAGTAGCAATGCACAGTTTAGTTGGTACATAGGAATAGCATAAATATACTGATAATATATACATGATTATATTACAAGAATTCCCCATAGGGATTGTACATAATGCTTACAAACTTAAAATATAATAAAAGCCTACAGATAACCAACTGCTTCTCCTGGACTGAACCAGAACCTTCTATATTTTCCTTGTGCAGTCTTCTTCTCTACTATCACCACACCTCCTGTACCCACCTGTCTAAATGGTTGGTTGGGGGAGGGTGAGATTTGAGAGAATCTCAACAATAAACAATTACCAAAATGCAAGTAAGATATATGCTAAGTGCATAACATATTAGCCTTAACTAAATGTATGTCATATAATGACATTTTTGCGTGCTTAATGTTTCATGTAACATACTCATGGCCATGGCATAAACAGAAGCAGAGCTTCATCATTTAAATATGCTCTACACAATTAAGTAAAGCAATCACATGCATCACTACACAAGCATAACTATTAAATACATGCAAGTAAGATAAGTTCACTACTTGGATCGCCTTTCCCTTGCCTATCTATCGGTCCAACTATGTCCAATCCTAAAATCCTAAATTAACAATAAATGAGTTATTACTCATTCATGTATTATTCTAAACTCATTGTATTGGTCATCTTTGCTTAAAATTGCAAAATTACTAAAATGCCCCTAGGGACCCAGTCTAAGCCCCTTTATACTCGGTCTAAGTGTACTTTACCAAGAATTATGAGCCAGGCTATTCCAACACAATTTCACATGTACAGTCCATTTTTTATCTCAGATTTGTCAAAATCATGCTCAAATTACAGAGTTACCCTGGCAGCCATGAACTTAGGGTTTTAGGGGCAAAATTGTCATTTCACACCCTAAAGACTTCACAATTCACATGTACCCTACACAATTTTCCATTCTAAACACATTGGAATCATCAAATCAACCAAATTCTAGCTCCAACATGGCAAAAATACCCCTGGACAAAATCTGGAAGTTAAAGAGAAAAAATAAATTTTCTTGATTCCATTCAACTAAACACTTTCTTTCCACTTCTAATCACTTGTTTAACCTCTTAAAAACCTTTTGAGCATGTTTAATGGAAAATTGGGCAGCACCTACCCTTAGGGTTTGTGTTTCTCAAAATTACAAAATCATGGAAACAAAGCCAACAACGAACCAAAGCACCAATAACAAGCATAAATCATCAAGATAAGACAAACTTTCAAGCTTGCCTTGATTGCTTCATCTTTATCTCTCTAAAACGGCACCTTTCTCTCCTTCTTTCCTCTTGATTTTGCTTGCTACACATGTGCTTCAAGAAGGATTAGAGATTAGAAGAGGTGTACAAGAGGTTGAACGCAAGAACAAGTGAATTTCAACAACCAAACTCACCTTGTTGCCTCTTGAATCCTTGCTCTTTTCTTTGTCTCTATATTTTCGTATGAGCTCTCTTTCTCTCTCTCTCTCTTGGCTACTATGTTTGGCCTAAATATGGCCAAAAGAAAGAGATAAGGAGCCTTTAAAAATATCATCATTCACCTTCTTGATATATAATATTTAGGGAAAATCCCTCTAAAATACATTGGAAATAGGGAAATCCCTATTCAGTGCATTGAAATTGAAAAATCCGGATTAGTCTAGTGTCAGTACGGATGAACAGTGCGGGCTGTGCCAAAAGACAATTTTGCCCTTCAGCCCTCATTCTCACTACTTCAGAAATAACAACACGCTGTTTTTAATTAACAACTCCGGATTCTTGATTAACAACTCCCCTTTCTTATTTCACAACTTCCTAATTTAAGTTTCAAGGCCAATAACAACACCTCTTTTTTTATTAACAACACGCGATCTTAATTAACATCTCTGAATTCTTGATTAACAATTCCAGTTTTATCTTTTTACTTTCACAATAACAACATCGGTCTTGTTATTAACAACATCATATTCTACATTAACAACTCCCATTTCTTGTTTCACAACTTCGTAATTTAAGTTTCAGAGCCAATAACAACATCTCTTTCTTTATTAACAACACCGTATGTTACATTAACAACAAAATATTTTTGAGATGCGAATATGTGGAAGAATAAAGCAGAGTTGTTAATCAAGAATTCAGAGTTGTTAATAACAAGACCGGTGTTGTTATTGTGAAAAAAAGATGAAACTGGAATTGTTAATCAAGAATACAGAGTTGTTAATCAAGAATCTGAAGTTGTTAATTAAGAACTGCGTGTTGTTATTTCTAAAGTGGCGAGAATGAGGGCTGAAGGGCAAAATTGTCTTTTGACGCCTCCCGCACTGTTCATCCGTACTGACACTAGACTGATCCAGATTTTTCAATTTCAATGCACTGAATAGGGATTTCCCTATTTCCAATGTATTTTAGAGGGATTTTCCCTAATATTTAATTGGAATTAACATGTGCCACTTTAATTGATGTCACCATTTTTCTCTTTGCTCCCTTTATGATATACGAATATGGCCCTTGGAAATACCCAAAAGGCCTTCTTGAATTATCCCTATTTTTCCTCCTTAAATAATAATATGAAATTATTAATTAGCATGAGACATGTGACCAAAGTCATTATATTTCTAAACTTGATCAAACATGCCTCCTTTTGCTTTAATTTGAGCCAAGTATTTATTCCCTCTTTCCTTCCTCTTATTTGGACGAAAGTGTGAGGCTTTCGAAGAGGGATAATGATTTCAAAAATATCCTTCATCCACCTCTTGCAATTACCATGTAATGGCTCTTTAATTACAACTTTACTTTTGACTTTTCAAACTTCATTTACTTGGCCAAAATTGCTCCCTCTTGATTAAATGTGAGCCAAGTATTAATTTTCCCTTGCTTTTATTCATGTTGGACATTCCACACACAAGAAAAAGGGAAAAAAATATGGGCTTTGGATTAAATCTAGCCAAATGGCTATTTTGCCCATACATTTTTGTCATTACCTTTTTAATTTTGGACCTTGCTTGAAAGCTAACAAAATTTTCATCAAACTTTGAAAATTCATATCTTTATTAATAGATATCCAATTACAGTGGTTCCAAAGACTATGTGACCCTTATTAAGTATATTTTTAAGAAAAAATATTTTCTTTAGCTAACTGGACACATAGCATTTCGAAATTATCATTTATTAGACACTGTCATAGAAACTTGCTAGTTTCAATTGGCTAACTTCAAAAATACATAAAACTTAGTATACATGTTCAAATGACTTATATGACCTATCAAATTAAAGCATGATATGTCTACTTTTATCCTAAAAAATTTCACATTCATTGGATATCATTTGATTATCCAAAAACACGTGACAATCTTACTGCCACACAAGAAAACACACTGCAGCAAGTCACAAATTTTTTACAATTTGTGTTCCAACTTAATCATGTTGTGTGTGACCACTAATTGCCTTATTTTTTCATTCCATGTGCTCTTTAATTCACCATTTAATTTCATTAAATGCCACAGAGTGCAAGGAATTTTGGTGAACAAAATTTGGGATGTTACACCATATAGATTTCATTCACCACGTCTTTTATGCAGCTAGTCAATGTATCTGCTCTATAACAAGTGTCACCTTCATTTGGAAAGGACAAAGCCTTAAAAATGTTGAAAGATACTTGATTATCTTGAACTCGTAAGGTTAACTTTCCCTGTTACACATCTATTAACGTTCTCCCAATTGCTAGGAATGGCCTCCCAACAATGATAGGAATTTCTTAGTCTTCTTCCATGTCAAGTATTATGAAATCAGCTAGAAATATGAGTTTGTCCACCTTCACCAGAACATCTTTTAAGACACCCCTCGGATGTTTTATTGATCGGTCAGCTAGATGTAATGAAACTGTGGTAGGCTTCACTCTTCAAGATCGAGTTTTCTATAGACAGATAGAGGCATGATATTTACACTTGCTCCTAGGTCACAAAGTGCTTTTTTAAAGTTACATTGACCCATGGTGCAAGGTATACAAAAGCTTCCTAGATCTTTCAACTCTGGTGATAATTTCTTTGTATAATAGCACTGCATTCCTCAGTAAGTGCAACTGTCTCAAATTCCTCAAGCTTACACTTATTTGAGAGAATATCCTTCATGAAATTTGCATACCTGGGCATTTGGGCAAAAGCGTCTGTGAAAGGGATGTTGATATGTATCTTTTTGAAAACCTCTAGAAACTTTCCAAACTACTTGTCCAACTTTGCCTTCATAAGTCTCTGAGGGTATGGAATTGGTCGTACATATGAGGAGGGTTATCTAGAAAGCTGATTCTTTCTAGTAGCACATCATCATCCTTAGGTTTCTATGCTTTCTCTTTATGTTCTTCTTCGCTTTCTTTCTTTTCTCCGTCATTCATCTTTTTAATTATAGGATCTTTCAATTCTTTCCTACTCCTTAGTGCAACAGCCTTCACACGCTCTCTTGGTTTTCTTTTGATGTCACTTGGTAGAGTTCCTGGTTGTCTAGAATTCCTCATATTTTCAATTTGTCCCATTTGGATTTCCAAGTTCTTTATTGAGGCTTCTTGGCTTATCCCAAAGTGAAAAAGGGAAAAGTGTAAGTCTAATGGCATCATCAGTAACACCATTATGCTTGAATGTGTCGCAAATTTCTAGGAAGTTGGCTATATGTGTGTTAGGATCTTCTGTTGGTAAACCACCGAACTGATTTGCTAGCACCATCTGGATAACTGTAGGCTTGATTTCAAAAGTATTGGTTGCTACTGGCGGTTTTCTAATTTCAGAATTTATCCCCATGATTGTTGATGTTGCATAGTAATAGAGTATTTTGGTATCTATTGCTTCTTCCCCTAAATTTGTCATCGGACTGCTTAGGATTGAAGTAGACTGCTTTTGAACTCTTTGATTTCTCTAATAAGTTCTCTCAATCTCATAATCAAAAGGTTGTAGTTCAGTCTCCTTCGATCTGGTCATGCATTAAGCAAAAGCCTAACAAGAAATACAAGACACCAAAAATTAAAAAAAAATGTAATATGAAGACCAAATTAGTATTAAAATTACTTGGTATTGATATTAATGACAATAATCCCCGACAACAGCACCAAAAACTTGTTACGAGGGTAAATGATTTATTAAAAAGTGCAAGTGTACACTGTCATAAATAAGTAATATAAAAGTGAGTAGAGTATCGTTCTCATGAGGATTGATCACTAAGTACCAAAATTGGTAATCTTATTCTATTTAGTCAATCAATTAGTTGGTGATTGAGATTATAAAAATTAAAAATGATTAAATATGAATGCAATTAATGTGAAAACAACTATAAGAAAAAGCCTTAGGGATCATATTTCACTTAGCACATTTCGGATTGAATCACCTATCTATTCTAGTCTTATTTATTCCATATGATGGATAGTCGAGTTCCCCTAATTTAATTACTAGCCTCTTCCAAGGACAAGCAATTCTATAATTAATTGCTAATTCAATATATCTCTATATGAATTGAAACAATAAATTATGCATTAAGATTTATGAAACTCATTAAACTACACAACCCATATGAATATATTCTTATTTCATATGCAAGTTATGGTTTTAATTATAGGATTTACACATATCCATCTCCTTCAGGTCTCAACATACATATTGAAATCAGTCAAAAGATGGCCAATAAATTAAAAGCATTAGGAGCAATAATCAAAATTCAATCATGAAGGAAAAGTTAAAACTAGATTTAATAAGTTAGGATTCAATCCGTCATTAGTAAGCTACATCATCACCCTAGGAAAATGAAAATTTAGCTCATGATGAAATTAAAAAAAAAACCCAAAATAAATTGAAAACTTCATAAACATTGCATAAAACTTAATTATTAAATTCTAAAGCACAAAGATATAACTACAAGATGCATGAAAATGGAAAAATCTAGCCTTACTTATAGGAGAAAACCTTCCATGTAGGTGACAACTTATACCATCCATAAAGGAGAATTACCTAAGCCTTCTAAGAAGGAGGCATGCAAGAAACAATCCTATGCATGAAAAATTAAACTCTAAGATGGTGTGTCTCCTTGTGTACACTTCCACTCCTCTATTTATAGATAATTTAGGCGCAAAGATTTCCACTTATTAGGTATGAATCTTAACCTTAAGCCACAATTGTTGACCTGGTGGTAACCATTCTTCTTGATTGCATCCGAATTTTAGTAGTCAAAACAGTGGAATCTTACATTTTGATCTTCATGAAAGTTATATATCTAGATCTTAGCTTGAAAACGCATGTGAGAGCTCCTCATTTCAACATTTGTAGCTCAAGTTATGGTCAAATTCATAGACAAATGTCAGACGAGGACAAATTCACTTTCTCCACTTCTAAGTAAAATTTGAAACTCTTGAAAACAAAATTGGGTTTTGGCCTCAACAAAAAAGTTGTGGGAATTTTTCTTAGCTTTTAATCTATATAAAGAATATCTCAATCCAATATCTAGAGCTCCAGATATTGCCTGAAAACTAAAACAAGGTTAAAATTTAGTATTTTTCGATAAATTCTATTTTATGCCAAAATCATTATTTATTTATCAATTACACTCAAATTCATTACATTAAGCTCAAATATCATCCAAAAAATCATCATATAAGGAAAAATAATTATACAGATATTTTACTTGTGAATAACCACTATAGAACCCTTTGCAATAGTATATTTTGTAACGGTTTTTGAAACCGCTACTACTAGGGGTAAGTATTCGGTTTTTCGGTTCGGTTTTTCGTAAAAACCGAAATAACCGAAAAACCGAATAAAACTAATGCTAATAACCGAACCGAAAACTGATTAACCGAATTAACCGAACCAAAGTAACCGAAATATTTAGATTCAGTTCGGTTAATAACCGAATTAATCGATTTTTTTATTTATTATCTATAAAATAAAATATATATAATTAAATTTTTAAAAAAGATTATTTTTTATCCTTAAGAATACATTTAGGGGTAAAATATATAAAATAAATTAACTAGATTTAAAATATCTATAAATTTTATCTAATATTATTGAAAATTTACACCTATTTAATTATAAAAACATGCATTTATCAAATAATATATATTAAATATAAATATGTTATATATATTTCGATTTTTTGGTTTTAACCGAAATATTTTTCTAATAACCGAACCGAAAACCGAACTAACCGAATAATAAAAACCAAAATTTTACCAAAAACCGAATTAATCAAACCGAAAAAACTGAACTGAGTTCAATTCGGTTCGGTTTTCGGTTTCGGTTCTAATTTGCTCACCTCTAGCTACTACAGTAGTTTGTAGCAATTAAAACCGATTCAAATACATCATTTTAACCGCTACGAAACAACAGTTTTTTGTAGTGAGAATCTTAATTAATTAATTTAATCAACATAAGTGACTAAATAAAATTGAGTTTTTCCACTTTGATTAAATTAATTACTCATATATTAGAGTTGATATTTTAAAATACATGAGTGGTTATTTACACATGCAACAGAGGATGCTATGGCTACTCCCCAAGATGCATGTTGTTAATTACAAATATCAACCTTGTGCATTTAAATTCCAAATATGCATGTAAACTTAATAAGAATTTAATCGATTAATATAATCAATGAAATGTGACTAAATAACTAAACTTAACCACTACTTTGTGCATCCAAATTAAATCTAATATATGCATATCTTAATGAAGGGATCAATTAATTAATTTGATCAATAAAGGTGACTAAATAATTAAATTAAAACCCTCCCACTGTTTTATGTATCCAAAAATTGTTCAAGAATTAATTTGGCATATTTCAACTTAAATTTCGTTTTACAAAATTTGAATGGTTAGATAATTGCCCAAAAGTAATTTTACAAGTATCTAGACAATTAAATAACTCATAAACTAATTTTTCAAATTTTCTTGAACGTGAAAATTGCCCAAATTAATAAATTTATTAATTTAAACAATTTAATATGATATGACATAATATTATACATAAAACAGAAAGTTAATTTAATATACAGTGAGCAAAAACATTTATTTAGCTCAAAACCCGTTCTGGAAATTAAATCTAAATAGCCCATGTAATTCAAAATGTGACAGAGCCCATAACAAAATTTTTCCAGAAAATAAGTAGAGCGATAAAAGTCCAGAAATATTACAAAAACTTCACTGTCAAAAAATAATGTGAAGAGCCGGAGCGTAAATGTTTTTTAATTATTTCAAAACGCAAAACGTGGCCCAAAATTCAAATTAAATCAAACTAGGAAATAAAAATATAATTTCCAAGTCCAATTCAATGCTTCGGTCCAGTGAGTTTATTAAGTTGTGGCCAAAAAAACCAAAAATTCACAAGTGCAAAAGAATTAGGCTCAAAATGAGTCGATGTTTAATTAAAAATGAAATACAGGCTTGACTTTCATTAAGCCTAGAAATATGAGCCCAAAACCACGTCTGCCCACCCAGCTAGTGAAACCCTCGTTTCACTAAAGGACAAATGACATTTTTTCCTTTTGCCTTCCAACGTTTTTTTTTTTGAATTTCTTCATCCGGTATCCCAGGGCAGGCCATCTTGTAGGCTTATCAACGACCCCAAACTAATCCGGATCGAGGTGTGATAGGAACCCGAAGGTTGGCGCCCCTGACCCCTAAGATGCTGCATTCCCACGTCTCGAACTCAAGACCCGTGGTTAAGCTAGGAGAGACCCTATCATCTCACCTAATCGTCGGGCAACGTTTTGATAGATAATGACTGATGTTTCTCTTGGCCAAGTTCCCGCCTTCACTTCTCGTTAGATATGTTTTTGCTTTTCCTTTTAACTTTTTTAAATACAACTATTTTCTCTGCGCTGGGTCTAATTAAGACCCTCTAAACCTAATTTTCTTGATCACGGTGCTTTCCTTAAAAGCTTTTATTTCTTCCATGCGTTATACCACACACTGTTTATTTAAGTAGCTTCCATCCTCTTTGTTATTGACGCTTACATTTACTAATTCAAACCCTAATGTTAATTGGGTTAAGGTATAAAAATAGCCATGAACTTTAGTCAAAAGTGCAAAAGTAACCATGAACTATTTTTGATAGCAAAAGTAACCATGAACTATGTAAAATGGGGCAAAACCGTTAAATATGTTAACGGTCAACGCACGGTCAAAAGTCATATTTAACGGTTTTGACCCATTTTACATAGTTCATGGTTACTTTTGCTACCAAAAATAGTTCATGGTTATTTTTTCACTTTTAACCAAAGTTCATGGCTATTTTTGCACCTTTACCCATGTTAATTTAATGGCTTTTATTTATCTATCCTATGAACAAGTGAAATTCCACTCTTTTTTTAAGTACCATCTTGAATTGTTTATAGAATTATTTCACTTATCACTAAACAAATTCTCAATGTCCCACGGAATTAGCCACAGAATTTTTTTCATGACTAATTTCATCAGAAATCATCAGAATTCCAACGGAATTTTTTTGTGGCTGAAGTAGCCACAGGAAAAGGCCATGGTAATTCTATGTTAGAATGAGGGTAGGGGTGAAAATAGGCCACAAAGGCCTGCTGGCTAACCTACATAAAGTTAAGTATAGTCTATTTAGTAAATAGGTCAGTTCAGGTCTATTATCAAGCCTATTTAGATAAACAGGCTAGGCCTATTTTCATAAGGCCTAACCTACAAGTCTAGCCTATTTAACTCCCCATCTCCTGATTTGCGTCATCCACTAAAGCATAATGATTGCTATAAGTTTACTTTAGTGTCAAATGAAATATTATAATCTTAGTAGGAGAAGTTTATCCCAATTTAGGTGGGAAAAGTAAAAGAGGTAAAATCCAGTTTTACATACTGCTTGTTATGTTTGGTCAATTTCAGAAAATATATCTTATTAGTCAATAGATGTTTGGTTTTTCTATTCCTACTTGCTCAGAAAAATATTGGGCCTGTTTGATTCTATTCTCTGTTTTTTGTTCTCAAAAACAGTTTTATAAAACAATTTTTGAAAACAAGTTTTGAAAACAAAAAAACTTGTTTGGTTGATTGTTTTTTAAAACAAGTTTTAAAAACCAAAAAACTAAAAAACTTGTTTGGATGATTGTTTTTTAGAACAAGTTTTTTTTTTTAAAAAAATTATATAATTGCTTCTTAAAACAACTTTTAAAAATATGGATACTAAGATGGGCATTGATGCCCTGATTATTATTTTGGATTAATATTATTATCCCGGGTGAATGTTGGGAATTGTGGTATACTCTGATATTGTACATGTAACAGACCATTTGTTTTAAGGAACGAAATGAATGGAGATCTATTTATACAGGTGTTATAAAAGTTTTTTTAATTATCCCGGATCTCTCATTCGATTATTAAATGTGTTTAAACGCTAATTGTGGTATTTATCGAGGCGGGGGTTACAACAAGCACCCCGTGCAACACATAGGGAGCACAAGCTAGTTATTTATAAGGAAGAGAGATAAGATTTATTTTGTTTCTTTTTTAAGTCATATCATTAAATTTTTTATTGTACAATTTTAGCCTTAATTTATTATTGTGTTAACTTTTGTACTCTTGCTATAGATTATACTCCCTCCATTCCTTTTTATAAGATATCAATAATCGAATCATATATATAAAAAATTTAGTTAGAATTGGTTAAAAACAATAAATATATAAAAAAATGTAACTCGTTTTTGAAAAATACTCTTATTTATAAAGAAGGTCGGTAGGGGAGTGGATGAATGAAAAAAGTGATGAGAGAGAATGACTGGGTCGGAAAAAAATAAGGAGAAAGGCATATAATAAATTGAAGATAAAAATGAAAAATATGCATTAAATATTTAGACATCTCCAAGTGGTATCTTATAAAAAGAAACATACCCAATCAAACAATGGTATCTTATTAAAAAAGAGAAAGGCAAAAACAGTAGCGCTTACTAAAATAAGACCTTTAATAATTGGCGCTGTATAATACTCTGGCTGTGATTTCTGCAGAGTCAAGAGGTGACTTATCAGAGTATTTCCACCTGTGTTCCCACTTTGATGCTTGTCAACGAGTCCTTGTAAAAACCTATCGAATATGACGCTAATAGCCTAGAGCTTCTTCTCCAAGTTATCTAAATCAAACCATCTAAGTACCTATTTGGATTAGCAGTGGGGAAGTAGCTTTTTTTGCAATCTAACTTTTACCAGGGTTATGGAAACCGGACCGAACCGGCCGGTCCAGCCCGGAAACCAGCGAATCGGTCGGTAGACCAGTCCTGTTTCCGATTTTAATTTTTTTTTATATTTTCTTTAGAATTTCATACCAATAAGCCTAAAATCTTCAATTTCTCACCAGTTTGGTTTAGGTTTAGCTCTGGTTTGGCCCTGGCCAGACCCACTGACCCTTAATCTAGTACACCGACCGGTTCAATACCCGGTCCGGGTTTTAATACCTTGACTTTTACAGAAGTCAAGATAGCAAAAAAACCAGATTATAAATGTGTTTTGATTTCGGATTGATGGTGGCAGAGATAACTTTTATTGTAACCTTAAACCTTTTTGGATTCATGTTTGAAAAGACCATTTAGATAAAAAATGACTAAAAAGGACATGAATGTTATTGAATACTACATATATATATATATATATATGTTATTTATATATATTGTGATAATTAAAATAAAAAATTATATGTATATTATATGTAAATTAAACCTATTTAGATTATTATTTATTTATTATTGTATATACATTTCGATCAAATTTATATTATCCTGAAATGGTAGAAAACATGCAAGAAAAACAAATAGAATAGCCCCACAAAACCATATATCAGCTTTGGCTCCATTATAGCCTTTCGAGAGCTTCAGAGGCCACATAAGCTGGGTCCCATAAGTTGTATAGAGAAAACCATCGTTCTCTCTGTGTTCATACAAAGCACTCAATCCAAAATCTGTAATCTTCAGATCCCCGTTTCAGATCTCGGTGATAAACCCTTCTGCTATGGCAGAAATCGACGACGCTGATTAGCTGCTAGAAATACTTTCGCACCAAATCCTCCTTCAATTTCCCTTTCGCGATTTTGGCAAAGAGCTCACTGCCTTTGACGTACTCCATGGCGAAGTAGATCCTGTTCTTGCTCGCCATTACTGTGGTCCCATTACTATGGTTCCTCTCAACCCTTACCAAAAAGCCACCTTCAGAAGCCAAGTTTTTTGGCTTTTCCTCTGAAGCCACTTTTAAAAGAAAAGCCCAGTTGGCTAGATGTGAACCCAAACACCATCAAAATGGCTTCTCCTTTCCCACTGAGCTTTTTTGCCCTCTCATCGTAAACCTAAACAGGCTCTAAATCAGCTTTGGTTTCATACCAAGCATATAACTATTATTGTGCAAAAGAACATGTTATTAAAAATTTCCTTTATTCTTATTTCATTTTTAAATGCAATATCATAATTTATTTTAAATATGATGAGGAACATGAGATGTCAGTAGACTATTTTTAAACAAATATATATATTATATATAGGTAACCTTATTGACAATAAATCAAGTGAAAAGAAGTTGGAATAAAGGGGGTGTCAAATATATTTAAATCTTAAATGACTTGATCGTTGACTTGAAAATGAAAACAATATAGAGGTTTCTTCTTGGAAATGGATGATGGAAAAAGAAGTTAGTTAAAATAGGTTATACAATGCCGACAAACGTTTCATACATTATATAAGAATAACAGGTTGTATGATCAAAACTGCTTGTATAGATTATGCTCGTTCATATGTTAAGACATATTTTTTATATTTGTCAATCTTTTTCTAATTTACTTATATTAATAATAAGAGAGATGCAAATCATATTAATTAATTTAGCTATTATTTAATCTAATTAAATTAAATAAATATATTTTATATTAAAGACCAATATAATATGTATTGGGGTGGCGTGCAAAAGAAAGAAACATACGCTATCCAACATCGCAGGGAGATCATTTCTTCATAAATCATTATTTGTGGGGCCTAGCGATGTAACTAATGAATCTTTAATTTGATAATTTCTTTTAGCATTGTGATGTATGAAATCAGTTATTGAAGTTTAATAATCGAATAATTTTAATTAACCCTACTGTCAATGATAAAAGTATCTTAAAAACATTCTATTAAAAATGCATGCATTTAAAAATACACTTTAAATTAAAAGTATGCACGGCTCCTTAAGCTTTCATCAAATACTTAATATCCATGTATGCAAGATTCTCTCAAGTTTCTTTGAAAAAATAATATACAGTCGAAAAATATTTTTTAATATTATATCATATTGATTTCTCATATTCATATAGCGCAAGAGCACAACAAGCACAAGACATTATGAAGAAAGTTTACGCAATATTGGAAAGTTTCATAAGCACATACACATCTTAAAATTAAGATGAAAAAGCCTTGGATGTTTTATTGGAAAAAATGAAGTGGAAAATATTGATGTGATTTTTTTTAATATTATCATATGGTATTCGATTCAGGATTTGTGGCTGCTTCTTTCAATACAGATGTCTTCTCTATGACTCAAACTCGAGTCCCAAAGGGATCATGTGAAGCCTTATACCACTAGACCAACTCTATGTTGATTTATGTGATTTATCTTTTAAGCTTCTCTTTTCATCAAAATGTTACAAATACTAATTTATGAATTAATAAAAAAATGCCAAATTGTTTAGGTCACGTAAGACTTGATCGTTGACTTGAAAATGAAGAAGCCATTTATTGGCGATGTCTGGGAGATTTATTACCTGGGCTCTACAAAATCAGAAAAATTATTTCGAAATAAATATAGGTATAGATGGATATATTACCACTACAAAAAAAAAAACGTAATTTAGTAGCAGTTTTAACCACTACAAGAAACCGCTACTAAATCGCATGTTGCAAGCGCATTTGTAGCGGTTATTAAAAACCACTACTCAAGCAAGATAACTGCTACCTTATTTATAGTGGTTCAATCCCACCGCTACAACATCGCCATAGGCCGTAAGATTTTTCTGGGATATTTGTAGCGGTTATATAACCGCTACAAATATCAAAAAGAAAATTTTCAAGGTGGGAAAAGAAAAATGAAATTTTTTTCCTCATTTGTAGTGGTTTAAGAACTGCTACTAATAGGAAATTCCTAAAATTCGTAGCGGTTCTAGAACCGCTACTAATTTCATCAAAATTCAAAATTCCCGCCAAAAAATTAATTTAAGTTTGAACCAGACGCGTTAATTAGTAGTGATTTAATAACCGCTACAAAAATTAAGAATTTTTTTTTAAAAAAATACAATCATTTGTTTATGTTATTTTGATATTAAATTAAATATTTTATTTTTTTTTAGTAGTTTAGCTAATTTAATTAGCTTATTATTCAATAGTTTAGTTCATTTATAAATTAAAAGGAATAATTTAATTTAGTTGGATAAGTATAAAAATTGTATTGATAATATTATTAAGGATACGTAGGTAATAAGGAACTATTATATTGTCTACTACAATGTAATTGTGTATGAAAAATAGATGAAAATGAGATAAAGCTGTGAAATATCTGAAAAAAGAAAATGGTGAGAATAATTTTTATGTGAAGGAAAGAAGTATTGAAATAAAAAATTAAAAAACTTGTTACCATATTTAATCGTATTGTTAAGCTCCTCAACTCATACAAAAAAAATTGTAAATGAGAGAAAATGGAAGAAGGATAAGATGAAAAGAAATGGGGGAGTGTTTGAAATGAAATGTAGTAGGGGTATTTATAGGAATTCGTGTAGCATTTGTAGCAGTTAATGTCCCCATTTTGTAGCGGTTTTAATTAGTAGTGGTTATTTTGATTTTTGTAACGGTTCAAAAATCGCTACAAATATTATTTTATTTTTTTAAAATATTTTTTTTCCATTTTTTTAAAGACAAAAACATAATTTGAATTTGATCACTCATCCTCGCCATCCTTACAGAAATTATGTAGAAAAATTATTGTTAGTGATGTATTATTAAATTTTAAAAATTTAATTTAAATGATGTAGACTTAAAAAAACGCACCGCAGTAGAGGTAAATTATCATAGCCTTCAGGGAAGTAGTTTTCAAAATCGACTGGCTGAAATGGCTCACTATTGTAGGTGATGTTATCGCCTTCACCCATGTCATAAAGCTCTCGTGGCTTTAAATGAACGACCATGTGCCAATCCCTATGCCTCTGATCTAGTCCTCCACATAATAAACCTGATGTGCCTCTAAAGCAAGAATATACTGCTCATCATCTTGAGAAGACCAGTATGAATTGGCTGAGAGAAATTGACTGATGTGATCCCTAAGTCGTTAGTTGTCAGTCCCAGAGAAGTTGTGGTATTTGCCCACAAACATTTGAACAACGTCACAGTGAAACGGCCTTGAAAATTAAGTTCAACCACATCAAGAAGCTTTCCATAGTAAGGGATGCCTCCAAACTACATGTTGGTGTCACTACTGCTCGCATAACTCCTTGTCTCAAATGTGCCATAAAAACCCGAATTTTGAGTTTGCAATCTTAGATCCTGTGAAACCGTGCAAAACTTAAAACCATTGACATTGTATGTTGTAAACCTTTTTGCATGATCAAGAGGGCCGATTGCGAGAGCTCTGAAATCTGGTGAGTGTGGATTGTGGTCATTTAGTATTCTACACGTAAACCAAGTCGGGAATTCTCTGTAGACCTTTTTGTCAACTTCTGAGGATGTTTGTGTACAAATCTTGAGTTGACGGTTAACAGGACTTCTGAATTCCTTGCAATTAATAATGGAAAGGCAATAGTGAAATGAAAGTGAAAAAAGTTACGGAAGATATAGAATAACATGTGAGTGTACAATTCTTACTGTATGAAAGGTTCAACTTGAGTGCAATTAATCAAGACATGTCTATGTGCTTGCAACTTCTCAGTTGCTGTTAGTTTGAAGTTCTCAGTTCCTCCAACTGGTTTACCAACCGAGGGATAAATTCTCCTGATGTTGGTGCAGGTTCAGGACAATTGCCAACACAAGGTGGGCGGTTGAAAGATGTCTTAAGGTCATCAAAGTACCTTGAACAAAAATACAGCATCTCATCCCCAATATAGCCTTCAGCTATAGAAACTTTTAGCCACTCCTTATTCCTTACGTAAGATTTTAATTTCCCAAGGAACCTATGAAGTAAAGAAGAGAAAATTGACACTAAATGCTGAAAAGGATGACTAGCAAACATAAGAACTAACAATGAAACACATATTTAAAATGAGTACCTCTCAATCAAATACATCCATCGATATTGTACTACTGTTCTTAGAAAGCTCTCATCGTCTACATTCCAATACAACAAGAATCAGCTCCAAACTCGATGTATACAGAAAGTTATGATCCAAAGAGTATCTACTGTTCTTAGACAATCTTTGAAATCATGAGTAGCAACTTCCAGAAGGCATAGATATTAATATATAACTTGAAATGTGACAAATTATATATCCATGTAAAGCTCTTTAAGCCTACTTTCATATGGCACCAGTTTCGTTACAATCCGATGTATAGTTTGGGAGTTATGTCTAAAATACCGAAGCTGTCCTAAAATATGACGGTGATTCATGTGTCAACTTCAACATATCATATCTCTCTCATATGAACTCCTTTTAATGTGATCTTGGTGTCCATAGTTCGTGTTGGGAGCACTACTACAGAAGGGATTTTTAACATCCATTTTTATGCCCTTTAGACGACTATTTTTAAAGGGACGTATATGTGAGTGTCATTGAAAGTTTTAAAACAGACGACCATTTTAAAACAGTCATTGTAAGAGACTTACAACGACTATTTTTACAGAAAACAGTCATTGTAAGTTGTGACTTAAAACGACTGTTGTTGCAAAAATGGTCATTGTATGTGACAACATACAACAACCATTTTTGCAAAAACGGTCGTTGTATCCCTCTATTTTTTTTAAAAAATAATCTTGTACAGAACTCAAGCTTTGGGATAGAAATTTCTAACGAGCAATATTCAAAAAAAATTTCCAACGAGCAACATTCAAAAAAAATTTCAAACTTTTCGTTTCAAGAAGTAAACCCCAAATATAATTGCAATTCAACTTCTAAAAATGACATCAACAAAAATTAAATATAAAAAGGCAAGGAGAAAAACCTCAAGTACTTTGCAAACACTTTCAAGCTCAGGGAAATACTCAGGGCCCGTTTGGTTCGATCCCATTACACCCTGTGGTGCAGTGCAATACGATGCAATGGTAATGCAATGCGATATTAATTACAAGGGTAGTGTTTGGTTTGATTTTTAAGCAGTGTGCAATGAGTTAATATTTTAACAATTATTTAAAATTAATATATTACACAAAGTCTATTTTATCCCTTAATATAATCTTTGTAGAAAAAAAAGTTACAAGACAGCGACGGTAGGGATGGAGGAGGAGGAGGTAGTGGCGGTGGCAATGATAGGGGTGGCGGGTGGGCAGCGGGGGTGGAGGAGGAGGTGGTGGCGGTGGTGGTGGGCGATAGGCCGGGGGTGGCGACAGTAGTGGCGGCGGCTGCGGCGGCGGGGGGTGGAGGAGGAGGTGGTGGTAGTGGCGATGGACGGTAGGGGTGGAGGAGGTGGTGGTGGGCAATGGGCGGTGGGGGTAGAGGAGGTGGTGGTGGGCGACAATGGGCGGTGGGGGGTGGAGGAGGAGGAGGTGGTGGTGGTGGTGGAGGAGGAGGTAGTGGCGGTGGCAATGATAGGGGTGGCGGTGGGTAATGGGGGTAGAGGAGGAGGTGGTGGCGGTGGGCGATGGGCTGGGGGTGGCGGTAGTGGAGGTGGTGGCGGCGGCGGCGGGGGGTGGAGGAGGAGTTGGTGGCGGTAGGCGAGGGTGGCAGCGGAGGAGGAGGTGGTGGTAGTTGCGGTAGACGGTAGGGGTGGAGGAGGTGGTGGTGGGCAATGGGTGGCGGCGGAGGAGGAGGAGGTGGTGGTGGCGGCAATGGGCGGTGGGGGGTGGAGGAGGAGGTGGTGGAGGCGGCGGCGGCAGGTGGAGGAGGAGGTGGTGGCGGTAGGCGAGGGTGGCGGCGGAGGAGGAGGTGGTGGTATGGCAGTAGGCGGCGGTGGTGGAGGAGGTGGTGGTGGGCGATAGGTGGTGGGGGCGGCGGGGCTGAGGGTGGCGGCAGAGGAGGAGGTGGTGGTGGTGGTGGCGGCAATAGGCGGTGGGGGTGGAGGAGGTGGTGGTAGGCGGTGGGCGGTGGGTGGTGGGGGCGGCGGGGGTAAGGGTGGCGGTGGAAGAGGAGGTGGTAGTGGCGGCGGCGATGGAGAAGGAGGTGGTGGTGGCGGCGGTGGGCGGCGGGGGGTGGAAGAGGTAGTGGTGGGTGGTGGCGGAGATAGTGGTGGCGGCAGAGAGTGGAGGTGACGGCGATGGAAGAGGAAGAGGTTGTGGCGGTGGCAATTGTGACGTGATGCGGCAAGTGAAACAAAGACAAAGGAAACTAAAGGGTAAATTGGACTTTTTAGACTATGCAATGGGATGGTAATGAGGATTCTTAGGGGGGAGGTATGAATGAGGATTACCAATTTTTTGGTAATCTTCATTACCATGGTAAACCCTATTACCATGCTAAAGAGCTACCAAACACTCTTCTCTTGGTAATGCAATCATGATTACCATTGCAGGCATGCAATGGGGTTGAACCAAACGGGCTCTTAATCTTCTAGGTTGTCATTACAATCTCATTAACACCCAAGAAAATGTTGCTACTTTGCTAAAAGAACGAAAGTGCTAAAGATCCATGCATATTATACTCTTGAGAATGGACTGAGCATGTTCTTGATTATCGAAAGGAGGCCGAGGAGGAGAGGGTTCACGAGAACGCTAGCAAAGAGGAAGGTGAAGGTCACGAATGGGTTGAAGAATAGGTTGGAGGTTGCATCTGGGGTCAGAGAGGGATCAGATGATGTGATTGGAGGTTGGACTAGGGCTCAAAGGTGGATCTGAGAAGGAGAGGCGCGACTAGTAAAGGAGATATAATTGGGATTAAAATAGATCTAAGATACTTTCAATGACTGTTTTTGAAAAACGGTCATTGAAAGTCTACACTTTCAACGACCATTTTTCAAAACAGCCGTTGAAACTGTTGAAAGTGACTTTTAACGACTGTTTTAAAAAATAGTCGTTAAAAGACAAGTCAATATTTCAAAAATGCCACCGCCTCCTTTTCAACTACTATTTTTTAAAAACGGACATTAATTAGTGACGTTAAAAGTACTTTGTAGTAGTGAAGTTTACTTTCATATGACACTAGGTTCAGCTCAATCCGACTTGTAGTTAAAGATATATGCCTAAAATACAGAACCTCTGTCCTATCGCGCGAAAACAGAGTGCCATTGCTCGAGGGAGCCCTCGAGTAATCTTCAAGTAACTTTACAAATTACTCGAGTAATCATATATGGAGGTGCCATAACTTCTGTATATGTCATTTTAACTTCGTATTAACCTATTCCAACCTCCGATATCACTTCTAAGAGCTTGAATCTTGATATTCTTATTTGATCTTGCAAGTTCTTATTTCTTCAATCTTTCTTCTTCTTTCTTAAATCTCTTTCTTGTTTTTTTCTCTTGATTGTCATTCTTCATCACCCAACTAGATATCTTCTTGAATTGATGATCATTCTTCATAGCCCAATTAGATGTCTTCTTGAATATCTTCAATTTTCTTCAATCTTTGCTTGATATTCCCATTAGTTCTTGCAATACCTTCTTTCTTCAATCCCTTGCCTCTTGATTTTCTTCTTGATGATCATTCTCCACATATGAGGCATTATAACTGTAACCCCCTACCTTAATTAGCGTAATTATGATTTGATAACGCATAGTTAAAATGGTTTAGAGACCATCGGATAATTTAAACTCTTTTCAACTTCCTACTTTACCGTAGGGTTTTCATAAAATCTTTCAAAAAATTCCCTATCCTGGTCTCAATTTCGAATTTCGAATATAATTACCTGTGCAGTTAATTTACATTCATACATATCAGAGTGTATAACCAAATCCCTGGCAACTCCCGGGTTTGTACATACATAAACTAAGGGTTTATAGGTCTCAACTAGGGGATTACATGACCAAAATCAAATATAATATTTGCCTCTCGAAATATACAGTAATCCCAAATTCAAAAGTAGATAACCAACATCCCAAAATCAAATATACCCCAAAGGGTCCTAATCGCTCCGGGTTGCCTGCTTCTCTTTAGAGCCACTTACCCAGTCTGATATGTTAGTCACTGGAAAGAATGAGATTCAAGAGAATCCCAGTAGTAACAAATCACTCACACAGTGCATAAACACATAGCATATATGATCATGTTCAATAGCATCATAATGTTTCATGGCTCACACCACATGTGACAGCACTCATGGCTGTAAACTTTATGCGTCAGCTTTCACTGCGATCTCTATGTATTCACAAAATATTACAATGTATCACTATGCGTCAGCTTTCGCTGCGATCTCAAAGCATCACAATGTATCACAATGTATTCTTAATGCATGACAAACATACATACAATGTTTCACACATAGTATAAGAGAAAGAGTCACTACCTTATTCTTGCTTGAAGTCCTTTGGCACCGTTGGCTCACGAGGATAGCAAATGTCAAATCCTAAACACCAAAATCAAAATGGTGGATTAATTCTCTACTCCTAATTCTCACTTCCAAACACTTAAAATAGGTTACCACTTAAGTCCCTTAAGTGACTATAATAGGCTCACTGAAAACCTAGAGGAATTGGGAAGTACTAGGTTGGAAAACACTTTTCAAAATCTCAAAAATGCTGAAAATGGGGGTTGGCTGCAGCCAAGAATCCTCTGGCTGCAGCCAAATCGTGCACAGAAGGTTTTTGGCTTCAGCCAAGAATTTCTGGCTGCGGCCAAAACACGCACAGAAACTTTTGCGCTGCAGCAAAGATTTTCTGCTGCAGCCAAGGAAACTTCAAAAAATCATAATTAATTCTAGAAAAATCGAAATGAGGTGATCCCAAAGCCAAATAAAATCTATTTAAGTCGTCTTCCTAGGAACAATATTGGCTATTACTGGAAATCACCACAAAAATACAGAATCACACAAATTTCATTACTGCCCCAAAACTGAGTCCATTTTCGACCTTAAACTTTGGGCAGTCATATCTCCCAGTTCCCAAAACTAAATGTCACAAATTATGTGTCCATTTTGAAGCTTGGAATGTAAAATTTAAGACTGGAAAGTTTCATAATTTTCTGACATCATTTGCCAAGTCAAAATGTTCACACAACCTGACTGCCCAGAATAGACTTTCAATGGACAACATTTCAATTTTGCACCAATGCTTCCAATGGTTCCCAAATTCATATCAAATACCATTGCCACATAAATTTGCACAAGGAATCCATTGAAATCATCAAAACAACCCAATTCAACCTCTATTGACATGTTACACAATGACCACCACATGTCTTACCAAGAACTCAATCAAACCACCATATTGCAAACCAATCCAAACCAACATTCCAAATCAATTTCAAATGCTCAAAGACACACTATGACACCAATTTCACACTAAGCACTAACCAATTCCCACATTTTGAAGTTAAGCCAAAGTCAGGGCAAAAATCCAAAATCCTCAAAGCTAAACCAATGACCACAATAAATATGTCAAAAGGTTCCAAAGGCTTACCTTAACTTCTTCCCAAGACTAATTCTTGATTTCCACCACTTCCAAATTTTCTCAAGCTTCCAATCACCACTAATCAAAAATATGAAACCATAGGAATAATGCTCTTGACACTATGATCAATATTAATGAAGAACGTACTTGAGCATTTGGAGACAATTACTCACAAAAAACTCAAGCTTTTCCTTTCTCTTTCCTACCAAGCTTGGGCGAAAATGGAGTAATAAAGAGAGAGAATGGAGATGAAGAAGATGATTAGATTTTAGGGTGCCCAAATGACTTTTCCGTCTAGAAAAAGAGAGGAGAGAGGGAGAGTGAGTTGAAAATGTTGACCCAATCCAATGGTCCACAAATTGCCACTTGTCACACACTTGCTCCATCTATCATGAGCTCACAGACACACACCCACATGGGATTCCACCGTTTGATTTCTTACACAAATCAATCCTAGCCATTGATCTTGAAGTTCCCAATAAGTTTCCTCTTCGGTAAATAACCAATTGGTCGGTAACTTTACCGTTTTGCCCCTGATTATGGCAATTCCTCTTGAATCACCTCCAACTAATCCCTATCACTCTAATTATCTAATCATGCGTCCTTTCCCTATATTTAACCCAATTTAGATGTTAATCCACCATTAAACTTAAATATAGAGTTTATGCACGATCAGAACACGTTTGAATCAAAATTCACATTGTATTCTTCAAAAGTGCTTAATTACAATAATTACAATCACTTTTGAAGTCATTAGCCCTTAATTAAAATTTGGGGCATTACAATAACATCAACCCACCATTAGGATTATGACTAATCTACAAGATATACAACATTAAATATAGTAGTTAGTCAATGTAGAAGATAAATATATTATACAAACTTTTTGCTCATATTTGACATCTATATTTGACATCATCAGAATTATTCATATCTAACAATAACAGCTTCAACTTCTTTTATTTTGCTATTGTTTTTTTACCCTAATCTCATTCAGTACTGTGACTAGCTTCTTAATTGCCTTAATTATGAAATTATTATATTAATTAGTAATTATTTGCTGTGATTTAGGAATATAGTAAAATGATATGTAAATATTATATTATAATGACGCAGAAAGGACATCGATAACCTCGCCATCGACCAATAAGAATAAGCCTGCAGTAGACTGTCCTCCTGGTTCTCCTTATTCTACGTGCCTTCCAAACCCAGTTCCAAAAGCTCTATGTGGTCCCTATTGTAATATCCTGAATTGTAATAAAGGATTAATAACTTCACAGTGATGTAATTAATGATAATTAAGCACTTTTGAAGTATATGTTGTGTAATATGATATAAAGGTACTTAGTAATGATTTGGCAAAGGTTATGATAATCAGGGGCGAAATTGGAAATTCACTTACCAACAGGTTGATTACCGAAGAGGAAACTCATTGGTAACTTGAAGATTAACAGTTGATATTAAAAGTCAAATGAATCAATAGCTAGGATTTAACCTTGGGGTGGGATCCAATGTAGATGAATAAATGTGAAACCCAAGGGGAGGATTAAGATTGTGCCAAGTGTCATTATGAGGACCTTTGGATCAAGTCAAATGTTCCAAGTTCATTTTTCTCTTCCCTCTCTCCCTCCAAGTCGGCTTGTGTGCATGAAAGTGGGAGAAAAACTGCATCATCATCATCTTCATCTTCTCTCTCATCTAACCTCCATTTTTGTTGAGCAAGGGAAGTAAAGAGAAAGGAAGGGTTTGAATTCTAGGTAGGTAAATGACTTCACATGCTCAAACACTCTTTATTGATATTGTTCAAGAGGTTGAGAGCTTGACTTCTATGTTTTCAAAATTCTGGAAAGAGGTTATTTGGTGTTTACTCAAATTTGGAAGTTGGAGAAAAAGGGATTTGATCTTACCAAGTGAAAGAGGTAATGATTTGATGCATTATGATGGTTAAGTTTTGAATGTTGGTTAAGTTTTGTAAATTATGGAACTTTCCCTTAAATATTGGTATTAAATGGGAGTGGGAATTGTAGGGAGTGTCACTGTTTAATTGGTAGTTTGTGGTATTTTAGAGTTAGTTGGGATTGATTTAGAAGAGGGAAATGAATGTGTTAATGAATAAGTTATTAAGTGGAATGTGGAAATTTAGGGACAAATGGTATTTGGGGTGTGATTTTGGATATTTTGAGGTTACCAATAGGTTCCTTATGGAATTTTAGGTGAGAATGAGCTTTGGTGCAAGTTTATAACCTATTGGTATCAGTTTAGGTCACTTTGGAAAACCATATCAGTTGCTGCGACTTGGCATCTGATAGGCATCACTCGAGTGAGGGAGGATCTCACTCGAGCGCAATATGAATTTCTTGGTATTTTGGTTAAGTCTTTAAGCATAAACCGTGAGCACACTTCTTGACTGGCGAGTGAATATGATCTCACTCGAGTGAGCCTGGGTGTGCTCGAGTGAGGGAGTAGGTTTGAGACCTTGGAGATTTTGGGTGCTCTCAGGAAGTCACTCGTTGTGCCTCACTTTCGGGTGCTCGAGTGCACTTGTGGTCATCACTCGAGTACAGCTCCTTGTTCTCAAGTGTGGGTGAGAGATATTGTGAAGCTTGCTCTCAGGCAAACACTTTCTGGGTCGCACTCGCTGGGACTCGAGCACGAGTGAGAGCAACACTCGAGTGAGCTTGGGCCTGCTCGAGTGAGGCAGCCCAAAATCTGTGCTCTTTGCCTAAAAAATGTATCTTCAAGGTAGTTTCTCCTAACCCTTTAGGGATATGTTTAGGCCTATAATAGCACCCTAAAGAGTTTAAATGATAACTAACATAAAGTAGTACGAAATTGGAAAAAATTAGATAAGAGGTTAACGGGTTGTCCCTGATTTGGTTTATAGGATTTGATATTTGCCATCCTGAAGAGCCCACAGTGCAGAGGAATGTCAGGAAGGAACAAGGTAGTGACTCTTTCTCTTATACTGTGTGTGAAACATTGTATGTGTGTTTGTCATGCATTGGGAATACATTGTGAATACATTGAGATTGCAGCGAAAGCTGACGCATAGAGTTTACAGCCATGAGTGCTGTCGTTTGTGGCTCGAGCCATGATACTTTGTGATGCTGTTAAACATGATCATATATGTTATGTGTTCGTGCACTGTATTGAGTGCTTTGTTACTACTGGGATTCTCTTGAATCTCATTCCTTCCAATGACTAACATTTCAGACAGGGCTAGTGGCGCTAAAGAGAAGCCGACAACCCGGAGCGATTAGGACCCCTCGGGGTATATTTGACTGTGGGGTGTCGGTTATCTATTTTGAACTAGGGATTACTGTATATTTTAGAGGTGTGAATATTACCTTTGATTTTGTGTATGTAATCCCTTAATGGAAACTTGTAACCCTCAGATTATATATGTATAGCACCCTGGAGTTGCCGGGGATTTGGTTATACACTCTGAAATGCGTGAATATAAATTAACTGCACAGGTAATTATATTCGAATTTTGAAACTGAGACCAGGATAGGGAAGGGATTCTGAAAGTTTTTGTGAAAACCCTACTATGCGGTAGGAACGTGAAACGAGTTTAAATTATCCGACGGTCTCTAATCCCATTTAATTATGTAATATCGAATTATAATTACGCTAATCAAGGCAGAGGGTTACATTTTGGTATCAGAGCTGTAGTTCTTGGCAAGGGTAGAGTTTGCTAGGATAGATCCCTTAGTTGATTTAGGGATAGAAGATCATCTGTGAATAATTGTTGTTTATGCACATGTGTGTTCCATTGATATGGATATATATAGGAGACTTGTGAATATATGTGCATACTATCTCGGTTATATTAATGGGGCGAGTTGTTTGTAGAATGAAGAAAACTCGAGGACGCCCCAATGATCTGTGTGTAGACCCAGAGGTGGAGGTCATCAATGATAATCCACCAGATCCAATGCAAGAATTAATGGGTCTGATAAAAGATTAGCGGGACATGATTACTAAGCTGAGAGAGGAGCTCAAAGCAGAGAAAGCAAAGAACATAGAGGACCCGGTTCAATCCACTCCGGTGGAAACTCAAGAAGAAACCCGTAATGAGGACACAGCTGAACGGTTAGTACGACCGCTGGAGTCCCCACCTCACACTATTCCAAACCAAGAGTCTTATGGAGTACCTGTAAGAGAGGTTAGGGATCTTCAGTTTTGGTTTACCCGATTTTGCAAACATCTGCCTCCAGTGTTCAAAGGGAGGTTTGATCCTCAAGTGGCGGAAGATTGGTTGAACCGTCTCGAGAAGATATTTGAGGTCCTTGGATGCCCGGATGAGGTGAAGCCACGCTTGGCCGTCTACAAGCTCGAGGGTGATGTGAACCGTTGGTGGAGAAATATCTCTCTCACACTGCGCAGCAGAAATGAGCCATTGACTTGGGAATTGTTCCAGCAAGAATTCAATGAGAAATACTTTCCCAAATCAGTACGGCTCGAGAAAGAGACAAAATTCCTTAACATTAGACAAGGGGACATGGAGAGCTTTGATGATTATTTGTCCCATTTCATCCGCTTGTCTCGGTATTCCTCCTATCTCCGATACAAGGATGATGAAGAATGGAGTTCAGATATGCTCATTCGTGGTCTGAGGTGAGATTTGAGGAAACGGTTGGTCACTCACCAGTTCACCAAGTTCAATAAAGCGGTAGAACAATGCAGGATTACAGAGAACAATTTAAGAGAAGTATATCCTGCTAGAACTACTAGCCATCGTAGTGAACCCAGTAAGGATGGAGCATCACAGAAGCGGAAGAGGCAAGGATCTTCATCTGGGGGTGTTAAAAGGCCCTATCAGTTCGGGAACCGTGATCAGCAAAGAATCTCTTTTACACCGTGGATTTTCCCTCGCTGTAATAAGTCACATCATGGTAGAACTTGTGAAGGTCGGATCATATGCTTCAATTGCAAGCGTGTGGGGCATACTACTATCGAATGCAAAGAACCATGACCGAACCAGAGGCCGAAGACTCAGGGCCGAGTGTTCGCTATGACCCACGAGGAGGCCCACAAATCTCCTGAGTTGATACAAGGTAAAATTTCTCTAAATGGTTATCTGTTACAAGTTTTGTTTGACTTTGGAATAAGTCACTCCTTCATTGCTTATAATTGCGTAAAACGCCTGGGATTGCATGTACATAAATTACCATTCGATTTGGTAGTGTCAACTCTGATGGGTGTTAAGGCCTTTACCACAGAAGCTTGTTTAAATTGTGTCATAACTGTGGAAGGGCACCAATCTGTTGTAGATTTGATTTGTCTGCCGCTCTACTAATTGGAAGTCATCTTGGGTTTTGATTGGTTAACGGCAAACAATGTGTTGTTGGATTGTGGAAACAAAAGGATAGTATATCCTGCTTCTCAGAGGGCTGAAGTTGTGGATGTTTGTATGAATTTTCTTTCTACGGCTCAAGCTGAGAAGTATATCAAAAAGGGTTTCCAAGGGTATATGGTTTTTTTCTCCATACAAGGGGAAACCAGTGAAACTTTGAGAAATATACCCGTGGTTAATGAATTCCCTGAGGTATTTCCAGATGATCTTAGCGGATTGCCTCCTGAGAGGGAAGTTCAGTTCCCAATCAATATTGTTCCTGGAGCTGGTTCAATATCTAAGGCCCCATATCGTATGGCCTCAAATGAAATGGCAGAGTTAAAGAACCAAATAGAAGATTTGCTTAAGAAAGGGTTTATTAGACCCAGTGTGTCGCCTTGGGGAGCTCCAGTTCTGTTTGTAAAAAAGAAAGATGGGAGCCTTCGATTGTGTATTGACTAAAGAGAACTGAATAAGGTTACCATCAAGAACAAGTACCCTCTTCCTCAAATTAATGACCTACTAGATCAACTGTCTGGTTCATATGTGTTCTCAAAGATTGACCTAAGGTCGGGGTATCATCAGCTGTGAGTGAAAGTAGAAAATGTTCTGAAGACTACTTTTCGGACTAGGTAAGGTCATTATGAGTTCTTGGTGATGCCATTTGGGCTAACCAATGCACCTGCGGTATTCATGGATTACAAGAATCGTATCTTCCGACAATATCTGGATCATTTTATTGTTGTATTTATCGATGACATTCTGATATATTCCAAAAGTAAGGAAGAACATGAGCATAATCTGAGAGTTGTATTGAATACCTTACGTGAGAAGCAGCTTTATGCCAAATTGAGTAAGTGCGAGTTTTGGCTTTCAGAAGTGAAATTCTTAGGCCATGTTATCTCGCAAGAAGGGGTCTCTGTGGATCCTAGTAAAGTGGAAGCAGTACTAGACTGGAAGAGGCCAGAAACTATTACTGAGATACGCAGTTTTCTGGGGCTTGCTGGTTACTACCGGAGATTCATTCAGAATTTCTCCCGTATTGCGTTGCCAATGACCAAGCTCATAAGGAAGGATCAGCCGTTTGTGTGGGATGAGAAATGTGAAAAATGCTTTATGGAGCTGAAACAGAGGTTGATTACGACACCTGTGTTGATTTTACCTGATCCCAGTTCGACATACGTTGTGTATAGTGATGCCAGTAGGCAAGGATTAGGGTATGTCCTTATGCAGCAGGGACGTGTGGTGGCCTACGCCTCTCGACAGCTCAAACCTCATGAATTGAACTATCCCACTCATGATCTGGAGCTTGCGGCCATTGTGTTTACCTTGAAAATTTGGAGGCATTATTTGTATGGTGTGACGGTAGAACTGTACTGCGACCAAAAGAGTCTCAAGTATTTGTATGACCAGAAAGAATTGAATATGGTACAACGGCGCTGGATGGAATTGCTTAAGGACTACAACCTAGAAATTAAATATCATCCGGGTCAAGCAAACATAGTCGCGGATGCTCTTAGTCGAAAGACCATGCTTGTGGCAGCTATGATGATACAAGAGGGGAAATTGATTGAAGATTTTCGTGATTTGAATCTGTCGAACCAGATCATCTGTGCCAATTATACTATTTCCTAAGAGGAAAGTGACTTGAGAGTTGAAATTGAAGAAGCTCAGAGGCAAGATGGCTGGATACAGTACAATCTGACTTGAATCGAATGGGGAGAAGTTTCGAGCTGTGACCTATCGCCTAGTGGATTGGTTCGCTATCAGAAGAGAATCTATATTCCACTAGAGGCGGAGTTGAGATAGAAAATTTTAAATGAGGCGCACAAGAGCCGTTATACTCTTCATCCTGGTATGACCAAGATGTATCATAACCTGAAATCTATATATTGGTGGCCAGGAATGAAGAGTGATGTGACGAAGTACGTGGCGCGGTGTCTCACATGCCAGAGAGTGAAGATTGAGCACCAGAGACCGCCTGGTTTACTTCAGAGTCCTGAAATTCCAGAATGAAAATGGGAAAGTGTAACCATGGATCTTGTGGTGGGATTACCCAGGATCAGCAACTATGACGCAATCTGGGTCATTGTGGATCGGCTAACGAAATCAGCACACTTTATACCGATCAATGCTGGTTACTCTCCGGACAAGCTAGCAGAGATTTACATTCGTGAGATTGTGAAGCTTCATGGTACGCCGAAGAATATCATTTCCGACCGAGATCCCCAATTCACTTCGAGATTCTGGAGAGCATTGCATGAGGCACTGGGTACTTAATTGAGGTTCAGTACAGCTTATCATCCTCAAACGGAAGGACAGTCAGAGAGAACAATTCAAACATTGGAAGATATGCTACGGGCATGTGTTCTTGACTTTAAAGGAAGTTGGGATCACTTTCTTCTACTTGCTGAATTCGCCTACAACAATAGCTATCATGCGAGCATTCAAATGGCTTCGTGTGAAGCGTTGTACGGAAGGAGGTGTCAGTCACCTTTGTGTTGGAACGAGTTATCAGAAGGGAAGCTTTATGGACCGGATCTTATTGATCAAACCTGAGCATAGATTCGGATTATTCGAAAGAGGTTACTTGCAGCGCAGAGTGGACAAAAAAGCTACGCTGACAAGAGAAGAAGGCCTCTAGAGTTTGAGGTGGGAGATCATATTTTTCTGAGAGTATCACTAGTTTCGGGTGTTAGGCGAGCTATCAAGAGAAAGAAGCTAAGCCTGAGATACATAGGTCCTTTTGAAATCCTTGAGAGGATTAGGCCTGTGGCTTACCGAATAGCCTTACCTCCGAGCTTGAGCAGGCTCCATGACGTATTCCACGTTTCTCAACTGAAGAAGTACCAACCGGATCCCTCCCATATCATTGAGTACGAGGAAGTTGAGCTACAAGACAATTTCACATATGTAGTGGAGCCAGAGCAAATCATTGACCGAGAGGAGCGACGACTCAGACACCGAAGCATTCCATATGTGAAGTTGATCTGGAAGGGTATGACTCATAGGGAAGCAACTTGGGAAGCAGAAGAAGACATGCGAAGATGATATCCGGAGTTTATGGCTCAAGTAGTATAACAATTTCGAGGACAAAATTTAATTTTCGGGGGGAGAATTGTAATATCCTGAATTGTAATCAAGGATTAATAACTTCACAGTGATGTAATTAATGATAATTAAGCACTTTTGAAGTATATGTTGTGTAATATGATATAAAGGTGCTTAGTGATGATTTGGCAAAGGTTATGATAATCAGGGGCGAAATTGAAAATTCACTTACCAACAGGTCAATTACCGAAGAGGAAACTCATTGGTTACTTGAAGATTAATGGTGGATATTAAAAGTCAAATGAATTAATGGCTAGGATTTAACCTTGGGGTGGGATCCAATGTAGATGAATAAATGTGAAACCCAAGGGGAGGATCAAGATTATGCCAAGTGTCATTATGAGGACCTTTGGATCAAGTCAAATGTTCCAAGTTCATTTTTCTCTTCCCTCTCTCCCTCCAAGTCGGCTTGTGTGCATGGAAGTAGGAGAAAAACTGCATCATCATCACCTCCATCTTCTCTCTCATCTAACCTCCATTTTCGTTGAGCAAGGGAAGGAAAGAGAAAGGAAGGGTTTGAATTCTAGGTAGGTAAATGACTTCACATGCTCAAACACTCTTCATTGATATTGTTCAAGAGGTTGAGAGCTTGACTTCTATGTTTTCATAATTCTGGAAAGAGGTTATTTGGTATTTGCTCAAATCTGGAAGTTGGAGAAAAAGGGATTTGATCTTACCAAGTGAAAGAGGTAATGATTTGATGCATTATGATGGTTAAGTTTTGAATGTTGGTTAAGTTTTGTAAATTCTGGAATTTTCCCTTAAATATTGGTATTAAATGGGAGTGGGAATTGTAGGGAGTGTCACTGTTCAATTGGTAGTTTGTGGTATTTTAGAGTTGGTTGGGATTGATTTAGAAGAGGGAAATGAATGTGTTGATGAATGAGTTATTAAGTGGAATGTGGAAATTTAGGGACAAATGGTATTTGGGGTGTGATTTTGGATATTTTGAGGTTACCAATAGGTTCCTTATGGAATTTTAGGTGAGAATGAGCTTTGGTGCAAGTTTATAACCTATTGGTATCAGTTTAGGTCACTTTGGAAAATCATATCAGTTGCTGCGACTTGACATCTGATAGGCATCACTTGAGTGAGGGAGGATCTCACTCGAGAACGATATGAATTTCTTGGTATTTTGGTCAAGTCTTTAGGCATAAACTGCGAGCACACTTCCTGACTTGCGAGTGAAATATGATCCTACTCGAGTAAGCCCGGGTATGCTCGAGTGAGGGAGTAGGTTTGAGACCTTGGAGATTTTGGGTGCTCTCAGGAAGTCACTTGCTGTGCCTCACTTTCGGGTGCTCGAGTGCACTTGTGGTCATCACTCAAGTACAGCTCCTTGTTCTCGAGTAAGGGTGAGAAACATTGTGAAGCTTGCTCTGTTATTCTCTGGAAATTCTTGTAATTCATCACATTTTTCTTATATATTTATGGTTTTAAACTAAAATTGTGCATAAACTTTACACATATGAAGGAAAATGTGATGTATTGAAAATACTTTGAAAAGTGCAAATTTTGAGCTAAATGTATAGGGTTTTAGATTAAATTGAAGAATTGGAAAGCTCATAAAATCCTTCTCGTTGTAGGAAGATAATGACAATAAATGGAAGCTTACATGGATCCTTGGAGGTGAAGAAAAGAAGAACAAAAGCCAAAAAGGAAGATCAAAGTAGCTTGAAGGTGCCCCCGGTTGCTTTTGCTACGCCACAGTGAAGCAAAAGCGAAAACACATCAAAAATAGGCTCTTCTGACCGCATACGCTGTGGGTTCGCTATAGCGAAGCAAAAGCGAAAACACATAAAAAATAGGCCCTTCTAACCGCGTACGCTGTGGGTTCGCTATAGCGAAGCGAAAGCAAAGTTGCAATACTGCAACTGTGCGTTTTGAAAAATTGATGCGTCAGCTGGCTTTTTAACCTAATGGGGGCACCGAAATGAAGGGATTTTGCACAAGGAAGAGCTCAAGAACCACAAGGAGGCTTCTTGGAGAGCTTGAGGAGGATTTTGGTGCTTCTTGGAGGAGATTCTTGGAGAAAATCAAGATTTTCTTCTCTTTTTCTGGTTTTTCCCCTCTTCTCTTCCCATTTGCTAATATGGTTTTAAGTTTTATGTTGAGTTGCTGGTTTGTATTGACTATAAGTGGCTAAAACTCTCATTTAGGATTACTTCTACTCATTGTATGGATTAAAACTACTATATTTTCTTGTCTTTGTTAGTTGTTGAGAATATATATGCTGATTTTTTCTCCATGCTTAATTACTATCTTGTGCTTGATCACTACATGATTAGTTTGGTTCAATTGAATGATGCTTGAGAGAGCTATTTTGGTTGTAGAACTTGAGAAAAATCATGCTAGACTTAAAGTTTAAGGATTAAATGGATGGTTTGTTGTTAGAATAGAGATATATCTAACAACCTAGCATAGTCTAATGAAGAATTGCTTTGGGAAAGATGATTTTCATTAATGATAGACAAGAGATTGAATATTGTTAATGAAGATTAAAAATCAATCTTGACTTGAGAGAGCTTGATTGATGATCTTAGAGTCTTTGACTAGCATATGGACAGACACAACTAGCATAAGTGAATTAATTGCATAGTTTTATGAAATACAATGAGGAAGAAGTAATCCTAAGCCTTTAAACCTTGAAGTAGAATCAATTTTACAATTTCCTTTGTTTTACCTTATTGTTTTTTGCAAATTCTCTTAATTAACATACTCAATTCCAAATGATTCCATTCAACCTAGTGAAGAACATAATTACAATAATTAGCTCACTTTCGTCATAGTCCTCGTGGGAACGATCTCTACTTATCACTTTATTACTTGTGACCCGTGCGCTTGCGGAAGCTAAATGGCGAACAAGTTTTTGGCACCGTTGCCGGGGACTATTGACTAAAGTCTCTTGAGTTAATTAGTGTAATTGTGTGTTTGATTACGCTTGAATACTTCTCTTCTTCTTGTTTTACTTTCTTAATTTGCTTTGTTTTTAAGTATAGTTATAGCTATAGTTCTTTTTCTTGTTTTTCTTAGTATAGTTCTATTAGTTGATAAGTTTGATACTCGTTTTGGGATTCTTGACTTGTAGGTATTTGAGCTCCGTATGCAAACTGATTTGGAGATCGTTCTTGACGGTGCTCTTGAAGAATATTTTTTTGAAGACTTTGAAACTGAATCGGAGAATCCACCTCAAGTGCAACCTCTCCAAGGACCTGAACCTTTGCCCGTACAAGAGCAACCGAGACCACCACCTCGTCCTCATCCATTTTACAATATAGCTAATCCTAATGATGATAACTTGGAGCGCACTTTGGATGAATACATGGAGCAAGGAAACTCCACCTATCAATTTAGCATCCAATTTCCTGCTATTCAAGCTCGGAATTTTGAGTTGAAGCCAATCATGCTTCAAATGCTCCAAATGATTGGCTTGTTTTCGGGAACTCAGAATAAAGACCCTACTGACCATTTGACACGCTTTGTACAAGTGTGTGAGAACTTCAAGTTTCAAGGAGTAACTGCAGATGCACTGGGATTACGCCTCTTTCCTCTATCACTTGACAAGAAGGCAAGAGCTTGGCTTACTGCTCTACCTCCTAACACCATCACTACTTGGGATGAAATGGCATCCAAGTTCAAAGCAAGGTTCATTCCAAGAGGTAGACGGGAAGTTCAAAGAGCTAAACTCTTGGGTTTTCAACAATAGCCCGGAGAAATTTTTCATGAAGCATGGGAGAGATTCAAGGAGCTATGGTGTAGTTGTCCTAACCATGAACAGAAGACCTATGTTTTGCTTGAAGCCTTTACAGCCGGATTGGATGTGCCTACTTCCAATATGCTCAACAATGCCTCTAATGGTGGAATTGGCAAGATGAGAGTTTGTGATATATCTCAGTTGTATGAGGACATTGCCTTTAGTTCCTTGCAACAATCTGAAAAATCACGTTCTAGCTATAGAACATATAAGGAACCAAGTCCTTCAAGTAGTTCAAATGTGTCTAAAGAAATTGCCGCTCAACTTGAAGTAATTGCCAAGAGGTTTGATCAACTTGAACTAAGAATGGAGAGAAACACCTCCAAGAATGTGAACGCTATCCAAGCTCCAAGTCCTTTTTGTCAAATATGTGGAGAAGCCCACTCCTCTGAAGAATGTTATCATACTATAGAGTCGGTGAGTTATTTAAAAAATAGTCAAAGGTATCCACGTGGCAACCCTTACTTTAATACCTACAACAAGGGTATGAGGGACCATCCTAACTTCTCTTGTAGGAATGGACCTAGTGAGAATCCAATTAATCACTACGCTTCTTCTAGTAAGCCAATACGTCCACCGGGTTTTGAGCAACCACCGAAGCCATAAGAGGGTGATTCTGAAACAAATAAACTCTTGAGGCAACTTATAAAGGGTCAAGAAGGTTTAGTTGGCACAGTTTCTCTTCATGACACAGCAATAAAAAATCTTGAGATACAAATGGGCCAAATTGCTTCACACTTGAGTGCTCAACCAAGAAATGGTCTTCCAAGTGATACTATTCCTAATCCTAAGCGAGAGGGTAAAGAAGAATGCAGGGCTCTTACTCTCTGAAGTGGCAAAACTTTACCCGATGTTCCAAGTATGGGTAAGGCTACAACAAAGCCAAAGGATCATATTGTGGAAGACCTTATCCTTGATGACGAGGCTGTTGAAGAGATTGTAGTCGAAGAAGAGGAAAACAAGAAGAGGAAGCAAACTGAAGTGACTCTAGATGATGTGGTGTCAAGCAAGCCCATTGCTCCTGACAATATGGACGAGAAGAAGAGAAAGACCAATACTTCTCCTCCACGATATGTCCCACCACCCCCTTTTCCACAAAGGCTAAAGAAACATCAAGAAGATGGGCAATTCAAGAAGTTCATTGAGATGTTCAAGCAATTGTATATCAACATTCCCTTTACGGAAGCCTTAGAGAAAATGCCTAAATATGCTAAGTTCATGAAAGATGTCCTCTCAAAGAAAAGAAGATTTAATGAGTTCGAAACGGTGGCTGTCACTAAAAGCTTCACTGATGTTATCAAGCAACTTCCGCCTAAGTTAAAGGATCCTGGGAGCTTCTCTATACCTTGTCATGTTGGAGGTAAATTCTTAGGGAATGGCTTGTGTGATCTTGGCTCTAGTGTCAATCTTATGCCGTTGTCTGTGTTCAACAAGTTGGGATTAGGTGATGCTAGACCTACCACGATTACTTTTCAATTGGCCGATAGAAGCTTGTCTTATCCTAAAGGGATTATTGAAGATGTCTTAGTCAAGGTTGATAAGTTCATATTTCCGGCTGATTTTATTGTACTTGATTTTGATCCGGATATAGAACTACCTTTGCTGCTAGGAAGGCCATTTTTAGCTACGGCTAGAACTTTGATAGATGTGGAGAAAGGTGAGTTGACTTTGAGGGTGGCCGACGAGCAAGTTACCTTTAACATGAATCAATTGATGAAGACCCCTCATGTGCATGAAGATTGTTTCTTTCTTGATATGATTGGTATTGTCACCCAAGAAGAATTTGAGACCTCTATGATTGAAGATCCACTTGAAGCCGCTCTTCTTGAGGTTGATTCTGAGGGTTTGGATATAGTGGAATGCAATGATGGATGCAACAATTCCTTATCCAAAAAGGGGGATGCCTTTTGAGTCACTTGATTTGGGTTCAACTGATAGACCAAAGTTGAAATCTTCTTTAGAGGAACCACCTTTACTTGAGCTGAAGGCATTGCCATCTCATTTGCAATATGCTTATCTGGGTTCCAACAACACTCTTTCGGTGATTATTGCTTCGGATCTCACTATTCAGTAAGAGGAGCAATTAGTTGAAGTGTTAAAAGCTCATAAAAGGGCTATTGGGTGGACAATTGCTGATATCAAGGGCATTAGCCCCTCTATGTGCATGCACAAGATCTTTTTGGAAGAGAATCATAAGCCATCCATTGAACATCAACAAAGACTAAACCCAATTATGAAGGAGGTAGTGAAGAAGGAGCTTCTTAAATGGCTCGATGCTGGCATTATATATCCTATTTCTGATAGTTCTTGGGTGAGCCCAGTCCAATGCATCCCCAAAAAGGGCGGTATGATTGTAGTGGCTAACACCCACAACGAACTCATTCCCACTCACACTGTGACCGGGTAGAGGGTTTGCATGGACTACCGTAAGCTCAATACGGCTACTCGTAAGGATCACTTCCCATTGCCTTTCATTGATCAAATGTTGGACAAACTAGCTGGAAGGGAATTCTTTTGGTTTCTTGATGGTTATTCGGGGTACAACCAAATAGCAATCGCTCCGGAAGACCAAGAGAAGACTACATTTACGTGCCCATATGGCACCTTTGCTTTCAAGCGCATGCCCTTTGGCCTTTACAATGCACCGGCTACATTCCAACGGTGTATGATGGCTAGTTTTGCTGACATGATAGAGCACACCATGGAAGTGTTCATGGATGAATTCACTGTGTTTGGTGATTCATATGAAGAGTGCTTAGCCAACTTAGCTCGAGTCTTGAAGCGGTGTGAAGACACTAATCTTGTTCTTAATTGGGAGAAATGTCATTTTATGGTGAAGGAAGGAATTGTGTTAGGCCATCGTGTCTCCAAGAACGGTTTAGAAGTTGACCAGGAAAAGTTAGAGGTGATTGAACAACTTCCTCCACCTATCAATGTTAAGGGTGTGAGAAGTTTTTTGGGCCATGCTGGGTTCTATCGAAGGTTCATAAAGGATTTTTCCAAAATCACTAAGCCGCTCTGTGCTTTACTTGAGAAGGATGCTGACTTCAAGTTTGATGATGCATGTTTGAAAGAATTTGAAGAGTTGAAAAGAAGACTTGTAACCGCTCTTATCATTATGGCTCCGGATTAGAGTTTTCCCTTTACAGTGATGTGTTATGCTAGCGATTATGCTGTAGGAGCTGTATTTGGGCAGAAAAGGGATAAAATATTCCATCCTATTTACTATGCAAGTAAAACACTCCATGATACTCAAGAAAACTACACTACCACTGAGAAAGAGTTTTTGGCTGTGGTGTATGCATTTGCTAAATTCCGGCCTTACTTGATTGGTGCCAAAGTGGTTGTTCATATTGACCATTCTGCACTACGGTACCTCTTTAGTAAGAAGGACTCTAAAGCAAGGTTGATTCGATGGGTTTTGCTCTTACAAGAATTTGATCTTGAGATTTTGGATAGAAAAGGCTCTGAAAATCAGGTTGCCGACCACTTGTCTAGGTTGAGTACTGAAGCTCAACATGATAGAGATCTTCCTATTCATGAAACTTTTCTAGACGAACAACTCTTTTTATTGAGTCATTCTGAAACTCCTTGGTATGCTGACATAGTAAATTATCTTGTGAGTGGAATTGTTTTTGAGGACTTGAGCTATCACCAACGGAAGAAGTTCTTACATGATGTCAAGTTCTATCATTGGGAAGAACCATTCCTATTTCATTATTGTGCTAATCAGTTGATTAGAAGATGTGTTCTAGAAGGTGAGCAACAAGATGTATTGAAGTGTTGCCATTCCTCTGAATATGGAGGCCACTTTGGAGGTACCAAGACGGCTACAAAAGTCTTGCAATCTGGGTTTTTCTGGCCATCCTTGTTCAAGGATGCGTATGAATTCGCTCTATCTTATTATCGGTGTCAAAGGGTTGGCAATATCTCTAGGAGGAATGAAATGCCACTCAACAACATGTTGGAAGTGGAATTATTTGATGTATGGGGAATTGACTTCATGGGACCGTTTCCCAAATCCTTCAACAATCAATACATTCTTGTAGCGGTGGATTATGTGTCTAAATGGGTTGAGGCCATTACTTCCCCAATAAATGATGCTAAAGTAGTGGTCAAATTCATGAAAAAGCATATCTTCACTCGTTTCGGTGCTCCAAGGGCTGTTATTAGTGATGGAGGCACCCACTTTTGCAACCATCAATTTAAATCCCTTTAGAAGAAGTATGGAGTGAAGCACAAGGTGTCTTTAGCCTACCATCCTCAAACAAATGGTCAAGCTGAGATTTCCAATAGAGAAATCAAGAAAATCCTTGAGAAAACTGTGGGTATCACTCGAAAGGATTGGTCCATGAAGTTAGATGATGCATTATGGGCCTATCGCACCGCCTATAAGACACTTATCGGTATGTCTCCTTACCGGTTGGTTTTTGGGAAAGCTTGTCATCTTCCTGTGGAGCTGGAACACAATGCCTACTGGGCTATTAAAAAGTTGAATTTTGATGAAAAAGAAGTGGGTGACAAGAGGCTCTTGCAGCTTAATGAGCTTGAAGAATTTCGTTTCCATGCTTATGAGAGTTCAAGGCTTTACAAGGAGAAAACAAAGCTGTGGCATGACAAGAAGATTGTCTCTAAGTCTTTTGAGCTGGGTCAACAAGTTCTCCTCTATAACTCTAAGCTGAAAATCTTTCTGGGAAAGTTAAAGTCTAGATGGTCTGGCCCTTTCACTGTGGTTCAAGTCTTTGACAAGGGTGTTGCGGAGCTAGAAGGACAAGATGGTGAGAGATTCAAGGTCAATGGACAGCGGTTAAAGCACTATTGGGGTGGCACGGTAGAGAGGCAAACCATTACTCTACCGCTCACTGATTCCACTTGACAAAGAGAAGAGTCAGGCTGAAGACTATAAATCAAGTGCTTCTTGGGAGGCAACCCAAGCTCTCAACACTTTTTCTATTCATTTTCCTTTAAATTTTGTGTGTTTTAGTGGATTTATGTTTGGTTTTACCTTTTTGTAGGTAAGAAAGGTTTTCCCAAGCCTGAACAAATTGCATTACATTGGAGCTACAATGTGCGTTTTAATACAAGGAGTTGGAACTACAAAGGGAAGTACACCTCAAATTTTGCATTTGAAACTACTTGCTTGAATATCATTGCTGTTGCTTGAATGTTTGTCTAAAAGGTGAATGTAACTTGAGATGGAATTTGTATGTGGTGAATGGAGCTTTGGGATTGACAACTCTATTTTCACCATGTTTAAGTACATCATGCTGCCCTTATGCCTTTTGATGTGGATCAATGGTTTGTGAAGTGAGTTGGGTGCTGTTTGTGGAATTTGGGGTGATTTGGGAATCATTTTATGCATTTTTATTGTTATGTGGTGTTGTCATAATGTTTTGATGTGATTCAAGGGTGTGTGATAAGATTAAGGTACCATTTCTGGAAATTGGGTGAGTTAGGATGATTTGAGAATCTCATTTTGCTGTCATAATTTTTGTTTGTTTGCTGTCATCCTTTGCTATTACTTTGCTGTGGTGAAGCTGTAGCAAATGTTTGGTTTTTCTGTGATTTGCTGTGTATCTGTGCTTGCTGTTGCTTTGCTATAGCATACTGAAGGCAAAAGCAACCCATTTTTCAATGCTTCTGTGCAGTTTTCCTTGGCTTCGCCCTTGCTTTGCTATAGCGAGGTCAAGGCAAACATATGCCAATTTTTGCCTCTTCTGTGCAGTTTTCCTTGTGTTCGCCCTTGCTTCGCTATAGCGAGGTCAAGGCAAACATATGCCATTTTACACCCTTTCTGTGCATCTGACAGCCACAACTAAATAATAATAATAATAATAATAATATATATATAATTAAAATTTTTTTTACAATCTCACCCTTATTTCACATTTCTTTTCCTTCTTTACCCTTATGAATCTACCTCACATATAGCCCACATTCATTTTTCAAATTCAAAATCCCTCCCTCTTTTGTAAATTCCCTCCTAACCCACCCCCTAATTTCATCCCAACCATATCCCCTTTCAACTCTATCGTCTCCTATCCGATGCCCTAATCTCCATCCATTTTTATTTCACTCCCAGCTCCGTCACCCTCCGCACACCATCGTCGATCTTCACAACCCCACGGCTCTTCCGCCTCCCAACCCATTGCTCTCTCTCGTTCGGCCTCCACCTTCTTATTCTACTTCCTTCACCATCGTCTCCCTACACTATCGACGGCCGTCACCCTCTCTTCTCTCACCATAGATCTAGCCTCCACCGACTCCTATCGGCGACATTACCCACCACCGGTACCCAGATCCTCCACCACCAGCGCCACCTAGTCGACCCAGCAACCACCGCCCCTTATCATCATCAACTACCACTCCTCACCATTTCCGACCGTTCCTCCCTCTACCGACTCCCATCACTTACCGCGACCCTCACCTCCTACCCTAATCTCCGACCCACCACCCCATCGCTGGGACTTGAGCACGAGTGAGGGCAACACTCGAGTAAGCATAGGCCTGCTCGAGTGAGGCAGCCCAAAATCTGTGCTCTTTGCCCGAAAAATGTATCTTCAAGGTAGCTTCTCCTAACCCTTTAGGGATATGTTTAGGCCTATAATAGCACCCTAAAGAGTTTAAATGATAACTAACATAAAGTAGTACGAAATTGGAAAAAATTGGATAAGAGGTTGACGGGTTGTCCCTGATTTGGTTTGTAGGATTTGATGTTTGCCGTCCTGAAGAGCCCACGGTGTAGAGGAACATCAGGAAGGAACACAGTAGTGACTCTTTTTCTTATACTGTGTGTGAAACATTGTATGTGTGTTTGTCATGCATTGAGAATACTTTGTGAATACATTGAGATCGCAGCGAAAGCTGACACATAGTGATACTTTGTGAATACTTTGTGAATACATTGAGATCGCAGCGAAAGCTGACGCATAGAGTTTACAGCCATGAGTGCTGTCGTTTGTGGCGCGAGCCATGATACTTTGTGATGCTGTTAAACATGATCATATATGATATGTATTCATGCACTATATTGAGTGATTTGTTACTACTGGGATTCTCTTGAATCTCATTCCTTCCAATGACTAACATTTCAGACAGGGCTAGTGGTGCTAAAGAGAAGCGGGCAACCCGGAGCGATTAGGACCCCTCGGGGTATATTTGACTGTGGGGTATCGGTTATCTATTTTGAACTAGGGATTACTGTATATTTTAGAGGTGTGAATATTACCTTTGATTTTGTGGATGTAATCCCTTAGTGGAAACTTGTAATCCTCAGATTATATATGTATAGCACCCGGGAGTTGCCGGGGATTTGGTTATACACTCTGAAATGCGTGAATGTAAATTAACTGCACAGGTAATTATATTCGAATTTTGAGACTGAGACCAGGATAGGGAAGGGATTTTGAAAGTTTTTGTGAAAACCCTACTATGCGGTAGGAAAGTGAAACGAGTTTAAATTATCCGACGATCTCTAATCCTATTTAATTATGTGATATCGAATTATAGATTGCATGGGAAGTCGAGGTAAAGGTTGCTCATGAGTTGTATACAAATTGAGTCTGCGAAATATATATATAATTCTTAATTTATGTGCTGGTGTTGTACTCGAAAGTTGAAATAAAGAAGGAGTCTTCCGGCTTTCTATCTACTCGTAATTTTTTTGTTACATTTTATTTTGTTGTATTTTAATATTATTAGGGAAATTCCAATGAAGAAATGAAAACAAGAAAGGGAAAAAAAACGAAAGTGAGGAAAATGGTCCTAAACTTGGAACTGACACATTGAAAGATACTGAATCAAAACAAGTGAGAAAACCATAATTAAAAGATAATGTCCTCCTGGTTCTCGTTATTCTTAGTTCCTTCCAAACCCAGTTCCAAATGCTCGATCCGTGGGCTCCCTAAGAATGTGGTGTCTGTAAGAAGTAGGAAAAGATATATGTGAATCATACATATAAAGTATAATAATAATTTAATAGGGGTTGAGTCTAACAATGCCACGAAATAAAGTTTGAATGTCGTTGGGAGAAATGCTCACAATTAAAACCAACTGTCTCAAATATAATTTGCCTCCTATGGGAGGATATCTATGCCCATAAAGAAATATATGTAATAGTTAAATAAATTTATAAGTGAAGTCATGAGTAATACTTTCTGCTTCTGTGTGCTTCGGTGTCTTATGTGCTGATGAGGTTCTTGAAATAAAGGTGCTAGATGAATTAATAGAGTTACTCCTCTACTTTCTTTTTCTCTTTTTTTGCCAACAGTCGCATCCACCTTTCATAAATTAAATTTAATTAGTTTCACTTACAATCAAATAATATAATGTTGGCAAAGTTTAATTTGGCCACCCTTAGCTTCTCGCATCACCTCTTGGGTCATACTTATTCGTAATACTAGTTTCTGCTCAAACTTTATGTTTGCGAAGTTGTATATACTTCTATAATAACAAAAAATGGTTAATGTGCTAAAATAACCTTCATTTTTTATTAAAAGTGTAAAAGTAATCATAAACTATTTTTTGAAGAAAAAATAATCAAAAACTTCCAAAATTGGGGTAATTAAAACCATTAAATCCAGCTAACTTCCATCTATTAAAATTGGGAAATTAATCTTTTGACCCTTAAAATTTTCACTCACTTATAACTTAGTCCTTAAACTTTTAACTTGCTTGCAGCCATTGTTGTCAAACTCGCGAGTTGACTCTCCGAGTTTACCGTTTTTACGTTTCTAAATTATAAAATCGAGTCGAGTCATTAGTAAACTCGTGACCTTTGTAAACTCGGTGAAATTCACGAGTTTATATACCGAGTTTACCGTTTTTACGTTTCTAGCTTATAAAACTGTGTTAACGCACCCTTAAACTCGTGTTAAATTTTTCAATTTGATTATACTCAACGGCTTTATATATGAATTTTATACAAATTTTTTTATTAAATACGATAAATTGTGAATGTTAATAAATTTAATTTCAATTATTTAGATTTAAAATATATTTAAATCAAATTGTTGTCAACTTTTTATATTTTAATTATTCAATTATATACTAATAATATCTTTTTAATGATAAAAGTAAACTCTTACGAGTTTACGATTCGAGTTCACGATACGAATTTACTTTATTATCATGAGTTTGCTTAAACTCATAAGTTTGACAACCTTGCTTGCAGCTCAATCCCTAATGTTATTGAGTCATCATATGTGGCAAAAAAAATGATAAAATACTCCAATTTACAGTCCCTTCCTAAGAATATTCTAGAGCCCTCTAAATTTATATTTAGTTAAAATAAACAAAAATAATTAGTTAGTAATTATTATTATTTATTATTTTTAATACTTTTGTTATTATAAAAATCACGTTGCTATAAAAAAATATACAAATTTATATAAAATTAAAGTTACATATATCAAAAAGAGCACAAAATATTTCAACAGTGGGCAAACGTTATAATTTTTCAAAAGTAACCCAATATACATACATAAAACAGTTATTGTGCACCGGAACAACTTCAGATTTTTTTTTTATTAAAACCTGAGATAGTATCATGTATAAGGATAAAACTTTAACAATGCCAACAATTAATTGATGGAAAACAACTTAAGAAGGATTTGCCATGGATGCCACATATGCCTAGTGAGATTTCTAGAAAACAGAGGTGGAGAGGGATGCGAGTTGATGGAAACAAGGACACAGTTATTTTTTTTAAGATTTATGTAAAATCCACACAAGCAATTTTTAACAGTATTTTAACATTTTTCTGCAACATAAGATGACTCAGAAATATTAGGAACTAAGTTGCAAGCGAGTCAAAAGTTCAGAAACTAAATTATAAGTGAGTCAAAATTTTAAGGGCCAAAAAATTAATTTTCCCCATTGCAATTGATGAAAGTTAGTCGGGCTTAACGGTTTTGCCCAATTTTAAAAGTTTATGGTTACTTTTGCTTCAAAAAATAGTTTATGGTTACTGTTACATTTTTTTTATAAAAGTTCAAGGTTATTTTAGCATCTTAACCCTAACAAAAAAAAAAATCTATAATTTAAGCATCTGTCAATATTATGTTAAACAAAAGAAATGAAACGTTGCATATTTCATTACTTTAAAAGAATTTATTCTGAAAGCTCTTTGAAATTATTCTGAATGATTTCACAGCGAAAGATATATCTCTTCATCATATATAACTAATTAAAGGAAAAAGGATGCAAAAATAACCATTTCCTAGAAATCGCCACTAAATTGTTTTCATTTCAAGTCAACGATCAAGTCTTTCAGCTGTGACATAATCAATTTAGAATTGTATTTTAATAGTCATTACTCATCAATTAGTTGTACCATGGCTTCCCAGCGAAGCTAAGGTGTCCATTGCTATGTATTGTGTACTTAGTCTTGATGAGAAGTCATCAATATTCAATGTAATATTAAAGCCAAAAGTACACATTTGGTCTTTTAATTTTATACGAAGTTTTAATTTGGTCCCTTAATTTTTTTTTTAAAAATATGTTTTTAGTTCTTTAGCCCTAACAACATTAGTCTTAAATGATAATTTGATGTTACAATCATTGTTATTTTGAAAATTAACTTAACATTTCAGCATTTGAAAATGTTATTTTGACATTTAAAATTTAAGTATCAGCATTTTTTTGTTAATGGGGTGAGGGTTAAATGACTAGAAAGATACTTTATAAAGTAAAAGGATCAAAATGAAACTTTATATGAAGTTAAAGAACTAAGTGTTACTTTATCCAATATAAGAAGTTTTTTGTTCCTTTACGGAATAATTTTATTGTATAAACGTTATTTTTTACTTTATTTTTCCCACAGAATAAAATGTTAAAAACAAATTTGAAAGTATATTGTGCAAATAATGTCATATTGAATGTCTTTTTATATAATGTTCAGTTAAAAAAATTATTTAAATAAATTTATGAATTTTTTTTGAAATAATAATGCAAAGTAATCGTATATGTATTTGGCTGCCAATTAGGACCTAGAAATGACATCCAAGTTAAACATAGTGATATTATTTTAAGAAATGTACATATATAATGCCAAAGAAGAAAATAACATGAATTTAAAATATATAACATGACAGACAATGACATTACTTGTACAATTAGTAATTAAGGAATATTAAAATAAAATTCCAAATCGATTTGGTCACAGAAAGACTTGATGGTTGAATTAAAAATGAAAACAAGTTAGAGGCGATTTCTAGGAAACGGGGTTTTATTTTTATTTTTATTTTTATTTTGGCATCTTGTTTCCTTTAATAAATCACTTCAATCAGGTTTTTGACTGCCAAATTCCAATTTCTCTCGCAAGTCCGTTCTAAATTTCCCGAAATTTTGATTGAGATATCTCCAGCAATACTAATGTAAGATACACAATATTTTATTGGTTTTCTTTTAGTTATACATTTTAATTTAAAAGAAAGTCAAAATATGGATAAAATTTTCTCTTGGAAGAAATCCATGAAAAAAAAATTGCGCTTTCGTTTTACAGATTCTCAGGCCATGGATTCCTCATCCGTGAGAAATTCTCTTGGACATCAGTTTTAGAATCGGAATACATGATCTTTTGATGTGTTAATGGCAAGTTTTAATTTGTTTCGCAGATAAGATTTGAGTAATAGTTTTCATATTTGTTTTGATTCATTATCTATCTGCATGTGCCGGTTCCAAGTTTAGGACCATTTTCCTCACTTTTTTTCTTTTTCTGTTTTCCCTTTTTTGTTTTTATTTCTCTATTCGAATTTCCCAAGTAATATGAAAATACAATAAAATAAAAATGTAATAAGAAATACAAGTAGATCAAGAAATAACTCTAATAATTAATTAATTAATTACAGAGTCAAAAAGCCGGAGGCACCTTTTTTATTTAAATAAACTTTCGAGTCCGACATACTCTCTTTATTCTTCAAAAGATAAATGATAATCAAAAGCTGCCACAAGACCCCCACACACTCGACACAGAAACAGGAACAGCTTTTCGCAAATTTAGTAATTAATTATTATTTTTATAGGAATCCAACATAATTAATTATTTTTGGGTATAAAAAAAATATATAAACAATTTATATAGGAACAAATATGGCAACGCTGTTAAAAAGACTTAACTTCCATTATTTTTTGCACTGTAAATCCCACCAATCTTCCCACACTTAATTATTTTAATATTTTCAAGAGGGTTAAGGTGCAAATTTAGAAATGAAATTTTTCCTATGGGCACCCGACACAATTATTTTTCATAAGAGCATTTGTAAGACAAATATGAGCATTTACATTGATGCCCTTGCTTTATTTTTCTCATAAGATCATGTACAAGATAAATAAACAGATTTAAAAGAATACAGTGAGTTAAAAAAAAGTAATGCCTCCATTGGATCAAAATAAAATTAAGTTTTATCAGTGAAAGGATAAATATGTGAAAGACTAAAATTTTTTAACTTCCTGGATTCATTTAAGTCTCTTTATTTGTCTTATAAATGCTCTTATGAAAAAAATAAAGTAAAAGCATTAAGGTAAATGCTGTTATGTAAATACCCATATTTATCTTATATATGCTCTTGTGAAAAATAATTGTGTTAGGTGTTCATAATTTTCAAAATATATTAAAATAATAGAGTGATAAGACTGATGGGACTCACTATGCAAAAAGTAACAGAAGTTAATTTGGATTAATGACATTGTTATATCTTCTTCCGAATAAATTGATTATGTCTACTTTTGCATCCGAAAATAGTTAATTGTGTTGGATGCCCATAAGAAAACGGTTGATTCTTAAATTTACTCTTTTGCCCGTTAATTAATACGCAGTTATAGAAGATATATTAGTAACAAGACAGCAATTTATTCGTTATTAAAGAGATTATTATACTCTATGTGTATCATTCATATATATTTTGGAAAACCCTAAATAAATACCATTTGAAAACGCAAAACTCTAAAAGGTCTATTAACACTTTAAAAAGACTTAGAGGTACCAAGTACCAAATTGGGTTTTTTCAAGTTTTGACACATTTACCATTTTACCCCTCAACTTTTTTTAAAATAATAGTGGTGCCCCTGCCGGAGCACCACCGCCGGCCGGCCGCCGCCGTTCTAGTGGCCGGCCAGCTAGGACCCTTGACAGCCGGATCTTTTTTGGTGGGGAAGGGGTTTTTTTTGTTTGAAAAAAATTTGTTGAGAAATGGCAAGGGGTGTGATCGAATTAGAAAAGGAGCATGGTTGCCATTGGGCCACCAAAGCTCTTTTGATATATATATATGCATTAATAAATATGTATAATATAATTAAAGGTGTAGTAGCTTTGAGAAAGTCAGTAATGGCTTCGACAAATTCAGTAATGGAAATAACAAAATTCGTAATGGTATTGACTAAATTGTTTGCTGATGAACCTTGACTTGCATGTTTTCATCAGCATTTTTGCACAAAACCCTTTTATCAAAACCATTACAATTCTTATCAAAATCATTACTAAACTTGTCAATCTCATAACTGAATTTGTTAAAATCCTTTCATTTATATTATAAATGTTTTTATAATGGAATCTTGGGGGTCCTGGCCGACCGGCCACCGAAGCGGCGGCTGCCGGCCTGCGGTACTGCTCTGACAGGGCCACCACTATTTTTTTTAAAAAATTTGAGGGGTAAAATGGTATATGTGTCAAAACTTGAAAAACCCAATTTAGTACTTTGCACCTTTAAGTCTTTTTAAAGTGTTAATAGACTTTTAGGGTTTTGCATTTTCAAATGGTATTTATTTGGGATTTTCCCTATATATTTCTTGGGTTGATATAACTTTTGGTCCTTGAAGTTTAATCCAATTTTGGTTTTGGTCCCTCAAGTTTAAAATCAGTGGTTTAAGTCCCTGAAGTTTCACCCAATTTTGGTTTTGGTCCCTCAAGTTTGAAATCGGTGGTTTTGGTTACTGAAGTTTCACCCGATTTGGTTTTGGTCCCTTAAGTTTGAAAAGGACTTTGTGACCCGTTTTTGAAACCCGACCCGACGCGGGAAAAAAAATCAAGTTCTTTTCAAACTTGAGGGACCAAAACCAAAATCGGGTGAAACTTCAGGGACAAAAACCACCGATTTCAAACTTGAGGGACCAAAACCAAGATCGGGTGAAACTTTATAGACCAAAACTATCGATTTCAAACTTGAGGGACCAAAACCAAAATTGGATCAAACTTCAGGGACCAAAAGTTATATTAACCCATATTTCTTCTCCTACTTATTACAGTTACGTTCTTAGGGACTGCAGGGAGCTTTTGGAGGAACTGTCTTTGATTTAAGGCACATAGTATACTGATGCCACATGTATATTTAGTATGACATATCAGTTTAATACGTTCACAAATCAAAACGAAAAATAAGTGAAAATAGGGAACTTATTATAATTACATAATTGAGGTGGGAAGCTAGTCATAGTGAATGAAATTGGGAAAAAAAGCAGCAAAATATTCGAAGTTGAAGTTGTTACCAAGTAATAGGCGGGCATGAGTGGAAGAAGGAAGGGAAAGAAATATTATATAAACCCAAATGTGAAAAGCAATTACAATAGCCTTCTTCATGTTTACACAGCAATATAATTACTCTTTTAATTTAGCTTTTGAATATGCTTACAGTACGCTTATCCTTCATCTCTATTTCCAGGCCTTGTTTGGTACGCCGGCTCGAATTTTGAAGGATTATTGAAATTGGAATTAGAATTGGGACAGTGAGTAGAATCAGGATTAAATTTACTGCTCACTCTAGCCTCTTTAGAGCATGTTTGGATCAAGACTTGAAAACCAGTTGTGGTTTAATTTCTACAATGATCAACATACAACAAAACAAGCCGAGGAAAATAATAAGACAGGTTTTATCAGGCTACAGATTGATGCTTCAATACTAAGTTCAGGAAGGAGTGGCTGTGAAGGAGTCATTTGAAGCGATGATGACAATTGGATATAAGGATATACTCACCTCTGTTCCTCCAGCCATTATAGAAAGTATAGACATTATTCATGGATTACACTTGTGTTGGAACCAAGGCCTTAGGAAAGTGGCTCTTTCTTCTTATTGTGTGGAAGCTGTTAACTTCTTAGGTCTCGTTTGGTTCGCGGAAAATGGAGGGAACGGAAAGGAAAATCGGAATTTGCCAGTGGTGCCGGCTGTTTGGTTCGAAATTTCCATTAGAAAACATTTTCTCGCCTACCTGAATTTTCAACCGCAAAAATGAAATGTGGTTGCCTCCAAAAATGGTGGGATGTCAACACCCGTTTCCATTTTGATATGCGCAGGGCAATAATAAACAAGTGCCACAGGCAAACAGAAAAGTACAGTTATATTGATAATAAGTATTTATTTACAAACAGTCATTAACAAAGCAAAATTCACTAATAATTTTAAAAATGTACAGAATATCCCAAAATATTCCAAGTACAGGCTAAATATAACCACCAGCTGTGTCGTGGGAAATGTTCCTATCAGTTTTCCTTAATTGTGTCCTTGCCTTTTAAACCGCTGGCATCCGCTGATACATTTTGATTTAGAAAAAAGGGTAAGATTTCGAAGAATCCCAGTGGAAACATATTATCGACATATAAAATATGAAAATTAAATATGAATTGCACCATATTAGGCAAAATGAATGTTCAATTCGATTCATATGTGTACACAAGTTTTAGGGCCAAACATTGAGTTAGAACCCCTACATGTACCTCAGCTGAGTCACCGACCACATGTAGGATTTTCGATATACCTTGGATGGGCACCGAACCACAACCAGGTACTGTGCCTCTAGCACGCATTCATATCGCAAAATATAGTAACACATAACATACAATAGTCATATAGTATATGAGAGATAGTAGTTGCTACCTCAACCCTTTTTAACATCGAGATGCTCGCCTCGTGGAATGTGCCAACTCCAGGCTTCTAACTAGTCATAAAATGTTAAATGTCCAAGAAATAGGTTATAACCTATCCATGTATCATTTTAGGCACTACCATAGTCTTTCTTGTGGTTATATTAGCCTATGGTGAAAATTTACTAAAATGCCCTCGGGACCCTGGCCCGACCTTGCCGTACCCGGTCCGGCTGTACTTTTTCTGAAATTTTAATATGGGCTATTCTGACATATTTTCATCCAAGAAATCCATTTTTGGACTCAGAATCACCAAATTCATAGTCAAATTATGAAAATACCCTTAACAACCCCTATTTTAGGGTTTCAGGGGCGTTTTCATAAGTATGCTTTTTTCGGCATTTTCTGAAAAAGTGCCCAACGGTAACCCCACCTAATTTTCCCTCCTAAATACAATGGAACCATCAAATCATTGAAAATCTAACCCTAAGGCCCTCTAACATCCCTGGCCAAAATTATGGTATTCTTCAGGAAAAATCGGGGTTTTGCGGTTTCGGCTCTGTAAACGTGTTCCTTTCTATTCCTAACCACTTTATTAACCATCTAATTAAGTTATAACAACCATTTGAACTAAAATTGGGCACCATAACCCTTAGGCACACACATTTCCAAATTTTAAAAGCAATGGCAATATTCGGCGAAATTTCACTGATTAAATTGCTCACAACAGCCAGAATAGTTAATATACGAAGGTTTGGAAGTTACCTCAAGCTTCCACTAGCTTTTCATCAATATGGCAGAAACCCTAACCTTTATACAATAGATTTTTGAGCCTCCAAACCTTAAAGAACAAAGAAGAGTAGGTTAGGGTCGGAGTTATACGTGTTAGGAACCGATTTACCAAAGAAATCACTTACCTTTGCAAGTTTTTCTTGTCATTCTCTCTCTAGAATTTCACACATACTCTCTCTAGTTCAGATCTGTTAGGGCACTAAATGAGCTGGAGGAAGATGATGGAAATGTGCTTTTATTATATTATATGATTTTTTAATGATTTATGGAATTTCCAAAAATTCCAAAATCAATTTTATGCACATAAACCCTATGTACATGTAACCAAGCTCATTAAGCCCAACCAATATTTTCTTCCTCGTGCAACATGTAGGAGGCACCTAGGGGTCCCTCCCTGTGGTCTCAATTGGCTTCGTAATTTGTTCTGGTTACGTACATACGTAAAGTCTCAATTTTGGTCAAAGTTGCACTTTTTGCTCCAATTTTTCATAAATTCATATTAAATTGACCAAAATATTCTAAATATATTTTCCCCCTTTATGTTCATTAATTAATTGAAATTAACTTTAATCAATTGGAAAATAATTTATTTTGTGATATTTTGGCAAAATTACGATTTTGCCATTATCTTTTTAATCCAATTTCTTTTATCATTTTTCTTGGGTCAATTTCCATATATTTTTGGACCAAATATTTTTCCTAATATTTCTTCATTTTTGGACCTTAATATTGGAATTTTTAAATAACACAAATTAATTCCATATTTATGTTTGCCCAATTTCTCATGAAATTGAACATTTATAAAATCCATAAATTCCAAATTCATGAATATTCACCATTTTATTGAATTTATCAAATAATTACAATATATTTGGTGAATATAAAATTTGGGGTGTTACATGGGAAGCCATTTTGCCTCGGTGGGGAAGTTGAGCAAAAGTCTCATTTGCCTCTGATGTGACATTGAGGTAGTATTAATAGTGGGAGGAGCAGAGTGGGATGGACACGACAGGTGGTAGAAAAACAAAGGGTGGTGATGAACCGAGAGGGCGAGTGGCATTTTACCAGAGACGGTGGTGCATCCCGAACAACACGTAGGTTGGTCCTTCTCTGTATCTTCTGTTTTGTTGTATGCTTGAGCTTTACTTCTTATGTGTTGAGTTTAAGTAAGCACGGTAATGGCCGTGTTATGTTAGTTCGACTAGGCAGGTGTTGGGATAAAGTTATATGTGTTGTAGACAATAGACAATGAACTTGCTCTATTGCGTTGATAGGAAACAAGGCCAAACAAAGTACATGTATGTCAGGTGAGATAAAATGTCGCCTAGGGGTTCATGATGGTTACAGCCACGTGAATAGGAATGATATTAAAAAACCATACCTCATGTCACATACATATGGGCATATAATAGTTAAATGTATATGAGTTAAGTAGGTGTAATTCGTTCACCCAATGGTTACCCCGTGGTTACAATCGACTCCTATTAGTAAAAGTCATTTACTTTGATAACGATGTTGTTAAGACGCTTCTTGATGACCATTTTCATTTTAAATTACCATAACCATGGGTTGTATATGGGTACCGAGTGGTTACGCAAAACAAATTTAACTTCAAAACATAAAATACAATGACGTGTATGCACCATGTGCACGCCATGGGTATGCAGTGGGTACAAAGGACTGACACAACACATTATCTTTAGTTAATAATTCAAAGAACCTCTCAGTATACTCATATTAAAAACATTCTGAACTAATCTCTAAAAACTTACAAATAAGATTGTTTATATGAAATGAGAACTGAGAGATGAATGAATACTAATCAGTGGAATAGACACCGTTCTTATTTGCAGCAATCAAATATTAAGGCAAAGTGAAATAAATTTTGTGATAAAACCAAGTATATATCTCGCACAAGGAAATGACTATTACAATATCTGAAGGTTAACAAAAAGTAAAAATCACTTGATGGTGCAAAATATGAGCCTCATAACTATTCAGTCAGGACAGAAAAGTGAGATCAGACTATTCAAATACTCTGTGGAGCAAACAGAATTAAATGCAGACACAATAAATAAGAACGCACTGGATTGAAAATGGAACCGGGGAGCCATATATGTAGCTTGACTATGTTGTAGGAGTAAGCGAGGGAGATGGAGATGGGGGCGGAGAAGAGAGAAAAAGCAAAGCAGAAGCAACCGTTTATTCTTACGAACTTGGAAACAGTGACAATGACATTGTTCGTTTCAATAGCTCTATACCTCTGTTTTCCAATTTTAATTTGGCTAGTTTATTCAACTCTTTTCAAATTTCTCTTCCTCCTTGTGCACACATAGCCAAATCGGTTAAGATAGAGTGAAATTTTCAAGCTACACACATTTGATATGTATGTATGTATGTATGTATGTATGTATGTATGTATGTATGTATGTTGGAAGAGTTAAAGGAAACAAAAGTGAAAATTGGATAAAAATAAAGGAGGAGGTGAATATAAGAATAAATTTCAAAATATATTTTATTGAAATAATCATCATTTATAACATGTATATGAAAGGTACTTCCTTAGCTTGTTTATTCATTCTATATGAAGTTAGATAACCATGAACCACCCATCACATACATGTGGTTAAATTTGTTCATTCATTCATGTATAATCACAAGTGACTAGTGGGCATTTCATGGTTGTTGCTCTATTACTTTATTAAGAAACAGGGGCAAATAGAGTACTAATTTTGTATTAGCTCCACTCATTTAATCTCAAAACAAAAGGGTTATTTGATCAAAAGTTATAAATGGAAGTGAAGAAAGTAAGTTCCAAATATGCTATTTCATCAAATTTTTATTTGTCTCCGCCTTCTCTTCTTCTTCACTTTCCTCTCCTTTCTCTTCATTCTCACCATCCATACCACCACCTTTACCCACTTTGACTGGAGAAAATAAATACTAAGCACAAATAGAATAGAAAGCAGATAGAATTATGAAGGGAAATATAACACAGTACAGATGATAATAATGATGATAGACTCCCAGTATGGAACCGCCTAATGAAACCAATATCTGAACTCTCGCTACAATTTATAACCCAAAACCCATATCACGAATTAATGTTTGTAAAGCAAACCCACATAAAATAACTTTTCAACCAAAATCTTTTAATTTCAATCCTCAAAATCTTAACATGAAGCATGCATGGAGAAAAATCAACATCGTCAACAAGATTTGAAAACATTAGAAGTATAAATTGGAGCCAACCAAGGGAGGGGAGATAGAGCATTTGACAGAGATCAGGCTCACTGGTGAACCACAGTGTCCTGACGAACAACGGTGAGTAGTGGAAGATGCTGACCGAAAAAAGGTTATTGAGAGAAGAAGCAAATCGAGAGGAAGCCAAGCTTGAACTTTTGTTGAAAGGACTGACCAAGCCTTCTTTCTCGCCTAACCAAAAGCTGAGCAACAATGTGCCTTTAATTTTCTTTTTGCCTTCAGATGCTAATAATAATTAGGTTCATTGCTTATTAATGAATGAGTAACAGTGTTTGAGGGTGCGTGGTTTTGTTTTGCTTTGAAAGTAATGGTTTTAATATAGGATAAAATGGTCTTTGACTCATTTTCATATCTCATTTTCTTCCAACCAAACAAAAATTTTCCTATTAACCCAGTTTCTTTTCCATTGCAAACCAAACGCATTGGTGACAAAATATTTTCCCTTCCTTTACATTCTTTTTCACTATTTTCCTTTCCATTGCTACCTCTTCTTTGAATCAAATAGGCCCTTAATGTGGGGTTGAGATGGAAGTCGCCCTTAATGTGGGGTTGAGATGGAAGTCACCCTTACAATGATGTTACAGAGGAAGCTAGACTTCTAATTCATAGGAATTGGCATATCGTGATTAATCATTCCCCTAGGGAAAATAATTGTATAGCAGATAGGTTAGCTAAAATCACTCATGACATGGTTTAAAACTTTTGTATTCTTGACCAATCACCACCTCAGGCTACTTGAGGCGGTTGTTGATGAAGGTGAATAGGTCTTTTAAGGCCGTGTTTTGTATTGCTCTTTTTTGAGTTAATGATTTTCAGTACTTTTTAAAAAAAGAAAAGAAAATACTAATATTGATACTATGTTATAATCAATTCAAAATTTAAAAATACTATCATATCCCCATAATAAATGAAAAATTATCACCTTGAGCTTTCCTTCACCCAACCTGCTCTTCATCCTCCTTCCTTGTCATCTCTGTCAAGATCCTTCATCAACGCTACTACACTGGAGAACCTTCTCCATCAATGTCCCTGATGAAGAAAAGGGTCACCCATTTTCATCTCTGATGAACTCGATTCACTTTCCACCCACCTTCCCATCCTTAATCCAACAACTTCGACTCTGTTTCACAAGCGCTCTTCTCCTTGTCCTTCTCCTAGGGTATTTGTACTTCTTGTGAAACATCCTTCTCCTTTCTTAAGTGCTTTATTATGCAAAAGGGGATAGCTATTACCAAGAGAGAAAGCTCTTAATTTCCAATCCGTCATCCAATCATCAATGGATTAATGAAATTTATACAGATTTGCATCTAATTAAATCCTATTTGTGAGATTGTTGAATGAAAAGGGGATATGGATTTTTTCTTCTGAGAGATAAAGCTCTCTCTCTCTTATCATCATTAAATCAGAGGTAGTCAATAATATCTTATAAGATAGATGTTGAGGGAGGGAGACCAGGAAGTAAAGAGGAAGTAAACCATGGTGGCTGAGGGAGACGAGGTTGCCGTCTTCACCAAGGTTGAAGAAGACCTGAAATATGTGATTAGAGGAAGACTAACCTGGGACAATGTTGTTCCAAAATTTTCTAATCCCAGTGCTACTTCAATATTAGGGGTGGGTGTGATATTCCCAATTCCAAATTATTCTCAATCCCGTATACCAAATAAGGCCGAAGTCTTTAGGTCTATTCAGCCTTGTTTGGTATAAGGGATTGAGATTGATCTGGGATTGGGATCACCATGTAAGTGGGATTGTTGAAAACTTGCCCACCCCTAATATTGAAGTAGTGCTAGGATTGGAAAACTTTGGGACAACATTGTCCCTGCTCATTCTTCCTCTAATCACATATTTCGGGTCTTCTTCAACCTCGGTGACCATGGCAACCTTGTCTCCCTCAGCCACCATGGTTCACTTCTCCTTGACTTCCTAGTCTCCCTCCCTCAACATCATCTTATCAGATATTATTGACTACCTCTGATTTAATGATAAGAAGAGAGAAAGCTTTATCTCTTAGAAGAAAAAATCCATATCCCCTTTTCATTCAACAATCTCACAAACAGGATTTAATTATATGCAAATCTGTATAAATTTCATTAATTGATTGATGATTGGATGGCAGATTGGAAATTGAGAGCTTTCTCTCTTGGTAATAGCTTTCCCCCTTCGCATAATAAAGCACTTAAGAGTGGAGAAGGATGTTGCACAAGAAGTATGAATACCCCAGGAAAAGGAGGAGAAGGACAAGTGACCTTGTGAAACAGAATTGAAGTTATTGGATTTAGCGATGGGAAAGATGGGTGTAGAGTCAATCGAGTTCATCGGGGATGAAGATTTATAGGTGACCTTTTCTTCATCAGAGACATTGATGGAGAAGGTTCTCTAGTATAGTAGCGCTGGTGAAGGATCTTGATGGAGATGACAAGGAAGGAGGATGAAGAGCATGTCGGGTGAAGGAAGGCTCACGTTGATAATTTTTCATTTATTATAGGGATATGATAGTCTTTTTCATTTTGTAATTGATTCTAACTTAATATGAATTTTATTATTTTCTTCAAGTATTGTTTCATACCAAACATAATTTTAAAGCTCCAATTGTAATCCCAATTCTACTCACAATTCCAATCCCAATCTCAATCTCAATTCTCTAAAATTTGAGCTACTAAACATATGGACTATAAATGGAGATGGAGGGTAAGCGTGGTATGAGCCTATTCAAAAGCTAAATTAAAAGAGTCATTATATTTATGTGTAAACATGAAGAAGGCTATTGTAATTGCTTTTCTTGTAATATCTCAAAAAGCGATTAAGGGCTAATGACTTCAAAAGTAAATGTAATTATTGTTGAATAAACACTTTTGGAGAATAGATGATAGGAATTTGGATGTTTTAATGATTCCAATGGATTACTTGTGAAAATTCGTGTGGGGAGAGTGTTTATTGTGAAATTGGACCATTGGGAACAATTGTGCAAAAGTTGGAAACTCTATCCATTGAAACTCTGTACAGGGCAGCTGATTTTTATGGACGTTTTAAATAGGAAAATGGTGTCTAAAAATTATGAAATTTTCCATTCTTAAAGTTCACATGCCAAGCTTCAAAATAGACATACAATTTATGTCATTTCAATTTCTGAGCTAAGATTTATGATTTTCCAAAGCTTGGGATGGAAACTGGAATCTGTTTTGGTGCAGTATGGCGCAATTCTGTATTTTTGATGTTATTAAATGCAGTGATCCATATTTTTCCAATAAAGAGGACTTAAATATATTTCCATTGGCTTTGGGATCACCCCATTTTGATTTTTCTAGAATTAGTTATGATTTTTCAAAGTTTGGGCAGAAATCTGCCAGAATTTTGTAAAAATCCGAAATTGATGGAAATTTAGTAAATAATTAGAAAATAATATTATATCATATTAAATCATCGTCCACCTCTTCCATAAGCCCAAAATTGTGACATTCAGCTGAAACAAGAGAGAGAAGGTGTGAGAAATTCTAGAGAGAGAAGGAGAAAAGAACTTGTACGGTAAGTCGAATCCTTCGGTAAATCCTTACCTAACGCGTATAACTCCTCTCCTAAGCTATTCTTCTATGTTCTTAAAGGTTTGTGGAGCACAAGTTTGGGTGTTCTAAGGCTAGGGTTTTCAGCCACCTTGAGGAAAAGCTAGTGGGAGCTTGAGGTAATTTCCAAACTTTCGTATATTGCTTATTCGATCTGGCTGCTATGGGCAATTTAATTGGTGAAATTTCACCGGATTGCCATTGGTTTTAAAGTTTGGAAATGATATGGCCTAGGGGTTATGTTGCCCAAATTGGGTCTTAATTTTAGTTGTAACCCAATGTAATGGTTAATAAAGTGATTAGGAGTAGAAAAACACGTCTACGGAGCCGAAACCGAAACCGAAAAACCCCAATTTTTTCTGGGGAACTGAGAATTTCAACCAAGGCTAGTTTGGAGGGGTTAGATTTGGATTTTCAATGATTTGATGGTTCCATTGAGTTCAGGAACAAAAATTAGGTGGAGTTACAGTTGGTCACCTTTTCGGAAAAGGCCGAAAAAGCATAATTACGAAAACGCCCCTGAAACCCTTAAAGTAGGGCTGCCAAGGGTAAATTTGTAATTTGACATTGAATTTGATAATTCTGAGTCTAGAAATGGATTCCTTGGGCCAAAATATGTTAGGATAGCCCATATTAGAATTTCGAGAAAAGTGCAACCGGACCGGGTACGGCAGGCCTGGGCCGGGTCCCCGGGGCATTTTTGTAAATTTTCATTATAGACTCATATAACCCCAAGAAACACTATGGAAGTGTCTAAATGTTACAGTTGGAATTGTAGGATTCGATATTTGCCCTGTTCGTGATCCCCCTGCGCTAGAGCACAATCGGAAAGAACAAGGTAGTGACTTTTTTCCCTTATTCTATATGTGATACATGGTATGTTATCATTTTTTGTGAGTCTATCACCTGTGGCCATCGGTGTTGACGGTGGGAGGATCGTACCTTCAGGGCGGTGGAATCCAGGGGATGAGACTATGTGAAAGTCGAAAGGCTATTTGTGAAACCTTTACTTGTGGCCCATCGGTGTTGACGGTGGGAGGACCGTGCCTTCAGAGCAGTGGAATACAGGGGATGAGATTATGTGATTTTGTGCATATGTGGCAGCCTGCGTGCTGTGCTTTATGTTGTGATGCTGCTTGATGATTTTCTTGCATGCTTTGTGATTACATGTGGTATGAGTGATTTGTTACTACTGTGATTCTTTTGAATCTTATTCTTTCCATTGACTAACCTTCATACAGGGCAAGTTGCTCTAAGGGAAAGGAGACTACCAAGGGCGGATAGGACTCCTTAGGGAGATTTATATTTTGGTGTTGGTTATCATGTTTTGTTGGGAGATCATCGTATATCTTATAAATGTTGTTTTGGATACAGAGATGTAATTCCTTAATGGGAATTTATAAACCTTTAGTTTATGTATGAAACCCGGGGGTTGCCGGGATTTTGTTGTACACTCTGATATGTAAATGTGATGTAACTGCACAGGGTAATTATATTAGAGCTGTGGAATTTGAGACCAGGGTAAGGCATAAATTTTGAAAATATTTGTGAAAACCCTTCCATAAGGAAGGGATTGTAAATGAGTTTGATTATTATTGGTCTCTATTTCATTTTAAAATACGTATTTTGAATCATAATTATGAAAGGGGTTACATTTTTTGTATCAGAGCTGTTGTTCCTGGCAAGGGTAGAGTTGCTAGGATAGATCCCTTAGTTGGCTTTAGGGATAGAGGATCATTTGTGAATAATTGTTGTGTATGCACATATACGTTCTATTGATATGGATATATACGAGACTTATGAATATATATGCATACTATTTCTGCTATATTAATGGGGTAAGTTATTTGTAGAATGAAGAAAACTAGAGGACGCCCCAATACTCAGCGTGTAGATCCTGAGGTGGAGATGGTCAATGACAATCCACCGGACCCTATACAAGAATTGATGGGTCTAATTAAAGATCAAAGGGACATGATTGCCGAGCTAAGAGAAGAGCTTAGAATAGAGGGATGGAAGAATAAAGAAGATCGGGGTCAGTCCACACAAGAGGAGAACCAGGAGGAGACTCATAGAGAAGAAACTGCGGAAGGGACGGCACGGCCATTTGAGTCACCTTCTCATGCTGGGCCAAACCAGGAATCATATGGAGTTCCAATTAAAGAGGAAAGAGATATGCAATTTTGGGTTTCAAGATTCTGTAAGCACTTGCCTCCGGCGTTCAGAGGGAGTTTTGATCCCCAAGCAGCTAAAGATTGGTTGAACAGGCTGGAAAAGATATTTGAGGTCCTTGGGTGCCCGGATGAGGTGAAGCCACGTCTGGTAGTTTATAAGCTCAAGGGGGATGCAGATCATTAGTGGCGGAACATTGCCTTAACGTTGAAAAGCAAAAATGTACCGTTGACTTGGGAATTGTTTCAACAAGAATTCAATGAGAAATACTTTCCCAAATCAGTGCGGCTCGAGAAGGAAACAAAATTTCTGAACATCAGACAAGGGGACACGAAGACCTTTGATGACTATCTGTCCCGTTTTATCCATTTGTCTAAGTATTCTTCTTATCTTCAGAAGGCGGATAATGAAGAGTTGAGTGCAGACATGCTTATTCGTGGTCTACGATGAGAGCTGAGGAAGAGGTTAGCTACATACTTGTTCACCAACTTTAATAAGGCGGTGGAAGAGTGTAGAATCATATAAAATAATTTGAGAAAATTGTATCCTGCCAAAGCTCCTGGTAATCGCAATAAACCCAGTAAGGGTAATACTTCCTAGAAGTAGAAGGGCCAAGGATCCTCTTCATCCCGGGGTACTGGTAAGAAGCCCTACCAACCCAGAGATCGGGAGCCCCATAAATCTTTTACAGAATGGGTATGTCCCCATTGCAACAAGCCATACTACGGTAGAAATTGTCGGGGAAAATGATCTGCTTTAATTGCAAGCAACCGAGCCATCTTTCTAGAGATTGTCGGCGGCCTCAGGCAGAGCAGCGACTGAGGACTCAGGGTCAAGTATTCGCCATGACTCATAAGGAATCCCGGAAGTCCCCTGATCTTATTCAAGGTAAAATTCTCCTTGATGGTAATGTGTTACAAGTGTTGTTTGATTCAGGTGCAAGTCACTCTTTCATTGCTTATGATTGCGTGAAGCGCCTGGGTATGCATGTACATAAATTTCCCTTTGATTTAGTTGTGTCGACGCCAATGGGTGTCAAGGCTATAAGCTGCCGAACCCTACCTAAATTGTGTCATAACTATGGACGGGCACCAATCCATTGTTGATTTGATTTGTCTGCTGTTCTATTAATTAGAAGTCATTTTGGGTTTTGATTGGTTGACGACAAATAATGTGTTATTAGATTGTAGGAACAAGAGGATAGTGTATCCTGTTTCTCAAAGTGTTGAGGATGTGAATGGCAGTCTGAATTTCCTGTCAACGGCCAAAGCTGAGAAATATTTAGAGAAAGGTTGCCAGGGTATATGGTGTTCTTTTCTATTCAAGAAGAGACCGGAGCAACTTTGAGCAGTATACCCGTGGTAAATGAATTCCCTAAGTTATTTCCTGATGACCTTAGTGGATTGCCTCCAGAAAGGGAAGTTCAATTCCCAATCGAGATTGTGCCTGGAGCTGGTTCTATTTCAAAGGCCCCATATTGTATGGCCCTAAATGAAATGGCGGAATTAAAGAAGCAGATTGAAGGCTTACTTGAGAAAGGGTTTATTAGACTCAGTGTGTCGCCTTGGGGAGCTCTAGTGTTATTCGTCAAAAAGAAAGATGGGAGTCTACGTTTGTGTATTGATTACAGAGAATTGAATAAGATTACTGTCAAGAACAAGTACCCTCTCCCAAGAATTGATAACCTTTTAGATTAACTATCTGGTTCGAGTGTGTTTTCAAAGATTGATCTAAGGTCAGGATATCATCAGCAGTGGTGAAAGCAGAAGATGTTTCAAAATATGCTTTTAGAACTAGGTATGGGCATTATGAGTTTCTGGTTATGCTATTTGGGCTAACCAATGGACCTACGGTATTCATGGATTACATGAACCGTGTCTTTCGACAGTATCTAGATCAGTTTGTTGTTGTGTTTATTGATGATATTTTGATATACTCCAAGTGTATGGAGGAGCATGAGCATCATTTGAGGATTGTGTTAAACATCTTGTGTGAGAAGCAGCTCTATGCCAAATTGAGTAAATGCGAGTTTTGGTTGCCAGAAGTAAAATTCTTAGGCCATGTTATCTCGTAAGAAGGGGTCTCTGTGGATCCCAGTAAGGTGGAAGCAGTACTAGACTGGAAGAGGCCAAAAACTGTTGCTGAAATGAACTATCCCACCCATGATCTGGAGCTTACGGCAATTATGTTTGCTTTGAAAATTTGGCGACATTATTTGTATGGGCTGACGGTAGAACTGTATTGCCATCACAAGAGTCTCAAGTATCTCTATGACCAGAAAGAGTTGAACATGAGACAGCGTCGCTGGATGGAGTTTCTTAAGACTACAACCTGGAGATCAAATACCATCCGGGTAAGGCAAATGTAGTCGCTGATGCTCTTAGTCGAAAGATGGTATTGGTAGCAGCAATGATGATACAAGAGGGGAAATTGATAGAAGATTTTCGTGATTTGAATTTGTCAAATCAAATCCTCTGTGCCAATTATACTATTTCCCAAGAAGAAAGTGATCTGAGAACTGAGATTAAAGAAGCTCAGAAGCAAGATGGCTGGATACAGCGCAATCTAGTTCAGATTGAATGGGGAGAAGCTCAGGGCTATGATCTATCGCCTAGTGGATTGGTTCGCTATCAGAAGAGAGTCTATGTTCCACTTAAGGCGGAGTTGAGACAGAAGATTCTGGATGAGGCGCATAATAGCCGATATACTCTTATCCTGGTATGATCAAAATGTACCATAATCTGAAGTCCATGTATTGGTGGCCGGGTTTGAAGAGCGATGTGACAGAGTATGTAGCGAGGTGTCTCACTTGCCAGAAGGTAAAAATTGAGCACCAGAGACCACCTGGTTTGCTTTAAAGTCTTGAGATTCTGGAATGGAAATGGGAAAGTGTGACCATAGACCTTGTTGTGGGATTGCCCAGGATCAAGAATTATGATGCGATCTGGGTAATTATGGATCGGTTAATGAAGTCAGCGCACTTCATACCAATCAATGCTAGTTACTCTCCGGATAATCTAGCAGAGATTTACATTCAAGAAATCGTGAAGCTCCATGGCATATCAAAGAATATCATTTCCGACCGAGATCCCCGATTCACTTCAAGATTTTGGAGGGCGTTGCATGAAGCCCTGGGAGCTCAATTGAGATTCAGCACGGCCTATCATCCTCAAACGGATGGACAGTCAGAGAGAACCTTCAGACGTTTGAGGATATGTTACGAGCTTATGTCCTTGACTTCAAAGGGAATTGGGATTACTTTCTTCCACTTGCAGAGTTTGCCTATAATTATAGCTATCATGCGAGCATTCAGATGGTGCCGTATAAAGCGTTGTATGGGAGGAAGTGTCAAGCACCCCTATGCTGGAATGAGTTGTCCGAAAGGAAGCTTTATAGGCTAGATCTTATTGATTAAACCTCAGCACAGATTCGAGTCATTCGAAAGAGGCTCCTTGTAGCGCAGATTCGACAGAAAAGCTACACTGGCAAGAGAAGAAGACCTTTAGAGTTTGAGGTTGGTGATCATGTGTTTTTGAGGGTGTCACTAGTCACTGGCATAGGGAGAGCTATCAAGCGGAAGAAGCTAAGCCCAAGGTATATAGGTCCTTTTGAGATTCTTGCAAGAATTGGGCCTATTGCGTATCGAGTAGCCCTACCCCCAAACTTGAGCAGACTCCACAATGTGTTTCATGTTTCCCAACTGAAGAAGTACCAACCGGATCCATCTCACATTGTTGAGTATGAAGAAGTCGAGTTACAAGACAACTTCACCTATGCGGTAGAGCCAGAACAGATTATCGATCGAGAAGAATGACAGCTCAGACATCGAAGCATTCCGTATGTGAAGGTGATTTTGAAGGGAATGACTCAGAGAGAAGCAACTTGGGAAGCGGAAGCGGACATGCGTAGACGATATCCGGTTTTTATGGCTCTAGTGGTATGACAAATTTCGAGGACGGAATTTATTCTATGGGGGAAAAATGTAATATCCCAAAAAGCAATTAAGGGCTAATGACTTCAAAAGTGAATGTAATTATTGTTGGATAAACACTTTTGGAGAATGGATGATGGGAATTTGGATGTTTTAATGATTCCAATGGCTTCCTTGTGAAAATTCGTGTGGGGAGAGTGTTTATTGTGAAATTGGAACCATTGGGAACAATTGTGCAAAAGTTGGAAACTCTATCCATTGAAACTATGTACAAGGCAGCCAATTTGTATGGACGTTTTAAATAGGAAAATGGTGTCTAAAAATTATGACATTTTCTATTCTTAAAGTTCACATGCCAAGCTTCAAAATAGACATATAATTCGTGTCATTTCATTTTTTGAGCTAAGAGTTATGATTTTCCAAAGTTTGGGATGGAAACTAGAATCTGTTTTGGAGCAGTATGGACTTTTGTACAATTCTGTATTTTTGATGTTATTAAATGCAGTGATCCATATTTTTCCAATAAAAAGGACTTAAATAGCTTTTCATTGGCTTTGTGATCACGCCATTTTGAGTTTTCTAGAATTAGTTATGATTTTTCAAAGTTGGGGCAGAAATCTGCCAGAATTTTGTAAAAATCCGAAATTGATGGAAATTTAGTAAATAATTAGAAAATAATATTATATCATATTAAATCATCATCCACCTCTTCCTTCAGCCCAAAACCGTGACATTCAACTGCAATAAGAGAGAGAAGGTGTGAGAAATTCTAAAGAGAGGAGGAGAAGAGAACCTGTACGGTAAGTTGATTTCTTCAGTAAATCCTTACCTAACACGTATAACTCCGCTCCTAAGCTATTCTTCTATGTTCTTCAAGGTTTGTGGAGCACAAATTTGGGTGTTCTAAGGAAAAGCTAGTGGGAGCTTGAGGTAACTTCCAAACTTTCGTATATTGCTTATTTTGGCTACTGTGGGCAATTTAATCGGTGAAATTTCACCGGATTGCCATTGGTTTTAAAGTTTGGAAATGATATGGCCTAGTGATTATGTTGCCCAAATTGGGTCTTAATTTTAGTTGTAACCTAATGTAATGGTTAATAAAGTGATTAGGAGTAGAAAGAAACACATCTACAGAGCCGAAACCAAAAAACCCCAATTTTTTCTGGGGAACTGAGAATTTCGACCAAGGCTAGTTTGGAGGGGTTAGATTTGGATTTTCAATGATTTGATGGTTCTATTGAGTTCAGGAAAAAAAATTAGGTGGAGTTATAGTTGGTCACATTTTCGGAAAGGCCGAAAAAGCATAATTACGAAAACGCCCCTGAAACCTTCACCCGTGGCCCATCGGTGTTGACGATGGAAGGACCGTGCCTTCGGGGCGGTGGAATACGGGGGATGAGATTATGTGATTATGTGCATATGTGGCAGCCTTCGTATATTTTTCCGCATTTTTTTCCCAATCTCATTCACTGTGACTAGCTTCTCACCTCAATTATGAAATTATTATGAGTTCCCTATTTTCACTTATTTTTTGTTTTGATTTGTGAACATATTAAAATGATATGTTATACTAAATATATATGTAACGACGGTAAATAAAGTGTTAGAAATTGTGCTCAAAGGGCCAATAATTGTACTTTGAATATTATTAATTTAATGAAATTTCTCCATTCTGTTATCATATTATTTTCATGTTAACTGTGATAATTGTATCCTTGGATAAATTATAAAGATTATCCTAAAATGTCCCTGGTGGGTCATCTATGCGGGAGCAGAGATGAAACAAGACTAGTATGACTTTGATAAGATATGGAGATACGAATCAAAGTCTTAGGCACTTGTAAAAGTACAAGGCGCTGGACCGACCCACTATGAGAAAGCTACATGGATCAAGTTATAAGCTTTTCTCATGTATAACCACGTCATAATGCCCTTTGACCTGAGGTCGTCATGAATTCCTACATGAGAGTTGCTAAGCTTTGAACTAGTCAAAAGTCACTTTTGACCGGGTGATGATAAAGGCTACGATCGGGCTTGGTGGCTTTTCATGCAGAGGAATATGAATGATCAAGATGGAATTTGTCCCTTACATTAGTAGAGAGATATTACTAGGCCCCTCGATGAGTGAGTCTGAGAAATGTATGGCTATACTATGATGGAAAGGAGTTTCCATTTCTATTGTCAGGCTACTCAAGAATTGAGAAAGTAATGGTCAGGAACAAGAGGATGACATTATCCATGCCTTATCCCTGACCGATACATCATGTGACAAAAGGGACGTGACATGGTTGTATAACAGGTTGCATCATGTTAACGATCCTCACATGAATTGGGTAGTTGTAATGTCTTGCTAGAGGCCGCTTGTGACTTTTAGGTTAGTACAACTATTGGCCCACTGGCAACTTCATATGGGTCTACAAGGTCGCACATAAGAATGACCCAACACGAGATAATGTTTAATTTAGGGTGGACGAATTTTATATTTATATATATATATATATAATATAAAATTTGTTAATAATATTATATAGATATATATTTTCGAAATACATATCTTATATGTGTGTGTGTGTATTATATGATATTATTATATTGTGTTAGTTTTAAATTTAATCTATTAAGATATATTAAATTTAATAACTAACATGATAGAGATATAGTATCTCAGATTTAATTTATCAAGATAACTTAAATCTAATGGCTCTTTATTTGGATTAAATAAATAGGTTAATTAATTGTTAATTAATTTTGAAATTAATGAAGATTAATTTTGAAATTCGAATATAGCCCTCATAGGTTATAAACTTGATAGAGCTGATATACTCATACACGCATGAGAATTCAGAGCCGCAAGGGAAACCCTAGGAGATATTTAGAGATACTAGCATGCAGTCTTTGTTAGAGAGCATTCGTGTGGATACCAGTAGAGGGAGCAGACCTGATGTGTTGGCTTCTAGAGATCGTGAAAACCCTAAGTTGAAAAAGGTACGAATCTTTCTAACTCGATTTAAACGTTGTTGATAGATCCTCTATTAGGATCGGTAAAAATTTTTAAAATTCTTCCGATGTGCCTGCCGATTCTAACATAAAGGACATTGGTAACTTCGCCAATAACGGCTAAGCCTTTATTCAAATGTCCTCCTGGTTCTCATTATACTATATGCCTTAAACTAAAGGCAGTTCCTCTAAAAGCTCCATGCAGTCCCTATGAGCGTAACTATAAGAAGTAGGAAAGGAAATATATATGAATCATACCTATAGAGTATAATAATCTCTTTAATAACAAATAAATTGCTATCTTGTTAGTTGTTTCTAATATCTTATGTAGCTGCGTATTAATTAATACAGAGTAACACTGTTTCTGTTTCTTTGTCATGTTTGTGTAAGTGTCTTGTTGCAGCTTTTGATTATCATTTATCTTTTGAAGAATAATATAATGTCTTCCTACTTACCTAGATTTCATGGAAAATCAAGGTAAAGGTTGTTCATGAATTATATATAATTTGGAGTGTGAGAAATATATTGTAATTCTTAATTTATCTGCGCTGGTGTTGTACTTGAAAGTTTAAATATATCTAATTAGTTAATTAATTATTAGAGTTACTTCTCGTTCTACTTGTAATTTTTTCATTGAAATTGGAAATTCAAATGGAGAAACAAAGACAAAAAAAGAAGAAGGAAAAACAGAAAAAAAAAGAGAGAGGAAAATGTTACAAAACTTGGCACCGACACGTCATCAAAAGATAATGAATATCAAAACAAATAAGAAAACCATAATTCAAATAAATTTTATCTGTGAATCAAAACATAACATCAACCATCAACATATAATGTAGTTTGATTCTAAAAACTGATGTGTCAAAGAGAATTTCTCCCGGATGAGTAATCCATGGCTGATAATATGTAAGACCAAAGTGCAATTTTTTTCATGGATCTCTTCTAGGGGAAAAATTTATCCATTGGTTGACTTTCTTTTAAAATAAAATGTAAAATTAAAAGAAAATGAATAAAATATTTTGTAACTTAGCTTACTTTAGTATCGCTGGAGATATCTCGATCAAAAATTGGGAAATTTAGAACAGACTAGAAAGAGAATTTGAGATGAACTTACCATGAACTTAGTACATGTAATAGGAAGAAGTACTCATATTCAATGCCTAATAGTCCCTCGAACAGATTATCTCATAATAGAATGATACTCGTGTATAGCAAAAAGAAAACAAATGGAAATGGGTTTGTCGAGGTCTAAAAATTTTTGCTGAAACTACCTCCTCCTTTGTGACCACGTTCTCTTCTTCTTGGCCTTCTATGAAGGATTATGCATAACTTCTGATCTGCTACTTTCTTTTTTCACTTTCTAGCTATTTGATTGAAATTTGGCTATTGGTTGTCTTTTTTTGAGTTGTAATTAATTGTCAAATCTCAAATATGTACAGGTCTTGATGTTGGAGATCTATAAAATCATTGGTTAGTTAAGATCCTCATTTGTTAGTTAATACCTTAATGAGGTGGTTAATCATTGTAAGACCCTATAAATAGAGGTCTAATTTATGAATCAAAGTATGAAGGATGATAGGATCTTCACCCAAAATGAGGGAGGGTAAATTGTCCTCACCTCTCATTAATATATCCTAGAGTTTAGGGTTAATAGTAGATGTTAGATCTCACATGTTTTGATGATAACAAAGAATAGGTGTGAAAAAGATTTGATAAACAATAAAGTTTGAACAAAGTAATGATAGAGCAAATCATCACTTAAAGTAAGCACTGGAGTAATGAAGAAAGGCCAAGAGAGAAACCCGAGAAACTTCATCACTGGCAGAATTTCTAAAAGGCTACTCGAGTAAGAACTCGAGTAATGAGACAGAAACTTGAAGTAACCAGAGCATAGAACCTCAAGTAACTCACGGCCAGATACATTACTCGAGGAACGACTCGAGTAATATGAAGTGAAAAAAAAGTTACTCGAGGCAACACTCGAGTAACCTGCCACAAGGAAATGAGTTGCTCACGGCCATGTAATCCTGCCAACGTTACTCGAATAAGCACTTGAGTAATCAGGGAAATCACTTCCAGTTGCTCTCAGCCTGCCAACGTTATTCAAGTCAGTACTCGAGTCCCCTGCTTCAAGAAATATGTTGCTCTCGGTATTTCAATCCTGCCAATGTTACTCGTGGAGCCACTCAAGTAAATCACTGTGGTAAACAAAACTTGAAGGTAACACTCGATTAATCTGAAATGTTATTATCACACTTCACTCGAGGCACCACTCAAGTATGCAGGTATGAAAATGTTCTATGTCAAAGACTTGAACTAAATTACTCGAGTAAGTAATCGAGTGATCTACAGAGTTATTTACAATGCACTTGAAGTATCCACCCGAGTAAGCTATGTAGAAAATAGATGTTCACTCAAGGCGGTACTCGAGTAAACAAGTATTTCCAAGGTTTGTAAATTTGTTTACTCCATACACTACCCGAGTAATGTGATGTTCATTTATTGACTTGCTCTCTATCAATATTTTCACGAAGATACTCGAGTAAACTTAATGAACACTCGAGGGACCACTCGAGTATCCAAGTCCAGAAATTCAGAAATCATTTCAACGTTCATTAATTTGTTTCCTATATGATTAACCCTTCATTGTATTAGTATTCTTAGCATATTAGCAGATAAACAATGAAGAGATCTTAACAAATAAGGAAAGTCAAATGCAACGTTAAAGTGCTACCTACCGCCACCTACCGCAAACGGATATTTTTCAAAATTTGGAAAAGTCAACAGTGGCTGCGCACACTCTAACGGGCGAGAAAAAAATGTTCTAACGGTCATTATCAACACATCTATATATATGGAAACATCCAAACAGAGATGATAACAAGAACACACAGGAACACATTATCAAGTTCACGCTCAATACTCTGTTTTTACATATACTAGTAATTATGTACTTCAGTGATTCTTATTCACTCTGTAAGAGAGATATTTCATTCAAACTCAATATTTGTTATTGAGGTAACTTAAGGTTGTGGAACCTTGAGTTGGGATTAGATCACAACTTGTAAGGGGGAACGAGTGTCCAGGCGAAGGAACTTGCTTGTACCGAGGTGCCAACAACCCACTGAATCTTGGAAATTATAGTGAAACTCTCAGAGATGCTCTGAGGACTAGACGTAGGTCAAAGTGGTTGTGGCCGAACCAGTATAACTCCTGGTGTACACTTCGGTGATATTTCTCCTTACTTTTTACTTCTTTATATTCACCGTCAAGTTTTATATTTGCAACGAAATTTTTAGTATCACCCAATTCACCCCCCTCTTGAGTGAAATACTTGCTCTAACATTTGGTATCAGAGCGTTGGTCTTCTTGTTAAGGTATAACAACCTAAGAAGGATCCAATGGCAAGCATGGGTGAAGGAATTCTTCCCGACGGTGCATCCATCACTAGACCTCCAGGTTTCAGTGGCTAACACTTTTCTTTCTGGAAAGAAAAGTTCAGAGTATTCGTGATGGCTACCGAATATGGGCTATGGGATGTGATTGAGAGTGGAAACTATCAACCTACAAAGACTGTAGATTCTCAAAAAATTCCCATGACGCCAGCGGAATATGATGAGAATGACAAGAAACTTATCACTCTCAACAGCAAGGCAATTCTAATGATACAAAATGCTTTGAGTCAAAGTGAATACTTTAGAATATGCATACTTCCAACAGCAAAGGAAATGTGGGAAGCTCTGGAAATAGCTCATGAAGGAACTTCGAGAATAAAGGAGAATCGGATCAACACTTTGGTCACTGAATTTGATCTACTTCAAATGAAATCAGGTGAATCAATATCTGAATTCAAACTTAGATATACTCATCTTGTTAATCAACTTGCAGCACTTGGGAAAGTCTATGATCAACATACCCAAGTACAAAAGATTTTGAATATTCTTTCTAAAGAGTGGGAGGCCAAAGTCACTGCGATATAAGAAGCAAAAGGAGAATCAATGAGATCAGTTACTTCTCTAATTGGAAGTCTTTTTGAATATGAAAGTAAACTAAAGTTCAAACGGGAACTAGATGACATCGGTGACAAGAAGAAGAGAGGCCTAGCACTAAAAGCAAAAGAAGAAAATCAAGATGAGGATGAGGAGTTTGACGATGATGAAATGGGCCTAACCATAAAACGATTCAGAAAGTTTTACAAGAAAGGTCAAGGATTCAAACATTTTCAGAAATGAGGAATTAGTAGCAAAGATCATATCATCTGCTACGAATGTGGAAAACCAGGACATATCAAATCAGAGTGTCCAGAGCTGAACCAAAAGAGCAAAGAAAAGAGAAAAGGAAAATTCTTCAACAAAAAGAAGGCCTTTGTATCTGTTATATGGGGTGATAGTTCCTCTGACGAAGAAAGTGATGAAGAAGAAGTAGCCAATATATGTCTTGTTTCTCAAGAAGAAACATAAGAAGAGGTAAATGATTCTGATCCTACTTATGATGAATTACTTTCTGAATATAATGCTTTACATTCTGAATTCATCAAAGTAGTTAAAGAATTAGTTGTTCTCAAAAAGAAAAACAAAGTTCTTGAAATTGAACTAAAAGAAAGTTCAGAAAAGGATTGTGAAAATTGTTCTTTGAAAAAGAAAAACACTAATCTCACAAAAACTCTTGAAAAATTTACTAAAGGAAGTGAGATGCTAAGTGTGATTTTAAAATCTCAACGATTTGTAAATGATCGATCTGGTATTGGATATGATCCAAAATCAGATAGAAGGAAAGGTAGAAAGAAAGCAGGAGGTAAGTCATATTTGAATTATTTCCAGCATTCTGTGCATACATCAAATCCTTTTGCATTTTGTAATTACTGTAATAGAAAAGGTCATTATACCTCTTCATGCATTCATAAGAAGAAAGGAAACATAGGAACCTACAAATGGGTACCTAAAATTTCATATGTTCAGAAAATCATTTGTACTAACCCAAAAAGACCCAAAAAGATGTGGGTACCTAAGACTTAGTCATTTGATTGCAGATATGTCTTAAAACATCCAAAAACAACAAATGGTATATAGACAGTGGATGTTCCAGACATATGACCGGTGATTTTGAAAGTTTTACCAAATTGCAACCTAAAGAAGGTGGAAAGGTAAAATTTGGAGGAAATCAAACTGGAAGGATAGTAGGAATTGGTGAAATAAAAAATGACAAAGGCATACAAGTCAAAGACATATGCTATGTCGAAGGATTGTGCCATAACTGCTGAGTGTGAGTCAAAGTGCAGACAAAAACAACTGGGTAATATTTGACTCAGAGGAATGTCTAATTGTCAACAAGAAAGACTTACTACTTGATAAGAAGAATATCAAGGCTAAGCTCAGAGCAAAAATGGAAGGTAACTGCTATACTCTAGATATTAGTAGAAATGAATCTGAAAACTGTTTTCTGAGTAATGCCGATGAAAGTTGGCTATGGCATAAGAGATTGACTCATGTCAACATGCATCAACTAGGCAAACTACTAAAAAAGGATTTAGTTCTTGGATTACCCAAAGTAAATTTCAAAAATGATTTGATTTGTGACGCATGTCAAAAGGGTAAACAAACTAAATCATCTTTCAAATTGAAAAATGAGATTTCAATAAATAGACCACTACAATTATTGCATATGGATTTAGTTGGGCCAGCAAGAGTAAAGAGTCTTGGTGGCAACTTATATTCATTGGTCATTGTTGATAACTTCTCCAGATTTACATGGGTTATTTTTCTATCATCAAAGGATGAAACCTTTGAAGAATTTATTGTTTTTGCCAAGAAAGTGCAAAATGAGAAAGGTATGTCCATTACAGGTATTAGGACAGATCATGGTGGAGAATTTGAAAATCAAGCCTTTGAAGAATATTGTGATACTAATGGCATTGATCACAATTTCTCTGCTCCAAGGACACCTCAATAAAATGGAGTCATGGAGCGTAAGAATAGAGTGCTTACTCAAATGGCTAGAGCAATGTTAAATGAAAAGAACGTGTCTCAAGTTTTCTAGGCTGATGCTATGAGCACAGAATACTATATTTCAAATAGAGCCTATATTAGAACAAAACTCGGAAAGACACCATACGAGCTGTACAAAGGAAGGAAGCCAAACATTGCTCATCTACACATCTTTGGTTGTAAGTGTTTCATTCATAATAATGGTAAAGATAACTTAGGAAAATTTGATTCTAAAATTGATGAAGGAATTTTCCTAGGATATTCTAACCGAAGCAAAGTATGTAAAGTTTTCAATAAAAGAACATGTGTTGTTGAAGAATCAATTCATATTGTATTTAATGAATTTGAATCCTCTGACAAAACCATTGATGAAGAGCAGGAAGTTGTTTTAAATCAAGAAAATGGTCAATCTATTTTAAATCTCTTATTCCAGAAGTTGATGAAACCAAGGAAGAAGAGCAGTTACTAGGACAACCTAGAGCTTGGAAATACAATAAAAGTCATCCCTCAAGTCATAGGAGATGTGAATGAAGGGATCAAAACTAGAAATAGAATCTTTTATGAAGTTAGTTTTTATGCATTCATTTCTGAGATTGAACCTTCTAACATTGATGAAGCCCTATCAGACAATGATTGGGTGATAGCAATGCAAGAAGAACTAAACCAATTTGAAAGAAATCAAGTTTGGGAGTTAGTACCCCGACCTAAGGATCATGCGATCATTAGTACTAAATGGGTATTCAAGAACAAACTTGATGAATCTGTAATCATTGTCAGAAATAAGGCAGGATTGATGGCCAAAGGTTATAATCAGGAAGAAGGAATTGATTATGAGGAAACGTATGCTCCAATGGCTAGATTTGAAGCTATATGTGTACTCTTAGCCTTTACATGCATCAAAGGATTCAAACTCTATCAAATGGATGTAAAGAGTGCATTTCTAAATGGCTACATTATGGAAGAAGTATACGTAGAGCAACCTCCAGGTTTTGAAGATGTAACCCAACCTGACCATGTTTTCAAACTCAAAAAGGCTTTATATGGTTTAAAACAAGCTCCTAGAGCATGGTACGAAAGGCTCAGTAAATTTCTTATTCATTAAGGTTTTTACGAGGAAAAGTTGATACAACACTCTGTTTTTACTTGCAAGAACACGCTCAATACTCTATTTTTACATATACTTGTAACAAGAACACACACGAAGGCATTATCAAGTTCACGCTCAATACTCTGTTTTTACATATACTTGTAATCCTGTACTTCAATGATTCTTATTCACTTTGTAAGAGAGATATTTCATTCATACTCAATATTTGTTATTAAGGTAACTTAAGGTTGTGGAACCTTGAGTTGGGATTGGATTACAACTTGTAAGGGGGAGCTAGTGTCCAGGCGAAGCAACTTGCTTGTTCCAAGGTGCCAAGAACCCACTGAATCTTGGAAATTATAGTGAAACTCTCAGAGATGCTCTGAGGACTGGACGTAGGTCAAAGTGGTTATGGCCGAACCAGTATAACTCCCGGTGTACACTTCAGTGATATTTCTCCTTACTCTTTACTGCTTTATATTCATCGTCAAGTTTTATATTTGTAATAAAATTTTTAGTATAACCTAATTCACCCCCCCTCTTGGGTGAAACGCTTGCTCTAACAGTAGAATCACCCAAGAAGTGTTTGTTGTAATGCCATTATGACTTGTAATTCTTAAGAAGAGATTAGTATATTTCTCTAAATTCTGGGTTTGTTAACATGGTGCCTGTACAAAAGCAAGCTACATTGTAGGCCTATTTACGTGTTCTTGCTGCAATCATTGAGGCCTAGTCCAGAAGATGTTTTTGGTTTCTTTCTTGCATTCTTGCATTTAAGCCAAACAAAGCCTTATCCAAAGCCCTAAAGTTTCTTAATTCATGATCAATGATGATTCTTGTCGTCAGAAAATGTCGTCGATATTGAGGGGATCTGGAAGGTTTGACTTCTTGATTCAAATCAACAGAGATTAAGCATCAACTTTTTCTAGTCAAGATTGGATGGAACATTATCAACATTGACGGACATTGATCGTTTCTCAATTTTTGAATGAGATTGATGGATTTTCTGTAATCGTCACCTTGGATTGATAAGGTTTGAATCATCGAAGCAAGATCAAAGGAGATTTCTTTGTCATTGTCTCATTGCTTCACTTCCTATTCTCTAATGTTCGTCATAGATTAGCAACAAGTAGGAGGAGATTGATGATTTCAAAGTTCAAGTTTGATCATTAGAAAGATTCACTATAATGGCTTTCTTGATTTGCCGCCAGTCAACTCTTAATTTCTTATTGAACATTTCCTTCAAAGCTCTACTGTAGGGTCATCTTAATCCTTTGACTTATCTTAATCTTAATCTTTCAAGATTCAAGTACTCCTTTTTGCCATGTCTCAGTCTCGTCAATTAAAGCTAGCAACAGAATTAGGTGCTTCACTTAAATCATCTCTATTTTACTTGCCTCTCATCTCTTTGATCGTTACCTATAATAGCCACAATCAATACCTATTTCAATATGAAAGGTGTACTAAGAAGCAGAATCTAGTTTTGTCTTTCTCTTAGGTGGCTCCACTGTCGATGTTGCCATAGCAAGATTAAGAGTAATCATTATCGATATCGTTGGCGGGGGAGTATTGGTTGTACATGGCATTGGGGTAGTCTTGCTTTAGGCTTACACTAGAACACAAATGGTGTTTAAGACCCGCATATTTAGACCGGTTATAGTAGATAAGGTCTTAAAAAATGACTGGTGGCATTTTGGTAATTATGATCAACTTCTAAGACCGGTTATACTAAATAAGGTTTTAAATATATTATTTAGACTGGTATTGTCAACAACCGGTCTTTAAAAATTATCATTAAAAGAATATAAATATATGTATATATTTTTGAGATTGGTTCTAAATATAATAGGTCTAATATATTTTCTGAAATAAAGAAAATTAAAAATTTATTGTTTTTCAGACTCGTTATAAAAAAGAACCTATCTTAAAAGTTATCGATTATAAAAATGAATCGGTCTTAAATGTTGAACTTTTAAGACCGATTGTTGTTAGGAGCCAGTCTAAAAGTTTTTTAAGACCATTTATACTAAATAACTTATTTAAAATCTAACTTTTAAGACCGGTTGTTATGTATAACCGGTCTTAAAGATGCCCTAAATATTCCATCCGCTTCGTATTGCGCCTAATTTCAACTTTGAAATCTGATACTCAAGCTTCTTACAAACCCCTCCCTCCTTTTGTGGCAGCTCCTCCTTCCCACGTCGCTCCTTCGTCCTTAACCTTTGCCGCCGTTGACCCAGAGGTTCGGTTGAAACATTATCGTAACGCTCGGCGTATGTTTCCTCCAATTGGTTTCTTCTTCAAGCACGGTTTCTTGCTCTCCTTGGGTTTGTCTTTAAGCTTGTCTTTCCCATGTCTCTCCTACCAACACCGTCGGTGGACGTAGGGCTACGGTGGATTGCATTCTCTCATTTTTGTTGATTGCCTCCCCTGGGTTTGTTCCTCAAGCTCAAACTCCAGGTTTTTATGGGATAAATTTGGCTTTTTCCATTGCTTGCTTTGAGGCATTATTCTCCCTTTTGAATTATCTTAACTTGTGAATATTACATGTGGATGCAAAGCCTATCTTTCCTTTCTTAGAGCTACTTCTATGCCTCTCAGCCTTAATTCTATAACTCTGTATTGTTGAATTATAATATGAGTTTTTATATTCTATAACTCTGTATTGTTGAATTATAATGTGAATAATGTCTCTCAGCCTTGATTATGTAACTCTGTATTGTTCAACTATAATGTTTTAGATTTTATTCTGGAACTCTGTGGATGACATTAATGTGTTAGACAGAGTTAGTTTTTATTCCTTTTTATAGCTCTAATGAGTTTAAGAGGCAGAATTGTATAGGTCAAGCATGAGAAAGAAATTGTTATAAGTTAGTTGCTGGAAAATTACAGATTCTAAAGTAGAATTGTATTGTGCATTTTGATGCCCTGTACAATACTTAAGTGCCAACAAGGATATAGCAAAGTCTAGAATGTTAATATAGTGCTTCAAATGAAAATTGGAGGCTGAAATTTAAAGTGTCATGACCATAGAAATATAAATTAGCTCATTCAATTTCAAGTAAGGATAATGAGCCGTCCTACTAAGGGTACTCCGGAGCCAACTAGTGTTAATAAAAGTGAGGCTACTCTTAGTAATGCTTCAAGCCAGAATCAAAGTGAGCCCTGTAACTAGCCCATACAAAGGGGTATTGAGAGACATTCTCCTTAATTGGAATACCGGGGAAAAGATTTGGATTGAGTTTAATAGATATTGGAAACCAATCGGGCCTAATGCAAGCTGGTATAGGAGTTTTGTCGGCCTCCTAGCACGCAACAATCCTAGCATCTTGATAGAGGAGTGGAGAAATGTGGATAAATGTATGAAGCAACATATTTGGGAAACTATCTAGGTATAAAATGATTACCCTCACTAACTATCAAATTTGTATGGACAACTAGTCTTAAAATTCAAACTTTTAAGACCGGTTATATGGAATACTGGTCTTAAAACTGTTTCAGTATTGCCTATAAAAGAGGTCTTTTAAGATCGGTGCTCATCACAACAAGTCTTAAAATGGTTTATTTTAAGACCATTTATCAATACAACCGGTCTTAAAAGTGTAACTTTTAAGATTGGTTTCTTAACTAGTCTTAAAAGTATCATACTTTTTAGACCAATTGTATCAAGACCTGATCCAAAACCGGTCTAAAAAGTCAATTTTAACCGATCTAAAAAGCTATTTTTCCACTAGTGTTATAGAATGGCATTGGTAGCAGCTTCATTGGTATGAGGTAAATCCTGATATATTTCTCTTACTTGGGTTCACAATAGCTTCATTGGTCTGAGGTAAATCCCAGTATATTTTGTTTACTTGGGTTCATCATCCCAATCTTGATTGCCTCTATTACCATATTTTTTGTAATGCCGAATAGAAAAGCACATGCATGTTGTCTTTCTTTTACCTTGTATCTTGTAGTAAAGGGCTTATACATGTCTTTGTTTTGGTTGTTTCAAGATTCATTAAAGCTACCATCTTTCCTTGTCATCATAATGAATGTTTGAAAATTTTGTGTGAATCATGGGTGTTGGCAAGAATCTATTTGGTGCTGGCTGTAAATTGTAGGAGACTCTGAGTAATGCGGTTGAGTTGCTTCCAAAACTATAAGAAGTTGGTGATAGTCCATATGAAGCTATTATGTCTTATAGGTGGGCACTCCTTTATTGATGTAATCTTGATGCAGAGACTATATCAATTATTCAAAAAGTGTTTGTCATTTTTTTTCTATATATAGTTAGGGCAACAAGCCCCCCAAATCTCTATTCCTAAATGGATAGCTCATTTGTGTTATAAAAAAACATAGATACTTCTTTTGATGATTTTGCTGAAGCGTTTAAGGCATATGAGTAGATTTGAAGAAGTGGTGGTTGCTAGATTCATATTCAGTGTTCATTGTGAGTGCAAGTATGATCTCTTGAAGAAGCTAAAGGAAGTACAAGGAATAGGGTATTGAATCTATTGTCTTGATTCTATTTAGATATATGTTTCTCATCTGTGCCTAGACATACGTCTTCTTCCAAAGGATGCAAAGTTATTACAGATTGTTGCTATTCAGACTAGTAGTTATGCGAATTTAGATACTTGTGGTCATTAATGAGGTCGAAATATAATGTGCAAGAACATGGAGAGGATTTTTAGTGAAAATAATCAAAGTAGTATAAACATTTATAGTAATAATAGGTTACAAGCATATTGAAGCAGCACTTAAACATTATGAGGGTTAGCAAGAATTAGAGAATGTTCAAAGCTTAGAAAAATGAGACAATGGTTAAATAAAGAATATTGTCATGCCAATAGATCAAGAAGAAACTATGGGTTCATCAGAGTCAGACATGTTCTTGCAATAATTGAAGAATGGAGTATTGAAGAACAATATTCTAAATATCTAGAGGAAGATGTCTCCTAAAAGTGTTGTTGACAAGAACAAAATAATTGGTTTAATCTCACTTCATTAAACCCTATTTGTTGTATTAGCGATTTGACACTTTCATGAGTATAAGAAGTGTCAACTTGTTGGGGCATGTTGGACATATATGAAATCATTATTTAATTAGGATCCTCATTAGTTAGTTAAGACTTTAGTAAGGTAATTAATCATTGTAAGGCCTTATAAAGAGAGGTCTAATTCTATGTATCAAAATGAGAAGGATGATAGGATCCTTAATCAAAATGAGGGAGATTAACTTTGTCCTCACCTCTCATTAATTCTAGAGTTTAGGGTTAATAGTAGTATTACCCAAAAAGTGTTTGTTATAGTGCCATTTTGGCTTGTAGTTCTCAATAAGAGATTAGTATATTTCTCCAAATTCTAGGTTTGTTAACCCTCGGTGTTGTGTGTTTAGATTACTTTTGTATAAGACATCAAATTGTTGTTCTTTACTCTACATGAGATAACAAATTATAAATTTCAAAGTAAAAGAAGTATATACGACAAATGAAAATAAATTCTGTACAGAAAATGAGTGATTCTATTTCTTATTGAGTAAATTTAGTGTACAGTGACTCTATATATAGGAGTATACATCCTTTCATCTATTTACACATATGCAATCTATAAAGGATCTAGAATTTATTGCTTATCGTTTGGAGCCTTCGGGCTTTGCACTACTTTGGGATGGCAGTAGTTTGGTCAATATATCTGCAATTTGATCTCTTTACGAGACATGGAGAATATTACGAAGACCAGCTGCTGATCGTTTGTGGAAGAAATGGTAGTCTAAAGCAATATGCTTGGCCTTTAAATGAAAGACTGGGTTTACAACTATGTAAGTGGCATTTAAATTGTCATAGTAGAGAAATGGTACTACAGGTGGAAAGATATGGAGTTTTGAGAGAATATTTTGAAGCCAAATCATTTTACTTGGGCTATTGATACTTGAGTATGCGTTTAACGGCTTCCAATAATGATCTTTAGGATTGTGCATATATTGACAGACTCGATTAACCACAAACGTAATGTCTAGCCTAGTAAAGCTAAGGCATTGAAGACTCCCTATGATGCTTCTGTAGTAATAAGGATCAGGAAAATCTGACCCATAGTATGCGGTAAGAACAGAGTTTGTGGCTATCAGCATGGGGACCAATCGTGCATTGGATATATGAGCATGCTGGAGAAGATCAATATACTATTTTTTGGATAGTAAAATAACAGAGGAAGATGGTATGACTTTAACCCCTAAAAGGTAGTGAATAGGACCCAAAATTTTTGACTGGGAATGTTTGGTTCAAAAGGCAAATGGATTCATTAATAGCTTCAAGTGAAGAACTAGTCACTATGATGTCATCAACATAAATGAGAACATAAATAGTGACATGAGAGGCATGATAAATAAATAACTATAAATCTAACCGTGAAGCTAAAAACCCCAAACCGAATAGAATGGAACTCAGTCTAGCAAACCAAGCTCTTGGTTCTTGCTTGAGTCCATAGATAGCGTTTTTAAGTTTACAAACATGTGTTGGACAATAATCTAGGCGGTTGTTGCATGTAGGCATCTTTAGTAAGAAAGCCATGGAGAAAGGCATTATGCACATCAAGTTGATTAATGAGCCACCCTTTAGAAACATTAATAGAGAGAATTAGACGAACAATAGTGGGCTTTACTATAGGAGAAAATGTGTCAGAAATTGCTGATAGAACCCTTTAGCGATGAGTTGTGCCTTTAGCTTGTCGAGTGAGACATCTAGTTTGAATTTCTCTCTAAAGATATATTTGCACCTAACAATATTCATCTTAGAAGAATATGGCACAAGAACCCTAGTTTTTTTGTTAAGGAATGCCTAAAATTCAGCATGAATTATTTTGCACCATTTTGGATTTTAGAGGGCTTGGCAAGCTGTCGATGGAATAGAAGAAAGAGGGTTGATGGATTAATAGGCTCAAGGTGGAATGGAAGATATGAAATCAGGTGCTAGAGATTTTGGATTAAAGATATTGGCCTTTGAACGAGTTACTATAGGACGTGCAGGCAGGGTTGGTGAGGGCATTGACTAGGGTGTGGTGGAGTTGGAGTAAAAGGGTGTGGTCTGAGTAGATGAGGAGAGAGAGTTAGAGAAAGTAGGGTATGGTGTAGGTAGAGAAGGCGACCTATCATCTGGGCCTTGATGATAAGTCGTAGTTGTTAGAATCCATGTTTTGATGATAACAAAGTGTTCACACAGTGTTTTGTAAAGGAATTTATGTTTTGATGATGTAAACTTAAGTCTATTCGATTATTAAATGCATTACACAAGTTTACAGAAAGTTGCTTTGAAAAGTTGTTGATGCACTCGAGTGCAGGAGTTGCACTTGAGTACTAGAAGCATCAACACTCGAGTATAGCTTCACACTCTTGCAAGTGTTAGTCAGAAGCTGGCACAGAAAGTGAAGTTTTACTGATGCACTCAAGTGCAAGAGTTTCACCGAAGAGGGGGTGAATTGGGTGATCACAGAAAATTATTTTCGTATATAAAAGTTTAATTAGAAATTTAAAATAGTTACGTATTAAGAGAAAGTCACCGAAGTGTATACTGGAAGTTATACTGGTTCAGCCATAACCACTGTGACCTACGTCCAGTCCTCAGAACTTCTTTGAGAGTTTCAATATATCTTCCAAGATTCAGTGGGTTCTTGGCACCTCACTACACAACAAGTTCCTTCACTAGATACTCACTCCCTATTTTACCTTATAATCAAATCCCCAACTTATGGTTCCATAACCTTAAGTTGTCTCAATAACAGATATTGAGTTTGTAAAGAAAATCTCTCTCACAGAGCAAATATATGATCACTAAAGTACAAAGAGTGAATATAAGAACAGAGCACTAAGAATATGTTGATCGAAGTATGTTCATATGTTCTTAGTCATGTGTGTTCTTCGTTGAATGTTCCCATATTTATAGATGAGTTGTGATAGCCATTGGAACCATTTCAACATGTTCGGTAGAGTTGCTCAGTTACATTTTTACCATTCTTCGAATTTGAAAACTATCCATTACGGTAGGTGAACGTTTGAATGTTTTGTTTGACTTTTCTCTCAACGCATGATCTCTTTATTGTTTCTTTGCAAATATAATTAGAACATTAACACAATGAAAGATTGATCATATAGATAACAAATAAATAAACAATAGATTAAAATTTTGCTTTATGAACTTCATTACTCGAGTGGTTACTCGAGCGATCTAAATCCATTACTCGAGTGATCCATTGAAAAATTTGGTAGAGAGTGAAGTCAACATTTCTGACTCCATCACTCAAGTGGTCGCTTGAGTGATACAGTAGTATCACTCAAGTGATCCACTACAAAAATTAGTAGAGACTTCACTATTTTAATTCTTACCTGGTCACTCGAGTGATCCTTTGTCATCACCCGGTGATACCATCCAAAACTTGGCAAGACTCTCGGATGATTTTGGCGTATCTACTCCGTTTGCTTCATCTATCCCATATTTCTTCAATAGCTCCTTTGAATATTTTGTTTGAGATATGAAACTTCCATTCTTTCTTTGTTGATTTGCAAACCAAGAAAAAGTTTAATTCTCCCATCATTGACATCTTAAACTTCCCCTGCATTATCATGGAAAATTCTTTACAGAGAATTTTATTAGTAGCACTGAAAACTATATCATCAACATATATTTGTACTATCAAAATATCTTTTGTTTTGTTTTGTAAATAGTGTTGTATCGACTCTTCCTTGTACAAAACCTTGATCGATGAGGAATTTACTATGTCTTTCATACCATGCTCTAGGGGCTTGTTTTAAATCATATAATTCTTTTCTTAGTTTGAAAACATGATCGGTTTGGTTACATCCTCAAAACCCGGAGGTTATTCTACGTATACCTCTTCCATAATATAGCCATTTAAAAATGCACTTTTTATGTCAATTTGATAAAGTTTGAATCCCTTGATGCACGTGAAGGCTAAGAGTACTCATATAGCTTCCAATCTAGCTATTGAAGTATATGTTTCCTCATAATCAATACCTTCTTCTTGATCATAGCCTTTGGCTACCAATCTTACCTTGTTTCTGTGAATGGTTGTGGATTCATCAAGTTTGTTCTTGAATACCCATTTTGTGCTAGTGATCGGATGATTCTTAGGCTGGGCTACCAAATCCCAAACTTGATTCCTTTCAAATTGATTGAGTTCTTCTTGCATTGCTATTACCCAATCATTGTCTGATAGGGCTTCGTCAATGTTAGAAGGTTTAATATCAGAAATGAATGCAGAGAAACTAACTTCATTTAAGATTTTGTTCCTAGTCCTGGCTCTATCATTTACATCTCCTATAACTTGATCTAGGGGATGACTCTGGTTATACTTCTAGGCTCTAGGTTGTCCTAGTTTATGTGGTTGTTCTTCTTTATTATTTTAGTCAACTTCTGGATTAAAGGGTTTAGGATTAGGTTGTCCATTTTCTTGATTTGAAAGAAGATTTTGTTTGTTTACCCTTCTAATATGCATCACAAATCAAATCATTTTTGAAATTCACTTTAGGTAAACCAATTACTAACTTGTTTTTGAGTAACTTGCCTAGTTGGTACATATTGACATGAGCTAGTCTCTTATGCCATAACCAACTTTCATCGGCATTACTTAGAAAATAATTCTCAGAAACATTTTACTTATATCAAGAGTATAGCAGTTACCTTCTCTTTTTGCTCTGAGCTTTGCTTTAAGATTTTTTTCTCTAATTATAAGTCCTTCTTACTTACAATTAGACATTATTCTGAGTCAAATATCACCCAGTTGTCTTTATCTGTGCTTTGACTCAAGCTCAGTAGATTGGGGCACAAGCCTTCAACATATGAAGAACAAGCGTTGTCAGCTTTTTACCTTGGTAACCTCTTCAAAAATTAAACCAAGAATTGCAATATAGGATGCAATCCCAAATCGTCTCTCGAAGAGCCTTTTATTGATTACCTACGAACTAAGTGGAGTAATTGACATGAAGCAATAAAAAGGATTTGAGCTTTTTTAAATATCAAATAGGTTGCAAGAAAATGTAAATCCCTACACTAAAATATTTTTGGTATTTTTGGTTATAAAATGATTGGTGAAATGAAATGGATGAAGTGAATCTCTTGAAAATGGTTTGTAAGGGCAATCATAGTTCATATAATGATAATAAGAGTTCAATTTATTAGCTTAGTCAAAAATGCCCAAAAGACCCTTTGAGCTAGCTTGAGTTAGGTGAATTAAATCTTCCGTACTGGGCAAAACTTGATCCCTCTAACCCAAACTCAATACAAGACACTAGCAATTGCAACCAAAGTCTCTCAAAATACCAAACCTCAAACACCGTTGAGTCTAGTGCATTAATCAATGATTATTCCTAGACCTAGAAAATAATTACTTCTTAAAATACTATTAGAAACCACTTTGTATGCAATTCATGAAATCACTAAGTTTTCTAAAATACCAAACCCCATCAATCGATGAGTCTAGCACCAAAAGAGAGGAACCCCTACTCTAGAGATGCTATTAACCACTCTTAGTGTGTGATTTAAGTTAATTAATGCAATTGGTTCAATACAACTCCAAAATTAACTCAATATCTCAACAATACCATACAAGATAATAGAGAATCAAAAGAATTACACTTAAACATATATATAACCAGATATATTGATGAGTATAAAGTTCAACATCAATTAATTTAAATCACAAATTAATCCAAACTAAGTACTTAACCTAGTAACAAAGGTCTAGCAATATAAATACAATCTCCAAGATAGAAAATCATAATTATAAAGCTAAACAAATGGATTAAAACATAAAACTCCCCTTTATAGTACTTAGAACTCAAGCCCTTAGCTTCCATTATCAAGAGAATGATCCTCTAGCCACTGCAATTTGTGAAGCTCATTATCACAGTAATAGCAAAATTGTCCAGCAGAAACTAAAATAGCCATGAATTAAAGTGAAGTGTTGAATGTGTTAAGAGAATCCAGAGAATTATAAATGGACCACAACTGAACAGGGGAGCCACTGTTAGAGACAGGAGAGGACGAAAGTGGATGGGGGTAATTCTATATCTCTCTCGGTTGCACACCAAGCTTGCTGCTACTCCTAAAGTTTCTCTGTCTCGGTGCATCTGATTTTGCAGATCAAGTTTGAAGGAACGAAGATCAAAGGTTGCTGGCAGTGGATACCAGGTGGGAAGGAAGGATTATGACAGTGATAGTAGACGGCCACCGCCGGTGATGAGTGAAGATTGAGGCTGCTCCTTTCTTTTCAGATTGCAATCCAACTCTCAGCTCACTCTGTTTCCAATTGTCGACCTCCCTCAGCTCCTCACTCTCAGCTCTCCTCCTCGGTAATGGAGGTGGCGGCGTGTTGAGGACAATCGTTAATGGTGATGGTGTAGGTGGTGATCGAGTTTCCTCTCGTTTTGTTCTTTGCTGCTGTGATCTCTAGTCCTTAGGAGTAAAACGCTGTGTTTTAAAATGGGACTAAACTGTCATTTTCTAAATTCGATGGACTAAAGTGTCATTTTTGAAATTTGCTTCCCAAATTGTCATTTTCAAGCTTAATCCAATTTTTCAAGACACTTATAGTTAAAAACCAATTAAACCAACATCAAACATTCTCAAAAAAAATCAATGATTAAGAGTATTACAATTATTTTGACAATTTTTCCATTTTAAGTGATAATTTAATATATTTACTCTTAATCTCAATTAAGCACAAATAAGGCATTTTAAGCTCAGTTATTATGACAGAATCCCTAAATAAAATATGAAAATATATAATAAAATTAGGGATTTGTCAATTCCCCCACACTTAAACTTTTACACTCCTGGGCAAAATACTACTCATTTCAAAACTAAACACAAATGAAAAATTCTAATGCTTAAGATTGGAGTCAATGAATTAACCACTAATCACTAATGAGACTAACACAGTTTTTAGCATAGGATAATGCAAATAGATTAAATTAATGCACAATTAATAAAAGAAATGTATACAAGAGAACACTCAAGGATTTAAGTGTTTAACTCATCTCATAGGTATAGAAAATTTCACTCAACACTACCTAGACTAGGTCCTACCATATGCTTGTAGAAATTCTACTCTCTCCACTACTATGTAGCACCTAGACTCATGAATCAAGGGGACTTTTAAAAGGGTTGAAATGATGGAAATGGTCTCATAGAAGGAATAATGAAACAACAAGTACTATGCTTGCACAAATGTATACAATGACATCTCTTTTTTTTCTTTAGGCTCAAATAACCACATCTCCTTGCCAATAAAAACAAATTCCTTATTTTTTTTATTTCCTCTCTTTGTTTTTGTGTTTTCTTTAACTTCTTTTTTTTTCATGCCTTTTCTTCTATTTGTTTTCAATATATAATGTATGTAAATGGCATTTCTTCATATCTATAATATTAATGGCAATTCAATGATATTTAGATGTCAATCTAATGCAAATAGGATGCATACATAGTGCTTCTTAATAAATGGTGGATTTTAGAATGTGAAGGGCTCAAAGGAGGTTAACAATAGATTACTGTATAGGGTTTGTGTTTGGAATAAAAGGTGATGAAATGAATGCCCCTATCATATTCATTAATCTAAATGCAAATGTGATTTTGAAAAAGAGTTTAAACAAGTTCTAGAGGTACACTAGAATAGGTGGCAAACACACATTAATGAATGGAAATTAGGCTCAAAATCTTTCCAACAAAGGTTTTCTTCTCAAATGCACATTCATAAAGATTAATTGAACATTAGCCTAACCAAAATGCATTAACTCAACTAATCCTAATGCTCGCTCTAAGCAATAACCAGTCAATTCATTAAAAATCAACCAAAAGCATAAGCAATTTCTGTAAGTATTTAGACAAATTTCCAGGGCAAGGAGTAACAAAAATTTCAAAAATGTGGTTTGGATCAAGAATTTTCTGAATATTTTTTTGAAAATGACACATTTTTGCAATTAAGCACAATGAAGTACACAAGACCTAAATCCTAATCCCTCCCCCACACTTAAATCTTACATTGTCCCCAATGCAAAACCTAAGGGTAAAGGAATGACAAGCGTTCAAAGCCTAAAGGGGTGAACAACAAACGAATTCTACGTTTTACTACTGGATTATGTCTCTCCCCCATACTTATCTTCCTCATACAACAACTAAGCTAAAATAATCATAAAAGTTAGGAAGAAAATAAGTGAGGAAAGAGACAACCTGAGGCTTAAATCTCTTTAGAATCTTGTAGGATAAGTTCTCATCTCGAATGAGAAACATGAATTTTTTCTTTGTAACCACTTCTCTTAATTTGAACCCCCTTAGTAGTGAAGGTTCCTATAAAAGAAACACTAGACTAGAAGCAGTATCTAGTCTAGAAATAAATATATGGAGAGATCTCAAATAAAACATAGGCATTGTTGGAACAAGATTCTCCAAGTAAACTTCACAGCCAAGAAAGTCAATTTTGTTCCCTTCAGTAGGAACTAAACAAGTGGTAACATTTTTAAAATCTTCTTGTGTTTGTAATGGGGAAAATGCGGAATCCAACTTATTGTTGGAGTGTACTACATCACTTTTGCAATCACAAGAGTTGGGAGGTAAAAGAATGGAAGAAGAAAGAGAATTGATCAAGCTATTACCACCTGAAATTTTAAAACAAGTATTTTCATTTTCTATATCAGGTGGCAAATTGCAAGAAAGAACTAAATGGAAAGATTCATTTCATTGACAATTTTATCATTCAAAATCACTGAATCTTTCCTTATTGAACTACCTAAAGCATGTAATTCAGAGGGATCAAAAGATGCATAATTGTCAAGGCCTTGATCAAGTATAGCATGCACTTTAATGTTACAAATTGAACTAGATGAAGAATCAAGGTCATGCGAAGTAAAATGCCAATTATAAATTTCCACACAAATAGCACATGACATTTCACCCTCACATGAACAAACCAAAGTAGAATGTAAGAAAGGGGGAAAATAAGTTCTTTATCTTGTTTAATACCCTTAAAAAATTCCAAATCATACTTGCTAACACTTGAAAGAGAGGAAGAATCATGTAAGCAAGCTTTACTCAGACAATCATTTAAGCTATCATCAGGTTCACACTTTACCCCAATATGAGCATCCAAGCATAATTCATCATTCTCCACAATGTCATGCTTAATACGTTCAACACTTCTAGAACTAGGGAAAAGAACATGTTCATCACACATATAATCACTAACAATGCAAGAAATATCATCAACTACACAACTACTATTAGAAATATCATAGTGGGCATTATCAACATCAAGCATTTGATGGGATTCAACCACAATTTCTTTATCCACCTCATCATTACTCAAAACATCAAGAATAGTAGTAAGAGGAGAGTTAATGGGGGAAGATGAAATGGAGATGATGGTCCTTGGTAGAGTGGAGTGGTTGATTCTTGATGAAATAGGTAGGGTGAAGAAGTAGAGTTGAAGTGGGATTGAGGTGGTTGGCAAGTGGGTTTATGATCAAAATATGGTATTTGTGGACAAAATTGTTCCAAATGTGGATGGAGATGCTGAGGTGGTTGAGATTTAGCGGCTTCTCCTTGATAATTCATGTTTGCTCAGAGGGAATCCAATTCTTGTTGTATCAAATCAAGCTTTTGAGAATATGTGAGATCAGAAAGTGCTTCATGTCTCCATGTGCTATAAGAATCATCCAAGAATTGAGAGCTTGAGATTCTTTCATTCCCTAGAAAAGAATGCATTGAAGGATTAGTGTAAAACCTAAACTTGTGATAGTTATTAAACCAAGCCATTCAAATTTGCAATCAATTAAATCCCAATGAATCCTAAGTCCTAAAAATGCAAATACAAAAACGAAAGAAAAATGAATGAATGCAAATGCAAAAAATGAAGGAAAATCAAGATATTTGTTGGTATTTCTTCAAAATTTTCTATGCAAAGATACAATATGCTATAAAACAACATGCAAAGGTACCTAATGCAACCTAAAGGCTTAAGGTACCAATATCATTGATTAAGAGTGTTACAATTATTTTGACAATTTTGCCCTTTTAAGTCATAATTTAATATATTTACTCTTAATCTCAATTAAGCACAAATAAGGCATTTTAAGCTCAATTATTATGACAAAATCCCTAAATAAAATATGAAAATATGTAATAAAATTAGGGATTTATCAACGTAACATACATCTTTGACTTTTGTACTTTTATCATTTTTTATTTCACCAATTCTTATTATCTTTCTGGATTGATTTCCTTCAAATTTTAGCTTTCCATCTTCCTTAGGTTGTAACGTGGTAAAACTTTCAGAATCACATGTCATATGTCTAGAGCATCCATTGTCTATATGTCATTTGGTGCCTTTGGATAGTTTTAGGCATATATGTAATTAGAGACAATCAGGTCTTAGGTACCCATATCTTTTTGGGTTAGTATAGATTATTTTCTAAACATATGATCCTTTAGGCACTAGTTTATAAGTTCTTATTTTTCCTTTTTTTTTATGAAGCATGGTGAAGTGTAGTGACCTTTTATATTACAGTAACTGCAATGTGCAAAATGATTCAATATATATACAGATTTTTGAAAATAATTCAAGTATGATTTGCTTCCTATTTTCTTTCTTCCGTTCCTTTTATTTGTTTCTGGATCATATCTAATACCAAATTGATCATTGACAAAATATTGAGCTTTTAGGATGACATTTAACATCTCACTACCTTTGGTGAATTTTTCAAGAGTTATAGTGAGATCAGTGTTTTTTTGTTTTCAAAGAAGGACAATTTTCACAATCTTTTTTTGAAACATCTTTAAGTTTTTCTTCAAGATTTTTGTTCTTCTTTTTGAAAACAACTAATTATATTTAGAAAGTAATTCATCATATCTAGGATCAGAATCAGTTATCTCATCCTCTTCCACTTCTTCTTGAGCAACCAGATAGATGTTAGTAATTTCCTCTTCATCGCTATCTTCATCAAAGGAGCTATCTCCCCATATAGCGGATAAAAATCTTTCTTTTTATTGAAGATCTTGCCTTTTCTCTTTTCTTTGCTCTTTGGAGTCAGCTCTAGACATTCTGACTTGATGTGGCCTAGTTTTCTGTATTCATAACAGATGATGTGCTTTTTGGTTTCCCTTCTGCTACTGGCTCCTCCTTTCTGAAGATTTCTAAATCCTTGGCCTTTTTTGTATAACTTCTTGAATCGTTTTATTATCAGGCCCATTTCGTCATCGTCGAAATCTTCATCATCTTCTTGAGTTTCCCCTTACACTATGTAAACTAACCCCCAATTCAAGATTCCACAATCTTAAGTTGTCTCAATATCAAATATTGAGTTTGTAATGAAAATCTCTCTCACAAAGTAAATATAGAACCACTGAAGTACAAAGAATGAATATGATAAATAGAGCACTATGAATGTATTGATCAATGTATATTCGTGTGTTGTTAATGTCTCATTACTACAAAAAGGTTGAAAAGTGGGGCACATTTTATGGCACTTCTTTAAAGAAGTGCCACAGCTGCATTTTTTTTCTTTTTCTTTTCCTATTTTATTTTTTTTAATTTTGGGTACCAACTGTGGCGCCTGGTGGACCAGATGCCACAGCTGGTAGGCCCAACTGTGGCGCCTGCCAAGGCAGACGCCACAATTGGGTGCATGCCACCAGCTGTGGCGCCTGGAAAATCAGGTGCCACAGCTGGTTGTATAATAAATAAATAAATAAAAAAGATTTACCAGCTGTGGCACTTGGAAAACCAGGCGCCACAGCTTCTTCTAGATTAATAAAAAAAAAGAAGGCTAGCTGCCTCGTGCCTTTATGATTCTAAAGCCTTGTAGTTTTAGGCGCAGGTATTCCCAAAAAAAAAATAAAAAATGGACTAGATGTGGGGCCTAGAAATCCAGGTGCCACAACTGGTTCTATTAAATAAAAAAAAAAATTGGAGCATGTATTCCCAAAACAAAACAAAAAAGGGACCAGCTGTGGCGCCTGGAAATCCAGGCGCCACAGCTAGTCTATTAAATTACAATGGCCCATGTATTCCCAAAAAAAAAAAAGGACCAGCTGTGGCGCCTGGAAATCCAAGCACCACAGCTGGTCTTATTAAATTAAAAAAAAAAATTGTCAAATGTTCAGCTTATATAAAAAAATTTTTTTTTGACCTTTTTAATGGATTACACTATCCACTTCCCACCAATCACAATTTCCCCCGCTCCTACCCTTATCTATTTTCCCCTTCCCGCGCAGTGGCCCCCTTCCTTCTCTTTTAATTTATTTTGACTCATCCCACTTTAATTATTCCCTCCTTTCTCACTTTCCCTTTTCATCTACACTATAGCTTCTTGCAGTGGACGACCGTCATCCCCTCCCTCCATTTCCTATCATCTTCACACTTAAAAACATTCCCACATGCACACACATCTTCATCATCGAATCTACTTCTTTGTTTTGTTTCAACTGCCATCCCCACTCCTCCTCCTCCTCACTCAAGATTGCGACACCAACGGGCAACGTGGTCCCCCACTCCATTGTAGTGATCAATTAAGCTTGTAAGTTCAACGTGCTTCTTCCTTTTTTTTAATTGGCATATAATTTCTACAATTTTTTATTTCAAATTGATATCTATGTTCTAATCTGTGTTTAAAAAGTGGAGAATATATATAATATTTCAAAAGAATTTATCCAAAAAAATAATATTTCAAATGAAAAGAAAAACCAAAAGTGGACCATGTCTCGTGATGCGTTTAGCATGTTGATAAAAGATATCTTTACATATCCGGAGTACTTGATTTCAGATTAGGCTTAAGCAATTTTAACATTTTTTGCCTGAAAAAATTTTTAATTTCAAAAACCTTATTTTAGTAATTTAAAAGAAAATAGTCTAGTCCATACGCATGATTAAGAAAAATATAATATTTGTATCATAATATAAGTTTCTTTAGCTTAACTTTTTTGCCAACAGTTTCTAGTTTAACACTGGCCTCAATATCTTCAATTTTGAAAATAAATCTGGACAATTAATATTATTTTGTAAATTAAAATAAAACAATTTCTCTAGCTAAATTTTTAAATTTTTTTTTAAAAAAATTACCCTCCTGTGGCGCTTGTTGGAGGAACTGCCACAGGAGGGGGGGGTCTCCTGTGGCGCTTGTTGGAGGAACTGCCATAGGAGGGGGGTCTCCTGTGGCGCTTGTTAGAGGAACTGCCACAGGGGGGTCTCTTATGGTGCTGACATCAGCAAGTGCCACAGGAGACCCCCCTCCTGTGTCACTTCCTCCAACAAGCGCCACAGGAGGGTATTTTTTTTTTTTAAAAAAATAAATGCTGTGGCGCTTTCAAGCACCACAGCTTCTTTTAGTGGCGTCCAGATATGTGGCACTTTTCTAGCGCCATAGCTAATGTAATTATAAGTGCCACAACTTTACTCTTTTGTAGTAGTGTCTATATTCTTCATTAAATGTTCCCATATTTATAGTTGAGTTGTGATAGCCGTTAGAAGATGGTATTCGTTTGATCATATATGACTGTTAGTACAACTCAACTAGTTTATTCATCACATTCGTGTTGATCTTTTGGAAGTTGTGACACCCTATTTCCATCTCTATTCAGATGAGTTATATACATAATAAATTTGAACCACTAAGCCAGGTTTGGTCTTAGGAAGAAAAACATACACTTTTGCAAATAGTTGAAAACTTAGCCAAAACACAGGGTTTAAACCTGTAAATGAAGAGGCTTTTATTGAAAAGTTTAAGACTTTTTAAAACATCTAATCAATGGTTCAAATTCTTCATTTTAACTCATCACAAATTTAACCATAATTTGAAATTATCATAGTTTTACTCTGCTCTCATATTTATAAAATCATATAGCCTATACATTTGGCATGTAATAATCCTAGGGCATAATTCATATATTTACCTGATCTTTTAAATAAATTAGCTACTATTCAAACATACTTTAATCTCTACTATCAACTATGTATGCATATACTTTTGTCATCACTATAGATGACACTTACCTTTAGGCAATCATAGCCTTAGATCTCCCCATTATGGAGGGTATTTAGATGCCAAAACTTATATATACATATATATATATATATATATAAAACTGATATTAAAAGGAATTTATGGCTAAATGGATAGCCAACACTTAAACAAAATATTTAAAAATATTTATCTTAAACTCCTTTAGCTCCAATCTTTTTTAGACTTCACCAACAACAATGCTCTTGCTCCTATAAGTACTTGCTCATACTGTATGTCATGGAAGAAAGGGGTGAGATTCGAGGAATCTCGGTAGTAAAACATGAACTCAATATATAATGTGAAATGGTAATAAACATAGCATGTAAATTGCCAATATAAGAACAATACCTTACAAGCATATACACATGGCCATGGCACAACTTAAGCAAGAATATTACATGTTTAAAGCCATATACATGGAAAATAAACATGCAAGCAACCAAGCACAAATTACATAAGAGTAAGTTTCACTACCTTTTGCTTTTTCCCAAGTCACCTCCTTTTGCTTGAAATTTTTTGGTTTTGCTTCCCCCTTTGCTTGATAGTGGTTGCCATATCCTATTAATGATTCATGTGGAGCTTACTAATATTTAAACCTTAGTGCATAACCATCGCATAATAAATCTCTCCCTATGACCTCAACTCTTCTTGGCCAAAGCATATGCACATAGGTAGATAAAGCTTCATTTTGGTAAATCAAACTTTTAAACATGTACTCTTGACATCTCCCTACATCATTTTCCATTCTAGGCTCAAGGGATGGCTCAAATTGATCAACATTTAATTTGATTAAGTTAACCCCTCAAACTTGTCCCAAAACTCTCAAACCATCACTAATTATATTTTCTTCAAAATGTGTCATTTTTGGACTTAACTAAAAATCTGCCTCTAAACTTTCAAGGACCTTTAAAAAATCATAACTTAAGCTAGAAAACTCTAATTGAGGTGATTCAAGTTCCTATGTAAAGCTCTTTCAATCCTTTATAAAAGAAAAATAATGTCCTGTAATAAATCCTAGACCTAAGTTCCCAAATTCTCACGAGCAAACTTACTGTTCATTTTGAGAGTCAGAATTTTTCAGATTTTCTACCTAAAGTTTGAAAATTAATAACTTACAATTTACATATCCAATTTCTGTGTTCTAATACTTGATTGAAAGCTTTATATGTCTACTTTAAGGAAAAAATAATCAAACTGACAAATTACTAAAGCAACCTCATTAATTAGCCTATTTACCTACTATTAGAAATCTGGAACAGAGTGTTCCAAGTTTTCTGACCAAACTTCCAAAAATCATAATTTTTGTTCTAGATATCCAATTAACATGTTCTATGACTCATGTTAAAGCCTAGGATGTGTACTATTTTCTCACAAAAGTTCACAAACAATGGACATGATTTGCTTGATCAAAACCTTGCCTGAATTACTGAACCTGTAGAAATGACCCCCTGTCACTTACACCTCAAAAACTCCACCTTCTCTTCCTAAACTAAGATCTTCTTGGTTCTATCTTATAATACACATATTAGGCTAGCTATTCCTCAAAATAACTAAATCAAACCTACTCAAAAAACCCAAGTTTTGACCTTTGCGACTTCATGCATGTGACCCTATGTTTTTTAGTAATGAAGACAAGAAGGAAAAGAGTGCATGAAACCTCAATTGTATCTGTTCCTACAGTAAATTTTATGGCAACAGTAATATGGCAATCTTATAATAAGAGCATCACCAATGCCCATAAATATATGAATTAACTTGGCTCCTGGTGATGAGTTTCTTTAATATTAATTATATATATTCGAGCGTTTCTTTTCTGATTCTTGTTATAGGCATCAGGCAAATGCTTTGCTTATGTTTTAATGAGTTCTTTTATTTCTCAGAAAGGATAAGGAATTTTCTTTTCATGATTGGGAATTCATTATGCTTAAAATTAATTGCGAGAATGTTGTGAAAATGTTTAGTTGAAGTTTGAAGGTTTGTTGGGTTGAGTATTTTATTTTGTCCTTACCGTGCTATCGACGTGCGTGACAACTCTGGAGCATTATTTAACACATGTGAATGGAACATTTTATATTCTCTGTGTCGATGTTTTTATTAGGGGTGAGTATGGTGCCCAGGAGCCCGGTATGCCCACTCGAGCCCGGTAAAAAATTGCCCTACCCAGCCTACAAAAAGTGGCCAGAAAAAAATTTGGGCTTCTTTGGGCCATGCTAACTATCGGGCATACTGCCTTATCCATTTGGCCTTATTCGGAAAATTATATACAATTGATTTAAAAATATATATTATTTTATTTAAAATAAATAGTATTATATATGTATTATTATATATATTATTTCATTTTTATGAAACATTTTATATTATTATTTAATTTCCATCCACCATAGTTTACATATAACTCATTGCTTTTTGAATGAACGTGGTTTTTTTATTTGGATGGATGATACAAAACATTAAAAAGTTGTTATCAAAGACAAAAAAAATTGTTTCTTTGAAGTTTTTGTCACTATTGCACCTATTCATATCAATAAATATTCTTACATAAGCACATATTATTTCATAATTTATCATGTAATTATTTAGATATATCGTAATTTTTTTTTAAATTTCAAAACTGAAGTTATAGATTTATTTTGAGATATCTCAAGGTGTGAAATTATGGAATGTATTTAAAGTTTTAATAATATTTATTAGGTATAATTGGATTTTTTGTACATATGGTATTGGTTAGGGAGTTACCACTTGGGCAAGGAAACCGCCCTGCCCAGCCCACCCTTGCCCTACTCGAAATGGTTAGGACTTCTACCAGGCAGGGCTGGGGATTGGGCTACATTTCATCTTTTGGACTAGGCATCCACTACTACAAAAAAGGGATTTAAAGGCGCTTATTTTAACAAATACTATGGCGTTTAAAAAACATCAAAACTTTCAATGCCATTAAAAATATCTATGGCGCTTTTTGAATTTATAGAAACGTCATAGATTAGTTTTCATAATTAAATTAATAAATAAGCACTTATGACACTTGTAGTAAAAGCGCCAAAGGAGGAATGAGACCTCCTTTGGCGCTTCTTTAACAAGTGCCAAAGGAGGCAAACCTCCTTTGGCACTTGTTAAAGAAGCGCCAAAGGAGGGTGTCCTCCTTTTTTTATAATTTTTTAATTATTTTATTTTCTTGATAAACAGACAAATTAGGATTAAATGAGGGTAGGCCTTTTTTTATATAATTTTTTAATTATTTTCTTTTCTTGATAAAACAAGCAAAGTACAATATGATGGTAAAAAATGCAAAACATTAACTACAATGATTTGTATTACAATAAAATTACTACAATATTATTATATTTACAAGCTTAAAAATTAAAAAACTAACAATTTATTGGAAGTTTTAGCAGACAAAGTTGAAACTTCAAATCAATACCTGAAAAATAAAAAATATGAGCAAACATATAAGAGTCATTACAGATTTTAACCAAAAAGGAAAAAAAGAAAAAGAAAACATGGACCAAATGTTTAAAAAACAACGCTTACAAGCTAGGGACTTCCTACTTCTACTTGCTGCCATCAAAGAGAGGAAGGAGTGGCGATAACGAATAAGAAAAGCTAGTAGACCAATGAAGTGGGTGAGTAATAGATCGAAGTTATGGAAAATGACAAGCAGGAGAGCAATAATGGTGGGATGACAATGGCGGGGTGTTTAAATTTTGTAAATAGGGGAAGCTTTGGCGCTTAATAAAAGAGTGTCATTGCTTCCCATTTTCAAAATAAAATTTAAAAAAATGGAAGCTTTGGCGCTTCTTTAGGAAGCGCCAAAGCTTCTATTGTGTTTTTTATTTTTTATTTTTTAATATGAAGTTTTGGCACTGTGTTTATGTAATTGGTTGGTTTAACTATATTTTTTGTGTTGATTCTTTCCCTAACAACGGTCAAGTATATATTAAATATCTTACATGAAATGACTTCTTTATGTAGCAACTGCTCCGGAATAGATTGACACATGGGCAACGGATTCCAAAATTGAGATAAAGCATAATATATATTATTAAGATAACATTGGGAATACAACTTTAACCATGAATTAAATATATGGGCCATCTTTTCCACTTTGATTCCACAAACATCTTTTAGAAACATAGGTATCTTATTCATTTTATGCACTTTTTTGAAAATAAATCCATTTCCCTGCTTGCATCATTAATCAATAAAATAAAAAAATAAGGAGGAAGGGCCACAGCTTCCTATTATAATATTTTTTTTTTAGTTTTTTCTTTTGGAATGTGGCCTTTTTTAAAAAAATTTGATGAATTTCATGCAGCTCACTCAATTTTACGCTTCATTATAAGTGCAAGTTAATACTAGTGGCAACAACATATTCAAGCAGATAATATTGGATCAATAGAAAGAAAGAGCAAAAAGTATGGCAAACATATCATCTAGCGTTACATTGATTGTAACTATTAAACCTTTACTAATGAAAAATGTATAACAGTATAATGACCCAAATTAAAAAAAACACTTAATTTAAATTTACTTTATAGCTAGACACACACACACACAATCGAAGAAGTTGACTGATCTTTTTTTTTTAATACATAGTAAGCTAAGGAAGTGCCAAAGCTTCCTATTACAATATTTTTTTTTTAGTTTTTCCTTTTGGAACGTGGCATTTTTAAAAAAAATTAAAAAAAATACATAGGAAGCGCCAAAACTTCCCTTTTTTTTTAGTTTTTTCTTTTGGAATGTGGCCTTTTTTTAAAAAAAAATCAATGGACTTCATGGAGCTCACTCATTTTTATGCTTCATTATAAGTGCAAGTTAATACTAGTGACAATAATATATTCAAGCATATAATATTGGATCTATAGAAAGAAAGAGAAAAAAGTATGGCAAACATATCATATAGCGTTACATTGATTGTAACTATTAAACCTTTACCAATAATAAATGTTATGACCCAAATTAAAAAAAAACTTAATTTAAATTTTTAAAAAAAAGCATAATGCAAATACAATAGGCATATTACAATAATCAGAAAGAAATTAAACTTCTTTTGTCAAACATATGTGTAAGGTTGTAGGAAGATTAAAAAGAAAGAAGAAATAATATATTAAACTTCATATTATATATATATATATATATATTAAAACATATAAGATGCTTAGGAAGCGCCAAAGCTTCCTATTATATTTTTCTTTTTATGTTTTTGAAAAATATAAGAAGCTTTGGTGCTTCCACATAAAGCGCCAAAGCTTCTTATTGTTTTTCTTAAAAACATATTGATGATATTGTTTGGCGCTTATTCAAGAAAACGTCATACAAGGTTACCGTCTAATATGACGCTTATAATTGTAAGCGCCAAAGCTTCAAAATTATAATTACCTTTGGCGTTTATGTAAGAAAGTGCCACAAGAGTTGCGCCCAAAGTCTTGGCCTGCCCATGCCCACCTCTAGTTTATATGGTGATTCTTATAGTTTGGCATGGGAAACAAATTATGGGTTTAAACTTTTGTGCTATAGTTTGGAAAATTGAAATGACAATATTTGAGAAATTCTAATTTAATTAGATAAGGTGTGAAAATATTTTTGAGATATTTGAAAGTATGGGGGTTCCTAACATATGGGGTACCTCATAAATTTTAAAGTTTCAAAATTGTTTCTAGCCTTATTTGATTAAGCCAAGTTATGATTTAAAAATAAATAAGTAGAGGCTTTGTTATTTGCTGCTGAGAGCAAATTTTGTGAATTATCAAAGTTATGTGTAACTTGAAACATGTATTATGTGGTATGGAAGTTAAATCCTTCATCTATGGTAGATAAATGTGTTTTTATATAATCATCTTGGTGTATGAATATATGTGTGAATATCCCATATGATACTAACATAGTTTTTGAAGTGACTTTGCATCTCAATTTGAGCATGCACAAATTGTTGAGAATTCGTTGCATTAAAGGATGTTAATACTTGTGACATAGCTTGTGCTATATGGAGATATAACATACATAAATTTGAAACCCTATGAGGGAAATAACATATTTGAGGGTATTATAAATGTTGGTATTGTGTATGGTGCAATCCTGTTGTATTGAGATACACGGATGTTAACCGAATTTCAATTTTATGTGAGAAAATCCACAATAGCCAATTAAATATTATGTGAGTTAGAGTTTATTACTATGGAATTGGATAAAATTGGAAACTAAGTTATCAAAAAGTTCTTAACAAATATTCTGGTATAAAACCAATACTTAGTATCGATGAGCTATGATTGTCGAATGTCAATAACCATTGTAGCACTAGTGGAAAAATCACTTTTAAGACTGGTTAAAAACAACATTTTAGACCGGTTCTGGATGAGGTCTTGATACAGCTGGTCTTAAAAGTCTACTACTTTTTAGATCGGTTAAAGAACCAGTCTTAAAAAAAAGTTTTAAGACCGGTTATTTATAAAATCGATCTACAAATAATTACTTTTAGACTTGTTATTGAAGAAACCAGTCTAAAAAGTTCAACTTTTTAGACCGGTTCTCAAAAAAACAGGTGTAAAAAGTTCAAATTTTTAGACCATTTTTCTAAAAAACCGGTCTTAAAGTAATACTCTTAAGACTGGTTTTTCATAAAACCGGTCTAAAATGTACTTTTTAGACTGGTTTTAGAAAGAACCGGTGTAACACCCTTTCACCATAGGCCGAGATTAGTTCATAAAAACATAATTAAGTTTGAATTAGAGACCATGTATAATTTGTGACTTAGACTAAATAAAAATTTCCCAAAAATCATGGTTTTCAAAACTTTTACAACACATGTTCCACAATGGTCTCATATTCACATTTTGATACACAAATGACCTAAATAATTTGATTCCATTTATAAATATCAGAGTACACAGTAAATTCTCAACACACTCGGGTTTCATTGACTAATTAAGGGTCTACAAGGCACAATTGCTCAAAGAGTTTCCCATAACAAGGGGATTACACAAATACTATCCAATATGTACATGTAATTCCCAACAAAATATATCCAAATGATTTACAAAATGATAACCAATTTTCCAAAATAAACTCCTAGCCAGGAGTTCTATCCACTCTTCGTCGCCTACTTTCCTTTAAGTCCTTCAGCCCTGTCTAAAAATTTGGTTTATGGGAGAGTAAGATTCTAAGGAATCCCCGTAGTGTCAAATCACTCATAGTATGCACAACAACAAAGCATGTAAGCAAATCATCACACACACATTGCAACTACAACGACAGTTACAGCGACAAGAGCAAGTATGACTCATGTCACACTTACGTTTACTCACGCTGAAGTGCTCATGTTGTATTGGACAATCACATGATCATATTACATATATCACCACAGTTGGGATCCATATAAAATATTTGACATATACACACAGCCACACTAGCCGGATACTCAAAAAGGAATCTACGATTCCACAATGCACCCTTGGCAATTACAACGATAGAGACAATAGCAAGGGTAGGTGTGATAACCATCACCCCCTATGACTGCTCATGCTGTAATGCACTATGGGAGATAACACAATGGCCTCATGCCAAAGATTCACACAACAAACAATAATAAGTCATGCATACCAAGCATCATACACAACATGAGAGAAAAGTCACTACCTTGGTGCTTCAGTGCGTACTCTGGAGCCGGTCTGTCCCGGGTAGGGCAAATGTCAAATCCTATAATTCATAATTAGGGATGAAGTATCAATTCTATATTCCAATACTTAATTTACTTCACAATACTTAGATTGGTTATCATTATTGCTCTTTAGGAAGCCACATGTGTCCCTAACAAAAGCCCTAAAGGGTTGGAAGAACTATCCCAAAGATCCCCTTTTGGAAACACAAATACTGATTTTTCACTGTTGTACTCGAGTGATGATGCACTTTGCACTCGAGCACAAAGCTTAACACTCGAGTGATAGCCAAATGCTCACTCGAGTTCTAGGAAGTAAAGGACAGAAAGTGATGACCCGAGAGCAATGGAAACTTTCAAAGAAGAGGAGGACTCGAGTGAAGAAGACCACACTCGAGTGACAGCTTAACATTCGCAAGTATTAAGGCACACTCTTGAAACTTGGCAGCGAGTGACAACCCGAGACTAGAGTTCATGGTGTCAAATACACCTGCACTCGAGTGAGAATGCACAACACTTGCAAGTAAGGCAACACTCTTGCCTTTCGCCCAAAAGTGCAACATGAAACTAGAAGCAGAAAGGAAAAATACACTAACACACTCTAGTGAACTCACCCTCACTCGAGTGATGTTCATCCCACACTCGAATGATACAAATCAGAAACCAGAAAACGCATAAACACTGACAGTATTTCCCAACATTTTCATAAGTGTTTCCAATGGACCCAAAACCTCAACCAAAGCTACTCCCACACAATAATACCCAAGGAATCCAATGGAAACATCAAAATTACCAAATTTCTATTCCATTATCATGCTTTGCTTTTGGGCAGCATAAAAGACTAAAATCTCAACATCACCAAACTTAACATTTTAACCCCAAATCAATCTATCTATCTATCCAAAATACATCTCAAGATACCATTTTCATGACAACAACATGCCATACTCCCAATAACACTTATTTTTGAATTTAAGGCCATAATTACCAAAATTCTAAACTTCATCAAATGGCATGAAACATAGATAGAAAGGTTTGTTTCACCTACCTCTTCAACTTTGCCAAAGAGGTTTTTTGATTCTCCAACATCCAAAATTCCTTGTGGGCAAAAATCAACACCAATGGCCAAACTATAAACACATAAATGAATCTCTTAACACAGTCATAAGCTATAAACAAATGACTTGCACCCGAATCAAATAAAGTATCTAACTCATTATCACCGAGAAGGATTTTACCTTGGATCAATTCAAGCGACTTCCAGACCTCCTCATGTGTCATCACGAACACTCGACCCTAATTCATGGGCTTTTGCTCTGTCTGCAGTCGTAGGCACTTGGTAGAAATGTGACCCACCTGTTTGCAATTGAAGCAGATCATTTCCCCCGAGCAGGTTCTACCAAGATGGTCCTTTCTGCACTGATTACATATTAGTCCCGTTGGAGGTCTCTGATTACCTAGACCCTCAAATTGGTAGGGCCTTTTGTTACCGCCCCTCAATAAGGAACCCTGTCCCTTCCGCTTCTGGGAAATATTTGCCTTACTAGGCTTATTCCGGCTACCACTACCCTTAGATGGGTACAACTCCCTCAAGTTATTCTCAATAATTCTACACTGCTCCACCTCCTTGTTGAAGTCAGTGAATAGTTGGGTAGCTAACCTCTTTTTTCAACTCACGCCACAAGCCCCGAAAAGCATATCAGAGCTCCACTCCTCATTATCCTTACTTTAGAGGTAGGAAGAGTATCATGAGAGCCGGATGAAACAGGAAATATACTCATCAAAGGTCTCTGTGTCCCCTTGTTTGACATGCAGGAATTCAGTTTCCTTCTCGAGCCTCACCGACTTGGGGAAGTACTTCTCATTGAATTGTTCTTGGAACACCTCCTAAGTCAATGGCACATTCCGGTTCTTCAGTGAACCAATGGACACAAGTCAAAGGGAGAATAGACTAATGTACTCTAGTGAACTCACCCTCACTCGAGTGATGTTCATCCCACACTCGAGTGAACCCCATATCACTCGAGTGATACAGATCAGAAACCAGAAAACACAGAAACACTGACAGCATTTCCCAACATTTGCCCAAGTGTTTCCAATGGACCCAAAACCTCAACCAAAGCTATTCCCACACAAAAATACCCAAGGAATCCAATAGAAACATCAGAATTATCAAATTTATATTCCATTAATATGCTTTGGTTTTGGGAAACATAAAACACTAAAATCTCAACATCACCAAACTTAACATTTTAACCCCAAATCAATCTATCTATCCAAAATACATCTTAAGATACCATTTTCATGACAACAACATGCCATACTCCCAATGACACTTATTTTCGAATTTAAGGCCATAATTACTAAAATTCTAAACTTCATCAAATGGCATGAAACAAAGATAGAAAGGTTTGTTTCACCTACCTCTTCAACTTTGACAAAGAGGTTCTTTGATTATCCAACCTCCAAAATTCCTTGTGGGCAAAAATCAACACCAATGGCCAAACTATAAACATGGAAATGAAGCTCTTAACTCAAGGAACAACTTTAGAGAAGAGAGTTTGAGCAATGGAGGCCATTTTCCTACCTTTTCTCTAGCTCTTACTTTCTTTCTCTTGCTCAACAATGGCGCCGAAAATGGGGAAGAGAAGAGAGAGATGGAGTGTGAGAGAAGATGAGAAATGATGATAATCATACTCCCTCCATGCTCAGCCGAAAACAAGGAGAGTAGAGGAGAGAGAAATAATTTAAAATTCCATTTGACTTTTCCCAATACCCTCTCCACATGTGAGCTTGCCAAGTGTCACCTCCCTATTGGCTCTCATGAAGTAAACACCCAATTAGCTTCTCCAATCCCTCCATTAGCCATATAATCACATTTCTCATTTTTCATAGTTAGTAATTAATTTCTCCCTTAATTACTAACTTATGGCCAATAATTCCATTCTTCCAATTTTCCACCAATTATGGCATATTTATTAAAATTTCCATAAAATACATAATAATTCCAATTTAATTCAAAATTTATCCCCAATAATCCATATTAGCCCTTAATTAAAAATTGGGGCATTACAACCGGTCTAAAATGTTTTTTTTTGTAAAAAAAAGAATTGCTCTGTTTAAAACATTTACGTAGCTAACAAGCCAGCCATTGCCTCTGTTAAAACATTTCACTTAGCAAGTAGCCATTTCAATGAGACATAGAATAAACTCACAATCATAGGTAGAATCATAAAATTATGGCCAAAATTAAATCCTTCATACACTGTCTTCTTAGGCAACCCAAAGTAATTGAAATGGAAACGAAGTTCATCATCATTATCAATACTTATTCATTGTGGCCAAAATACTTTATACACACTCTTCTTAAGCTGATGATTACTAGCTGGCTTTGGAGCATCTACACTAAGACACCTCATATGCTTCATTTTTCTGTGACAACATTAAAAAAAGTAGTTTTAATTTATATATACCAATAACAATAAACATAATTCAAATATAGTTCATGATAATTATTTTAGCTAACTAACCTTGAAAGTAGTTTTATAAAGGGATATCCTCCCATATCCCTTCATGATGATCATTTCTTGTCCCATGTTCATTGTCTGCTTCATCTTCTTCGTTCAATTCTGGTAGACCCTTAGAAAAATAAGGAGTATCAAGAAGATCATTCATTGAATGACTTTCTTGATTAATATCAATGACCCTTTTTCCTTGGAGAACTACATACCATATTTTATTTGCCTGATCAATAATATAGAACACTTGTTTCTCTTGATATGCCATAATAAAAGGTTCATCTCCAAAACTTCTATTAATCAGATCAACCAATGTAAATCCCAACTAATCAATCATCACACCATTGTTGACATCAACCCACTTGCATTTGAAAATGGGAAATTTAATTTTAACATAATCAACCATCCAAATCTCTTCAATAACCTCATAATAAGGTATTGCTGCCAATCTAGGGTTCTTATCTTTCGAACTAGAGAAGTACATAAATTCAGCCACTAACATAACCCCATTATCCTAGACAGTGCTCCTATCATCAAGGGACTTCATGTAAAACGTATAACTATTGATCACAAATGAAGTCCAACTTATGACATAAACCTCAGGACCACATACTAACCATTTAATTGTATCAAAAACATATTCTTCTCCATCAACCTTTTGTTTGAAACAATGTGCAAAATTTTTGTTATGCTCACAAAATTTTTGTTATGCTCCCTAATTAACCTTTGTTCAGTCATTCGACTATTCCCTTTCTATACAATTTCTTTATGAGCATTAATGTAATCTTGAACTTCATCAACATTATTCAAGATGCACAAGTGGACTTGTTGTAATTCATCAGGATCCACACTCTTTACTGAAGCCCCGTGTCTACCACCTTCTTCATTATGATGTTCAGGAAGTCCAATGCGTCCTGCATTTAACAAGTAATCTAGACAAAACTCCATGGATTCTTCAAAAACATATTTCTAAACAATAGATGCTTCAGGCCGGTTAGGGTTCTTCATATACCCTTTTAGGATTTTCATAGTTCTTTCAATTGGGTACATCTATTGTAAATAGATAGGGCCACACAACTTGATATCCCTAACTAGATGAACAATTAGATGTACCATGATGTCAAAAAAAGAAGGAAGAAAAAGCTTCTTAAGCTGGCACAAGATCATATATCCTTCATTTTCCAGTTCATCTAATATTTCTGACTCAATGACTTTACTACAAATAGTATTGAAGAAGAAACAAAGTCTAGTCAAAATATGTTAAAGATCATATTCGACAATGCCTCAAATAGCTACTGGGAGTAGTTGTTGCATTAAGACATGACAGTCATGAGACTTTAGCCCTACTAACTTCAAGTTTTTCATTAACACAAGCTTCCTAACATTTGAAGAATACCTTGAAGGAACTTTTATGCCATGTAAATACTCACAAAAGCTTCTTTTCTCATCCTTAAACAAAGTATGAGCAGCTAGAGGACAAAAAGTTCTCTTACCATATGGTTGTGGATGCAAGTGTTCTCGTATCCCCATTTCTTGCAAATTTAATCTTGCCTTCACAGTATCCTTAGAACTACCTTGTATGTTAAGCAGTTTCCCAACAATACTATCATATATGCTTTTTGTAACACCCTGCCTTTAATCACGTAATTATAATTCGATATTAGACAATAAAAATAGATTAGAGACCTTCGGATAACTTAAACTCATTTCAATCTCCTACTTTGTAGTAGGGTTTTCACAAAATCATTCAAAATCTCTTTCCTGTTCCTGGTCTCCATTTCACATTTCGAATATAATTACCTGTGCAGTTTATCTACATTCACGTATGACAGAGTGTAAAACTAAATCCCCGGCAACTCCCGGGTTCTATTCATACGTAACCTGTGGTTTAAGTATCCACTAGGGGATTACATCCAAAATCGAATATACTATTCATATTTCAGAATATACTGTAATCCCGAATTCAAAAGAAATAACCAACATTTCCAAAATCAACTATACCCCTAAGGGTCCTAAGTGCTCCGGGTCGGCCTCTTCTCCTTTGAGCCACATGCCCTGTCTGAAAGATTAGTCATAGGAAAGAATGAGATTCGAGAGAATCTCAGTAGTAACAAACCACTCATACAATGTATAAATACCAAGCATGTATATAAATCACAACCAGCAACAACAGCAACATCAATCTCAAATATACATGGTTTTCACCACAAACGACAGCACTCACGGCTGTATACACAATACGACAGCTCTCGCTGTAATCTTCATCACGACAGCTTACGCTGTAATCACAATAACGACAGCTTGCGCTGTAAACGATAGCTTGCGCTGTAAACGACAGCTTGCGCTGTAAACGACAGCTTTCACCAGCTGTAACCGCAGCAGCATCAAAGAAATCATCACAGAACCATGATAACACACACATACAAAGCATTACACACAGTATAAGAGAGAGAGTCACTACCTGATCCTTTCCTGATGTCTCTGGGCACTATGGGCTCACGAGGACGGCAAATATCAAACCCTGTAATCAAATTAGGGACAACCCGTCAATTACTTTTCCAAGTTCCTGTCTCTATAATTCTTTAAGTTGGTTATCATTTGAACTCTTTAGGTGTCTAATATGGGTCTAATCATATGCCTAAAGGGTTAGGAGAATCTACCCCAAAGACCCCTCTTTAGAAAGCTAAGCACTGATTTTTGGTCTCTTCACTCGAGCACAGAAGACCGTGCTCAAGCATGACCCCCTGATCTCACTCGAGCACACATGCGAGTGAGACACAGGAAGTGCTTGCCCGAGAGCAACCCCCACGACCAACTTATACTCTCACTCGAGCACAAGAGGCTGTGCTCGAGCAGAGACCCCGAGAACACTCGAGCACCACGGAAGTGAGACCCCGCGAGTGACAACCCGAGAGTGATCCCAACTCTCCAACCACAAGTGCACTCGAACACAACCCCTGTGCTCGAGCACAGACCCTCAGCGCACTCGAGCATGAGGAAGTGAGGTCCAGCGAGTGTCTTCCCGAGAGCAACTCCACTCCCAGGCAACAGATTCACTCGAGCACAAGTCCTAGTGCTCGGGTGATCTCCCAGTGCTCGCGAGTGCCATGCGCACTCTTGGCAATCAACCCACGAGTGATCACCTGAGACGCTCACCCCCAGTGATTTCATGCACCCTCACTCGAGCACAAACATGCTCACTCGAGCACGTTCATCTTGTTCTCGAGTGAGTTCTTCCTCACTCGAGAAATCCTATCAGATGCCCAAAACACAGCCACTGATATGATTTTCCAGAATACACCAATTGAATTCCAATGGTCCTATAACTCATACCATTACTCATTCTCATCCAAAACTTCACCATAAACCCATTGGTAACCCAAAACAACCAACTTTCACTCAAATAACAAATTCTCATCTCTAAACCACCAAATTCACCAACACCATAACTTAACACACTTCCTCTTCTCAAATCCCCACCAAAATCACTGACATCTACACACTTTTTAACATCTATTCCAACACATTACATCACTTAATTCATCTTTTCTGAAATTACCAGAAATCAGGGTAAAAATCCAGAATTCTCTAAACTAAACCAAATGTAATAACATTTGCATCAAACTTCAACAAAAACTCACCTCTTACACTTGCTGAATTCAGAACTTGGATTCCTCAACTTTCAAATTCCCTCAATTTGCCACACACCACCAATCCAAAGTCTGAAAACATAGAAAGAAAGCTCTTGATCACTTGCACAATCTTAATGAGAAGTGTTTAAGCTTGTGAAGTCATTTACCTTCACAAATTTCAAAACCTTCCTTTCTCTTTCTCGCTTGCTCGCCGGAAATGGAGAAAATGGAGAGAGAATGATGATGATCACCTCTTCTTGGTTCAATACACACACACAGCCGACTAGGGAAGGAGAGAGGGAAGAGAAATAAGTTGAATTTTTGACTTCAATCCCATGGTCCATAGCTTGCCACTTGGCATCATCTCATTCCTCCTACCATGCTTTCACATATTCTCATCCACACTTGATTCCCCCCTCATGATCTTCCAATCTCAGCCATTGATCAAGATTACTAAAGAGTTTTCTCATCAATAACTAACCAGACGGTTGGTAAATTTACCGTTTTACCCCTTATTAGTACAATACTCATTACATTATGAATAATTGCCTTCATTTCACATTGCACAACATATACTTCAAAAGTGTTTAATTATCATTAATTACATCATTTGAAGTTATTAATCCTTGATTAAAATCCAGGATATTACAATTCTCCCCCCGTAAATTAAATTTCGTCCTCAAAATTGCTACACAACTTGAGCCATAAACTCCGGATATCGTCTTCGCATATCTTCCTCCGCTTCCCAAGTTGCCTCTCTTTGCGTAATTCCCTTCCAGATCACCTTCACATATGGAATGCTCCTGTGTCTGAGCCGTCGTTCTTCTCTGTCAATGACTTGCTCTGGCTCCACTGCATATGTGAAATTGTCTTGAAGCTCAACATTCTCATACTCAATGATGTGAGACGGATCCGGTTGGTACTTCTTCAATTGAGAAACGTGGAATATGTCATGGAGTCTGCTCAAACTCAGAGGTAGAGCTACTCGATAAGCTACAGGTCCAATCCTCTCAAGGATTTCAAAAGGACCTATGTATCTAGGGCTTAACTTCTTCCTCTTAATCGCTCGCCCAACACCGGTGACAGGAGATACTCTTAAGAAAACATGATCTCCAACCTCAAACTCTAGAGACCGTCTTCTCTTGTTAGCGTAGCTTTTCTGGCGACTCTGCGGTGTAAGCAACCTCTTGCGAATAATCTGAATCTGTGCTGAGGTTTGATCAACCAAATCTGGTCCATAAAGCTTCCTTTCGGATAGTTCATTCCAACATAATGGTGATTGACACCGTCTTCCATACAACGCTTCATACGGAGCCATTTGAATGCTCGCATGATAGCTATTGTTATAGGCGAACTCAGCTAATGGAAGGAAATAATCCCAACTTCCTTTAAAGTCGAGTACACAAGCTCGCAGCATATCTTCCAGCGTCTAAATGGTTCTCTCAGATTGTCCATCCGTTTGAGGATGATAAGCCATACTGAATCTCAGTTGAGTTCCCAAGGCTTCATGTAAAGCTTTCCAGAATCTCGAAGTAAATCGTGGATCTCGATCGGAAATGATGTTTTTCGGAACACCATGGAGTTTCACGATCTCTCGAACATAAATCTCTGCTAGTTTGTCAGGAGAATAACCAGCATTGATTGGTATGAAGTGCGCCGACTTCGTTAACCGATCCACAATTACCCAGATCGCATCATAGTTCCTGATCTTGGGCAATCCCATAACCAAATCCATGGTTACGCTTTCCCATTTCCATTCTGGAATCTCGGGACTCTGAAGTAAACCAGGCGGTCTCTGGTGCTTGATCTTTACCTTCTGACAAGTAAGACACCTTGCTATATATTTGGTCACATCACTCTTCATACCTGGCCACCAATACACCGATTTCAGATTATGATACATCTTGGTCATACCAGGATGGAGTATATATCGGCTCTTGTGTGCCTCATCTAGAATCTTCTGCCTCAACTCTACCTTAAGTGGAACGTAAACTCTCTTCTGATAACGAACTAATCCACGAGGTGAGAGATCGTAGCCTGGAACTTCTCCCTGTTCAATTCGTGTCAGATTATACTGTATCCAGTCGTCTTGCCTCTGAGCTTCTTCAATCTCAGCTCTTAGATTACTTTCTTCTTGAGAAACAGTGTAATTGGCACAGACGATCTGATTCGTCAAATTCAGATCACGAAAATCTTCAATCAATTTCCCTTCTTGTATCATCATAGCTGCAACGAGCACAGTTTTCTGACTCAAAGCATCAGCGACTACATTTGCCTTACCCGGGTGATATTTTATCTCCAGGTCGTAGTCCTTAAGCAATTCCATCCAACGGCGCTGTCTCATATTCAGTTCTTTTTTATCATACAAATATTTGAGACTCTTGTGGTCGCAGTACAGTTCCACAGTCACACCATACAGGTAATGACGCCAAATCTTCAGAGCAAATACAATAGCCGCAAGCTCCAGATCATGAGTGGGATAGTTCAATTCATGAGGCCTGAGCTGTCGAGAGGCGTAGGCCACCACACGTCCCTGCTGCAAAGGACACACCCTAATCCTTGCCCACTGGCATCGGAGTACACAACATAAGTCACACTGGGATCGGGTAAAATCAATACAGCTGCCGACGTCAACCTCTCCTTCAGCTCCACAAAACAGTTTTCACATTTCTCGTCCCACACAAATGGCTGATCTTTTCTCGTGAGCTTGGTCATTGGCAACGCAATACGGGAGAAATTTTGGATAAATCTCCGATAGTAACCAGCAAGACCCAGAAAACTGCGTATTTCTGCTACAGATTCTGGCCTCTTCCAGTTCAGTACTGCTTCCACTTTACTGGGATCCACAGAGACCCCTTCTCGCGAGATAACATGGCCTAAGAATTTTACTTCTGATAGCCAGAACTCGCACTTGCTCAATTTAGCGTATAATTGCTTCTCACACAAGATATTCAATACGATTCTCAAATGATGCTCATGCTCTTCCATACTCTTGGAATATATCAGAATGTCATCTATAAACACAACAACAAACTGATCCAGATATTGCCGAAAGATACGGTTCATGTAATCCATGAAAACCGCAGGCGCATTGGTTAGCCCAAATGGCATCACCAAGAACTCATAATGACCATATCGGGTCCTGAAAGCAGTCTTTGGAACATCTTCTGCTTTCACTCGCAGCTGATGATACCCTGACCTTAGATCAATCTTTGAAAACACACATGAACCAGAGAGTTGATCTAAAAGGTCATCGATTCGGGGAAGAGGGTACTTGTTTTTAATAGTAACCTTGTTCAATTCCCTATAATCGATACACAATCGAAAACTCCCATCTTTCTTCTTTACAAACAACACTGGAGCTCCCCAAGGCGACACACTGGGTTTAATGAACCCTTTCTCAAGCAAGTCTTCAATCTGCTTCTTTAGCTCCGCCATCTCATTTGGGGCCATACGATATGGGGCCTTAGAAATAGAACCAGCTCCAGGCACAATGTCAATTGGGAACTGAACTTCCCTCTCTGGAGGTAATCCGTTCAAATCGTCCGGAAACACCTCAGGGAATTCATTCACCATGGGTAAATTACTCAAAATCTCACCGGTTTCCCCTTGCACAGAGAGAAACACGACATACCCCTGGCAACCCTTTTTAAGATACTTTTCAGCTTTAGCTGTCGTAAGAAAATTCATACTAGCATCCACAACTTCAGCTATCTGAGAAACAGGATATATTATCCTCTTGTTTCCACAATCTAGTAATACATTATTTTCCGTCAACCAATCAAATCCCAAAATAACTTCCAACTGGTGAAGCGGCAAACATATCAGATATACCACAGATTGGTGTCCTTCTACAGTTATGACACAACTCAAACAAGCTTCTGTGGTCAAGACCTTAACACCCATTGGAGTGGACACTACTAGTTCAAATGGTAACTTATGCACATGCAATCCTAGGTGCTTCGCGCAATCATAGGCTATGAATGAGTGACTTGCACCCGAGTCGAATAAAACTGGCAACCAATAGCTATTAAGAAGAACATTACCTTGTATCAACTCAGGTGATTTGCGGGCCTCTTCGTGTGTCATAGCAAATACCCGACCCTGTGTCTTCGGTCTCTGGTCTGACTGCGGCTCTTTGCATTCAGCAGCAGTATGCCCCACATGCTTACAATTGAAGCATATGATTTTGCCATCACAAGTTCTGCCTTGATATGGTTGGTTACACCGACGACAAATCCACAGTGTAAAAGGAGCTCTCTGCTGATCTCGACTCCCAGACTGGTAGGGCTTCTTACCACTTCCAGTTGAAGAACCTTGCCCCTTTCGCTTCTGTGGGATAGCACCCTTAATGGGTTCATTGCGGTGGCTAGTAGCTCTGGCAGGATACAAATCTCTCAAGTTATTCTCTGTAATCCTGCACTGTTCAACCGCCTTGTTGAACTTGGTAAATTGGTGAGTAGCTAGGCGCTTCCTCAATTCTCGCCTCAGACCGCGAATGAGCATATCGGAACTCCATTCTTCATCATCCTTGAACCGGAGATAGGAGGAGTATCGAGCCAATCGAACAAAACGGGACAAGTAATCATCGAAGCTCTCTATGTCCCCTTGCCTGATATTCAGGAATTCTGTCTCCTTCTCGAGCCTCACTGATTTGGGAAAATACTTCTCGTTGAATTCTTGTTGAAACAATTCCCAAGTCAATGGCATCTTGTTGCTCTTCAAGGTTAGGGCGATATTCCGCCACCAACGATCTGCATCCCCTTCGAGTTTATAAACAGCCAATCGCGGCTTCACCTCATCCGGGCAATTAAGCACCTCGAATATTTTCTCTAGTCTGTTCATCCAATCTTCAGCCGCTTGAGGGTCAAACCTCCCTCTGAACGCCGGAGGCAGATGCTTGCAGAATCTGGTAACCCAAAACTGCAGGTCTCTTTCCTCTCTAAGCAGCATCCCGTGTGAGTCTTGATTCAGAATAGCGCGAGGTGTAGACTCTAATGGTCGTGTCGACCCCTCAGCAGTGTTTTCATATCGAATTTCTTCTTGAGTTTCTTCCGGAGTAGACTGAACCGGAACTTCCTTGTTCTTTGCCTTCTCTGCTCTGAGATCTTCTCTCAGCTCAGTTATCATATCCCGCTGATCCTTGATTAGACCCATTAACTCATGCATTGGATCTGGTGGATTTTCATTAACGGTCTCCACCTCAGGGTCTACACGCGGAATTCTGGGGCGTCCTCTAATTTTCTTCATTCTATAAACAACTTACCCCATTAATTCAGCAGAGACAGTATGCACATATAGTCACAAAACTCATCTATATCCAAATTAATAAAACATACATGTGCACACAACGATCATTCACAGACAATCTTCTATCCCTAAGCCAACTAAGGGATCTATCCTAACAAACTCTACCCTTGCCAGGAACTACAGGCTCTGATACCAAAATGTAACACCCTGCCTTTAATCACGTAATTATAATTCGATATTAGACAATAAAAATATATTAGAGACCTTCGGATAACTTAAACTCATTTCAATCTCCTACTTTGTAGTAGGGTTTTCACAAAATCATTCAAAATCTCTTTCCTGTTCCTGGTCTCCATTTCACATTTCGAATATAATTACCTGTGCAGTTTATCTACATTCACGTATGACAGAGTGTAAAACTAAATCCCCGGCAACTCCCGGGTTCTATTCATACGTAACCTGTGGTTTAAGTATCCACTAGGGGATTACATCCAAAATCGAATATACTATTCATATTTCAGAATATACAGTAATCCCGAATTCAAAAGAAATAACCAACATTTCCAAAATCAACTATACCCCTAAGGGTCCTAAGTGCTCCGGGTCGGCCTCTTCTCCTTTGAGCCACATGCCCTGTCTGAAAGATTAGTCATAGGAAAGAATAAGATTCGAGAGAATCTCAGTAGTAACAAACCACTCATACAATGTATAAATACCAAGCATGTATATAAATCACAACCAGCAACAACAGCAACATCAATCTCAAAGATACATGGTTTTCACCACAAACGACAGCACTCACGGCTGTATACACAATACGACAGCTCTCGCTGTAATCTTCATCACGACAGCTTACGCTGTAATCACAATAACGACAGCTTGCGCTGTAAACGACAGCTTTCACCAGCTGTAACCGCAGCAGCATCAAAGAAATCATCACAGAACCATGATAACACACACATACAAAGCATTACACACAGTATAAGAGAGAGAGTCACTACCTGATCCTTTCCTGATGTCTCATACCATTACTCATTCTCATCCAAAACTTCACCATAAACCCATTGGTAACCCAAAACAACCAACTTTCACTCAAATAACAAATTCTCATCTCTAAACCACCAAATTCACCAACACCATAACTTAACACACTTCCTCTTCTCAAATCCCCACCAAAATCACTGACATCTACACACTTTTTAACATCTATTCCAACACATTACATCACTTAATTCATCTTTTCTGAAATTACCAGAAATCAGGGTAAAAATCCAGAATTCTCTAAACTAAACCAAATGTAATAACATTTGCATCAAACTTCAACAAAAACTCACCTCTTACACTTGCTGAATTCAGAACTTGGATTCCTCAACTTTCAAATTCCCTCAATTTGCCACACACCACCAATCCAAAGTCTGAAAACATAGAAAGAAAGCTCTTGATCACTTGCACAATCTTAATGAGAAGTGTTTAAGCTTGTGAAGTCATTTACCTTCACAAATTTCAAACCCTTCCTTTCTCTTTCTCGCTTACTCGCCGGAAATGGAGAAAATGGAGAGAGAATGATGATGATCACCTCTTCTTGGTTCAATACACACACACACCCGACTAGGGAAGGAGAGAGGGAAGAGAAATAAGTTGAATTTTTGACTTCAATCCCATGGTCCATAGCTTGCCACTTGGCATCATCTCATTCCTCCTACCATGCTTTCACATATTCTCATCCACACTTGATTCCCCCTCATGATCTTCTAATCTCAGCCATTGATCAAGATTACTAAAGAGTTTTCTCATCAATAACTAACCAGACGGTTGGTAAATTTACCGTTTTACCCCTGATTAGTACAATACTCATTACATTATGAATAATTGCCTTCATTTCACATTGCACAACATATACTTCAAAAGTGTTTAATTATCATTAATTACATCATTTGAAGTTATTAATCCTTGATTAAAATCCAGGATATTACACTTTTCTCTACAAGCATGAAATCAATACAGTGTCTCATATGAAGATTGGGCCAATATGGAAGATTGAAGAAGACAGACTTCTTTTTCCATTTACTTTTTTCAATACTATTCTTTGTAGTCTTACCAAAGATAACATTCATATTTTTAACCTTTTCATAAACTTGCTCCCCAGTCAATGCCTTCGGAGCATCTTCAAACTCTTATCCACCAAAAAAAGCTTTCTTTAATCTACGATACGGGTGGTCTTGTCTAAGAAATCTCCTATAGCCAAGATACACTATCTTTCTTCCATATTGAAGTTGATGGTAGCATGTTCCTTCTTCACAAATCATATATGCTCTATGGCCTTTAACACTATATCCTGACAAATTTCCATATGCAGGGAAGTCATTTATAGTATAAAAGATTATGGCTCGCATTTTAAAAACATCCTTCTTGTTCGCATCAAAAACTTCAACACCTTCATCCTATAACTCTTTCAAGTCTTCGATCAAGGGTTCTAAGTAAACATCTATGTCATTTCCAAGTTGTTTTGGTCCTGAAATCAACATAAACAACATGATGTACTTTCGTTTCATGCATAACAGAGGATATAAGTTGTAAATTACCAATAGAACTGGCCATAAACTATGTGTACTACTCAGGCTACCAAAAAGATTCATGCCATCCATGCTAAGCCCAAGCCTAAGGTTCCTAGGCTCTTTACCGAAGGTAGGAAATAATTGACCAATTTTCTTCCATTGAGAAGAATCAGCCGGATGTCGAAGCTTTCCATTGGATATCCTCTCATCCACATGCCATCTCAAATTTTTTGCATTGTTTTCATTAGCAAACAAGCGCTTGAACCTTGGTATGATTGGAAGATACCACAACACTTTTGCAGGGGCATTATTTGATTTGTACCTTAAGGTTTCACATGTCAGACACTGTTGTTCCTCTTCATGCTCTTTTCTATACCATATACAATCATGAGGGCATACATGGATATTTTTATACGTAATCCCTAGTGGACACAGTATTTTCTTAGCATCATAGTATCGAGAAGGCAACACATTGTCATCTGGAAGCATGTCCTTAAAACCCTCAAGCGTTTCTAAAAAACTCTTATCGCTCCATCCATGCCGTGCTTTCAAGCTTACCAATTTCAATACTGCTTTCAAAAATTGGTATTTTTTACACCTCGGGTACAGCGGCATCTCAGCATCACTACAAATATTACCATATACATGTGATTGCTCAAAAGCCTCTTCTCCTACATCATGAATAATATTCTCTATTTGATCATCTGTATCCGTGTCATTATCATCAAAGGTCACTCCCCCTGTTGAGATGAACTTGGCATTTCTAATTCTTCACCATGTCATACCCATACTATATAACTCTTACAAAATCCTTCATAAATAAAATATGTATATATATCTGCAGTACTTAGTCGCTTCTTATTCAAGCATACTACACTTGGGCAATAAAACTTCCTACTACCATCATCGGCATTTCTTCTAGTGAAGTCTAAAAAACCCCTCACCCCATTATCATATTCAATACTTGTTCATTTAGCGTTTATCCAACTATGATCCATATATATCTCAACACTTGTAGCACCCTATATCCAACAGTAAAAGGATAGACAAAAAAACAACAACCATAGAGTTTTAGAGATTTCAGCGAATTTTAACATGCACCATTTGAAACTAGTATTGTTTCAAAAAATCAATAACACTGACAATCAAACAATCACACTAAATTAAAACAGAACTTAGAATGGTATTACTCCAAGCAATATATCATAAGTCAGAGCATCATATTTACTTTTGGTCCAAAACAAGAAAAATGTATATGTAGTAATAAAGTCATCACATAGTTTTCCCTTTCACCTTAATTACTTTTTTCTGCAATTATTTCATGTCTAACTATATTGTCAGAGTTAATATTGTTGAGAATAAGCAAATACAATCTGAAAGTTGAGGGCTTTTATTTAACATAACACTAACCCGATTGAATACCAAGGAGTGAGATTCTACCCAAAGTCACGGTGATGTCGATTGAGGTTAAAATAAAGTCCTCAAATTCACGGCACTGACAAAGGGAAGTCACAGCAGAGGAGAATGGTCACTACGAAGAATAGAGGTGGTGGTGGAGGAGAGTGACGATGATCAACGAATAGCAACAACGAACACAGAAACATCAACGGTAATGACGGAGGAGAGTTGAGCAAATGAGGAACGAGGAGTGATGGACGAGTTCAGAACAAGTAGGGACAGAGCTCACAGAGAAATAGCGAAAAAAGAAGAAAGGGTTTATAGAATGCAGGATATGGGCACGGGAGTAAAAATACGGGTGAAAAAGCTCACCTTTTAGACTGGTTTTTGATAAAAACTAGTCTTAAAAGAGGGGGAAAATATTTTTTAATTTTGCACATTTAAGACCGGTTTTAATTAAAACGGGTCTTAAAAGGTTCAAAATTTTAATTTGTAAATTATTTTGATATTTTAAGATCGGTTTTATTTATAACCAGGCTAAATAATTTCTATATAATTATGAAACTGCCACCGATCAATTTTTTTAGACCTTATCCGCCATAACCGGTCTAAATGTGGCGGTCTAAAAAGGGAATTTTGTAGTATTGTACAGAGAACAATAGTACAAATCAATATTGTTTGAGATACTATATGAATAAGCATGCTTAAAATTTGTGGAGTTATTATCTCAATCAATTTTGTGAGGTCAAAAGTGGACCTAGCAGATCTGTTAACAAAAACCCCTTGGGAAGAAATAAGTTAACTGAGAGGAGTAGGACTGAAGCTCATTTGAAATTATCAATGATGGTCAACCCAACCTTTGTGATTGGTGTTCCCATGAAGAAGTTTCATATGGGTAAAAACAAGTTACTTTGTTAGTTCTGTTAGTACTAAAATAAATTGCTAGCACCTTCCTATGGTATGGAAAAGTGCTAGAATGGATTTTGGTGAGGCTAAGCACAAGCTCTTAATGATTTCATAATCCTACGGAATGGAGTGCTCATTGTAGGTGCATTTCATAAAATCACCTCTATGAATGTGTAGTGGGGCCGCTTTTATGAGATCGTGGTAAAATCTCTAGAGCATTTATTATGCACCAGGCACACACATGGCTATTTTGACGTGCAAAACTAACATTAACAACAAAAATGCGGGGGTATAATCTGACTGTTAATGCGTTTAGTACACACCTAAGATTTGTTGGTTCATAAAAGCATGCTTTACTAACATTTTCGTGTACTAAGTGTTATCGGTCTAAGTTTGGTTCATTGTCCATAGGACCATCAGATGCAATGGTTATACTCATGTGTGTAACTTAGCAAATGTTGCTTCCTTTGACACATGTGGGGGATTGTTGTAAATAATGTGTGTGAATCTGTTAAAGGAAGAGTCCCACATTGCATAGAATTGTAGGATCCAAGTAATAACAAGTGATCTTAGGCTAGTAAATTGGCCAAGAGGAGGAATAGGCTTACTTACACTATAACGGGCTACCAGTAATGCAGTTGAGATCGAGCAATTCCCCCCTCCCTTGTGTGCGAGTTAAATGCGGTACTGGGCAATTTTACCGGAAATAGTATCTACAAAAATACAAGATTAATTCGTATGATTTATTACTACTTTATTGGATCATAAATACCTATTAACGTGTTTAATATCCTAATGGCTAGTAACCTCCCTATTAATACTCATTAAGTATGCTTATGATTTTGTAACCAATGTTTAATTGTGTTAAAGTACCCATTGTTTTCTTGTGATCCGCAACCTATAAAAGGGGTATGAAACTGAAGTTCTGTGTACCTAGCTTTGAGCTCTCGAGCAACTTCTCTTTCCTCCTCTGGTGTTTTACCTTGCTGAGTACTATTATCTTCTATAGTTATGTACACTCTATTTTACAGGAAGGGCTCGTTTAATCTAGGGGAGTGCCACTTCTTATCTACTGGTGGTTGCAGGATAGCTCTTAAGGATAATGTCCTCGAGCACGACTCTAATCAACTCCATTATTTGTAGGTGATCCTGTTAACAGGATATACCCACTGAATTGTATGACAATTTAGGAGTTGCCGCCAACAATTTCATGATTGGAAATGGTGACAAATTAAATGAAAGGAAGTTTGAAGCTGTTAATTACCATATAATCCACGGGCATGAGTGGAAGAAGGAAGGGAGAGAAATGAAGAAACCAGAATGAGACAAGCAATAAGAATTATATGGCCTTGTTCATAATTGTTTCAGAGAGTAGTGAAAAATGAATACTATAACAATTGTATGTGAAAATGCCTTTGGCATGCTCCACTCAGTACTACCACTACTACAAAATATTGTTTTTACGACCCTAAAGGACGTCCCTTTTTAAAAAAGGGACGTAAAAAATAAAAGCGGTGGCATTTTTGTAATTCTGAGTGAGTTTTGAATAGTTTTAGACGTCCCCAATTCAAAAAGGGACGTCTAAAGTCACTTTAGACGTCCCCAATTTAATTGGGGACGTCTAAAGTGTCCCCAAAGTCACTTTAGACGTCCCCAATTTAATTGGGGACGTCTAAAGTTAAATTTTTTTTTTTTAAAAAAAAATCAAGAACGTCTATTAGTCACTTTAGACGTCCCCAATTTAATTGGGGACGTCTAAAGTAAATTCTTTTTTTTTTTTTTTAAATCAGGGACACCTTTTAACGTCCCTAATATATATTAGGGACGTCAAAAGGCGTCCCTTAAATATGAGGGACGCCACTTTTGGCGTCCCTCATGTTATCAGGGACGCCTAAAGTGGCGTCCCATAACATGAGGGACGCCACTTTAGGCGTCCCTCATATATGAGGGACGCCTAAAGTGGCGTCCCTCATATTATATCAGGGACGCCTGTGGCGTCCCTGATAAAAAAAAAAAAAAAAAAAAAAAAAAAACTTTAGACGTCCCCAATTAAATTGGGGACGTCTAAAGTGTCTAAAGTGTGACTTTAGACGTCCCCAATTTAATTGGGGACGTCTAAAGTGTGACTTTAGACGTCCCTTTTTGAATTGGGGACGTCTAAAGTTAAAAAAAAAATAAAAAAAATTAACTAAACAATTTTAGACGTCCCTAAATTAAATTGGGGACGTCAAAAACAATTCAAATATGTACTGACAGTCTTTAATTGTCAGTTTTATAGATCCACACTCTTCTTTCTCATCAACGTAACCACTACCACCACACATTTAACTTTCTTCTTCTTCTTTATATGCTGTTTTTAAACTTGTTTCTTCTTTTCTCTCTCTCTCTTTTTTTTCACCAGATCTGTAATGCTTACCACCACGCATTTAACTCTTGTTTCTTCTTCTTTATATATACTATTTTTAAACTTGCTTTTTCTTTGCTCTCTCTCTTTTTCACCAGATCTGTTATGTTTCTTACTATTTTACCTTCTTTCTTTTTTTTCTTTGGATTTCCCTTCTATTTTATCTTCTAATTTGTGTTGTTATGGTTTGTAGATTGAGACTCCAAAACATGCTTCATGGCCACGTTCCCACTGAGAAAATGAGGTACATCTCTCCCTGTTGCTCTTCTTTATTTATTATTACGAGAAAATAAATTTTAATAATAGAAGGAGATAAGTTTTTCGCAACTGATTCATCTTATTGTTATCATCTTCTGTTTATGAGATTTCAGCTTTAGAGTTATCATTGTGTAGATTTTGGATTTCAGATACTAGATCTGTAATTTTATTGACGATGATATATGATTTCTAGTTTTAAATATTGTTTAGTCCAGATCTGTAATATTATTGTGTAGATTTTGGATTTCAGATACTAGATCTGTAATTTTATTGACGATGATATATGATTTCTGGTTTTAAATACTGTTTAGTCCAGTTCTGTAATATAAACGAATTTTTTTTAAAAAAAAAAATACTTTAGACGTCCCCACTTTAAAGTGGGGACTTCTAAAGTGGACTTTAGAAGTCCCCACTTTAAAGTGGGGACTTCTAAAGTGGACTTTAGAAGTCCCCACTTTAAAGTGGGGACGTCTAAAGTCCCACAGTGGGACTTTAGACGTCCCCAGTTTAAAGTGGGGACGTCTAAAGTCCCACTGTGGGACTTTAGATGTCCCCAATTTAAACTGGGGACGTCTAAAGTCCAGATTTTAGACGTCCTTTTATCTACGGACGTTATTGTCATTTTTTACTACGTCGCTCACATAGACGTCCCCTTATTTTCAGACGTTAAAAGGCCTAAAAAAGGGACGTTAAAAATGTTTTTTCTAGTAGTGTACCCTTCATATCTTTTTTTTTTATTACAATGGTGGCACGGGTCGAACTTGTGAGGGGGAGGGGAGTAGTGGCCTCAATGACCACTACACCACTAGGCGCTGGTCCCTTTCATGACTATTTACAGGCTCTATGGAGAGAATAGAGGCTGAAATTATCAACAATAGTTGGTGTGTGTGAGTGTGCGTCACGGTCAATTCGATATCCAAGAAATGACAACGTGTTAATGAAAGATGGTGAAATTATTTTAACGAAAAGATATATAGTGCCAAAGAAGATAAGAAGAATTTCAAGTAAAATAACAATGTGCACGACGAAATCACTTTTTTAGGTTAGCAGTAGCACTACACTAATGACTAAGTCATTGTATCTTGTTGGGAAAAAAAAAAGACTAAGTCATTGTATCTATATTTTTAGCCTCTATATATCGAAAATCAAAGTTGAAATCGTCAACCATAATTAAATATTTCATTTTCAATATTTGCATTATTTAATTTCATGTTTTATTGATTTATTGGCTGGTCCCCCTCCTATTCGTTGGCATGCAAAACATAGTTCACGTTGATGGGATAAAAAACAAAGAAATATGAATGTGTATCAGTGTATGTGATGAGACAATCTATTTTTAGTTTTCTATGAAAATAAAAAAAATAAATGATATTTAATTAGAAGCAATAACAATGTACTCCCTTCGGTCTGCACTACAAACTTTGTCCTATATTTAGGACCGGAGGTAGTAATAAATATTAATTTTTTTCTGTACTTACTCTGCACTCATAATTTACCCTTAATCCCTTATTACTGGAGTTAGTCTCACATAGCCAAGGTACTGGAAACTAGATGACTTAATCAACCAGTCGAGGTGGTGGCTCAAGGGTTTGGGGTTTAAATTAGAGTAGGCTAATTTTGATTAAATATAAAAGGCATTAATCCAAAAATATAAATAAAATATTCATGTATAAACAACACATAACATAACAAAACATAGTTATTAAAAGAACAAATATAATTTACTCCTTTTCTTAACTCAAAACGATATTGTTTCAAGCTTAGGAAGGAAAAAAAAAATCCAACCGGGTCATCTTGTTCAAAACTCTTAACCCGATTGCTTAGGGAATTGATTCACTAGTCCACTAGCCTCCTGAATCATGTTGAGTTTTTCATACCATGTATGTAACTATCATTGTGCAAAAATCATGTTATTCAAAATTTCCTCTATTCTTGTTTAATTTTTAAATATGATGATGTTAGTAGATTATTTTTAAACAAATATATATTGTATATAGGCAACCTTATCGAGAATAAATCAAGTGTAAAAGAGTTGGATAAAAAGGGGTGTCAAATATATTTAAGTTTAAAACACTTGATCCGTTACTTGAAAATGAAAACAATATATATAAAGGTTTTTGCCACAGTATATATAGAGGTTACCTCTTGGAAACGGATGATGATATTCAGTGTCAGGAAAATAAATTAGTTAAAAGGAACAATATAATAGGTTATACTATGTCGGGTCACTTAGTGATTTCGACATTGTTGAATTAGATTATTTTATACAAAAGTTAGAAACATAATATAAATACTAATTTATGAATTCACTGGCAAAAAAAAAAAAAACTAATTTATGAATTAATAAAAAAATTGAAGTTTTATTTTATAAGACTTGGAAGTTTTATTGAAAAATTGAAGAGGAAAATATTGATGGATTTATCTTTTAACTTTATTTTTTCATCAAAATGATAGAAATACTAATTTATGAATTAATAAAAAAATACATCACATTTTCTTCCCATAATCTCATATACATTGTTATATTAAAATAAAGGGTTAAAGGTCATTTTTACCCTAGAAGTATCCACTTGGGGCCAATTTTGGCCCTGAAGTTTTTCGAGGGAAAATTTTGCCTCGAAAGTTTCAAATTTGAAGCAATTTTGCCCTTACATTAGTTGACCATTAGCCGGGGCAAATTTGCTCCAAATTTGACACTTCCGGGGCAAAATTGCACCTTAACCCAATGACCGTTAGTCAGGCGCATCAAACACCATGCGACATGCTGTGCTCTTCCAACCACTGAACCCTACCTCCAGCTGAGCCAAGATGGGTAGGCTGTTAAATAGAAAAGAGAACTCTTTCCGAGGCCCCTGCCGACATCTCCGGACTCACTAACGTTAGTGTCAGCTGCCACGTCCCGGTTTAGGAATTTTGACCCGATTCCCTTTCGAAGTACTCGTGTAGCATGCTATCAGACGGGCTTCCCTCATCCCTTAGGTTCGACTAACTCATGTGCAAGTATCGTTCACATGGAACATTTCCCCTCTTCAACTTTCAAAGTTCTCATTTGAATATTTGCTACTACCACCAAGATCCGTATTGACGGCCGCTTCGCCTTAGTGTTAAAGTGTGCGACCTATACTCGGCTGTCGAGGCAAGTGCGAGGCCCTGATGAGTAGGAAGGTGTAGCGGTCGCTGCAAAACTTGGGGTTCGAGCCTGGGTGGAGCATCTGTCAATGCAGATCTTGGTGGTAGGAGCAAATATTCAAGTGAGAACTTTGAAGGCTGAAGAGGGGAAATGTTCCATGTAAACGGTATTTGCACATGAGTTAGGTGATCCTAAGAGATGGGGAAAGGCCGTCTGATAGCGTGCAGCACACATACTTCGAAAGGAAATTGGGTCAAAATTCCTGAATCGGGATGTGACAGCTGACAGTAATGTTAGTGAGTCTGGAGACGTCGGCAGGGGCCTCGGGAAGAGTTCTCTCTTTTCTGTTTAACTGCTTGCCCACCCTGGCTCAGCCGGATGTAGGGTCCAGCAATTGGAAGAGCATAGCGCGCCGCGTGGTGTTCGATGCGCCTGACTAACGGTCATTGGGTTAAGATACATCTTTACCCTGAAAGTTTCAAATTTGGAGCAATTTTTCCCCGGCTAATGGTCAACTAACGCAAAAGCAATATTGCTCCAAATTTGAAACTTCTGGGGCAAAATTGGCCTTCGAAAAACTTCCCGGGAAAAATTGGCTCAAGCGAATACTTCCAAGGGTAAAAGTGACCTTTCACCCTAAAAAAAAAGATTTAGGTTCAATATTTTATAAAATTATTACTATAAACCTAAATAAATAACTTTAAACTCTTAAAATCTGATTTATACATTTCATAAGTATAATATATAAAAAGTAAATAAATTTTAATTTATATAATATTATAATAGTAATAATAATTTATAAAATATTAAATCTAAACTATCTATTTCATGATTAAATGATTAAAGGGTGAGATGAGATTATATGAGAAGATAATGAAAAGGAAAAAAGAAAAGAAAAGTATCCTTTCCCCCGGGGAGACTTCATCCTTACCATTACAATGAAATTTATCACCTGCGCCCTGCATAATCAAATTAATTTATTTTAAATTAAATAATGATATCAATATCGATAGATATGGTGTAAAAATATTTTACTTAAACCATTATTTTCCACATATTTATTTGAAATCCTTTAACAGTAATCTATTGCTTCACTTGCCTATGATAGGAAAAAGAGAAAACTAAATATTTAAGACTTTAATGGACAAATAAATCCTTTCTCGGTCATTTTACAAACTATGTCATGGGGTTAAAATAATACTTCTCTTAAACATAAATTAATTATCAACACTTGTATCTTGAGCTTCTCGAAACTCATAATATGGCATTCAACCATAAGTCCAATAATAAAAATATATTTCTACACAATATTCAAATTATAGTACGGAACCACATAGAGGTGGTTTAGCAATATAAGGCCCCACTAGATCCCTTTGAATCTTAAGTTTAAGTCCTAGAGGAGACATCTATGTTGGGAGATGCAGCCATGAACCTTGAACTGGGTATTGAATAATAATTTCAAAACAATGATAGTACGATATATAATCAAAAGTTTCCCAAAATATGAGTTTGTAGATCTACATCCAAATCATATGAAATCCTAAAGTCCTCTGGCCTTCTACTAGCACTCTAGCTAGCAATAGTTAATCAAAAGTATGTATTATATTTGAGTATACAAAATGACACTTATAAATAGCAATTTACATCCATCGACGCATAATTGCAAATGAAGTCCTCACTAGTGGAAAAGTCATTTTTAAGACCGGTTAAAAATGACATTTTAGACCGGTTTTGGATCCGATCTTGATACAGCCGGTGTTAAAAGTCTGCTATTTTTTAGACTGGTTAATGAAATCGGTCTTAAAAATCACTTTTTTAGACCAGTTGCTCGAAGACCAGGTCTAAAAAGTCTAGACATTTTAGACCGGTTATTTAAAAACCGGTTATTTTAATAACCGGTCTTAAAAGTGATATTTTTAAAAAATAAAAAATAAATAGGGTCTTTTTTTTTGTAGTCAAACGTACAGATGAGTAGAAGGGATTACAATGAAAAATCGATTGTGAATACTTCCAAGCAAACTACCACCATCAGATTTCATAAAAACACCTTTCCTGTGAATCACGCTACTAAAATTTGTGAAAACCTGAATTCCTATATCGTTCACTAAGAACATCAAACAACATAGAAAGATAATGAACAGCTCTTGTAACAAAATTCAGGCACACCCATAAGTTTAACTTTGTATTCATATTCAGTTTCTTAGTTGAAACTATGAAACTATTTTGGCACAACCATAAGGAAGAAGAAAACCAGAGACGAAATTAAAAAAAGCAAACAGAGCAATTTCGCAGATAGGATCCCCCAGAGACTGACCACATACTCAACTCAGTATATATCAGTATGTATACCATTTACACCTACAATAAAACCCTAAAAAAACAAAAATCCAAATAGGATCTCTCTTCTCTTCGTGACTCGTGTTCCTCTGGTGAAGAAAGCAGACAAGGAACTGTTTTAAGCGAGGCGTTTCGCTCCGCACCTTCTTCTTCCTCTTTCATCTATCGCCACCTTGCAGTAGATACTCAAAAATTAGTTTACAAATTAATTAAGCGTTTAAAAGGAAAGTTTATTCAAATCTCATAACATCAGTTGCATCTTCTTCACGCATCTCTGGGTCAAAGCAAAGGAGCAAGCAGCTCATGGCAGCAAAGAAGTGAAGCTGCCAATGTAGGTTGCGATGAAGGATGGATGTCACAGGGAAAGAGAAAAGTCACGACAAAGGAGATTTGAGCAAGCGAGGTTGTGGCGGCGATAAACTCATTCAGTGCAAGGGTGAGAGCACCGCAGCAACATATATGAGAATGAGATCGAGTGAAGATAACTGAGCTCATAGAGTAATCACACCAAGAAGAGAGGTTTCAGATTTAGAGAGCAAAATTTAGGCGCGACAAATAGGAGATTCAAAAATTTAGAGTTGATTTTTTAGACCGGGTATATATAAAACCGGTCTTAAAAGGGCGGGAAAAAAATAATTTTTAAATTTTTCATATTTAAGACCGGTTTTTATTAAAACCGGTCTTATATGTTTGATATTTAAGACCGGTTATTATTAATAACCGGTCTTAAAATTTTAAAATTTTTAATTTTTTAAATATTTTGATATTCTTAGACCATTTTTATTTATAACCGGTCTAAATAATGTTTTTAAGATCGGTTTTTTTGAAAACCGGTCTTAGAAGTTCTATATAATTACAAAACTACCACGGGTCAAATTTTTTAGACCTTATCCACTATAACCGATCTAAATATGGCGGTCTAAAAAGGAAATTTTGTACTAGTGCCTATAAATAATTTTCCTTGGGTTATTTCATAATTTCACTATAATTTTTTATGAGATAAGCATATGTTTGGAAATTATTTCAATATTCGATAATGTTTTGAGACCTTTTTGTCATAACCTATTATTCTCTCTATAAAAGATTCAAACTTAAAACATCACACTTCAGAAAGTATTAAGCAAGGTATTTAGTGTTATTGGCATACAAATTAAAGCCCTGACATAATGTTTTGAGTCTTAATCATAATTAAATTAGTTTTTCGTGTTTAGTATCAAAATTACTCCAGATCAAATTATCTCCAACTACCATCCTTTTGGACATAAAGTTTAAGTGTATTTCCTAAAGGTATATATTGCTGATGGTGTTCCTATTAATATGGGATGTATTGTGGAGGAATAAATTAAATCTTTAGATGAGAATGAAAATTACAGTTAAGGACTGCAAACTTTAGAAATTTTATGAAAAATAACTAAATTATTGAAAGGAATTAAAACTGTTTGAAGTTGATAATCTTTCAGTAGTCGAAGGAGAAAAAAAGATAATTTTTCAGTAGTCATTTCTCATTTTTAATATTCATCATTGGTATTTTTAACACTTCTCTTTATTTTTTAAAAAACTATAAATATTAATTATGAGTATTGAAATTATTAAAAAAATAAAGAGAAATTAATCTTTTGGTCGATCCATGTAGTTTTGACTGTGTTGTAACTCAGTCCCTATAATTTTAACTCGGTTGTAACTCAATCCCTGAACTTTAACTCACTGCAACTCAGTCCCTATAGTTTTCACTATTTTATAATTTAGTCCTTATGTTCTAGAATAAAGGAGGGGCACTATGATATAAAATGATTAAAACTATAGGGATTGAGTTACAGTGAGTGAAAGTTCAATGACTAAGTTACAATGGAGTCAAAATTATAGGGGCTGAGTTGCACCAAATTAAAGTATAGACACTGAATTACAACTTAGTTAAAATCATAGGAACCAAAAGCTTAATTTTCACAAAAATAAAAAAGAATTCTTGATCCCTTGGCATAAATAATACGTACGATTATTAGAAGACCACAAATGTCATCTCTTAAATTAGGTGGGGACAAATTGAATAACTCTTATTGGCACTTAGGCAGACAGATATGAGATAACCCAGTACTGCTTTTAGACTTTAGCACATGCCTTCTTTGACTAAACTCAAAGCATTCGTGGATTCTTTTTTTTTTTTTTTTTTTGGGGACTAATATGCGTGATATTTGTGAGATATGGAGAAGAAGACGAAAGGGCACTACACTAACGACTAAGTCAGTGCGTCTATATTTTTAGCCTCTAGAGATACAGAATCAAAGTTGAAATCGTCAACTATATAGAATTAAATATTTTATTTCCTATTATTTACTTTCATATTTTATTGATTTATTGGCTGGGCCCCTCTTATTCGTTGGCATGGAAAAAACTTCTCGTTGATGGGGGAAAAGAGAAATATGAATGTGTGTTGAGGCTATTTGTTTTTATCTTTCTATCAAAATGAAAAATGAATTATATAAGAAGCAGTAACTATGTAATAAATATTAAATTTTTTCTGTACTTGCTCTGCCCTCATAATTTATCATTTTATCCTTAATCCGTCATCACTAGAGCTAGTCTCACATAACCAAGGTAGTAGAAACCATTAGATTGGTCAATCAACTAGCTGGGGTACTAATTCAAGGGTTAGTACTTTAAACCAGGGTAGATTAGTCATAAGTAAATATAAAAGAAATTAATCCACAAATGAATAAAATATTCATGTATAAACATTATATAATCTAACAAAACAGAGTTATTAAAGAACAAATATAATTTCCTCCTTTTTTTAACTCAAAATGATGATGTTGTTTTAGGCTTAAGAAGATAAAATAAATCCAATCAAGTCAACCCGTTCAAAACTCTTAACCCAATTGTTCTGGGAATTGATTCACTAGTCCACTGGTCCATTGGCTTGCTAAATCGGCTTTGGTTTCATACCAAGCATATAACTATTATTGTGCAAAAGAACATGTTATTAAAAATTTCCTTTATTCTTATTTCATTTTTAAATGCAATATCATAATTTATTTTAAATATGATGAGGAACATGAGATGTTAGTAGATTATTTTTAAACAAATATATATTATATATAGGTAACCTTATTGACAATAAATCAAGTGAAAAGAAGTTGGAATAAGGGGGGTGTCAAATATATTTAAATCTTAAATGATGACTTGATCGTTGACTTGAAAATGAAAACATTATAGAGGTTTCTTCTTGGAAATGGATGATGGAAAAAGAACTTAGTTAAAAGGAACATTATAATAGGTTATACAATGCCGACAAACGCTTCATACATTATATAAGAATAACAGATTGTATGATCAAAACTGCTTGTATAGACTATGCTCCTTCATATCCTTAACATAAGACCTATTTTTTATATTTGTCAATCTTTTCCTAATTTACATCTATTAATAATCAGAGAAGATGCATACCATATTAATTAATCTAGCTATTATTTAATCTAATCAAATTAAATAAATAGATTTTTATTAAGAACCGGAGTAATATGTATTGAGGTGGCGTGCAAAAGAAAGAAACATACGCTATCCAACATCGCAGGGAGATCATTTCTTCATAAATCAGTATTTGTGGGGCCTAGCATGTAACTAATGAATCTTTAATTTGATAATTTCTTTTAGCATTATGATGTATGAAATCAGTTATTGAAGTTTAATAATCGAATAATTGTAATTAACCCTACTGTCAATGATAAAAGTATCTTAAAAAACATTCTATTAAAAATGGATGCATTTAAAAATACACTTTAAATTAAAAGTATGCGCGGCTCCTTAAGCTTACATTAAATAGTTAGTATCCATGTACGCAGCTTTGTAGACTTGTGGCTTGTTGGTTAGGGTGCTCCACTCTTAACCGGTAGGTTGCAAGATCGAATGGGCATTGACGAAGAAGCAGAGTATCCATGTATGCAAGATTCTCTCAAGTTTCTTTGAATTAATAAAAAAAATGATACAAATACTAATCTTTGAATTAACCGGTTGGTTAGGGGGCTCCACTCTTAACTGATTTATCTTTTAAGCTTCTCTTTTCATCAAAATGCCAAAAATTTGTTAGGTCACGCAAGACTTGATCGTTGACTTGAAAATGAAAAAGCCATTTATTGGCGATGTCTAGGAGATTTATTACCTGGGCTCTACAAAATCAAAACATTTATTTCGAAATAAATATAGGTATAGATGGATATATTACCACTTTGGTCTTTCTTATAAAAGGAAAAGTTAGAGTAAAGAACATGGAGGAAAAGAAATTTATTTAGAACGACCATAAAAACTATCATTATTTATAAGGACCAAATATAAAAATATAAAATTAAAAATACAAAAATGCCCCCAACGAAATCTCTTATATTCTCTCCCACATTTTATTTTTTTAAAATGTCCCACATTCTATTTTTAAAATTAATACAAAATTCTGAATTTCACTAAATTAAACAAAAATTTTCTAAATTTTTATTTTTCACAATTCGCTTAGATATATCTATGAAATAAATTAAACATTTTTCAATTTTGTCAAAAGTTTTTTTTTTTCAATCAACAAATATTTTAACTAAAAATAAAATTATATAAATTTAATAAAACTCAAGGTCTTCAATGATTTATTATATATGTCAAGCCAAAAAAGTTCATATGATTTTTTTTTTATTTTAGAAGAAACTTATGTGGGTTAAAAAAATTCATTTAATATTAATAAAATTTAAATAATCTGTTATATCCTTAAAAAAATGAAATGATTTTAGTTTTTATAATAAAAAGAAGCATAATTTATATCAACATTGATAATATAAATCGGGAAACTTGATGATATATTGATTCAGGAACTTGTTGGAAAACATTTAAAAAGATATGAATTTGACTGTTGTTAATTAAATAATATATTGATTACATTAAAATTAAACTTGGTAAAAATTAATAATTAAAAAAATATATATAAAATCATGTCACAAGTTTATGATGGGCGGTTTTATGTTTCAATTTTAATTATTTTTTTAATTATGAATACAAGAGATAATGTAGGTGGTTTGATAGGGCAATTTAATAATTTTAAATTTATATTATGGTATTTGATATTTCTAAGTAATTATAATTTTTATGGTCCTTCACAATAAATATCATTTTTTTCTAGGTATTTTATTTTAATTTTCCCTATTATAAATCACTTATACTCATTCTCGCATACTAAAAAATGAACTAAGTTGATATTTTTAAAAAAACAATTACCCTTATTAAAATTTATCCTCTCTCTGCATTTATAAATCATTCTCACATCTCTCCTCTTTCTTTTTTTTCAGTGAAAATTAAATAAGGGTAAAATTGATAAAGATCATTAAATACCTTAAGTGACTTTTATTTAAAACCAACCAACATAGTGGCGGTCTGGCGGTGTGGGTCCCTGCTAGATCCCTCTGGATTCTCAAGTTTGAATCCTAGAGAACACACTTATATTTAGAGAAGTAGCTATGAACCTTTAACCAAATGATAATATCATTAAAAAAAAGATTATTTATTTAAAACCAACAAATTTTCCGACACGAAACTTATGATAAGGATCATATATAATAAAATTATTTAATATTTGATTCTCTTAAGTTTCTCTATTTGGTGGTAATATTCTTAATTTGAATGAATTTTCTCATAACTCACAAACTCGTAAGTTAAAATCATTTTGTATGTATAAAAAAAATTTAAAATATTGTTGATTTAGTCCCAGAAAAAAATATTGTTTAATTTATCAAGGGTTCGTCCTTAGGCTTAAAAGGTAAAAAGCTCTCATCTTTCTATGTTATAAAATTTTATTTATTGTCAATTTAAATTTTAAATATTATAAACTATGATTTATTTAATATATGATGATAAATATGACATCTAAATATATTAATTTATTTTTAATATTGTATATAAAGATAGTTTCACTGACGAAAAATTTAGTGAAAATAAGTTCGATAGAAAGCTCAACAAGCTAAGTATAAAATATGATTGAACATAAAAGGCTAAAATATATCAATATAATTATTTAAACCTAAAAGGCTAAGAGATATCAATATAATTTACTCTTTAATTGCTTTTCAATAACACAAGTGGAGATTTGACTAGGTCACATAATGACCTCTCCTGTGTTTGGGTCTGGAGAAGATTAGCTCATTGAATTGAGAATTAATGTAACTAAATTTGAGGCTATTTTTTTTATCGAAAAATTTTGAGGCTATTTTCAAGAAATGGATTTAAGAAGTTGTGGATTATATATATATATATATAAGTTAAAAAAATTATATAATATTTCAAAGTTATAGAGTGGGTATGTGTGTCTCTCGCCGCCAATTAGGACCTAGAAATGACAACGTATTAAGTTAAAGATGGTGATATTATTTTCAGAAATATATATACTGCCAAGGAAAAAAATAACATGAATTTAAAATATATAACATTACAGTCAATATCATTACTTGTACAATTAATAATCAATGAATATTAAAATAAAACTCCAAATTGATTAGGTCACAGAAAGACTTGATGGTTGACTTGAAGATGAAAACAATTTAGAGGCTATTTCTAGGAAAGCTAGCCTTTATATATAATTTGTTATTTCGTGTAGAGAGTAAAGAACAACAATATAATCCCCTTCACAAATGAAATTTAAACACACAATACCTTTGACCCAAAAAAAACAAACAAAAAGAAAACGCACACACACACATAATACTAATACCTGCACATATTTGAGATCCGATTAATGCCGTTTTTTAAACAAGGCTCTTGTGAATTGTTTTCGCAAGTTAATTCTATGATGAAAAGGAAGATGATTAAGCATCCGCTAGTACTACGAATTAGGATAACGCAAGGGATCATACTAGCAGGTGATGAATTAAACTTTGGCCAACATTTGATTGTAATTAAAAACAGACTAAATTTAGAGTAAAATACATCGACTACCCCTCTATTTTACTTAAACTATACAAGCCTCCCTATATTTTGAAAATGTATATAGACTTCCTTTGAAATTAAAATATATAATGTTACATAAACCTGTCTTACATATTTGAGATCTCATTTCCATCCACCTAACCGTTAGTTGATCGTTAAGTTTGATTATTAAACATTGATTTTGACCAAAATTCCCCTCTTTCAACAAATGAATAAACATTTATATTTGTATAAAAATAATTTTTTATACAAACAAAAATAATTCTAATACATATGTTCACAATTTCCAATATATTATAAAATTTATTAATTTTTACTATATTATAAAAATTTTAAATTTTTATCATATTTATTGAACTTATTTATTTAGTATTCTTTTAAATGTCTAAGAACATATTTCTTTCTTTCTTTTTTTCCATTACACCATGATTGGTTCACCATATGTTATTAACAATGTAAATTTAAGACATTACATAACTTATATAAATTTTATTTTTTAATTTTTTAAATGCATTCTTTCACAAACATTTATAAACACATTTATTTAAGTATGCATCTATTAAATGAATTAATCATATTTTTAATTAATTTTTATATATTTGCATTAATTAAATTAATTAACACTTTATCTCAATATTAAAAAATTAAGAAAAATAAAAATAAAAAGAAACTCTTAAATTACTTAAACTATATTAGCTAAAATTAGGGAATTAGTGATGATGAAGAGTAAATTAGTAAATAAATTTTATTTTAATATAAATTTTAATTAAAAAAATTTATAACAGAGTTAACAGTGTGGACTTAAGTGTATATTTTTAAAATAGAAGGGAGGTTTGTGTAATTAACCCAAAGCACAAGGGATATTAGAGTAGTTTTGTGTAATTAAGTGTATATTTTTAAAATAGAAGGGAGGTTTGTGTAATTATTTCTCTTAAATTTATGAAAGGTGCATGAGAGGGACCAAGCTAGGTTGAAGATAAGGCACGACCAAGTCAATTTCGATTTTGTTTCTTTTAATATATATATATATATAAAGAAATTATTTATATGATTGGTCAAAAATGGGAGAAAATAAATTATATTAATTAAAGCCCTTTATTTCATCTACTGTGTGTGCTTCTCTGTCCTGGAGACTATAAATAGAGACGAAGAGTAAGTGAAGTGTGAGCATATACAAATTAAAAGAGGCATTACACATTGGTGTAAATATGAAGAAGGCTATTTATCCAATTGCTTTTCTCATTTGGGTTTTCACAATATTTCTCTCCCTTCCCTCTTCCACTCATGCACGCCTATTACTTGGTAACAACTTCAACTTCTTTTATTTTGCTGCTGTTTTTTTACCCTAATCTCATTCAGTACTGTGACTAGCTTCTTAATTGCCTTAATTATGAAATTATTATATGAATTAGTAATTCTTTGCTGTGATTTGTGAATATAGTAAACTGATATGTAAATATTATATTATGATGACGCAGAAAGGACATCGATAACCTCGCTATCGACCAATAAGAATAAGCCTGCAGTGGACTGTCCTCCTGGTTCTCCTTATTCTACGTGCCTTCCAAACCCAGTTCCAAAAGCTCCATGCGGTCCCTATGTACGTGGCTGTCACTAAGAAGTAGCAAAAGAAACATACGAATGGTAATAACAATATAGTTGTTTTGGGGAGTGGGAGATCATTAAAAAAAATTTCTTTCTTGTTTCTAATATCTGCCTTAGCTTCGTATTAAGTCATGAGTAACACTGTTTCTGGTTCTGTGTCATCATGTGTGTGTGAGAGTGTGCGTGTCTTGTTGCAGCTTTTGATTTATCTATCATTTATCTTTTGAAGAATAATATAATGTCTCTTACCTAGATTGCATGGGAAGTCGAGGTAAAGGTTGCTCATGAGTTGTATACAAATTGAGTCTGCGAAATATATATATAATTCTTAATTTATGTGCTGGTGTTGTACTCGAAAGTTGAAATAAAGAAGGAGCCTTCCGGCTTTCTATCTACTTGTAATTTTTTTGTTACATTTTATTTTGTTGTATTTTAATATTATTAGGGAAATTCCAATGAAGAAATGAAAACAAGAAAGGAAAAAAAAAAACGAAAGTGAGGAAAATGGTCCTAAACTTGGAACCGACACATTGAAAGATACTGAATCAAAACAAGTGAGAAAACCATAATTAAAAGATAATGTCCTCCTGGTTCTCGTTATTCTTAGTTCCTTCCAAACCCAGTTCCAAAAGCTCGATCCGTGGGCTCCCTAAGAATGTGGTGGCTGTAAGAAGTAGGAAAAGATATATGTGAATGATACATATAAAGTATAATAATAATTTAATAAGGGTTGAGTCTAACAATGCCACGAACTAAAGTTTGAATCTCGTTGGGAGAAATGCCCACAATTAAAACCAACTGTCTCAAATATAATTTGCCTCCTATAAGAGGATATCTATGCCCATAAAGAAATATATGTAATAGTTAAATAAATTTATAAGTTAAGTCATGAGTAACACTTTCTGCTTCTGTGTGCTTCGGTGTCTTATGTGCTGATGAGGTTCTTGAAATAAAGGTGCTAGATTAATTAATAGAGTTACTCCTCTACTTTCTTTTTTTCTTTTTTTGCCAACAGTCGTATCCACCTTTCATAAATTAAATTTAATTAGTTTCACTTACAATCAAATTATATAATATTGCCAAAGTTTAATTTGGCCACCCTTAACTTCTCGCATCACCCCCTTGGGTCATACTTATTCGTAATACTAGTTTCTGCTCAAATTTTATGTGCGTGAATTTGTATATCCTTCTATAATAACAAAAAATGGTTAATGTGCTAAAATAACCTTCATTTTTTATTAAAAGAGTAACAGTAATCATAAACTATTTTTTGAAGAAAAAATAACCATAAACTTTTAAAATTGGGGTAAAACCGTTAAATCCAGCTAACTTCCATCTATGAAATTGGAGAAATTAATTTTTTAGCCCTTAAAATTTTGATTCACTTATAACTTAGTCCTTAAACTTTTGACTCGCTTGCAATTCAATCCCTAATGTTACTGACTCATCATATGTGGCAAAAAAAAAGTGATAAAATACTCCAATTTACAGTCCCTTCCTAAGAATATTCTAGAACACTTTAAATTTATATTTAGTTAAAATAAACAGAAATAAGTAGTTTGTAATTTTTATTATTTATTATTTTTAATACTTTTGTTATTATAAAAATCACGTTGCTATAAAACAATATACAAATTTATATAAAATTAAAGATACATCTATCAAAAAGAGCACAAAATATTTCAACAGTGGGCAAACGTTATAATTTTTCAGAAGTAACCCAATATACATACATAAAACAGTTATTGTACACCGGAAAACAACTTCAGATTTTTTTTTTTTTTTTTATTAAAACGTGAGATAGTGTCATGTATAGGGATTGTAGAAAAAAAATAAGGCAAGAGAGAACTAGCGTAGCGGGGCGAATCCATGTTCAGATCCTGGTCAAAGCTCCATAATATGCCCACACAAGTATTAGACTACTAGAACCTAATTAAAATTGGCACAATAGATCACCAGAACAAGAAAGATAGTTGGAGAGAAGAGATTGCTAGAAAACTCAATAGCAGGGGTGAGGAATAACTGAAGGAGGCACCTCCTATTTATAGTGTTTTAGGGTGGCCACTAATTAGGAAACGATGTCCACCCTTCTTGCCTTCCAAGTTAGTATTTAATTTAATTGATTCTCAATTAATTTTCTAATTATGGTAACTTGTTCCTCAATTAACAATCCCATAATTAATACTGACTTATACCCCAACCTGCAATTAATGCTGATTTGATTCTTCTTTGATTAGGCTACTTGTATCCTCACTACTACAAAAAAGTAAAGTTGTGACACTTATAATTGGTTAACTGTGGCGCTACATAAGTGCTACATATATGAGCGCCACTAAAACAAGTTGTGGCGCTTGGAAGCGCCACAACATTTTATTTTATTTTATTTTTTTAAAACATACCCTCCTTTAGCGCTGGTTGGAGGAAGGGCCACAGGAGGAGGGTCTCCTGTGGTGCTTGCGTTAGCAAGTGCCATAAGAGACCAACACAAGCGCCACTAGAGGTCCCCTTCCTGTGGCCCTTCCTTAAGGAAGCGCCACAGCAGGGTCCTCCTTTTTTTTTGGTTCTTCCTGTTTTGGCGTATTTTTTGTTCATATCTCCTATAATTACAGTATTGAATATATCCACAGTACAGTAGAATGAAGAAAAGAAAACAACAATGATAGATAACTTTAAAATGATGTAAACAAATGATTAATTAGCTAAAGTAGTACTTAAAATAGTTATACAATATATTGTACGTGAATGAAATACAACAAATTCAACTTAAATACATGCATGACACAACAATTGGCAAAAAACAACACAACAAAGACCAGCTAGTGAATTAAATAGTATAGCTACCCAGAGATTTGCCTAAACACATATTCAAATCATTCCTCGATCACTTCATTAAGCTGATGATCAATCAAAGTGTCACAATGTTGATCTTCATAATACTGCACATATATACAATCAGCCACAAATTAAAATGAAATAAAATCAGTAAAATGTAATTATCAGGCACTAATTAAATTTAATTAAAACACAATATGAAGTGCAACTAAATGACTTACTTTTTGAGGAATAAATGGTTGATCATGTGTAACTACATCCTTCATAAATTTCATGATGTAATACCCATAATCATTGTCATTGGGTTGGAAAGGGCACTGCAAAAATATAATGCAATATTTAACTATGTTTATGAATAAAAATTGTTTACTGACAAAGTTTGAGTAAATTCATATATCAGTACCAGTATCTTCTTCCAAGGATAGCTAAGGTGAGAGTCAGCAACTTTAGAATAGCTTAAGGATACAGAGGACCGATACGCAGTTAATGCGCTAACAAAACAAATAGAAACTGATTACTTTTAGTTATTCAATCACATATGCAAATATTTACACAAACGCATGTACGCTTACCTATTGAGCAATAGTAACATATCAAAATGGTTTTATGGAAGACCATCTTTTAGAGGATCCACATAATAAATGCGAGGGTCTGAAGGTTCCACTGAATTGATAACTATCAATATCCAATGGCGCCTAAAATATTTTAAAAAATTTATTTCAACAATCATAGTATGATAAAAGTTAAACAATAAAAACAAAAATTGTACCACTAATAACTTACCCCGCATTGTATGGCACTAAAAATAGCGTAGTTGGTGTCGCTTTCTTTCTAAAGTGATATTTTAGATCATTAGACCGTGCATTTATATCTAATTTACCCCCATGGTAGCCAACGAGATAAGGGTTGACAAATATGAATTGGACCCTGTTTGTATCCATTAGGATCTCACAGTACAAATGCCTAGTATAAAACAAACAGTATCATGAAAAATAAAAGAAATGGAACGAGAAATATTAATAACAGTGATAATTGATAATGGTCAAGTACCTTATCCAGATGTTGATAGCTGAAGCACTAACCCAATCACGAGTACATATATCGTGCACGACCTCGGCAGTAACATAATCAACTAGACCGCCAACATTGTAGATATGTCTTTCAAGACATATTTCCAATCCTCGTTCATCGATCACTTGTGGTGTAATCAATACTAATTGATCGTGATATGAGGTCAGTCTTCTTGTGCTCTGTTGGCTAGCTGATGCTTTCAACTTGGGTTGTGTTGTCGAACACTTTGAGATCTTACCATAAGGTTGGATTTGTTTATCTCTAGACTGTCCACCTTGCAAAAATAAGAAAATTAAATCACAGTTTTAGATGGAAGTACGAATGAAAAGTACAGGGAATTGTAAATGAACGACTTTTTCATATGGCTCGATAAGACCTATTGGCCAAAAAACATAGCCAACTACAACATCTTTCACCATTATTTGCTCATCCCGAGACGGGATCGGTAAGAGGGCATCTTTATTCGTGCAGACGCCAACCCTCACTCAGAGTGTGTTGTCAGGCAATGGTGAATTGTACAGTGTGTCCTTATCAGTGTTGTAGGTAGCACCCACTGCAACCGCGTGCTTGGAAGCTTGATCGACATATAACTTACATTGAAATTCACACTATAGAAAATAGAGTTAATATGTTATAGTTCGCTAAATTATAATGTAATATAAAGTTAAGTTGAGAAGAAATTATTTACCAAAGGAAAAGGGACTTTAGGCATGGAAGTGCAACTATATCTGACACTTGGGCTATCACAGAAGGGAACATTTTGTGTTGGCCTACACTACACCAACTGTTGTATTTGTGTTGTTAACAGCGCATTCTATTCTTGCATCAAACGCATTTGTTCTAAGAATTTTTCTTCCTGTTGTTCCTTGTAGCACATTTGTTCTTGAAGTTCTTGCATTTGATACTTAAAACTAGTCATCTCCTCACGTAGCTGGGAAACATCACCTCTATTGGGGCGCTTCTAACGTTCGAAGTATGCTGATAGAGTGATAGCAAAACCAATACCCCAAACATGACCATCATACTCGGGTACTCCTAGTGCTCTGCTCAACAAATCGTCCAGACCAACATAACTCACCAACGCAGGATCCTCTTGTATCATTTCTTGCTATCACAAAAAGAATTACAATAATATTAATTATTATAAATCAAGTTCATTTAAGTAAAGCCAATTATTTATATTGTACGCATAATCAAATACTTACACAATATTCTGTTACTACTCTTCTTACTTCCTCACTACGAATTTCACCTTTCTTATTTGTGACATCGGTTACCCACAGATCATGTCGTGGAACCTGTGTAATATCTAAACTTGATTCTTCTATCTGCACAGCAAATTTAGTTGAAGTTAAATGATATTCAAATAATTTATCTACAAATGAAATAATCATTAGTTCGTACCAGTTTTTTTTTTCTAACTGTGCGTATTAAATAGGTCCTTGTGTGAACCGATATGCCATATTGGTAGCGTTAGCGTGATTTTTCTCACTCAACTTCTGTTTGGATCAAAATGATTCATATCAATGCATAAATGTTAATTACAAGTAATAGGAAAAGTCAAACATATTATATTATCAGGAATTCCAGAGTTGTATGTGTTCTGATAAACTCATCCCACATTTCTTGAGTGATGATTCCTTCGTACAATGTCGGTAGTGTAGTAATGATAATCTCATTATCATCCTTCAAGAAGTATTTGACAAGATCAGAACGAAACTTTCTCGTAAGTTTTTCAGCTTTTCTTAGCACGAAGGTCTTCCGATCATCATCAATAATAAAAATGCTCTGTAACAATAAAAAAACATATATAATATGTAAGATTGAAATTAAGTGAAACAAAGCCAACCAAACAATAATATAATTAATGTGTTACCTTTACTTCATCCCAGATGTCATCCTCATAATTTTTTTTGCCATTTTTCAGTTTTAAATTGTAATAGGGACTCTGTCTGGAACTGTAATCCCAATCAAGTTATTTAATGGGTTTCCCTTTTCATTCCACTCCAGTTGTAACTTGATTCCATTACTTTTCAATTTGATCAACCTCGCACTACTACAAAATATTGATTTTACGACCCTAAATAATGTCCCTTTTTAAAAAAGGGACATAAAAAATAAAGGCGGTGGCATTTTTATAATTTTGAGTGAAATTTGAATAGTTTTAGACGTCCCCAATTCAAATAAAGACGTCTAAAGTCACTTTAGACGTCCCTAATTTAATTGGGGACGTCTAAAGTTATTTGTTTTTTTTAATCAAGGACACCTTTTGGTCACTTTAGATGTCCCCAATTTAATTGGGGACGTCTAAAGTTTATTTTTTTTAATCAGGGACGACTTTTGGTGTCCGTAATATATGTTAGGGACGCCAAAAGGCGTCCCTTAAATATCAGGGACGCCTAAAAATTAGGGACACCAAAAGGCGTCCTTGATTATATAAAAAAATTAACTTTACACGTCCCCAATTAAATTGGAGACGTCTAAATTGTGACTTTAGACGTCCCTTTTTGAATTGGGGACGTCTAAAGTAAAAAAAAATTAACTAAACAACTTTAGGTGTCCCTAATTAAATTGGGGACACAAAAAACAATTCAAATCTATACTGACAGTCTTTATTTGTCAGTTTTATAGACCCACACTCATCTTTCTCATCAACACAACCATAACAAGAACCACTACCACCACGTATTTAACTTTTGCTTCTTCTTTATATGCTGTTTTTAAACTTGTTTCTTCTTTTCTCTCTCTTTTTTTCACCAGATCTGTTATGCTTACCACCACGCATTTAACTCTTGCTTCTTCTTCTTTATATACTGTTTTTAAACTTGCTTCTTCTTTTCTCTCTCTCTTTTTTACCAGATCTATTATGTTTCTTACTATTTTTTATTATTTTATCTTCTTTCTCTTTTTTCTTTGGATTTCCCTTCTATTTTATCTTCCAACTCGTGTTGCTATGGTTTGTAGATTGAGACTCCAAAACATGCTTCATGGCCACGTTCCCACTGAGAAAATGAGGTTCATCTCTCCCTGTTGCTCTTCTCTATTCATTATTACGAGAAAATGAATTTTAATAATAGGAGATAAGTTTTTTTGCAAATGATTCATCTTATTGTTATCATCTTCTGTTTATGAGATTTCAGCTCTAGAGTTATTATTGTGTAGATTTTGGATTTGGAGTTCAGATACTAGATCTGTAATTTTATTGACGATGATCTGTAATTTCTGATTTTAAATACTGTTTAGTTCATATCTGTAATATAAATGATTTTTTTAAAGTCCAGACTTTAGACGTCCTTTTATTTACGGACGTTATTGCTATTTTTTACTACGTCGATCACATAAACGTCCCCTTATTTTCAGACGTTAAAAGGCCTAAATAAGGGACGTTAAAAACGTTTTTTGCAGTAGTGTCGCCATAACTGTCCTGCCATGTCTTACGTTCTCCTCAAATCTTTGTCTACCAATGTTCTTGGGAACATCATTAGTTTCATCGTGTGGAGAGGCCATACTCCTGGACGTGAAATAAACCAAAACAAAACATCAGTGTATAATGTCAACCAAGTCAACGAAAGCAAATTATTTTGAAATTTATAAAAACGTATGTACAAGTAAACAAGTCAAGGCACTCATTATCTTTTCCTTTTTCTCATTTTGATTTAAAATTTTATTCTTTAAAATTCGTGTTGGATTGAGAATTATGTTTCTTGTGACCCAAGCTCCCCCTTCATGATCATGTCTCACGTATATAGGTCCATCTCCATCTTCATCTTTATCTATACCAATGTCTACTAACCACAAATTCTCAAATGAAGGATCATCATCATTGATGCTCAAATATTCATTACTTTCAAAATCAACTTGTTTTTTACGATTCTTGTTAGATGGGAGTACAATAGACCAATTCTTTTTAGCAGGATCCAGAATGAAAAACGGTTGTTCTGCTTGTACTACTAAAATAAAAGGATTATCTTCATACCAAACGTTAGAAAGGTCTACTTGAACAAAGCTTAAGTCATCTATCCGCAATCCACTGCTGTTGTTAACCCACTTACATTTGAAGATAGGGAGCCTAAACATAGAGTAAGCTAACTCCCATATGCGTTCAATGACACCAAAGTATGACATCGATACATAGATAAGGTATATGTCTTTAGCACTGGATCTATGCCAAGAATCAGCAACAAGTGTTACCCCACTATTCTGAATCATGCTCTGTGTATCATGGTCTTGTGTATAGAATGTGTAACCATTGATTGCATAACCATTGTAAGATAATACATTTAAGCTTGGTCCCTTCAACAGCCACTTCAATTTTTCAGAAACTGAGTCAGGATTCTGCTCCATCTTATCATTAATGCGATTTTTCAACCAACCTGAAAATTGTTTATCGTGTTCTTTTTTAACAAATTTTCATTCCTATCACCATGTACCAATCGAAGAGCATCCTTGTGTTCTTCTACATACGGTTCGACCTCATTAGTGTTATATAGCACATACAAGTGGATTTGCTCCCGTTTAGTCATTGATATCGTTATTACATCCCTCCCAGTTGTTCCTTTTCCTGATCTTCGCCTATCATGAAGGGACTTGGGGATCCCTACAAGGTCAACATTTGATAGAAAATCAGTACAGAAGTCACTTGCTTCTTCAACCATGTACCTTTCAGTGATACAACTGTCTGGGCGATATCTATTTTTCACATACCCTTTTAATATTTTCATGAATCTCTTATTCAGGTACATCCATCTCAAGTACACTGGACCACACAATTGAATCTCTTTGACCAAGTGTATGGTTAGATGTACCATAATGTCAAAAAAAGAAGATGGAAAATACATTTCAAGTTCATACAGAGTGCACACAATTAGCCTTTGCAAATCTTGTAACTTAGTTGAATCTACCACTTTACTGCATATCAACTTGAAAAACACATAAAGTTTAGTGATGGAGTTTCTTAAATTTTTGGGTAAAATGGATCATATACCAACCGGTAGGAAATTCTACATGAGCATATGACAATCATGAGACTTGAGGTTCTTTAACTTTAACTCTTTCACTGATACAAGGTTCTTTATATTTGAAGAGTAGCACTCAGAAACTTTAATTCCTTGCAGGAACTCACAAAACAATTTCTTCTCTTTCCTCGATAGAGTGTATGCCGCTGGCGGTAGATAAGTACGATGCCCTTGCTCAATTGGTGCCAACTCTTCTCTAATTCCCAAGTTCATCAAATCCAACCTCAAATTGACAATATCCTTGCTTTTTCCTTGGATATTGAGCAATGTACCAATTAGACTATCACAAATATTTTTTTTCTATGTGCATCACATCAAGAAAATGTCTCACATATAAAGACTTCTAATATGGAAGTTCAAAGAAAATAGACTTTTTCTTCTAACCACTTGTCTCGATTTGTTTTGCAAAATGCTTGCCAAAATTGTTATCCAAGTCTTTTACCTTAAAATAAACTTGGGCACCAGTTAACATCTTCGGTGGGCTACCTTCTTCTGAGTCACCATTGAAAGGCTTTTTCCACTTCTTCCAACGATGTTGTGATGCTAAGAATCTTCGATGTCTCATATAAACATTTTTCTTACAATGATGTAGTCACACTGAATGAGTGTCATCTTCACATATAGGGCAAGCACCATATCCTTTGACGATGTATCCCGACAAATTACCATAAGCAGGGAAATCATGAATTGTGCCAAACAACATGGCTTTCAAAGTGAAACTTTCTTCCATGTACTCGTCATACTGATGTCTTCCTTCCAAAGCAACTTCAAGTCATCAATTAAAGGAGCCAAGTATGCATCTATATCATTCCTAGGTTGCCTTGGCACAGAAATTAACATGGACAATATCATAAACTTACGTTTAATGATCAAGTGTGGAAGAAGGTTATAAATCATCAATATCACTAGCCACGTGCTATGTGTACTACTCTGAACATCGTGCGGATTAATTCCATCAGTTGATAGTGCAAGGCAAAGGTTCCTTGCTTCATCCGCAAAGTCAGGGTACTCATGATCAATTTTTTTCCATTGAGGAGCATCTGCAGGGTGCCTAAGCTTCATGTCTTTAATCCTTTCATCTGCATGCCATGTCAATTGTTTAGCAATCTCTGCATTACTGTATAGTCACTTGAATCTCAGTATAATGGAAAAATACCATAGGACCTTCAAAGGACTTTTTCCTTTCTTCTTCCTATATCGAGATGCATTGCATTTAGGGCACTTGTCCAATGCTGCATACTGATTTTGAACAATGTGGTGAAACCTGAATCACTCAATCCGTAGCGAGCTTTAAAGTTGTACAACTTCAACACTGCTACTTGTGTATTTAGTAGTACTAGCATATAATGGTTTCTTTGCATCACCTTTCAACTTCTCAAATTTGTTAGGGCAGTTATGAAGCACCCCTTCAACCACATTTAGCATTTCTTTAAGACCATCATCTTCATCGAACATGCTTTGATCAAATTGATCCGAAGCACCACTCATGGTATGCACTCGATCACTACATGCATCGTTCATCTCACCATGCCTTGTCCATCGTATATATGTTTGATCAATACCGTAACACACCAAATGATCTAGCAAATCAAGTGGACTAATCCGCTTTCCAAAACAACAAGATAAGCAAGGACACAAGATTTTGTCAGCATCTTTTGTGTGCTCGATTGCAAATATAATAAACTCTTTCACCCCATCTATATATTCCCTTGAACACCAATTAGATGGCATCCATTTACGATCCATATATGCCTTCAATCTATTTTTAAAAAAGTACGTGGTTAGTTGTATGACTATTTTACTAATTACTTTTACCTTTTCTTACCAATTTTAAAATAAAATTGAAGCTTTCTCTTAAACCCTATGTCTTAATTGACAAATAATACAGCTCATAAGGAAAGAAATCATGATACTATGAATCATAGAAAAGCAAAATAAAATTAAAGGAAAGCAAGCTTTGGCAATGTGGAACACAAAAATTAATTTGTTGTATGTGTTGTTCTATGATACTATGAATCATAGAAAAACAAACTAAATATTTTAATATGTTCTGATATTTTTTTTATATATACCAACAAGCATGAATATATATGTTTTGAAATCTCACATATACACATATATTTATTTTCCTATTAAATTATAAAATGATATAATTTTGACATCCTTATATTAATATATTATAATTATATTTTATTAAGAAAATTACTTGTATTTTGTATTTTCCAAATGTTAATTATTTTCACGTAAAAAGTACTTTAATTTTTCTAAATGTAGTAAAAAGTCAGGGGGTTATTTACAATTGACCCAATTAAAGTTCAAGGGTTTTATATAATTTCACGAAAAAAACTTCAAATACACACTCATTTAAGATATCTAACAATAATAAAATTTATTTAAAATAGAATTAGAGGATTTACAATTAAAATCATTATCTTTGAAATGCTAAAACTTGTTTTTCCTTTCACTTGTGTCATTTCGGTTTAAAATGTATTATATATATATATATATATTTATTTATACAACATTTATTTTTTTAACATATAACATTCAATTTTAATAGTATTTTTTAAAGTATATAAAAATCAATTAATTTTTATTATTTTACTATAAATTATGTTAATCAACACTCTATAATTTATTTTCATTTTTAAGAATAACAAATCACAATACAAGAAAAACCCAAAACCTAAAAAAAATGCAAGCTACCTATATCACAGTACAAGAACTTATTAATTGATATGTGAACACATATATGCAGTACATCAGCAACTAAGTAATAAAGGCCAAGATTAATTAAAAACGCAAGCTAGTTGCCAAAAAAATAAAACAAAGCATGCTATCATATAAAAAGAACCTGAAAAAATGTACAAATTAAAAGAGTACAGGCACTTACAAATCGATTAATTCACCACAACAGCATAGGGAGTGGGGAACCACGTTGGTGATGACGCAAGCTTGAGTGAAGAGGATGAGAAAATGTGAGCTGTGGAGTGAAGTGGGGACAACTGGAGTGGGGCTCAAAAGGGGAAGAGAGACAGGGTGTAGGAAGAAAAGGGAACAACGTAACGTAAATAAGATGCGTGTGTGTGTGTGTGTTTTTTTTGTGCAAAAATGGAGAAAAGGGGGGGGGGGACCGTCGGCGCACACAATGACGAAGAGAAGGAGGGTGGGAAATTGAAAGGTAAAGTAAATAAAGTTAAAGAAAGAGGAGATAACGTGTGTGAAATCTGATTTTTGGGAAGTTGATTTTTTATCCACTTCCTGGCCAATCGTGGTGCCTGCCAAGGCAGGGGCCACACATGGCTAGGACTAGGCTCCACAACTGGCGCCTACCAACACTTGGCCCTACCAGCTGTGGCGCCTGGTGGACTAGGCTCCACAACTGGTGCCCAAAATTAAAAAAATTAAAATAGAAAAAGAAAAAAAAGGAAGCTGTGACATTTCTTTAAAGAAGGGCTACAAAATGTGCGCCACTTTTCAACCTTTTTGTAGTAGTGCCTAATCAAATAGTCCACCCCATCAAGGTCAGACTTGGACCCAAAGTCCAACATCTCCCACTCGCACTTGATGGGCCTCCCATCGTGCATCTGTTACTCTTTCCTGTTTCATACTTGGCATCTGCCGTGACCGCATAGGCAAAAGGGTCTTCAAGATTTGGTGCTTGTGATACTAGAAATCCCTCATATCGGATCAGCATCTAAGGACACCCTTTATATCTGTAAGCTATATATTCATTGCCTCAAATGCCCCATATTCTCCCGTATATACTGCTCATGGCCTATCTAATCCCTCTCAAGTTAATATGTTGATTAACTCAGATTGTCTTCCATGCACATAGTATCGGCACTTACAAGCTACACGTAGAGCTGGTAAGGGGTCGACCACAGACAATAGCACATCTTATGTATCTAGGAGTAAATCTTCCTTTTTAACTAAACATTAGTCTATCTTGACTTGGTCACTTTCCTAGTTTTTACTCTTCTGACCGAATCGAGTGTGATCATAGAGCTTCAGCTAAAGTAGCTATCACCAAACCAAGCCTTCATGATGCTTCCTAAGTCTTAAGGGAATTGTTGAAGGATTCTTCCTTCTTGGGACTCACACTATAGTGAACTAGGGATCTTACACCTATATCCTATGTTGCATTCTAACTCTTAAGCACATGCAGTATGAATTGCATGCTATAGTAAACGGTCTGTGGTGTATGTCGATTTCTTTCTCTTTCACCGTACAGACATTAGTTCCAAAATGTAACATTCAAACCATAACTTTCTTTTTCACAATATCTCTTTCACAATCTCATTGTGAAAAATAGTTCTTTGCCTGGCTACAAGTCTGTATTCATAGATATACATATATAGATATCATCTCAGTCTAATTGAGGCGACTCAATCGCAAAGATTCTTCTTAACCATCTCATGGAGATCATTTGCTTGTCTTATCCTCCCATGCCCCTATGAAACATAGAAAGACGGTTGTTTGTGTGAGTGAACCAACCTCTTCGGACCTGTACAACATACAAAATTGTATACTTTATATGTATTTACTCATAACATACATACTATTTCTTTTATCTTCATATAAAGGAAGTTCATGACCTTATATTTTATTTGCGCACCAAGATTTTCACTAACTTAATGAATATCAAGCTACGGGCTCAATAAGGGGATCTACCAACATTCTGTTAGTAGAAGGTCATTGAATTGTCGCTTTCCCTCTTTGAAAGCATATCTCTCATAGAGATATATCAAATTAATGTATGTTTCGCCTTGCTGTGATACTTAGGATCCTTATCATATGATGCTATCGTTTGGATCCTTCTATCCACCATTCATTCCCAATTACTCATATGGACTTCTTTAGCCATATGGCACCTTGAATGATGGTAGAACACAATCTGTGTTCTATTTCCATGGATAACAGGAAAAATACTTTGTATATTTCCTTACTCCATTATCATTTGCCTAGGTATTGTATTGGAGTATCCTTTCAAAAGAAAGTTGTTGCCTTAACAACTTAATCCATGGTTATTCTCATAATGTATTTCACAGCAGGACCAAAAATAGCTTCCAAGTCCGACCAAAAATATTTGGTCTTATGTATACCAATGTGTACATTCATATTACCAACCATAGTCTCATATGGGACTCTATCCACCTTTTTGTGTTGGATTCCTCATAGGACATGTAACCTCTTTAGGTTTGTGCCCTTGACTTCAGGGGTGTCCATGGGTTTGCAGTTTGGCATCCTAAGATGCCTAAGGATCACACTTGTACATGTCTCAGGTGGTAAAGAATATATCTTCCTTATGCAATCTCCATTTACCTTGTCATTCAAGATATTATTCAACCCATGACTTCGTAAAGAATTATTACTAGACCGTTTGGCACTCATATAGTGTTCTTCTATTATCTCGAAGTTGATGAGGCTTTTACCTTGTGAACCTCATACACTACTATATGGGTGATTGTTTCTATGAAGCCCTTAAGCTGCTTCATGTAGAGTTCATCATCCAATTTCCAAAATTTCCAAATTGGAAAGCGGCCTTCACATCATCTTGATGTAATTTCAAGACTAAGCTTGTTGTCATAGCCAAAGTTCAGAGTTAAAATGCACAACGGACAACCTTCTATTATAGTACCCCTACGCTACTAAGTGTTTTAGGTTTTATATGCCCCAAACAGATTTGAGAACCTACTTGTTCCCAATCGCCTCCTGGCTATGTGACAAATTGCCTAAAACATATACTTGGCTAGTTCTAAAATGAATCCATATCCTCCTGCATAACACTTTACAAATCTTCTTAACAGGTCCTTCTAGTGTCTTTCAAACACTTATAGGTAGTTTTCATTACCTTCTAAATGATGAAGAGATCATTTAATCCATTAAGGAATCTATCCCCTTATAATCATTCGCTAGATGACAATTTGGTCTGAGGTGGATGTATGAGTGAGGTAATTCTCTCATAACTTACCTCTTACCTCTTTCATTGTGAAAATAGTCTCAACCCTCCCACTCGGATCAGTGAACTTAGGAATACTTGGTTATTCCTTGTCACTTATGAACCTCCTAAAGAGATTCAATATGATTAATGCTCATTTCCTGTTAGAAAATCTGGGTTTTATGAAAGTTGCATCCCTCGGCTCTCTCGCAGTCACTGAGCCGCCATCATTTTCATAAATGAAGACTTGTCTTGTCAAATTCTTAGGTTATCTCACAAAGAGATACCTTGCATACTTTGGCCCCAATCTTCCTTACTCATAGGATGAATTATGGATATGAAGTTGCTGACCCTTATGGTCTTAACGAGCTTGGACCTGATCTAAGGCCTATCCATTATTCATAAGGTAAGGTCATGACTGACTTAGAGGGCATTTGGTTAAGTGTAAAGATAATATCTGTGAGTTTACATACCAACATATGGCTAATAGTTTCACTTATGCCATTATTTACTCAACCATGTCAAGGAGAGGTGTATCTCTCCATTTCAACAACTCTTATTATGTTGAAGGATTCTAGGTATTGATAGTTGTCTAACAATCCCTTTTTTGTATACAAAGTAGCTTGAATTAATCACGTGGGTATCCTTAACCCTTTTTAGTTTGAAAGGTCTTATCCTTTTTGTCTAACTGATTTCTGACTAGTTCAGCCATTATCTAACAGCTTCACACTTGCCTAAAATCAAGTAAACATTATTGTATTTCGAGTAAACGTTCATGACGTTAACGAAACACCAAGCTTTGTGTTTTGCTCTCACATTCATTTGGTTCACAAACGTCATAGTTTTCTAATTGCAGATGATATCTTCTCAAAATGTTTCTTTGTCTTTCTTGCTAGGTAGACTAAGTTGCTCAACTTACTCACAAAAGTATTAACCCTTTTGCACACATAATTTAGCAAATTCTCTTTACTAGTTTGATCATTTCTTTTGATCAATGTGTGCATGTGGAAAGAAATGGATTTATTATCCCCAAAAAGAAACATCAAAATCCAATAAAGGATTTAAGAGTCACAGTCCCATCGATCCTTAACTAAAGAGATAGCAAAGATGTGATTTTTTTGGTTGCAATTGTATGGAGTGAATTAGGGTGGTTTATCTATGCAAGTCCTAATCCCTTGATTCTTTCTCTTTCTTGCTTTGCATCTGACATGAGTCATATGCTTTTATGAAACATCCACTACTCTTGTAGTTTGCTACTTCTACAACCCTTAAAGGATTATTAATGCGGCCTTTCATCTTTGTTGAAACCATTGACCTCCTTTAGATCAAGTTCACTTTATAGGTTTCTTGTCGTTAGGCTTAGAGGATGAATCCTCACACTCTTTAACTAAATTCATTTGACTGATGGATCTTGGATCCTTTAGCCTTTCACATAGTTTGACAATTGCCTCAAGTATTGCCTAAACACTTGTGGTTCGTTCAATATATATTCATAACACAGTTTTATATGCATATGGAGGTAGAGACAGAAGTATTGAAGAAACATGTGTTAATACAAACCAAAATGATATTTGTAGGTTCCCTAACAAATTCAGTTAACACATATGTCTCAAAAACAAATAATGCTTCAAAACGTAACACACATATGAACCACAGAGGAGAAGAAAATATGTGATGAATTACATAAACAAATATATACAGTAGCACAGCAGAAAAAATATGATGGAAATATAAACACAATTATATCACATACAATAATCACAGCCACAGGATCAACACGTTATAATGCCAATGTTGGGAAAAAATAAGGAGAGAGAGAACTAGCGTAGCGAGGCGAATCCATGTTCGGATCTGGGTCAAAGCTCCATAATAGTGCCTACACAAGTATTAGACTATTAGAGCCTAATTAGGATTGGCATAGTAGATTACCAGAACAAGAAAGATGGTAAGAGAGAAGAGATTGCAAGAAAAATCAATAGCAGGGGTGAGGAATAACTGAAGGAGGCACCTCCTATTTATAGTGGTTTAAGGTAGCCACTAATTAGGAAACGATGTCCACCCTTCTTGCCTTCCAAGTCAGAATTTAATTTAATTGATTCTCAATTAATTCCTAACTATGGTGACTTGTTCCTCAATTAACAATCCCATAATTAACACTGACTTATTCCCCAATCTGCAATTAATGTTGATTTGATTCTTATTTGATTAGGCTATTTGTATCCTAATCAAATAGTCCAGCCCTTGGACCCAAAGTCCAATAAGGTTAAAACTTTAACAATGCCAACAATTAACTGATGGAAAATTAAACAACTTCAGAAGGATTTGCCATGGATGCCACATATGCCTAGTGAGATTTCTAAAAAATAGAGGTGGAGGGGGACGTGAGTTGATGGAAACAAGGACACAATTATTTATTTATTTTTTAATTTATGTAAAATCCATACGAGCAATTTTTAATAGTATTTTAACATTTTTCACTACTACATAATTATGATATAACCACCCCGATGGACGTCCTAATTTTAAAATTGAGTAGTTAAAAAGGAAGGCGGTGGCATTTTCGTAATTATGTGTATGTACACTAGTACAAAATTCCCTTTTTAGACCATCATATTTAGACCGGTTATAGCGGATAAAGTCTAAAAAATTTGACCGGTGGCAGTTTTGTAATTATATAGAACTTCTAAGACCGGTTCTCAAAAAAACCGGTCTTAAAAAAATTATTTAGACCGGTTATAAATAAAACCGGTCTTAAAATATCAAAATATTTAAAAAATTAAAAATTTTAAACTTTTAAGACCGGTTGTTTATAATAACCGGTCTTAAATATCAAACATTAAAAGTCCAGACTTTTTAAAAACCGGTATAAAAATTTTTTTTCAAGACTTTTAAGACCGGTTCTTAGAATAACCGGTCTTAAAAGTCATACTTTTTAAACCGGTTCTTAGAATAACCAGTCTAAAAAGTGATATTTTAAAAAAAAATATGGATTTTTTTTTTAAATATGAAAAAAATTTTTAAAAAAAATTTCACCCTTTTAAGACCGGTTTTATTTATAACCGGTCTAAAATATCGACCCTAAATTTTTGAATCTCCTCTTTGTCGCGCCTAATTTTCGCTTTCTTAATCTGAAACCTCTCTTCTTAGTGCGATTACTCTGTGAGCTCGATCATCTTCGCTCAATCTCATTCTCATGTTTGTTGCTGCGGTGCTCTCACCCTCGCACTAAATGAGTTTGTTGCCGCCACAACCTCGCTTGCTCTGATCTCCTTCGTCGCGACTTTTCACTGTAGTTGCTTTTCTATCTCTAGTATGGGTCTTGCTTTGCTTGGTCACATAGACTTGTACCATGAATGTGATTTGCAGACTCAACATTTTAGAAAAGGTTGACGAAGAGAACATCAACCTTGCGTTGTTGCGAAGGAAGCATCTTTTCGTCTTTTTAGTTTTAGTATACTGTAAGTGATGATAAGAAGGAGGAGTTTCCTGAAGTTAGTATTCGTCTTTCCCTCTTTAATTATTTATGTTTTAACAACGTTGTTCTGCTTTGTGTTTCGTTTGATTAGCTATGCAAGGATTTTTTTTTGTTATCTCTAACTGTGCATATGCATGGTTCATTCTCATTTTTGCAGTTTCGGATGGGGCTGAGACTCCATTTGTTGGGTTAAAAAAGAAGAAGAAGAAGAAGACAGTAAGTCATTCAGTATTTATGTAGAATATTTTTGCACACAATCTTTGCCGAAGCTATTGGAATATATAATTATATGGGGGAAATATGATGCTTGTTTTTTGATTGAAGGTTGAAACTCGTAACTTTACTAATAAGGGTGGAGATGCTGCTGAAGATTTAGATGGTAAGCAGTTGTATTATTTATTGATGTGTGATAAAATGAACTCAGTGACTGTATGTGTGTTATACTCTTGATGTCAAGTGAAATTAGCTGAATAAGTTATGAGCATCTAATAAATTTTGAACTCATTACATTGAATAAATCTAAGATAAGTTGCTCTTATCTCAGAGATATGGATTGGTAAAAAAGTTGAGTGAATATGATAAAAAGATTATTCTTTCTTTCTTTTTTTTTCTTTTTTTTGTTCTGTTTCTCATTGCCCTTTGTTCAGAGTCTAGAGTGAAAAGGGTGATACAAGTATAGCACTACAAAAAAATCCACATTTATTTTTTTTTAAAAAAAATATCACTTTTTAGACCGGTTATTAGAATAACCGGTCTTAAAAGTACTTTTAAGACCGGTTCTTAAATTAACCGGTCTTAAAAGTCATACTTTTTAGACCGGTTCTTATAATAACCGGTCTAAAAAGTACTTTTAAGACCGGCTGTATCAAGACCGGATCCAAAACCGGTCTAAAAAGTCATTTTTAACCGGTCTAAAAAGCCATTTTTCCACCGGTGGTAGGGAAACCTTTAGACGTCCCAAATTTGAATTTCAGACGCCTAAAGTAGAGTTTAGACAATTTGGGAGGCCTAAAAATTTCCACTGGCGCCAAAAAAGTAAATTAAAAAAATTTAACTTAGTTTAGGCGTCCCAAATGGGATTTGGGATGCCTAAAGTGACTTTAGGGGTCCCAAATTTTTTTGGGACTCCTAAAGTCATGTCAAAAATTCTGACATGCGTGAGACTTTTCTTCCCTTTTCTTCATTCCCATGTTAGAAACCCATCCTTCATTTTCCATCTTTCCCACCCCCAATGACTTGTCTTCGCTTTTTTCTGCATTTCCTTTTTTCTTTCATTCCTATGACTTTGTCTTCTCTGCACCATGGGTAAGCTTTTTCATTGTTCCCTTTTCTTCATTACACTTCGTCTTCCTCAATCTTCTTCCTCTCTTCCTTTTCTTCATTCCCTTTTCCTCCACCTCCTTCCATTCTCATAGCATCTTCTCTGCTCTCACCCTCCGGCGTACACCTCCTCCACCTTTTTTGCCCCCTCCACCCTCTGGCATAGTCCTCCCAGTTTCTTCATTGCTTTTAGCCTCTGGCGTACCTCTCCTCTCCACTATGCATACACAACTCCTCCAACATCTTCTCTCCACCTTGGAAGCACATAGACCCCGTTAGCTGCCCTCTCCCATGCTTTCATCAAGTTTGTTTTTTTTAAATATAAATTTACATGAAGAATTAAGTTAAACTTGCAATGTGAAATTATTATAATGCTTTCAATTTATTTACATGATTGTAGTTACTGGAGTGTTTTTCCCTTGATTGTTTTTTTTTTTTTTTGCCAGAATCATAAACTAGTTGTTAGTAGTTATGCAATACTAGTAATATTTTTGTTTTATATGTTTGGAGCTTGGAAATCGAGGGAAATACATATGTATATTTATTTTGATGAAGTGAACAACAATTAGTTTGTAGTTGTGTGGTAACAAACATTTTGACACTTTCTGGTTGTTGTTATACATATATAATATTAGGTTGTATGAGTTGTTGTTATTATACATATATATATATATAGTAAAAAAATTGCAGTGCTAGATGTCCTTACCATTTTGTAAGGGACATTTTGTGGTTTATGAATCCATCTTCAGTTATGTTTCTGCAATTTTAATTTGCCGGGTAATGAAGAATATAAATAATCATTTTAAAAAAAATAAAACCTTTTAATGTCCCACATTAAGAATTGGGACATCTAAAGTCCCCTCGTGGAGGACTTTAGACATCCCAAATTCTGAATTGGGACATCTAAAGTCCTGACTTTAGATGTCCCATTTTTTTGGGACGTCTTTTCTTAAAACATACTACGCCCCCTACATAGACGTCCCCCAATTTTTGGATGTTAAAAGTGCCAAAATAGGGACGTTAAAATCTCTTTTTGTAGTAGTGTTTCTGCAACATAAGATGACTCAGAAACATTAGGGACTAAGTTGCAAGTAAGTCAAAAGTTCAGGGACTGAATTATAAGTGAGTCAAACTTTAAGGGCCAAAAGATTAATTTTCCCCATTGCAATTGATGAAAGTTAGTCAGGCTTAACGGTTTTGCCCAATTTTGAAAGTTTATGGTTACTTTTGCTTCAAAAAATAGTTTATGGTTACTGTTACATTTTTTATAAAAGTTCAAGGTTATTTTAGCATCTTAACCCTAACAAAAAAAAATCTATAATTTAAGCATCTGTCAATATTATGTTAAACAAAAGAAATGAAACGTTGCATATTTTATTACTTTAAAAGTATTTATTGTGAAAGCTCTTTGAAATTATTCTGAATGATTTCACAGCGAAAGATATATCTCTTCATCATATATAACTAATTAAAGGAAAAAGGATGCAAAAATACCCATTTCCTAGAAATCGCCACTAAATTGTTTTCATTTCAAGTCAACGATCAAGTCTTTCAGCTGAGACATAATCAATTTAGAATTGTATTTTAATAGTCATTACTCATCAATTAGTTGTACCATGGCTTCCCAGTGAAGCTAAGGTGTCCATTGCTATGTATTGTGTACTTAATCTTGATGAGAAGTCATCAATATTCAATGTAATATTAAAGCCAAAAGTACACATTTGGTCTTTTAATTTTATACAAAGTTTTAATTTGGTCCCATAATTTTTTTTTAAAAAAAATATATTTTTAGTTCTTTAGCCCTAACATCGTTAGTCCTAAATGATAATTTGATGTTACAATCATTGTTATTTTGAAAATTAACTTAACATTTCAGCATTTGAAAATGTTATTTTAACATTGAAAATTTCAGTATCAGCATTTTTTTTATTAATGGCGTGAGGGTTAAATGACTAGAAAGATACTTTATAAAGAAAAAGGATCAAAATGAAACTTTATATGAAGTTAAAGGACTAGGTGTTACTTTTTCCAATATTAGAAGTTTTTTGTTCCTTTACGGAATAATTTTGTTGTATAAACGTTATTTTTTACTTTTTCCCCACAGAATATAATGTTAAAAAGAAACTTGAAAGTATATTGTGCAAATAATGTCATATTGAATGTCTTTTTATATAATGTTCAGTTAAAAAAATTATTTAAATAAATTTATGAATATTTTTTAGAAATAATAATGCAAAGTTATCGTATATGTATTTGGCTGCCAATTAGGACCTATAAATGAAATCCAAGTTAAACATAGTGATATTATTTTAAGAAATGTGTATATATAATGCAAAAGAAGAAAATAACATGAATTTAAAATATATAACATGACAGACAATGACATGTACAATTAGTAATTAAGGAATATAAAAATAAAATTCCAAATTGACTAGGTCACAGAAAGACTTGATGGTTGACTTAAAAATGAAAACAAGTTAGAGGCGATCTCTAGGAAACGGGGTTTTATTTTTATTTTTATTTTTATTTTTATTTTTATTTTGGCATCTTGTTTCCTTTAATAAATCACTTCAATCAGTGTTTTTGACAGCCAAATTCCAATTTCTCTGGCAAGTCCGTTCTAAATTTCCCGTATTTTGATTGAGATATCTCCAGCAATACTAATGTAAGATACACAATATTTTATTGGTTTTCTTTTAGTTTAAATTTAAAAGAAAGTCAAAATATGGATAAAATTTTCTCTCGGAAGAATTCCATGAAAAAAAATTGCGCTTTCGTTTTACAGATTTTCAGGCCATGGATTCCTCATCCGTGAGAAATTCTCTTGGACATCAGTTTTAGAATCGGAATACATGATCTTTTCATGTGTTGATGGCAAGTTTTAATTTGTTTCACAGATAAGATTTGAGTAATAGTTTTCATATTTGTTTTGATTCATTATCTATCTGTATGTGCCGGTTCCAAGTTTAGAACCATTTTCCTCTCTTTTTTTCTTTTTCTGTTTTGCCTTTTTTGTTTTTATTTCTCTATTCGAATTTCCCAACTAATATGAAAATACAATAAAATAAAAATGTAATAAGAAATACAAGAAGATCAAGAAGTAACTCTAATAATTAATTAATTACACAGTCAAAAAGCCGGAGGCATCTTTTTTATTTAAATAAACTTTCGAGTACAACATACTTTCTTTATTCTTCAAAAGATAAATGATAATCAAAAGCTGTCACAAGACCCCCACACACTCGACACAGAAACAGAAACAGCTTCTCGCAAATTTAGTAATTAATTGTTTATTTTATAGGTACCCAACATAATTAATTATTTTTGGGTATATAAACAATTTATATGGGAACAGATATGGCAACACTGTTAAGGAGACTTAACTTCCATTATTTTTTACACTGTAAATCCCACCAATCTTCCCTCTCTTTATTATTGTAATATAATATATTTTCAAGAGGGTTAAGGTGCAAATTTAGAAATGAACTATTTTCTATGGGCACCCAACACAATTATTTTTCATAAGAGCATTTATAAAACAAATATGAGCATTTACATAAGAGCATTTACATTGATGCCCTTGCTTTATTTTTTTCATAAGATCATTTACAAGATAAATAAATGGATTTAAAAGAATACAGTGAGTTAAAAAAACTTACTGCCTCCATTGGGTCAAAATAAAATTAAGTTTTATCAGTGAAAGGATAAATATGTGAAAGACCAAAATTGTTTATCTTCCTGGATTCGTTTAACTCTCTTTATTTGTCTTGTAAATGCTCTTATGAAAAAAAATAAAGTAAGGGTATTAATATGTAAATGCTCTTATGTAAATGCCCATATTTGTCTTATATATGCTCTTATGAAAAATAATTGTGTTGAGTGCTCATAATTTTCAAAATATATTAAAATAATATAGTGATAAGACTGATAGGACTCACATTGCAAAAAGTAACGGAAGTTAATTTGGGTTAACAACATTGTTATATCTTCTCCCGAATAAATTGATTATGTCTTACATTCAAAAATAGTTAATTGTGTTGGGTGCCCATAAGAAATCAGTTGGTTGCTAAATTTACACTTTTTCCCATTAATTAATACGCAGTTATAGAAGATATATTAGAAACAAGACAGCAATTTATTCGTTATTAAAGAGATTATTATACTCTATACGTATCATTCATATATATTTCTTCTCCTACTTATTACAGTTACGTTCTTAGGGACTGCACGGAGCTTTCGGAGGAATTGTCTTTGGTTTAAGGCACACAGTATACCGATGCCACATATATATTTAGTATGACATATCAGTTTAATACGTTCACAAATCAAAACGAAAAATAAGTGAAAATAGGGAACTCATTATAATTACATAATTGAGGCGGGAAGCTAGTCACAATGAATGAGATTGGGAAAAAAAGCAGCAAAATATTCGAAGTTGAAGTTGTTACCAAGTAATAGGCGGGCATGAGTGGAAGAAGGAAGGGACAGAAATATTGTATAAACCCAAATGAGAAAAGCAATTACAATAGCCTTCTTCATGTTTACACAGCAATATAATTACTCTTTTAATTTAGCTTTTGAATATGCTTACAGTACGCTTATCCTTCATCTCTATTTCCAGGCCTTGTTTGGTATGTAGGCTCGAATTTTGAGGGATTATTGAAATTGGAATTAGAACTGCGACAGTGAGTAGAATCAGGATTAAATTTACTGCTCGCTCTAGCCTCTTCAGAGCATGTTTGGATCAAGACTTGAAAACAAGTTGTGGTTTCTACAATGATCAACATACATCAACACAAGCTGAGGACAATAATAAGACAGGTTTTATCAGGCTACAGATTGATGCTTCAATACTAAGTTCGGGAAGGAGTGGTTGTGGAGGAGTCATTTGAAGCGATGATGACAATTGGATATTTGGATATATGTGCAAACTCACCTTTGTTCCTCCAGCCATTACAAAAAACATCGACATTATTCATGGATTACACTGTGTTGGATCTGAGGCCTTAGGAAAGTGGCTCTCTCTTCTTATTGTGTGGAAGTTGTTAACTTCATAGGCCCGGTTTGGTTCACGAAAAATAGAGGGAACAGAAAGGAAAATGGGAATTTGCCAGTGGCGGCGGCTGTTTGGTTTGAAATTTCCATTAGAAACATTTTCCTACCTACCTGAATTTTCACCCGCAAAAATGAAATGTGGTTGCCTCCAAAAATGGTGGGAAGCCATTTTGCTGTGATGGGGAAGTTGAGCAAAAGTCCTATTTCCCCCTAATGTGACATTGAGGTAGTATTAATAGTGGGAGCGGCAGAGTGGGATGGACACGGCAGGAGGTAGAAAAATAGAGGGTGGTGACGAACGGAGAGGGCAAGTGGAATTTTACAGGAGATGGCGATGCATCCCGAACAACACATGGGTTGGTCCTTCTCTGTATCTTCTATTTTGTTGTATGCTTGAGCTTCACTTCTTATGTTTTGAGTTTAAGCGAGCACGGCAATGGCCGTGTTATGTTAGTCTGACCAGGTGGGTGTTGGTATGAAGTTGTGTGTGTTGCAGACCATAGAGAACGAACTTGCTCTATTGCGTTGATAGGAAACAGGGCCAAACAGAGTACATATATGTCAGGTGAGATGAAATGTCGCCCAGGGGTTTATGGTGGTTACGGCCACGTGAATAGGAATGATATTAAAAAACCATACCCCACGTCACATACACATGGGCATATAATAGTTAAATGTATATGAGTTAAGTAGGTTGTAATTCGTTCACCCAATGGTTACCCCATGGTTACGATCGACTCCTATTAGTAAAAGTCATTTACTTTGATAATGATGTTGTTAAGATGCTTCTTAGTGACCGTTTTCATTTTAAATTACTATAACCATGGGTTGAATATGGGTACCGAATGGTTACGCAAAACAAATTTAACTTCAAACATAAGCACCATATGCACGACATGGGTATGCAGTGGGTACAAAGGACTGACACATCACATTATCTTTAGTTAATAATTCAAAGAACCTCTCAATGTGCTCATATTAAAAACATTCTTAACTAATCTCTAAAAACTTACAAATAAGATTATGTTTATATGAAATGAGAACCGAGAGACTAATGATTACTAATCAGTGGTATAGACACTATTCTTATTTGCGCAATCAAATATTAAGGCAAAGTGAATTTACGATAAAACCAAGTATATATCTCGAATAAAGAAATGACTAATTACAATATTTGAAGGTTAACAAAAAGTAAAAATCACTTGATGGTGCGAAATATGAGCCTCATAACTATTCTGTCAGGACATAAAAGTGAGATCAGACTATTCAAATGCCCTGTGGAGCAAATAGAATTAAATGCAGATGCAATAGACAAGAATGCACTGGATTGAAAATGGAACCTGGAGCCGTATATGTAGCTTGACTACCTTGTAGGAGTAAACGAGGGAGATAGAGATGGGGGCGGAGAAGAGAGAAGAAGCAAAGCAGAAACAACCATTTATTCTTACAAACTTGGAAACGGTGACAATGAAATTGTTCTTTTCAGTAGCTCTGTACCTCTATTTTTCCAATTTTAATTTGGCTGGTTTATTCAACTCTTTTCAAATTTCTCTCCCCCCTTGTGCACATATAGCCAAATTAGTTGAGATGGAGTGAACATTTCAAGCTGCACGCATTTGATATATATATATCTGTATGTATGCATGCATGCATGCATGTATGTATGTATGTATGTATGTATGTATGTATGTATGGTGGAAGAGTTAAAGGAAACAAAAGTGAAAATTGGATAAAAATAAAGGAGGAGGTGAAAATAAGAATAAATTTCAAAATATATTTTATTGAAATAATCATCATTTATAACATGTATATGAAAGGTACTTCCTTAGCTTGTTTATTCATTCTATATGAAGTTAGATAACCATGAACCACCCATCACATAGATGTGGTTAAATTTGTTCATTCATTCAGTATAACCACAAGCAACTGGTGGGCATTTCATGGTTGTTGCTCTGTTACTTTATTAAGAAACAGGGGCAAACAGAGTACTAATTTTGTATTAGCTCCACTCATTAAATCTCAAAACAAAGGGTTATTTGATCAAAAGTTATAAATGGAAGTGAAGAAAGTAAGTTCCAAATAGGCTATTTCATCAAATTTTTATTTAGCTTCGCCTTCTCTTGTTCACTTTCTTCTCCTTTCTCTTCATTCTCACCATCCGTACCACCACCTTTACCCACTTCAACTAGAGAAGACAAATACTAAGCTCAAACAGAATAGAAAGCAGATAGAATTATGAAAGGAAATATAACACATTACAGATGATAATAATGATAATAGGCTCCCAGAATGGAACCGCCTGACGAAACCAATATCTGAACTCTCGCCGCAACTTGTAACCCAAAGCCCATATCATGAATTAATGTTTACAAAGCAAATCGACATAAAATAACTTTTCAACGAAAATATTTTAATTTCAATCCTCAAAATCTTAACATGAAGCATGTATGGAGTAAACTCAACATCGTCGACAAGATTTGAAAAAATTATAAGTAAAAATTAGAGCTAACCAATGGAGGGCGAATAATAGCATTTGACAGAGATGAGGCTCACTGGTGAACCACAGTGTATTGACGAATGACGGCGAGCGGTGGAATATGCTGACCAAAAAAAGGTGATTGAGAGAAGAAGCAGATCGAGAGGAAGCCAAGCTTGAACTTGTGTTGAAAAGCTGAGCAACAATGTGCCTTTAATTTTCTTTTTGCCTTTAGATGCTAATAATAATTAGCTGCTTATTAATGAATGAGTAACAGTGTTAGGGGGTGCGTGGGTTTTTTTTTTCCTTGAAAGTAATGTTTTTAATATAGGGGTGAAATGATGGTCTTTGGCTCATTTTCATATCTCATTTTCTTCCAACCAAACAAAAATTTTCCTATTAACCAATTTTATTTTCCAATGCAAACCAAATGCATCGGTGGCAAAATATGTTCCCTTCCTTTCCATTCTTTTTCTTTATTTTCGTTTCCATTCCTACCTCTTCTTTGAACTAAATAGGCCCTTAATGTGGGGTTGTGATAGAAGTCACCCCTACAATGATGTTACAGAGGAAGCTAGACTTCTAATTCATAGGAATTAGCAATGCTCAGAGCTAGAATCAAAGTGAGCCTCATAACCAACCCATATGAAGGGGTATTGAGAGACATTCCCCTTAATTAGAATATCAGGGAAAATATTCTGATTGAGTTTGATAGATATTGGAAACTAATCGAGCCGAATACAAGCCGGTATAAGAGTTTTGTCGGCCTCCTAGCACATAACAAGCCTAGCATCTTGATAAAGGAGTGGAGAAATATGGAGAAATGTATGAAGCAACATATTTGGAAAACTATTCAGGTATAAAATGATTGCCCTCACTAACTATCAAATTTGTATGGACAACTGGTCTTAAAATTCAAATATTTAAGATCGGTTATATGGAATACCAGTCTTAAAAATGTTTCAGTATTGCCTACAAAAGAGGACTTTTAAGATCGTGCTCATGACAACCGGTCTTAAAATGGTTTATTTTAAGACCGATTATCAATACAACTTGTCTTAAAAGTGTGACTTTTAAAAATGGTTTCTTAACTGGTCTTAAAAGTATCATACTTTTTAGACCGACTGTATCAAGACTTGATCGAAAACCAGTCTAAAATGTCAATTTTAACCGGTCCAAAAAGTCATTTTTCCACTAGTCTTATAGAATGGCATTGGTAGTAGCTTCATTGGTATAAGGTAAATCCTGATATATTTCTCTTACTTGGGTTCACAATAGCTTCATTGGTCTGAGGTAAATCCCAGTATATTTTGTTTACTTGGGTTCATCATCCCAATCTTGATTGCCTCTATTACCATATATTTTGTGATGCCAAACAGAAAAGCACATGCATGTTGTATTTCTTTTACCCTGTATCTTGTAGTAAAGGGCTTTTACATGTCTTTGTTTTTGTTGTTTCAAGATTCATTAAAGCTACCATCTTTCCTTATCATCATAATGAATGTTTGAAGATTTTGTGTGAATCATAGGTGTTGGCCAGAATCTATTTGGTGCTGACTGTAAATTGTAGAAAACTCTGAGTAATGCAGTTGAGTTGCTTCCAAAACTATAGGAAGTTGATGATAGTCCATATAAAGCTATTATGTCTTATAGGTAGGCACTCCTTTATCAATGTAATCTTGATGCAGAGACTACATCAATGATTCAGAAAGTGTTTGTCATATTTCTTCTACATATAGTTAGGGCAGCAAAGCCCACAAATCTCTATTCCTAAATGGATAACTCATTTGTGTTATAAAAAACATAGATACTTCTTTTGATGATTTTGCTAAAGAGTTTAAGGCATATGAGTAGATTTGAAGAAGTGGTGGTTGTTGGATTCACATTCAGTATTAATTGTGAGTGCAAGTATGATCTTGTGAAGAAGCTAATGGAAGTACAAGGAACAGGGTATTGAATATATTGTCTTGATTCTATTTGGATGTATGTTTCTCATCTGTGCCTAGACATACGTCTTCTTCAAAAGGATGTAAAGTTATTGCAGATTGTTGCTATTCAGACTAGTGGTTATGCGAATTCAGATACTTGTGGTTATTAATGAGGTCAAAATATAATATGCAAGAACATGGAGAGGATTTTCAGTGAAAATAATCAAAGCAGTATAAACATTTACATTAATAATGGGTTACAAGCATATTGAAGCAGCACTTAAACATTATTCGGGTTAGCAAGGATTAGAGAATTGATAAGTAAAATATTTGCATATTTATTTTCCCTTATATGATGATTTTATGGACGATATTTGAGCTTAATATAATATATTTGGGTGTAAAATAAATAGTATTTAAAAAATAAAGAAAAATATAAAAAAAATGTTAGTATTGTAGCGTCGGTCACTATTCATGATAGAATCACTGTAGCAGGACGTTACTATAGCGAACGGAGGTGACTGTAGTGGATGGAATCACTGTAGCACTGTAGCAACAAGGAAAAAATGCGTAAACCAACCGACAGGATACTGTTCACTACTGTAGCATTACGGAAAAAAGTGGCAAATCACTATAGCACCTGTGGGAAAAAAAGAAGAAGCAACAGACGCACTTTGCTTGCCTATATATGTGTGCTTCTTTGCAAAATGGAAGGAGGAGGAGAGAAGAAATATAGTGGAGATAATTTCTTTGATAAGGAGATATTTCTCTAATAGGGAGAGATATTTTCTCTTACAGTTCTAAATAAATTGTGTTATTTTTTATTTTTTATTTTTAATTTTATGTATTGTATTACTTTTTGCATGCCTCCTACATGGAAGGCTTAGTATTATATTATTTTCTATATGCCTCCTACATGGAAGGCTTAGTATTGTATTACTTTTTGCATGCTGCCTACATGGAAGGTTTTACATCCTAAATGGATAGCTAGATTTCTCCAGTTTTTTCATGTATATTTTTTGTTGTATATTTATGTTTGAGAATTTAATATTCAATTTTATGCAGTATTTATGTCGATTTCATTCTAGTTTTATATAATGTCAATTTATTTTGATTTTGTTTTTAATTTTATCATAAGCTAAATTTTCATTTTCTTAGGGTGATGACGTAGCTTACTAATAACGAATTGAATCTTAACTTATTAAATCTAGTTTTAATTTCTCCTTCATGATTGAGTTTTAATTATTGTTCTTAATGCTTTCATTTGATTTGCCACCTTTTGAATGATTACAATATGCATGTTGAGACCGGAAGGAGATACATGTGTATAGATCCTATAATTAAAACCATAACTTGCATATGAAATAGGAATATATTCATATGAGTTGTGTAGTCTTATTGAGTTCCATAAATCTTAATGCATAATTAATTGCTTAAATTCATATAGAAATTAATTGGATTAGCAATTAATTATAGAATTGTTTGACCTTGGAAGAGGCTAGTAATTAAATTAGGAAAAATCGACTATCAATCATGTGGAATAAATTGGGCTAGAATAGATAAGTGATTCAATCCAGAATTTGTTAAGTGAAATCTAATCCCTAGGACTTTTTCTCATATTTGTTTTCATATCATATGAACTCATATTTAATTATTTTTCTTTTATTTGTACTCTCAATCACCAATTTATCGATCGACTAAATAGAATTAAAATTACCTATTTTGGTACTTAGTGATCAATCCTCGTGGGAACGATACTCTACTCACTTCTGTATTACTTGATTACAACATTGTACACTTGCACTATTTAATTGATCATTCACACTCGTAACAAGAATGTTCAAAGCTTGGAAAAAGAAGAAAATGGTTAAATAAAGAACTTTGTCATGTCAATAGATCAAGAAGAAACTATGGGTTCATTAGAGTCAGACATTTTCTTGCAATAATTGAAGAATGGAGTATTGAAGAACAATATTCTAAAGATCTAGAGGAAGATGTCTCCTAAAAGTGTCGTTAACAAGAACAAAATTATCGGTTTAATCTCACTTCATTAAACCCTATTTATTGTATTAGCGATTTGACACTTTCATGAGCATAAGAAGTGTCAACTTGTTAGGGCGTGTTGGACATATATAAAATCATTAGTTAGTTAGGATCCTTATTAGTTAGTTAAGACCTTATTAAGGTAATTAATCATTGTAAGGCCTTATAAAAAGAGGTCTAATTGTATGTATCCAAATGAGAAGGATGATAGGATCCTTAATCAAAATAAGGGAGGTTAACTTGGTCCTCACCTCTCTTTAATTCTAGAGTTTAGGGTTAATAGTAGTATCACCCAAAAAGTGTTTGTTATAGTGCCATTTTGGCTTGTAATTCTTATGAAGAGAATAGTATATTTCTCTGAATTCTGGGTTTGTTAACCCTTGGTGTTGTGTGTTTAGATTACTTTTGTGCTGGACATCAAATTGCTATTCTTTACTCTACATGAGATAACAAATTATAAATTTCAAAGTAAAAGAAGCATATAGGACAAATGAAAATAAATACTCTACATAGAATGAGTGATTCTATTTCTTATTGAGTAAATTTAGTGTACAGTGACTCTATATATATGAGTATATATAGGAGTATATATTCTTTCATCTATTTACACGTATGCAATTTATAAAGGATCTAGAACTTATTGCGTATCGTTTGGACCCTTCGGGCTTTGCATTACTATGGGCTTCAATACTTCCTTGCGAGTCGAATTGAGTAGGAGACACAGTGAGACTCGATCATATAGCAGAAAATCTTTAGGATGGCAGCGGTTTGGTCAATATATCTGCAATTTGATCTCTTGATAAGACATGGAGTATATTAAGAAGACTAGCTACTGATTATTCGCGGACAAAATAGTAGTCTAAAGAAATATGCTTGGCCTTTGAATGAAAGACTGGGTTTGCAACTAAGTATGTGGCATCTAAATTGTCATAGTAGAGAAATGGCACTACAAGTGGAAAGATATGGAGTTTTGAGAGAAGGTTTTAAATTCAGATCATTTCACTTATGGCTATTGATATGGATTTATATTCGGCTTCAGTGCTAGATTTGGCAACTGTTGGTTGTTTCTTTGAACTCTAGACAATAAGATTGGAACCAAAATAAGTGGCAAATGCACCAGTCGACTGAAAATCATCAGGATTTCCAGCCTAATCGACATCACAAAAAGCTGAAATAGTGAGGGATCTAGAGGGTTTAATATGAAGTGCATAGTAAGAGGTTACTTGAAGATACCTGAGTATGCATTTAACGGCTGTCCAATAATGATCCTTAGGATTATACATATATTTATAGACTCGATTAACCACAAATGTAATGTCTAGCATAGTGAAGCTTAGGCATTGAAGACTCCCTATGATGCTTCTATACTAATAAGGATTAGGAAAATCTGAACTAGAGTATGCGATAATAATAGAGTTTGTGGCCATTAGCGTGTAGACAAATCATGCACTGGACATATGAGCATGCTGGAGAAGATAAACAATATACTCTTTTTGGGATAGTAAAATACCAGAGGAAGATTATATGACTTCAACCCCTAAAAGGTAGTGAATAGGACCCAAATTTTTTACTAGGAATGTTTGGTTCAAAAGACAAATGTGTTCATTAATAGCTTCAGGTGAAGAACTAGTTACTATGATGTCATCAACATAAATTAGAACAAAAATAGTGGCATGAGAGGTATGATAAATAAATAACAATAAATCTAACCGTGAAGCTGAAAACCCTAAACTGAATAGAATAGAACTCTTCTAAAATAGTGACATGACTCGAGTGATCTCTTCTAAAATTTGCCAGAGGCTCCTTCTCGTATTCTGTGACTTCTTATTCTTCTTCATCACTCGAGTGATAGCTTTGCCTGAGAGGATACAGGATGTTGAAACCATGGAGTGTACTCGAGTGTGATGAACTTGCATTAGAGTGAGGGACATACACTCGAGTTAGAAAGTTACACTCTCAAGTGAATGTATGAAATCTTTCATGTTGAAATGGGACCTGAAAATCTCATGAAGTTGACATATAATGTGCACTTCAGTGTAAGGGTATTAGCTTCGAGTGTCGACTTGTACTTCTAGTAAAAATTTCATACTTACTTTATGTGTCAAGTAAAGAGGTTCTAAACAGGCTAAGTACTTGAGTATTGAGATATTACACTCGAGTAACGACATGAATACTCGCAAGTGTAAAAGCTCACTCTTGCAAAGTGCTTGGCAGAGACAACCTGAAGATATGACAACAATCAAGTGTACTCAAGTGAGACCTATTCACTTGAGTTAGACCACCCAACACCTGAAAGTGTTCACATGCACTCAAAAGTGTGATCAAGGATACTTTATATAATAAAACAAAAGTCAATGAACACTTGAGTGAGAAGGTAAGACTCGAGTGATAAGCCTAATTACACTCGAGTAAGAATGATACACTCAAGTTCAAATGTCTCAGAAGCTAAATGCAATACAGAGTCACAGTGAACAATCCGAATATGGTTAAATGCTATTTATTTATTATGTTTTCACTTGTTATTATACCTAAACATCAACTAACATATATTTCAAGTGTGAAACAGGTTATTAAATGTTTGGATTACAGATGCATCTGAAATGGTCAATTACGGTGAACATAATCATTTCACCGAATATGTGCCAGGTCATACCATATACAAATGACCTACCATGAGAAATTGTCTGAGAATTCAAATGGATACATCCCTTGCCTCAAAAGATCTCTACACTCCACAACGTACATTTCCACAATAGAAAAACTCAGACTCACTATAAATACAGAGCATCAAAGATAGTCGAATGGGAACAAGTAGCATGAAAGCATATATAAAAAAACTTACAAAAGTCTCTGTTTTCATATTTCCCTGTGTATTCATATTGTACTTCAGTATTTGTTATATCCACTTTGTGAGAGAGTCTGTATATTCTTCCCAATTATATTTTCATTTGATCTCACAGTAAAGGGACCTTGAGATGGTAGATTTTCTTACAAGGGAAGTAGTTGAGAAAATTCCTAGTAAGACTTTTTACCCGTAAGACTTATAATGCGCAAGCAGGAGAGAATGTTGCTGTTTGTAAGACTTATAGGGGTGTAAGTATGAGATAATGTTGCTGCTCTTAAGACTTGCATTCTTAAGTAATTGAGAAAGGTTACAGGGATTGTTCTACATGTAAGACTTATAGTAAGGGTGAGAGAATATTCTAGGTGTTAGAGTATTTCTGCTTATAGTCCTTGCTCAGACGAATGTTGTCACATGGCATTTTAAAAGCCCATTGAATCTTGGAAGAATAGTGAAACTTTTAGTAGATCTTGATCTCTGAGGATTAGAAGTAGGCCTGGTTTTTAGCCGAACCAATATAAATCTCTCTTTGCTAATTTTCTCTCTCTACTCTTTCTTAATCTGTCTTCTTATCACTGTAACAGTCAAAAATTTAGTACATCACCCAATTCACCCCTCTCTTAGGTGAAGTTTGCCTCTTTTATTTAGTATCAAAGTGACGTCTTCTTCGAAGAGTTTAACAGCTTGAGAAGGATCCATTAAAATGGCAACAATGGGTGAGAACATTCTTCCAAATGGAGCTTCTATCACTAGACCTCCTGGTTTTGCCCGGAGAACATTTTTCGTTCTAGAAAGCTAATTTCAAAGTGTTCATAATAGCCAATAAATATGGTTAATGGAATATAATATAAGACGGTGACTATGTTCCAACAAAGAAAGAAGAAGATAGGGTCGTAAAGAAAACCCAGAGGAATATGTTGACAATGACAAATGATTAGTAACATTAAATAGTAAAGCTATTTTAATGATACAGAGTGCTCTCAGCCAGAAGGAGTATTTCCAAATCTGCACGCTGCCAACAGCCAAAGAAATATGGGATGCACTAGAAATTGCTTAGAAAGGTATGTCCAGAATCAAAGAAAATAGAATCAATACTCTAATTATAGAGTATGATCTATTTCGGATAAAACCTAGGGAAGGATTTTTGAATTCGAACTCAAATATACCCATCTTATCAATCAGCTATCAGTACTTAGGAAAACTTTTAATCAAAATTCCTACGTAAGGATGATCCTTAATATTCTTATAAAAGAATGGGAAGCAAAGGTGACAGCTATCGAAGAAGCCAAAAGTGAATCAATGAGATATGTAACTGCACTCTTTGGTAGTCTCTCTGAGTATGAAGGAAAGCCAAAATTCAAAAAGGAGCTAGAAGAGTTCGATGACAAAAAGAAAAGAGGAGTCACCCTTAAAGTCGTTAAGGAAGGATATTTATCAGAGAATAAAAATGAACTTGATGTTGATATGGGAATGATCATAAGAAAGTTCAAGAAGTTCTACAGAAGAGGTCAACGAAATTTCAAGAATTATCAAGGAGGACTAAGCAAGAAAGAAAACAAAGAGAACAAATCGTATGCTACGAATATGGAAAGCTTGGACACATCAAGTATGAATGCTTTAAAAATAAAGAGAAAAAGAAGCAGAAAAAGAAAGCATACATATAATCCATATGGGGTGATTGTTCATCAGATGAAGAAGGCAATGTCGATGAAGTTGCAAACATATGCTTGGTAGCCAAAGAAGGAGAATTAGACTCTGAGGTATGTGATTTTGAACCTACTTATGATGAATTATTATTTGAATATAATGCATTGTATATTGAATTCATCAAATTAGCCAAAGAAATGGTTAGTTATAAGAACAAAATAAAAGAATTAGAAAGTTTTGTCATACCACATTCATCATGTACATTATGTGACCAAAAAAATAAGAAATACTTGATTTAACAAAAAGTTTGGAAAGAGTTACTAAAGGAAGTGAAACTCTTAAAGTAATCTTAAAATCGTAAAGAGTCACTTATGATAAATCTGAAATTGGATATAATTCAATTCCAAATAAAAACAGATGTAACTGCAATATAACCAAATGCAAAATAATACTTAGCAACAACAATAGAAAAGCTGAAGTTTAACAATAATAAAACTCATATTCACAGACAATCATAATTGATTGAAGAGAAATGATAGTATATGTCTTGTAACACCCTAAATTTTAATGCACCAAATGTAATGTAATTATTTGAGCAATTCAATAAAATGGTGAATATTAATGAATTTAGAATTTATAGTTTTATACATTTTCACCTTCATGAAAATTGGACAAGAATAATTATGGAATAAATTTAGGTAATTTAAAAAGCCCAATATTAAGGCCAAAAAATGGAGGAATAATGGAGAAAAATATTTGGTCCAATAATAAAGGGAAATTGGCCAAAGAAATAGAAGAAAAGAAATTAAATTAAAAAGGTAATGGCAATTTCGTAATTTTTCCATTTTAGCACAAAATTAATTATTTTCCAATTAATTGAAGCTAATTTCAATTAATTAAGGAAAATAAAGGTGAAATATATATTTGAAATATTTTGGTCAAATAAATATGAATTTATGGAAAATTGGAGCAAAAGTGCAAATTTGACCGAAATTGTGACACAAGGCGTACATGTAACTTGAACAAGTTATGAAGCTAATTGAGACCAAAGAGAAGGACCCCTAGGCATCTGTTACATGTAACAAGAAGAGGGAAGATTTAGTTGGGGGCATATAAAACCTAAAACACTTAGTAACTAAGGGGTACTACAATGGAAGGTTGTCCGTTGTGCGATTTAACTTTAAACAATTTTGGCTATGGCAACGAGGTTAGTCTTGAAATTACATCAAGATGATATGAAGACTACTTTCCAATTTAGAAATTGGATGATGAACTCTACATGAAGTAGCTTAAGGGCTTCATAGAAACAATCACCCTGATAGTAGTATATAAGGGTTTACAAGGTGAAAGCCTCACCAACTTCAAGATAATCGAAGAACACTACATGAGTGCCAAACGGTCTTAAGATGATTCTTTGTGAAGTCATCCTTTATTTAGATGAAACAAGTGTCAAGGGAAGTTAAAGGAATAGAGGATCAAAGAATCCTTAAATTTTGAGTTGAGAAATCATCGGTTGAACAGATAATATCTTGAATAACAAGGTAAGCGGATATTACCCAAGAAAGATATAGTCTTTTTCACCTAAGACATGTACAAGTGTAATCCCTAGGTGTCTTAGTATGCCAAACTGGAAACCCATGGAGACCCCTAAAGTCAAGGGCACAAACCTAGAAAGATTACATGTCCTACAAGGAATTCAATATAAAAAAAGTAGATAGAGTCCCATAGTAAGAATATGGTTGGTAATATGAATGTACACATTGGGATATATGAGACCAAATATTTTTAGTCGGACTTGGAAGCTATTTTTGGTCCTACTGTGAAAAAGATTATAAGAATTACCATGGATTGAGTTGTCAAGAAAACAACTTATCTTTGAAAGGATACTCTAATACAAGGCCTAGGCAAATGATAATGGAGTAACAAAAAATACAATGTAGTTCTGTTATCCATGGAATTAGAATACATAGTGTGTTCTACCATCATTCAAGGTGCCATATGGCTAGAGAAGTTCCTATGAGTAATTACGAATGAATGGTGGATAGGAGGATCATAACGATAATATCTTATGATAAGGATCCTAAGTATCACAACAAGACAAAACATACATTTAATAAAACCCGGTCTTAAAGGTAAGATTTTTCACCAGTATTTTTACTTCCATGCCCAAATCGCAAGCTCTATGAATCCTTTCTTCTCTTTTAGCCATTTCTCTATGAGTTCTGCCCGTGCTTGTTCTGAACTCATCCATGGCGTCCTGTCCCTCATTTGCTCAACTCTCCTCCGTCATTACCGCTGCCTTTAGTGTGTTCGTCGTCGCTGTTCTTTGATTATCGTCAGTCTTCTCCACCGCCACCTCTATTCTCCACAGTGACAATTCTCCTCTAACTTGACTTCCCTTTACCAGTGCTGTGAATTTGAGGACTTCATTCTAACCTCAGTCGACGCCACCGTGACTTTGGGTTGAAGCTCACTCCTTGGTCTTCAATCAGGTTAGTGTTCGATCTGTTATTTAGTTGTACGTTGTTCAATAATTAATAATGTTCTATGAAAAAATGGTTCTTATTGTTGCTTTGAGCACTTAAACATAATCTGGAAAAAATTAAATCTACATATTCTTGTTAGATATATGCTCTGACTTTTAATTACATCCCTATGATATTTGGCTTAGATTAATACCACTCTATGTTCTGTTTTAATTTAGTGAGATTGTTTGATTATTGTCAGTGTTTTTGGTTTGTTAAAACAATACTAGTTTCAAATGGTGCCTATTAATTTTGTTGAAATATCTAAAACTCTATTGTCTATTGTTGTTGTTTTTTGTCTATCCTTTTGTTATTGGATATAGGGTGCTAGAAGTGTTGAGATATATATGGATCATAGTTGGATTAATGCTAAACGAACGAGTGTTGAATAGGATAATGGGGTGAGGGGTTTTTTAGACTTCGCTAGTAGAAATGTTGATGATGGTAGTGGGAAGTTTTATTGCCCTTGTGTAGTATGTTTGAATGAGAAGCAACTAAGTACTGCAGATAAATATACACATTTAATTTGTGAAGGATTTTGTAAGAGTTATACAGTATGGGTATGGCATGGTGAAGAATTATAAATGCCAAGTTCATCTCAACAGGGGGCAGTGAACTTTGATGATAATGACATGGATACGGATGATCGGATAGAGGATATTATTCATGATGTAGGAGAATAGACTTTTGAGCAATCACATGTATATGGTAATATGTGTAATGATGCTAAGACGCCGTTGTACTTGGGGTGTAAAAAGTACCAATTGTTGAAAGCAATATTGAAATTGGTAAGCTTGAAAGCACAACATGGATGGAGCGACAAGAGTTTTTCAGAAACGCTTGAGGCTTTTAAGGACGTGCTTCCAGATGATAATGTGTTGCCTTCTCGATACTATGATGCTAATAAAATATTGTGTCCACTAGGGATGAAGTATAAAAAGATCCATGCATGCCCTAATGATTGTATATTATATAAGAGCATGAATAGGAACAACAGTGTCCGGTATGTGAAACCCCGAGTTACAAATCAAATAACGCTCCTGCAAAAGTATTGTGGTACCTTCCAATCATACCAAGGTTCAAGCGCTTGTTTACTAATGAAAACGATGCAAGAAATTTGAGATGGCATGTGGATGAGAGGATATCTGATGGAAAGCTTCAACATCCGGCTGATTCTTCTAAATAAAAGAAAATCGATCAATTATTTCTTGCCTTCGGTGAAGAGCCTAGGAACCTTAGGCCTTGGGCTTAGCACGGATGTCATGAATCCTTTTGGTAGCCTGAGCAGTATACATAGTTCATGGCATGTTCTGTTGGTAATTTACAACTTATCTCCTCTGTTATGCATGAAACAAAAGTACATCATGTTATCTATATTGATTTTGGGACCAAAACAACCCAGAAATGACATAGATGTTTACCTGGAACCCTTGATGAAGACTTGAAAGAGTTGTGGGATGAAGGTGTTGATGTTTTTTATGTGAACAAGAAGTAGGTTTTTAAAATGCGAGCTATGATCTTTTGTACTATAAATGACTTCCCTGCATATGGAAACTTGTCAGGCTATAGTGTTAAAGGCCATAAAGCATGTCCAATTTGTGAAGAAGGAACATGCTACCATCAACTTCAACATGGAAGAAAGATAGTTTATCTTGGCCATATGAGATTTCTTAGATGAGGCCACCTGTATCGCAGATTAAAGAAAGCTTTTTTTGGTGGACAAGTGTTTGAAGATACTCTGAAGGCATTGACTGGGGAGCAAGTTTATGAAAAGGTGAAAAATATAAATGTTATATTTGGTAAGACTACAAAGAATAGTAATGAGAAAAGTAAATGGAAAAAGAGGTTTGTCTTCTTCAATCCTCCATATTGGCCGAAGCTTGATGTGAGACACTGTATTGATTTCATGCATGTGGAGAAAAACGTTTGTGATAGTATTGTTGGGACACTGCTTAATATACAAGGTAGTTCTAAGGATGGTGTGAAGGCAAGATTAGATTTGCAAGAAATGGGGATACGAGAAGACTTGCATCCAAAGCCATATGGTAAGAGAACTTTTTGTCCTCCAGCTGCTCATACTTTCACTACTAGGAAAAATGGTTTTAACGTCCCTTTTTTTGGCCTTTTAACGTCTGAAAAATGAGGGACGTCTATCTGAGGGTCGTGGAAAAAAACGTCAATAACATCCGTAAATGGGGGACATCTAAAGGCAGACTTTAGACGTCCCCAGTGTAACTGGGGACATTTAAGGGGACCTTTAGACGTCCCTAGTTTTAATTGGGGACGTCTAAAGTGTCGCCTCCCACTCTACCACGTCCCTTTTTATTTAAGGACATTGAAAGTTTTTTTTTAAAATGGCCTTTTATATATTGCACTGTCTGGAAAATGTAAACTGCAGAAATAGGATTCCAACAACAGAATAAAACAACAGCAGTTCAGTAGAATAGAAACAACTTGAAACATAGTGATCAACCCAAGGCGTAGCAAACTAATTAACTAACAAACCACACGAACTACACAATAATCTATATCCAAGTCTGTTAGTGCACTAAAAAGACTATATACAAGTCCCCAGTTTGTACAATAACCAAGACTAAATCCAATCTATATCCAACAACAATAACGCTAATTATATATACAATATATAGAACTACCACAAAAGGATGTCCTGCACAAACTACTAAAGACTTTACTCTGGTATACGTTGAAGAAGATGTCCAGCCAAAAAGTCTCTGATCATATTTAGGTCTTCATATGAGTAGGCATCTTCATTGTCAAAAATCTGTAAATTAGAAAATAAGCTTAGATAAAATAATGAATCAAGTGAATGAATTGCCATTGAATTACAACACCAAGAATATTATCCTTTGAGAATGAAGAAGCGATTACTTGTTCAAAATCTGTCGTAATGCCACTCTGAATGATGTTAAACATATAAAGTAAGACATAATATCCACATTCCCAGCCGCCAAGTTGTCGAGGGCACTATAAATCAAAAGCAAATGGTTAAAATCAATAAAGGCATATCTAAAACGACCGTCAATCAAAAGAACTTAATTTGAAACTATGTACCTTTGGAAATAACCATCTCGGATCTTTGCCACCTCTACGTTCGCGTGGCCCGCCAAGCGCTCGATACGTCGTGCATGCCCTATCATTAAAATGAAAATCAACATAAATTAGAATAATTCATTAAGTCAAGAATCAAGAAGCAATGAAATACAAAAAAATAACTTACGTGTTGAAGACGCTTTTAGTTTCTTTGTCTAGTCTTCTATTTAAGGAATCAAACCAGTAAACAACGTGGGACCGAGGAAAGACAACACACAAACTCCAGTGATAACTATCACAACATATACAGATTAAAATGAAGTTAGATGGCAAGGCAATTATTTATTAAAAATATCAAATACACAAAATTAAAATGCGTACCCTTGAACAATCGGTGCTAGATAACAACGATACTCGTCCTCTGCCAATGTGAAGCCCACATAGTTCATCCTTCTTTTCAATGTATTCCCAATCCTTGTCATATGTGCAGGAGACAAGAATCCATATAAATCAACTCTTTGAGAGTCAATGCATATACGACGGAAGGAGCTATAATAGAATTAAAATGATGAATGTATTAGCTAGTTAAAATCAACTTAACTAAATGAAGGAAACAATGGGAAATAAAAAACTTACAGATTGCAAATTTACCCCATCCAACATCTAGCTCCTCGAACTTAATGAACTGTTTAAGATCTTGTTTATCAATTGTGAAGTGATACTCTGTTTCCTGGCCCACAATCCCTGTAGGCATATGCAAATCAATCTGGCGAATGCCTTTATAGATATGCTGCAGTCGTGCTAAGAAGGGCCATTTCTTTGCTTCCTGCTCGTTCTTTTAGAACATAAAAACACATACTGTTAGTAAGATGTCAACACATGTCAAGTAAAAGTGAGATAGTTCCATACCATTGGAGGTGTTGGTGGTAACAAGCCAATAAGATGTACAGGCCAAAGGATGAAAGATCCTCTCGCCTGAGCTATCGTGGCAACCTCATCATCAGGAATAGGGATGGCTGTACCTTCTTCCCCCTCTCGAACACACGTCACAGTCACCCTACGCAAATGCTGTGGAATTTGCTGATTATGGTGGGTAGTAGTTTCTGTGTGAACAAGAGCATCTGCAACTACACGCAGCACTGGGGCATCCAAAGAGAGGATGGCAGGTTCTCCCTGCACTGGAGTGGGAGAAGGGTCGCCAAGTGGTTCCTCCGCCAGGTTGTAACTTCCTTTGGTGCTGTTGAAGGCCGGGGATGAATGGGTTCTACGCTCGGTAGTTTCCATTTGCGATTCAAACATCTTCATAATTTCAACTCGTAGATCAGGGATCAGCTCAAGATGTAGCTCTGGCAACAGCTCTTGTCGGAGCTTGTCGCGAATGTTGGCCCTGAGCTCTTGTGAGACTTCCTGACGAATCTTGGCTACAAGTACCCTACTGGGTTCAGCTTGTGACGAATAAGGATGTGAGGCTCGGCCAAAATACTTCGTGACACGAACTCCTACTGCTTCCCCTCAAACATTACCAGGGTGATCTGCCTTCCCAATCGCCATTGACAAGATGTCCATCCGTCCACTTGGAGTGAACGAACCTTGGCTACTATGATCTTCCAGTTCATCCTGCAGCATAAAAGTTATCGTAAGCACTCCCAATATGAAAAAATAAGTTTGTACTTATGCTCTAACTACTTACAATTCTTGCGGCAACCTCAGCAACAGTCGGATTTATGTACTTCCCACCCTTAAGCCTCCCTGCTTTCTATTTTTTGTGACGTGGTGGAGGTGGTTGGGGCTGGACCACAACGGTAGGATCTGATATGGCTGCTTCCTTCAATTTCTCCAACTCTTCAGCCATCATCTTTCACTCAAGCTTCCGGTAACCACCACGAGACATGCAATGTTGATAGTTATTAGCTGCTTGCTTCTCTATATTTGCTGCACTTAATGCCTTTGAAAGGAAAACAATGGACACTGAATCAATAATGTCAACTATGTTCAAATAAAACATTATGATTACAGAAATCTTACCAAAAAGTTTGGATCTTCTCGTGATGACATAAACAACCTCCAGTCCTCTGGAGACAAAAACGGATACTCATGACATGGATCCTGACCCCTCATGTCCCCTCGAATGTAATCTCGTGTGAGCCTATTCTTGAAATCTTTCCATCGTAGACGAACCTCCGTCATCTACTCCTTGTACATCTCCGCGGTGTCAGGGACATCATCGGTTTGCTGCAAGGTAAAAACATAAGTTAATTATATTTTAAGCGATAGGAATAAAGATATAATGCAGATGTATTGAAACTTATATACCAAAAGTTGTTGTCAAATCAAGTCTTTGGTTTTTGGTGGAACCAACTTCCAATTATCATAGGTAATGCGAACTTTGGTTCGAGCCAAAAAACCTACGTAGCTAATGAAATGGTCTTCCTCCGGACCAATTGGTTTCATATTTTCATCAAAGTCAATATGCAACTTCTCCTGTTGATTGTGATGACGTGTTACCAATGCAGGTATTTTTGTACTGCCTCTAACCCTTCTTCTCGCAACCGGTTCAAGTCTCGCATCAGGTTTAGGCCTATTCATTTCATTGTCCCTATCACTTTGTGAGTCACCAGAATTGTCCATATTCTTGTAAGCACAAAAATCATTGTCAGATAGGTGAATAAATTGTAAGTAAATAAATAAACTAACTAGTTATAAAACAAATAGTACACATTACTATTTTTTAAGTTAAGCTCTTACTCTAGATTGTTTCCCATATTCCTTCACCATGATCATTTCTCACAGCATATTCTTCATCATCTACCAATTCTACTTCACTTGTTGTAGGTGGATTAATTGTGAAAGGTGGTGTGTGGTCACGGTTGAAGGTCGAATCACCATGCTTCTATTTTTTACTTTGAAGTACAATGGAAATTTTTTTATTTGCAGGATCTGTGACATAAAACACTTGTTTCACCTGGCTTGCTAGAATGAAGGGCTCATCCCTATAACCTGCTCTTTCAAGATCAACTGAGACAAATCCAAATTGTTGATCTATTACCACAGCATTATTGCTAACCCACTTACATTTGAATAAAGAAACTTTGAACTTGTTGTAAGTGATTTCCCATATTTCTTCTATCACTCCATAATAGGCCATGGATGCTAATATGGGGTTTTTGTCTTTCTAACTGGAAAAGTGGATGGCTTCAGCTTTTACCATCACCCCACTATTTTGCATGGTACTTCTATCATCTTGGTCTTTTGTATAGAAAGAATACCCGTTTATATCATAACCACTCCAAGTAATGATCTGAAATGAAGGCCCCCAGGCTAGCCACTCTATTATCTCAGACATACCGGTCTCATGCAAAACCTTTTCCTGAAACCACTGAATGAATGTCTTGTTTTGCTCAATAGTAATATGCATGTCATTCTTCCTCAGATTCATGTTCTTCAATCTCTTTCTGTGTTCGTCTATGTACGGTTGAACTTCTGCCATGTTATTCAGGATATAAAGGTGTGCTTGCAACACCTCTTCACGAGGTATAGTCTTCACTTTCAGTCCCCGTGTTCCCTTGCTCCTCCCCTCTTCATGCTGAGATTGCTCCTTCTTCCCTGATAGATAATCGCTGCAGAAGTACATAGCCTCTTCAACAAACATACCTTTCAACTATTGAGGCTTCTGGCCGATAGGGATTTTTAGAGTACCCTTTTAAGATCTTCATGTATCGATCGAAAGGGTACATCCACCTCAGGTAAACTGGACCGCAGAACCTTACCTCCCTTACCAAATGAACTATCAAATACACCATTATATCAAAACATGAAGGAGGAAAGTGCATCTCTAATTGGGACAATATGATATAACCCTCAGCTTCCAGTTCATCCAGCTTTTCAGTGTCAATGACTTTGTTACATATAGCATTAAAGAAAGAACACAATCTTGTCACAGTGCTTCAAACTTCATCTTTCATAATGCCTCTAATAGCTACTGGTAATAGTTGTTGCATCAACACATGATAATCATGGGACTTCATTCCCACTAACTTCAAATCGTCCATTGACACACACCTTCTCACATTCGAAGAATATCCTTGTGGTACCTTAATTTCATACAAACACCCACACAAACTTCTTTTCTCCGCATTTGATAGTGTATGCGCTGCTGGCTCCATGTATGCCCTCTACCATCATCTCTTAGCTGTGGATGTAATCGTTCTCTTATTCCCATATCAACAAGGTCTAGTCTCGCATTAATCCCATCCTTGGTCTTCCCTGGAATATGAAAAAGTGTACTAACAAGGCTATCACAAACATTTTTCTTCACTTGCATTACATCAATACTGTGTCTCACGTCAAGACTACGCCAATATGGAAGATCAAAGAAAATTGATCTCTTCTTCCATATGTTCTTCTCACTCGAAGTCTTCTGATTCTTACTGAGTAAGACATTGATACGTTCAACCCGACTATAAACTTCCTCTCCGGTTAATGCCTTTGGAGCCATTCCATGCTCCGGCAAGCTGTTAAAACGCTTTCTTAACCTACGATATAGGTGGAACCTAGAAAGGAACCTCCTGTAACCGAGGTAGACCGTTGTTCTTCCATATTTAAGTTGGTGCAAGTGAGTGTCTGCTTCACAGATCGGACATGCTTTATGCCCCTTCACACTGTACCCTGAGAGGTTTCCGTACGCAGGGAAGTCATTTATCGTGGTGAAAATCATTCACGTAGCTTGAAGGACTCATTCTTATATGCATCAAACACATCTATGCCTTCCACCCACAACTTCTTTAAGTCCTTAATCAAAGGCGCTAAGTACACATCGATATCGTTTCCTGGCTGTTTTGGTCCAGAAATCATCATAGAAAGCATCACATACTTGCGTTTCATACAAAGCCAGGGAGGCAAGTTGTATATTACAAGGAGTACTGGCCACGCACTGTGTGTGTTATTAAGAGTTCCATACGGATTGATGCCATCTGTACAAAGCCCAAGCCGAAGGTTTCTGGGCTCGCTGCCAAATTCAGGGAATATTTCATCTATTTTCTTCTACTGTGGAGAGTCAGCCGGGTGCCGAAGATATTTTCCGTCGGATATTCTATCATCCGAATGCCATCTCAACATCTTCCCTTTTTTTGCAGTCCCAAACAAACGCTTAAAGTGCGGTATTATTGGAAGATACCACAGAACCTTTACAGGTTGCCTTTTAGTTGTCGCATTGCCACAACCACCATTTTTCCTCACTTTGTATCGTGTAGTTTGACACTTAGGGCACTCACTCAGACCTTTATACTTATTTCTGTACAGTACACAGTCATTAGAGTAAGCGTGAAGCTTTTTATACTCCATACCCATCATAGATAGGATTTTTTTTGCCTCATACATTCGATTTGGAAGCACATTATCATCTAGAAACATATCACACAATAGTTCAAGCAGCAATGTGAAACTACTATCGGTCCACCCACAAGTTGCTTTTAAGTTCACCAAATGTAATGTCCCTGTCAACCGTGTGTATTTACTCCCTGGGTACAACGGTGTCTCTACATCACTCCACAGGCTGTCATATTCATGCGACTGCCAAAGGATTCTACCTCAACATCATGAATCATTCTCTCCATTGTATCTTCATCTATGACATCCACAGCTTCCTTGTGCGATGGACAATCAGTTACTTCCTCACCATGCTATATCCACTTTGTATATCAAAGATTTATTCCATCACAAAGTAGGTGATCCCTTATAACTTCAACATCCCATCTTCTCTCATTTAAACAATTGACACAAGGACAAAAATACATGCCATTTCTGGCTGGAGCATTCCTTCTAGCATATTCAATAAACTCTTCAACCCCATTCTCATATTCTTCACTTGTTCTTAAAGCATTCATCCAACTATGATCCATTTTATTACCACCTACGTCATTCCCATTTACACTCAAGTTAAGAATAATTGTCAACACTAGGAATGCCATTTACTATTTTGTTTTTCAAAATTTTGACAGCATTTCCCCTTAAAAGTAAGACATCCCAAAATCAAAATAACAAACCATCTCAGCTTAATTTAAACGAAACAAAACTTTAGCTTCTAGCACCAAGCACAAACATAATACACTTATATTTTAGCAACCAAATTATTAAATCAGATATGTACCAGAGTGAGATATGTGACATCAAAAAATTCTTCCCAAGTTCAATTAGCGAATGGCAAATCTCAACAGCAATACTATATTTTTCTTCCACATGACAATTTTTTGATTCAGAAGTGTTCCAAGATTGATCACACCAATGAAGTTCCAAAAATCCTAAGTCACAAATGGAATAGGTTTATGACAACAAATTAAAGTGGAACTTGAACAATTAATTCACACTCCAGGAGTCAATGATAGCAAGCAAATTCTAGCACTAAGTTACAACATGATTATTTATGTGTGTGTCTACACTAAGTATATATATTAATGTCTAGATTAATTTCTACCAAATTCTAGCACTAAGTTACACTAAGATTATAGATGTTTCTTCTTTTATTGCAATCCTATTCATTTTGGAACAGCACATGTCGTGTGAAATTTTTATTTTCCATTCAATCTATTTAAAATCTATTTAATGAAAAATTGTAAAAAAAAATGCAAGTATGAGAATTTCTTATATTAATGTCTACGTACACTAAGTTACAACAAGATTGCTTAATTCTAGCACTAAATATATATATATTAATGTGTGTGTCTTATGGCAAAAAAAAAAAATTAATGTGTGTGTCAACACACTACTACAGAATTGAGATATAACCACCCCCAAAGACGTCCCAAATTGAAAATTGGGTGGTTAAAAAGGGAGGCGGTGGCATTTTTGTAATTATATATGTGTAGGGGAACCTTTAGGCATCCCAAATTTGAATTTGGGACGTCTAAAGTGCTTCCTGGCGCAAAATATAAATTTCATAAATTTTTTTTAGCGCCAGGAGCTGGGTTTAAAACCTCTCATTAAAATCCTACCACGAATTTGGCGAAACCATTTGTTATCTTTAACCCCGTTTAATTTGAAACCTCATAATAAGCTCAATATGTTAACCCTGTTAATACAAAGCCGTTTCTACGGCTTTTCTAAAAGTATAATAGATCCCTGTTGTTCAGTTGTAGGGAAATCTAGCTTTTATAAGGTAATGGAGATTTATCCATACACACGTAGTGGCACCACCCCATTTCATTGGTCTTGTTCCTGCACCTTTAATTAGTATATATAATAAAATAAAATATGATTTATTTAAATTAAAGAAAATCTTGTATTAATTACACACAATTGTTTTGTTAATTCCAAATTCTTGAGTAAGACCTTAATTTATAAACGAGAACTATGTTTTTTCTGTTTTACTTCCCGCTTACTATATACATGTGTTTTCATTGCAATTTACTTACGTTTCTGATGATGCTTTTTGTGTTAACAGGAATATGGACAACGTTAGTGATGACGAGAGGCGTGGAGATGACGAAAGCTCTAGCAATGACGAAATTCCTAAAGTTGAACCCCCTGCAAGAAGGAGGGTTAGAGGCTGTACAAAGATGGGAGCATTGGTTGCACGTCATGAACATCAACAGGAGAGGCTGCATATAGACTTCGATGACAATCTGAATCCAGTTGGTCCTGAGGAAGACCACTTCATTAGCTACATAGGGCTTTTGGCTCGAAGCAAAGTGCGCATTACCTACGATAATTGGAGATTGGTTCCCCCAAAAACGAAAGACATGATTTGGCAGCAACTTTTGGTATGTAAGTTTTGATGCATTGTAGCTTTGTTCTTATTGTTTCAAATATAATAATCTTATGTTTTACCTTGCAGCAAACATACGATGTCCCCGACACCACAGAGATGCATAGGCACTGGATGGATGAGGTTCGTGTACGATGGAAAGGTTTCAAGAACAAGCTAACAAAGCATTACATTCGAGGGGCCCTTAGGGGTAACGATCCATGTGCACAGTATACATATTTATCTCCAGAGGACTGGAGGTTGTTTGCGGCATCACGAGCAGATCCTGAGTTTTTGGTAAGATTTCTGTCATGATATAGAACTACTTATATCGTTGATTTCATATACTTTATATCGTTGATTCATTTTTTGTTGTTTTTCATTCATAGAAATTAAGTGCAGCAAATGCCCAGAGGCAAGCAGAAAATAAATATCAACATTTCATGTCTCGCGGTGGATATCGGAAGCTTGAGCGGAAAATGATGGCAGAAGAGTTACAGAAAATGAAGGAAGCAGTGGAATCTGATCCTAGCGTTGTTATCCAGCCACCGGCACCTCCTCCACGTCACAAAAAATGGAAAGCAGGGAGGATTAAGGCTGGGAAGTACATAAATCCGACTGTTGCTGAGGTTGCTGCGAGGATTGTAAGTAGTTATACCATAAGTACCTTATTTTTTACATGTTGCGAGTGGTTTCGATACATTTACGATAAACTGCCTGCTACAGGATGACCTGGACGAGCAGAGTAGCCAAGGTTCATTCAATCCAAGTAGACGGATGGACATCTTGTCAACGGCTATTGGGAAGGCAGATGACCTTGGTCGTGTTCGAGGAGAGACACGGGGAATTAGTGCCGCGAGGTATTTTGGACGAGACCCACGTTATTCGTCACAAGCTGGACCTAGTAAGGATGTTGTGGCTAAGATTCGAGAGGACCTCGAACGAGAGATTGAGGCCAACCTTCGCGACAAGCTCCGACAAGAGCTGTTGCCAGAGCTTCAACTTGAAATGGCAAAGATGTTTGAAGCACAAAGGGCAAGGGACGAGCATAGAACTCAGGAATCCCCGGCCTTCAATAGCACCAGAGGAAGTTACAACCCTCTGGAGCAACCACTTGGCGACCCTTCTCCCACTCCAGTGTCGGGACCACTTGGCGACCCTTCTCCCACTCCAGTGTCGGGAGACCCTTGCACCCTCTATTTGGATGATCCACTGTTGCGTGTTGTTGCTGATGCTCTCGTTCACACTCGTGCTACCACCCACCATAATCAGCAAATTTTGGAGGATTTTCGTAGGGTGAATGTGACGAGTGTTAGAAAGGGGGAAGAAGGTACAGCCATCCCTGTTTCTGATCCAGAGGTTGGCACGTTAGGTCAAGTGATAGGATCTTTCATCCTTTGGCCTCGCAATTTTATTGGTTCAGACGCAACACCTCCAATGGTAGGAATTACCTTACTGTTACTGAAAATCTGTTGGCATCCTAATAACAATTTGTTTTTTGATGTTCTAAAAGGATGACGAAGCTGCGAGCAAATGGCCTTTCTTAGCACGGCTGCAACTGATCTACAAGCGCATTAAACAGATTGACTTGAAGATGCCTCCAGGGATTGTGGGCCAAGTGGAGTATCCCTACACCATTGACAATAAAGATCTCAAGCAATTTATCAGGTTGGAGGAGATAGATACAGGCTGGGTCAAATTTGCAGTCCGGTAAGTTTTTTTTTTCAATTTTCCCATAGAATTCATTTAGTGGTTTTTTGTTTTCATACATTCAAGAATTGATTCCTTATTTTAATTCTATTATAGCACCTTCCACGATCTCTGCACAAACATGGAAAGAAGTAATTGGTATGGATTCTTATGTCCTGCGAATACGACAGGGGATACTTGTACTGTGGCGCATAGGACTCACTATGTCGGCTACCAAATGGCACAAAACAAACTTCGTTGTTATCTAGCACCCATTGTCCAACGGTTCGTATTTACATTTTGTCAATTTAAGAAGTTTAATAAATAATTGTCTTCTCACTCATCTAACTTCATTTTAATGTGTACATGTTGTTAAAGTTTCCACTGGACTTTGTGTGTTATATGTCCCCGCCGCAACGTAGTCTATTGGTTTGATCCCTTGAGTAAAAAGCCAGACAGAGATACAAAATCCGTCTTCGACACGTAAGTTATTCTGTTTGTATTTCATTGACAACAAAAATAAATGAATGGTTCTAATTTCTGTTCATTTTGCTTTTCATGATAGTGCTTGTCAAACATATAGAATCCTAGGTGGGTCACGCGAGGGTATGGTTGTTAAAAAGCCAAAGTGGTTTTATCCCATAGTAAGTACATTCGATCCTACCTAATTGTTTCATTGACGGTCCTTTTAGACATACCTTTATTGATTTTAACAACCAATTGCATCCCTTTGATTAAAAGTGCCCTCGGCAACCTGGCAACACTGAATGCGGATATTATGTTATACTTTATATGTATAACATAACTCAAAGTGGAATTACTAGCGATTTTGAAAAGGTAATCGCTTCTTCATTATTTTTGGTGTTCTAATCGAAATGTTAATTAATTCATTTGCTTGAGATTCATTTCATCAAAGCTTATTACTTTCTAATTTTCAGATTTTTGATAATGAAGATGCCTACCTACGTGAAGACCTTGATTTGATCAGAGATCTTTTGGCTGGACATCTTCTTCAACATATAGAGCAGTAAACTTGTTATTTTATATCAGTTTGTACTTGTGTGATGACAATGTTTTGACACTTTCTGGTTGTTTTTTGTTGATATATATAGTAGTAGGTTGTATGAAAGGTTATTGTATGTATATATAGTAAATATTGTAGTGCTGGATGTCCTTACCAGTTTGTAATGGACAGTGTGGTTTATGAATCCATCTTCTATTCTGTTTCTGCAGTTTCAATTCGTTGGGTAATACAGAATGTAAATTATGGTATAAAAAAAAACCTAACTTTTAGACGTCCCAAATTAAGAATTGGGAGGTCTAAAGTCCCCCAGGGTGGGACTTTAGGCGTCCCAAATTGTAATTTGGGACGCCTAAAGTCACACCCTGGGGGGACTTTAGGCGTCCCAAATTTTAATTTGGGACGCCTAAAGTCAGACTTTGGGCGTCCCTACCATTTGGGACGTCTTTTGTTTCAACTTACTACGCCCCCAGCATATACGTCCCCCCGTTTTGGGACGTTAAAAGTGCCAAATTTGGGAGGTTAAAGCCCCTTTTTGTAGTAGTGACAAGATTATTTTTTTTATTTTTTTAGTTTCTCTTTATTCTTTATTCTTTCCTCCTTTCTTTTCCTTTCCCTACTAATTAAAAAGCATTATCATGTGCCAAATTCTTTTCTTTTCCTTTCCGTCACTTTGATTCACACAGTTTGTGAGATAAATGTACTAAAATGTAATCTATCTCTGTATTATTTTCAAAGGATTAGCTCACTATTACAGAGAATCCACAATTGTATAACCAAAAAAAGTGCGAAAATGAACCAATTCTGTCAAATATAAGAGAATGCAGAAAAGCAAAAGATGTAATATATGAAAGAAATATAAGCGAAAAAGCAAAGAATAATTAGAGAGCAAATGCTAACCTGAAAAGTAGTGAAGCTTTGGAGGAGGCCGACGGTGGCGGAGAGGAGATCCAATGGGGAAAAACTCTGTAAACCTATAGCAAAGAAGGTGGCCTGGTGACGGAAGTGGTGAAGCTTTGGAGAAACAAAAAACCAAGAAAGGGAGAGGAGACCGCCGATCAATGGGGACGAAGTGATGAATTTGGGAGGAGATGCAGCAGGGGAGTGAATGGGGACGAAGAAAGAAGGAAAAAAAGAAGTGGAGATGAGACCCAATAGGGACCGAGATGCAGCACGGGAGTGATTGAGTAAAGTGGGAGGATGAGAGATAGATGCAGCAGGGGAGTAGGAAGGGGTCTGACATGCTCACATGCACCGGTCATGTCAATTCTAGTGCATGTGAGTGACTTTTAACGACCCCAGCTCAGCTAGGCACATCTAAAGGTAGCCTTTAGACGTCCCCAGCTGATTTGGGGACATCTAAAGGTAGCATTTAGACGTCCCCAGCTGAGCTGGGGACGTCTAAAGGCTTTCTTTTTCTTTTTTTTATGACGTTTAAAGGTCTTCAGACGCGCCAATCTTTATAATTTCAACCTGACCATATTTTGGACGTCCCTTTTTTAAAAAAGGACGTCCTTTAGGGTAGTTGTAGGTATGTTCTGTAGTAGCGTTTGTCTAAGGATGAGAAAAGAAGCTTTTGTGACTGTTTACATGGCATCAAAGTTCCTTTAGGGTATTCTTCAAATGTTAGGAAGCTTGTGTCAATAAAAGACTTGAAGTTAGTGGGGCTAAAGTCTCATGATTGTCATGTCTTAATGCAACAACTGCTCCCAGTAGCTATTCGAGGCATTACCGAATATGATCTTCAACATATTTTGACTAGACTTTGTTTCTTCTTTAATGCTAGTTGTAGTAAAGTCATTGAGACAGAAAAATTGGATGAACTGGAAAATGAAGGATACATGATCTTGTGCCAGCTTGAGAAGCTTTTTCTTCCTTCTTTTTTTGACATCATGGTACATCTAATTGGTCATCTAGTCAGGGAGATCAAGTTGTGTGGCCCTATCTATTTACGATGGATGTACCCAATTGAAAGAACTATGAAAATCCTAAAAGGGTATGTGAAGAACCCTAACCGGCCTAAAGCATCTATTGTTCAGAAATATGTTTCTGAAGAAGCCATGGAGTTTTGTCAAGATTACTTGTCAAATGTAGGACACATTGGACTTCCTGAACGTCATGACGAAGAAGGCGATAGACACGGGGCTTTAGTAAAGAGTATGGATCCTGATGAATTGCAACAAGTCCACTTGTACATCTTGAATAATGTTAATGAAGTTCAATATTACATTAATGCTCATAAAGAAATTGTACAGAAAGGAAATAGTCGAATGACTGAACAAAGGTTAATTAGGGAGCATAACAAAACTTTTGCACATTAGTTCAAATAAAAGGTTAACGGCGAAGAATGTGTTTTTGATATAATTAAATGGTTAGTACGTGGTCCTGAGGCTGATGTCATAAGTTAGACTTCATTTGTGATCAATGGTTATACGTTTTACATGAAGTCCCTTGATGATAGGAGCACCGTCCAGAACAGTGGGGTTATGTTAGTTGCTGAATCTATGCACTTCTCTAGTTCAAAAGATAAGAATCCTAGATTGGCAGCAATAGCTTATTATAGGGTGATTGAAGAGATATGGGTGGTTGATTATGTTAAAGTGAAACTTCCCATTTTTAAATGCAAGTGGGTTGATGTCAACAATGGTGTGATGACTGATCAGTTGGGATTTACATTGGTTGATTTGAATAGTAGAAGTTTTAGAGATGAATTATCAAGCGAAACAAGTGTTCTATGTTACTGATTAGGCAAATAAAATGTGGTCTGTAGCTCTCCTAGGAAAAAGGATCGTTTATATTAATCAGGAAAGTCATTCAATGAATGATCTGCTTGAGACTCCTTTTTCTAGGGGTTTACCATAATTCAAAGAAGAAGATGAAGCAGACAATGAACACGGCACAAGAAACGATCATAATGAAGGGATATGGGAGGATATCCCTTTATAAAACTACATTGAGGGTTAGTTAGCTAAAATAATTTTCATGAACTATATTTGAATTATGTATATTGTTATTGGTGTATATATATAACTACTTTTTTTGTTGTCGTGACAGGAAAATGAAGGATATGAGGTGTACGTCTTAGTGTAGATTCTCCGAAGCCAGGCCAGCTAGTGATCATCAAATTGAGAAGAGTGTGTATAAAGTATTTTGGCCCTAATGAATAACAACATATTGTCATTAATGTAATTTAATCTTTGATGTATGTATGTAAGTGAAAAGATAAGGAACTTGGTCAAAACAGCAGTGTCATGGTTGTATGATTTCCTTGCATTATGATTCTATCTATGATTGTCAGTTTATTATTCATGGTTGTTTTCCTTGCTTCTGTTTCGGCCAGCATTGTTTAAGCACAAGGGAGTTGAGTTTTAATATGTTCCAATGAGTTTTGAGTCTCTCGCATGTCATTCGGATGTTAGTTATATAATCTGTAAGAGAAGAAGATTTATTTAAATGTCGTTGAACTAGTTGCTGCTTGCTGAGTGAAATGTTTTAACAGGGAAAATGGATTGCTGGGTATATCTTTTAAACAAAAATTTAAAAAAAAAATTAACTTTTAAGACCGGTTCTCTCCAAAACCGGTCTGAAAAGTACATTTAAGACCATTTTTGGAGAGAACCGATCTAAAAAGTTGAAATTTTAGACCGGTTTTATGAAAAACCGGTCTAAAAAGTAATACTTTTAAGACCGGTTTTGTATAAAACCAGTCTTAAAATTTCAACTTTTTAGACCGATTTTTTAGAAAACTAGTCTAAAATTTGAACCTGTTAGACCGGTTCCTCTGATAACCAGTCTAAAAATATTTATTTTTAGACCAATTTTATAATAACCGGTCTTAAGAAAAAATTTTTAAGACCGATTCTATAACCAATCTAAAAAGTAGCAGACTTTTTAGAACGGCTGTATCAAGACCGGATCAAGAACCGGTCTAAAATGTCTTTTTTAACTAGTCTTAAAAGTGATTTTTCCAGTAGTGATACATTATATGAATAATTAATAATTTATATTAAAAACTAGGTTACTACTACAATAACATAAAACTATGCAATTGAGGTCAACGAAGTCTTGGTCAAAATTAGTTTAGTGCCATAAAATAAAACTTAATAATTTATAAGTTTTATTTGAGGTACTTTATTTCTGTATTTTATCTCATTAATTCTTGAATCATAAGTCAGTATCACTTAATTACGCATTTGGAAGCAATAAAAGCAACAAATAAGATGATAGATGAATACAGAATAGCACTACAAAAAAAAAAAGACTTTCAGCGGCGACAAAAGTCGCCGCTGAAAGTCTAAAAGTCACCGCCTATGCAACTGTCGCTAAAAGTTTTAGCGGCGACATTTTTTGTCGCCGCTGAAGGTGACTTTCAGCGGCGAAAGTGTTAATTTTTTTTTTAAAAAAATTCAAAAAATTAAATTTTTTATTAAAAAAATTCGAATTTTTTTTTAAAAATTTAATTTACAATTGCCACGTGTCTCCTCCCTGTGCTGCCACACGTCGTCTCCTCGTGCTGCCATGTGTCACCTCGTCGTGCTGCCACGTGTCGCCTCCTCATAATTCCTCCAAGTGACTCTCCTCTAGTTCGAACCCGCGACCTCAGGGAGCCGATGCCTTCGCGCGTAAGTCTCTGCCAGTTGCGCCGAAATGAACGTATGTCATATTATTACATGTTATTATATATATATATAATATTATCATATATATAAACATACATACATATAAATAATTAATTATATACATATAATTAATTATTAATTAAATATAATATTATTAAAAATAATGAAAAATTAAATAAAAACGAAAAAATATTTTTATATTTAAATTAAAAATTTTTTAATTAAAATTTCTTAATAAATAATAATTTAATATCATAAATATTATTTTTAATATAAAATTATAAATATAATTTTAATATATAATAATATAATTTTAATAATTAAGGTTAAATAGAATTATTTAATAATTAATAGTTAAATTTTATAAATATTATTTTAATTTTATAAATATTATTTTTGAAAAATATTAATAAAAAAAATATGAAATTGACTTTCAGCGGTGACTTTAGTTGTCGCCGCTGAAAGTGTTTTAAAATTTTTTTTTTTTAAATTTTAAATAAGACTTTCAGCGGCGACTTTTAATAGTCGCCGCTGAAAGTGTTTTAAAATTTTTTTTTTTTAAATTTCAAATAAGACTTTCAGCGGCGACACTAAAGTCGCCGCTGAAAGTCTTTTTAAAATTTTTTTTTAAAATTTCAAATAAGATTTTTAGCGGCGACACTAAAGTCGCCACTGAAACTTACTTTCAGCGGCGACTATTAAAAGTCGCCGCTGAAAGTGTTTTAAATTATTTTTTTTTTAATTTCAAGCAACACTTTCAGTGGCGACACTGAAGTCGCTGCTGAAACACACTTTTGGCAGCGACAACACAATGTCGCCGCTGAAAGTCTGACTTTTAGCGGCAACAAAAGTGTCGCCGCTGAAGGTGACACCTTCAGTGGCGACATTAAAAGTCGCCGCCAAATGTCGCCGCTGAAAGTGATTTTTTTTGTAGTGTAGCTCAACTTGGGACTTGGGATGAATAATCATCATATATAACATAGGAGTATCAACCAAGCAACACTACTCAGAAGCATCAACATAGGGGTATTATTGTTAGCATTATTTTTATCTTTAACTACATTATTTTCTCTATATAATGTTTCTTTAAATACAAAATTTTATTCCTAGTTTATCATTAATGAATTATATTTATTTCTCACAACACGCGGGGAATATACGCTTATTGTTTTCTAAATGACTCCATCAGTCTAAATTGTTTTCATTCTAGATTAAGTCAATGAACTGGCCTTCCAACGACGCAGTCAGTTTATAATATCTTCTTTACTTTTTTAAGAAAAAATGTTAAGAAACTGTTTGTATTAGCACTAGTCCAAAATAAATGAATAAATTATGCCAATATTCTATGAAGTTGGACTATACCTAGAAACACATTTTTTCAATATTATATCGTATTCCTAGGAGTCTTCTGGCAATTAACTGACATCAAGGACTTCCTTTGATGTTGAAAAAAGTAAGAGGTTGCGAGGTTGATCCTCCGTAAGTATGATGGGTGTGCGAGTTTTGTAACATCCTATATTTAAAGACCTCGAACTCAACCTCCATAGACTCTAGGAGAATATAGTTTTTGTAAAGGAGAAAGTCAAGATTTTAGGCGAGGCATGCCGCCTCACTTTCCGTTTTTCTGGCATCAGCAAAGAGTTAGCTTGCCGAGGCAAAAAGTGACGAGTTCATCTAGGCAAGATACACACTCGCACAGTTCAACGCTTTGTTTCATTAAACGCAGCTCACCTCGGTGAGCTACCTGTTCGCCCGAAGTGAACAAGTCCTATAATTAAATAAGACTTAGGACAGGATTAACGTTACTTTTTGGCAAAAGAAAAGGAGAGATCTGAGTTCTCTCTGACAGGACACGAACTCAACCTTCTTTTTAAGCAATTTATAAGATTTCGTTCATCTCGACAAGTCAACCTAACCTTATGAGACAACTCTAATCATCTTAGAAAGTTTGAATCTCAAAATATATTATGTGTGTAACGTTTGTATATAAAATAATGTAATTCAACGATGTCAAAATCACTAAAAGACCCGGCCTATTATAATGTTCCTTTTAACTAATTTGCAGACACTGAACATCTTCATCTATTTCCAAGAAGTAACCTCTATATTGTTTTCATTTTCAAGTGAACGATCAAGTCTTTTAGATTTAAATATATTTGTCACCCCTTTTTATCGAACCCCTTTTCACTTGATTTATTGTCAATAAGGTTACCAATATGCAATATAATTGTTTAAGAATAATCTACTAACACCTCATGTTCTTCATCATATTTAAAATAAATCATGATATCGCATTTAAAATTCTGTCACTAACTCTGTCAGAAATTGTATTTTTAATTCCATGGTTTTTTAAAGAATAAAATGGCATATTTAATTGGTTTTAATTGCAATCAAATGTTGGCCAAAGTTTAATTCATCCCCTGCATGCATAATCCCTTGCTTCATCCTAATTCCTAGTATTAGTTCGCTTAATTATCTTCCTCTTCATCATATAATTAACTTGCCAATAGAAACCATATAAGGACTACCCCTGCCGCCACTGAACTTATCACAATTCACAAGACTTGTTGGAATAAAACGGCATTAATCGGATGGATCACAAATATGTGCACGTATTTATTGGTATTGTGTGTTTAAATTACTTTTGCGAAGGAAATTGTTGTTCTTTACTCTCTACACGAAATAACAAATTATATGTAAACGCGAGCTTTACAAAATGGAGTTACTAGTGATTGAAGTAATTTATTCAAGGAAAAATGCAAAAAAAAAAAAAAAAACACACATACACAGGAAGAAGAAAAGAAACACCATTTCATAGAAATCGCCTCTAAATTGTTTTCATTTCCAAGTCAACCATCAAGTCTTTGTGTAACCTAATCAATTTGAAATTTTATTTTAATATTCATTAGTTATTAATTGTACACTTGTAATGTTATTGTTTGTCATGTTATTGTTTTTTGCTTGGCACTATATATACATTTCTTAAAATAATATCACCATCTTTAATTTAATTCATTGTCATTTCTTGGTCCTGAATGGTGGAGAAAACCACCCACACACTATAACTTTAATTCGTAAAATTATTTAGATATATAATTTGTTTAATTCAACTTTATATACACTCACACTCACACATAATCCACAACTTCTTAAATAATTTCTTGAAAATAGGCTCAAAATTGGTTACATTCTCAATTCAATGAGCAAGACTTGTATATTTTCCACTTCATTGTTTTCATAAAACTTCTGAGGCTTATTATTTGTTTTTGGTCAAATTCCAAGACTTATTATTCACCTCTTAGAAATTGTCTGTGTGCATGAAATAGGGTCCTATGACTTGGATTGGCAGAAACCGCAGGTCTCTGATCTAGTTCAATTCCATATAAACTTTCTTCCTCATGATGTCTTATGCTTATTGTGCCTTTGAACCATATGAATATGAGAAACCAATATGATATGGTATTAAAAAATTAATTTTTTGACATAATAATTTTATTATTCAGTCATAACTCATTTACTTTTTTACGACTGTATATTACTTATAAAGAAACTTAAAAGAATATTGCATAAATGGATACTAAATATTCGATGCAAACTTAGAGGACCCAATGCATACTTTTAATTTAAAGTGTATTTTTAAATGCATGCATTTTTTATAGAATATTTTTAAGATACATTTATTATTGAGAGTACTGTTACAATTATTCGATTATTAAACTTTGCTGAATGATTTTGTACATAATAATCCTAAAATAAATTATCTAATTAAAGATTCATTGGTTACATCGCTAGGCTCCACAAATTATTTGTGAAGAAATGATCTTCCCTGCTACTTAGGTTACCGTATGTTACATTCCTTTACACGCGACCTGAATATTATAGTCTATATATGCAGTTTTGATCATCAAAACTGTTACTCTTATATATATAGTGTATGTAACGTTTGTATAAATTAATCTAATTCGAAATCACTAAAAGACCTGACATTGTGTAATCTATTATAATGTTCAGTTTAACTAATTTCTTTTTCTGAACACTGAATGTCATCATCATTCATTTTAACCTCTATATTGTTTTCATTTTCAAGTCAACGATAAAGTCTTTTAGATTTAAATATATTTGACACCCCTTTTTATCCAACTCCTTCTCACTTGATTTGTTGTCAATAAGGTTACCTATATACAATATATATTTTTTAAAAAATAATCTACTAACATCTCATGTTCTTCATCATAGTCAAAAATAAATCATAATTTTGCATTTCGAAATCATATAAGAATAGAGAAAGTTTTAAGGGAAAATTTCAAAAAAGCAACATTAGAAATATAAAAAGGACAAATCAGTACATTGAAAATGTGAAAAGACGGGTCAAGCGGGTGTCAGACGATGTGATGAATCTGTCCTTTTTAAATCTCGGCCAAATGATGAAAATGCCATTTAGCCCTCAGTCGCAATAACAACATAGGAGTTGTTAATGGCAAGATAGGTATTGTTATTGGCTCTAAAACTTGTTAATTGTGAAAGAAGAAATTGGAGTTGTTAATTTCGAATCCCAAGTTGTTAATTAAGAGATGGGTGTTGTTATTGGCCCTGAAACTTGTTAAACGTGAAAGAAGAAATTGGAGTTGTTAATTTTGAATCCTGAGTTATTAATTAAGAGATGAGTGTTGTTATTGGCCCTAAAACTTGTTAAGTGTGAAAGAAAAATTGGAGTTTTTAATATTGAATCCGGAGTTGTTAATTAAGATATGGGTGTTGTTATTGGCCCTGAAACTTATAAAGTGAGAAGGGAGAAAATGGAGTTGTTAATATCGAATCAGGAGTTGTTAATTAAGAGATGAGTGTTGTTATTCTGAAGTGGAGGAAGAAAGTGGAGTTGTTAATGTAGAATATGGCGTTGTTAATAAAGAGAAAGGAGTTGTTATTGGTCCTGAAACTTGTTTAGTGTGAAAGAAGAAATTGGAGTTGTTAATTCAGAGATAGGTGTTGTTATTAGCTCTGAAACTTGTTTAGTGTGAAAGAAGAAATTGGAGTTGTTAATATCAAATTCGAAGTTATTAATTAAGAAATAGGTGTTATTATTAGCCCTGAAACTTGTTAATTGTGAAAGAAGATATTGGAGTTGTTAATATCGAATCCATAGTTGTTAATTAAGAGATAGGTATTGTTATTGACTCTGAAACTTGTTAATTGTCAAAGAAGAATTGAAGTTGTTAATATCGAATCCGGAATTGTTAATTACGAGGATCATGTTGTTATTTTGAAGTGGGGATGAAGTGCTGAAGGGCATTTTCGTCATTTGACTGAGATTTCAAAAGGACAGATTCCTCACTTCGTCTGACACCCGCATGATCCGTCTTTTCCCATTTTCAATGTACTGATTTGTCCTTTTTATATTTCCAATTTAGTTTTTGGAATTTTCCAAAGTTTTAAATAACATGTCTTTTTTGCACAATAATAATTATATGCATGTTATAAAAACCCAACTCCATTCAGCAGGCGAGTGGATGAGTGAATCAATCCTCTGACTGTTTGGGTTAAGAATTTTGAATGGGTTGACTCGGTTGGATTTATATTTATCTTCCTAAGCTTGAAACGACATCCTTTTGATGGATTATATGTTGCATATACATGAATATTTTAATTATTTGTGGATTAATGCCTTTTATGGTTAATCTTAACTAGTTTACCCTTCTTCAAACCAGTAACCCTTGCAACCGATCTGGATTCTAGTACCTTAGTTATGTGAGACTAGCTCTAGCGATAAGGGATTAAGGGTTGATTATCAAGGCAGAGTAATTAAGTACAGAAAAAACTTAATATTTATTACATTGTTGTTGCTTCTAAATATCATTCATTTTTTTATTTTGATAGAAAAATAAAAAAGGATTGTCTCATCACGCATTCTTTTTCTTTTTCCCCATCAAGGTGAAGGATTTTGCAAACCAACGAATAAGAGGGGCCCAGCCAATAAACCAATAAAACATGAAATTAAATAATTCAAATAACTGAAAATACTATATTTAATTAGCTGACGATTTCAACTTTGATTCTCTATCTCTAGAGGCTAAAAAAATAGACACACTGACTTAGTCATTAGTGTAGGGCTACTGCTAACATACAAAAGTGATTTCGTCGCGCGTGCACCTTGTTATTTTACGTGAAATTCTTATTATCTTCTTTCGCACTATATAGGTTTTCGTTAAAATGATATCATCACCATCTTTGTTTAATACATTTTCATTTCTAGGATCAAATTTCCCCAGAAACACATAAACTATTGTTAACAATTTCAACCTCGATTCTCTCCTTTGAGGCTATAAATAGGTACGAAAGAAGGGTAGTGTTGTGTGGAGCAAACCAAAGGCATTTTCACAATTGTGTTAGTGTGTTTTCACTGCTCATCACTACTCAAACAATGAAGAAGGCTATTATTCTAATTGCTTTTGTCATTTTGGTCTCTTCATTTCTCTCCCTTACTTCTGCCACTCATGCTCGTGAGTTATATGGTAATTAACAACTTCAAACTTCCTTTCATTTAATTTGCCACCTTTTTCCAATGATGAAATCATTATGTGTTACTTACTAATTATTATTCTTTTTCTGGGAATTAAACTGACGTCATACATATGTAAATATGTATTGCTATATGATCATGAAGACGTTAATGATTCAGTGACCTCGCCATCAAATGATAGGAACAATCCTTCAGTCAAATGTGCCCCTGGTTCTCCATATCGGGCTTGCATTAACACTCCACCGACTCCAAAACCTCAGTGCCCTGAATATTCCCCTAATTGTAAGAAGTAGCAAAAGAAATATAAATGTATGACCAATGGTACGTTACGTTCAACAATAATAAGAATGGTAAAATAAAAAATATTAAATAAACTGTCGTTTTGAGTGTCGAAGGAGAATCTCTTGTTTCTGATCCCTTCTTTAGAACTGTCCTATGCTTATATATATGTTGGTGCTTCTTCTTGACTTCATTTCTCTCATGAAGAATAATGTTTGTACTTCCTTTCTAGCTGTGCTAGGTTTGATGGAGAAGTCAAGGTGTAGGTATCTTGAATTCTATGTATTGCATTTGAGTGAGTCTTTTGTGTGTGTGTGTGTGAGAGAGGTTCTTAGAACTATGGGCCTATTAATTGTACTTGGGAAAAAGGATTATGTCCCCTGGCTTATATATATATATATATATATATATATAGTAAGTCAGTATAAGTTGCTCTATTCTATTATGTAATTTTTTTGTTTATGGTGCTGGTAAAAAAAAGAAGAAGTTGATTGTGTGTTTTCTTATTTTACTTTTTGCTTGCATTATTTTTATTTCGTTTTGATTTAAAGTAATTTGGGAAATTCATGCAGAAAAATGGAAAAGGCAAAAATATTTTCAACACCAAGTAAATGAATTATCCAAAAACAACTGAAAGCACCAAAAGACCTTATAGCCTAGTGGTATAGATGCTCCTTGTAAGTGACTGGTCGCGGTTTCGATCCTACTTATAATTCAAGTTGTTAATACCTGCCCTTGTAACTTCAAAAAACAAAAAAACAAAAAAATGAAAGCAAATGAATTTGGATTAAAAAAAATGAAGGGTCATACGTTTATATATCTAGTCAAATTTACCTCACTCGAAGTTTGGTGGAGAGTGGAGAGTGGAGAGTGGAGAGTGGAGAGTGGAGAGGTGAGACTCCGTTTTTCATGTGTGTCTCAAGATGAGTAAATCTTTAGCGACTTGGGTCTTCTCCCATTCATGCTTACAGAGAAAAGAGTGAACAAGAAATGTGATTGTCAATGCGGAGGACGTGTTGTAGAATCTCAATTCCACGAGATTTCAAGTTTGTGTGAATGTAGAATGTAACACCCCAAATTTTATTCACAAAAAATATATTGTAATTATTTGCATAATTCAATATAATGGTGAATATTCATGAATTTGGATCTTGTGAATTTTGAAATATTCATATTCATAAGGAAATGGGCAAATTAATTCAAAATTGAATTAAATTACAAAGGGGATAGCAAAAGCATAATTTTGCCAATTTAGCCCAAGATTAATTATTTTCTAATTAATTTGAGTTAATTTCAATTAATCAAGGAAAATAAAGGAAATGCATAATGGGATTTTTCTTGGTGGAATAAATCAAGAATTGAGAAATTAAGGGGGATTATACATAATTCAATTATGTGAATTATGGAATGAGTGAAAAATAATTTTTCCTTCCCTTCCTCTCATTATTTTTGTCCAACATGAAAAATAAGGGAGAAAACTAGATTTAGTTAGAGTAAAGGGAAGAGTGGATGACTTGGCGAACTAGAAGAAATCTAGTCCCAATCCAATTGGACATGAATGATGACAAGGGATGGCCTAAAGCAAGAGAGTATGGTGGGAGGTATGATTGGAGAGATGGTGTGCATGAGAGGTGGAGAAATCACTACTACAAAAAAGCGGTATAATGGCGCTTATTTTAAAACATATTTTGGCGTTTAAGAAACGCCAAAGCTTTTGACGCCATTAAAAATACCTATGGCGCTTTTCAATCTATAAAAACACCATACATTACTTTATCAAATTAAATTAATTAATTAATTACTTATGGCGTTTTATTTGACAAGTGTCAAAGGAGGAGGTACCCTCCTTTGGCATTTATAAAATAAACGCCAAAGGAGAGTTGACACCTCCTTTGGCGTTTATATCATAAACGCCAAAGGAGGTGTTCATTGCCTCCTTTGGACATTTTTTTTAAAATAATTTTTTTAAATATTCCTTTTTTTTTTACGGTGTTATGTAAAAATAAATACCTGATAATCATATATAATTTTTTAGTAAGTAAATGACTATACATTTCATCTAGTAGGTAAATTACAATATAAAACGATGATGATCATTTTTTTAATTATTTTATTTTCTTGATAAAACAAACAAATCACAATACAATGGTAAAAAATACAAAACATTAACTACAATGATTTGTATTACAACAAAATTACTACAATATTATTAATTTGTAAGTTTAAAAATTAAAAAAATAACAATATATAGGAAGTTTAAGTTGACAAAGTTGAAACTTCAAATCAATACTTAAAAAATAAAAAATATGAGCAAACATATAAGAGTCATTGCAAATTTATACCAAAAAGAAAAAAAAAAGAAAACATGGATCAAATGTTTAAAAAACAATGCTTACAAGCTAGGGATCTTCTACTTCTACTCTTGCTGCCATCAAAGAGAGGAAGGAGTGGGGATAACGAATAAGAAAAGCTAATAGACCAATAAAGTGAGAGAGTAATGGATCGAAGTTATGGGAAGTGACAAGCGGGAGAGTGATAATGGTGGGATGTCAATGGCGGGGTTTTTAAATTTTGTAAACAGTGGAAGCTTTGGTGCTTCATAAAAGAATGTCATTGCTTCCCATTTTCAAAATAAATTTTTTTTTAAAAAAATGGAAGCTTTGGCCCTTCTTTAGGAAGCGCCAAAGCTTCTATTGTGTTTTTTATTTTTTATTTTTTCAATATGAAGTTTTGGCACTGTATTTATATAATTGGTTAGTTTAACTATATTTTATGTGTTGATTCTTTTTTGACTTGACTTTTCAATGAATGCCAAAGCTTTCATGTGATTCTTCTCCCTTCGGTAAAGATGATCCCTTTGTTTTTTTTTAATAATTGTGGAAGCTTTGGCGTTTTATTACAAAACGCCAAAGCTTCCCCTCCAAATTCGTTTTTTTTTATTAATTGTGGAAGCTTTGGCGTTTTATTCCAAAACGCCAAAGCTTCCCCTGCCTTATCCTTCATTTTTTTTTGTAATTGTGAAAGCTTTGGCGTTTTATTCCAAAACGCCAAAGCTTCCCTTCATTTTTTTTTTTGTAATTGTGGAAGCTTTGGCGTTTTATTCCAAAACGCCAAAGCTTCCCCTCCAAAATCAACTGCAGTGATGCCTTATCCTTCGTTTTTTTTTGTGATAGTGGAAGCTGTGGCGTTTTATTATAAAACGCCAAAGCTTCCCATCTTTTTTTTTTCTTTTGTTCAAAACAAAGCTTCCCATCTTGATCCAAAAAAAATCTGCAATGATCATGTGATTAATATCCTTCATTTTTTTAAATATATATGTGGAAGCTTTGGCGTTTAATATATAAGTTAGACTCTGCTTGTGCTGACTCAGTGAACGCATGTGACCCTGTTTACACCCTTAAGATGTGCATGATTGGTTTGGACAGAGACAAAGCTTCGGTTTTCTATAAAGATCAATCTACCTCTACAGTCCACATGACCGTGAAATCTAGAATCATAAACTTCCTATTATATATATATATATATATATTTTTAAAAAAATATAAGATGCTTTGGCGCTTAGTAAGGAAGCGCCAAAACTTCCTATTATATTTTCTTTTTCTTAAAAAACAAAATATAGGAAGCTTTGGCGCTTCCACACAAAACGCCAAAGCTTCCTATTTTTTTTTTAAAAAAAAAAACTGAAGGCCTTATTTGGCGCTTGTTCAGAGAAACGTCATACAAGGTTAATGTCAATTATGATGTTTATAATTGTAAGCGCCAAAGCTTTCAAATAATTTTGATTTTAAATTAATAAATAACTATTTTTGGCGCTTCTTTAAAGAAATGCCACAGGAGCTATGCCACTAAAGCCCCTTTTTGTAGTAGTGAATCCCAACCATTGGCTAGATCAAGGGCTAGGATGAAGCATGAAGACTAAAATACTAAAACACACTTTCTCCCTCCCCTTGTGCATATTTTGGTCAGCCATAGAGAAAAGGAAGAGAGAGTGAGTTTGTGAAGCTCTTGAGGCTAGAGAGAAAGAGGAAGAAAATCAAGGTAAGAGCTTGTGTTCCAAAGTGATTTAAGCTTCTTATTTTGTGTAGTCATCCTCTAATCTCTTATTTTTCATGGAAATCATGGTTTAGCAAAGCTAATATTCAAGATTGATGAGAGAGAGAGGATGTCCTAGAGAGAGAAACATCAAGGATCAAGAGGTAATCTCCAAAATCTCAACTTCTTACTGTATTGAAGTTGTTGGTGATTGTTGTTTAGTTTATGTAATTTTTTTGTGAAGTTATAAAATTGGAAAAGCCATAACCATAAGGGGTTATGCTGCCAAAATCCTTTAAATCATGATTAAGAAGTGTTTAAGTGAGTTAATCAAGGATTAGAAGCGGAAAAGTACAAGTTTTGGAATCTAAAAAACAAATAAATGGTTCCATTAAATATTTCGGCCAGGACCAGAACTGGTAGTAGGAGTTTATTTTCATTAAATAAATGGTTCCATTGGACTCAGTGGGCAAAAATAGGTGGGGTTACAGTTGGGCACTTTTTCGATAGAGGCCGAAAAAGCATAATTACGAAAACGCCACTGAAATCCCTAAATAGGGGCTATCAAGGGCATTTTTGTAATTTGACACTGAATTTGGTGATTTCAAGCCTAGAAATGGATTCTTTGGGTGAAAATAAGTCAGAATAGCCTTAGTCAAAATTTTGGAAAAACGTGTCGTCGGGCCGGGTATGGTGGGGCTGAGTCGGGGTCCCGGGGGCATTTTAGTAAGTTTTTACCATAGATTAATATAACCACAATAAACACTATGGAATAGTCTAAAATGATACTTGGATAGGTTATGACCTATTTCTGGTACATTTAATATTTTAGGACCGATTTGGAAGCCGGATACGACACATTCTTCGAGGCACATTTAAAAAGGGGATATTAAAGCTTTGAGGTAGGGACATTATCCTTCATACACTATGCCATAAGTTATGTGATTGTGTGGATGCCATTGTTTTGTAAATGTACTTTATTAATCACCATGATTTGCCTAGAGAGGGGCAGTTAGTGCCAGAGGTGCACTTACACTGGGAGTTGGCAGAAATCCAACCAGTGTAGATTATAGGGCTGGTCCCTACTCATATATACATGACGATGATGTGTTTATATTGTTCATTAATTTGTGCATATCTTGGCGCATGTCATATTTACTTTTCGCATTCTCTATGAATGATATCATGTCTCTACGGGGATTCTTCGGAAACTCACCCTATTTTTAAACAAATACCTCAGTGGGTACCAGTGGGGCAAAAGGAAAAGACGTAGATGCCAGAAAGTGAACGGTGTGTGTCTCAAGGTGAGGATAAGATTGTGGTCATAATTAGTCTATTTTGTGATATTTTGGTGAAATTTGTAAATATTAAAACTCCCGCTGTATTTTCTGTTTTTGTCGATGAACAATATCGAAATTGTAAACGAATATTTTTATCAGTATAATTGTACTTTTCTGTATGCCCATTGAATTCCATCTTTATTACTCTTTGATTATCGCAATGGAAACGGGTGTTGACATAGAATATATGTTTCTTGAAGAGCCACCCAATTGGACCCGACTATGACCGAGTCAGATAACTATATACTATATTCGATCCTTAATATAAGATCTAGGTACAATTTGCATTACAAGCTAGATCTTATATTAAGTAATAGAGGCAGTAATATATATATATATATATATATTGTATGTCTTTTATCTTAATTACATTTCCAAATCTCTTCTAAACTATTCAGTTTAATTTCACGGGAGAGGATTATAAGTAATTATGTTGCAATAGACTATAGCATTTGGTTGGGCTTATGTAATGTAAAGATGATTATATTTTGTAATATTACACTACTAGGACTAATGAATAGAGATGCAGACATCTTGTAATTAAGTGAAAAACACACTATTGTAATCATAACTTTTTAAATTGACCAAAGTGCCCACTCATAAATGCTATTAAATATTAAAAATTAATTAATAATACATAAATTTAATAAATATTCCCCCATTAAAAAATTAAAAAATTGTATTCCACTATTAAAAAATATTAAAATATGCCATTAAATAATCTTTCCACCATTAAATATTGAAAAATTACAATGAACCAAACCTATATACTACATAATATCTTTACCATTAAATATTAAAAAAATACTATGAACCCAATATATACACTACACAAAATGAAAGAAATTATCATGAACTCAATGTGTACATTATACATATGTGTGTAGACAGGGGTAATTTTGACTCTTGCTATATTATTCAAGTATATTCTCATGTTCAATGTAATCCAATCAAATGTTTTTATACATATGCATCATCTTTCCTTAATGATAAACCAAACAAATTCATGTAATTATCATTATATTACATTGCTTTGCATTACATTTCATTACTTTCGATTCCATGAACCAAATGGATTCATTCACTGGTGGAAAAATGACTTTTTAGACCGGTTAAAAATGACTTTTTAGACCAGTTTTGGATCCAGTCTTGATACAGCCGGTCTAAAAAGTTTGTTATTTTTTAGACCGGTTAAGCAACCGGTCTTCAAAATCACTTTTTTAGACCGGTTGTTCGAAGACAAGGTCTAAAAGGTCCAGACTTTTTAAAAACCAGTATAAAAAATTTTTTTTCAAGACTTTTAAGATCGGTTCTTAAAATAACCGGTCTTAAAAGTCATACTTTTTAGATTGGTTCTTATAATAACCGGTCTTATCAGTTCTTATAATAACCGGTCTAAAAAGTGATATTTTTTTAAAAAAATAAATTTGACCTTTTTTTTAAAGTGCTCTACCTGCATGACCCTTTTCACTCTAGACTCTGAATAAAGGGCAATGAGAAATAGAAGAAAACAAAGAAAAAAGAAAGAAAGAATAATCTTTTTATCATATTCACTCAACTTTTCTACTAATCCATATCTCTGAGAAAAGAGCAACTTATCTTAGATTTATTCAATGTAATGAGTTCAAAATTTATTAGATGCTCATCACTTATTCAGCTAATTTCACTTGACATTAAGAGTAGTATAACACACATACAGTCATTGAGTTCAGTTTATCGCACATCAATAAATAATACAACTGCTTACCATCTAAATCTTCAGCAGCATCTCCACACTACTACAAAAAAGGGGCTTTAACCTCCCAAATTTGGCACTTTTAACGTCCCAAAACGGGGGGACGTATATGCTGGGGGCGTAGTAAGTTGAAACAAAAGACGTCCCAAATGGTAGGGACGCCCAAAGTCTGACTTTAGGCATCCCAAATTAAAATTTGGGACGCCTAAAGTCCCCCCAGGGTGGGACTTTAGACCTCCCAATTCTTAATTTGGGACGTCTAAAAGTTAGGTTTTTTTTTTATACCATAATTTACATTCTGTATTACCCAACGAATTGAAACTGCAGAAACAGAATAGAAGATGGATTCATAAACCACACTGTCCATTACAAACTGGTAAGGACATCCAGCACTACAATATTTACTATATATACATACAATAACCTTTCATACAACCTACTACTATATATATCAACAAAAAACAACCAGAAAGTGTTAAAACGTTGTCATCACACAAGTACAAACTGATATAAAATAACAAGTTTACTGCTCTATATGTTGAAGAAGATGTCCAGCCAAAAGATCTCTGATCAAATCAAGGTCTTCACGTAGGTAGGCATCTTCATTATCAAAAATCTGAAAATTAGAAAGTAATAAGCTTTGATGAAATGAATCTCAAGCAAATGAATTAATTAACATTTCGATTAGAACACCAAAAATAATGAAGAAGCGATTACCTTTTCAAAATCGCTAGTAATTCCACTTTGAGTTATGTTATACATATAAAGTATAACATAATATCCGCATTCAGTGTTGCCAAGTTGCCGAGGGCACTTTTAATCAAAGGGATGCAATTGGTTGTTAAAATCAATAAAGGTATGTCTAAAAGGACCGTCAATGAAACAATTAGGTAGGATCGAATGTACTTACTATGGGATAAAACCACTTTGGCTTTTTAACAACCATACCCTCGCGTGACCCACCTAGGATTCTATATGTTTGACAAGCACTATCATGAAAAGCAAAATGAACAGAAATTAGAACCATTCATTTATTTTTGTTGTCAATGAAATACAAACAGAATAACTTACGTGTCGAAGACGGATTTTGTATATCTGTCTGGCTTGTTACTCAAGGGATCAAACCAATAGACTACGTTGCGGCAGGGACATATAACACACAAAGTCCAGTGGTTTCTTTAACAACATGTACACATTAAAATGAAGTTAGATGAGTGAGAAGACAATTATTTAGTAAACTTCTGAAATTGACAAAATGTAAATACGAACCGTTGGACAATGGGTGCTAGATAACAACGAAGTTTGGTTTGTGCCATTGCGTAGCCGACATAGTGAGTCCTATGCGCCACAGTACAAGTATCCCCTGTCGTATTCGCAGGACATAAGAATCCATACCAATTACCTCTTTCCATGTTTGTGCAGAGATCGTGGAAGGTGCTATAATAGAATTAAAATAAGGAATCAATTCTTGAATGTATGAAAACAAAAAACCACTAAATGAATTCTATGGGAAAATTGAAAAAAAACTTACCGGACTGCAAATTTGACCCAGCCTACATCTATCTCCTCCAACCTGATAAACTGCTTGAGATCTTTATTGTCAATCGTGTAGGGATACTCCACTTGGCCCACAATCCCTGGAGGCATCTTCAAGTCAATCTGTTTCATGCCCTTGTAGATCTGTTCCAGCCGTGCTAAGAAGGGCCATTTGCTCGCAGCTTCGTCATCCTTTTAGAACATCAAAAAACAAATTGTTATTAGGATGCCAACAGATTTTCAGTAACAGTAAGGTAATTCCTACCATTGGAGGTGTTGCGTCTGAACCAGTAAGATTGCGAGGCCAAAGGATGAAAGATCCTATCGCTTGACCTAACGTGCCAACCTCTGGATCAGGAACAGGGATGGCTGTACCTTCTTCCCCCTTTCTAACACTCGTCACATTCACCCTACGAAAATCCTCCAGAATTTGCTGATTATGGTGGGTGGTAGCACGTGTGTGAACGAGAGCATCAGCAACAACACGCAACAGTGGATCATCCAAATAGAGGGTGCAAGGGTCTCCCGACACTGGAGTGGGAGAAGGGTCGCCAAGTGGTCCCGACACTGGAGTGGGAGAAGGGTGGCCAAGTGGTTGCTTCAGAGGGTTGTAACTTCCTCTGGTGCTATTGAAGGCCGGGGATTCCTGAGTTCGAGCCTCGTCCCTTGCCCTTTGTGCTTCAAACATCTTTGCCATTTCAAGTTGAAGCTCTGGCAACAGCTCTTGTCGGATCTTGTCGCGAAGGTTGGCCTCGATCTCTCGTTCGAGCTCCTCTCGAATCTTGGCCACAACGTCCTTACTAGGTCCAGCTTGTGACGAATAACGTGGCTCTCGTCCAAAATACCTCGCGGCACTAACTCCCCGTGTCTCTCCTCGAAGACGACCAAGGTCATCTGCCTTCCCAATAGCCGTTGACAAGATGTCCATCCGTCTACTTAGATTGAATGAACCTTGGCTACTCTGCTCGTCCAGGTCATCCTATAGCATGCAGTTTATCGTAAATGTATCGAAACCACTCGCAACATGTAAAAAATTAGGTACTTATGGTATAACTACTTACAATCCTCGCAGCAACCTCAGCAACAGTCGGATTTATGTACTTCCCAGCCTTAATCCTCCCTGCTTTCCATTTTTTGTGACGTGGAGGAGGTGCCGGTGGCTGGATAACAACGCTAGGATCAGATTCCGCTGCTTCCTTCATTTTCTGTAACTCTTCTGCCATCATTTGCCGCTCAAGCTTCTGATATCCACCGCGAGACATGAAATGTTGATATTTATTTTCTGCTTGCCTCTGGGCATTTGCTGCACTTAATTTCTATAAATGAAAAACAACAAAAAATGAATCAACGATATAAGTAGTTCTATATCATGACAGAAATCTTACCAAAAATTCAGGATCTGCTCGTGATGCCGCAAACAACCTCCAATCCTCTGGAGATAAATATGTATACTGTGCACATGGATCGTTACCCCTAAGGGCCCCTCGAATGTAATGCTTTGTTAGCTTGTTCTTGAAACCTTTCCATCGTACACGAACCTCATCCATCCAGTGCCTATGCATCTCTGTGGTGTCGGGGACATCGTATGTTTGCTGCAAGGTAAAACATAAGATTATTATATTTGAAACAATAAGAACAAAGCTACAATGCATCAAAACTTACATACCAAAAGTTGCTGCCAAATCATGTCTTTCATTTTTGGGGGAACCAATCTCCAATTATCGTAGGTAATGCGCACTTTGCTTCGAGCCAAAAGCCCTATGTAGCTAATGAAGTGGTCTTCCTCAGGACCAACTAGATTCAGATTGTCATCGAAGTCTATATGCAGCCTCTCCTGTTGATGTTCATGACGTGCAACCAATGATCCCATCTTTGTACAGCCTCTAACCCTCCTTCTTGCAGGGGGTTCAACTCTAGGCCTTTCGTCATTGCTAGAGCTTTCGTCATCTCTACGCCTCTCGTCATCACTAACGTTGTCCATATTCCTGTTAACACAAAAAGCATCATCAGAAACGTAAGTAAATTGTAATGAAAACACATGTATATAGTAGGTGATCCTTTATGACATCAACATCCCGTCTACTCTCATTCAAACAATTGACACAAGGACAAAAATACTTCCCATTTCTTGCAGGAGCATTCTTTTTAGCGAATTCAATAAATTCGTCCACCCCTTTCTCATATTCTTCACTAGTTCTCAAAGCATTCATCCAACTATGATCCATTTTGTTACCACCTAAGGCATTACCAATAACATTCACACGTTTAGTACAATTCTCAACGACATATGATAGGATTGCCTAATTAAGTTATCAACCCAATTTAGGATTTTAAAATATGAGCTTAATAACTTTATTGCCCCCTCCTAGCCTCATCTCTCCTCTTAAAAATGTTTCAGTGCTATGTAACTTATTTTTTTAATAAGTATATATATATATAATTAATGTATAATAAAATAAATACAATAAGATTAAATTAAAGAATTTTTTTGAGGTTTGAAAGAATTAAAAACAAAACGAGTTCAATATTAACAAAACAATTTTAAGTTGAGTTCTTCCAAAAATAAAATTGTTTTATTGAAAATATTTAGATAAAAATCATTTAATGAATATTGGGGTTATGGTTTTCTTTTTAAGTTTTGGATTGAATTATTCTTCATAATTCGTTTGGAATTAATACAAGAATTTCTTTAATTTAAATAAATCATATTTTATTTTATTATATATACTAATTAATGGTGCAGGAACAAGACTAATGAAATGGGGTGGTGCCACTATATGTGTGTATGGATAAATCTCCATTAGAGATTTCCCTAAAACTGAACAACAGGGATTTCTATTATACACAAGTAAATTTATATTTAAACAACAAAATAAACCATTCCCGAATAAATGCAATTTAAGCAATATAACCACACCAAACACATCAGGCTAATATCAACTATCTCAATATAAGCAATATATAATAAACCAACCAGCCTAATATCAATATATAAACAAAAAAAATGAAGAAAATAAACCAACCTTACCTGATCAGGGAGGGCGCCCACTAGCTAGTAGAGAAGACGTTGGAGAGAGCCACACTTGGAGACGTTGGAGATCCACGGTGGTGTGCACAACAATGGAAGGACGGAGGTGGAGGAGAGAGCAAAAATCTACCCACTGTGGAGGAGGTGAAGTTGCAGCAGTGACGGTTGCGTGCGTTGAAGAAACAAAGAGGAAGAAGAAGGGAGGAGACGGTGGGTGCGTGGGGAGAAGAAGTGCTTGAACAAGGGAGGAGGGAGGAGTTGAAGAAAAAAATAGAGAAGGGCCGACGATGGGTGCGTGGGGAGGAGAGGAGGAAGAAGAGTAAAGTTGAAGAAAAAAATAGAGGAGGTGTGATAGAAGAAGACGCATGTCAGACACTTGTCTGACATGCGCAGGGGACGCCTAAAAATGCCATTTGGGATGCCTAAAGTCCTACTTTAGGCGTCCCAAATGGATTTGGGACGCCTAAACCCAAATCCTGGCGCTAAAAAAAATTTGTGAAATTTATTTGTCGTGCCAGGAAGCACTTTAGACGTCCCAAATTCAAATTTGGGACGCCTAAAGGTTCACCTACATATATATAATTACGAAAATACCACCGCCTCCCTTTTTAACCACCCAATTTTTAATTTGGGACGTCTTTTGGGGTGGTTATATCTCAATTTTGTAGTAGTGCCACCCTCATTAGTAAAGTTACGAGTTTCAACCTTCAATCAAAAACCAAGCATCATATTGCCCCTATATAATTATATATTCCAATGGCTTCGGCAGATATTGTGTGCAAAAATATTCTACATAAATACTGAATGACTTATTGTCTTCTTCTTCTTCTTTTTTAAACCAGCAAATGGAGTCTCAGCCCCATCTGAAACTGCAAAAATGAGAATGAACCATGCATATGCACAGTTAGAAATACCTCAAATGATAACATTGGCAACAATAATAAAAATATCTTTTGGTTTAAATTAGATACCAGACAAATTTTCTGTCTTCTCAGCCAAGTTGTCAACTAAATCATCAGCAGGATCTATAATTGCAACTTTCATTTTCTTCTTCTTCTTCTTCTTAGTAGGATCAAATGGGGCAATCTATCACTCAACAAATAAGGCCTCAGAAGGGAGTACTTTTTGAAATGATTGATATTTAAGACCGGTTATTATAAATAAACGGTCTTAAAAGTTTAAAATTTTGAATTTTTTAAATATTTTGATATTTTAATACCGGTTTTATTTATATCTGGTTTAAATAATTTTTTTAAGACCGGTTTTTTGAGAACCGGTCTTAGAAGTTCTATATAATTACAAAACAGCCACCAGTCAAATTTTTTAAACTTTATCCGCTATAACCAGTCTAAATATTACAGTCTAAAAAGGGAATTTTGTACTAGTGATTTGGCCATTTCTTAGTTCTTCTAGTGGATTCATTGGAATACTGAAGAATTTGGCCATTTGTTTATTGCCAGAAAACTTATGTATTTATTTTTGCAAATACGTTTAACCATTTTAAATTATGATTGAGCTGGTTTTTGGTAAAATTTATTGTTTGAGATATAAATAATACTCTGATTATCCTATTTATAAGTTACTTTTAGCATATTTTATTGAAATTAAAAAAATTAAGCCGAATTAATTCTATCTTAAAATTTAATAACTTTCACTACAAAAAACGTGATTTAGTAGCAGTTAAAAATGATTATTAGTAGCAGTTTTAACCGCTACAAACAACATTAGTAGCGGTTTATAAAACCGCTACAAAATCGTATGTTACAAGCGGTTTTATAGCGGTTATTTAAAACTGCTACTCAAGCAAAATAACCGCTACTTTTTTTGTAGCGGTTCAATCCAACAACTACAAAATCACCATAAGCAATAATCTTTTTCTGTGATATTTGTAGCGGTTATATAACCGCTACAAATATCAAAAAAGTAAAATTTTCAAGGCGGGAAAAGAAAAATAATTTTTTTTTGCTATTTTGTAGCGGTTCATGAATCGTTACTAATATGAATTTCTTTAATTAGTAGCGGTTATATAACTACTACTAATTTCATCAAAATTCAAATTTCGCACCAATAAATTAATTTCTATTTGAAAAAGGCGCATTAATTAGTAGCAGTTTAGTAACCACTACAAAAATAAAGAAAATTTAAAAAAAAATACAATCATTTGTTTCAGTTTTTTTTTATATTAAATTAAATAGTTTATTGTTTTAGTAGTTTAGCTAATTTAATTAGGTTATTAATCAATAGTTTAGCTCATTTATAAATTAAAAGGAATAATTTAATTTAGTTGGATAAGTATAAAGATTGTATTGATTATATTATTAAGGATACATAGGTAACAAAGAACTATTATGTTGTCTACTACAATGTGATTGTGTGTGAAAAATAGATGAAAATGAGATAAAGCTGTGAAATATCTGAAAAAATAAAAAATGGTGAGAATAAATTTTATGCGAAGGAAAGAAGTATTCAAATAAAAAATTTAAAAACTTGTTACCATATTTGATCGTGTTGTTAAACTCCTCAACTCATATAAAAAAAATTTGTAAATGAGAGAAAATGAAAGAGGGTTAAGATGAAAAGAAATGGGGGAGTGTTTGAAATAAGATGTGGTGGGGGTTTTTATAGGAATCTGCGTAGCATTTGCAGCGGTTAATGTATCTATTTTGTAGCAGTTTTTAATTAGTAGCGGTTATTTTTATTTTTGTAGCGCTTCTTAAACCGCTACAAATATTATTTTATTTTATTTTTAAATATTTTTTTCAGTATTTTTTTTAAAGACAAAAACATAATTTGAATTTGATCACTCATCCTCGTCATACCTACAGAAATTGTGTAGAAAAATTATTATTAGTGATATATTATTTTATTTAAAAACATTTATTTTAAATGATGTGAACTTAAAAAACTCACTGCAGTAGAGATAAATTGTCATCGCCTTTAGGGAAGAATTTTTCAAAATTGGCTGGCTGAAATGGCTTACTTTCGTAAGCGATGTTATCGCCTTCACCCATGTCATAAAAGTCTCGTGGCTTTAAATGAACGACCATATGTCAATCCCTGTGCCTCTCATCCTTGACATAATAAACCTATTATGCTTCTGACGCAAGAATATACGGCTCATCATCTTGAGAAATACCAGTATGAATTGGCCGTGAGAAATTGACTGATGTGATCCTTAAGTCGTCAGTTGTCAGTCCCCTAGAAGTAGTGGTATTTGCCCTCAAACACTTGAACAACGTCATAGTGAAACGGCCTTGATAATTAAGTTTGACCACATCAAGAAGCTTTCCATAATAAGGGATGCCTCCGAACTGCATGTTGGCGTCACTGCTGCTCGCATAACTCCCTGTCTCAAATGTGCCATAAACACCCGAATTTTGAGTTTGCAATCCTTGATCCTATGAAACCGTGCAAAACTTGAAACCATTGACATTGTATGCTATAAACCTTTTTGCATGATCAAGAGGACCAATTGCGAGAGCTCTAAAATTTGGTAAGTGTGGGTTGTGATCATTTAGTATTCTACACACAAACCAGCTCGGGAATTCTCTGTGGACCTTTTTGTCAACTTCCGAGGATGTTTGTGTACGGATCTTGAGTTGACGCTTAACATAACTTCTGAATTCCCTGCATTTAATAATGGAAAGGCGATAGTGAAATGAAAGTAAAAAATGTTATGAAAGATATAGAATAACATGTGAGTGTACAATTCTTACTGTATGAAAGTTTCAACTTGAGTGCAATTATCAAGACATGTCTATGTGCTTGCAACTTCTCAGTTGCTGTTAGTTTGAAGTTCTCAATTCCTCCAACTGGGTTACCAACACGAGGGATAAATTCTCCTGATGTTGGCGCAGGTTCAGGACAATCGTCAACACGAGGTGGGCGGTTGAAAGTCGTCTCAAGGTCATCAAAGTACCTTGAACAAAAATACAGCACCTCATCCCCTATATAGCCTTCAGCTATAGAACCTTCTGGCCATGCCTTATTCCTTAAGTAAGATTTTAATTTCCCAAGAAACCTACAAAGTAAAGAAGAGAAAATTGATACTAAATGCTGAAAATGACGACTAGCAAAAATAAAAACTAACAATGAAGCACATATTTAAAATGAGTACCTCTCAATCGGATACATCCATCGATATTATACTGGGCCAGCGAGCTTTGTTTCATGAATGAGGTGGACTGTAAGGTGAACCATCACAGTGAAAAAGGACGGAGGAAAGATCATCTCAAAATGACAAATCATAAGAATAATTTTGGACTGCAGCTGATCAAGCTCCTCAACGATCAAAACCTTAGAACACAACTTCCGAAAGAAAGAACAAAGTTCCACCAAAATGATGGAAACATCGGGAGGAAGTGCATTCTTTATAGCCAGAGGGAGTAACTGTTGAATTAGAACATGTGAGTCAAGACTCTTCAGGCCAGCAACCTTTCGAGCCTGCAAGTCAACACATCGAGAAATATTGCTTGAATAGCCATCAGAGTCAAAATTGCAATCTGGACACACCGACCCAGTATGCACATTCCAACCAGATAATCTGCCAAGGCCAGGAAAGTCACTAATCCTCTACATCAAGGTTGCACGCAAGTTGAACAAAGTCTTCCCGTAAGCATTGTACGTCTCAATGCTGACATTCCACAGGTTTATAAATTCCGCAATAAGCAGTTGAAGATACACATCGATGTCATTGCCCGGTGCCTTTTTGCTTAAAATGATCATAGACATAATAAAGGAGCTTTGTTTTATACACATCTAGGGGCAAGTTATAGGAAACTAAGACTACCAGCCAAATACTATAACTTATGCTAAGATTCCCAAATGATTGAAACCATCGGTTGCCAAAGCAAGTTGAACATTTCTGGGGTCATCCGCGAAAGATGGAAAGTCATTGTCAAATTTTTGTATTAACCGCTACAAATATGGAACTATCTTTGTATTGGTTTTTGTATTAACCGCTACTAATATGGAACTATATTTGTAGCGGTTTTTATATTAATCGCTACAAAAAAAATTTATTATATTTGTAGCGGTTTTATTAAAAAACCGCTACAAATATATAATTACTTTTTTTTGTTTTAGAAATATAAATAATACTGTTACAATTAATTCACAAATTCAATATTGCGGTCTAAGAATATAAATATAACTATGGTAAACGCAATAAGAATTTAAGTTCTGAAATAAAAAATTATATATATTTATTTACAAATGTTTCAACAAGAAAAAATAAATATGTCCTAAACTAAGTAGCAAGGGGTTGATCATCTACTCCTCCCTCAGGTAGGGATCCCTCAGGTGCTGCTGGATCAGGGCATTTGGCAGAGTTAATAGCACCATCATCATTAGCAGGAGGAGGAGGAGGAGGAGGAGTAGGCTGCACGACGAACCGAGGGATGGGGGGAACCTGTGGATGCTGCTCATCCGGGAATAGGCAACTTTACGACCACTCGAGCATGTTGTTTATGATATCACACCATTGCGTCTACTGGGCATAGATGAAATCGGCCTCTTGCTACATCTGCTACACCTGCTGCAGATTTAGCTATTGCTGCTGAGGCACTGCAGCATGTGTCCGGGCCAATCTGCCCGTAGCTGCTCAACAGACTCGTCCCTCAGACTTCTGACCCCTCTAGAGTTGCCAGCCTCAGAGGCAGCGCTCCTGCCGTAGACCATGCTAGGTCTGGCACCTATCCCCATCCCCTGCACGCATTCAGGGTGCTCAGCCTGACCCAGACCTGCCTTCAAAGGAGCAGTGGGGTCCACTGACCTTTGTGACTCCTCGACCTGGGTCTCTCGCAGCTCAGCCTGCAACTGCTGCATCCGCTCCTGCCATTTTATGAAACAATTACTTATTATCATTTTTCATAATTAAGTTGGTTTTATAAAAATTATAATAATGAAATTACTTACAATGGCAACCTCTGCCTGCTGAGAGGTCGGAGTCCCGTCACGATGTCTATGTGTGATAGCGAACAACTCACCATAGTCTGTTTGTCGGTTCTCCTGCTGTGGCTTCTCTCCTAAAACAATTACAAAATTCAATTAGTATTATGAAATAACTAGCTAAAAGTAATTGATATTTTGAAAAGTTACTAGCTCAATGTAAGTGGCAGCAAAGGTCTTCGATCCTACTATGTGGTGGATCGTTTGCTGCCCACAGCACCTCGTGTTCCTCTGAGAAAGCGCCTGAAAAAAAAAACCAATATTAAATGTATTAAAACAATATAAAAAATTTCAAATTAATAAATTTCAAATTAAAATTAATTAAATTTAAATTATAATTTAATAATTATCAATTACAAAATTATATATAAATAATCTAATAAATACATTACCTGCCCTTCAACGCTCCTCCTGAACTGGACGAAACTCGCCCAGTCGTTCGGTAGGACGGTCTCAAGCAGCTGCTCTAGAGGCATCGTTCCATCCTTATCCACACTGTGGAAGAGACGATTCCTCCTGTTCTTTCAGTCCTTACCCATCTTCATCAGTGCGTACCTTTTCTGGTTGGCCCGGACGGCAAACCACAGCTGTAAAAAAATTATTTAAATATGAATAATTACAAATATCCTATTAAAAAATATTAATTAAATAGAATTAATTACAAAAAATATTAATTAAATACTATTAATTACCTACACCACCTCCTCCCACGCTAGGTCCTTCGGCCCATTCGGAATGTGCCTCCACGTCCTAAAGTGAATGGGGAACCACATCCAATTCGAGCCCAGGTCGTTCAGGAAGCGGTTGAACAGGTGACCCCCATTGTCGATGGGTTGGTCCAAATCCTCATTCCATGGCACAAAAAAAGCACTTTAGACGTCCCCATTTTAAATTGGGGACGTCTAAAGTGGTACAATGACACTATAGACGTCCCCATTTTAAAATGGGGAAATCTAAAGTCCCCACTTTAGAGGTCCCCATTTTAAAATGGGGACGTCTAAAGTGTCAGTGTAGCACTTTGGACGTCCCTTTTTAAAATGGAGACGTCTAAAGTCCAAACTTTAGACGTCCTTTTATCTATGGACGTTATTGTTATTTTTTACTACGTCGCTCACATAAACGTCCCCTTGTTTTCAGACGTTAAAAGGCCTAAAAAAGGAATGTTAAAAACTTTTTTTGTAGTAGTGTTCTACTTTCATGACCAACGACACACCTGTGACCACCATCAACCACCCCACTCATCAACGTCGTTTTCACCAATTACCTCACCCATCATCCACCACCACCATCAATGACCACCTCTATCTACTTCATTGATCGTCACCTCTTCCATCTTCTCCAACCCAACCTCAAGATTATGCTCCTTGTTGACACCTGCACCTCCACCTTCATAGATTTGGGTCCTCTTCAATCTTCTTTGTCTTCTCCCCACTCCTCATCATTGTCTTTATGGCAGAAGCAAGACGACGTCTTTGCTCAATGGTGGCTTATTCTATAGATCTTCTTCTAAAGAATAGGGCTTTAACTCAACAATGGCTTCTGTTATCATGGGCCTTTGAGAGATCAAAGACATGATTTTTTATTTTTAGTTTCATTGGTTATATGTGTTTGATATTATTGAGATTGATTATTTTTATGTTTAATTATATTGTGCTTAAAGATGATGATTTTCTTCCATGGTTCTTCAAGCTAAACCTTGTTTACGGTTCACTGATGAAATTAGTACTAGTAAAGGAGAATTGTGTTTATCATGAATGTTTGGTTCCTTGGGAGAGATAGCACAAAGGAAATGTTTTCCTTAATTAAGGGCAATTTTGTCTTTCGGCTATCAGCATTATTCACATTCAAGGACCTCCCACCTTTATATGGTCTCAGGTCCCATTTCACAAATAAATTTTTAAATAGGTATTTATGAGCAATTTTCATTTTTTTATGTTTGGTTTAAGTTCGGTTCAACAATTAAAATTGTCTTTCCCATCAATGTATTTTTTATTTTAAAATAAAAAATCCCCCCCCCACCCCCGGGAAAGAAAAATATTCTATCAAAATTTTAGAATATAATTAAGAACTCTAAAATATCCTAACAATATTTTTTTAAAGAAAATAACCATATATTTGCCTCCTTTAGGTTTTATGTGATGCATTTATAAATTTCAAAAATATTAAAGTCTATTAAGTTCAGAAAAACAGCAACTGAATCATTGATCTTTTTCCATTATATTTTCTGGTCGTTTTCATTATGCTTGGTGGTCTATTTCAACTTCTCTTAATATTTCAATGCAGTAAAGTTTAGGGCATGACTTTGGGAACCATATAGTAGTTAGGCATTGATAAGGTGAGCCCAAGAGCAATTAAATTTCTTTCCCCTTAGACCTAAAGGCTTCTTCAATTTATATATATATATGGAGGCTTATCATGAAAATTCAACTCGCAAATCCAATACACCAAACATGAAACCACTTGTGGTTCGACCAGTGTTGCTTTTAGCTTTACTTCTTTTGTCTTTCTCTTTCAGTTTTGCTCGACTCATGGTTGATTCTAATGGTGAGATATATATTACTTTCTACTGATGTTCTCCTCTTGCCCAAAGAATTATGGATCTAATTGTTCATCGTTCTATATATGCATTCATTTAAATTTAAAACGATTTATCTCTTTTCATGTCCCATTTCCCTTTTGGTCCCATTCTCGCATAAGTGAATTCGGATTCTGTACTGCTCTTTACTTTACTCCCTCATTTATAGTATAACTGTATAAATCACTTTTAGAAAAATTTTGTGGTCCTAAGTATAATTCACTTTACAAGAAGTTTGTGTAGTATTTTATTCCAAATATACCCTCCTCCTCAATTTTCAATGAGGGGATAGAGAATGTATATTTTCTTAAAAAAAGTACGGTATTTTTTAGGAGTAAAGGTGAAAATCATAAAAGTTTTTAGACAAATTTAATGATACAACTATATCATTTTTTTAATTCCAATGAATTAGTTTATTAAGCGACTTATATTACAGAGTGGAGGGAGTATATAATAAAATAGGTATATATGTATAATTAAGATTAAATTATATTAACTTTCCTCACATAGTTTAATTATTTTATTTTGTCCTTGTTCTCGTTTTTTTTTTTTTTTTGACCTCATATTATATCCTTGCATTATTCATCATTAACATAGAAACCCACCTTCAGCTTCACGGGTTTGATTTTATATGGCAGGAAAGAACGAAGAATCATACAACAATGGATGTGGACCCTATGTTAAGACATGCACTGGATACCCAACACCACCATGCACCTCTCCAATCTGCGTATAGAGATCATCAATCCATATTATTATTAATTAATGAAAAAATTGTTACTTATAACTCTTTAATTAAATATCTATGGTATGTCTGTGCTGCTAGGTGAAGTAGCAAGTTATAAGCATGGAAGCTCTAATGACTTTTTAGATAACTCCCGTATATAAAATAAAAAAATTATTCCACTTAAATAGTTTCAATCTTATATCTCTACTTTGGAGTTCATGTTTCAAATTTCACTTTTATATTATTTAGTAATTTAAATATTTTTTTGCTCCTAATTTTCTTCCGTTGGTTGATCGGTTTCATGTCCCTGTGGCATGTCATTTGCATATACCCTCTTTTTTATGCTATGGTTCATGTTTAAAAACAATGAATATTTATGTATCAAAAAAAATTAAATTTTTTTTTTGAATTAAAAGGCACATACTAATGACCAAAGATTTCAAACGGGATCAAACACTCCCACTTACAGAGGAGCATACATGCCACTAGACTACAAGATCATTGGCTTAAAATAAAAGAATATTAGAAAGTTCATTGTATATGTTTTGAATAAGAATTTGTTTATAGATTATTTAAATACAAAACGTTAGATGTGTATATTTAAATATAACATGAAAATAATCAATGATGGATTTTAAAAAATAAATTTGCTGTTTTTAAGGTAGAGTTGTACATGAAAGTAAAATTTAAAGTAATTTTAATAAATTTATAACATTGGTAATAATCACACTATTTACATAACATGTACTACTATACTACTCATTTTTTAGAAATCATGTCCAATGTAATAATAAGATTCGTTATTGTAACAACGGTGTTAGATTTAACGGAGTGTCAAGAGGGATGACATTATTTAGGAGCTGAGTTTACAAAGACGTTAGTATGGACCTCATTTCAGAACCCAATTGCAAATGTACAGACACTGAACGATAAGTCTGCCGATGTGAATGTGTTTATAGTTATTATTGATGAGGAATATGGACTTGGAATAGTATAGTAGTACCATATATGTATCCATATCCGAATAAAACATTTGTAATTTTGTCCTTTGAATCAAATGGAACCGTATCTTGGCCAAAAAAAAAATGGAACCGTGTCGTTATAAATTCAAATTGGGGAATATTTCCGTTGAATACACACACACATATTATTTATTATAAATCATAATAACGTTTATAGTAAGAAGAAAATGAATATCCCACATCATACCCTCTCTGGTCCAAAATATAAATTACATTGTAAAAGAATTCTTTGGTTCATGGTGTAAGTTATTTGAAAAGTAATAATGCTTATTTTTCAATTTTTGCCTCCGTAATTGACGTTCACTTCTCATATTTTTTTTCTCCTTCAAAACCTCATTTAGTAGCCGTATAGTTGGATTTTTTTTTTTAATTTAAGAAAAATTTAACAAGTTAACCGATTTTTGATTTTAATGAGATGGTTAGAAGTGACATGTGCATGCGTGTATGTGTGTATATATCAGACTAGAGGTAGCATATGCTTATATACAGTTTTATTATTTTATATATTGATTTCTTTAATAGGAAAAGCGGCAAAAGTATAATACTCCGTCTAATAATAAATGTAAGAATTAGATACCTAATTTATATATATTATATTAATATGTAGTTTAGTTTGCTACTTATATTCCAGCTCTCTGAAGTAGACACACATGCATCTAGCTCCTTAACAGCATTGATGTCTGCAAAAAGAATAGAGATGACACTCTACTGGCCGATAGGGATATGGGATTGTTTGATATGCCCACGCCTATATTTAGAGCCAACAAAGCAATCATCACAAGCATAAAAATAGAAAAAGAGTTCTCATGTGTTGTTTTGAATTTTTAAATGCGTCATTTTAGTTGTCTAGGATTCAAGTGTACTTTACTTTTAATTGTGTTCATCGTTTTCACATTATATTAGGCTCCTACAGCGTGAAATCTGTCTTTTGGACATGCCTATTTAAGTTTATTTTATAATTTTTTGCCACTTATGAATATCCTTTAGTTAGGATATATACACTGAGCTAGTCATTGTACAAGCTAATAATTGGCACTGGATTAATTTAATTAAACAATATGTATGCTAAAATCGTGACGAACACCTACTTAATTTGTGGTAATTTATCATTTTGACTTTCAATTATGATAACTCCTTGATTTAAGGAGATAACAAAATTTTTACATGTTATTTTCTTGTGTGAGATCAACAATTTAATTTCAAATCACTTAAAATCTTGATAACTCTGAATTATAATAACTCTTTGAGCATTGAGAAACAATAGTAATGTGGAGAAGTGGAAAATAATTCTATTGGTAATATTAAATTGTATGTTGATTTAATTTAATAGATTCTTTCTTGCAAATTAAGTAGAAAAAAGAGATTCATAGATGGTTAGGTGGATTTATAATTACTCCATGATCCTTGATTTATGGGGACTAAAACTTTTGTCTATTATATTTTGTTGGAAAAATACACATTTGAATATATTTTGTTGGTCAACTATACAGTTATGATTTAACATATAATCTCTTATTTCATTACTTTAGGCAATTTGATTGAGAGATAATATTGCTATGGAGAAGTCGTAAGAGATCCTATTGACAAGATTAAATTGTTTGTTGAATTAATCAAAAGATAAATTCTTCCAAATTAGGCCAAAAAACCAGCAGAAGTTTCAAAAGCTCAAAATGCTCTATAAGAATTTTCCAGTACAACACACGGGTTGCAATACTTGTTATATTAACAAATAGTTTAATTTGCTACTTATAACGGAAGTGTGTTGTTTTTTCCTAAAATATTTGTTAATTATTTGGATTGGAAATGACTCTCATTGACGTAGACCTCACTTACTTTATGCAATGCGGATTAATGCTTTATATTTTGCTAGAAAAAAGAAAATTCATCATCAATAATTGAATGGTGAATTTCTTATAATGGTGTGAAAAGGTCAACGTTCTGATCGTTATGATCTGCCACATCAGAGGATAATGATATCCCTCGGTCCCTTATTATAAATTTCAAATAACCGATTTGTGTTAATTAAAAGATAGTTAAAATTAGTTAAAAGTAATAAATATGTATTATTTTTTAATTATGCCCTCCTTTGTAAATATGATAAGTGAGAGAGAATAAATGTAATAAATACAGTTAACAAGAGGTAAGGTTGGAAAAAATGCAATAAATGTTTAGACGAACCTAAAACGAAGCTTATATATTTTGGAACACATCAATTTACAAATTTAAAGCTTATAATAAGAAAGAAGGGAGTACAAAATTGAACTTGAACAAGCGTTGCTCAATCAGCCCGCCAATCTGAACAGCCTTGCTTCTTCGTCTTCGTCTTCGTCGTCACAAAAAAAAGAAGAAGAAGAAAAGTCCTAGTAGGTGGCAATTTCTTTGGTCTATTCTTGTTGTGTATCTAACTTTCTTCAGTCATTTTCCTCTACTATTATTTTCTCCCTAAAATATTATTCAATCCAGAAATACTATTTTGTAATCAAGATAATGTCCTTAAACACATTATTTGTGACTCTTCAATAGCGAAGTTATTTTCATTTTTGACCTTGCAAAATTTAATTTCTCTTCCTCCCTTTTCAACCCTTGGAGGAATACATGGAAATTGAAAGAATAATTAAACTAAACTCTTTCACTTTCTGTGATCAGCCCATTGCCCGAGAAAATCCTGCTTGAGCACATGAGAAATGTTTTAATTTGCTACCTATGTGTTTTTTTTTATATATATTAAATACTCCCTTAGTCCTTAATATAAGATATAATTGCAGAGTTAGTATTTGTTCTAAATATAAAGTATACTATCCATATTTGTCAAATGTTTTTCCAATTACCCCCATTAATGCTCCCTCAACACTAATCAAGTAAAAGAGAGATGAAAAGAATTAAGGAAGATGATTAGAATATTTTAGAAAAAAACATGTCATATTAACTGCCTTAACTAACTTCCTTAATCTAATCAAATTAAGTAAATATATTTTATATCAAAGGCCAAATGAAGTATTTCAATTGTACTCTTTTAGCACCATTAGCCCCCGTAATTTTACTCTATTAACATTGTTAACCCCGTACAAAAGCTAATTGTGCTAATAGAGTAGAATTAAAGGATTTAATAAGAAGAAAAAAAACCCACACATGTACCAAATTAAAAAACGAATAAAACTATAAGAACCTCAAATGATTTTCCCCTAAACAATACGCAGGTTCAAAATTAAAAACTTGAAATTCTTCTTATCTTCATTGGCACTATATATATGTTCTCGTTAAAACAATAGAAATATCACCATCTTTAATTATACTACATTGTCATTTCTTACACACCAACTATTTTTGACAATTTCACCCTGGATTCTCTCTTCTAGAGCCTATACATAGATCTGCTATGAAGGGTAGCAAAACTTTCACCCACAATTTCACCCTCGATTCTCTCTTCTAGAGCCTGTAAGAAATAGCAAAACAAATATATGACTAATGGAACCTTACGTATCGTAATAATAATAAAGATAATACAAATACTATCATTAGAAACTCTTGTTTCTAATATCTTCTCTAGCTCTGTTCCATGCTTGTGTGTGTGTGTGTGTGTGTGTGTATTGGTGCACCTTTTGTCTGTTGATCATCATTTCTCTTTTGAAGAATAATGTTTGTACTTCCTTCCTGTAGCTAGGTTTCATGGGGAAGTCAAGGTGTAGTTAGGTCGCTCAAGAATTGTATGTATTGTAATTTTTATGTGTGTGAGAGAGAGGTTTTTAAGTTTATGTGTGCTCGTATTGTACTTGAGAAGAGGATGATGCCCCCTGGCTTATATAGTATTGTAAATCTGTTTAATAAATAAAGTTTCTCTTTTATCATTTGTGTTTTTATTTTACTTGTTGGTTGCAATGTTTTATTTATTTTGATTTAATTTGATTTGGGAAATTTATGAACGAAAATGGAAAAAGTAAGTGAATTCGAGGAATGATCCAAAGAAAGAAAAACGGATAGCAAATGAATTTGGATTAAAAGACAAGATGATTGCGAGGGTGACTAATGAGATCATTGTCCATCTATTTGCTTTGTTCATACACTCAAATTTCATCCTTTTTTCCCAATAATTTTCCCTCAGGTTAATAAACTCTTTTTGACGTTATAAAACTATAAAAGGATTATTGACAAAGGATAATGTGAACAACACGGGCTCTTGTAATTGACGATTTGGTTTTTCAACATTAATGTGTAAAATAAATATAATTAGAGAATGGTTGGTCTTTTAATTTGTATCTGATCAAGATAAATTAAATCTCTACTTTTAACATAGGGTACTATATTAGTCTCTGCATATCCCATTTGGATGAAAGGAAAAATTGGGAGGAAAGAAAATTTTTTGGGGGGGGGGGGGGGGGTTTACATATATGTGTCTATTAACACCTATCATGTTTGGATGGAAGAGAAAAAAGATGGAAGAAAGAAACTGAGCAAATATGTAGATAACTAAAATATCTTACCCTTGCGTCATAATATATCATGTTTAAAATCGAATTAAATATTGCAATGAAAAAAATCATAAACAGTAACATCATTAAATAATTTAAAATCATATTATTTGGTAAAGATATATTTTTCATGTTATTATATTTTAAAATCAAATAATTTAGAGATTTTTTTTAAATTAAAAGATAAAAAAGTGGATATTTTTTAAAATTAAATATATTAAAAGGAAATAAATGAAAGGGCTAAAGTAGAATTTAATTTGCTTTAGAAATTACTAAAGAAGAGCGTGCGAAGGCAAACTGGAGGACAGAAGGGAAAATGAGTTTTTCTTGCCCATTTTCTTTTAATACGTGGAGAAAAAAGTTGGAGAGAAAATGAGATATTTTTCCCCAACTTTTTTTCTTCCATGTTTTCTTTTCAATTTATAAAGGGAGCCCCCTTCTCCCCTCGTTTTCCCCCTCATTTTATTCTTGCTGATAATACAAGGGCCCTAGAAAAGAGTGATTGTGCCTGCCCTTTCGTCGTCTTCCCTACATCTCACAAACATCAAGCATGTTTGTCCATAAAAAAATAAAATAAAATGTTCCACGCATGCTTTAAGTTGTTTAATAAAAGGAGGCTGTGCTAAAGTCTCAAAGCAGCACTGTGTTCCGGCCAAAAAAAAAAAGCAGTACCGCGTGATCTCATACCTGTGTGCTTAAGTGCCTATAAAAGTTATTCAATTTGGCCCCACGTAGGAGATGACATTTGTGGCCTTCTAATAATGATACGTATTATTTATAGAAAGCGATCAAGAATTATTTTTCTTTTTTTACTAATTTCAATGCTCATAATTAATATTTATATTTTTAAAAAAAAATAAAGAGAAGTGTTAAAAATATGAAAGATGTATATTAAAAAAAAGAAATGACTACTGAAAAATTATCAACTTCAAAAAGTCTTAATTCCTTTCAATAATTTAGTTCTTTTTCATAGATTTCTAAATTTTGCAGTCCTTAACTGTAATTTTCATTCTCATCTAATGACTTATCCCATTGATTTGACACAATCTTAGTTGTCTTAGGGTCAAACCACAAATTTTACCACAAATTAAAATGTAATATAGTGCAATCAACTTGAGATCGTTCTCTTGTAAAGGAGCTTTTTATTTTAAATTCCTTAAGTTAGACTAAGTGCTAAAAGGATGGTTAGAAAGATGTTTTTGAAATTGGTTTACTCTAAATTAAGATGAATGAAATTAAAACAATTTCTAATCTTTTTGTTACTTTTTTTTTTGAAAACATTGAAGAATGTTTTGGATTAAAAGGGATGATATGATAAAATGAGTCTTGGTAACAAAATTGGTGGCTTTTCTAGCTTCTCAAAATGATCTGAGAGTTAATTTGCATCAAGTCTAATTGAAGACCCTAAGCAATCGTGTGAAATTTACCTAATTAATGACTAATCCTACAATCACATTCATAGTCATCTCTTAGATAATTTGTTAAAAACTACTTAATATGTGTTCAAAAATCATTTTAATGGCACTTGCTTTTAACTCTTAAATGAGAGCACAATCGCGACACTCAAATTGCAATAAATCCATCATACACACTAATAATCATATAGAAAGCATAACTTCATTAATTCAAAAGAAAATACGTTCAATACAAAATCTAAGTGCATGAACAACAAAATTCAACGTAGCGCAAGAGCAATCAATCATAGACAAATAATCACCTATCTAAGTCTTCTATTCATGTACCAATACAAAATCATCATCAACAAATCCAAATACATGATAAACGCTAGTGGAAAACTAATGAACTCCCCTTTGTAGTACATTGAAGCTCTAACCACCTTCCTCACCACCAAGTGTAATATCCAGAATTTTGGGCTAAGAAGCTTGAGGATAAATCTGAATTAAGTAGACTACTAAACCCAGTTTAGCAGGAGTCCCAAGAAGGTTTGTGGAATATAATGCTTTTGAGGGACTTTATGATTTGGCCCTCCGGGTAGAGAATAACTCTACAGACTGTATGATGGCTCGGTGTGTGAAATTAGTCAGATAAAATATACGAGTGCAAGTGTACATTAACAGACTTAGGTTCCCTTTTGATGGCACACTAAGGTTATATATGGCACTATGTGGGGCCCACAATCCTACATCCAACATTTTTCTAGATACACCGGCATACGCTTGGTAATTCCCTGAGTCATAGAGCATGTGGCAACATATGAGGGCTTACACAGATACTTGATGCATTCTTGAATTCATATGGACATGTGGCACCAAACCAAGTGGACTCTGCATAAAGTAGCTTTAATAAATTAAAGTAACATCATAACTTAGCTTTTGTGATGGCACCACAAGAAGGCACCACATGTCCCACCATCATATATTGTATTCACTTTATAACTTTTGTGTTGGCATCCTTAGGGGACGCCACCTAGCCCCAGTGGTCAGGAATATTCATCAGACTCTTCCCTCCCCCTAATAAAGTAGATGGCCAAATCATAATGAAGAGGAAAGAAGAAGAGTTTGGATCCCACACAAGGGACACATTGCGCAATAAGAACCATGAATCCATAACATGACTTTTTGACTTTTGTGTTGGCACTCTTATAAGGCGCTACCTAGCCTTTAACCGGGAAAACTCACCAGTCTTCAATCCGGCCATGTGATTGACTTTCTTGAACACTGAACACGAGAGTCAGAAGAAATCATCAGGCCTCCCTTCCACTAGCATTAAAGTCAGGCAAGAAGAGAAAGAGAGAGAGAAAGATGAGTGTCAATGTAACCCCCTACCTTATAAATAGTAATTATAATTCAAAAATACGTAATTAAGATGGATTAGAGACCAATGGTTAAACAAAACTTATTTCAATCCCAAACTCACGGTAGGGTTTTTCACAAAATTCTTTCAAAATCTCTTTTAAACCTGGTCTCAAATTTCACAATAAGTACAGTAATCCCAATACCAAAAGTGATAACCAACAACTAAAATCAAAATCTCCCTAAGGAGTTCTATCCACCCTTAGTCGTCTCCTTCCCCTTGGAGCCACTTGCCTTGTCTGAAAGTTAGTAAAAGGAAAGAATGAGATTCAAATGAATCCCAGTAGTAACAAATCACTCATACCATACAAAATCACAGAGCATGTAATGACATCATCAAGCAGTGTCATAGCATAAGCACAGCATGTAGGCTGCCACATGTACACATAATCATATAGTCTCATCCCCATATTCCACCGCCCCGAAGGCACGGTCCTCCCACCATCAACACTGATGGGTTGTTGGTGAAGGTTTCACAAATAGCCTTTTGGCTTTCACATGATCACATCCCCCGTATTCCACTGCCCCGAAGGCACGGTCCTCCCACCATTAACACCAATGAGCAGTGGGTGAAGAATTCACAAACAATGATAAATCAAACATACAATGTATCACATACAGTATAAGGGAAAGCGTCACTACCTTGTTCTTTCAGAGCGTGTTCCGGCACAAATGGCTCATGAACAAGGCAAATATCAAACCCTATAAACCAAAATCAAGGACGATAGGTTATTCTCTATTCCAAATTCTTATCTTCACAACACTTAAAGTTGGTTATCATTTGAACTCTTTAGGTGGCTACTAGAAGCCTAGTCACATGCCTAAAGGGTTGGGAAGAACTTGATCAAAACACCCTCTCGAAAGTATAACATTGATTTTTGACTCATTTACTTGAGTGAAGAAGACCTCACTCAAGTGATATTGAGATTTACACTCGAGCATGTAAGCTCACCCATGCGAGTGCTTGCCCGAGAGCAACCACAGAGACAGAAAGTGATCACAGCACCCGAGTCCTAGACCTAACATTCAAGTGATGGCCTCATATTCACCCGAGTCTTATAGAGTGAGGCACAAGAAGTGACTACCTAAGAGCAACAGAAACCCTCGAATGAGAAGTATACTTGAGCATTGACTCTGTCACTCGAGTGATGTCACAACACTTATGGGTGTTAAGACATACTCTTGAAAAGTGGCTTGCGAGTAACAACCTGAGACGTGGCATCAAAGTGAAAAATACTCTTGCACTCGAGTAATACCAGGTTCACTCGAGTGATAACCCATATCACTTGCAAGTAAGACGATGCACCCTTACATTCTGGCATGGAAGTGCAACCAAAAAGCTAAAGGAAAAGCTTGTGCACTCGAGTAAGGCTTATCAGAAGCCAAAATGCAACAACTGACAGAGTTTTCCAAACTTCCCACCAAAGTGTCCAATAGCTCCCAAAATCCACAAGCTACTTTTCCCTACACAAAGTTTCATAAAGAACCCATTGGAGACCTTAAAACAACCAAAATCTCATTCTACCAACAAGTTCTTACTTTGACACTACATTCTCACACACCAATCAATGACACCAATTTATTTTCCAAAATTCCAAATAACTTCTATTGAATATGCTACCAAGTCCAACACCATACACTATCCAAATTGTCCATTCCAAAATTATACTAAAATCAGGGCAAAATCCAAAATTTACAAAACTCAACCAACAATGACAATGAACATGTCAAAATGCTTCAAATACTTACCTCTTCCTCTTCCCAAGATTGGTTTCTTGATTCCTCAACTTTCAAATTCCTTCAAGCTCTTAAATACCTTCTTTCAAAATCTAAAATCATAGCAATGAAGTTCTCATCACCATGAACAACTTTAATGAAGATGAATTGAGCTAAAGGAGACATTAAGCAAGTCAAAACCTCACCTTTCACTTTCTCTTTCCTTCCTTGAGCACACAAAAATGGAAAATGGGGAGAGACAATGAGATGATGAAGAAGAAAGAGATTTTCCCCTTATTCCATGCTCCCTACCAGACCTTGAAGGAGAGAGGAGAGAGGGAAATGTGTTTGAAAAGTTGACTTGATCTATGGCTCACATATAGACACTTGTCAAAATCTTGTTCCTTCTTCCATGAATTCACATAAGCACCCACACATATAATTCCATTCTCTTGACACTAAATCTCAACCATTGATCTTAAAATTACCAATGAGCTTCCTCTTCGGTAACTGACCAATTGGTCGGTAACTTTCCTTTTTACCCATTTTGCCCCTGATTATGGTAATTCCACTTGAATCACCACTAAACACAATTATATCATTCCATTCCTCATTCATGGCCCTCCCATACCCTTAGGGTTCATTTTAAGCTTTATCACACAATTAAGCTTAAATGTAGAGTTTAGGTACTAATCAAAACGCATCTGGATCGTAATTCACATCATATTCTTCAAAAGTGTTTATTAATAATAATTACATCCACTTTTGAAGTCATTAGCCCTTGATCCTAAACTACGGAATTACAGTCAAAAGGAGCATCGGGTACCTTGTGACTTAAACGGAGCACTGGGCACCCCGGGGAAAAAGAGCTTCTGGAACCTTAGGATTTTAACACATGCCACATGTCATCAAAAGAGCATCCAACACCCCCAATCTCCATTAAATTTGTGCAGCCCATGAAACTAAAGGGAAAAATGGAGAAAATCAAGAGAACTGAAAGAAGAGATAAGGTGGAAGTGTTCTTGAGCTCCTGAGCTGATTCACCTCTAAATCAGTGTTTCTAGCTCCTGGTGCCTTCATAAATCTTCTTCTATTCGTTGAGGGCTACATTTCTACAGTTTTGGATTCTTGATTAGAGGAGTTTGGTGCTACCTCTAAAGTTGAATTGCTGTCAGAATCGAGAACCAATTATAGAATTGAGTAGATGTAAGTATAAGGTTCGATTTGAGTATGATATCTTGAGATTTTGTGAAGATTTTATGAAGTTATGGTGACTGTAAACTTTTGGCTAAATAGTGATGTTAGGATTTAGATGTTCTTATAATCTTGAATATGTTGTTACATAAGGTTTGATGATGATATTTGATAGGTTTGGTGGTTAAAATTGACAGAACAAACTACTTTGGCTTGAAGGGATTTTCAGCAAAACCTAGAAATTTAAGGAGGAATGTGATTTTGGTAATTTTGAGGTTTGAAATGGATTCTATGGGAAAATTTATGTGAAAATAACTTGTGGTATGATTTTTAGATGTTGGGTAGGAAACCCTATGTAACACCTCGAATTCTGAGACTTGAGGCTAGAGAATAAGCCTGAGATTAGAGGACTGCTAAGCCCTGGTTTAGCAGGATCCCAAATTGTGATTAAGGGTTAATGACGCCAAAAGTGGATGTCATTAATGATAAATGAACCCTTTTCGAGATCATTGTGTGATTTGGCACCCGATGTGATTCGTAAGTGCCGTGGGCAATGCCGAAACCCTGTATTTAAGCTCAATTATGGATTAACATCTAAATTGACTTAAAATAGAGGGAAGGCGCATATTGTGGCTAAATGAAAAGATGTGAAGTGTTGGTGGTGATTCAATGAGAATTACCGTAATCAGGGGCAAAACGGTAAAGTTACCGACCGATTGATCGGTTACCGAAGAGGAAACTCATTGGTAACTTCAAGATCAATGGTTAGGATTGATTTGTGTATTAGATCAAAGGGTGGAATCCCATGTGCTTGTGTGCATGTGAGCTCATAGGAGATGTGGTGAGATGTTGATAAGTGGCAAGATGTGAGCCCTTGGATCTTGGTCAACATTTCAAACTCTTCCCTCTCTCTTTCATAGTCGGCTAACACATGAGAAAAAGGGGAAAAAACTGATCTCACTTCATCATCTTCATCTTCATCTCTCTCTCTCTCTCTCTTGTTCTCCATTTTCGCCCAAAGTGAAGGAGGAAAGAGAAAGAATCAAGGTGAGATTTAGCTTGTTTCTTGTCCTCTAATGCTCTAATCACCTTCTATAAAGTTGTTCATAGTGATGAGAGCTTCATCTCTATGGTTTTAGATTCCTGATTGAAGGTGTTTGATGGCTTGAGGAAATTTGGAAAGATGAAGAATCAAAGAAGTGGTTTGGGAAAGAGGAAGAGGTGAGTATTTGAAGCCTTTTGATCTAAGTTTTGTGATTTATGGTTGAGTATTATGAATTTCGAATTTTGCCCTGAATTTGTGTGATTTTTGAAATGCATGAATTGGCTTGTGTTTGAGTGGCAATTGGTGTCTTGATGTGTTATAGAGCCATTGGAATTGGTTTGAGAATTTGGAATGAAAAGAATGACAATGTGTGATTATGTTGTGGTTTGAATTGTGATTTGTGTGACATGTTGTGGTAACATGTCAATATGATTTGAATTTGGTTAATTTGGTGTTTCCAATGGATTCCTTGTGCAAATTTGTATGGGATTGGTGTTTGATGAGAAATGGGACCATTGGAAGCCAATTGTGCAAAACTTGAAAAACTGTCAATTGGAAGTTCTGTCTGGGCAGTCTTGTTGTGTGGACGTTTTGACTGGGCAAATGAAGTCAGAAAATTATGAAACTTTCCAGTCTTGAACTTGGATTTATGTTTGTCCAAAGTTTGAGGACGAAACTGGACCCTGTTTTGGTACAATGTTAGGTTTTTGGTAAATCTGGACTTTTGTGGTGATTTCAAGTATAGGCCAATATTTTTCCTGTGTAGAGGACTTGAATAGCTTTAATTTGGCTTTGGGATCACCTCATTTCGATTTTTGTGGAATTAGTTATGATTTTTGGAAGTTCAGCCAAGAAACTGGATTTCTTGGGCCGCGGCCCGTGGATTCTGGGCCGCAGCCCAAATGTTTCTGGGCAGTTTTGGGCCGCAGCCCATGGATTTTGGGCCGCGGCCCACCCCCAAAAATCAGTATTTTACACTTTTAAAGGTGGTTTTTGGCATAGCCTTTCCCAAGCCTTTAGGCATATGTTTAGGCTTTGATTAGCCACCTAAAGGTGTTAAATGATAACCAACTTAAGTGTTTGAGAGTTAAGGAATTGGAAAAGGGATTAACCCTATGTCCTTGCTCTGATTATAGGATTGATGTTCGCCCTGGACGTGGTTTGGTATTCGTTCTGATCGTGAGTAAGCGGAGCTGGAGCATACGTGGAAAGAGTGTAGGGAACATATCTCTTCTGCTTGTATTTGATATATGTGTTAGTATGTTGGTGCATGTCTTAGCTTTGCATAATTATGTGTAATTTGAGGCTATGTTTCAATTTATGCTATGGCCATAGGTATATTGTTCGAAGCATTGAGCTTGCAAATTGTCATTGTGTTATCATGAGTTGTGTGATGCAAGCATGTCATGCATTAAACATCTATCATACATGCATATTGATATTGTTTACCTACTGAGATTCTCTAGAATCTCACCCTCCCCTACTAACCTTTCAGACAGGGTAGTAGATCAAGGATATAACGAGCAGCTAAGGGCGATGAAGACTCCTTCGGGATTGAAGTTGGTAGTTGGTTATCATAGTTGGGAGTATATAGATTTGGATGTGTATTTTTGTATGTGTATTTGAGAAGACTTTGTGTAATCCCCATATGAGGGCTTGTAGGGGCGAATATGCCCTGTAAGGCTTTGAGTTAATGTATGGAACCCGGGATTGCCGGGATTATTGTTGTGTACTCTGATTTGTTATGAATGTGATATTCTGCGTAGTAATTGTATTCGAAAAGTGATTATGAGACCAAGTTTATGAATGATTTCGAAAGGTAATTGTGAAAACCCCGTCATGTGATGGGTTAGTAATTGTTATTTGTTTATTAGTGGTCTCTATTTCACTTTAATCGTGTATTTCGGATATAATTACGGCAGGGGGTTACACCCTAACTTTGGGAACTTGAGGATAGTTGCTACCAAATTTTGTTTTTGAAAGGCAGACTGCTTGTGGCATATTTTTGAATGATTAATCCTTGTCCAATGATTATGATATTTTTTAGATTGTTATTAGACATCTTAAGCTTTAAATTGATATATAGAATGAGTTATTTGGTTTAGTAGATTGTAAGATATGATTTGTTAAAGTTAGTCATTGAATCTGAAATGATTTCTGTGGCAACAATGATTTGGTCAAGGTTCTAGAACTTTGTGCTTAAAATTGGCAAAGAATGATATTTGTCCATAAAGAGTACTTGAAGAGCTCTAAATAAGAACTAAAACCACCTCAATTGGAATTTCCTAGATTAAGTTATGAATTTTCAAAGTTGATTAATAAATTTGGCAGCTTAAGGAAGACCTGCAAATTTGCAATATTTAAAGTGAATTGTTATAAGATCATAAGGAATAGAGGTATGATCTAGAGACTAATATGTCATAGATTAGATATACAAAACATAATCAACAAATAAAGTAAAGGACAAGAATAAAAGTGAGTCAAGAATTATATAATGTTCATTATGCCGTTGGCATAAGATCAAGTAATGACCCATCTACATGAAATCTAAATATAGGATTCGGTATTTGTCTAGGATTCAAAGATTACCCAAGCTCGAAGAAGAAAAGGTCTTTGGAAAGGCGTTCAGGTAGTAACTCTTTCTCTCATATACTATATATTATTCTGTATGCATGTTTTTACCATCGAGAATAATAAGGACCAGTGTGTCCATAAGCCTTAAGACTTATTGGACTAGCATGTCCTTAGACTAGAAGAAGCATTCAGAATGTCAAGGGCAGAAGCCCAACCTGTAAATTCATATTCCTAAGCATTGTGGTAATGGAGCAGTAGGTCCTGTGAATGTGAATGTTGAATCCTGTGAATGTGAATGCTATTTGTGAAATTGTGAAATATACTGATGAAATGATGGTTTTTCTAGCATGCTTTGTGAATGTGCATTTTATATGATGAATGTTGGTTACTACTGCAATTCTCACGAATCTCACCCTTTCTATAACTAACATACAGTTGAAGTAAGCAGATCGAGGGGCAAACAAGTAACCTTGGAAAGATAGAGAACAAAGGAGAAGAGCTTCAAAGTCCTGTTGGTTATCTATAATAAATGTATATTGACCAGACTTAGTCATTTTAATAGACTTGAGTGATCACATGATATGTGTATGAACATGTATGTACATAGACACGTAGAGTCAAGCGATATCAGTATACTTAGTTATATCATCAGAATATCTAACTATTTGGTAATATCAACTCATATATAAGTAAAATTAGAACCTAAGATAAAGGTATCAGGACCCACTTATAGTATCAATTGTATCAGAGAGCGATGGTATCAACACATATAATCATGATGTCAGTGTCCGTATTGATACCACATTTAAATATCTAAATGAATTATGTAATAACTCATAAGTATACATTAAAAGTAAAGGGGTTTACACCAAGCCTCTGAAAAATTAACCACTCATATCTCTGACAGCAATCATATCCCCTTTAAATCCCAAATAATCCATTGAACAATAGTAGAAGAGCTTAATATGATAGAAGAATCTTGCCGAAAAATTGTAGAGCTCACCAGAAAATCATAGACATGGCTAGAAATCACAAAACTCACCAATGAATTGCAAAGAAAGGCTGATGGTGCTCTGGAAGAAGGACGATCAATGGTGTCTAGTAGGACGATGAAGGTGGTCTGCAATTGTCAAGCTCTACCTATGTCTCTTACGTTCACCGGCGATGGTGCTTCATGGAGGGGGAAGGTCAATGAGAATGGAGACACGGTAGTGATAATGATTGGAAGTCTAATCTGGTTTGATTCTGAGCTTTCCAAAACTCATGGATGAGGCTCTCCTTTTCCTCTATCCGATGGCAATGCTACGGTCAAAAGGCGGAGGTAGTTCAATAGTCAGCATGAAGGGAGAATGGAGGTGAAGGAAAGTAATGATGATAAGGGGGAAAGTCCAAGATGAGAGAGTTAAGGTTCTAGATTAGAAGTTGTGTCCGTGATGAACCAAGCTCTTCCAAGTTGCACTACTAGAAAAAATGGTTTTAACATCCTTTTTTTGGCCTTTTAATGTCTGAAAACAAAGGGACGTCTATCTGAGGGTCGTAGAAAAAAATGTCAATAACATCCGTAAAATAGGGGACGACTATAGGCAGGACTTTAGACGTTCCCAATTCAAACTGGGGATGTCTAAAGTCTGAGGTGCACTTAGACGTCCCCAGTTTGGATAGGGGACGTCTAAAGTTCCCTTTAGACGTCCCCAGTCCAAACTGGGGATGTCTAAACTGACAAGAAGACCTTTCCCACATCCTTTTTATTTTAAGGACGTTAAAAGTTTTTTCTAAATGTCCTTTTTATATATATTTCACTGTCTGGAAAATGTAAACTGCAGAAATAGGATGGAAATAATAGAATAAAACAACAGCAATTCAGCATAATGGAAACAATAACTTGAAACACAGTGATCAACCCCAAGGCTCTACATGCAATAACTTTAAGGAGTAGCAAACTAATTAACTAACAAACCACACGAACTACACAACAATCTATATCCAACAACAACAACACTAATTATATGTACAATATATAGAACCACCATAAAAGTATGTCCTATACAAACTACTAAAGACTTTACTTTGGTATACGTTGAAGAAGATGTCCAGCCAAAAGTTTCTGATCATATTTATGTCTTCATATGAGTAGGCATCTTCATTGTCAAAAATATGTAAATTAGAAAATAAGCTTAGATGAAATAATGAATCAAGTGAATGAATTGCCATTGAATTACAACACCAAAAATATTATCCTCTGAGAATGAAGAAGCGATTACTTGTTCAAAATCTGTCGTAATGCCACTCTTAATGATGTTAAACATATAAAGTAAGATATAGTATCCACATTCCCAGCCGCCAGGTTGTTGAGGGCACTATAGATCAAAAGCAAATGGTTAAAATCAATAAAGGCATATCTAAAATGACCGTCAATCAAAAGAACTTGATTTGAAACTACATACCTTTGGAAACAACCATTTCGAGTCTTTGCCACCTTTACAATCGCATGGCCCGCCAACCACTCGATACGTCTAGGATGCCCTATCGTTAAAATGAAAATCAACATAAATTAGAATAATTCATTTAAGTCAAGAATCAAGAAGCAATGAAATACAAAAAAAATAACTTATGTGTTGAAGACGCTTTTAGTTTCTTTACCTGGTCTTTTACTCAAGAAATTAAACCAGTAAACTACGTGGGATCGAGGACAGAGAACACATAAACTCCAGTGGTAACTATAACAACATATACATATTAAAAAGAAGTTAGATGGCAAGGCAATTATTTATTAAAAATCTCAAATACACAAAATTAAAATGCATACCCTTGAACAATCAGTGCTAGATAACAATGATAGTCGTTCTCTCCCATTGTGAAGCCCATATAGTGTGTCCTTTTTTGCATTGTATTCCTATTCCTTGTCGTATGTGCAGGAGACAATAATCCATATAAATCAACTCTTTGCAAGTCAATGCATATACAATGGAAGGAGCTATAATAGAATTAAAATGATGAATGTATTAGCTAGTTAAAATCAACTTAACTAAATGAAGAAAAAAATGGGAAATAAAAAACTTATAGGATTGCAAATTTGCCCCATCCTATATCTATCTCCTCCAACTTAATGAACTGTTTAAGATCTTCTTTATCAATTGTGAAAGGATACTCTAATTCCTGGCCCACAATCCCTATAGGCATATGCAAATCAATTTGGCGAATGCCTTTATAGATCTGCTACAGTCGTGCTAAGAAGGGCCATTTTCCTGCTTCCTGCTCGTTCTTTTAGAATATAAAATAACATATTGTTAGTAGGATGCCAACACATCTCAAGTAAAAGTGAGGTAGTTCCATACCATTAGAGGTATTGTTGTTGAGCCAATAAGATGTACAGGCCAAAGGATGAAAGATCCTTTTGCCTGAGCTATCGTGGCAACCTCGTAATCAGGAATAGGGATGGTTGTACCTTCTTCCCCCTCTCGAACACACGTCACAGCCACCCTACATAAATGCTGTAGAATTTACTGATGATAGTGGGTGGTAGCTTGTCTATGAACAAGAGAATATGCAACTACACGCAGCAGTGGGGCATCCAAAGAGAGGATGGCAGGTTCTCCTGGCACTAGAGTGGGAGAAGGGTCGCCAAGTGGTTCCTCCACCAGGTTGTAACTTCCTTTGGTGCTGTGGAAGGCCGGGGATGAATGGGTTCTACGATCAGAAGTTGCTATCTGCAATTCAAACATCTTCATCATTTTTGCTCGTAGCTCAAGTATCAGCTCAAGACGTAGCTTTGGCAACAGCTCTTGTTAGAGCTTGTCACGAATGTTGGCCTCGAGCTCTTGTGAGACTTCCTGGCGAATCTTGGCCACAAGCTCCCTTCTGGGTTTAACTTGTGACGAATAAGAATGTGAGGCTTGGCCAAAATACTTCACGGCACGAACTCCTCCTACCTCCCCTCAAACATGACTGGGGTGATCTACCTTCCCCTCAAACTTGGAGTGAACGAACCTTGGCTACTATGATCTTCCAATTCATTCTGTAGCATAAAATTTATCATAAATGAAAATTAAGCGCTCCCAATATGAAAAACAAACTTTGTACTTATGCTTGAACTACTTACAATTCTTGCGGAAACCTTAGAAACAGTCAGATTTATGTACTTCCCACCCTTAATCCTCTCTGTTTTCCATTTTTTGTGATGTGGAGGAGGTGGCAGAGCCTGAACGACAATGTTAGGATCTGATGTGGTTGCTTCCTTCAATTTCTCCAACTCTTATGCTATCATCCTTCGCTCAAGCTTCCAATAACCACCATGAGATATGCAATATTGATACTTATTAACTCTTGCCTCTCTGCATTTGCTGCACTTAATGCCTGTGAAAGGAAAACAATGAACACCAAATCAATAATGTCAACTATATTCAAATAAAACACTGATGACAGAAATCTTACTAAAAAGTTCAGATCTTCTCGTGATGCCATACACAACCTCTAGTCCTCTGGAGACAAATACGTATACTTCTGATATGGATCCTTACCCCTCAGGTCCCCTCAAATGTAATCTCGTATAAGCCTGTTCTTGAAATTTTTCCATCGTAGATGAACCTCCCTCATCCACTTCTTGTACATCACAGCAGTGTCAGGGACATCATAGGTTTGCTATAAGACAAAAAAATAAATTAATTATATTTGAAGCAATAGGAATAAAGATATATATGCAGATTTATAAAAACTTATATACCAAAAGTTGTTGCTGTAGGAAATTGTGCCCAAAGGGCCAATCACTGTACTTTGAACATTATTAATTTAATGAAATTTCTCCATTTTGTTATCATATTATTTGCATGTTAACTGTGATAATTGTATCCTTGGATAATTCATAAAGATTGTCCTAAAAATGTCCCTGGTCGATCATCTTTGAGGGAGCAGAGATGAAACAAGATTAGTATGACTTTGATATGATATGGAGATACGAATCAAAGTCTTAGTCACTTGTAAGAGTACAAGGTGCTGGACCGACCCACTATGAGAAAGCTACATGGATCAAGTTATAAGCTTTTCTCATGTATAACCACGTCATAATGCCCTTTGACCTGAGGTCATCATGGATTCCTACATGAGAGTTGCTAAGCTTTGAACTAGTTAAAAGTCACCTTTGACTGGGTGATGAAAAAGGCTATAATCGGGCTTGGTGGTTTTTCATGCAGAGGAATATGAATGATCAAAATATAATTTGTCCCTCACATTAGTAAAGTGATATTACCAGGCCCTTCGATGAGTTAGTCTAAGAAATATATAGCCATAATACAATGGAAAGAAGTTTCCATTTCTATTTTCAGACTACTCAGGAATCGAGAAAGTAATAGTCAAGAATAAGAGGATGACAATATCCATGCCTCATCCTTGACCGATATATCATGTGACAAAAGGGACGTGACATTGTTGTATGATAGGTTGTATCGTGTTAATGATCCTCATATGAATTGGGTAGTCGTGATGTCTTGTTAGAGGCCGCTTACGACTTATGGGTTAGTACAGTTATTGGCCCACTGACAACTTCATATGGGCTTACAGGGTCGCACACAAGAATGACCCAACACGAGATAATGTTTAATTAGGGTGAACGAATTTTATATTTATATATATATGTATATATGTAATATAAAAATTCGTTAATAATATTATATATATGTATCTTTGAAATACATATTATATATATATGTATATATATTATATGATATTATTATATCGTGTTAGTTTTAAATTTAATTTATTAAGATAAATTCAATCTAATAACTAACATGATAGAGATATGGTATCTCAGATTTAATTTATGAAGATAACTTAAATCTAATGGCTCTTTTTTTGGATTAAATAAATAGGTTAAATTAAAACTGTTGGACATATTTAATTTAAACTGAATTTATTTAATTAGCTCATCAAGATAATTAATAGTTAATTAAAGTTGAAATAAATGATGATTAATTTTGAAATTTGAAAATAGCCCTCATAGGTTATAAACTTGATAGAGCAGATATACTGACATACACATGAGAATTGAGAGCCGCAAGGGAAACCCTAGGAGACATTAGAGATGCTAGCACGCAATCTTGATTAGAGAGCATTCGTGTGGATACCGGTAGAGGGAACGGACCTGACGTGTTGGCTCCTAGAGATCGTGAAAACCCTGAATCATAAAAGGTATGAATCCTTCCAACTTGGTTTAAACGCCATTGATAGATCCTCGAATAGGATCGGTAAAAAAATTTAAAATTCTTCCACTGTGCCTGTCGATTCTAGCAATGGCATTAGAGCCAGATCAATTGTGCGTTTAAATTGAGTTTATGATTCTTATACATGTGATATATATGGGATGTGTACGTATGTTTATAAGAAACATTCGAATATGCATGTGATTTAGTTAATATGAAACAAAATTATTTAGAAAGATGTGATCTTGTAATTCCGCTGATTTTCGTTTTCATCTAAATTGAATCTTGAAATTGTTTCGTTTTCGGTTTTGAAACATGTATGTGATTCTTGTTTTGGATTAAGCATGAAATCGATTCCAAATATGTATATCTTGAAACATGTATGTGATTTTCGTTTTCAAACAAGCATGAAATCGGGTAGGGTACTTGAGATCGTAGTTGGTGGCTATCAAATCAGGTCTAGGTTCGGATATCTATTCAGGTAATAGGGATCCAAACTATGGGGAAGATAATATGGATCAGAAGCGTTCTGGGCCATGGTTGTAATGATGAACCATCGTGACCACCTCTGCGTAGCGTAATATAATCTGATCACGACATTTATTGCTTTTCATATTGTATGAATTCTTGTTATGGTTTATTATTTATACTTGTTTGGGTATGGTGAACAACATGGCTTTAGAATTTTACAAAGGATTGTGATATTTAAATGCGGCCTGCATGTCGTGCCTTTCTCTAAATACTCTCGATGTACATTCTCTTCTCATCTCACTCCCCTCGAATGTTTAAACGAGGTTTCTCTCAATGTATTTCTTTTCTTATTTAGAGAAGTCCTCTCATTGGCTTGGGAGGATTTTAGGTTAGGTAAGTCATGTTGTGTCACATTTAAATTATGCTTTTGATTAGATCATTGCATAAATACTATTGCGTTTATACGTTTTTATCTATATGAGATACGACCATGATTGCATCCATATAAACAAAACTAATTAATTAAGCCCTCTAAATCAAATCTTAAGTCATAATGCCGTCATTAATGAATACTTGTCAAAACCTAGATCGCTCAATTGTGGAAACCACCAAAGTAGATTCACTTGAGTTATCTTGATGAGACAAGCATTAATAATGGTGCTGCTCATAATATTCATTATTGTTTGGACTTAATTGAGATTAAAAAAATGGTTTTGAATCTCAAGGCATTAGATAGGATTAAACATGTGGGATCATATGATGGTCGAATCCCATAAACATCTAAGAGTTACATGCGATTTAATTGGTAAATAGGTTACCTATCTAAATAACTTGAATTTAAGCATCTTGCCAAAGCGGACTTAAGTTTAAGCCAAATATGGATCTTAGCCCACTAATTATTATTTTGAGGGTTGATAACTTAGTGGGAGATTACTAACTAACTTTGCATATTTTAATTGTAGAATCATGTCAACTAGTAATACTGCTACACTATCATTACGATCGGTCCTTGAAAAGGACAAACTCAATGGGACAAACTTTCTTGACTGGTTCATGAACTTGAGAATTGTTCTCAAGCAGGAAAGAAATCCTTATGTCCTAGATCAACCCATTCCTGAGGAGCCTACATCCAATGCTCCAAGAGCTCAGAGAGATGCTTACACAAAGTATAAGGATGACTCTGTGGATGTAGGTTGCCTGATGCTTGCCACTATGGTTCCAGAGCTCCAAAGAGATCTGGAACTTATGGAGGCTCATGAGATGATTGTCCATCTTAAGGAAATGTTCTAGCAACAGGCAAGGCAAGAAAGGTATGAGACCACAAAGGCCTTACATTCCTGCAAGATGGCTGAAGGTGCATCAGTTAGTACTCATGTGTTAAAGATGAAAGGCTATATTGATCACCTTAAGAGGCTTGGATTTCCCATGAGCTAGGAGTTAGCTACGGATTTGATCCTGAACTCACTCCCAAAGTGTTATGACCAGTTTGTTATGAACTACAACATGAACAACAAGGAGAAATCAATTTCTGAGCTGCATGGGATGCTCAAAACTGCTGAGCAAAGCATTAAGAAAAGCCCATTACAATTTTGATGGTTCAGAAAGGAAAGGGTATAAAAAAGAAAGGGAAGGGCAAATGGAAGGGTAATGGCTCAGGTGGTAAGACCAAAGAGTCAAACAAGCACGAAACCAAGCCTACACCCAAGAAGGCAAAGCCTCCAAAGGAAGGAGTCTGCTACTTCTGCAATGACCCAATCATTGGAAGAGGAATTGTAAACTCTACCTGGAAGATCTGAAAAAGAACAAAAAGGATAACAAGGCTATCACTTCAGGTATTTATGTTATAGACATTCATTTTTCTACTTCCTCTACATGGGTATTAGATACTGCATGTGGTTCTCACATTTGTACAAATGTGTAGGGTCTAAAGGACAGTAGAAAGCTGAAGAAGGGCGAGGTGGACCTAAGAGTTGGAAATAGAGCAAGAGTTACTACTTTAGCCGTAGGCACTTATGAATTAGTTCTGCCCAGTGGGGTTTTGTTAGTTTTGAGCAATTGCTATTATGTTCCTGCTTTGAGTAGTAACATTGTTTCTCTTTCTTATTTGGATAAGGAAGGTTATACTTCCATTACTAGGAATGGTAAATGTTTTATTTATCGTAATGACATTTTCTATGCTGATGGTGATTTGCATGTTGGTCATTATATATTAAATTTGGAACATCCTAATAATGGGAATATCTGTAACGTAACTACTAAGGATAAAATCAAACGATTTGATTCCAACCTAGCTATAGCATGGTCGTCTAGGCCATATAAATGAGAAACGCATTTCTAAACTCCATCAAGATGGATTTCTAAACTCATTTGATTTTGAATCATATGATACATGAAAATCTTGCTTATTAGGAAAGATGACGAAGGCACCTTTTACTGGGCACAGTGAGAGGGCCACTGAATTATTGGGCCTCATACATATAGATGTATGTAGACCATTAAATATAGATGCCAAAGGAGGTTATGTCTACTTCATTATATTTATAGATGACTTTAGTAGATATAGCTATATCTATCTAATGAAACATAAATCTGAATCTTTTGAAATGTTCAAAATATTCCAAAATGAAGTACAAAACCAACTTGGTAAAACAATTAAAGCACTTCGATCTGATCGAGGTGGTGAATATTTGAGCCAAGAATTCATTGACCATCTTAGGAGTTGTGGGATAATCTCACAATTGACTCCTCCAGGAATACTATAATGGAATAGCATTTCTGAATGGAGGAATCGAACACTATTAGATATGGTTTTATCTATGATGAGTCAAACAGATCTTCCACCGTCCTTTTGGGGACATGCCCTAGAGACAGCTGCGTTCACACTAAATCGTGTTCCATCTAAGGCAATTGAAAAGACACCATATGAGATATGGACTGGAAAGAAACCAAGTTTATCTTTTCTCAAGATCTGGGGATGTGAGGTATATGTTAAGAAACAAGCCTATGATAAATTAGCGCCTAGATCTACAAAGTTTCTTTTTGTGGGGTATCTTAAAGAAACAAAAGGATACTATGTCTACAATCCCACCGATAACAAAGTGTTTGTTATTCGAAATGGTAAGTTTCTAGAAAGAGAGTTTGTCTCAAAAAACCAGCGGGAGTGAGGTACATCTCAAAGAAATTCGAGAGTCACAAGATAGTACAGAACAACAAATGGAAATTAGAGAAGACTCAAAACAAGTTGCTGAGCCTGATCAAGTAACACAAGGTCCACAAAGATCTGATAGGACATGACACCAGGCTCAGAGATATGGATTTCTGATTACTGAAGGCCGTGATGTGTTACTCATTGAGCAAAATGAGCCCACCACCTATCGAGAAGCCACAGTGGGACCAAACTGTAAGAAATGGCTAAATGCCATGAAGTCTGAAATGCAATCCTTGTACGAAAATCAGGTATGGACCTTAGTCGATCCACCTGAAGGTGTAAAAATCATCAGGTGCAAATGGGTTTTCAAGGAGAAAACTGACATGGATGGTAATGTAAATGTCTTCAAGGCACTACTGGTTGCAAAAGGATTCACTCAAACTTATGTTGTAGACTATAATGAAACCTTTTCCCTAGTTGTAATGGCCAAATCAATCAGAATTCCTCTTGCCATTACAGCATATTATGACTATGAAATATGGCAGATGGATGTCAAAATAGCCTTCCTTAATAGAAAGCGGCTTGAGGATGTTTACATGACACAACCTGAAGGTTTTGTGCGTCCAGAGGACTCTAATAAAATTTACAAGCTTCAAAGATCCATTTATGGATTGAGGCAAGCATCTCGAAGCTGGATCATCGTTTTGATGAAGTAGTCAAAGAGTTTGGATTCATTCAAAACATCGATGAACCTTATGTTTACAAGAAGGTTAGTGGGAGCATAGTTGTATTTCTAGTGCTTTATGTAGATGACATCCTACTTATTGGGAATGATATTCCTACCTTGCAGAGTGTCAAGTCTTGGTTAGGAAAGTCCTTTTTAATGAAAGACTTAGGTGAAGCCACCTATATCCTAGGGATTATGATCTATAGGGATTGATCCAAAAGACTAATAGGTCTAAGTCAGAGCACATACATAGACAAGATACTGTATAGGTTCAGTATGCAGGATTCAAAAAGGGGTTACATGCCTATGTCTCATGGCATCCATCTTAGCAAGGATCTGTGTCCTAGTACACCTGATCAGGGAGATCACATGAGTAAGGTTCCATATGCCTCGGCCATTAGATCCATCATGTATGCCATATTATGTACTCGACCGGATGTCTCATTTGCCTTAGGTATGACCAGAAGATACCAACAAGATCCTGGTGAGGGTTATTGGACTGCCGTCAAGAATGTCCTAAACTACTTAAGAAGGACTAAGGACTTATTTTTGGTCTTTGGTGGATTAGATGATGAGCTCTGCGTAACCGGTTACACAGATACAAGTTTCCAGATTGACCAAGACGACCTTAAATCACAATCTGGATACATATTCCTCTTGAATGGTGGAGCAGTAACCTAGAAGAGCTCCAGGCAGAGCACTGTAGCAAATTCTGCAACAGAAGCTGAGTATATAGCAGCATCGGATGCAACTAAAGAAGCCGTTTGGATCAGAAAGTTCATTACTGAACTAGGGGTGGTACCTACCATCTCAAATCCAATAGATTTATTCTGTGATAATAGCGGTGCTATTGGACAGGACAAAGAGCCTAGGTCATATCAAAGGACCAAGCATATACTCAGGCAATTTCATCTTATTAGAGACATCAATAATAGATGTGATGAAATTTCTCCATTGTACTTTGAACATTATTAATTTAATGAAATTTCTCCATTCCGTTATCATATTATTTGCATGTTAACTGTGATAATTGTATCATTGGATAATTCATAAAGATTATCCTAAAAATGTTCTTAGTCGGTCATCTATGGGGGAGCAGAGATGAAACAGGATTAGTATGACTTTGATAAGATATGGAGATATGAATCAAAGTCTTAGACACTTGTAAGAGTACAAGGTACTGGACCGACCCACTATGAGAAAGCTACATGAATCATGTCATAAGCTTTTCTCATGGATCAAGAAAGTAATAGTCAGGAATAAGAGGATGACACTATCCATGCTTCATCCTTGACCGATATATCATGTGACAAAAGGGACGTGACATGGTTGTATGACAGGTTGCATCTTGTTAATGATCCTCATATGAATTGGGTAGTCCTGATGTCTTGCTAGAGGCCGCTTGTGACTTGTGGGTTAGTACAGTTATTGGCCCACTGGCAACTTCATATGGGCCTACAGGGTTGTATACAAGAATGGCCCAACACGAGATAATGTTTAATTAGGGTGGATGAATTTTATATTTATATATATATATGTATATATGTAATATAAAAATTCGTTAATAATATTATATATATGTATTTTTGAAATACATATTATATATATATATGTATATATATTATATGATATTATTATATTGTGTTAGTTTTAAATTTAATTTATTAAGATAAATTAAATCTAATAACTAACATGATAGAGATATGGTATCTCAGATTTAGTTTATGAAAATAACTTAAATCTAATGGCTCTTTATTTGGATTAAATAAATAGGTTAAATTAAAACTGTTGGACATATTTAATTTAAACTGAATTTATTTAATTAGCTCATCAAGATAATTAATAGTTAATTAATTTTGAAATTAATGATGATTAATTTTGAAATTTGAAAATAGCCCTCATAGGTTGTAAACTTGATAGAGCAGATATACTGACATACACATGAGAATTGAGAGCTGCAAGGGAAATCCTAAGAGACATTAGAGACGCTAGCATGTAGTCTCGGTTGGAGAGCATTCGTGTGGATATCGATAGAGGGAGCGGACCTGACGTGTTGGCTCCTAGAGATCGTGAAAACCCTGAATCATAAAAGGTATGAATCCTTCCAACTTGGTTTAAACGCCATTGATAGATCCTCGAATAGGATCGGTAAAAAATTTTAAAATTCTTCTGCTGTGCCTGTCATTTCTAATAGTTGCCAAATCAAGTCTTTCATTTTAACCAACTTCCAATTATCATAGGTAATGTGAACTTTGCTTTGACCTAAAAAACCTAAGTAGCTAATGAAATGGTCTTCCTCCAAACCATTTGGTTTCATATTTTCATTAAAGTCAATATGCAACCTCTCTTGTTGATGGTGATGACGTGCTACCAATACAGGCATTTTTGTACTGCCTCTAACCCTTCTTCCCGCAGCGGGTCAGGGCTATTCATTTCATTGTCCCTATCACTTTGAGTCACTAGAATTGTCTATATTCTTGTAAGTATAAAAATCATTGTCAGATAGGTGAATAAATGTAAATAAATGAATAAACTAACTAGTTATAAAACAAACAGCACACATTACTATTTTCTAAGTTAAGCTCTTACTCTATATTATTTCCCATATTCCTTCACCATGATCATTTCTTATTTATAACATATTCTTCATCATCTACCAATTCTACTTCACTTGTTGTAGGTGGATTAATTGTGAAAGGTGGTATGTCGTCAAGGTTGAAGGTCGGATCACCATGCTTTTGTTTTTTACTTTGAAGTACAATGGAAATTTTTTTATTTACAGGATCTGTGACATAAAACACTTGCTTTGCCTAGCTTGCTATAATGCAGGGCTCATCCCTATAACCTACTTTTTCAAGATCAACTAAGACAAATCCAAATTGTTGATCTATTACCACAACAGTATTGCTAACCCACTTACATTTGAATAAAGCAACTTTGAACTTGTAAGTAATTTCCCATATTTCTTCTATAACTCCATAATAGGCATAGATGTTAATATGGGGTTTTTGTCTTTCAAACTTGAAAAGTGCATGGCTTCAGCTTCTACGATCACCCCATTATTTTGCATGGCACTTCTGTCATCTTGGACTTTTGTGTAGAAAGAATACCCGTTTATATCATAACCGATCCTAGTAATGATCTGATACGAAGGCCCCCAAGCTAGCCACTTTATTGTCTCGGACACACCGGTCTCATGCAAAACCTTTTCCTGAAACCACTCTATGAATGTCTTGTTTTGCTCAATAGCAATCTGTATGTCATTCTTCCTTGGATTCATGTTCTTCAATCTCTTTCTATGTTCATTTATGTACGGTTGAACTTTTGCCATGTTATTCAAGATATACAAGTATGCCTGCAACATCTCTTTATGAGGCATAGCCTTCACTTTCAGTCCTTGTGTTCCCTTGCTTCTCCCCTCTTCATACCGAGATTGTTCCTTCTTCCTTGATAGATAATCGCTGTAGAAGTCCATAGCCTCTTCAACTACATATCTTTCAACTATTGAGGCTTCTGGTCGATAGGGATTTTTAGAATACCCTTTTAAGATCTTCATGTATCGCTCGAAAGGGTACATCCACCTCAGGTAAACTAGACCGCAAAGCCTTACCTCCCTTACCAAATGCACTATCAAATGCACTATCAAATGCACCATTATATCAAAAAATGAAGGAGGAAAGTGCATATCTAATTGGGACAATATAGTATAACCCTCAACTTCCAGTTCATCCAGCTATTTAGTGTCAATGACTTTGTTACAGATAGCATTAAAGAAAACACACAATCTTGTTAGAGTGGTTTGAACTTCATCTTTCATAATGCCTCTAATAGCTACTGGTAACAGTTGTTGCATCAATAGATAATAATTATGGGACTTCATTCCCACTAACTTCAAATCATCCATTGACATACACCCTCTCATATTCGAAGAATATCCTTATGGTACCTTAATTTCATGCAAACACGCACACAAACTTCTTTTCTCCGCTTTTGATAGAGTATACGCTGCTAGCTCCATGTATGCCCTCCTACTATCATCTCTTAGTTGTGGATGTAACCGTTCTCTTATTCCCATATCAATAAGGTCTAGTCTCACACTAATCACCTCTTTAGTCTTCCCTAGAATATGCAAAAGCATACTGATAAGGCTATCACAAACATTTTTATCCATGTGCATCACATCAATACTGTGTCTCACGTCAAGACTATGCCAATATGGAAGATCAAAGAAAATTGATCTCTTCTTCCATATGTTCTTCTCACCCGTAGTCTTCTGATTCTTACCGAGTAAGACATTGATACATTCAAACCGACTGTAAACTTCCTCTCTGGTTAATGCCTTTGGAGCCATTCCATGCTCCGACAAGTAGACATCGATATCGTTTCCTGGCTGTTTTGGCCCATAAATCATCATAGAAAGCATCACATACTTGTGTTTCATACAAAGTCAGGGAGGCAAGTTGTATATTACAGTAAGTAATGGCCATGCACTGTGTGTGCTATTAAGAGTTCCATACAGATAGATGCCATCTGTACAAAGCCAAAGCCGAAGGTTTCTCGGCTCGCTGCCAAATTCAGGGAACATTTCATCTATTTTCTTCCACTGTGGAGAGTCAGCTGGGTTTTGAAGATATTTTCCGTCAGATATTCTATCATCCGAATGCCATCTCAACTTCACTTTCTTTACAGTGCCAAACAAACGCTTAAAGCGTGGTATTATTGGAAGAACCACAAAACTTTTACAGGTTGCCTTTTAGTTGTCCCATCGTCACAACCACTATCTTTCTTCACTTTGTATCATGCAATTTGACACTTGGGGCACTCACTCAGACCCTCTTACTCCTTTCTGTACAGTACATCGTCATTAGAGCAAGCGTGTATCTTTTTATACTCCATACCCATTGTAGATAGGATTTTCTTGGCCTCAAACATACGATTTGGAAGTACATTATCGTCTGGAAACATATCACACAACAGTTCAAGCAGCATTGTGAAACTACTATTGGTCCACCCACAAGTTGCTTTTAAGTTAACCAAATGTAATGTTCCTGTTAGCCTTGTGTATTTACTCCTTGGGTACAATGGTGTCTCTGCATCACTCCGCAGGCTGTCATATTCATATGACTGCGCAAAGGATTCTACCTCAATATCGTGAATCATTTTCTCCATTCTATCTTCATCTATGACATCTACAACTTCCTTCTTGTGCGACGGACAATCAGTTACTTCCTTACCATGCTATATCCACCTTGTGTATCAAAGATTTATTCCATCACAGAGTAGGTGATCCCTTATAACTTCAATATCTTGTCTTCTCTCATTTAAACAATTGACACAAGGACAAAAATACATCACAATTTTTGCTGGAGCGTTCCTTCTAGCTTATTCAATAAACTCTTCAACCCCATTCTCATATTGTTCACTTGTTCTCAAAGCATTCATCCAACTATGATCCATTTTATTACCACCTACGCCATTCCCATTAACACTCAAGTTTAGAATAATTGTCAACACAGGGAATTGCCTTTTACTATTTTGTTTTTCAAAATTTTGGCAGCATTTCCCCTTAAAAGTGAGACATCCCAAAATCAAAATAACAAACCATCTCAGCTTAATTTAAACAAAACAAAACTAATTAAGAAGAGTAAAACAAAAATTCATAGCACTAAAACAAGAGTAAAAAGAAGGAAGCTAGCATTAATTCTTCTTACCCAAATAAAAATTCATAGCTTCATTTTCTTTATTGTGGAGCATTAGGTAAATGCAAGGAAAGAAAGTACTATAAGGTAAGGTGGGTCCCACTTTAAGGGGCTATTTGATACGAGGGGTTTGGAGGGGAAGGAAAATTTTTGTGAGTTAGATATAAAAGACATGGGGTTATAAAATTTTTTAAAAGATAAAATGTAAGATAAGAGAGTAAGAACAATTAATTAAAAAATTTTAAGCCCACTTCTCTAAACTTTTTAAATCCAACTCAACAAAAGTTTTCCTCCCATCATTTTCCCTCCCTCTCTTGATACCAAACAGCCTCTAAATGTTGAGCCACCCATCTCCAATTTTCCATGGGTCTTTCTCTCTTTGCATGTTACCTTTGAGGTTGGTCTAGTTGGTAAGGATATGATTCATATTCTAAAAGGATGTGGGTGCAAATTGATTCATGAATCATGTATATTAATCTTAGAGGATCTCTAAAGTGAAAAACATTATTAATTTGAGGACCAAATTGAAAATAAACTTTTCAGAGTGATCAATATAATAGGATTACATTCTTGAAAAGTAAAAGGAAAAATCCTATAAAATGACGGTTGAATAAATCAATTTTTAATTTGGGTCACTAAACTTAATAAATTATAAATTAGGTTGTATGACACAATCAGAGATTTAAAAATTGAACCAAATTACATCAATGCCCCCTAGTTGATATATCATATATCCAAACGACTCAAATAAAATGATCAAGAGGAAAAAAAAAATCCCTAAATGCATGAATCACACTAATTATCACACACACTCACACACATAGAGAATCAGGCTTCACAACACTCACATTCACAGACATGGACATAAATTTCGAATTTATTATACCATGGAGTTGGAAAGTAATGGCTCTCCTGTAACAAAATAACCATATGTTTAAATTAAAAGAACAAAAACGAAATGATATGAAATACAACAATTGACCTTGCCTCGGGTCTAACATCACCAACCTTAGAATAGATAATGGACTTGTGATTCTTAATCTCATGTACCAGAAAGCATAGAAAACAAGATTATGGTTTTCAAGAATTCAAACTCAAATTCTACCCATTTTCCTATGTTCTTGAACGTTAAAGGAAGCACCAAGTTCGACTAAACATTAAAAAATTGGCACCATAATAATTCAATGATACAATTATAAATTGCTTCTATGATTTCATAAGGTGTGAGAAAGCTTTTCTGTAAATTCTTAATTGCGTCACATAAACAAGAGTCACGCTTGATACGCACCTGATTTTCTCAGAATCCAAGTACATCAACTATTGCAGACTCATGTCTCAAAAAGAAAGCTAGTTTAAGAAAGAATACTCATTTCAAGCAAAGTAAAATATGCAAAAAAAAAAAAGAAATAATTAACCAAGCTATTTTAAGAAACCCAGAAACACACTTGAATAATTCTAAGAATGCAACTACAGCAGCAAATAGCAAGACCCACGGCCATGAGAATGGGAGAAGAGGGAAGACAAATGCAGGGGAGGTGCGGCTTTATTCAGTGAAGGAGTTATGACATTGTGCTCACGGGTATGGGAGAAGAGGGAAAACGAATGCAGCAGGGAAAGTGGAAGACAACAGCAACTCACGGGTATGGGAAAAGAAGGAAGACAATGCAGAGAAGGTAAAGCTGCAACTCTACAGTTGCATGACGTGATGTTTCTGCGTCCCCAGTCAAAATGGGGACACCTAAAGTAAGCTTTAGATGTACCCACTGAAAGTAGGGACATCTAAAGCTCACTTTAGACGTCCCCATTTATGCAGGGTATGTCTAAATCCCACTTTAGACATCCCCAATTTTTCTGGGGACGTCTAAAGTGGTGGAAATTTTTTTTTTCTAAATTCATCCAGCGCTAAAGTCTCCCACCAAATATTGAACTTTGGGCGACCCGAACTTGAAAAGGGACGTCTTCTAGGGTAGTAAAATGTCTAGTTTGTAGTAGTGTTGACTAGGGACTAAAATGAAATTTTTGAAAGTTTGTGGAGGGACTAAATTGCAAAATTTGAAACCTTTGTGGGGTCAAACTATAATTTTCAAAAACTTTGGGCCCTTGTCAATAATTTTCTTTGGTCATTTTCTTCATTAATTTGCAGTTTCCAAAAATTTTAGGTCCTATTCTCTAATTTTCTCTAAATTGATTGGAAAAAAAACCATAAAATGTAATACCTTATATATCAAAAATAAATCAACTAAGGTAAATAATGAAATATATGACATTTTTGCATCTTTTTAACCTTAATTTCGTGAAAACGAATTTAATTACAATTAATCATAAATAATGCAAATTAAATCCAAAATATTGAGATAAAATCCCCAAATATGCCATGAAATATCTTATTAAAATATGGTACAATCACCCATACTAATGGGAACCCTAACAACAATATATACCTTGAGGAAATACTTTTAAACGTAATGTCTAAAACAATGGTAGATGGAGATAATTTGATCTGGAGTAACTCTGATACTAAATACAAAAAATTAATTTAATTATAATCAAGTCTCAAACCACTAAATATCTTCCTTAATACTTTCTTAGGCATGATGTTGTAAGTTCAAATCTTTTATAGAGAGCATAATACGTTTTGACAAAAAGGTCTCAAAACATTATCGAATATTGTAATAATTCCAAACATATGCTTGTCTCATAAAAAATTAAAATGAAATTATGGAATAACCTAAGGACAATCATTTATAGGACTTCATTTGCAATTATACGTAAATGGATATAAATTGCTATTCATAAGAGTCATTTTGTATACTCTAATTTAATACATATTTTGATTAACTATTGATAGCTAGAGTGCTAGTAGAAGGCTAGAGGACTTTAGGATTTCATATTTTTTGGATGTGGATCCACAAACTCATATTTTGGGAAACTTTTGATTACCGTACTATCATTTTTTTTATATTATCATCTGGTATGTAGTTCGAGGTCCATGGCTACCCCTTCCTATGCAAGTGTCTCCTTTAGGACTCAAATTCAAGACCTAAAGGGATCTAGCAGGATCTTACACTGCTAAATCAACTCTGTGTTGATTATGTGCTATAATTTGAATATTGTGTAGAAATGGATTTTTATTATTGAACTTATGGTTGAATGTCATTCTGGGTTTCAAGAAGCTTAAGACCCAAGTGTTGATAATTAATTTATTTTTAAGAGAAGTATTATTTTAACACCATGACTTAGTTTGTGAAATGATTAAGAAGGTTTTATTCAACATAAAAGTCTTAAATATTTAGTTTTCTCATTTTGCTATCATAGATAAGTAGTGAAGTAATAGATTATTGTTAAAGGATTTTGAATAAATATATGCAAAATAATGGTCTAAGTAAAAGATTTTTACACCATGTCTATCAATATTGAGATCAATATATTTAATTAAAATAAATTAATTTGATTATGTAGGGTCCAGGTGATAAATGTCATAGTAATAGCCAATAAACACTACTACAGATTTGCACATTTATAACGCTTAATGCATAATAATTATAGCTAATAAACATTATGTATGTCAAGGTGGAGGTCACGTAAGGATATATAACTCTTAAAAGCAATGATTAATTATGTGTGCCATTATGTATTGCAAGGTGGAATTCATGAAAGTACAAAAATAATTATTGTAGTTAATAACCGTCATTTATTTAGAAACAAAAGTGATGATTCTTTCGAAACAACCACCATTTAATACTTACAAATAATTCATCTTCCAACCTTACATCAGTGAAAACACAAACACAAGGGTTATATCTATTGACCATAAAGTATGAATGACAAAAACGACATTTAATAATAAACAACCATTATGCAAAGAACAAATCTAAAAAGAACCCTTTCAAAACCTTGTTTGGTCTGACACCAAGTACCAGTTCTCCTAAGTTAAATATACTTTAGAGTGAAGTATTCAACTCTATTTATACTGACTTATTCCTTTTGTTCTTAGTACTTTTCTAGAAAGCACCTTTTCATAACCTCACCTTTCTCTCCTTTATTATGGTTAGATGATAGAGAGCTCTTTCTATTTGCTCTCCTCCTCCTGCATATGCTTGCCCTCCTCTTCCTCCTCCTCTTCCTCACCCTCATCCTCCACAAGCCTATCCTCTTCCACTACTACCTACACCACCACCACCACCTCTACAAGCTCCTCCCCCTCCTCCTCCACCACTACCTCTTCTGCCTCCCCCTCAAATAAGGGCTTTCCTGTAGATGTTGGCCAGCCTTGACTACTCCACAAGGTGTCTCTCTAGACATGCCCAAAGTCTGAACAAGAAGTTGGACTATATCCTTCATCACAATTAGGTTGTATTTGATCACTTCCAATTAGACCTTTCATCTCCGTCCTCAGACGATGATGATGTGGCTAGTGTAACATCCTGAATTTCGGTCACTGAACTTCCTTATATTCAAGGGAATACAATGGTAAATATTTATGAACTTGGAATTTTAGAAATTAATAAATTTCCATTTTCATGAAAATTGGGCTAGAACAAATTATGGAATTAATTCTTGGGTTTTCTGAAAAGCCCAATATTGAGGCCCAAAAGTAGAGGAATAGAAGAAAATAATATTTGGCCCAATATTAATGTTATTTTTTTGTCATAGGAATTAAATATTGGAAATTGAAAGGAGAATAATGCTTCCAGCGAAATTTCGTGCGAGGAAGTGAGCCTGTCATGTGATTTTGTATGAACAAATATTGATAAAAAAATTATGAAATTTTACAGGATGAAAGTATACATCCTAAGCTTTAATTTGATAGGTAATGGGCAATTTTTGAAGTTGTATACAAAAGGTTATGTATTTTTGAAATTTACCCAATGAAACTGGAAAGTTTCTAGAGCTGCATCCAAAAATGGAATTTTTGGGAATTGTGTGCTTCCATTGGGATAAAGGCTATATTTTTCTTTGAAGCTAGACTTGATAAGGTTCTATAACCTTTGGAAACACTCCAATTCAATGTCTACAAATTTAGTTATGATTTTTCAAAGTTTGGATAGAAAATCTGCTAGAATTTCCAATTAATCCAAAAATTAAGTAAAATTATGTTATAAAGTAACATGATATAAAATCATTTTCTCCTTCCTCCTCCATGCAATAACTTACGCCATTGTGCTTCCAAGAGAGAGTGAGTGTAGATTTTCTAGAGAGGAGGAGGAGAAATTTCGCCAGGTAAGCTTGATTTCTTCCGTGAATTAACTCCTATCTTGCATAATCCTTCTCCTAAGTTGTTCTTCGACATGAATCAAGGTGTTTGAAGAAAAACTTTTAGTGTTCTTGGAGGCTAGGTTTCGGCCAAACAAGGGAAAAGCCAAAGGGAAGCAAAGGTGACTTCCTAAACTTGAAATTACTGTTGTGTGATTGCTGTGGATAATTTTATTGGTGAATTTCTGTTGGATTTGTTATGGTTGTGAAAGTTGGGAAACATTGAACCCTAGGTGTTATACTACCAAAATTGGGTCTAAATGGCAGTTATAATATAATTAAATGTTAATAAAGTGACTAGAAGTAGAAAGCAGCAAGTCTGTAGAGTTGGAATTAAAAAACCTCAATTTTTCTCGGAGAATCCTAGGATGCGGCCGGTGCTAGTTCATGGGGTTAGAGTTGGATTTTTGATGATCTAATGATTCCATTGTGTTCAGGAGGCAAAAGTAGATGGGGTTACAGTTGAACACTTTTCCAGAAATGCCCTAAAAAGCATAATTACCAAAAAACCCCTCAAACCCTGAAATAGGTGCTGCCAAGGGCATTCTAGTCTTTTGGATTTGAATTTTGTAATTTTGAGTCCCAAAATGGATTCCTTAGGAGAAAATATGTCAGAATAGCTTAGGTCAAAATTTCGGCAAAAGTATAGTTGGATTGGGTACAGCGGGGCTAGACCGGGTCCGCAGGAATATTTTGGTAATTTTTCAATATAGACTCATATGACTACCGGAAACACTATGGAAGTATCTAAATTGTACATTTGGAAATTTATGACCTGATTGATAGCCCAAGCTGCGGCATGAAGTTTGAGGAACCTATTTAAGTTTAAGGTAGTGAACTTACCTGTCCTGGATGTATTTGATGTTTGTGCTTGTGTATTGATGCATGTGATTGCTTTGCTTAATTATGTAAAACATATATGAATGATTGAAGCTCTGTTTCTATTTATGTTATTCCCATAAGTATGTTGTTTAAAATATTGAGCATGCAGATATGTCATTGTGTTAGCATGAGTTATGTAATACAAGCATGTCATGCATTAAGCACTTTTCCTGTATGCATATTAGTACTGTTTACTACTAAGATTCTCTTGAATCTCTCCCTCCCCTACCAACAAATTAGATAGGTGAATATAGAAGGTATGCATATATCAGAGAAGAAAACTATACAAGAGGATTGCAGTGGTGGAATGAAAAAATGAAGATGTCTCCATTTCACTGGGAGGGGTTTAGACACCCTAATAGCCCTATGCGGCTACCTTAATTGTAATTATCATGTACAAACCCTTATGGGAAATTTTTGTAATCATGCACATATTATCAGTATATTTATGCTATTCCTATGTTACCCACTGAACTGCGTATCATTTTCTGTAGACACTCTAAAAAAGGAGAAAAATAAGATAAGGGTATGACATTTTGGTATTAGAGCCCAAAGCATTTCTAGAAGAGCCTTAGTGGTTCTGACAATGTGGTGGTGCTGGCAACAGGATAGTATGCTAATATGGTCTTGATTATACAGTGATAGGAAATATGCAAGGACGGGGGTACCAAAGGAGTATATCCTACCAATATGCTAGCTAGCTCCAAGAGATCAGCGAATATCCGAAGGGCAGTCACAAGGGACCTGTGGTTGAAATCATATATAGCCGGCATCTGTGTTTTGGGATAGGTACGTGAAAGTTAAGCATGCTCAACCCAGGGAAATCCTAGGTTGTATGACCCCCTAGGAAGTTGAGTTGATATGGTCATAGAGACTTGAGGAATATAATTGTCTTAAGGTTTCTCCATGCTAATAGATGTTTTGAAGCATGGAGATGTTGATGTTGTAAGTATTAATTTTAATTTGAACCGTTTCTATTGCAGTAATTGTAATGCCCCAAAATGTACTCAAGGGCTAAATGTACATAATAGATAGTGGCATTAATGACAAAATTACCCTAAAAAATTTTGTTATGACTTTAGTTAAGATTAACTTCAGAAAACTACTTAGTCCTTTAACCTAAAGTAAAAAATGACCAAAGGCCTAATTTGAACATGCAAAGAAGGGGAAAATGGCATATGGAAGAGAAAGAAAGGAAACAAATAAAGAATTAATGGCAATCTAAATAATATTGCCATAATCAAGGGTAAAAGAGATAATTGCCACTTGATCTTGAGGTCAAAATTGGAAGACAAATTGAAAGGTTAGGATTTGCTCTTCAAAAGCAAGAAGTAATTATGAGAATAGAAAAGCAAACAACCCCTCTGAAAGAGGCAAGCTTCACCCAAGAGGGGGTGAATTGGGTGATGTTATAAATTTTTCACTTGATGTGGAGATATGAAAAATATAGTAGATAGAGTAGAGTTGAGAAGATTTGAACACAGAGAGTTATACTGGTTCGGCCTAACAACCAGGCCTACGTCCAGTCCTCAGAGATCAAGACCTACTGAGATTTTCACTATACCTCCAAGATTCAATGGGCTCTCAGAACGCTACACAAAACAACAATTGTCCTAGAAAGGACTACGAGCAGAAATATTCTCTCACTAAGAAATTTCTCTCCCCCTTACGACAAGTCTTACGTGCAAAAAAACAACCTATGTCCCTTCTCACTTGCTTATGTATACAAGACTTATGAGCAGCAACGTTCTCTCCTGCTTACACCACTGTAAGTCTTACGAGCAGCAACATTTTCTCCTGCTTGTATCTTATAAGGCTTATGAGTGAAAGGCTTAACAAGGAATTCTCTCAACTGCTTCTCTCGTAAGGAAACTCAAGGTCCCAATACCTTGAGATCAAATAAACATAGAATTTGAATTGTATGAAGACTCTCTTACAGAGCAAATGAATAAACACTGAAGATCAATGTGTGTACAGAGAAAATGATGAATAGCAAAGACTCGTGTATAAGCTTGTGAATTCTTGTGATTCGTTGTTCTTGACTATCTCTGAATCTCTGTATATATAGTCGCTTTAGTTTTTGCCCGTTTGGGTAATCACCGTTTGAGGAGCGGAGCTTTTGCAACTGTGGAAAGACACGCGCATGTTTGAATAATCTGAATGCGGTAGGTATGTGCGTGCTTGTAATGATGTTGTCTTCCGTTATTTGACTTTCTCCGTATCAACTAATTTCAAACGTTCATCTTCCTGTATCACACTTATAATACATTCAAAATGATGTTAAGCAATGATAATAAGTAATGATGATATGAATAAATAACAATAAACTATATTCGAATTGAACGTTGTGAGACTTGGCATTTTTGGTGATCTGGCAGAGCATCACTTGAGCATGGATGGCTCACTCGAGTGATCCCCCTTACTTTCTCTTTGTACTTCAGTTTTCAGGTTGTGCTTGCATAGGAATTCAGAGAGACAGAATTCTCACTCGCGAGTGATGTGGGGTCTCACTCGTGCACAACTCCTCCTGCTCGAGTGATCTTGCATTTTCCACTGGGAGTGTCTTCTCGGGTCATCACTCGCATATCATTTTAGCAAGAGTGAGATTTTGTACTCGCGGGTGATGTGGTCCCTCACTCGAGCACACATACTCCTGCTCGAGTGAGACGCATATTCCCAAGGAATATGCTCTCAATACCAACACTCGCATCAGAATTTCAGAGGGATAATTTTATCACTCGCAGGTGATGTGGGCCTTCACTCGAGCACACAGACTCCTGCTCGAGTGAGAAGAATATTCTCAAGTAATATACCGTTTATACAAGCACTCACATCAGATTTGGAGAGGGATAGAATTTTCACTCGCAAGTACTGATGTGTCACTGAGCATATGAGGTTGTGCTCGAGCACACTTGCACTTCCTTGAACTTCATGACTCTCGGTTAAGCACTCGCAATACCTTGCTTGAGTACATAATGCTCATGCTCGAGCATTGATGTCTCTGCTCGAGTGCATCAAGAAAGAAATGATAATACTTGCTCTCGGCCAAGCACTCACAAACCTTCACTCGCATGTGCTCGAGTGAGAATGGCTTCTCTGCTCGAGTGCTGTCTCCAGTGCTCGAGTGAATCAGTGAATATAACAGTGGCATCCCTCTCGGGTGAACACTTTCTGGCTTTTACTCGCACCTGCTCGAGCACAGAAGGGATCTATGCTCGAGTGCAAAGTTCATGCTCGAGCACTCCAGTTCAATTTGACAGCAGATACCAGAAAACAATGCTATATGCATTTGGTAACTTTGGAAACATTTCTTAAACTTATAAAACCATGTTTTGTACACAATTATCTTTTTGTTATCATCAAAACTTGGGATCTAACATTCTCCCCCTTTTTGATGATGACAAAACCTTTGTGATGGAAGTTAAGAAAGATTGATTAAGATAGAAAATTTTTGAAATACTTCAATGTTTCCAAATGCATATCATGTTTTAATTTTAAGTTCAAATTTTCCTACAATACTTCCTTTGGACATTTAACAACCAAGATAAGCATAGTATGAGATAAATAACTTAATAACTTGAAACATGAAAATAGTCATTAATATTAAACTTGATTTCAAATTTTGACAAAGTCAATAACATAATAACTAATAATATAAAATAACAACAAATCCTACCCCATACAGAAAATCTACCCAAATTCCCAATACATCCCATAGCTCAGAAATCATCACACATCCTTCTCCCCCGTTTTGTCAGCATCAGAAGAGGGCTGAGGAAAAGTGGTACCAGGAGGTGGAACAAATGAAATCATGGCAGAGAGAGGGTCAATAGGTGGAGATGATGGTTGTGGAACAGAGGATGAGGGAGGTAGTGAAGGCGACCGATCAAAAGTTACATCAACATTAGAATCTGGATCGGTGAATAGTACATGAGTCTGTGGTACAGAAGTAGAGTAGTCTCTAGAGGCACCTCTGAAGATGAAGAGGGGAAATGTGAATGCAAGAAGGTCTCCATATTTGTTATCCTCTGAGACATCTCATCCTGAGTCTTGAACATCAACTCAAATTTGGTATTGGCCTTGTCTACTAATTTGACGACCTATGCCTCCATCTTTTCCACAAGCTTCTCATACTCAGTCACTAACTCCTTCTTCAGACTTGATACAGCTTGATTAATTGCCTCAGTCACATGGTTGGAAAGAGAGGCATTAATGAAGGAAGGAGGAGGAATAGGACCTTGAGCAGATGATTGTTCCTCATCACCTCTGGATGGAGTGGTTTCCCTCTTAGATGTGGCTTTGGTTCGACTCACAGGAAGATTAATACCCATATGAGTTAGTTTAGTCTTACCAAACCTTGAAATGAGTACCCTTTCATTTCCTTCCAAATACCATATCTTGTTTTTCATCAGGATGAAGGATACAAGCTGAGGGTATGGTATGGTTGTGGATTTTGATGAAGAAAATCGAAATCTTCTCATCTCATTGAAGATAATCTCCCCCACATTCCTTTGTTGCCCAGCAATTAAAGAGGCCAACATATAGTAATCCTTTTGAGCAAAATGAGTAAAATTTTTGGACTTATTCACTATGCTCCAGGAATATATATAATGAAGGACTCTATGAGAATGGGTTTAAAATTGAGAGGGCCTATGGGGTCTTTTGGTCTCAAAATATGGAAAGCTTCATTGGCAGAGAAAGAGGGTGGATCAGGAGGTGGTGCAACATACCCAAGCAAGTCATTTATGATCTTAGCAGATATCATAATAAACTTTCCTCTAACAGTTGTAGATACTGCTTCCTCAATCAATTCACCAGATCTAGACTTAATATTATGGGACCTCATGTTGCAATAAAATGTTTTCACAATAGTGGGAGAATATGGTATATGGATATTTAGCCAGGGAGCTAGTATTGAAGATAAGGGTTTAAATCCAAATAGCAATTCTTCTTCAGATAATCTAAATCCACATACACAACTGGACAAAAGTGCCTATGAATAAACTCATCATCAAATACCTTCTGAGACAGTGCCTTGAGTTCCTCAACAATAAATCCCTCAGGAGGACTGGTGATGTGATCATCCACTAGTGCTTGTGAGGCAGAAGGTGCTCCTGAGGAAGAGGCACTTGATTGTCTTGCTTGGTGTGAACTTGAAACACCGGCTTGAGAAGCGATCTTTCCAACTATCTTGTCAAGTTTGGACTTCTCCAATGCTTCCCGAAGTTGTTTGTTAAATGAATCACCAGAGGAAGAAGATGAATGTTGGGGTTGCTCTGTTTCCTTTTTCTTTCCTTTTCCTTGAACCTCCTTGGAATGAGACCGGGTAACTATTGGTTCCTTGAAGACCACACCTTTTGGATTCTTTTGAGGAGGTTGATATTTCTTTGCAATTTGAGGCTTTGGGTGAAGTTTCTTAGCCGGAGTCCTCTTTTTGGTCTTGGGTTTAGGAGGAGGTGACGATGAGGAAGAGATTTTGGGAGAGGGAGGTGTTGGTTCTGGGGTACCAGATGCACTGGCAGTAGAATGAGTAGGAGAAGGAGAGTGAGATCTTTGAGGGATAGAAGGCAGTTTGGTTCTTGCCATTGTAGAGAAAGTGAAAGAGAAGCAAGAACTCACAGTTTTTGAAAGAAAAGCAAACTGAGATTAGGGCACGAATGAGAAATGTAGAGGGTAAGAATCACCTTTTATAGAGGATTGAAGAGTTGTAACGGTGATTTGAGGCAAATGGACGTAATTGATTGAAGAGAAACGGTTGAAGGTGAAGAGTTGCGCCCTTCGAGTGACGAGACACCTCGAGTGAGAACAGAAAGTGTGACGTTCTGAGCTTCTGTGAAACTGATATAAGTGACAGTGCTCGAGCATAAACCCTAGTGCTCGAGTGATGTTCATACTGTGCTCGAGTGTGTTCTATCTGTGCTCGAGTGATATTCTGGAAAATTTAAGAAAACATGTAAAAGCGTACCTGGATTATGGATTTCTTGTCATATTTTGTATCTTTATACTCAAGTCCTCCAAGATCATTTAAGTAACCATGATTTGGATTGCTTTTGGAAAGAAATTCTTCCTCTTCACTCAAGCAGGCACTCCTCACCTCAAGCATGTTCATATCATGCTCGAGTGAGAGTTCCTCACTCGTGAGTGAGTTCATCTCTCACTGTTGCTTTTGAGATAGTCTCTTGGTATTCTTGTTTCCTCTGTTAACCTCTGTTTTACATATCAAGAAGCAAAGTATTTTCAACAGTGCTGTGCTCGAGCAGAACTACTTGTGCTTGAGTGAAACAGCTTATCACTCGAGCAGTATCCTCAGTGCTCGAGTGACAGACCTGCAAAATGATTTTTAACACTCCGATGCCAAAGTTAGTATGGTTATCATCAAAAGAAACATTTAATTAAAATTTTTAATAAGAAAACTTACAACTCATTGGGATTAACCATTCCCAATTCTCTTCGAATATATAAGAATTGATCTTTTGCAATTGGCTTTGTGAAAATATCAGCAATTTGAAGATGAGTTGGTATGAATTCCACTTTGACATCCTTCTTTTGAACATGATCTCGAATGAAGTGATGTCGAATGTCTATGTGCTTGGTCCTTGAGTATTGTACAGGATTCTTGGCCAAGCTTATAGTGCTAGTGTTGTCACAATAAATCGGAATCTCATTTAAATATATCCCCAAATCTTGAAGTTGTTGTTTCAACCATAATACTTGAGAACAGCAACTTGCCACAGCTATATATTCAGCATCAGTCGAGGATAATGAAACTTTGTTCTGCTTCTTGCTGAACCATGATACTAGAGAGCCTCCCAGAAATTGACATTGACCACTGGTACTCTTTCTGTCAGTATTATATCCTCCGTGATCTGAATCTGAATATGCCATTAAATACTCGTTCCCTCTTTTCGGATACCAAAGACCAAGCTCTGAAGTATCTCTTAGATATTTGAAGATTCTTTTTACTGTCTCTGCATGTGATACCTTGGGAGCGGATTGATACCTTGCACACATTCCTACACTGAACTGAATATCTGGTCTGCTAGCTGTGAGATAGAGTAATGAGCCAATCATTCCTCTATACTTAGTGATGTTGAAGCTAGGTCCGTTTACATCAGCATCCAACAGTGTTGTAGAACTCATTGGAGTATCAGCTCCGTTAGCATTATCTAATCCATATTTCTTTAACAACTCTTTCAAATACTTTGTCTGAGATATAAATATACCATTCTTCTTTTGTTTGATTTGAAGTCCAAGAAAGAAGTTCAATTCTCCCATCATGGACATTTCAAATTCTCCCTGCATAATCTTAGAATTCTTGACACATAGATTCATTAGTAGCACCAAAAATAATATCATCAACATAAATTTGAACTATTAGAATATCATTTTTGTTATGTTTGATGAATAGAGTTGTATCAACTTTACCTCTGACAAAACTTTGATCAAGAAGAAATTTGCTTAGTCATTCATACTAAGCTCTAGGTGCTTGTTTCAAACCATATAGTGCTTTCTTAAGTTTGAAGACATGATCAGGTTTAGTTTCATCTTCAAAACCAGGAGGTTGTTCTACATATACTTCCTCCATAATATAACCATTTAGAAAAGCACTTTTCACATCCATTTGATAAAGTTTAAAACCTTTAATGCAAGCAAAGGCTAGGAGTACTCGTATTGCTTCCAATCTTGCCACTGGAGCATATGTTTCCTCATAATCAATACCTTCTTCTTGATTATAGCCTTTGGCAACCAATCTTGCTTTGTTTCTCACAATGATTGCTGATTCATCAAGTTTGTTTTTAAAAACCCATTTGGTTCCTATAACCGTATGGTCTTTAGGTCTTGGAACCAAATCCCAAACTTGATTTCTTTGAAGCTGATTTAGTTCTTCTTGCATAGCAATCACCCAATCATTGTTAGATAAAGCTTCTTCAATATTAGAAGGTTCAATTTCAGAAATAAATGCAGAGAATGTTACCTCATTGAGGATTCTATTTCTGGTTTTGACACCTTCATGAATATCTCCTATAACTTGATCAATTGGATGATCCTTCATATGTCTCCATGCTTTTGGTTGAGCATGATCATCGACATCTTCTAAATTTTGAAAATCATTTGTTTCAAAATCATCTTGTTTTGAAATAGATTTGTTTTTCTTGATTGAATCCATTTCTTCTTCATCAATAAGTTTTGTCTGAGATTCAATTTCATCAAACACAACATGAATAGATTCTTCAACAATACATGTTCTTTTATTGAAAACTCTATAAGCCTTACTTCTATTAGAATATCCTAAAAATATACCTTCATCAGACTTTGAATCAAATTTACCTAAGTTTTCTTTACCATTGTTGTGAATGAAACACTTACACCCGAAGATATGTAGATGAGCAATATTTGGCTTTCTTCCTTTGTAAAGTTCATATGGCGTCTTTCCAAGTGATTTGCGGATATATGCTCAGTTTGAAATATAGCATGCAGTACTCATTGCATCTGCCCAGAACACTTGTGACATTTCTTTTTCATTAAGTAATGCTCTCGCCATTTCTGTAAGAACTCTGTTCTTTCTTTCCACTACTCCATTTTGTTGAGGAGTTCTAGGAGCAGAGAAGTTATGATCTATTCCTTCGTTGTTGCAGTAGTTTTCAAATAGTTGATTATCAAATTCTCCTCCATGGTCTGTCCTAATAGAAACAATAGAAATATCTTTCTCATTTTGAACCTTTTTGGCAAACATAATGAATTCAGCAAAGGTTTCATCTTTTGAAGCAATAAATATAGTCCAAGTAAATCTTGTAAAATCATCGACAATTACTAAAGTATATAAATTTCCTCCAAAAATTTTTACTCTTGCAGGTCCTACCAAATCCATATGAAGTAATTGTAAAGGTTTTGAAGTAGAAATCTCATACTTTGTTTTAAAAGAGGACTTAGTTTGTTTGCCTTTTTGACATGCTTCACAAATCATATTATCTTTGAATTTGAGTTTGGGAAGACCAACAACTAAATCTTTTCTAATCAGTTTGTCAAGTTGATTCATATTGACATGAGCCAAACGCTTATGCCATAACCAACTTTCCTCTGATCGACTAAGAAAACAATTTTCAGAAGAATTTGATTTAAATCAATAGTATAACAATTACCGTCCCTTTGAGCTCGGATCTTTGCCTTGATAGATTCTTTGTTCAGTGGTAGATCTTTCTTGCTTACTATCAAGCATTCTTTTGAGTCCAAAATTACCTAGTTATCTTTGTCAGTGCTTTGACTTACACTAATCCCTCAACATAATATACTTCATTGATTTGAACACCATCGGACTTTCCTACTTCACCAATTCCAGCAATACGTCCAGATTGATTACCTCCAAATGTCACCTTTCCTCCTTCTCTGGTTTCCAGCATGGTGAATTTATTTTTGTCACCAGTCATGTGTCTCGAACATCCACTATCAATATACCATTTGTTCGCTCAAGATGCTTTGAGACATACCTAGAATAAGGTGATCAAGTTTTAGGTACCCATTCTTTCTTGGGTCCTTTGTGGTTAGTATGTGATGTATGTGTCCCTTTCGGAACCCATTTATATGTTCCAACAATTTGTCCCTTTTTGAAATAACATGATGAAGTATAATGTCCTTTCCTGTTACAATAATTGCATGAAGCAAATGGATTTGATATATGCAAAGAATTCCTGAAATATTTAAGATATGCTCTACTATTCCTCTTATATCCTTTATTCTTATTATGAGCAGAATTATATCCAATTCTAGATTTATCAAATGAAACTTTATGAGAATTTAAAATAACCTTAAGAGTTTCACTTCCTTTAGTAAACTTTTCAACAATTTTTGTTAAATCATCTATTTTCTTATCTTTCTCTTTACATATTTCATATGATGATATGACAGTACCTTCTAATTCTTTTACTTTCTTCTTATAGCTAACCATTTCTTTAGCAACTTTGATGAACTTTGTATGCAATGCATTATATTCAGATAACAATTCATCATATGTAGGTTCAGAATCACTTACCTCAGAGTCTGATTCTTCTTCCTTGGCTACTAAGCACAGATTTGCTACTTCGTCATTGTCACTTTCTTCGTCTGACGAACTATCTCCCCATATAGATGATATCTATGCTTTCTTTTTCTGCTTCTTTTTGTCTTTGTTCTTGAAGCATTTAGATTTGATGTGTCCAGGTTTCCCACATTCATAGCATACTATCTGTTGTTCTTTATTTTCTCTCTTGCTTGGTCCACCTTGATAATTTTTGAAGTTCTTTTGACCTCTTCTGTAGAATCTTTTGAATTTTCTTACGATCATTCCCATTTTATCATCATTAGGGATATCTTCATTCTCGGACGATTCTTCTTCCTCCTTGATAGCTTTTAGTGCGACTCCCTTTTTCTTCTTATCATCGAACTCTTCAAGTTCCTTTTTGAACCTCAACTTTCCTTTATACTCTGAAAGACTCCCAAAGAGGGCAGCTACGGATCTCATAGATTCTCCTTTAGCTTCTTCGATAGCTGTCACCTTTGCTTCCTATTCTTTCGTAAGAATATTAAGAATCTTTCTTACATGGGAATTTTGATCAAACGATTTTCCAAGAGCAGATAATTGATTGATAAGATGAGTATACCTGAGTTCGAATTCTGATATGCCTTCTCCAGGTTTCATACGAAATAGGTCATATTCTGTAATTAGAGTATTGACTCTATTTTCTTTGATTCCGGATGTACCTTCATGAGCAATTTCTAGAGCATCCCACATATCTTTGGCAGTTGGTAGAGTACATATTCGAAAATATTCTTTTTGACTAAGAGCACTCTGTATCATTAAAATGGCTTTACTATTTAATGTTACTAACCTTTTGTCATTCTCCTCAAATTCATCTGGGCTCTTTTTAACTGCTCTATCTTCGATTTTCTTCATTGGAACATAGTCACCATCTTGTATAACATTCCACAATCCGTACTCGTTGGCCATCACGAACACTCTGAATTTAGCTTTCCAGAACGAAAAATGTTCTCCAGCAAAACCAGGAGGTCTAGTGATTGAAGCTCCGTCTGGGAGGATGTTTTCACCTATTGTTGCCATTTATTGGATCCTTCTCAAGCTGTTAGGCTCTTCGGAGAAGACTAGGCTCTGATACCAAATGAAAGAGGCAAGCTTCACCCAAGAGGGGGTGAATTGGGTGATGTTATAAATTTTTCGCTTGATGTGGAGATATGAAAAATATAGTAGATAGAGTAGAGTTGAGAAGATTTGAACACAGAGAGTTATACTGGTTCGGCCTAACAACCAGGCCTACATCCAGTCCTCAGAGATCAAGACCTACTGAGATTTTTACTATACCTCCAAGATTCAATAAGCTCTCAGAACGCCACACAAAACAACAATTGTCCTAGAAAGGACTACGAGCAGAAATATTCTCTCACTAAGAAATTTCTCTCCCCCTTACGACAAGTCTTACGTGCAGAAAAATAACCTATGTCCCTTCTCACTTGCTTATGTATACAAGACTTATTAGCAGCAACGTTCTCTCCTGCTTACACCACTGTAAGTCTTACGAGCAGCAACATTCTCTCCTGCTTGTATCTTATAAGGCTTATGAGTGAAAGGCTTAAGAAGGAATTCTCTCAACTACTTCTCTCGTAAGGAAATCTACCCTCTCAAGGTCCCAATACCTTGAGATCAAATAAACATAGAATTTGAATTGTATGAAGACTCTCTTACAGAGAAAATGAATAAACACTGAAGATCAATGTGTGTACAGAGAAAATGATGAATAGCAAAGACTCGTGTATAAGCTTCTAAATTCTTGTGATTCATTGTTCTTGACTATCTCTGAATCTCTGTATATATAGTCGCTTTAGTTTTTGCCCGTTTGGGTAATCACCGTTTGAGGAGCGGAGCTTTTGCAACTGTGGAAAGACACGCGCATGTTTGAATAATCTGAATGCGGCAGGTACGTGCGTGCTTGTAATGATGTTGTCTGCCGTTATTTGACTTTCTCCGTATCAACTAATTTCAAACGTTCATCTTCCTGTATCACACTTATAATACATTCAAAATGATGTTAAGCAATGATAATAAGTAATGATGATATGAATAAATAACAATAAACCTTATTCGAATTGAACGTTATGAGACTTGGCATTTTTGGTGATCTGGCAGAGCATCACTTGAGCATGGATGGCTCACTCTAGTGATCCCCCTTACTTTCTCTTTGTACTTCAGTTTTCGGGTTGTGCTTGCATAGGAATTCAGAGAGACAGAATTCTCACTCGCGAGTGATGTGGGGTCTCACTCGTGCACAACTCCTCCTGCTCGAGTGATCTTGCATTTTCCACTGGGAGTGTCTTCTCGGGTCATCACTCGCATATCATTTTAGCAAGAGTGAGATTTTGTACTCGCGGGTGATGTGGTCCCTCACTCGAGCACACATGCTCCTGCTCGAGTGAGACGCATATTCCCAAGGAATATGCTCTCAATACCAACACTCGCATCAGAATTTCAGAGGGATAATTTTATCACTCGCAGGTGATGTGGGCCCTCACTCGAGCACACAGACTCCTGCTCGAGTGAGAAGAATATTCTCAAGTAATATACCGTTTATACAAGCACTCGCATCAGATTTGGAGAGGGATAGAATTTTCACTCGCAAGTACTGATGTGTCACTCGAGCATATGAGGTTGTGCTCGAGCACACTTGCACTTCCTTGAACTTCATGACTCTCGGTTAAGCACTCGCAATACCTTACTTGAGTACATAATGCTCATGCTCGAGCATTGATGTCTCTGCTCGAGTGGATCAAGAAAGAAATGATAATACTTGCTCTCGGCCAAGCACTCACAAACCTTCACTCGCATGTGCTCGAGTGAGAATGGCTTCTCTGCTCGAGTGCTGTCTCCAGTGCTCGAGTGAATCAGTGAATATAACAGTGGCATCCCTCTCGGGTGAACACTTTCTGGCTTTCACTCGCACCTGCTCGAGCACAGAAGGGATCTATGCTCGAGTGCAAAGTTCATGCTCGAGCACTCCAGTTCAATTTGACAGCAAATACCAGAAAACAATGCTATATGCATTTGGTAACTTTGGAAACATTTCTTAAACTTATAAAACCATGTTTTGTACACAATTATCTTTTTGTTATCATCAAAACTTGGGATCTAACACCCTCCCCTTAAGTCCATAACTTGGGATCTAACACCCTCCCCTTAAGTCCATAATTTCATCCAACACGAATAAAGCAAGAGAAAATCCATAGTTGAATATAAATAGTGTCCTTTAGAAGAACTTTAAGATAAGGTCAAAAGATGATAGCATAAGTCAAATATCTCATGCTAAAAGGAGGTGGAAAATTGCTCTTTAAAGAGCCATATTTACATATGACATGAGAGAAGGCAAGAGGGAAATAAGACTTGGTTCAATTATGCCAAAAGATAGTGCATTTTTTAGGCAATTAAAAAGGTGAGGAAAAAAGTAACAAATTGTAGGTAAATGACTACAACTAAATGTAATATTTGAGGAGGAAATATGATAATTCAAGAAGTCATTTGCCTATCTAAAAAGAAGCATAATTGTATGACATATGAAGAAGGAAAGGAAAGATCAAAACTTGGTCAAATATTGCAACTAAAAGTAAAAGTGTAAGGAGGCCAATTATGATAAATCAAAAAGCCTTCTTTAGCTCCTTTTAGCCATTGATTTCAGTCAACAATTGTTGGCAAACAAAAAGATGATGTCTTGCATTAAAAAGGAGCCAAGTTTGTATGACATAGATTAAGCAAAAGAAAGATAATGATCTAAAGTATTTGGCACTTGTTTATTGCAATTAAATATAATACTTGAAGGAGGTGGATTATGATATTTTTAAAGGGTATTTATCTATTTCTTTTGGCCAACTTTTTGGCTAAGTATTAATGTCTTAAGGGAAGAGAAAAATTGATCATTTAACAATCTCTCTCTCCATCTTCCAGTTGGCCAAGCAGGTGCACAAAAGAGAAAAATAAGAAATAAAGTGAAGGTGAGTTCTTCCATCTTGAGTTTCACCTTCTTAACCTCATCTATGGCCCAAACACCCTTCATAAACACTGTTCCTCTTGATGAGAGCTTTATTTCTATGGCTTTAGAATTTCAAAAGGAGGTGTTTTGAGCTGTCATCCAAGAACAAGCTGAAAACCAAAGAAAGGAGCTAAGGATAAGCAAGAGGTGAGTATTGGCTTCAATTTGAGCTATTGGTTGTGTAGGTTGAATGAGTATTTTTTACATGTATAATTCTGCTCAATTTTGTCCAAGCTAGGGTTTGGAGAAGCCATGGTGTTTTGGTTATGTATTTGGTGTTTTATGATGATTATAAATCGTATGACACATGTTGGTGCTTAAATTGGAAGTATGGTAATTGTTGGAATTTTTGTTGAATTTTTGCCCAAAATAGGATGTGGGGAATAAGTGAGAATTTATTCATTTTGATGTTACCATTGTGTTTTAGATGAAAAATTGTAAGGGTACATCCCCGGGTTATGAATTTTGGGTTATTGAAACTCAAAATGCAAAACTGGATTTTCTGCATAATAGGATTCTAGTGAGGTACCCTGATTGTGTGTTATTTTTTGATAAACAAATGATGTTCTATGAAAATGAAACTTTACAAAATAAAAGTAGACATATCAAGCTTTAATTTGATAGGTCATTTGCATCATTTTGATTTGTACACTGGGAGTTATGAATTTTTTAAGTTAGGTATGAAAACTGGGTTGAATTTTGGTAGTGTGCAATAACTGACAATTCTAGGAATGTTGTGCATTCAATTGGCTATGCTGGTATTTTTCCTTGCAAATAGAATAAATAAGGGTCACCTAGCCTTTGGAATCACTACATTCAATTTTTGTACATAAAGATATGACTTTTCAAAGTTGATGAAAAATTATGGTAATTTTGGTCACATTTGAAAAAATTGAAGATATAATGGTATAGTGTAATATTGTTGAACTCTGAGGTTAGAAAATTGGTCTTTTAGGTTAATTGACCACTTTAGCTCCTTAGTTGACTTGATTAAATGACTATAATGATAACCAACTCAAGTATTGTGAGTTATTAAAGAATTGGAATAGGTAATAACTCGTCGTCGTTAAATTCTAATTATAGGAGTCAATATCTGCCTTAAGCTCAAGAAATCTGTGCAAGAACAAGATAGGAAAGATCAAGGTAGTGACTCTTTCTCTTATATCATGTATAATGCTTTGTATGTATGTGCTTATCAATGAATTGTGACGAATGTTGCTGTGAATACAATGAAAACTGTCATGATTGTGAATACAGTGAAAGCTGTTGTTATTGTAAATATAGTGAAAGCTATCGTTATTGTGATTACAGTGAAAGCTGTCGCATTATGTATATAGCCATGAGAGCTGTCGTTATGTGACGAAAGTCATGAATGTGATGCTACTTTGCAATTTGCTTACATGCTTTGTTATTATATATCTTATGAGTGAATTTCTACTATTGAGATTCATGTGAATCTCACTCTTTCCAATGACTAACCTTGCTACTATTAAGACTCATGTAAATCTCACTCTTTCTAATGACTAACCTACAGCTAGGGCAAGCAGATCTAAGGAGAAACAAGTGATGAAGGGTGGCTAATGCTCCCAGCTAGGACTTTAGAAACTGTGTTGGTTGTCATATTTTTGGGATGATTGTATATATTGTATATGTTATAAACATGTGAAGTTGTATGTAATCCCCATTATGGGAACTGAACGGGTGAATATGCCCTATAAATTTGTTTAGTGAATGAAGGAAACCCAAGAACCGTCAGGAATTTTGTTATACACTCTAATATTTATGAATGGAACCGAACTGTACAGGCCAAATAGATTCAAAAAGTGAATGTGAGACTGTATTAAATAGGTTTTGGAAAATTTTTTGAAAATCCACTTTATCATAGGGCCAAACCCTATCTAGAAGTTGGGACCTTTAATAAGTTTTGAATTATCCATTGGTCTCCAATTTAACTAACTAACAAGTTTTTAAACCATATTATGGCTATTAAGGTAGGGGTTACAGTAATGGCTGATTAGAAAAGTTCACTTGATGAGATTATAGAAACTTGAGGTATAGTAATTATTTTGAGGTTTCTTCATACTAAGTGATGATCCTTAGTAACACTATGGTGTCAAAGGTATGTGGATATGATATACTGTGCTATATGATGAGTGGTGATCATACCGTATAGTGATCATAGAGGATCCAATCTGATGATACTGAAGAATGATGATAGGCTTGAATTAGATTTAAGCTGAAATATTGCTTAGGTTAAAATGTGAATCATGTTGTACTATAGTTCTATTCCATGAAGGAAGTTTAAACCTGGTAAACCTTATAGATAATGTTAAACCTTCAGTAATGTTTTGAGGATAATACCTGAATACCATAAAGGTTTGAATAGGTGCCATTAAACTTGATTCTTAGCGACCTTATTGGGTATATTTGAGGAAAATGGTTTCCGATTTGTGTGATGTTGAGGTTCTAGAGTTCATGATAAACTTAAAGGTTGTATTAGAGACCTTAGGTTGTATTATATTACATACCAGATATGTTGTAGTAGACCCGTGTATCCAGAGGCCCTAAGACCTAGTAGACCAGTGTGTCTTTAGGCTGGCCAATTTATTCAGAATGGTGTTAGGTAGAGGTAATCTTGGAATTGAGGAAAGAGGTTTCTCAGCTCAGCTAATGTTGAGGTTCTAAGAGTTTATTTGTGATCCAAGAATCAGACTCAATAGTTGAACTGGTTCTTTAGGAATTTGAATTGACCTAGATAGTCTGAGGTACTAGAACATGGTACTATAATGTATTGAAATGTGTATGAGGTTTCTCAAGGTTGCTAGTTGCTAATCTAGCATAGGGAAAGATCTTGATAATAGAGTATTCCCTTAATGAATGAGAATAATTCTTGATAAAACAAAGATTAAACACGAGATATGGTCTCATGGTTGAGACAGAGAATTATATGTACGAATGGCTTTCGGATCCCCTATATAATATGGGTAGAGTACCCCGATAAAGGAAGTATAGTTTGTAAATATGCCTGGAGCTAGACTGATAGTGGAAGTCTATGTGAAATGGCCTAGAATGATTTGAGTTGAAATGGGCTAAGAGTAGGCATAGAGGAACAAAGATTGTGGGTGCCGTCATGTGTCATGGGAGGTTCCTATATGACTCATATTAAATCATTATGACATTATTAAAGCTCATATGAGGAGATAGACCTCAGAATGGACAGTAAAAGCATAGTTGATGTATATAGGCACTAGTGATTTATTCTGGGTAGTAAGTCTTGGTACGTATTCAGTAAAGATGATAAGCTATATGTGCTTAGGTCATATAACCTGATAGACTAGTAAGCCCTTAGGGTGGCAGAATGTGATGTGTTTGAAAATTGTACTGAGCGAAGGCTCAAGGCAATAAGAATAATGTGCAAGTTTGCATAGGACGGTGTGCCTAGGCTGGAAGACCTATGTGCTTGGCACTATGGTTGATGCCTAGTGTGATGACATTGCGCCAGTGTGTCCAGGGTATGTCTTAAAGCTGACAGAACATTTAGACTATACCCAGTTGTAGCAGAGGCAGTAATGGTCGACATAGACCGCTAATGGAGGCAGTGTCGTTACATAAAAAGGCTATGGATATCTTATCATTACATATCACTGATAGAGGAAGTAATGGTCGGCACAGACCACCAATGGATGCAGTGTTGTTACATAAAAAGGCTGGGGATATCCTATCATTATAGATCACTGATGGAGGTAGTAATGGTCAACATAGACTGCCAATGGAGGCAGTGTCGTTACATAAAAAGGCTACGGATATCCTATAATTACAGATCACCGATAGAGGTAGTAATGGTTGGCATAGACCATCGATGGAGGCAATATCGTTACATAAAAAGGTTGTGAATACCCAGTCATTACAGATCACTGATGGAGGCAGTAATAGCCTGTAAAGATCACCGATAGAGGTAGTGTCATTACATAAAAAGGTGATTTTGTGAATCTGGGTAGAGTCCTGAGAGGCTGTGAGGCCTAAGGAACCAGGCACTATGGGAAATGACTAGTGGGTCTTGTGTTTGATTGCACACTACATACTATGTATGGAATGGATGATGAATGTTGAATATTATATAAGATATATGATGAGAATATAGTGATTGTGTTGCATGCTTAATGAGCTTGCAGATGAAAGAGATAGATTGAATATGATTATGGTGTTGCATGGCTTGTGAGCCTGCACGTGATAATAGAATGGGATACGCTATAAGGCTTAGTATATTGGGGTAGTGTTCCAAGAAGGCAATGAGGCGTAAAATAATATAGTGAGCATCTTGATGGACAATTAGTACAATAATGGGTTGGGTAACCCATGAGTACAACACAGGTGGAATATGTAAGTATTGATAGATAGTTCAACCACACACATCAGGTAATGTTTGGTGCACGCTTTATAAGTATGCGTAACCTAGGGATGAGTTACACGGTGATAAGGTTTAATTTCCAAGTTATAGACGCTTGAATTTCGAGGATGAAATTTATTGAATGAGGGGAAAAATGTAACATCCTGAAACTTGATCACCAAACTTCCTTATATTCAAGGGAATAAAATGGTGAATATTCATGAACTTGGAAATTTAGAAATTAATAAATTTCCATTTTCATGAAAATTGGGCTAGAACAAATTATGGAATTAATTCTTGGGTTTTTTGAAAAGCCTAATATTGAGTCCCAAAGTAGAGGAATACAAGAAAATAATATTTGGCCCAATATTAATGTTAATTTTGGTCATAGGAATTAAATATTGGAAATTGAAGGGTGAACAATTCTTCTAGTGAAATTTCCTGTGAGGTAGTGAGTTTGTCATGTGATTTTCTATAACCAAATGATGATAAGAAAAATTATGAAATTTCACAGGATGAAATTAGATATCCTAAGCTTTAATGTTACAGGTAATGAGTAATATCTAGAGTTGTATACAAAATGTTATGTATTTTTGAAGTTTACCCTGTGAAACTAGAGAGTTTCTTGAGCAGCATCCAAAAATGGAATTTCTGGGAATTATGTGTTTCCAATTGGATAAAGGCTATATTTGTCCTTGAAACTAGACTCGAAAAGGGTTTTGTAGCCTTTGGAATCACTACCAATTTCTACAAATTTAGTTATGATTTTTCAAAGTTTGGGCAGAAAATCTGCTAGAATTTCCAATTAATCTGAATATTAAGTAAAATTATGTCACAAAGTAACATGATATAAAATCATTTTATCCTTCCTCCTCCATGCAAAAACTAACGCCATTGTACTTCCAAGAAAGAGAGATAGAGAGAGAGTGTGTGCAGATTTTCTAAAGAGAATGAGAAGAAATTTCGCCAGGTAAGATTGATTTCTTCGATGAATTAACTCCTATCTTGCGTAATCCTTCTCCTAAGTTGTTCTTCTACATGAATCAAGGTGTTTTGAAGCATAAATTTCAGTGTTCTTGGAGGCTAAGTCTTGGCTAAACAAGGGAAAAGCTAAAGGGAAGCAAAGGTTACTTCCTAAACTTGAAATTATTGTTGTTGTGACCACTGTGGATAATTTAATTGGTGAATTTCAGTTGGATTTGTTGTGGTTGTGAAATTTGGCAAATGTTGAACCCTGGGTGTTATGCTCCCAAAATTAGGTCTAAATGGTAGTTATAGCATAATTAAATAGTCAATAAAGTGATTAGAAGTAGAAAGGAACAAGTCTGCGGAGTCAGAATTGAGAAACCCCAATTTTCTCGGAGAATCCTATGATTCCACTAGTGCTAGTTTTGGGGTTAAAGTTGGATTTTTGATGAGCTAATGATTTCATTATGTTTAGGAGGGAAAATTAGGTAGGGTTGCAGTTGAACACATTTCGAGAAAAGCCTTGAAAAGTGTAATTACCAAAATGCCCCTAAAACCCTGAAATAGGGGCTGCCAAGGGCATTTTCATCTTTTGTTATTGATTTTGGTAATTCTAAGTCCAAAAAGTTGATTCCTTAGGTAAAAATATGTCAGAATAGCCCAAGTCAAAATTTTAGGAAAAGTACAGTCAGACTAGGTACGGCGGTGCCGAGTCGGGTCCCTAGGGGCATTTTGGTAATTTTTCAATATAGACTCATATAACCACCAGGAACACTATGGAAATTTTTAAATTGTACATGTGAAAGTTTAGGATCTGATTGATAGCCCAAGCTGTGGCACAAAGTTCGAGGAGACTATTTAAGGATCAAAAAAGGTTAAGGCAGTAAACTTGTCTCTCCTGCATATATTTAATATTTGTGCTTGTGTATTGATGCATGTGATTTCTTTGCTTGATTATGTTAAACATATATGAATGATTGAAGCTTTTTTTTCATTTATGCTATGGCCATAAGTATGCTATTTGAAATATTGAGCACTCAGATATGTCATTGTGTTAGCATGAGTTATGTAATGCAAGCATGTAATACATTAAGTACTTGTCCTGCATGCATATTTGTACTATTTACTACTAAGATTCTCTTATTCACCTGTCCAAATTGTTGGTAGGGGAGGGTGAGATTCAAGACAGGTGAATACGGAAAGTATGCAGGGATCATAGAAGAAAACTATATAAGAGGATTGCAGTGATGGAACGAAGATAGAAAGATGTCTTTGTTTCACTAGAATAGGTTTAGACACCCTAGTAGCCATGTGTGGCTACCTTAATTGTAATTATTATGTACGAACCCTTATGGAGAATTTCTGTAATCATGCACATAGTATCAGTATATTTATGTTATTCCTATGTTGCCTACCAAACTGCGTATCATTTTCTGCAAATACTCTGAAAAATTTGAAAATAAGATAAGGGTATGACACCAAACAAGGGGTAGGACAGAGGAGGAGGACAACAGTAGTGGTGATAACTAAAAAGATCTACTACTTTTATAAATTTTTTAATATTAAAAATAATTAATCGTTAGGGCAATTTAGCCAAAAACATATTGAAAAAACGCAATTGTCTCTTCATGGTTATTTGTAAAACCGCTAATTATGTTAACTATGGCAATTTATACCAATAAGTTTAGCTTTATAATGTAACCCTTTCCATTCTAAAGAACACGATTTGCTGGATAACCCACAAAACCCATTTAGCCATCCATTTCTGTTTTTAATTTTTTGATTATACTATGGGGTTGAATAATCAACTTTAAAAATTATTAAAAAAGTAAAATGAATTATAGTTATTATATAAAACCTGTCACTTTTGAGAATATCATTTCAAATACCTAACGATTATTAGGAAATTACCGTCATCATTTACAAAACCTAACGAATACATTAAAACCATGAACTTTCATTTAAAAATTCATTATGGTTGTAAATTAAGAACTATAAGAAAAGGCCACCTTTCATAATGGTTCTAAGCATATTGTAACACCCTGCCTCTAATCACGTAATTATAATTCGATATTAGATAATTAAATTAGATTAGAGACCTTCGGATAACTTAAACTTATTTCAATCTCCTACTTTGTAGTAGGGTTTTCACAAAATCATTCAAAATCTCTTCCTGTTCCTGGTCTCCATTTCAAAGTTCGAATATAATTACCTGTGCAGTTTATCTACATTCACGTATGACAGAGTGTATAACCAAACCCCCGGCAACTCCCGGGTTCTATACATATATAATCTAAAGGTTACAAGTATCCACTAGGGGATTACACAACCAAAACCGAATATAATACTCATATCTCAAAATATACAGTAATCCCAAGTTCTAAATGGATAACCAAGTCCTAAAAGGATAACCAATGTCTCCAAAATCGCATATACCCCCTAAGGGTCCTAATTGCTCTGGGTTGGCCGCTTTTCCTTTGAGCCACATGCCCTGTCTGAAATGTTAGTCATAGGAAAGAATGAGATTCGAGAGAATCCCAGTAGTAACAAACCACTCATACAATGTATAAATACCAAGCATGCACATAAATCACAACCAGCAACAACAGCAGCATCAATCTCAAAGATACATGGTTTTCACCACAAACGACAGCACTCACGGCTGTATACACAATACGACAGCTCTCGCTGTAATCTTCATCACGACAGCTTACGCTGTAATCACAATAACGACAGCTTGCGCTGTAAACGACAGCTTACGCTGTAAACGACAGCTATCACCAGCTGTAACCTCAGCAATATCAAAGAAATCATCACAGAACCATGATAACACACACATACAAAGCATTACACACAGTATAAGAGAGAGAGTCACTACCTGATCCTTTCCCGACGTTTCTTGGCACTGCGGCTCACGAGGACGGAAAATGTCAAATCCTGTATACCAAGTTAAGGACAACCCGTCAATCTCTTTCCCAAGTTCTTAATTCTATAGTACTTAAGTTGGTTATCATTTAGACTCTTTAGGTGGCTATTTTAGGTCTAAACATATGCCTAAAGGGTTGGGAAAGACTATACCCAAAACCACCTTTCAAAAGTGCAAAACATAGATTTTTGGGGGTGGGCCGCGGCCCAAAATCCATGGGCTGCGGCCCAAAACTGCCCAGAGACGCTCAGAAACATTTGGGCTGCGGCCCAGAGTCCATGGGCCGCGGCCCAAGAAAATCCAGTTTCTGGCTGAACTTCCACAAATCTTAACTAATTCAGGAAAAATTGAAATAAGGTGATTCCAAAGCCAAATGAAAGCTATTAAAGTCCTCTTTCAAGGACAAATACTGGCCATAACTGGAAATCACCACAAAAGTCCAGATTTACCAAAAACCTAACATTGTACCAAAACAGGGTCCAGTTTTGATGCCAAACTTTGGACAGTTCAAACTCCCAGCTCAAAAAGCTAAATGACACAAAATTTATGTCCATTTTGAAGCTTGGGAAGTGAAATTTTAGACTGGAAAGTTTCATAATTTTTCACCAACATTTGCCCAGTCAAATCGTCCACACCATCTGACTGTCCAGAACAGACTTACATTGGACAGATTTTCCAGATTTTACCAATTGGTTTCCAATGGTCCCTAATTTCAAATCACATACTATTTTCACACAATTTGGCTCAAGGAACACATTGGAGCCATCAAAATGACCATATTCCTTATCCATGAGCATGTTCTACCACAATCACCACATGTCACCTTAACATCTCCAATCAACACACACATTGCAATCCATTCCAACCCAAAAATTCCAAGCCAATTCCAAATGCACAAAGACACTCTATGACACTAATTTCCACACTAAACACTAACCAAATCATGCTTTTTGAAATTTACCAAAAATCAGGGCAAATTTCCAAAGTCCTCAAAACTCAATCAATGACCAAAACAACCATACCAAAGTGCATCAACTACTCACCTCTTATGTCTTCCAAGGCCAACTTCTTGTTTCTTCAACTTCCCAAAATTCACAATTCCTCAAACTTCACCAACCAAAATTCTGAAACCATAGAAATATAGCCCTCAACCTCATGAACAACATTAATAGAGAACATTTGAGCATATAGAGATGTTCACTTACCTCAACTCAAGCTTTTCTTTTTCTCTTTCTTTAGCTTGTGCAGCGAAAAAATGGAGGAGGATGAGAGATGAAGAGATATTGATGAAGATGATCACCTTTCCTCACACATACACACATAAACCGTATAGGAGGAGAGAAGAAAGAGAAAAATGGTTTGAATATTTGACTTTAATCTAAGGGTTCTTAGTTTGACACTTGGCACCATCTCCTTCTCCCTACCATGATTTCACATAGATTCACATGCACAAGATTCCACCTCTTGGTCTTTCAATCTTAGCCATTAATCTTAATTACTAAGGAGTGTTCTCAGTGATATCTAATCAGTCGGTCGGTAAATTTACCGTTTGCCCCTGATTATCACAATGCACAATATCTACTTCAAAAGTGCTTAATTAACATTAATCACATCACTTTGAAGTTATTAATCCTTGGTCACAATCCAGGATGTTACACATATAACCGTGAGCAAGTTTCATCAAGTATTTTAGAACACGTACCCATTATCTCACAGCTCTTAACTTTCGCAAGTTATTACACTTAACACACTTGTCTTTGGTCTAATGTCACCCACCATCCTCGAAACCCGACAACTCTGGTTGACTTTTTCAGCCGTCGATAGTCATTTATAGGCAAACCACATCCTCCATTACTTTCTTTGAAATTTGGTCTGATAGTCGTGTGAGTCACTTCGATTGCCTTAACTCCCTTTTTCATTTTAGAGCCCTAACTAGCTCGCATTCCATCGTGTGCTCTATTCTTCTTATTTTAATGTATGATTTCTCTTCTATATTCGCATTCTCTATTCTTCATTCTGCATTTCAAATTCTCCTTATTTTTCACTTCATCTTGCCTAGGTAGATTTTAACCTTAATCATGCATCGTGTTTTTCTAGAAAACCAACTGTTCTATTTTTTGTGGCTTACTAAATGAGTTTTTTTCCATTTAAACTGGCAAGTTCTACTTCCTACGGTACTGAAAATGCCCCTAATTCTGATAGTGCCTCTAGTTCATATAATGTTCCTAGTACTGGTATTTCTACCAGTATGATGGGTTCCCTAGGTAACTCAGAAATGAGACCCCAAAACAGGCGTTAAAACGAGTGTTGGATATTGTAAGGCAGAGCTGCTATGCCTTGACTTTTATGAATAAAGCAAGTCTTTATGGAGAAGATTTAACATGACATGGAACAATGACGGTCAACCTATTCATCCATCACGCTTCATCAACCATATCGGCTTAGTGACAAGAATCAAAGTTCCTATCACAGTGAGTAATTGGCGTAAGGTATAGGGAGATTACGTATGAGTTATTTGGGTCAATGTTAGGGTAAGGTATATATGCCTGCTAATTACTTGTAAAAATTGTTAACTTGAATTATGTGCTTTGCAGTCTACATATCATATAGATGGAAATTATATCAGGGAATTTGTCATCAAGAAGGCTGGCTAATCATTATGCACATTATACCATGTATTGACAAAGGCTTGTTTGTAGAATCCTGAAGAGGTTGATAAGATAGAAATTCATGTGGATCTTTGGTCCACCATCAAACCGGATGATTGTAGTAATTTTGTCATCTCTCATCACAATTGGGCATTCTAGGTAATTGTTATTTGCAATTCATAAGACCTGCATGTATATGTTTAATATTAGCTAAAGTGTTGTGTGTTTTCGTAGGAATTATGCCTAGTAAATAGGAACATGGTGAAGAACAGTAAGTATCTCTATAAGGGAAGGTGAACAGGGTATAGCAAAAGTTAGCTGCTGAGAGTGGGGATGGTAGTAGACCTCCCCATCATGAACTTTGGCCAGTGGCATGGAAAAATGAAGATGGCTCTTATGAGGATTCTTAAGTGAATGAGGTCATCAATAAAAGGGTAAGTATTAATATTAGTCCCCGATTCAAAGAAGTAATGTCATCAATTAACTATTAATATTCATTACTGTTAAATGCATAGTAAGCCATGTCCTAGGAGTTATAACACAGGGGGGTTGACTTTCTGCAGACAAGGATGTATTGGCCAAGACAGAGGTGCCGGCTTTGGATTGACCAAGACAAAATATTATGGTTAGCAGCAACCTTAAAGAAATAACAGGGGATGACAAGTATGAAAAGCCCTAAAAATAGTGTGATGAAATGCAGGAACAAATACAGTTTCTCACATAAGAGCTGATAAAGGAGCATTTTACAAAGTAGCAAGGAGGAAATGGTAGTCCAAGTACTAGAGACAACTGCTCATTTCCCCATGATCTTCCTGAGCATATGGCAAATGTTGAGTGTTTTTCCAATAGCCCTAGACAACATACAGTTGCAACGAACCGCATGTTCAACCACCCAGAGAACAACATGCTTCATAACAAGCCTATCCCTCGTAAGCATGTGAAGGTACAAAACACTAACATCGACCTTAGCTATCTGCTCTATTGTAAGTGCATGGTCATTGCTTATAAATGTTAAGTATGTCAGGTCATCCTTTTTGCCTTTTGAATTAGCTGTTAGAGACAAAGAGAAATTGAAGAAGTTAAAGCTCGAAGCATTAAATGCTTCTGACACAAAAGTGCTTTTTGCTAATCTTGTGTTAATCCTTTGATTAAGCACCTGTAATATGTTTAGACAATGATATAACAATGTATAAAATCAACTAGAAGTAAAAGGAACAATCTAAGTAAAGATTTAATGATTATCAAGATTTCTGAAGTTTTGTTTTGTTTTGATACTACATCACTTGAGTGGTCTTCAGTTTAATTTTAAAAACAAAAAAAAATCACTTTGTTAGCTTAGTGTGATGATGTGAAAGTGATGAAAAAAAATGGGGTCACTCAAGTGGAAACTTAAGTGATCATGCTTTATCTTAGGTCAAAAGAAAACATATCACCAACTAGCTCACCGTGGTTTAGTAACAATGATGCATTTTTCTCACATCACTTGTGTGATCTCTTTTAAAAAAAAAAAACTGAGCTATGCTTTGAGTCACTATGGTGCTATGCAAGTGATGCCAACATTCCGAGTCATTCTAGTGGTAACTCAAGTGATCGCTTTAAACTTAGTTTTAGAAAAGCTTGAACACTTAAACATATGACAATGGTGTATAAAAAATGATATGGAACTAAACACATTACTCGAGTGATCAACTCTGAAATTATTTTCATAAAACTGAATACTATCTGAGTTCACTATCGCTAGGTAAAAGTGATGTCAAATTGAATACATCACTTAAGTGGTCAACTTTGAAATTTATTTTCAGAAATTATCATAGGCTATTTTCACTATGGTTAACTGAAAGTGATAAGATTTAGAATACATCACCTGAGTGGTCACTTGAGTGATCTTCATTAAGAAGCTTGATCATTGAAATAATCATCGAGTAATCTCCTTGAGAATGTATTTCAGAGACAAAATCACAACCACAAGACATGATGGTGAAGTGGAAGTGATTAAGGATTGATCTATCACTCGAGAAGTCACTCAAGTGATCTTCATTTAAGAAGCTTGATCACTTCCAGTGGCTATTATAGTGAGAGTCTTTTCAAAACATATCACTCTAGTGGTCACTCAAGTGATGAACCATAAATTTCTCAACTTGCTTGTTTTCATCCAATAAGGTGATAGTAATGAAGTTTTAACACATCACTTGAGTGGTCACTCTAGTGATCAAATTTTTCACATCACTCGAGTGCCTTCTCAAGTGATTCACTACTATTTTCTTTTAAAAATGATTTCTAAGTTTGTAAGCCAGTGTAACTCCTATAAATTACTTTCTTTAAAATTTGTTATTGACACTACTAAGATTAAGTAAGCACCACAAGTGTACGGGTCGTGAAAGTAGTATAATAGCAAATCAAAATCGTTCTATAGAGACTCAATCGAATTTGTGATTAGGCATTAAATTTTCCATTTTCATTCAAGTTGAGCAAATCAAATAAGGATGATTGAAGATAAATTTAAATAGAAACCAAAAATACTAAATCTAGTGTTTAAAAGTTTTCAAATGATAAAACAACCTAGAGTGGTTAATTGCTTTTTCAAGTCTTATAGCATGTAGTTTCCCAAAATAAATGCACTTAATGCTAATTTGTTAATCTAGAGTTTAATTGGACATAAGTATCTCCCAATTACTCATGCCCTTTTCTCAAGTTAAAATTGTTATTCCTAACTAATTCACTTAAGAGGTAATAAATGTCCAAATTCACTATAATATAAGATTTTGTGGGTCTAATAGGCATATTCCTATCTTATTGACAAATTAGAATAAATTCTAATCCCACATTACTCAATGATATGGTCCAATTAAGATCCCTCTCCCAAGGCTAATCTAAATTCCCTAATTTCATACTTAGTGGTGATCAAGCACTAAATAAACAAAACAGAACATGATTAGGTAAACAAAAATAACATTAGACACAATTTAGTGGTTTATACATGCTCAAATCCTCAAATTAGTTCATAACTACTCTAGGTTCAAGAAAATCTAGCCATACATGGCTTTAATCAACATCCAACCAGCACATATAGAATCAACATCCAAACTCATTATAGAAATAAGAAAGAGAATAATAAAAATACTCATAACATAACAACTCTTAAAACCCAACAATGCCATCAGAAAAGAAGAGCATAAGCAGTTTCTGAGATCTCTAGTTATACTTCATCACTAATGGTGTTGAGCTCCTCTAGTCCTAGAGTGATCAAAGCTATCGTCCTCTTCTCTACAATGAAAAACTAGAGAACTCCCCTTCTATCTTGTCCCCCATCCTCCACTGATCCTGCATTCTATCTTTATCTTTCATTCCTAAAATGGTGGTGCTGGAGTTACATAGTAAAACTTGCTCCCTCACTCTTTAATGTTTACTGGTCTGATCAAACTCTTTGGTTCAATGCTGAAGACCCTTTCTGACTCTCACTCATGATCTAAAGAAGGAGCTTTAGGAACAGTGATCACCGCCTCTGCCACTCTCCGATCTCATCCTCTCTGGTTCTCACACTGAGGAAAACAATGGTTAAAAGAGTAAACCACTATGTAATCTCCTCCTTTCTTGTTTAGCTCTCGCCACTCCCTTGGAAAGAGACCCTTTCTACAAGCTCGTGTTCTCTCTTGAAGTCAACTACCAAAGAAAAAACGTTGTCACCATGTAGCTTGGCTCATGATCTCCATGACTTTTCTTAGGTCTCCTCTCTCTTCTTTTTCTCTAGCTCCCTTTTTTTTCAGTCAAAATGGTGTTGCCCCCTTAATTGCTCCACCTATTCTGCTAATAAGACCCACCTTAATAAACTTGAACATTAATAGTAAATAATAATAATAAACAACTGAACTCTTTTTTTCTTTTTTTAACTTTTCAATTATTAGCTATTCCTATTTTATTTCAAATTATGATACTTGTAATAAAGTTTCCTAAATAATATATTAAAATAGTCATTTTATCAAAATCTTCAATATATAGCTTTAATTTACCACCAATGACTCCCAAATATACCAAAATGTATCTTAAATTTACCAAAAATTAGGAGTCATCAGTTATCATCAAAACATATGATCTAATATTCTCCCCCTTTTTTATGATGGCAAAACTTAATGAACAAATCTTTTTTTGAAAAATATGCCAAATATCATTAATACTTATCCAAAGCAGCTTATATTCATAGAATCTATCAATTGTAGCTCAAAATATTAGAAATTATTAATATATATTCATAAATTCATAACAAGTAGGATTAGTGCCAATCAAAAACCAAAACATTACAATATAAGGAATTGTTAGAACAATACATATGCACTACGTATCAAAATAAATCAAAATATCAAAAAATGACCATATAAGCTAATCAACCCTAATCAACCTCAAATAATAGCAAATATCAACAACTATTTAACATAATCATCTCCATCAACACCCTAAGAATCAACTCTAGTACTTTGATCCTTTTCCCCCTTTTTGGCATCATCAGAAAGGATAGTAGAGGTAGGGAGAGTAGGAGAAGTAGGTTGAGATATGACTGAATATTCGGTGGTTATTTATTTAACTCAGTGGATGAAGAAGGAATGTATGCAACCATATATTAAAGAGGAGGAACATTAAGAGGAGTGGATGCATCATCAGCTGTGTCACCTTCCTGATTAGTAAATATAAGGGAATCAGAAGTGGAGCTAGGGGTCTGAGAAGAGGGATAACAATTGGATCATTTGGGTTAGGTGTATAGAGTAGGATATGTTATGGCTATGATGTTTGGGAGGGCTCTTAAGGAGTGTCTTAAACATGAATCTTCTTATCAACCATAGAATCAGAAGAATCAGAATCATGAGGGTCATTAAAGTTAACAGAGTTAGAAGGTAAATGAGATTGGAGAATGTGTTCATCATAAGGAAGCTCTACAGTGACTATGTAATATGAGGAAAGAGGTACAGAGGTGTTTTATGTAAGTTATTAGTCAAAGGTGACATTAATGGGAGCTGTGGACTTTAGATTAGGAATAGTAAACAAGACATTGCCTTAAGAAGTGGTCTCAGGAGCAAGATCAGAAGTAGGAACATAGGTAGGCTGAGTAGGAGCATAAGACATATGTGTAGGTTAGAGAGGTGTAATCTAGTTAGGAGATAGGGCATCACATCTTTCTCTAAATGATCTCAGAAGGCTCCCATATTCCAGTAATAACTGAGTTTGAGGCTCTTAGTAAGAAATCATGGTCTTGAACTTTTGGCTCACCATATCACACATCTGCCTCATCTTCTTATCTATGTGTGCGATAAACTTAGCATTTGTGGAAATATTGACATGAAATCCCTGAAGTATCTCTTTCAAGTACATTTGAATTACATTACTGAGGAATGATGGTGTAAGAGATCCACCCTAAGTTGAAGATTGTATATCATTGAGCCTTGATGTCTCTAGCTCTTTTCTCTTTCTCTTCTTGAGAGTAGTGCTATGAGGACGCACTAAATAACCTCTCCCATAACTTATTCGATACTAAATACCAAATGCCATTTGCTTTAGAACAATGAGTGGTCAGTCAAGTGATCTCTTTAAACTTAGTTTTAAAAAAACTTGAACACTTGGATAGATCACCATGGTGCATAAAACATGATATGAAATTGGGCACATCACTCAAGTGATGATCAACTATGAAATTCTTTTCATAAAATTGAACACTACTTGAATTCACTATGGTTAGGTAAAAGTGATGTCAAATTGAATACATCACTCAAGTAGTCACCTTTGAAATTTTTTTTTCAGAAATGATTACTAGCTGTTTTCATTATGGTGAACTAAAAGTGATGATATTTAGAACACATCACCCAAGTGATCACTCAAATGATTTGTTTCAGAATTTATTTTAAAGATAAAATTACTATCAGAAGACACTATAGTGAAGTGAAAGTGATTAAGAATTGATGCATCACTCGAGTGATTTTTATTTAAGAAGCTTGATCACTTCCAGTGGCTATTATGGCGAGTCTTTTCAAAACATATCACTCGAGTGGTCACTTGAATGAACAATCTTGAAATTCACTACTTGCTCATTTTCATCTAGTGAAGTGGTAGTGATGAAGTTTTAAATCAAACTTTTTCATATTACTCAAGTGCCTACTCTAATGATTCACCACTATTTGCTTTTAAAAACGATTTCTAAGGTTGTAAGCTGGTGTAACTCCTGCAAATTACTTTCTTTAAGTTTTGTTATCATCAAAACATACTATCTAACATATGAGGTTTTGAGAAGAAAATGTGGCATTTTTTCTATTAATTCATAAATTAGTAGTTTTATCATTTTGATGAAAAAAGAAAGTTAAAAGATAAATCCACCAATATTATCCACTTCAATTTTTCAATGAAACTTCTAAGTCTTATTCATCTCTTAGCTAGGAAGTGTTTGCGTGTATGAAATAGATTCCTATGACCTAGATTGGCCGAAACCACGCGTCTCTCTTAGCCAATACTACATAAACTTTCTTCTTTATGATGTCTTGTGATTTTGAGCTATATGAATAATGAGAAATCAATATGATATGATATTAAAAAAATTTGACAGAATAATTTTATTATTTAATCATTATATATTTCTGCACCGTTTTTCTATTTATATAATTTTTTTTAAAGAAACTTGAGAGAATTTTGCATGCATGGATACTAAATGTTTGATGTAAACTTAGAAGATCAATGTATACGTTTAACTTAAAGTGTATTTCTTTTTTCATTTGTTAAAGGCTTTCCTCTTTTGTGTTTAAAGCAGAAAGGGCTTTCGCCTCTTTCAACTAGTGCGCTTCCTGAGATTCCTACCTATGTTTTTTGTAACCCCCCTTCTGTAATTATATCCGGATTACACAAATAAAGTGAAATAGAGACCAATAATAATAAAAAATCATTTTAATTCCCATCCTTAAGATAGGGTTTTCACAAATTTGTTTCACAAGCACTTTAACCTGATCTCACATTCACCTTCTGGATACAATTACCTCGTGAAGATAAATCACATTCATATAAATATCAGAGTGCACAATAATAATACCGGCAATCCCGAATTCATACCTTTACTAAAGATTCATAGGGCACATAAGCCTTTTACAATATCTCAAATGGGGATTATACAATACTCTTTCCAAATTCACATTCCAATATATTATCTGAACAAATACATCCAACATACACAATTATATCACTTATAACGATAACCAACTACCAATGCACTTGCCTATAAAGAGACCTAGCCGCCCTTGGTTGCTTGCTCCATCTTGATCCACTTGCCCTGTCTACATTATTGGAAGGGGAGGGTGAGATTCTGGGGAATCTCAGTAGGAAAACAATACCAATATACATGCAGGATAAGTGTTTAATGCATGACATGCTTGCAATACATAATTTATATTCACACAATGACGTCTCAACATGCTCAATGTTCAAACAATATACTCATGGCCATAGCATTAGTTGAAACAGAGCTTCAATCACTCATGCATGTTTCACATAATCAAGCAAAGCAATAACATGCATCAATACAACAACACAATTATCAAATACATGCAGGAGAGGTAAGTTCCCTACACTTATTCTTTCCATGTATGCTCTAGCATCGGCTACTCGTGATCTGAGCGGATATCGAACCATGATCAGGGTGAATACTCAACCCTATAACCAAATCAAGGATATAGGGTTATTCACTATTCCAAATTCTTACTTTCATAACACTTATAGTTGGTTATCATTACTGCTCTTTTAGTACTCGTGAATAACTCTATCAATTGCTCTAAAGGGTTAGAAGATTATCCCTAAATATCCCATTTTTGAAAGCTTAAAACTGATATTTTTCACCGAGACACTCGAGTGAAGGAGACCTTACTCAAGTGATGGTACGATCAACACTCAGATACAAGAGAGTGAAGAACAGCGAGTATACACCCGAGAGCACAAGAACCTTCAAAAGACTAGAACACTTGAGTCTAGAATGCCACACTCGAGTGACAGCCAAATGCTTACTCGAGTACCAGGAAGTGAAGCACAGAAAGTGAGGACCCGAGATGAGAGTTCATGGTGTCAAATACACCTGCACTAGAGTGAGAGGAGGCTCACTCGAGTGAGAACTCACAACACTTGCAGGTGAGACAACACTTTTGCCTTAACACACAGAAGTGCAATGGAACATAGAGAGCATAAAGGAAAATTGCACTACCGCACTTGAGTAGAACCCATCACTACTCGAGTGATGTTCATCCCTCACTCTAGTGAACCCCATATCACTCGAGTGATTTTATCAAAATCTAGAAAACACGGCAAAATAGACCACATTTCCTAACACTTGCCCAATTGATCCAAATGGACCCAAAACTTCTACCGATGCTACTCCCATACAAAAACATCTAAGGAATTCAATGGAATCAACAGAATCACTGAAATCCCTTTCCATTAACATGCTTTGGTTTCGGGCAATATAAACATCCAAAATTCCAAACTGACCAAACTTAATCATTCAATCCCAAATAGATCTATCTATCCAAAAACTCATACCAAACACCTATTTCTATACCAATAATATGCCAAACTACCAATGACCTTATTCCGACGAAAATAGGCCATAAATTCCAGAAATTCCAATCTTAATCATTTTTCATAAAACATAGATAGAAAGGTTTGGTTCACCTACCTCTTCAACTTTTCCAAAGACACTCCTTGATTCTCCAATTACCAGATTTTTGTGATTCCTCAAATCACCACCAATGGAGAAACTACAACCATCAAATTGAAGCTCTCACTCCAAGGAACAATATTAATGAAGTGAACTTTGGCATTAGAGGTCTTTAAATTACCTTAAATTTCAGCTTTTTTCCTTCCTTTTCCTTTCACCATGGCTGACGTGCGCGCGAGAGAGAGAGAGAGAGAGAGAGAGAGAGAGAAGAGCGTGGAGGATGAGAAAATGATGATGATACTACTCCCTCCCTATGTGCAGCCGAAAACAAGGAGAGGGGAAGAGAGAGAGAAAAGAAATAAAAATTCTATTTGACTTTCTCTACACTCTCTCTTCATCCAAACTTGCCAAGTGTCAACCTCCCATTGGTCCTCCTCAAATAAGTAACTAATTAGTTACTCTAATCCCTCCATTAGCCATTTAATCACATATCTCATTTTTCTCTTAGCTAGTAATTAATTTCTCTATTAATCACTAACTAATGGCCCAACAATTTCATTCTTTCAATTTCCACTAATCATGGCATAATAATTAATATTACCGCCAAAACCCATAATTATTCCACTTTAATTCAATAATTATCCTCAATAATGATCATTAGCCCTTAATTAAAATTTGGGGCGTTACAATTTTCTTTTTATGGATGAGGCTACTTACAACTTCAACCAATATGTTGGTAGCTTAAAAAGTGTATTTTTAAATGCATATATATTTTTTTATAATGTTTTTTAAGATACTCTTTTTTTATTTGATGAAGAGTTTCCCTTTTCGAGGCTTAAAGAGCAAAGGGTTTTCGCCTCTCCTATCAAGTATGCTTTACGAGATTTAAACTTGTGCTCTCCTTCTTATAAGGTAGACCTCTTACCATATCAACCATGTAAGGTTCTTTTTAAGATACTTTTATTATTGAGAGTAGTGTTACAATTATTCGATTATTGAACTTCGATAAATGATTTCATACTTTATAATGCTAACAGAAATTATCTAATTAAAGATTTATCATAAGTTACATAGCTAGGCCCCACAAATGATTTCTGAAGTAAAATTTGGGATGCCAGCTGTGCCCGTCCTAGCTAACCCCGCTGCCCCGAAAAAATTTGGGGCCCTCCCAAATGTTTTTTTTTTCATGGTTCTTTTGATCATTAGATTCTAAATGAAATGAGTAACATTTTGATATCTTATGGGTAAAAAATGGAGTAATTTTCAAATTTTTATGATTTTTCAAATATATAAGACTCTAAATTAAAAAGAATTGCACAATTTTGACAGCATAAATGTTTGAAAAATCATAAAAAATTGAAAACAACTCAGTTTTTTGCTCATAAGATATCAAAATATCACCAATTTTATGTAGAATCTAATAATAAAAAAGACCAAAAAAAAAACATTTGGAAGGGCCTCAAATTTCAGGCGCAGCAAGGGGCACAGCTGACACCCCTTGCCCTATAAAGAAATGATCTGCCTTGCTACTTAGGTTACCGTATGTTCCTTTCCTTTACACGCGACCTGATTATTATAGTCTATATATGCAGTTTTGGTCATACAAACTGTTATTCTTGTGTGTGTGTGTATTATGTTTGTAACGTTTGTATAAAACAATCTAATTCAACGATGTCGAAATCACCAAAAAAACCCCACATAGTATAACCTGTTATCATGTTCCTTTTAATAATTTATTTTTCTGACACAGAATATCATCACCCATTTCCAAGAAGTAACCTCTACATAAATTGTGGCAAAAACCTTTATATATATTCTTTTCATTTTCAAGGAAAGGATCAAATGTTTTAGATTTAATATATTTGACACCCCATTTTATCCAACTCCATTACAGTTGATTTATTCTTAATAGGGTTGCCTATATGCAATATATATTTGTTTAAAAATAATGTACTAACATCTCATGTTCTTCATCATATTTAAAAATTAAATAAGAATAAAGGAAATTTTGAATAACATGTTTTTTTTTGCACAAATGACAGTAATATAAATGGTATGAAAACCCAACCTGATTCAAGAGGCTAGTGGACCAGTGGACTAGTGAATCAATTCCATGACCAATCGGGTTAAGAGTTTTGAAAGGGTTGACCCAGTTGAATTTTTTTCCCCTAAAGCTTGAAATAATATCATTTTGAGTTAAAAAAAATAGGAGTAAATTATATTTGTGCTTTAATAACTATGTTTTGTTGCATTATGTGTTGTTTATACATGAATATTTTATTTATATTTTGGATTAATCCCTTTTATATCTAATCATAACTAGTCTACTCTGATTTAAACCCCAAACCCTTGAACCACGACCTTGATCGGTTGATTAACTCATCTGGCTATGTGAGATTAACTCTAGTGATAAGGGATCAAGGGTAAATTATCAGTGTAGAATAAGTACAAAAAAAAAACTTAATATTTATTACATTGTTATTGCTTCTAAATATAATTCATTTTTTTATTTTCATATAAATCTGAAAAGAGATTGCTTCTTCACATACACTGATACACATTCATATTTCTTTTGTTTTTTCCCACCAACGTGAACTTTTTTTTCATGCCAACGAATAAGAGGGGACAAGCCAATACATCAATAAAACATGAAATTGAAGAATGCAAATATTGAAAATGTAATATTTAATTATGGTTGACGATTTCAACTGTTATTCTAAATATCTAGGGGCTAAATCTATAGATATAACGAACATCAATATTTATATACATTTTCTACGCTATTTTAGGGTAGTTAACATGTATTTAAGCCATAATTAAATTGATTTGTTGTTATTTGTGACTAAGCGTGCTTGCATGAAATTAGTGTTAATAAGGGGCAAAATTGTCATAATTGGTTATTAATTAATGTTAATTGTTTCTATGATAATTAATTCTTTTTAACATGGATTTCAATTGCAGATCATATGAAGATTGGCACCTTGAACAAAGAACAAAGATTTGAACAAGGAGCAAAATAAAGAAGAAAATGAAGAGTTGCCACTATGCCATTTGCCTCAGCGAACAACATATTTGCTGAAGCAGACAAGACCCTGGAAATGTGATGCCACTGTGTCATTCGTTTATACAAATGACATGCATGATGAAGCAAACAACTCTATTGGAGACTCTACTCACTATGTCATTCACATGTTCGCTGAAGTGAATGCGCAAAATCTGCATTTAGTAAAAATGTGCCTTTTGGTGCCAAATATGAACCCTGGCTCATTTTCTCACTTGACTTGACTTCCTAACACTACTACAAAAATCACAAGCTGTGAAGCTTAATTTAAATAACACTATGGCGCTTGGGAAGCACCATAGCTTCCTGCGCCATTAAAACAAGCTACAACGCTTCTTGAATATATGGAAGTGTCATAGATTGATTATTTAATTTTTTTTAAATGTAAAGCAAAGGTGCTTTCACGGGGAAGTGCCATAAGAAGTTGGCACTTCTTATGGCGCTTCTCCAGGGAAGTGCCATAGGATGTCAATGACTTCTAATGGCACATCCCTTGAGAAGCACCATAGGAAGTCTTTATGGCACTTCCCTGGAGAAACGCAATAGGAAGTCTTTTTTTTATAATAATTGTTCATAATTACACTACTACAAAAAAGGGTTTTAATGTCCCTATTTTGGCACTTTTAACGTCCAAAAATTGGGGGACGTCTATATAGGGGGCGTAGTATGTTTTAAGAAAAGACGTTCCAAAAAAATGGGACGTCTAAAGTGAGACTTTAGACGTCCCAAATTAAGAATTGGAACGTCTAAAGTGAGACTTTAGACGTCCCAAATTAAGAATTGGGACGTCTAAAGTCCTCCACGGGGGGACTTTAGGCGTCCCAATTCTTAATTTGGGACATTAAAAAGTTATATTTTTTTAAAATGATTATTTATATTCTTCATTACTCAGCAAATTAAAATTGTAGAAACAGAATTGAAGATGGATTCATAAACCACAAAATGGTAAAGACATCTAGCACTGCAATCTTTTTACTATATATATATATATGTGCATAATAACAACAACTCATACAACCTAATATTATATATGTATAACAACAACCAGAAAGTGTCAAAATGTTTGTCACCACACAACTACAAACTAATTGTTGTTCATTTCATCAAAATAAATATACATATGTATTTCCCTCTATTTCCAAGCTCCAAACGTATAAAAAAACATTATTAGTATTGCATAACTACTAACAACTAGTTTATGATACTGGCAAAAAAAAAACAATCAAGGGAAAAACACTCCAATAACTAGAATCATGTAAATAAATTGAAAGCATTATAATAATTTCACATTGCAAGTTTAACTTAATTCTTCATGTAAATTTATATTTTTAAAAAAAAACCTGATGAAAGTAGGGGAGAGGGCAGCCAACGGTGTCTATGTGCTTTCAAGGTGGAGAGAAAACGTTGGATGAGTTGTGTATGCACAGTGGAGAGGAGAGGTACGCCAGAGGCTGAAAGCAACGAAGAAAGTGGGAGGTCTACGTTGGAGGGTAGAGGGGGCAAAAAAGGTGGAGGAGGTGTACGCCGGAGGGTGAGAGAAAATAAGGTGCTATAAGAATGAAAGGAGGTGGAGGAAAAGGGAATGAAGAAAAGTAAGAGAGGAAGACGAAGTGTAATGAAGAAAAGAGAATAATGAAAAATCATACCTATGGTGTAGATAGAGAAGACGAAGTCACAGGAATGAAAAAAAAAAGGAAATGCAGAAAAAAGGGAAGAGAAGTCATGGGAGATGGGAAAGATGGAAAAGGAGGGATGAATTTCTGACATGGGAATGAAGAAAAGGGAAAAAAAGTCTCACTCATGTCAAAATTTCTGACACGACTTTAGGAGTCCCAAAAATATTTGGGACTCCTAATAACTTTAGGAGTCCCAAATTTTTTTGGGACTCTTAAAGTCGAATCCCATTTGGGACGCCTAAAGTAAGTTAAATTTTTTTAATTTACTTTTTTGGCGTCAGTTGAAATCTTTAGGCCTCCCAAATAAAATTTGGGACATCTAAACTCTACTTTAGGCGTCCCAAATTCAAATTTGGGACATCTAAATGTTTCTCTATGTACACATAATTACGAAAATGCCACCGCCTTCCTTTTTAACCACCCAATTTTAAAATTGGGACGTCCATTGGGGTGATTATATCATAATTATGTAGTAGTGTTATTTTATTTTCTTGATTTAAACCTCCATTTACAATCTAAAATCCCCAGCAATTTACAATACAATCTACAGCAAAATGAAATAGCATATCATATATCTTTTGCAATATTGTGTCTTCATGTATCAAGCATAAAAGAACTCTAGCATTTAACTTGCTTAAACTTGAGCCATACATGTTACTTCTACATAGGATTAAACTAAGTATTATTATATTTGTAAGCTCAAAAATTAAAAAATTTACAATATATAAGAAGTTTAAGAACACAGAATTGAAACTTCAAATAAATACCCGAAAACAAAATTATGAGCACACATGTAAGCAGGTTCATGACATATTTAAAAAAAATGTGGACCAAATGTTGACAAAAAACACTTACATGGTAGGGAGCTTCTGAATGAGGCCAAGACAAGAAGAAAAAAATACGTGGAAGAGGAAGCTTTGTACTGTAACAGAGTTCTGAGAAATGAGGGAACTAGAGGGAATGCAGGAAGATGAAAATGAAAATGAAAATGGCGGGCTGTGGAAATTATATGGCACCTTGAATGTCACTTTATGCAGAAGCCCTATAAAAAGTGGGAGAAGCTATGGCGGTTTAACACAAAGCGCCTATAGCTTCCCAATTTAAAGGAAAAAAATTGAAAGCCCTGGAAGGTAGGACCACCTCTTCTATAAGGTGTGTAATTTTTTTTAACAACAAATAACCCCTTGTATGGCGCTTCCCCAGGAAAGCGCTATACAAGGTGTTAGGCAAATATGGTGCTTTCCTGGTTAAGAGCCATAGATGCCACATGTATCTTTTTTTCAAAAAAATAGAAGTTTCCTTTGGCTCTTGTTTGAAGCAGTGCCATAAGATTAGTGCCGCTAAATTTATATTTTGTAGTAGTGTAAGATAAATTTTGGCTAGAACCCTATTTCCTTCCATCTTCCTTTACTCCATTTCATTTTCTAGCCTTTCCATCTTCATCCACTTCACTCCTATCCTCCATCTCTTCCATTCTACCTCCATTTTCCTTCATTTCCTTCCATGTCCAACTCGTATGGCCAAAGAATTTGTCCTCTTGGGTTCTGTTCTTCAAGCTATGTGTGGCTAGGTACTTCAACACTTGGAGATGGTGAAGATGGCATCGTTAGAATGGGTGACATCCAAGAGGGGGTGCATTGGGTATATGATAAAAGCTTAAAACAATATTTTTGCATATTAGAGGAAGGCAATGGATAATAATTAGTATATAGATAATAATCTTGAAGTAAAAAATCAAATATCTAAATTGTGAATGATGGAAATGTAAGAGATAAAGGAAGACAATATTCAAACTATGATTTATACTAGTTTGGTCCAATCCACGATGACCTACGTCAAATCCTAAGGCTTCTCCTGAGATTTTCAATTGACTACCTCCTTCAAGTTTAAATCGGGTACTTGAGAAACACTACAAAGCCACAAGTTTGATCTAGGAACTTGTGAAGCCACTTTAATTGTCTCACCAAGTCACCCGCCTACACACTGGAAGGATACAACCTTGATGATAAATGATTAAAATCAATCTTCTCACTCAGCTCATAAGTGAATAATGATAAATACTGAAGCACAAACAAATAATCTCACTCAAAAGTATATTATGTACACACTTAGAAATAGAGAATATGTGAGGTGGAATGTTGAAGTCAGAGTTTGGGCATTTTAATGGTGTATGCATAGGCTCTCTCCCACTTCAATTTTGAAAGATTCTTCTATTTATAGTTAATGTAGCTTGATGAACGTTGATCATTTCTTCTTTCCATTGAGGCCTGCAAAATATGACCATTAGAGTAGCCGTTGAAAGTTTCAACAAAATTAAAATTGCTTTTTGACAGTTGCTCTAATATAAGTTTAATTACCAATAATCTTTATATACACTTGATTAGTAATTATTAGGAAAAACATAATTAAGGTTTATATGAGTTTGGAAGAGAATCATGAAATCTAAGATGGTGATTAAAACTGTGAAGACTCATCACTTTCATATCACATGAGTGATTCCTGCCAGTGATAGGTCATCACTCGAGTGATCTTCTTTGGCGCTCAGTTTGGCGCTTAGAAGTTCATAATGTATAACATTTTTTGTTCACTACAGTGATGTGGAGTTGATGTCAATATTATTAGTCACTTGAGTGCTCACTTGAGTGATCTAGCTGACAAAATGTTGATCACTTTCTGAATCACTTGAGTGCTATGAAAGTTATGACAAATTGATTCATCACTCCAGTGATCTTGTACGAAACATTCTAATGACTTTCATATCACTAGAGTGATGCTTGATAGTGATAGACTCATTTTAACTCCAAACTTAGGAAATGACCTATTCCCAAAAAGCTCTTTAAGTCTAGTTTCCAATGCAAAACAAAAGTAGTCCAAAATTTACTGTCTTTCCAAAGTTATGATCCAAAGAGTGTCTACTGGTCTAGAACAACACATGAAATGTGAGCATGCAATTTCAAAATTCATATCTCCTTGATCTGAGATGATTTGAGCATGATCAAGACGTTTGTGAAATGCCACTTGAGTCTAGTTTCATATGCAACAGGTTTTAGTCCAAAATGAATTGTTTCCCTAAAGTTATGACACGAAGAATGACCATTATTCTAGCACAATATGAGAAATCTGAGCTTCAACTTCTGAAATTCATATACCTCTCATCCGACATGCTTTGAGCTTGTTCTTGGTCTTATTGTGTCATATTGGAAGTCTAGTTTTATATGCAAAATGTTTCGCCTCAATCTGAGTTATGGTTTAGTAGATATGGCCAAACTATTAGACCTCTATTGAGTTGAATGAAAACATAGCACAACAGAGTGGTCATCACTGAAGTGATAATCAAAAGTTCATCTTTGGATGTGCCACTCGAATGAAGTAGGTATAACTTCTATACATGACATCATAACTTTGAATTGAGCATTTCTAACTTCTAGTTGACCAAAGAGATCTCCAATATCACATCTAAGCACTTGAATCTTGATGTTCCCACTAGATCTTGTAAGTTCTTCTTTCTTCAATATCTCTTTGTCTTTTTTATCATTCAAATTTGATAACTTTTTCCTTTCTTTGACTAATATCCTTTCTTTATTCTCTCTTCTTTCTTTCCTCACTCTCCATAATATCCTTTCTTCATTAGATAGCTTCATTCTTTTATGATATGATGAAAGTTCTTTTTTCTTCTTTCTTCAATATTTGTCCTTCTTCCTCCTCTTGATCATTCTCAATAATCCAACTCAATAACTTCTTTCTTTTCTTGACTTGATCTTCTCCCCATATTTGATAACTTCATTCTTCAATATCTTCTTATTTTTCCTCTTCATCAATCTCCATATTCCAACTTGATATCTTCTTATGTTGTTTGACTAATCTACAAGATATTTCACATTAAACATACTAGTTAGTCAATGTAGGAGATAAATGCCTTAAGCAAACTTTTTGTTTTTAATATTTGGCATCTATATTTGACATCATCAAAACTAGTCATATATAACATTCTCCCTTTTTTTTAATGATGAAAAATCCTTTTTGAAAAATATGTATGAATATGAAAACAAATTTAATGCAACATATTTAAATAAAGCTTAGTTTTTAAATAGACTTTAGGCCTGGTTAGGCCTTTTGAAGGCTCATACTCAGGCTTTGAATCTTTGTTGCAGGTCCAGGCCTATTTAAGTAAAGTATAGCCTAGCCTAACATATTTTTAGCCCTAATGTCAATCATTTGTTGTCTCTTACAATTAATCTGGGTCGTATGTTGCTTTTCTTTTCAAATGCCCATCAGAAAGCTTTCTAATATAATTAAGTATATATACAACAAATTTTTTCCTAGACATTTTGAACCCTATAATTTTATATATGAAACTATAATATTTTTATTCAACAAGCTTAATATGTAATTAAGGCGAAAAATAATTAAATGCAACACTTTATGGGCCACTCTCCAATTACAAAGAACTACGAAACTGGTTTGGGTGCTTGTCAAACCTCATTAGATTTGGACCGTACAAATCTAATTTGGATGGTCTAGATGTAATTTTTTTCTTTTCATTTTCTTAAAAAATATTTTAGTGGGTATATAATTTAAAATAAAGATAATATCTTAATTATTATTTCTTAAGAAATTTTTTTTTTTAATTTACAAATCATCAAATTTGGACCATTCATATCAGATATTGACGATTCCAAATTTGATGACGTTATGGGTGACCATAAACGTGATGGGCTCCCAAACTTATTCCAAAGAACCACCCACTATTTGGATTGAGTTTTGGTGCTCATCACCAAATAATAAGCACCAAATTTAAACTATCCACATCTAATTTGAACGTTCAAAATGTACGCTTTTTCCCTTTTTTGAAAAATTATTTTAATGTAAACAAAATCTAAGTAAAAATAACATTTTTACCGTATGTTATTTTCAAAAAAATATTTTATTAGTTTTAAAATCATCCGTTAAAAATTTAAATATAGATGGTAAAAATTGTATTTAGACTGTGTTGATCTCACCACAGTGATGAGCTCATCACTGTGATGAGTCCCCCCACTATCCTAAAGTAATGCAGTAAGAGAAGGTGGATGATCTTCAACTGCCATGCATGATTAATAGCGGGGAGATCAAATTTGAACTACCTTCAGACAAACCTTCAAGCCCTGTAGTAATGCAGCAACTCTATGACTGTTCTATTTGCTAACTGTGGTATAAACTATTGTAACTTAAAATCGAAATCAAACCCTTGCTCAATTTGAAATACTACTCAGTTAGAATTTTTCCTAAAATGAAGTGTAAACGGTTAGCCTTGCTTCTAGTTCTCAGTCTGAGTCATCGGCGGCGGCCCAATAAAACAAAGTCTTAGTCGTTTTCCTCCATTATTATTTTCTCCCTTAAATATTAATTAATACAAAAATATTTTTCTGAAATCAAGATAATTTGGACTAGCTCATTTACACCCATTTTGTTTACACCCATTTTGTTTGACGTCCCTTTAAGATGAATTGTTATCTTTCTCCCTCATCTGTTTCTGACAATGACTCTTAACACTTTCCTAGAAAAAAGCATCTAAATTGTTTTCATTCTCAAGTCAATGAGCAAGTCTTCCTACGACCCAGTCAGTTTATAATACATTTTTGTATTTTTAGAAAACAATGTAAAGAACAGTTTGTATAACTAGTCCAAAATAAAATAGTAAATTATGTTAAAATTCTATGAATTTGGATTAGATTTAAGAGCCCTTTATTTCAATAATAGATCCTATTCTTTCTCATAATTTTTTGTCAATAAAATTGATATCGTATATACAATTTTTTTAATCCCTACTGACAGCATCTACATACTGTTATCATTCTCAGGTCAAAGAGTAAGTCTTCTTATGACCTCGTCAAAATGTATTTCTTTTATTTGTAATTAGGATGCCTCTTCCAAGGGTCTTTTATTAATATGAAAAATTTGAAGTCATATTACCCATATGGTCTGACTAGCCAACGTCTAGAGTAAGTACCGTTCACTACTACAAAAATAGGTAATAGTGGCGCACATTTTGTGGCACTTCTTTAGCTTCTTGTTATTATTTTTTTTTGGACATAGGGATGCTGTGGTGCTTATTAGAGAGAGCATTACAAGTGTGAATGGGCCTTATGTGGCACTTGGCTGAGCAAGCGGCACACAAACTGATTTATAAGCAGCTGTGACACTTCTTTAAGAAAGCACTACTACAAAAAAAATATAGTTGTGGCACTTATTTTAATCTTATTTGTGGCACATGACAAGTGTCACATATTCCACCGCCACTAGAAGATGCTGTGGCGCTACCCACAAGCACCACAACATGTATATATTTTTTTATTTAAATTACTCCTAGGGTGGTGCTTTCTAGTAGAAGTGCCACAGGAAGTCGAACTTCCTGTGGCCCTTCCTTAAGGAAGCGCCACTCTAGGCTTTCTTTCTTTTCTTGAATTTATCCTAGAGTGGCGCTTCCTATAGAAAGTGCCATAGAAAGTCTGAACTTCCCGTGGCCCTTCCTTAAGGAAGCGCCACCCTAGACTCTTTTTTTTCTGAATTAATACTTCCGATGGCCCTTCCGCCAGGAAGCACCACAGGATGTATTTTTTTTAAATAAATATTTCATATTTTTCATTCAGACCACCTATAATGATAGTGGAATCACAAATTTATATATCCATAGCGAAATGAAGGAAGCAAACCACAATGAAATAACTCAAAATTGATACAAACAGGTAACTAACTAACAAAATCAAACCTAAAATATTTACTCAATTTTGTGAATGAAAGACAATAAATTCAGCTACTTAAATACATACTACAACAATAGGCAAATAAACAACCTAGCACCTTATATTTTAGCTAGCTAGAACATTGCATGAGCACATATTCACATCATTCTTCGATGACTTCATTGACATGATGGTTAGTCATAATATTGATCTTTATAATACTACATAGATACAATCATGTAAACAATGAATTAAATTCACTAAAAATTAATTATCAGATAGTTGTCAATTAAATTTAAAACACAATATGAATTGTACTAAAATGACTTACTCTTGGTAGAACATGAGGCTAATCATGGGTAATTACATCCTTCATGAATTTCATGACGTAATACCAGCAATCATTGCTATTGGGCTGGAAAGGGGATTGCAACAACATAATAAAATAGTTAACTCAAATTTTGAATAAAATTTAGTTAAAATCAAAATGTAAGTAAATTCATATATCAGTACCTGAATCTTTTTCCAGGAATAGCTACTGACAGGGTCAATAGATTTAGAATAGCTTAAGGAGGCAGGGGCTCTATATGCAATCAATGCACTAAGAAAACAAATAGAAATTGACTACTTTTGGTTATTTAGTGACATGCAAATATATATTTACACACACATACACACATATATATATACTTACCTATTGAACAGCCGCAACATATTAGGATGGTTTTCTGGAAGACATCCAATTAAAGGATCCATATAGTAAATGTGAGGGCCAGAAGATTCTGCTATATTGATGACAAATAAGATCCAATGTGCTCTAAAATATTTTGAAAGTTTTCCTTCAACCATGCATGTTATGGTAAAAGTTAAACAATAAAAAAATATAAATCGAAATACTACCCCCAATAATAACTTAATTACCCCGTATTGTATGGCACCAGCAATAACATATTTGGTTTGGCTCTCTTTCTAAAGTAATCTTTTAGATCATTGGATTGATCATCAAGATCTACTTTGCCCTCGTGCTGTTCAATGAGATTAGGGTTGGAAGAGGAGAACTGGACCCTGTCTGTGTCTAGCAAGATGTCATGGTACAAGTGTCTTTACAAAGAACAAAAAATATGATTAAAACTAAAAAAAAATTTAAAGAAAAATAATAATAAAAAAAATACATGATGATAATAAAGCACCTAATCAAGATGTTGATTACCAAAACACCAAGCAATCCACGATTCAAAATTTTACCCAACACATCAACACTAATATGTTCATCAGCTATTCCCTAAAAACTGTAGATGTGTCTATCAAATGGTAATGACAGACCTCCTTCGCATATCAACTAAGGTGTAATGGAATCCAATTGATCGCGATATGAGGTGATTTGTCTTCTGCTCTATTGGCTAGCTGAGGCTTTGGAATTCAGCTATGTTGTCGAATACTTTGAGATCTTGCCATGTAGTTGAATTTGCTTTCCTTTAGAATGTTCAACCTACAAAAATCATAAAATTAAATGATGTAGTTGTAGATAGAAGTGCATAGGACAAGTAGAAGGAATTGTAGATGAACTACCTTCTGACATGGCTCTATCAAACCTATTGGCCAAGAACATAGCCGCCTACAAAATCTTTAACCATTGTCTCATCATTCGAAGAAGGGATTGGTAATAGTGCATCTTCATTCGTGCAGACATCGACCCTTACTCGGAATGCATTCTCTAGCAATGGTGAATTGTGGAGGGTATCATTGTTAGAGTTGTAGGCAACACATACCGCAACTGCATGCTTTAAAGAATGTTCCACATATAACTTGCACGTTGACTCTCCCTTTGAAAAATAGAGTTAAGGATGTTAAGTTATACACTAATTTATAATGTGCCAAAAATTAAAGTTGATTATATCAGAGAAGAAATTAATTACCAAAGGAAAAGTGACTTTAGGGATAGAAGTGCAACTATCTCTCACACTTGGGCTGTCATAAGTAGGAACATTTGGTATTGCCTTAGACTATACTAAGTAACCAATTTGCATCCTCAGCTGCGCGTTTTGTTCTTGCAACAAACGCATTTGTGCTTGAAATTGTTCTTGATTTGGAATTGCTCTTGTATTTGATGCTTGAATCAGTTCATCTCCTTGCGTAGCTATAAAAAGTTACTCATGTTCGAGTGCTTATAGCGCCTGAAGTATGCTGTATGTGTCACTCCGAAACTAGTGTCTCGAACATGACCATCATACTCAGGTACACCCTGCGCTCTACTTAGCAGATCATCATAACCAACATAGGTTGTGAACTCTGGCACCTCTTGTGTTATTCATCGCTATCACAAAAAGAATTACAACATTATTAGTTATTATAAACTAGAATAATTTAAGGAGTGTTAATTCTTTATTTTAAATATTCATATATTTCAATGCTTACACAATATTCTGCAACTCTTTTTGCTTCTATACTTTGAATTTCTCATTTTTTATTTGTGCAACTAGCTACCCACAAGTCATGTTGTAATGCCCAAATTTTGATAAAGGGCTAATCATGATTATTGTGGATAATTATGAATTTAATTGGCATTATTATGTGTTTTATGGCAATATAAATTAATATATCATAATCAGTGAAAAATTGGATGAATGAAATTGTTGGGCAATTAGTTAGTGATTAATAGAGAAATTAATTACTAGCTAAGAGAAAAATGAGAAGTGTAATTAAAGTGGCTAATGAAGGGATTAAGTCACTAATTGGTGTTTTACTTTTTGAGAAGTAATGAAAAGGTGACACTTGGCAAATTGGTGTAGTGGTTGGAGTGAAGAAAAGTCAAAATGGGATATTAATAATATTTTCTCTCTCTTCCCTCCCATTGTTTTGGCTGACAAGAGAAATAGAGGGAGTAGTGTCATCATTTTTCCTTTCTTCATCACTCCATCTCTCTCTCATCTTCTTTCTCTCTTGCGCCATTGGAGGCCAAAGAAGGAAGAAGAAAAGCTTGTGATTTAAGTAGGTAAATGACCTCCATTGCTCAAATTCTTTTCTCTAATATTGATCCTTAGAGTGAGAGCTTCATTTTGTTGTTTATAGTATGCCTATTGGTGTTGATTTGTGGCCACACGAAATTTTGCAGATTGGAGAATCAAAGAACCTCTTTGGCAAAGTAAAAGAGGTAAGTGAGACTAATCTATCTATCTAAGTTTTTATGCCAAATGGTTTAGTTTGAAATTTTTAGAAATTTTGGCCTTTAATCCGAAAATGAGAGTCATTGGGCTTTTGGCATAGTAATGGTATGTTGGGAAAGTATATGGATAGATAGGATTGATTGGGAATTGAATGATTGAGTTTGGTGATATTTGGAAAATTAGTGATTATGTTGCCCAAAACCAAAGCATGATAATGGAATAGGATTTGGATAATTCTGATGATTCCATTGAATTCCTTGGATGTTTTTGTGTGGGAGTAGCTTTTGTAGAAGTTTTGGGTCTATTGGGATCATTTAGGCAAGTGTTAGGAAATGTGGTCAGTTTTGCTACATTTTTTGGTTTCTGATAAGATTACTCGAGTGTGGCATGAATGTCACTCGGGTGAGGTTGAGTTTCACTCAGGTGATGCGTGTATATTCTGTTTCTCTTCAGCTTTCTGTTGTGCTTCCGTGATCAAAATCCAAAAGTGTGTCTTGACACTCGCGGGCGTCAAGCCATCACTCGAGTGCTCTTGTCCCTACTCGAGTGATGTTCCCTTTTAAAATTTTCTTGTGTTCTCAGGTGAACACTTCCTACACCTCACTTTGGGGGACTCAGGTGAGCATTAGTCTTCCACTCGAGTGATTGTGTTTGTGCTCGAGTGTTGCGAGTAACTCTGGGATCTGTTGTTTCTTTGTTCTCTCTGGTATTCACTCGCTATTGTTCACTCTTTGGTGCCTGAGTATAGATCGTACCATCACTCGAGTATTCGTACAATATCACTCGAGCGAGACCATCTTCACTCGAGTGTCTCAGTGAAAAATGTCAAGTTTGAGCTTTCAAAAAGGGGATCTTTGGGGATAGTCTTCCAACCCTTTAGGGCTTGTGTTAGAGGTGTTTATGGGTACTAAAAGAGCAATAATGATCACCAATTAAGTATTAAGAAGTTGTTGAGAATTGGAATAGAGTATTGACACTTCGTCACTTATTATGAATATAGGATTTGACATTTGCCCTACTCGGGAAAGACCAGCACTAGGACACGCACGGAAGGATCAAGGTAGTGACTCTTCTCTCATGTTGTGTATGATGTTTTGGTATGCATGACTTGTCATTGAGTTTTATGAACTATTTGTGCCATGGGCCATTACAGCGCGAGCAATGCAGCGTGAACCATTTAAGGATTGACGCTGGTCATCTCTAGCTCGACTGTTGTAGTGCCATTGTAATCGACATGGATCTTTGTGAAATCTGACCCGTTAGGCAGTGTGTTGTGAATCCAGCCGTGGGCTGTGTGTTGTAAATCTTGCCAGTATGGCTTGCGTTATGAAATACTTTATATGAATCCCAACTGTGGTAAAATATATTGTGTGGATTTTTATAGTGCAATACAGTGTGAGCAAACGTAAGGGTGACATGAGTCATACCTGCCCTTGCCGCTGTAACTGCCGTTGTAGTTGCTATGTGTGTGTGATTATTTGATTTCATGCCTTATTGTTGTGCATACTATGGGTGATTTATTATTACAGGAATTCTTTAGAATCTCACTCTCCAAAAAAAAAATTTAGATAGGGCCGAAGGATCAAAAGGAAAGCGAGTGACGAAGAGTGGGTAAAGCTCCGGATTGGGAATGTTTGGATTATTTGGTTATCATGTAAATCATTTGGATATTTTGTTGGGAATTACGTGTATATGTTGGATAGTAATTGTGTAATCCCCTTATTATGGTAAACCTTATAGGCAATTATGCCTTGTAGACCCTTATTTAATTAATGGAACCCGAGTGTGTGGGGAATTTATGATGTACTCTAATATTTATTAATGGAATCAACCTGTACAGGCCATTTGCGTATTGTAATATGAATTTGAGACCTTTATAAACAGGTTTTGAAAAGTTTTTGTAAACCTTCATTTTGGGAAAAAGATTATTTTTAATAAGTCCCAAATCATCTAAGGTCTCTAACTTCACTTAATTACTTGATTATAAACTTAATCTCGGCCTTGATCGTGAAGAGTGTTACATTTGTTGTATAAGAGCTGTAGTTCCTGGCAAGGGTAGAATTTTCTAGGATAGCTGCCATAGTGATTGCCTTAGTCATAGATGATGACTTAGGATTGTTTGTGTATACACATGAGTATTTCTACTATTTGTACATATATATAGATTTTTATGGACTATATGTATACATTGCTATGGTACTGTCGTGGTGAATAATTGTAGAGAGTTAAAGAGACAAAATGGTTCGCCATAGACCTAGACCGGATCTAAAGGTGGAGGAGTTGAATGACAATCCTCCTGATCCTATGCGAGAAATGATGGATCTCGTAAGGGAGCAAAGAGATATGATAGCTGAGCTGAGGGAAGAGCTCAGAGAACAAAGAGCAAAGTGTAATGCTGAAAGGGGTCAATCCACTCAAGAAGAAACCCAGGAAAAAACTCAAGTGGGGACTCTTCATGAGGAGATGACTGAAGGGTCCAATTGGTCTCGAGAGACCCCATCTCACTCGATGCCCAATCAAGAGTTACAAAAGGTGCCGGTTCATGAGGGAAGAGGCTTGCAGTACTTGGTCTCTAAGTTTTGCAAGCATATGCCTCTAATGTTCAGAGGGAGATTTGATCCTCAAACTACTGAGGACTGGCTGAACTGATTAGAGAAAATATTTGAAGTCCTCGAGTGTTTATCGAAGGTGAACGCTAAGCTGGCTGTATACAAACTAGAGGGGGATGCAGACCGGTGGTGGCAGAATATCGCCTTATCCTTGAAGAGTCGGAATGTGCCATTGACTTGGGAGGTGTTCCAAGAAAAGTTTAATAAGAAGTACTTCCCCAAGTAGGTAAGGTTGGAAAAAAAATCTGAATTCCTGCATATTAAACAAAGGGACACAGAAACCTTTGATGAGTATCTGTCCCGTTTCATCCGGTTGTCCCATTATTCTTCCAAAACGTATACCCATTTTGCTCAGAGAGATTATTATTTATTGGCCTCCTTTCTTACTGGGCAACGAAGAAATGTGGGCGAGCTTATTTTTTGTGAGATGAGAAGATTTTGATTTTCTTCATCAAGATCCGCCACAATACCATATCCTCAACTTGTGTATCTCATCCTAAAGCATAATAAGATTTGGTATTTGGAAGGAACTGAGAGGACAAACATCCAATGGTTTGGGAAAACACAGTTGACACATATGGGGATCATACTTCCAATCAATTAAACCAAGGCCATATCTCAGCAATAAGCCTCTCCATTAAGAGGTGATGAGACTCAGTCTTCTGCTTAAAGTCTGACTCCACCTCCATCTTTCCTAAATGCATCACGATCAACCCGCCTAGCCGAAGTGGTCAATCAAGTTGTGTCTAGCATAGAAAAGGAGTTGATGAGTGAGTATGAAAAGTTGGTAAACAAAATGGAATATCAAGTCTCAAAATTGGTGGACAAGGCTAATGCCAATTTTGATATGATGTTCAAGGCATAGGAAGATCAGTCTCAAAGGATATCTGATATCGAGATCTACTTGCGTACTCATCTTCCGACTACTTCTACTGAGGTGCCTTCTGAGTCTACTCCTGCCACGGCTTTACCTTCTCAGACTCACATTCATGTTCTCTTCACAAACCCTAATTCTAATGTTGACATCAGTTATGACCAGCCGCCTTCACCACCTCTTGCATCTTCTGTTCCTCAGCCGTCATCTCTACTTTTTGAGCTTGAGCTAATTAATCCTTCCACTGCCATGGTGATCTTTTCCCTACCATCTAATATCACTTTTCCTCAGCCCCCTTCTGATGCTAACAAAATAGGGGAGAAGGATCTGTGATGGTTTCTGAGCTGATATGGTCTGATATGAGGAGTATTGGGTAGTTTTTATGTATTGGGGTAGGATTGTTGTTATTTTCTGGTTTATTTTTGCTGACATGGTTGTATATGGGGTTTTGTGGGTAGATGTTGATTCAAGCTTAATATTGTACTTTACAAGTTCATTAATGATCATTTTCATGTTTGCTAAGTTTTCTGTTCAGATTTTATAATTTATGTGCAAATATAATAGTATTATGACTTATCTTGGCTTTAAGTGTTCATTGGAAGTATTGCAGGAAACATATGAGGATAAGTGCAAAAATCTGAAAATGAGTCTAAACTTTTTGTGAAATATGCATTTGGAAATGTTGAAAATGTTTTTCAAAATTTTCACTCTAATCAAGTTTTTTTGTTTAAAATTCATCACAAAGGTTTTGTCATCATCAAAAAGGGGGAGAATGTTAAATTCCAAGTTTTAATGATAACTAAAGGTTATTGTGTGCAAATTATGTTTTTACAAGTCTTGACAGTGGTTACAAAGTTACCAAATCCATATGACAAAGTTCAGAGGTCATTGCTGATATTTTAACTGATGTACTCGAGTGATAGAGGCAGCACTCGAGCATTAAGCAATATTACACTCGAGCACAAGAAAGTGTTAAGCAGAAAGTGTTTGACAGAAGCAAACTCTAACTAAAAATACCAGGACAACTCGAGTAATGGACACAACACTCGAGTGATGATAAGATTTGTACTTGAGCATGAAGGGACACTCGTGCAAGTGTTTGACAGAAAGCAAAGTCAGAGACAAGATATCATCACTTTACTTGAGCACAGACTCTGTACTTGAGTGATAACCTTAAGAGCACCTGAGTCCTTGCAAGTGTTGCACAGGAAGTGCTGACCAAAGAGCAAGATAACCAGAGAATGTCAATTACACTCGAGTCCAAGTGAGTGAGGGACAATAAGTGTTTGCCTGAGAGTCACCGAGTGCATGAAGGGTAAAGTATGCTCGAGTAGAAGATGCTACACCCGAGTGATACCTCAGCACCTGCGAGTGTGAAATCCAACTCTCTTTATTCTGATGCAAGTGTTAAAGCAAAAGATTATCTTATAAAAGAATATTCTGTTCACTCGAGTGAGAGTAAGTATGCTTGAGTGAGGGCCCACATCACCTACAAGTGCAAAATCACACTATTGATAAAATGGGATGTGAGTGTTATCGAGAGACGTGGCTCATAGTGTAAAATACAATGACACTTGAGTGAGAAGATTTTCACTTGAGTGAGGACCCACATCACTCACAAGTGTGAAAATGCACTCTCTCAAAATCACATAGAAGTGCAAGTATAAAACTAAAGAAAGAAGAGAAAATAAGGTATTGCACTCGAGTGAGCTCTCTTAGCACTTGAGTGATACTCTGTCAAAAGCCAAAACGAACCAGTCTTACAGTGATCAATCCGAATATGGTTTAATATTATTTAATCATCCTATTTCCACCTATTATTACTATTTAACATCATTTAACATATATTACAAGTGTGATACAGGTGGTTGATCGTTTGAATTAGAAAAACACAAAGGAAGTCAAACAATAGCAGACAGAATCATTACTACCAACCAAGCACGTACCTACCATGTTCAAAGATTTCAAACGTACGCATGCTATTCCACAGTAAAATGTTCCGCTCCACAACGATTAGTATTCAACGGGAAAAATCAACTGGCTATAAATGCCGAGCTTCAGAGACCATAAAAAAGAACTAAGAACAAGAATTCACACAAGCAAATTCATGAGTCTTTGCTATTCATATTTTTTGTATTCATATCGTTCTTTAGTGTTTATCATATGTGCTCTGTAAAAGAGTCTGTATACACTTCAAATTCTATTTTCATTTGATCTTAAGGTACTGGGATCTTGAGAGGATAGATATCCTTATGAGAGAAGTAGTTGAGGAATTTTGGTAGGACTTTCTTCTCATAAGACTTACAAAATACAAGCAGTAGAGAACGTTGCTGCTCATAAGACTTACAGTGGTGTAAGCAGAAGAGAATGTTGCTGCTCATAAGATTTGTATACGTAAGCAAGAGAGAAAGGTCATAGGTTTGTTTTTCGGCATGTAAGACTTATCGTAAGGGCGAGAGAAATTTCTGAGTATTAGAATATTTCTGCTCGTAGTCCATTCAAGGATGATTGTTGTTTTGCAGCGTTCTGAGAGCCCATTGAATCTTGGAAGCATATTGAAAATCTCAGTAGGTCTTGATCTCTGAGGACTGGATGTAGGCCTGGTTTTTGGGCCAAATGAGTATAACTCTATGTGTGCTAATCTTCTCAAATCTACTCTAACTACAACAATTGTCATATCACCACATCAACCGAAAAATTTATCACATCACCCAATTCACCCCCTATTGGGTGAAGCTTGCCTCTTTCTTAGTAATGTATAGATTACTAAGCAGTTGATATGGCAGGTAGATGAAAGGATTAAAGACACAAAGCTTAGGAACCTTACAGATGCTCCTCAATGGAAAAGAATTGATCATGAGTACCCAGACTTTGTGGATAAAGTAAAGAACCTATGCCTTGTACTGTCAACTGATAGAATTAATCTGCATAGTATTTAGAGTGGTACACACAGCACATGGCTTGTGATATTGATGATTTGTAACCTTGTTCCACACTTGATCTTGAAACGAAAGTTTATGACATTGTCCATGTTAATTTATGGGCCAAGGAAACATGGGGATGATATAGATGTATACTTGGCTCCTTTAATTGATGATTTGAAGTTGCTTTAGGAAAAAGGCATCAATATGTATGATGGGCATAAGGAAGAAATTTTCACTTTGAAAGACATATTGTTTGGCAGAATTAATGATTTCCCCGCTTATGGTAATTTGTTCGGATATAGCGTCAAAGGATATTGTGCATGCCCTATATGTGAAGATGACACTCATTTAGTGTGACTAGATCATTATAAGAAAAATGTTTACATGGGACATCGAAGATTCTTACCATCACAACATTGTTGGAGGAAGTGCACAAAGGCTTTCAATGGTGACTCAGAAGAAAGTAGCCCACCGAAGATGTTGACCGATGCTCAGGTTTTTGCAAAGGTAAAAGACTTGGATGACAATATTGGTAACCCTTTTGTAAAACAAATTGAGACAAGTGGTTGGAAGAAAAAATCTATTTTCTTTGAACTTCTATATTAGAAGTCCTTATATATGAGACATTTTCTTGATGATCGCACATAGAAAAAATATTTGTGAAAGTTTAATTGGAACGTTGCTCAATATCCAAGGAAAAAGTAAGGATAGTATTAATCAGAGGTTAGATTTGGTGAATAAAAGAAGAGTTGGCACCGGTTGAGTAAGGGCACGGTACTTATCTACCTCTAGTGACTTACACTTTGTCGAGGAAAGAGAAAAAATTGTTCTGTTAGTTTCTGCAAGGAATTAAAGTTTCTGAGGGCTATTGTTCAAATATAAAAAACCTTGTATCAGTGAAAGAGTTGAAGTTAAAGAACCTTAAATCTCATGATTGTCATGTGCTCATGCGAAATTTCCTACTAGTTTGTATACGGTTCATTTTACCCAAAAATTTAAGAAACACCATAACAAAACTTTACATGTTTTTCAAGTTGATTTGCAATAAAGTGGTTGAATCAACCAAGTTGCAAGATTTACAAAGGCTAATTGTTTGTACTTTGTGTGAACTTAAAATGTATTTTCCACTATTATTTTTTGACATTATGGTCCATCTAACCTTAAACTTGGTCAAAAAGGTTCAATTATGTGGTCTAATGTACTTTAGATGGATGTACCTGAATGAGTGATTCATGAAAATTTAAAAGGGTATGTGAAAAAAAGATATCGACCAAAGGGTTGTATTGTTGAAAGGTACATGGTTGAAGAAGGAAGTGACTGCTGTGCTGATTTCTATCAAATGTTGATCCTATAAAGATCCCAAAATCTTGTCATGATAAACGAAGTCAGGGAAAGGAACAAGTGGGAGGGATGTAATAACGATATTAGTGACTGAATAGGAGTAAGCTCACTTGTATGTGCTACATAACACTGATGAGGTCAAACCATATGTTGAAGAACACGTGATTACAATGAATTAGAGACCATACAACAATTTGGGGCTTATTAAAACAATCATTTGCCCAAAACAGGGGTTTCAAAAACTTTCCAAAAGTCTGTTCATGACGGTCTCATATTCACATTTCAATACTAAATGGCCTGTATAGGTTGATTTCATTCATACATATCAGAGTACAGCATAAATTCCCGACACACTCGGGTTCCATTAATTAATAAAGGGATTATACAAAGGCACAAAGCCCATACCCTTTTTCCCTTTTTCTTGGGGATTACACAAAACTATACATTAATCGAAAACATATACAATTGTTTCCCAAAAATATATCCAAAAGGTTTCTACATGATAACCAAAATAAAACTCCTAAACCGGAGCTCTAACCGCTCTTCATCGCCCGCTTTCCCTTCGATCCTTCTGCCCTGTCTAAAAATTTGGTTTATGGCAGAGTAAGATTCTAAGGAACCCCTGTAGCGACAAATCACTCATAATGTGCACAACAATAAGGCATGAAAGCAAATCATCACACACACATTGCAATTACAACGGTAGTTACAACGGCAAAAGAAGGTTTGACTCATGTCACCCTTGCGTTTGCTCACACTGCATTGCACAACACAATCCACACAATATATTTCACCACAGCTAGGATTCATATAAAGCATTTCATACGCAGGCCACACTGGCAAGATCAACACACAGCCCACAGCTGGATTCACAACGCCGCCTCATGGGTTGGATTGATAAAGATCCATATCCATTACAAAGGCAGTTCAACGGCCGAACTAGAGATAACCAATGTCACTCCGTAAATGGTTCACACTGTAATGGACCATGGCAAACACATTTCACAAAATACAATGACAAGTCATGCATACCAAAACATCATACACAACATGAGAGAAGAGTCACTACCTTGGTCCTTCCAGGAGTATTCTAGCACCGGTCTCTCCCTAGTAGGGCAAATGTCAAATCCTAGAATCATGTTTAAGGACGAAGAGTTATACTCTATTCCAAGACTTAATTTACTTCATAACACTTAAATTTGGTTATCATAATTGACCCTTAAGAGGCCATAAATGCCTCTAATAATAGCCCTAAAAGGTTGGGAAACAATAGGTTAGAGGTCTCCTTTTAAAAACTCAAAGTGCTGGAACACAGGGGTTGGCCACAGCCAGGCCTTCCTTGGGCCGTGGCCAAAATATGGTCAGAAGGTCACTGGCCGTGGCCAGCCACCCATGGGCCACGGCCAGAATCAGGTCATAAAGGTTTGGGCCGTGGCAAGCCACCTTGGGCAGCGGCCAAGAAATTCCCTGATTCTTGGCTTAACTTCCAAAATTCATAACTAATTCTAGAAAAATCAAAACAAAGTGATTACAGGGCCAAATGAAAGGTATTTAAGTCCTCTTTACAAGAAAAATATGGACCATAACTAGAAATCACCAAAAAATCCAGAATTACCCAAAACTCAACACTACTCCAAAACAGAGTCCAGTTTTTGTCCCAAACTTTGGCAAAGGATAACTCTTAGTTAACAAAACGCAATGACACAAATTATATGTCCATTTTTAAACTTGGGATATGAAATTTAAGACTGGAAAGTTCTAGAATTTTCTAACACCATTTGGTCATTCAAAAATTTCGTGCAAACTGACTGCCCATAATAGAGTTCACACTTGACAGATTTCCAATTTCCTACCAAAGTGTCTAATGACTCCCAAAATCAATAATCAAACCTATTCCTATACAATTTTCCATAAGGAGAACAATGACAACCTCAAAATCACAACCTAATAACATGCCATGTTTTGCCCAATGCACCAAAACTAACACAAAGGTGCCAAACCTTACATTTAAGTTTCAATCAAGTTCTATCCATCCAAGATACATCTCAAAGCATCATATCCATGACAACAACATGCCAATAACACATTGACCCTCAATTTCAAAATTCAAGGCAAATTTCCAAAAAAATTCAAACTTAACCAATGGCTACAAAACCTATATAGAAAGGTTTGTCTTACTCACCTCTATAACTTTTCCAAAGGAATTTCTTGATTCTCCTAACTTCAAGATTTCTTGAGAGCTCAAACAACACCAAATGATAAAACTAAAATCATGAAATTGAAGCTCTCAAGACAAGGAACAAGTTTATAGAAGAGGATTTTTCCATTAGAGGTCATTTAGAGGGTCAAATAACTCACCTTAATCAAAAGCTCTTCATTCTCTTTGAGCTTCCATGGCTGCACGAAAAATGGGAGACAAAATGAGAGAGATGAGTGTTGAAGAAGGAGAAATGATGAAGCCAATGCCTCCTTGTCCCTTGTGCAGCGAAATATGGGAGGGGAGAGAGAGAGAAATTAATTTTCTAATCCTAATTTGACTTTCCCTCAACAACTATTATCATGAGCTTTTGCTACTTGTCCTATTTCCATTGGTTCTCATAAAGTAATTAACTAAATTAGTTACTCTAACCCCTCCATTAGCCATTTAGTTATACATCTCATTTCCCTCTTAGCTAGCAATTAATCTTTTTATTAATCACCAACTACTTGCCCAATAATTCCATTATTTTAATTTCTCAATGATGATGACGTATTAATTAAAATAGCCATTAAACACATAGTAATTCCCATTTAAATTCATAAACATCCACACTAATCCTCATTAGCCCTTAATTAAAAATTGGGGCATTATAGAGATATTCTAGACCTAGCTTGGTATTGAGCCTAGTGGTAGGTCCTGGATCCGGTGGATATCCCTGGTTGGGCCACTAGTAGTGGGTATAGTCTGTTATAGAGTATATGTATGTGGGCCCCACATTATGCCACATACCAGTGTCTAATTTTAAAACGTAGAGTACACATGTTTATGCCAAAAATGTGATATGAACACTTACATCGGCCTATTTCAGTTGAGTAATTCGTCCCTTACCTCATGACATAGTTGGGTGGCATCTTCTACCAACTCAATGACACCGTATGTGTCATGTGCACATTTCCACTGATACTTTGATACTACTATCTACGCATACTGGGGCCTCTGCCTGGTAGGGCTGAATCACATAGTCCTTTAACATCTTTCTATCTCTTGACATTCTTAGGACTCTTTCTGATTTGGGCTTAGTCGTCTACCGGTATAACCTCCACTGTAACGCATGGCCATGTCCGGGTGAGAGCCCACGAATATGTAGAAATTCTATTAAACTAGCTCTGATTCTATACTAAATGCTCATCAGATTTGATTGCCCAGGGTATCACCCCATGCCATAGGCATACCCGGTCTTACTCCTACCATATATTCATAACACAAATATATTCGATGGTATACACATACGTACAGAACTATTACAGAAGATACGAGAGAAAAAGTTTACTTGCCTTTCCTTTAAACCATCAAGGCTATTCTTTCTTAATTCCTTTTCTCATTCTATCCACACTCTGTTCTATCAGGGAACAAATTCTCATTCATTATTTCTTTCTAAGGAAATATTCTGTAATCAATATATTTCCCTATCCTAGATTAGTAGCTAGCAACCTCGAGAAACCTCATACACATTTCAATAAATTATAGTACCATGTTGTAGTACCTCAGACCATCAAGGTCAATTCAAATTCCTAAAGAATTAGTTTAACTATTAGTTTGATTCTTAAGTTACAATTTCGTTGATAGCAACCCTCTAGATGTCTATCTAACTTCTAGGTTCATCAACCTAATTCTGGGACCTCAGCTATACCCAATAAGCATGCTAAGATCATTATGATTCATTCCGTCTATTATATTATCTTAACATTAAGGTAATATCCTCAAATATTCCTAAAGCATTGCTGATAGTTTAGCATTACTTACCAGGTTTACAAGATAGTGCAACTTGAATCATATCTTGACTTAAGCAATATTCAGCTTAGATCTGATTCAAGCCTATCCTCAACCATCACCGTATTCATTCTAACATTCTTATGGCATCCCTAAAGATCACCATATTTCATATCTTAGGGCACTCAAGCCTTTAATCAAGAAGTTTCAAATTTCTAAAGTACTTCCCAAAGGGTCACCCATCTCGGGATTTCTCTCACCTGAGCAAGATTAACCATGGAGTTCCAATGAGATCCAGAGCATCAGTGCTAGTACAATACCATTTGCCACTTGGTATCAGTAGCCCATACATACCTTAATCCCAGTATGACATGTCAGTCTCCCCAGAGATGCTAGGTACTACCCCACAAGAAAATATAAAGAGTACTAGCTTCTAAGTACAACTCCCTTATGTATTCCTATAACAAAGGGTGGGGATCTAAATCACATTCTAACTCAGTATCATAAACCTAAAGCTCATGTTATACATTTGCCTACCTTTATCCTCACTTATCGTGCATAATATCAATTTTGATACCATTGGTGTTCTGATACCACCATTATATGTATCGATACCACTATCAAGTGCACATGTACCACTGATACCACTAACTAGGTACTGGCACCTCCTATGCGTGGACTGATACCACTGATACCACCTTGATACTGCTGGTACCATCTTGATACCACTATTACGAGTGCTAGTATTACTATTGTGTACACTGGTACCACTGATACCACAACTAGGTACTGGTATCGCCTATGCGTGCACTAATACCACTACTCTCTGATACCGCTGCTACTACCTTGATACTATTGATACCACTATTTTGAATGCTGGTATCACTACTGTGTGCATTGATACCACTGATACCACTAACTAGGTATTAGTGCCCCATCTACGTTCACTGATACAAGTGCCCTTTGGTACCATTTATACCATCACTTAAGTACCGATACCTCCACCCCTTCCTTCTATAAGTTGGTTAACGGACAGAAGTGGTCTAACTTTTTGGTTTCCTCTTCTATCTGTAACTCCCAGTTATAGTAGCACTATCAAAGGATCGCTACACTATTACATAAGCAGAGAATATATCCTTAAATCATAACCTTTTGCTCTAACTGGACCTTTATCTTTGAGCAGACAATTCTATTGCCATAGCACTTCTCTAATACCAACAAATGAAATGCCCATTATTTCTGCCCCTTTTATATGTTTGAAGCTTTTACTTATATTCTCCAGGTGTTCATTTCTGTATTCCAGCTGTTGAGCCATTATTTTTACCAGATATCATAGTGCTCTTATTCTTAAGTTCAATGAGTTTAGCGATTTAGTCATACCGAATATGACTTAATTCTATTGTACGTGTATTCATTCGATTCTTTATCAAGTGTAAATAATTTACACGCAGTAAAATAAATACAACTCTCTTTCTTATGTTCATTATTATTCTTCCTTTGGGTTCATCTTCAAGCATTCTCTTCTTTCAAGTTCCCGTACCTATATGGTTGGTGGGGGTGATATTCGGGGGAAACTCAGTAGCAAATATTATAAACAAAACATGTAAGATAAATGCTAGTGCATGATATGCTTGCCTTATATAGGCTTATATTCACATAATGATATTATGCATGCTCAATGTTTCGTGCAACATACTTATAGCTATAGCAAAAACAAAAACAGAGCTTCATTCATTCATACATGCTTCACATAATTAAGTAAGTAATATAGCAAATCAATATACAACATAAACATCACATACATGCAAGTAAGTTCACTACCTTTTATCTTTGAGTCTTCTTTTTGGTACCTTTTCTTCCAACTATTGAAGTTGATTCTTCTTTGTCACCTTATGGCCCTAGATATATATAGCCATTAAAGCCATGACAATTAAGTGTCTAATGGGCTACTTTAGCCTCTAGGACTTAACTCTATTATTTAGACCCATACTTGGCTCAAATTACCTTAAATGCCATGATTTTGTGGGTCCACCTAATTTGCCACATTTTTCACTTAACTTTGAAATATCATAACTAAATCTAGAAAAATCCAATTGCAATGATTCCAAGTCCTATATGACCTTTATTAAGTTTATTTTAATGGAAAAATAACCTTCTATTCAGTTCATATGTACACATTCCAGATTCCATAATTATTCACCCACACCACCAATCTTTGTCCAGAACATGGCAAATTTCTAATGACCAAACTTTGGAAATTCATAATTAATTATACAAAATACCAAATAGGTTAGTTCTAATTTCTATGAAACTTTATTTAAGTCTAATTTAATGGAAAAATATCCTAGAGCATCAATTACAACCACACATTTTCCAAAAATTCATTAAACCCAAGCTGTGACAGAATTCATTCCAGAATCAAGGTCAAACTTTGAAAACTCATAACTTTCAATCTACTAGTTCAAATGGTTCATATTACTTATCAAATTAAAGCCTAGGATGTTTAATTTAATCTTGTAAAATTTCATAGGCTTTGGACTAAGTTTGGCCGATAAAAAACACTTTGCAATATGGCCTCCAAAAAATGAATTCAGGCATATTTGAACACAACTTCCAAAATCATCATAAAATCATAAATACATATTTAAACCATAATTAAACCTTAAAAATACCCCTTGGTTAAAATATGAACAGTACCCCACCCGCATGAAAACTCATCCAAACAACAAACCAATCAATTCAAAATGGAGCCCACACTTAGCTCTGAGTTTCCGCAATTGATTCGGAAATCCGGTAGTACTCCGACAGCGAGACGGCACCAAACCCCTCCAAATGAAAATCCAAAACCATAGAAATTTGCTCTCACTGAGAGGAACAATATTATAGGAGACTCCAAGAGCTAGAAACATCGAATCGGGGGTGAAATCTGCTCTGAAGCTTAAGAACCTTCACTATTCATCAACCTTCTCTCCTCTACCATTTTTCTCAACATTTTTATGGATATTTTTCTGAATTTTGGGCAGCTGTACCAAAATATATGGCCAAGAGGGAGTCTTGAAAAGTTATGCCCAGCGTCAAGCTCTCATGGTGCCATTTGTCCGGTAATCCACTGGTTCGGTGACACATGTCACTTGCTTTAATAAAGTGGGTCCTGCCTCCTTGCTTGGGTTCTATTAATCATTTTTTGTCAAGGAAAGGAGAGGCCTGACAATATCCCCAGACTCCCTGGTTCAGTGTTCGAGAAGTCAAATGCTAGGTGGCGCTCTCCGGAGATGACAACACAATTGGTATAAAGCAAGTGTCATCATGAGGGACACTTGTCACCGTCATATCAAGCCAACACAAAACTGACATGGTACTCTGTCATGATGAAAGGACACTTGTCACTCTCTTATACATCTAACATAAAAGTTGTGACATCATTTGCTATAATTACTTACCTTATTAAAGCTACTTTATCGGTGCCCACTCGGGACTCTACTCGGGTTTTGCTAAGGAATACGACATGTATATCAAGGCCTACCAAATGATTTCAGGTCAGAGTATATGTGTGTGGGCCCTATATGGCACCACATACCGCTGACTACTTCAAAAACGCAGGGTACACATGTCTGCCTAAAAAATACCATGTGCACACCTATACTGGCCTATTTCACTCACTAATCCGTCCCTTACCCCATGACATAGTTGGGTGGCATCTTCTACCAACCCAATGGCACTGTATATGTGTCCTGTGCACATCTGCACCAATACTTTGATCCTACTGCCTATGCATAATGGGCCCTCTGCCTAGTAGGGTTGGATTAGATAGTCCCATAGAGTCTTTCTATCTCTCGACATTCTTGGTACTCTTCCTGAATTGGGCTTAGTCATCTGCATGATATAGGCATATCCTCAAGTTTGTAGGCCCAAAATTTGGGATATTACATAATTCATATTAAGTGTTGGGATTGTGCTCTCATTTAAAAGGAAGCAAATGCATTAAAATGGTTTTAAACATAGATCTTTACTGCCCCTGATGATAATATCATATTTACTTCTCATGACAACATCACTTTTACTCCCCCTAATGACAACATGTTTTTCGCCCTTTAATCTCAATAGAGTATGTTGATTTGTCTTGTGGAGTATTTACAATGCATTTTGAGCACATCTTCTTTTTTAGCTGAACCATATATGTTTTATTCATTCCCATCAAATCATAAATCAAAATGTATTCCTGCAACATATCTCTTTAACATATTTTTTGAATATGTTAAATTATCAATATACGCATTTGCCTTACGCAATGTGGAAATAACAACAAAAGCTATCCTAGAAATAATCATGATATATCTTGCGTCCGCATATTTATTCCAAACAAAATGATATCATGTTATAGTTCCATAAAATTATCACACCAAACCTCATTTCCATATTATTCATATTATACCTGCAAGAACTTTATTTTACCAGCAAAACATAATAAATCAATATTAGCATGCTGTAAATATTCATAAAATATATGGTTCTTCTAAACTATTAAATTCAATCAATTACATCTATATACTCAAATCATTTTAATCACGTAACATTTTATATATTGAATGTTTTGTTGAATTTCTTCTGGCATTTTGTATCCTTCTAGGATTTTCATGTAAACTTCACTATTTAATGAGCCATTTGCATAGACTATAACAAGATCAATCTACTCTGTTGTTGTAACTCTTATAATGGAAGTTAAGGATTTGTTTCTTATTAATAGTAGGTATATATCAAAGATTGTAAGCTACACAAAATGAAATAAGAATTACTCTCTCTTTGCTCTTCAATTCTCTTTTATATTTCTTCATCTCCCTCATCTCAATCTCTCTTGTATTTTCCTTATGTTTACAGCAAAATATTAAATATAAATTGAATTTTTTGGAAAGCTATATTTTTAAAGAAAAAATTAATTAATTAATTAATTAAAGACCATAAATTATTTATACAAAACCTAAAAAGTTATTGTTAGATTTTGAAAGAGAATCAAATAATTATCGACACATTAGTTAAAAAAGTAAAAGTGAATGCGCAAATTATTTTGTTTTATAAATCACTATCATTTTCTAGCACAATTTCTTAATAATTTTTAACCAGAACCATAAAATTTTATTATTATTTGGATTAACAACAAAACTAAAGATTCACTTGTAGGCGTAACTCTATCAGTTATTTGAGAAACGTTGCCTACCCGTCTCTCTCCCTCTCACACGGTGTGTGTGAGAGATTATATTTAGATGGGATAGTTAATATGTAAGTCTTTATAGTTTTAAATAATTTTTAATTAGGTTCTTATATTTTTTTTTGCCAGGTCCTTATACTTTTACATATTTTTAATCATGTTCTTATAGGTTTTTTTTGTTTTTATTGTTTAACCTGATTTTTAATCAAGTCCTTGTAAGTTTTTTGGATTTAAAATTATTAATTTAATTGAAATTTAAATAAATAAATAATATTAAAATATAATTTATTAATAATAAATTTAAATTAATAATTATATAATTAAAAAATAATTAATATAATTATTTTTAAATTATTAATTAATTACTATAACTCTATTATATTTTTAGAAAAATTTATTATTATAATTCAAATTTTAAAATTATAAAAATGAATAAAAATTAGAATTAAAAAGAAATAATATAAATATACGTTTAACTAAAAATTATGAAGAATATTTAAATAATTCATAAAAAAGAATGTTAAAATAAAAATATCATGATAATTTATTATTTATAGAATATTAGTATTTATATAATATTATTTTATAATATTATAAATAATAATATGATATTTTATTTTTTTATAAGATTATTATAAGAATTTTTTGAATAAATAATAAAAAAGTAAATGGATCTAATTAAAAATCATGTGAAAGTATAAGGACTTGATAAAAAAGGAAGAAAAAAACTACAAGGATTGGTAAAAAAAAACAAGTGGAATTATAAGGACATGATAAAAAGGAAAAAATTTATAAGGACCTAATTAAAAATTAATTGAAACCACAATGACCTATAGATTAATTATGCCAATTTAAATAATTGAGTTGTAAAATATTATTCAATAATTATCTATTACAGTATTATTTACTCATTTCAGTCCTTTTTATAAGAAACAAGTATCAAAATCACTTGGCTTGAAATGTTATTTAAAAATAATAAATGTGTAACTTTTTTACATTTCTTTTTTAATTATACCCTTATTTAGAAAGAGTGTGTATGGGAGAAAATGAATGAAAATTCATTGTAGAAAAATGATAAGTGACATATATCTAATAAGAAAAAAATTAAACCAGTTTAAAATTTGATACAGAGTGAATTTATTCTTTATATTAAGGACCATCTTTATAAGAAAGAATGATGTTCATAAAAAAAAACAGGGGAGACAATATTCTGCAGAGATGAAGAAAATAAAAGAATTGCAGTTAATGCGCAAGAATTAGAAGGCAGATGGAGCTTGATATTGAAAGGAAAGCACCAAGCACCTGTCTCATTGAAAAAGAATAGTCACACGTCCAAAAAAACAAATTCAATAAAGAAATATTTCAAAAAATGTATTAAAAAAGATAAATAAATACATCCGAAATCATGGAAACCCAAATCAGTATCATGAAACTACAAAATCCAAACTTAGTTAACGGATTAAAAAATGATTTCAGAATTTGGAAAAACTTCCTCTCTCCAATCCATAATATAAGGCACGTTAACTAATTCACAGAAAATAAGAACTAAGAAGTGAAAGTTATCTCATTAAATATGTTATAAATTAAAAAATATTTTCCATTTTTACCTTATTGAAAAATGTGTTTGAAAATTTAATGAGTAAGCAAAATTGAAAATGAACATTAATTACAATGACAAAACTAGAAAATGAGTATTAATTATATTATAAGTAATTTATAGGATTTTGGAACAAATTATTCTTATAAATGCTTCCTGTATTATGAACGGAAAGGAGTACTTTACTTTCAAAAAATAATGAGTACTTTACTGCCTCTCACCCAAAAAAAAAAAAAAAAATCTCTCACCTTTGAAAGAGCTCCAAAATCTGGATAATTATATTTTTAGCAAAGTACACTAGTAGAAAAATGACATTTAAGACCGGTTAAAAATGACTTTTTAGACCGGTTCTGTATTAGGTCTTGATACAGCAGGTCTAAAAAGTCTGTTATTTTTTAAACCGGTTGTTATGACCGGTCTTAAAAGTCACACTTTTAAGACCGGTTGTACCCACAACCGGTCTTAAATGACATTTAAGACCGGTTGTGGGTACAACCGGTCTTAAAAGTGTGACTTTTAAGACCGGTTGTTCCCACAACCGGTCTTAAAGTACTTTTTAAGACCGGTCATAACAACCGGTCTAAATAAAAGGGGCGTTTTTTAGAAAAAAAAAAAGAAGTTTTAAGACCGGTTGTAGTCACAACCGGTCTTAAAAAGTACTTTAAGACCGGTTGTGGGAACAACCGGGGAACAACCGGTCTTAAAGGTGAGACTTTTAAGACCGGTTGTGGGGCACAACCGGTCTTAAAGGTGGACTTTTAAGACCGGTTGTGCCCCACAACCGGTCTTAAAAGTCTCACCTTTAAGACCGGTTGTTCCCCGGTTGTTCCCACAACCGGTCTTAAAGTACTTTTTAAGACCGGTTGTGACTACAACCGGTCTTAAAACTTCTTTTTTTTTTTAAAACGTCCCTTTTATTATATGTACATGCACAGAATGCTCCAATTTTAAACAGCAGTACATAATAACAATCACTTTTGAATTTCAAAATTCAAAAGCACCAGTCTATAGCAGCAACAAATTAATGTTCATACAAGCCAGTAAAGTCAGTTATTGATGATTCATTTGCAATTAGACAGTAAGGATGACCAAATGACAGGAGTAAAACAAAAGCAATGAACATATATGCAAAGAAATGAACATGCCCTTTGGTCCATTGTTATTGTCATCAGAACCATATTGCATTGCATAAGATGCTTGATCTGCCAAGCCCTTCTTCTTTCCCTTTGACGAATATGAAGAATCCATAATCCCTGCATATATCACCAATTCACTCACTTCATTCATTACGCATCAAAATTAGAACATGTTAATTTCTCTCTGCTAGGAAAGAAATCGCTTATATCATCAATACAACTATTGAAGCATTGTGATGCACACAGAATGCAATTTTGTGGAACAGAGGGTGAGAGAGAGAGAGAGATAATACATAAGGAATGAAACAGTCCGTGAGAAGAAACAAACATTTTCACATTATAGAAGACAAGATCATATAACAAAAATTGCTTCAAATAAATGAAACCAAGCAATCACAAAAATAAAATAAAACATACAAATCAGAGCCAAATACATGCAGAATGAAATAAAATAATGTACAATGTAACATTGGATTCAAAAACTCACTATTTTTGTAATAGCTCATGGATGAATTCAGCACAACATGTGCGAATGAAATCAATATCTTCTTCAGGAAAGGGATCAGCAAGATCAAACATCTGTAACACCAAAACCAGACGAAACATTGACTTAGTAACTTAAACACAATAAAGTAAAACAAAAGTTCTGAAATATAAATTTACCTCTTGAGTAAAATCAGTCGTGCCTAGAGTGATAATATTGTAAATGTGTCTCAAAACATAAAAACCACATAAGTTGGACCCCTTTGGTTGCCGACGGCTCTGAGAAAAAACATGATATCATTAAAACAAATATAAAGGCATGACTTATTACATTCTTTAAACAAATGTTAATCCATATGTACTAACCTTTGGCATGATCCATGTAGGGTCCTTTAAATCACGAACATGCTTACCACAAGCACTGTGTAGGAATGTCCGCATAGACCTATGATCATCACAATGACAAAGGTTATTGGTTTTACACAAATTCCATAAACTTTGCATACAAAAGGTAAGAATGCAAGAAAACTAACGAATTAATGGTCTTTTTCAAATCATTCCCTGGTTTGAAGTGGAGGGAACATAAGAGGATGACAGTGTAACTACTCTTGCATAGAAGAAGCAACTGCCAATGATCACTGAAAAAAACAGAAGAATATTAATCAAACATAAAACATTATATAAATTATAAAATATCAATTTGTTTCTTACCTATGCACATATGGAGCCAAGAAACACTCAGTTCCAGTTTCACTAAGCCTCTCTGACAAGTATGTATGTCTAGTAGCAGCAGTGGTCCCTTTCTCTTGGATGTGATGGGGGCATAAGAATCCAAATTTTTCGCTTTTGCCAGAGGAGACCAACCTACGATGCATGTACCTACAATAACGCAAGCACATAAATAAAAGGTAAACGGTGAAACTTTTAAAATATTTACGTACTTTGAATTGCAGAAGCTACTTACATTAAGAACAGTTGGACAATCCCAATCGTAAGATTTTGTCCAGGAGCTACCAGGGACATCAAATCATCCCTCTCAAGATAGCATGTCACTCCTGACTGTCCAACAACTGAATCCGTAGGCCACTCTCTTGTTTTGAAGGATGTATCATATGCCATCAGAATCACTTGCTGCATGATATTCAATGGAGGCTGTGAAACTTCTTGCTGAGTGAAGGGAGCTGGACTTGGTGGGGCTTTGATCGGACTATCCTCGGCTTGACCAGAAACAAGGTTCGTTGGTCACAAGATGAATGTGCCCAAGACATCGCTAACGATCTTGAATTCATCAGAAGGGATAGGGACAGGTGCATCCGCAATAATCACCTCGTCAACTGACACCCGGACTTGATCACCTTCCATTTGTCGGTGGTGGACAGTTGATCCCAGGTTATGCACACTACCCCGTGCAACTAACCGTCTCAGAGGATCCTCGACAAAAAGATCACAAAGCTCAGTACTTTGTGGGTTAGGACCCTCTGATGACTGCCCGATGTTGCAACAACTACCTTTAGTGCTCTACTTATTAGGATCAATCGATTGTGGCTGGGGAGCACTGGTATCTTGTCTTGAGCTCATAAACACTATCATTTCCTCTTTCATCTTGCTCAACCAGGTCTCTAATAGTGCATCAAAAGATGCTTCAGCCTCGGCCTTTGCTTCTGCTCTTGCAATGGCCAACATAGTCTCCAATTCCTCCCTAGTCACGATGTTTGAGGAATGATATACGGGGGCTCCAAAGTAATCCCATATCCCTACCCCTCCTCCAACTCCCCTGACACGGCCTAGATGCTCGTGTTTGCCAGTAGCAACTGTGAGGATGTCATTCCTGCCCTCCGACTTAAAAGAGCCCTCAGCTTGTTGTTTTCTAAGTTCATCCTGTAACATAATACAAAATAACAAACATAAGTAATAATGTACGTTTCTTATGTAATTAATTATAATAACGATATATACTTACAATTCTTTCACCAACTATACGAGATTGTTCACTCGTATAAGTCCCACTCCTCTTTTGGTGGGCAAATTGCCATTTTTCTTCTCGACGAATCAGAGATGGCGGAGAAAGAAGAACAGAAGGATCGGATTGAGATGCTTCTTCCAATCTCTTCCGTTTGGCCGCTAACAAGTCTCTTTCAGCCTTTGCATAACCCCCACGAGACATTGCATGAGGGCAATCATTCTTTCTACCACTCTCTTGTGCTTTTTGCCTTTTTGCCTGCGAATAAGAAATGATATAAAAGGAAAGTGTTATAATCAATTAAGATAATTGCTAAGTAAATAAAATGAAAAATAAGTCAACTAATCAAAGATTCAGGAGTAGTCCGAAGCCTAACAAATTCTTGCCAAGTCGCTTGATCAAGAAATGTATACATGCTGCACGGATTAGGACGAGGCTGACCATCTTTCACCTCAATATGAATGTAATTGTTGGTCAGACTTGTCTTAAACTTGCTCCAGCGCTCATAATAATACGTCATCGTCTTGTTGTACAAGATCTCACTCTGAGGAACGTCGTAGGTGAGCTGAAATGCATGTATTGAAGGAGTAAGTGACAAATGAAGTGACATTTGATAATAATTAATTACATACAGAAGAGAATTGTATCCTGAATAGTGTCCCAAATATGCTGCTTCACCTTTGGATCGACATTTCTCCACTCCTCTATCAAGATGCTCGGCTTGTTACGTGCAAGGAGGCCGACGAAACTCCTATATCGTTGTGCATTAGGCCCGATTGGTTTCCAATGTCTATCAAACTCAATCGGTATCTTTTCGCCTGCACTCCGACTGAGGGAAACATCTGTCAAACGTGTGGCACGTCTACCCCTCCGTACAGACTGGCTACTGCGCTCACTACGACCCTGGCTCGGAGCATTGCTAGGCTCACCCTGGTTAACACTAGCTGGCTGACTCTGCTGAGCACTAGGTGGCTGACTCTCCTGAGCACTAGGTGGCTGACTCAGAGGTGGAGGAGGTGGCTGATCCTTTGCACTAGGACGCTGGGGATCCATCATTTGCCTGTAACGACAATAAAGAAAGATAAATCCTAAGCTATGACATGTGAAGACTATATCGATAAAATAACTAAACATATTCTTCAGATAATAATCATAATCATAATTACTTTAGTTAGTTAAGTTCGAAGTAGTATCATAAAGAGATATCCTCCCATATTCCCTCGTGATGATCATTTCTTGTGCCGTGCGCATTATCTGCTTCATCTTCTTCGTTCAATTCTGGTAGACCCCTGGAAAAAGAAGGAGTCTCAAGAAGATCATAATTTGAGTGACTTTTCTCGTCAATATCAACGACCCTTTTTCCTTAGAGAGCTACAGACCACATTTTATTTGCCTGATCAGTGATATAGAACACTTGTTGCGCCTGATCTGCCATAATGAAAGGTTCATCTCCAAAACTTCTACTATTCAGATCTACTAATGTAAATCCTAACCTATCGATCTTCACACCATTATTGACATCAACCCACTTACATTTGAAAATGGGAAATCTAATTTTAACATAGTCAACCACCCAAATCTCTTCAATCACCCCATAATAAGGTATGGCAGCCAATGTAGGTTTCTTATCTTTCGAACTAGAGAAGTGCATAGATTCAGCCACTAATACAACACCACTGTTCTGGACGGTGCTCTTATCATCTAGGGACTTCGTGTAAAAGGTATAACCATTGATCACAAATGAAGTCCAACTTATGACATCAACTTCAGGACCACGTGATAACCAATTTATTGTATCAGAAACACATTCTTCTCCGTCAACCTTTTGTTTGAACCAATGTGCGAAAGTTCTGTTATGCTCCTGATTAACCTTTGTTCAGTCATTCGACTATTTTGTTTCCGTACAATTTCTTTATGGGCATTCATGTAATATTGAACTTCATCAACATTGTTCAAGATGTACAAGTGGACTTGTTGCAATTCATCAGCATCTATGCTCTTTACTGTTGCCCCGCGTCTACCCCCTTCTTGATCATGACGTTTAGGAAGGCCAATATGTCGTACATTTGACAAATAATGTTGACAAAATTCCATAGCTTCTTCATAAACATATTTTTGAACAATAGATGCTTCAGGCCGATTGGAGTTCTTCACATACCCTTTTAGTATTTTCATAGTTCTTTCGATCGGGTACATCCACCGAAAATAGATAGGGTCACACAACTTTATCTCCCTCACTAGATGAACAACCAAGTGTACCATGATATCAAAAAAGGACGGAAGAAAAAGCTTCTCAAGCTGGCATAAGATCATATATCCTTTATTTTCCAATTCTTCCAATATTTCCGTGTCAATGACTTTACAACAAATGGCATTGAAGAAGAAACAAAGTCTAGTCAATATGTGTTGAAGATCATATTCGGCAATGGCTCGAATAGCTACTGGGAGTAGTTGTTGCATTAAGACATGACAATCATGAGACTTTAGCCCTATTAACTTCAAGTCTTTCATCGATACAAGCTTTTTAAAATTTGAAGAATACCCTGAGGGAACTTTAGCGCCATGTAAACACTCACAAAAGCTTCTTTTCTCAACCTTAGACAAAGTATGAGCAGCTGGAGGACAAAAAGTTCTATTACCGTATGGCCTTGGATGTAAATCTTCTCGTATTCCCATTTCTTGCAAGTCTAATCTTGCCTTCACGCCATCCTTAGAACTTCCTTGTATGTTGAGCAGTGTCCCAACAATACTATCACATACGTTCTTCTCCACATGCATGAAATCAATACAGTGTCTGACGTCAAGATTGCGCCAATATGGAAGATAGAAGAAGACAGACCTTTTTTTCCATATATTTTTCTCATTTCTACTCTTTGATGACTTACCAAACATAGTATTGATATATTTCACCTTTTCATAAATTTCCTCCCCAGTCAATGCCTCTGGCGCATCTTCAAACTCTTGGCCACCGAAAAAAGCTTTTTTTAATCTACGATAAGGGTGGCTTCGTCTTAGAAATTGCCTATGGCCAAGGTAAACCGTCTTTCTTCCATGTTGAAGTTGATGGTAGCATGTGCCTTCTTCACATATTGGACAAGCTTTGTGGCCTTTAACGCTATATCCTGACAAGTTCCCATATGCAGGGAAGTCATTTATAGTACAAAAGATCATTGCTCGCATATTAAACGTCTCCTTCTTGTTCGCATAAAAAACATCGACACCTTTATCCCACAACTCTTTCAAGTCTTCGATCAAGGGTTCTAGATAAACATCTATGTCATTTTTGGGTTGCTTTGGTCCCGAAATCAATATAGACAACATAATGTACTTTTGTTTCATACATAACAAAGGAGATAAGTTGTAAATTACCAACAGAAAAGGCCATGAACTATGTATACTGCTTAGGCTACCATAAGGATTCATACCATCTGTGCTAAGTCTAAGCCTGAGATTCCTAGGTTCTTCACCGAAGGTAGGAAATAATTGATCGATTTTCTGCCATTGAGAAGAATCAGCTGGATGTCAAAGCTTTCCATCAAAAATCCGCTCATCTGCATGCCATCTCAAATTTTTGGCATTAGTTTCATTAGCAAACAGGCGCTTGAACCTTGGAATGATTGGAAGATACCACAACACTTTTGCAGGGCCCTTATTTGATTTATACCTTGGAGTTTCACATATCGAACATTGCTCCTTCTCTTCATGATCTTTTCTATACAATATGCAATCATTAGGGCAAGCATGAATCTTTTTATACTTCATCCCTAGTGGACACAGTATTTTCTTAGCATCATAGTATCGACAAGGCAACACATTATTATCAGGAAGCATATCTTTAAAGGCCTCAAGTGTTTATGAAAAACTCTTATCGCTCCATCCATGCCGTGCTTTCAAGCTTACCAATTTCAATACAGCATTCAGCAATTGGTATTTTTTACACCCCGGGTATAGCGGTTTCTCAGCATCACTGCACATATTACCATATGCATGTGATTGTTTAAAAGCCTCTTCTCCTACATCACGAATAATATCCTCTATCCGATCATCCATATCCGTGTCATTATCATCACAAGTCACTTCCTCCTGTTGAGATGCACTTGGCATTTCTAATTGTTCACCATGCCATACCCATACTACATACGTCTTACAAAACCCTTCATAAATTAAATGTGTATATATATCTGCAGCACTTAGACGCTTCTCATTCAAACATTTTACACAAGGGCAATAAAACATCCCACTATCATCATCGGCATTTCTTTTTGCAAAGTCTAAAAAACCCTTGACTCCAACATCATATTCAACACTCGTCCGTTTAGCTTGTATCCAACTACGATCCATATATTCCAACACCTTTTTTTTGTTTTGTACTTTTTCCCTGGAAAAGGTAGGAGAATGATGAGAGCATGCAATCATTACACCCAAGTACATAGTGTAACTAGAATTAAACAAAGAAGATCATGATTTAGAGTAGCGTGTGAGGAAAAAATGGAATGAGGGAAAGTGGAATGGAGAAGGAGTGAGGGAATGAGGAATGGAGGTGGAAAGAGGAAGGAAAGAATGCGCGTTCGTCAGAGAAAGTGACTTGGATATATATTCTTTTAATGTCTAATGCCTGCACACGCTAGATCCATTATTATATTGTTTGTCCCTGGATATATTTTTTAGGGTGACTTTGGTCCTTCGACTAATAATATCCAAGCAATACCGTTGGAAACCAATAGAAGGTAACTAGTTAAACAAAGCAAAAAGAACTATAAGTGGAGGGATTTATGTTGAGGCTCAGTACTGGTGATGCTCTGAGTGCTGAAATTTGGGGTTGCCTTATGGGCATGAAAAGAGTTTGGGATGGGGGTTCAGAGAAGTGTTGATTAGGTGCGACTCCTATGAGGTTATCGACCTACTTCAAAATGAGATCCCAGATATGCATGAAAAATGGCAGCTGCTTACAGATATTAAAGCAATGTTGGAACGGAGCTGGAATGTAAAGTTCCAATATATTGACAGAGACGACAATAGTATGGCAGACTCGTTAGCTGGAATCAAAAGTCAATATATCATACAACTCATTCTCTGGTCCTTTACCACAATGCACAATGCAATAGCTGGAATTATCTCCATCATCATTCTTGGGCAATCCTGGCCTTTGTATCAATTGTTCAATTTTAGATCGTTCAGGTTGCAGATCTTCTAGACCTGACTCTATATCAATTCACCACAAAGGCAGTAAATTAGTAGTGTCTGGACTTGAAATGTTTGTCATTTGCCTGTCATCTGTCATTTACCTTCTCATTTACATCAGCTGCTTTGTTCAAATATCTAACGTGGAGTTCAATGTTGATTATGAAGAGCAAGAGGCTTTGTTTTCAGATGATGAGGGATATTTTAGAATTATTAACCTACTAGAAGCTACAGAACATCTACATGATAAATATATAATTGGTGAAGGAGGGCATGGAATTGTTTATAAAGCTGAACTTGATATTGGAGTTTTTGCTATTAAGAAGGTTAAATTTGCAAAAATCAATAGGAGGAAATCAAACTTGGTCAGAGAAATTGCATTGACTAGGAAGATTGGGCATAAAAATGTGGCAAGATGCCTAGGCTCCTGGATTAGTGAGGAATATGGTCTAATTGTCAGCAGGTACATGGAAAATGGAAACCTTCATAATGTTTTGCATGAAACCAATCAACTACCATGCCTAGCATGGAACGTCCGCTATAAAATTGCTATTGGAATTGCAAAAGGACTAGCATATCTTCATCATGATCATGATCCCCCCATATTGCATCGAGACATCAAACCAAAGAATATACTGCTTGACTCTGATATGCAGCCTTTTATTACTGATTTTGGTATTTCGATTGCTTTGAATCAGCCCTCTACTACAATGCATTTATGGTCAACATATCATCTAGGTACTCGTGGGTTTATGGCACCAGGTAATTGCTCTTGTTCTACACTCTATGGATTAATTCTCTCTTTGCCACATGTATAATAAAACTCGAGTCTCTTTGCCCCATTAATTACTCACTACTGCACATTACTACATTACTATATTCCATAATATATTCTCATATACTATATATTTCTACTAATTTATCACAAACGCATGTTAGTATTAGCAACCAGGAGCTGGCAAAAAAAAATAGCAACCAGGAGCTAGATCTGACATTTACCCGGTAAATGCTGAACCTCTTCACCTCAAATCTACCATTCCTGTAGACCAGAATAAAACCATGAGATTAGAAATTGAGCACTATGTAGTCGTTGTTTATTACCATAATAAGCAGAGAAATCTACACACACTGAAATGGACAACAGAGAGAATGACAGTGGAAGTAGCATTCCATGAAACAGAGAGAGCTTAAAAACCTAGAAAATAAAAGAAAAGCAGAGCTGAAAAAAGAAGAAAGCGGCCTAAAGCTCCATCAATTTTCTGCTTGCTCGGTTAACTAATGAATATATCTAATGATACCAATTTCAAATTGAGCATGTGACCAAGCGCGGACGAGGAAGCATTTTTTAGGGGTAAATGTAGATCGAGGACGAGGAAGAATACCTCAAACAAGACGATGAAGACGAAGACCTCCTTCAGTCGCAGTGAATGACTGACGGAGCTCAAAAACTAGAAGCAAATGAAGACGGCGACCCAACAGCGACAACAATTAGCAGCGACCGGCCGGAATCGATTGTTCCAATTCAAAGATCAGGTAAGGGACGGGGAGTTGAGCACTGAGAAGAGAAATGATTGGGATGAAAAATTTCAGAAATGGAGAGGGCGTGCGGGCAGGGGAGGGGGGAAAATTCGGGGAACTTTTTAAGACCGGTTAAGTAGATTAACCGGTCTAAAATCAAGCTTTTTAAGACCGGTTGTCTAACAACCGGTCTTAAAATCACATTTTAAGACCGGTTGTCTAACAACCGGTCTTAAAATCACATTTTAAGACCGGTTGTTAGAGAACCGGTCTTAAAAAGCTTCATTTTAGACCGGTTCTCTAGCAACCGGTCTTAAAAAGATTAATTTTTAGACCGGTTATTAATAACCGGTCTAAAAATTAATCTTTTTAGACTGGTTAGTGTGCAACCGGTCTAAATTGTATTTTTTAGACCGGTTATTATAATAACCGATCTCCCAAATTCTTTATAATTATGTAAATGCCACCGCGCATTTCTTTTAGACCTCATTTACTACAACCGGTTTAAATGTGCCGGTCTAAATCACCTTTTTTGTACTAGTGAGGGAAGATGAGTCACGAGTGTAATCTTTTTCTTCTTTTCTTAATAGTACATGAAAAAACATTTATTTAATTTGAAACACTTTTATAACTTCAGAATGAACTTAATAACCAAAAGGCAAAAATGTTTCAAGCGTTGCTTCAAGTTTCATATTTCCATGACTAATATCAAGAGGAAGAATAATATATTCTAAATTTTGCACATCCCTTATAGGTGTTTATTCAATTAAATATATTTTAAAGAATAAAGGTGTACCAAATTAGTTCTCACTACTATAGAAAGCACTTTTAACGTGCATTTTTAGGCTCTTTCTACGTCCTTTTTAAGGGGGACGCCCATGTAAGCGACATAGTAAAATATGGGAATAACGTCCGTTAAAAAAGGGACACCATAAGTCACTTATAGTGTTCCTTTTTTCAAAAGGGAAGCATAATCTAATGGCACATCACCAGCTAATGCATCACCCATTATAAAATTCTTAGATCAAAATCCAAGTAACCTGAACCTGAAAGAAGCTGGAAAAAATATTTAGATTGAGCCATGGATTAGATGTCACCCTGAAATTATACAAGATATTTCAACTGGAAGACCAAAGTGATTTTGAGCACCCTAATTTGTGGGCCCAACTCAAAAATTAAAAAAATAATAAAAAACAAAAATAAAAAAAAATAATCTCATTGATAATGATTGGTGTCTAAATTGTCAATCATCATTAAAGGGAAAAAAGAGAAAATAAGAAAATCCTCTCTTTGATGATGATTGGTGTTCAAATTGGCAATCATCATTAAAGGGGAAAATTAAAAAAAATTCAAACAAAAAAAAATCCTCTTATTGATGATGATTGTAGTCCAAATTGGCATTGTCAAGGGAAAATAAAAAAATACAAAAAATACAAAAAATATCTCTCATTTTGATAGATTTAAATTAAAAATTTATTTGTGGGGAAAATGTAAAAAAAATTAAAAAAATCTCTCATTGATGATGATTAAGTCAAGTTAGGAACTTTATCAATAGAAAATGCAAAAAAAAAATTTAAAACAAAAATCTCCAGTGATGGTGATTGAGTCAAGTTAGAAATAGCATTTATAAAGAAACCCTTACCTTTAAACTATAAATAGCAGAGCAAGGGGTGAAGCAAGATACACAAGAATTTTGTGACAGCAAGGAGACAAGGTAGAGAGCTAATTGCTAACATACCTTCTTGTAGTGGGTTCATTGTAAGTAGTGCCTTCTAGTTCCTTTTGATACTGTCCTCCCTCTTGGATATTCACATATGTTCATTTGATCCTTTTCTATTGTTTCTTGTGTGCTTGATTAAAGTGGACGCATCTATGAAGTTTACTTTATACAGTGTCACAAATTATGTATTAACTTACCTATTGGCTTGCTATTAATTCTTTCATTTTTAAGCCAAAAAGTAGCAAACTATCATGCATGAATATTGTGAACCTGTGGTGATTTTTTATAATTTTATTATATGATCCCTTCACTTGTCTCTTTCATAGCAAGGCCTAAAGCATTGGAGGTACATGCTTTCACTATGTCTTTATTGATTTTCTTACCATCTTGGACTTTTTACAATGAATGATATGTGGAAAATGCAATTCCTTGTTGGCTTGATGAACTTTTGGTTTTTTTTTCTTTTATAAATAAAAAGTTTCAAAATAAGAAAAAAAAGAGGTTCTTTTCTTAAAATAAACGAATTTGGTTTTCTTAAATAAATTAAATAAAATTTTACCTAAAAGACACCAATCAAACGCCACGCCAATCTACCCCAAATTAACTATGTGGGTATTGATCCCTCTAAAGGGTATGTAGGCCCTTGGTTTTCATCCTAGGTCAAGTCCAACAATGTAAATAATTAATTTTTTTTTCATTTGGTAAATATTTTATTTTTGGTTAATTATGATGAAATTTTAAAAAACCATATTTATTTTTAAATAATTAACTTAGGGTAACCATTCTTATGAATGAGTGTTGTAGGGTGCCTAACACCTTCCCCATGCACAATTAACTCCTAACCTTAAATGGTTTTTGTAGACCATTTTCCATTTTTAAAAAGGTTTCCAAAATTATTCTTTTCCAATATTTTGGTGGCGGCTTCATTTTTTTCCAAATTTTGGGCGTTAGAGCTTGGCAACTCCGCTAGGGATGGTTTGAGAGTCAAGCCTATTTAAGTTAAGTATTTAAAAATAATATGGTTTGAATTTTATTTTAATTACCCTTTTTTATTTTTTTATTAAATTATTTATTCATTTATTTATTTATTCTTTTTCTCTATCTATCTTGTGATCTGCTTAGCAGATGATGGTTGGGTAGAACTTAGGCCATAGGTTGGTATGCTCTCCATACACACTGAACACATTCACTATTATGCTCACACACATTTTGGGCCCTATACCTGGGTTTGTGAGTTCCTTAGGTGAGTGGAAGTTTCTAGCGATCTCCCTGTGGAGTTTTCAGAACCCCCTGAGGTTACTGTCAAGACTTTATTCTAGTTGTTACTCATTTAGCGAGGTTGATCCCTGTAGGGTTTTTATATCCCCCTGAAGGTCAATTTCATCAAATGGGGTCTTCATCTTTATGATGGGGGCAGTTAGGAGACCTTTATCTATGAGAATTAGAACCACCTTGAAACCATTGCACCTATTAAGGGAAATTATTGACCTACCTAATTAATTAGTACATGCCTTTCTTTGGATAGATACCCCAAACCTAATGTTATTCCTAAAATAGGACATTGAAGGGCATATATTTTTTCATTATTGATAACCTTTATTGTCATACATAATCAATGAAACCTATAAGATCAAGTGACTAATTGTCGCTTCACTTGAGTATGTATCTAGCATCACTCCACATAAAGATACATCACAAGGAAGGTGTATTCATTATATAGCCAACCTTAGTCTAAGGGTCTATGACCTTAAAAGACCATGATCTCATCACATCTATCATGTTAAAAAATATCTTAATAAGAGATAATCCTTTAAGACTCATGAGGTATTATTACATCATTCATAAGCATTTTAGCTTCATTTTGATATAGGCTTTGGACATAATAATCATTCTTCAAAACCTTTAGCTGTGTAATAGCTTGGGCCGTTCACAGGTTAATGGGTACTTCATCCTCCCTATAAGGTATGGATCTCTTGAGGAGGTGAAGTTCTTTTTCTTATTGTCCATCACCCATATCAAGGCTCGAAAGCATATGTAATCATCTACATAGCATGCATTTGGAAATACTTTTTGACTCTTCTCTTTTCTTTAATGAAGGGCAAGCGAGTTATCCAACAACTAAGAATTTGGCATAAAGGTTAAATGGCACAAAACTCAAGTTTAAATCAAGTTCCTATAGGAAAGGTATATAGAGGGAAGGGCGTCATACTGACTGCAGAAGTAAAACCACTTGAAGGCCTAAATACATTAAGTCACTACATTTAAGGTTCAATAAAATCAAGCTTCATAAAGAAGTATGAAAACATCATTGATTTGTTACATGTGCCTGTGCATACTGATACTATCATAGACTTAGGCTAGTATAGCGATGCCTCTTTAAGATGCTTAACTTTCTTTGATTTTCAACTGGGCCTAACACTTAAAGACTATAGGGAAATCCTTAGGATGCCAATTAAAAGGAACGATAAGATCTACCACTATCCAGCTCGACTACCTTTTCAAGGAGGAATAGCGAAACTGTTCAGGGTTCACATGGAGGAAGTACAGATTGTAGGCACCGGACAAGTCAAGGGGATTAAAAGGACCATAGTGGAAGCTTGCTTTGTAAGATTAGCGAAGAATAAAGATTAAGAGAGTTTTTGCATGGTCTTTGCCTTTGCTATTTATGGCATGATCCTTCTTCCTTCATCAGCAGGTGTTACGAGTGTAAATGGTCTATTAGAAAGTGTAAGTGTACACTATCGTCAACACAAGTAATATAGAAGTGAGTAGAGTATCATTCCCTCGAGGATTGATCACTAAGTACCAAAATGAGTAATTTTAACTCTATTTAGTCAATTGATTAGTTCGTGATTAATAGCACGAAATAAAAGATAAGTAAATATGAATGCAAATGATATGAAACAACTATTGAGAAAAAGCCCTAGGGGTCAGATTTAACTTAACAAATTCCAGATTGAATCACTTATCTATTCTAGCCCAATTTATTCCACATAATTGATAGTCGAGTTTCCCTAATTTAATTACTAGCATCTTCTAAGGTCAAGCAATTCTATAATTAATTGTTAATCTAATATATTCCTATATGAATTTAAGAAATTAATTATGCATTAAAATTTATGGAACTCTATAAGACTACACAACTCATATGAATATATTCCTATTTCATATGCAAGTTATGCTTTTAATTATAGGGTCTACACAAATGTATCTCCTTTCGGTCTCAACATATAAATTGAAATCATTTAAAAGATGGGCAATCAAATGAAAGCATTAAGAATAATAATTAAAATTAAAGCATGAAGGAAAAATTAAAATTAGATTTAATAAGTAAATATTCAATTCGTTATTAGTAAGCTACATCATCACCCTAGGAAAATGAAAATTTAACTTATGATAAAATTAAAAAAAAAACCAAAATAAATTGACACTATATAAAACTAGAATGAAATCCTCATAAATACTACATAAAACTTGAATATTAAATTCTCAAACATAAATATACAACCAAAAGATGCAAGAAAAATGGAAAAATCTAGCCATCCCTTTAGGAGGTAAAACCTTCCATGTAGGTGGTATGCAAAAAGTAATACAATCCTAAGTCTGCCAAGATGGAGGAATGCAAAAAGTAATACAATGCATAAAAGTAACTCTAAGATGGTGTATGTGGAGAGGAGAGTAAAGTAATGGATATGAAATGGTTGTAAGTGAAGAAGAGATGAGAGTAATGGATATGAATTGGTGTGTAAAATGAGAAGGAAATGGTGGCTATATATAGGGAAGAATGGAGTAGGGTAGATGACGTGATAGATGAAATGTAGTAGATGAAGTAGTAGATAGAATGTAGTAGATGAATTAGTAGGTGAAAAGGAAGATGAAGTGGTAGATGAAATGGTTGGTGGAATGGTAGATGATTCCTACTCTCAACTTCCAAGCAAAATTCGAAACCCTTGGACATAGAATTGGATTTTGGTCTCAACATAAAAATTGTAGAACACTTTCTTAGCTTTTTATCCATATAAAGAATGTCCCAATCTGACATCTAGAGATCCAGATATTTCCTGAAAACTGAAAGAGGGTCTGATTTAGTATTTTTCAAGAAATTTTATTTTATGCCAAAATCATTATTTATTTATTAATTACACCCAAATTTATTAAATTAAGCTCAAATATCATCCACAAAATCATCATATAAGGGAAAATTAATATGCAAATATTTTACTTATCAAATTCCCCCACACTTAGCTCTTGGACGTCCTCGGACAAGGAGTGACCATTAATGCTTCAAACAAAATTTGAAGTGTCAAGTCATAAGCAAGAACACAATTGAAAAATAAAGAGATCATAGTATTTATGAATCAACAAAAATAAACTGGTAACTTTATTTGAAAATGAATAAACCTAGTTCATAATTACTACTCATTCTCTCAATCTCTCAAGTGTTTAAGGTAAGTGTCTCGCTCAAATTCAACCAAAAAAATTGCACTACCATAGGCTTGCTAAAAATCTCAATCTCCACTACCTAATTCACATGCATAACTCAAATCAAAAGGACTTATTAAGGGTTGTAATGGGGTTAAGGTAAAAGGAATGTAAAATGTGATATGAAGGGCTAAATTTAAGAGATTAATAGAATAATTGAAAAATAGGCCAGCTTCTGAATAAATCTATTTCATTACAACAACCCACAATTCGAATACTCAAAATATTTTTTTCTTTTTCATGTTTTTTTGCAACTCTAAAGTTGATGATATATACACCCCCACACTTGTCAAAAGCCCATTTCACAAAAATTTCAAATGCTCTGCTAATTTTCTGAATTAGGTAAAAGCACTTGATATATTATTAAAGCATATGTTAATGGGTTGAGAACAAAGAAACAGTCAATTAGGCTCAAAGGGGCTTATCAATGGTATAATTACAAGGTTGGCTATTTGTCTTTGGCTAAACAAAATGAATGCCTTTATCATCTTTGAATGTGCATGTGAAATGTAATCTCAATCAGGAGGAGCTTGGGGACTGGACGTAGGCCATCACAAATTGGATCGAACCAGGATAAATCACAGTTTGCATACTCTCTTCCTTAAACTCTTATATTTCCAGCATATATTAACTGTGGATTTATGATTCATTACTTTCATATTTATTACACTACTACAAAATAGACTTTTTACTACCCTAAAGGACATCCCTTTTTAAGTTAGGGACGCCCAATGTTCAATATTTGGTGGGAGGCTTTAGCGCTGGATGAATTTAACAAAAAAAAATCAACCACTTTAGATGTCCCCAGTTTTTGTGGGGACGTCTAAACTGGACTTTAGATGTCCCCAGAAAAACTGGGGATGTCTAAAGTGAGCTTTAAACGTCCCCATTTTGACTGGGGACGTCTAAAGCTTACTTTAGGCCTCCCCATTTTGACTGGGGATGCAGAACCATCACCTCATGCAACTGTAGAGTTACAGCTTTACCTTCTCTGCATTATCTTGCCTATACCCATGATTGCTGCTGTGTTCCATGGCAATTTCCCTGCTGCATTTGTTTTCATTCTTCTCCCATACCCGTGAGCGCACTGTCATAACTCCTTCCCTGAACAAAGGCACACCTCCCCTGCATTTTTCTGCCCTCTTCTCCCATTCCCGTGGCCATGGGTCTTGCTATTTGCTGCTGCAGTTGCATTCTCAGTTTGTGCATTTCCCTTTAAACTTGTCAAATTTATATCAGTTTGTTCTCTTCTTGTTAACCATTAACTGATAACTGATATTAAATTATTTTTGCACTGCCTGATTTTTATATACAAGAGAAGAGAGAGGTGGAAGCTTGTCTCTGAATATTCACATAAAGGATCTTAAAGGAATACTTGTGAGTTCTAAACATTCTTTGAATATGTTTTTTTAATTTAAGTCGTAGAATCTGTTGAGATAGGTTTTGGTTGTTTGGGTTGGCAAAGGAGATGTTGCATAGCCACAATTTGGTGAACCGAAGGTTAAATATCTTTTCCAAGTGAACTTTGTAGTGGCTAGTTCTGTTTGATTTTGCAGGTTCTTGGGAAGAATGAAAACCAATATAATATGCTTATATTCTACCCGTAATCAGATGGTTGGTTCACCAAAGCCGCTGGATTGTAAACTGAAATAATCAAAATGACATTGGTTTCTAACGCCTTTTTCTATGGACCAAAACAAAGCATATCAATTGGTGCCTTCTACATGTTTTCATTTTAGTTTCTGAACTTAGTTGTTTATGGAATGTTGTTTTTCTAGCAATTGTCTTGGAATTTCTAGTTGTTTTGCTGATGTAAATAAGGAAGCATTGAATTGATTGTGTTTCCACCCCTAGCTAGAGCTGAAACTGTGGTGGTGATTGTATTTTTAATTCCAAATGTATACTCTAGGCTATTTTTTCAATAGACATGTATCCTTTGAACTTGGTCAGTTTTCCCTTCTACTTAGGAAGTACTTAGTTGATGAATATGGCTTGATCCTAAATATAGGATCTTGATGCATCACTTTGTCTCATTTATTAAATTCTTGTTTTTTTTACATTTTTCTTATTAATTTTAAAATTTTTCTCACTTTGTTTTCTTCCACCACGTTTGATGCCCTCAATAAAAGAGAGGTATTTTAGAGAAAGCGACACACACACACACATCCAACTCTCATCTATCTAGTTCAATTCAATATAATAGTTTGATTTTATTTAGTTTTGGTTATTTAGATTGAGTTTGCTACTTTAGTTTGCCAATATTTATTATTTGAATAAAAAAATTTATGAGATCTTTTCTTCTATTTTTTTCTATTTGAAAATAAGTAAAAAATATTGAAAATTTTAAAAGGGCCTAGAACTTGCTAGTCAAGAACTTGGTGCCAATTTTTGTGGTGCCAATTTTTTAATGTTTAGTTGAACTTGGTGCTTCCTTTAGCGTTCAAGAACATAGGAAAATAGGTAGAATTTGAATTGGAATTCTTGAAAACCATAATCTTGTTCTCTATGCTTTCTGGTACATGAGATTATGGTACTTTCTTTCCAGGCATTTACCTAATGCTCCGAAGTAGAGAAAATGAAGCTATGAATTTTTGTTTGGGTTAGAAGAATTAATGCTAGCTTCCTTCTTTTTACTCTTTTTTTAGTGCTATGAAATTTTATTTTACTCTTCTTAATTAGTTTAATTTTGTTTAAATTAAGCTAAGCTGGTTTGTTATTTTAATTTTGGGATGTCTCACTTTTAAGGGGAAATGCTGCCAAAATTTTGAGAAACAAAATAGTAAAAGGCAATTCCATATGTTGACAATTATTCTAAACTTGAGTGTTATTGGGAATGGCGTAGGTGGTAATAAAATGGATCATAGTTGGATGAATGCTTTGAGAACAAGTGAACAATATGAGAATGGGGTTGAAGAGTTTATTGAATATGCTAGAAGGAACGCTCTAGCAAAAAATGTGATGTATTTTTGTCCTTATGTCAATTGTTTAAATGAGAGAAGACGGGATGTTAAGTTATAAGGGATCACCTACTTTGTGATCGAATAAATCTTTGATACACAAGGTGGATATGGCATGGTGAGGAAGTAACTGATTGTCCGTCGCACAAGAAGGAAGTTGTGGATGTCATAGATGAAGATATAATGGAGAGAATGATTCACAATGTTGAGGTAGAATTCTTTATGCAGTCGTATGAATATGATAGCCTGCGGAGTGATGCAGAGACACCATTGTACCTAGGGAGTAAATACACACGGCTGACAGGAACATTCCATTTGGTTAACTTAAAAGCAACTTGTGGGTGGACCGATAGTAGTTTCACAATGTTGCTTGAACTGTTGTGTCATATGTTTCCAGATGATAATGTACTTCTAAATCATATGTATGAGGCCAAGAAAATCCTATCTACAATGGGTATGGAGTATAAACAGATACACGCTTGCCCTAATGACTGCGTACTGTACAGAAAGAAGTATGAAGGTCTGAGTGAGTGCCCCAAGTGTGAAACTGCACGATACAAAGTGAAGAAAGATGGTGGTTGTGTTGATGGGACAACTAAAAGGCAACCTGTAAAAGTTTTGTGGTATCTTCCAATAATACCGAGCTTTAAACATTTGTTTGGCACTACAAAAAAAAAGTGAAGAAGTTGAGATGGCATTCGGATGATAGAATATCTAACGGAAAATATCTTCAGCACCCAGCTGACTCTCCACAGTAGAAGAAAATAGATGAAATGTTCCCTGAATTTGACAGCGAGCCAAGAAACCTTCGGCTTGGGCTTTGTACAGATGGCATCAATTCGTATGGAAAGATTTCAAGAACAGGCTTAGACGAGATTACATTCGAGGGGACCTGAGGGGTAAGGATCCATGTCAGGAGTATACGTATTTGTCTCCAGAAGACAGGAGGTTGTTTATGGCATCACGAGAAGATCCAAACTTTTTGGTAAGATTTCTATCATCATAGTGTTTTATTTGAATATAGTTGACGTTATTGATTCGAGGTTCGTTATTTTTATTCACAGGCATTAAGTGCAGTAAATGCAAAGAGGCAAGCAGCTAATAAGTATCAATATTGCATGTCTCATGGTGGTTATCGAAAGCTTGAGCAAAGGATGATGGCAGAAGAGTTAGAGAAATTGAAGGAAGCAGCCACATCAGATCCTAGCGTTGTGGTCCAGGCCCCGCCACCTCCTTCACATCACAAAAAATGGAAATCAGGGAGGATTAAGGGTGGGAAGTATGTAAATCCGATTGTTGCCGAGGTTGCCGCGAGGATTATAAGTAGTTAAAGCATAAGTACAAAGTTTGTTTCATATTGGGAGTGCTTACTTTTTGTATACGATAGCTTTTATGCTGCAGGATGAACTGGAAAAGCATAGTAGCCAAGGTTCGTTCACTCCAAATGGACGACTGAACATCTTGTCAACGGTTGGACATCTTGTCAATGGCAATTGGGAAGCCAGATCACCCCGGTCATGTTTGAGGAAAGGCAGGGGGAGTTCGAGTCGTGAAGTATTTTGGCTGAGCCTCACATTCTTATTCATCACAAGCTGAACCCAGTAGAGAGCTTGTGGCTAAGGTTTACCAGGAAGTCTCACAAGAGCTTGAGGCCAACCTTCACGACAAGCTCCGATAAGAACTATTGCCAGAGCTACGTCTTGAGCTGATACCTGAGCTACGAGCTGAAATGATAAAGATGTTTGAATTACGGATGGCAACTTCCGATCGTAAAACCCATTCATCCCCGACCTTCCACAGCACTAAAGGAAGTTACAATCCGGTGGATCAACCACTTGGCAACCCTTCTCCCACACTAACACCGGGAGAACTTGCCATCCTCTCTTTGGATGCCCCAGTGCTGCATGTAGTTGCAGATGCTCTCATTCACACACAAGCTACCACCCACCATCATCAGCAAATTCCACAGCATTTACGTAGGGTGACTGTGACATGTGTTCGAAAGGGGGAAGAAGGTATAGCCATCCCTATTCCTGATGCCGAGGTTGCCACAAAGCTCAGGTGATAGGATATTTCATCCTTTGGCCTGTACATCATATTAGCTTAGCAGCAACACCTCCAATGGTATGGAACTACCTCACTTTTACTTGAGATGTGTTGGCCTTCTACTAACAATATGTTTTTTTATGTTCTAAAAGAACGAGCAGGAAGCAGAAAAATAGCCCTTCTTAGCACGACTGCAGCAGATCTATAAAGGCATTCTCCAAATTGATTTGCATATGCCTACAGGGATTGTGGGCCAGGAATTAGAGTATCCCTTCACAATTGATAAAGAAGATCTTAAACAGTTCATTAAGTTGGAGGAGCTAGATATAGGATGTGGCAAATTTGTAATCCTGTAAGTTTTTTATTTCCCATTTTTTCCTTCATTTAGTTAAGTTGATTTTAACTAGCTAATACATTCATCATTTTAATTCTATTATAGCTCTTTCCGTCATATATGCATTGACTTGGAAAGAGTTTATTTATATGGATTCTTGTCTCCTGCACATACGACAAGGAATAGGAATACAGTGTCAAAAAGGTCGCGCTATGTGGGCTTCACAATAGGAGAAAATGACTATCGTTGTTATCTAGTACTGATTGTTCAAGGGTACACATTTTAATTTTGTGTATTTGAGATTTTTAATAAATAATTGCCTTGCCATCTAACTTCTTTTTAATCTGTATATGTTGTGATAGTTACCACTGGAGTTTGTGTGTTCTCTATCCTCAATCCCACGTTGTTTACTGGTTTGATTCCTTAAGTAAAAGACCAGACAAAGAAACTAAAAGCGTCTTCAACACGTAAGATTATTTTTAACATCATTTGGATACTATGTCTTACTTTATATGTTTACCATCGTTCAGAGTGGCATTACGACAGATTTTGAACAAGTAATCTCTTCTTCATTCTCAGAGGATAATATTCTTGGTGTTGTAATTCAATGGCAATTCATTCACTTGATTTATTATTTCATCTAAGCTTATTTTCTAATTTACAGATTTTTGACAATGAAGATGCCTACTCATATGAAGACATAAATATGATTAGAGACTTTTTGGCTGGAAATCTTCTTCAATGTATACCAGAGTACAGTCTTTAGTAGTTTGTGTAGGACATACTTTTGTGGTAGTTCTATATATTGTACATATAATTAGCATTGTTGTTATTGGATATAGATTGGATTTAGTATTGGTTATTGTACAAACTGGGGACTTGGATATAATCTTTTTAGTGCAATAACAGACTTGGATATAGATCTTTGTGTAGTTTGTGTGTTTTGTTAGTTAATTAGTTTGCTACTCCTTAAAGTTATTGCATGTAGTAGAGCCTTGGGTTGATCACTATGTTTCAAGTTGTTGTTTCCATTCTGCTGAACTACTGTTGTTTTATTCTGCTGTTTCCATCCTATTTCTGCAGTTTACATTTTTCAGACAATGAAATATATATAAAAAGGCCATTTAAAAAAACTTTCAACGTCCTTAAAATAGAAAGGGACGTGGGAGAGGTGGGGGCGACACTTTAGACATCCCCAGTTTGGATAGGGGATGTCTAAAGTGGACCTTTAGACGTCCCCTGTTTGGACTAGGGACATCTAAAGGGAATTTTAGATGTCCCTAGTTTGAACTGGGGACGTCTAAAGATCCACTTTAGATGTCCCCTATCCAAACTGGGGACGTCTAAAGATCCACTTTAGATGTCCCCTATCCAAACTAGGGACGTCTAAAGTGCACCTCAGACATTAGACGTCCCCAGTCTGAAGTGGGAACATCTAAAGTCCTGCCTATTTAACGTCCCCTATTTTATAGACATTATTGACATTTTTTTCCACGACCCTCAGATAGACATCCCTCTATTTTTAGACATTAAAAGGCCAAAAAGGGACGTTAAAACCATTTTTTCTAGTAGTGTTGCTCCCTCTAAGATGGAAAAAGATTTTCAAAGTTCTTAAGATTTTTATCTTACACCCAATTCACCCCCTGTCCTGGGTGTCAACTAGTTCTAAAAATTCTCACATTCGAAGAATACCCTTGTGGCACCTTAATTTCATGCAAATACCCACACAAAACTTCTCTTCTCCTCTTTTGATAGTGTATGTGCTGCTGGCTCCATGCATGCCCTCCTACCATCATCTCTTAGTTGTAGATGTAACTGTTCTCTTATTCCCATATCAACAAGGTCTAGTTTAACATTAATCTCATCCTTAGTCTTCCCTGGTATGTGCAAAAGCATACTGACAAGGCTATCACAAATTTTTTTCTCTACATGCATCACATCAAGACTATGCCAATATTGAAGATCAAAGAAAATTGATCTTTTCTTACATATGTTCTTCTCACCCGTAGTCTTCTAATTCTTACTGAAGAAGACATTGATACATTCCACCCAACTATAAACTTCCTCTTCGGTTAATGCCTTCAGAGCCATTCCATGCTTCGGTAAGCCGTTAAAATGCTTTCTTAACCTATGATACTGGTGGAACCTATTAAGGAACCTCATGTGACCAAGGTAGACCATTTGTCTTCCATGCTTAAGTTAGTGGATGTAAGTATCAGCTTTACAGATTGGATATGCTTTATGCCCCTTCACACTATACCCTGACAAGTTTTCGTACACAGGGAAGTCATTTATTATGGTGAAAATTGTAACACCCCAAATTCTGAGACTTGAGGCTAGAGAATAAGCCTGAGATTAGTGGATTACTAAGCCCCGGTTTAGCAAGATCCCAAATTGTGATCTAGGGTTAATGACTCCAAAAGTGGATGTCATTAGTGATAAATGAACCCTTTTGGAGATCATGGTGTGTTTTGGCACCCGATGTGATTCGTATGCGTTCTGAGCAGCGCTGAAACCCTGTATTTAAGCTCAATTATGGATTAACATCTAAATTGACTTAAAATAGAGGAAGGCGCATATTGTGGCTAAATGAAACGATATGAAGTGTTTGGTGGTGATTCAATGAGAATTACCGAATTACCGAAATCAGGGGCAAAACGGTAAAGTTACCGACCAATTGGTCAGTTACCGAAGAGGAAACTCATTGGTAACTTCAAGATCAATGGTTGAGATTGATTTGTGTAGAGATTAAGTGGGTGGAATCCCATGTGTGTGGGTTCATGTGAACTCATAGAGATGGATTAAGGGTGTGACAAGTGTCACAATTTGAGCCCTTGGATTTGGTCAAGGTTTTCAACTCATTTCCCCTCTTTCCTCTCTTTATGTGGACGGTTTTGGCTCCCAAAAAACTGACTTGCTTCATCATCTAATCACTCTCATCTCTCTCTTGTCCACCATGAACGTCCAAAGCTAAGGGAAGGAAGAGAAAAGAAAAAGGTGAGATTTTGGTTGGCTTCTTGTCCTCTAATGCTCAATTCATCTTCTATAAAGTTGTTCATAGTGATGAGAGCTTCATCTCTATGGTTTTAGATTCTTGATTGGTGGTGTTTGATAGCTTGAGGAAAATTGGAAGTATGAAGAATCAAGGAATTGATTTGGGAAAGAGGAAGAGGTGAGTATTTGAAGCCTTTTGATCTAAGTTTTGTGACTTTTGGTTAAGTATTGTGATTTGTGAATTTTGCCCTGATTTTATGATATTTTCGTGTGGAATGTGAATGGTGGAATTGGATGTTGTTTTGTGTTGAAAATGGTGTCATTTTGTGGTATTTAATCATTGGAATTGATTTGAATTGGATTGAACACAATGGTTGCAAAACTGGAAATTCTGTCCAGTGAGAATTCTGTCTGGTCAGTCTGTTTGTGTTGCCGTTTTGAATGACCAAATGGTCTCTAAAAATTCTGAAACTTTCCAGTCTTGAAGTTAACTTCCTAAGCTTCAAAATGGACATAAACTTTGTGCCATTTCGTTTTGGGAACTGGGAGTTATAGCTGTCCAAACTTTGAGGTCGAAAATGGAACCTGTTTTGGGACAGTCTTGAGTTGTGGGGAATTCTGTATTTTTGTGGTGATTTCTAGTAAAGGCCAATATTTTTCCTGTGTAGAGGACTTGAATAGCTTTCATTTGGCTTTGGGATCACCTCATTTCGATTTTTGTGGAATTAGTTATGAATTTTTGAAGTTACCTTGGCTGCAGCAGAAAATCCTGGCTGCAGCATAAAAGTTTCTGTGCACGTTTTGGCCGCAGCCAGAAATTCTTGGCTGCAGCCAAAAACCTTCTGTGCGTGTTCTGGCTGCAGCCAGAGGGTCTTGGCTGCAGCCAACCCCCATTTTTCAGGATTTTGAGATTTTGAAAGGTGATTTCCAACCTAGTACGTCCCAATCCTTTAAGCTTTCGTTGAGCTTATTTTAGCCACCTAAAGGGTGTGAATGGTAACCAACTTTAAGTGATATGAAAGTAAGAGTTTGGAATAGAGAATAACCCTATGTCCTTGCTTTGGTTATAGGGTTGATGTTCGCCCTGGTTGTGGTTCGATGTTCGTTTTGATCGTGAGCAGCCGGAGCTGGAGCTTACGTGGAAAGAGTGTAGGAAACATATCTCTTCTGCTTGTATTTGATATATGTGTTAGTGTGTTGGTGCATGTCTTAGCTTTGCATAATTATGTGTAATTTGAAGCTATGTTTCAATTTATGCTATGGCCATAGGTATATTGTTCGAAGCATTGAGCTGGCAAATTGTCATTGTGTTATCATGAGTTGTGTGATGCAAGCATGTCATGCATTAAACATTTATCGTACATGCATATTGATATTGTTATCCTACTGAGATTCTCTCGAATCTCACCCTCCCCTACCAACATTTTAGACAGGGTAGGTGGATCGAGGTTGGAGCAAGCAGGCAAAGGCGATGAGGACTACTTCAGGTTATAGATTTTGGTAGTTGGTTATCATAGTTGGGATGTATATTTGGATATTGTATTTGTATACTGGATGAGTATTGAGTATGCATGTATGGAGATGAGATTTGTGTAATCCCCGTTTGAGGAATTGTAAAGGGCTAAAGTGCCCTATAAATTCTATGTAAAGGTATGAACCCGGGAGTCGCCGGGATTATTGTTGTATACTCTGATATTTGTATAAATGTGATATTCCGCGTGATGTAATTGTATTCGAAAAGTGATTACGAGACCAAGTTTATAAATGATTTCTAAAGGTAATTATGGAAACCCCGTCTGGTAGATGGGTTTACAAAATGTTGTTTGTTTCTAATTGGTCTCTATTTCACTTTAAATCGCGTATTTCGGATATAATTACGGCAGGGGGTTACAAAAATCATTGCACGTAGCTTGAAGGACTCCTTCTTATATGCATTAAACACATCTACGCCTTCCTCCCATAACTTCTTTAGGTCCTCAATCAAAGGCGCCAAGTAGACATCGATATTGTTCCCTAGTTGTTTTGGTCCAAAAATCATCATAGAAAACATCACATACTTGCGTTTCATATAAAGCCAGGGAGGCAAGTTGTATATTACAAGGAGTACAGGTCACGCATTGTGTAAGCTATTAAGAGTTCCATACGAATTGATGCCATCTGTACAAAGCCCAAGCCGAAGGTTTCTCGGCTCGCTGCCAAATTCAAGGAACATTTCCTCTATTTTCTTCCACTGTGGAAAGTCAGCCAAGTGCCAAAGATATTTTTGGTCATATATTCTCTCATCTGAATGCCATCTCAACTTCTTCGCTTTTTTTGCAGTCCCAAACAAATGCTTAAAACACGGTATTATTGGAAGATACCACCAAATCTTTAAAGGTTGCCTTTTAGTTGTCCCATCACCACAACCACCATCTTTCTTCGCTTTGTATCGTGCAATTTAACACTTAGGGCACTCACTCAGACCTTCATACTCCTATCTATACAGTACGCAGTCATTAGGGCAAGTGTGTATCTTTTTATACACCTTACCTATAGTAGATTGGATTTTCTTGGCCTCATACATACGATTTGGAAGTACATTATCATTTGAAAACATATCACACAACAATTAAATCAGTAATGTGAAATTTCTATTGGTTTACCCACAAGTTGCTTTTAAGTTAACCAAGTATAATATTCTTGCCAGCCATGTGTACTTACTCTCAGGGTACAACGGTGTCTCCGTATCACTCTGTAGGCCGTCATATTCATGCGACTGCATAAAGGATTCTACCTCCACATCGTGAATCATTCTCTCTATTCTATCTTCATTTATGACATCCACAGCTTCCTTCTTGTGTCACAGACAATCAGTTACTTCCTCACCATGCCATATCCACCTTGTGTATCAAAGATATATTCCATCACAAAGTAGGTGATCTCTTATAACTTCAACATCTTGTCTTCTCTCATTTAAACAATTGACACAAGGACAAAAATACATCCCATTTTTTGTTAGAGCGTTCCTTCTAGAAAATTCAATAAACTCTTCAACCTCATTCTCATATTCTTCACTTGTTCTCAAAGCATTCATCCAACTACGATCCATTTTATAGCCACCTACGCGATTCCCATTAACACTCAAGTTAAGAATAATTGTCAACACTGGGATTGCCTTTTACTATTTTGTTTTTCAAAATGTTGGCTGCATTTCCCCTTAAAATTTAGACATACCAAAATCAAAATAACAAACCATCTCAGCTTAATTTAAATGAAACTAAACTAATTAAGGTAATTCATATTCAGGACAATGTCAGCACGTCAAATCCAACAAATTCATTAAACCAATGAAACTTTGATTTCCAATTTGACTATGGAAAATTATAAACAACAAAGTTTTCTTCAATTTAGAGGCTTTAGTTTCCATATATTAGCTATCTTCCCATAATCAACATTTAGGGACCCCAAAAAAGAAACTATAATAAGTTAACCATCATAATTATGCTTTCAAAAAATATGGAAAAATTCCTAAAAATTTTCCACTGCAAGATTTATTGTCCAAAGTACATAATAAAATTTGTTTAAAGACAGTTGCAGCATATCTTCAATTAGTGAAATAATTCTATAGTTTTATACAACATGTATTTAATTATATGTAAAATATAAAACATTTAAACATAGTTAAAGATATGTTCCATGCAAATGAAAATGAGTTACACCTACTGAATAGCCTAGAGTTTTAGATATTTTTGGGGCAATAAATTTTGTAATGGAAGATTTTTTCAGCAATTTTCCCAAAAAACATTTTAAAACTAACCAACAATTATTAGTATGGTAGAATATAGTGACAAAAACTCAATTTTCTCTAAATTATACTTTTGCCCCACGCTTATCACGAAAGCAGAATATATAGAACTCATTCAAGATAGCTTGGTGGTCTTAAGAATGGTTTAGGGGGAGCCTTCTCTTAAGAATAAATAAAGAAGATGAATAGAAGATAATTCATGTTCATGCTAATAGAAGAGAAGAAAACTAAATTGTCAGTCCAATATTTGCTTATATGGGATACAGAATGAAGATGATGAAGGCATGGTTGGAAATCAAACCTGTAGAGGACGCTTTAGAGGGAGACAACCCATAGTGGTGAGAAAGAGGACGATGGTGGCAACAATAAGAGCAAACCAACGGTGACGAGTTGAGATAGAACGAAGTTGGTGAAGTGAAGTATAGAGGACCAAGAAGAGAGAATGGAGGAGCAAGAAGAGAGGAGGTATCGGCCTTTTGGAGAAATAAGAAAATAAAGATAGAGAAAGAAGAAATTTGAGGCAGAGTAAGCCAAAGACGGAGAAAGGGAAAGTTGAGCTAGATGTACTGTTTTATGCTGAGTTGAGCCAGATGCAATGAGTTTAGGGGTCCCTATTCAAAAAAGTAAGACTATAGGCCTCCCCAGTCAAACTGGGGACTCCTAAACAGCATTTAGGCGTCCCCAAATTGGCTGGGGAAGCCTAAATGTCTGACAGAATTCACATGTGCTGGTCAAGTCAACTAGTGCATGTAAACGTTTGGTTGGGGAAGCCTAAACCAACTTTTAAAAAAAACAATTTAGGCGTCCCCACTAGAACTGGGGACGCCTTAGGTGACTTGGGGATGCCTAAACACACATGCTAATGGCTTTAGGTTTCCCTAGTCAAACTGGGGACACCTATAGTTTCCTTATGGCGCGAAAATCAGATGTTTTAGAGTGGAATTTAAAGTCTTAATGTTTTTGACATCCCTTTTTAAAAAAAGGGACATCCTTTAGGGTAGTAATATGTATATTATGTAGTACTGAAGGTAGAGAGCTAACTGTTGACATATCTTCTTGAAGCGGGTTCATTGTAAATAGTTCCTTCTTGTTCCTTTTGATACTGTCCCCCCTCTTGGCTATTCCCATATGTTCATTTGATCCTCTTCTATTATTTCTTGTGTGCTTGATTAAAGTGGATGCATCTATGAACTTTACTTTATACAATGCCACAAATTATGTATCATCTTAGATAGGAGAGACATTTGACTCTCATCAGTAAGAGTCAACACTTCAATAGGAGAGACATGAACAACATCTTTTGGAACAACCACATTAGTTTCAACATCAAAATGACAGGAATCAGGTTCCACAATCGGAACCTCATCTAGACTACACCCACTAATCTCTCCAAAAGTGATTTCAAGTTCCTTATCACATTCCTCAAGAGCTAAGGTTTCATTCAATTCTACATCCTCAATTTCTTCAAAATAATCATCATCTACACAAGAAGTGGTCATCATGCTCAAAGAGTTATCTTGCCCCATAGTTTCAAGTGACGAAATAATTTGACTCACATATATTCCAATATTTTGGACACTTGACTCAACTCTAGTGGCACTTTCCTTTTGTTCTCTACAAAATATTTTCTGTTGATTCTGCAAACTCCTCACATAATCTTTCTAAATTAGACTTTTCCTTATACTCAAGAGTTTGTTCTTCAATATATGGATAAGAATAGAAAGGAGGATTAGGATAATACTTGACATATGGATCCAAAGACTCTTGTTGCTCCAAAATTCCACCAGGATAAAAGGAATGATCAAAATAAGTTTGGTTCATATTGAAATCATCTCTCACATAATGACTGATATTGCTATATGGACAATGCTCATAAGAATGACACTTTCCACAATAAGCACAAGAAAAACAATTATAAGGAGAAGAATTTTCAATCCAACCAGCATTTATATTTTCTTGTCTCATTCCATTCACATGCATTCCAGAAAAAGAACCAAGATATGATAAGTTATCACTGATTAAACCAAATGAATGCTGTGAATAATCCTTTTTTTTTAATTTTTGAAATTTTTACATGAAGACTAAATTAGTATTAAAATTACTTGGTATTGATATTAATGATAACAATCCCCGGCAACAGCGCCAAAAACTTGTTATGAGTGTGAATGATCAATTAAATAGTGCAAGTGTACACTGCCGTAATCAAGTAATATAGAAGTGAGTAGAGTATCGTTCCTACGAGGACTGATCACCAAGTACCAAAATGAGTAATTTTAACTCTATATCAGTCGATCGATTGTTGGTAATTGAGAGTACAAAATAAAAGATGATTAAATATGAATGCAAATGATATGAAACAACAATTATGAGAAAAAGTCCTATGGGTCATATTTCACTTAACAAATTACGGATTGAATCACTTATCTATTCTAGCCTAATTTATTTCACACGATTGATAGTTGAGTTTCCCTAATTTAATTGCTAGCCTCTTCCAAGGTCAAGCAATTCTATAATTAATTGCTAATTAATCCAATATATTCCTATATGAATTTAAGCAATTAATTATACATTAAGATTTATGGAACTCAGTAAGACTACACAACTTATATGAATATATTCCTATTTCATATGCAAGTAATGGTTTTAATTATAGGATTGATACACATGCATCTCCTTCCGGTCTCAACATGTATATTGAAATCATTCAAAAGATGGCCAGTCAATCAAAAGTATTAAGAATAATAATTAAAACTCAATTATGAAGGATAAATTAAAACTAGATTTAATAAGTAAAAATTCAATCCGTCATTAGTAAGCTACGTCATCACCCTAGGAAAATGAAAGTTTAGCACATGATGAAATGAAAAACAAAACTAAAATAAATTGACATTATATAAAACTAGAATGAAATCCTCATAAATACTGCATAAAACTTGAATATTAAGTTCTCAAACATAAACATACAACCAAAAGATGCATGAAAAATGGAGAAATCTAGCCATCCATTTAGGAGGTAAAACCTTCCATTTAGGCGGCATGCAAAATGTGATACAATCCTAAGCCTTCCAAGATAGAGGCATGCAAAATGTCATACAATCCTAAGCCTTCCAAGATTGAGGCATGCAAAAAGTAATACAATCCTAAGTCTTTCAAGATAAAGGTATGAAAAAAAGTAATACAATGCACGAAATTAAATATAGAAAATAACACAATTTATTTAGAACTGTCAGAGAAAAGAGCTCTCTTTGTCAGATAAGGACCTCTAATTCTCTTCCTCTCCTCCCACTTTGAGCTTGGCCTTGATCTCTATTTATAGGGAAAAAAAGCACGTGTTACAATACTGCTATAGTGATCCGGTGGCTACTACAGTAACTGTCGGCAACAGCTACAATATCTGGCGGCTCTACAGTGATTACGTCGTTACAGTACTTCCATCCGCTACAGTACCATCTACTACAGTGATTTTGTTGCTACAGTAACTTCTGTAATTTTTTATTTTTTATTTTTAAATACTATTTATTCCAAAAACATTATTTATTTATTAATTACATCCAAATTTATTATATTAAAATCAAATATCATACATAAAATCATCATATAAGGGAAAATAAATATACAAATATTTCATTTATCGAAAAACCTATATGCACAAGTAGCGTAACTCTTTTTCAATTGTGTAGAACATATATTTAACCATGTAAAAAATAAATGGCATTTACATATGGGTGATGCTATGTTACATATAATGGAAGAGTTGCACTTGATTAGGGACCTTATCCTTAGGTATATCTTTGGGCCATACGTTTTGTAATAGAGATTTTTCAGCAAAGTTATTTTCTTTTCACATTTCCCCATTTTTTAAGATATTTGATTGTTATATTTTTTTTTGTACACAATTACCAAAATACTGATCTATGGCCCACACATGCCCAATTATTCATTAATTCCCAATAATATTTTTCCTTTACCAATATATTCATTTTTATATTAGAGTAAAATATTTTAACTTCTCATACATTTTACCTTAATTACACGGACTTCCCTTCTATCTTAAAAACATAAATTGAAGTCAAAACTATTCTTTTGGAAAGAAAACAAAAGTCAAAACCATTAATTCCATTAAATATTTTTATTTTTTAATTAAAAATATATTAAAATAAATTTTATTTACTAATATACGCTTTATCATTACTAATTCCTTAATTTTGGTTAAAATTGTCTAAATAATTTAAGAGTTTCTTTTTCTTAATTTATTTTTTACTTTTGCAAATAATTATATGTTAATGTTTTTTCATATTGAGATAAATATTTAATTAATTTAATAAATCCAGACATGCAAAACTTAATTAAAAATATGTTTCGATCTTTTAAAAGATGCATACTTAAATAAACTAGTTTATAAATGTCTGTGCAAAAAATATATTTAAAAAATTAAAATTAAAAATTAATATAAGTTATATAATATCGCAAATTTATATTATTAATAACATTTGGTGAATTAAATATGGCTTCCGAATAAGCTTTCAATCATTGGGTTGTGGGGAAAAAAAAAAACTCCTTCCGTCCTTAAGTATAAAGTTTCAAATTTGTTAATAGGCTTGTCCCAGAATATAAGGTTTATTTTAATTTTGTCAGAGTATTTATTTTGTTTTTCCATCTTTACCACTAGATTGCATTTGTTGCATTTAGTATCTCTCTCAATTGTCCTTTTTATAAATCAGGACATAGTTGAAAAAAATAAATATTTATTTCTCTTAACTACTTTTAACTGTTTTGTTAATAAGCACAAATTAGTTGTTTGAATCTTTTATTTAGGGACAAAGAGAGTCTGTTTTTAGTAATTTAAAAGAGTACTAAATAAATAAGTTTCAATAAATATGATAAAAAAATTTAAAATTTTAAAATTTTGTAATATAATAAAATTTAATAAATTTTATAATATATTGAAAATTTTTAACATATATGTATTATAATTATTTTTGTTTGTATAAAAAATTATTTTTAGGTATATATAAATGTTTATTCATTTGTTGAGAGGGGAGTATTTTGGTCAAAGCAAATGTTTAATAGCCAAATTTAACTGTCAAATAGCGGTTGGGTGGATGGAAATATAATCTCAAATATATAAGGGAGGTTTTTGTAACATGCCTTTAAATTTTAAGGGAGGTCTATATATGTTTTCAAAATAAAGGGGATATTTGTATAATTTAGGTAAAATATAGGAGTATTCAATATAATTTACTGTTTATTTTATTTTCTTTATGATGAGATACATATACTTCTTCCTTTGGAGAAAGGATAAATATATTTATATTGAATTAGATTTGATATAGTTAAACAATTATATTGATCAATTAATAATCAATAATGATTTTATTTTGTGGCGCTGATAAATGATAATTAAGGTGAGATAACGATGTGCCACGAGAGAATGACGGTACCAAAGCCGTGTGGCAACTCTGGAGCGTTGATGTGCGTGATGAGTTTAAGAGGAAGTACGGAGCGCACTCGGACCCTTCACATTGCAACTGCACAAATCTTTCTGAATTCATTAGCCAATGTGAATGCGATATTCAGTGTTGATCCATGTAGCACCATTTCTTTTAGGGCCTGTTTGGTTTAAAGGGAGGGGATGGAATGGGATGGGCTCATTATCCATTCCCTCCAAAACCCCCTAATTTGGGGGAACAAAAATAAGGGGATGGGAGGGATTGGGAGCCCCTCCTTTGGAACCTCTCTCTCCAATTTTTCAAACCAAACAAGGGGAGAGGCTCATTTTTCATTCCCTCCCATCCCCTCCCCTCTAACCAAACAGACCCTTAATTATCTGGAATAATATCATCTAAAATTAAATGACTCTTATAAACCCAAAACTTTCAAATCTAACCCCAAAATTAAAACTTCCTGTCGTCAATATTTTAAAAGTTAAATCGAACATCAAACAAAAAACGGTCAGCAGATCTTTGTTTACATGATTCAATAATAAGCTATATCGGTAGTCTAACTGGTGATTAATTATATGCATATACAATAATGTATATAAATAGATTCACATTCATAATAAAGTGATTAATTATATGCATACACAATAATATATATCTATATAAGAATAAATTCATATTCAAAATAAATTTACTTGTCAACTTAATAATACTTCTTCAATGAAATAATATTACAAATGGCCTGGAAATCTAATTCCCTACGTTTCATCATGAAAGAGTGATTGCGCTCGCGCTTTCGTCTTCTTCTCTACACTACACAAGTATAACACAATAGTCCCCCAAAAATAAAAAAATAAAAAAAAATGAACGCTGTGCTTTGTATAATCAAAATAAGAAGGCCGTGCTCAAGTCTACTTGTCTATTTGTCATCACCGTACCACTGCTCCTGTGATACGTCATGTAGGGAACAACTTCTTACATTAATTTGATAGTGATTTATGAGCCTCTCAAAAAATTTGTATGGTCAAAATGATCCTCAACATGAATTAACAGGCATTGGTCCAATTGGAAAAGGGTTTTGACCATTTAAATTATGTGAGATTTTTACTTCAAATCCGTGTGAATACAAAAAACATAGCATACAAAATAAGCTCCGGTCATCAATGGAAGTTGGCGCAGATGGGTAGGCATCTGCGCCACACCAATCCGTTCCTGGGTTCGATCCCAGGAAACGGAAGGTGTAAAGAATTTCCATTGGGAGCTCTCTCCCCTGGGGCGCCTCAAAGAGGTGAATTCCTGTCGGGCCTATCAGATTGGGGGCGCCAGGACTAGTCGGTTGTCGGGGGCCCATGTCGGTAAATCCGGCGTTGGCCTTCAGGTTAACGCCGGATACCTGGAAGGAGGGTGCACCGAAGGTAAAAAATGATCCATTGCATAAACCATCAAAAAAAAAACTCGGGTCAAAGTTGTTTAATACATTTTCCCATAAGGGAGTACAAATAAACAAAACAATCCCTACCATGCGTCTAGTTTTTCAAATTTGTTGTTTGTTAAAGTTAAACTTCCACGCACGTCACACACACTGCATCAAATTGAAGAGCGCCACGCAATGAAACGTCTTCGTCAACCTGTCGGCATGTTGTTTGGATTTGAATATGGAAACTTGCTGGTTACTAGTAGGACCAATCAATTCCTTTGAATAATCAACCCAAGGAGGCTGTTCTTAACCCCAGTCTACGGGGCTGTTTGGTATGAAGGATTTGGAGGATTAGGGAGGGGAGGAAAAATTTTTATGGCTTAGATTTAAAAAAATTTAAAAAGTGGGGTTGAAATTTTTTAGTTAATTTTTCTTACTTTTTTATTTTACATCTTATCTTTATTAAAATTTTATAACCTCACTTTTCCAATTTTTAAAAATCTAACTCATAAAAATTTTCTCTCCCCTTCTTTTCCCTCCATTTCTCTCATGCCAAATAGACCCTAAGTGGTTTCTCTACTAAGCAATTTCCTGAATAAATAGATCTGGTCATTCATATATGAATTTGAATAGTATAAATCTAAGTTCTTTTTAAAAAAATGATGATTTTTAAAATAAAAAATCACTTTTTAAAAGAATAATAGTTAAAAGATTATTTTTATTTTAAATTCTATACCAATTAAAATAATTTTTGAAAAAAATATAGACTTTAAAAACTTAGATCTAGACCGTTCAGATTGAATCTGACGGCCCATATCTGCTTATTAGCTCTTCTCACTAAGCAAATTGCGTCCTAGGGCAACCAGTTCTTGTATGTCTATAAAAGGTATCGATCAATTGCTACATAGCACTAGCTTGTACCAGAGCTTTTATTACCTATGTCAATCCCCACCTAATAATTCAACTCGAGAGAGGCCACATGGGGCTCAAGAAGCTACTCTTCCTCATTTTATTAGCTGCAGCCATGGCAGAAGTCGAAGAAGCTCGAATATCCCTTGAAGGTTGCCTTGACAAATGTGGAGACATAGAGATTCCATATCCATTTGGTGTGGGAGTCCAACCTAATACTGGTCTCAACTGTTTCTTGGAGGAGTCATTTAACCTCACCTGCGACAACTCGACATCTAAATTACTCTACAGAGACAACATCCAAGTTGCTAGCCTATCCCCACAACAAGGTCAAATGGAAGTTCTCATGAACGTCTCTAAGATTTGCGGAAATGGCTCGGCTCCAGAACAATCTCTTCGAACCGATGATGATTTCACCATTTCCAGCAAGCAAAACAAGTTCGTAACTATTGGTTGCGACACTTTGAGCCTAACTCGGACCTTCAATAGCTTTCGGAATGATAGCAATTACAACGGCTGCGTAACGCTATGTGAGAAGCCTCCTCCAGAAGAGTTGAATGGTAAAGTTTGTTCAGGAACTGGATGTTGCCAGGTGGATATTCCTGAGGGAATAAATAAGATCGAATTTGGAGTAACTATTGTCCACTTTACCAACGTGAGTTTCAACAATTGTAGTTATGCTTTTGTTGCCAAACAAGACTGGTTCAAATTCTCGAGTGATTATCTTAACAACTTTCCAAATAAGACCACCCCTTTAGTTCTAGATTGGAAGGTTTCAAATCGTACCTGTCAAAATGGTTCGAGTTCGAGTGGTGATGATCACTGCGCCTGCAGAAACAACACAGATCTAGTTCACTCTAACGCTGATTATGATCGGTACAACTGCAAATGCAAAACTGGTTTTGAAGGAAATCCATATCTTCTCGATGGATGTCGAGGTAATTCTATAATTTCATTTCTCTTTCAACCATTCCCTTTTTATTTGTACTCCCTTCTCTCCCTTTTTATATAACGGACAAAACTTAGATCAAGCTATTTATAGGACTAACGTGCAATTTGAACAATAAATTGTTTTTATGAGCATATGGCAGAAATAAGTTTTGAAAGGAGTAAAAATACTAATAAATAATTTAAAAGGGTATAAATTCACCAAAATCTTTAAATTTCACTAAACGACCATTAAATTGTAAGAGAAGAAAATTCTAACCGTGTTTGATGAAATTTAATGGTTTTGGTGAATTTTCACCACTTTAAATTATTTATTAGTATTTTTACCTCTTCTAAAATTTATTTATATTAGATGCCGCTCAAAAAAAACTTTTTTTTGATAAAATCACACCTTAACACTTACTTATATTTATTAGGTGTAGTCATACCGTCACATTTATTATTTTGCTTTTGTTATTTGTTAAAATACATATGTGCATTTATAAATTCATCAATCATATCAACTTGACTACATGAATAAAAGAAACTTTGTCTAAGTTTTGTCTTTATAAAGCCTACCTATTTGTCCTTAATACTGGATTTTCTTACGAGATTTAATAAAATATTTGAGTTATTCTTCAAATTATCATCGTCTCTTTCACTCTTAGATTAATTAATGCTTTTGTTTATCCTATCTTTCTCTTTAACGAATTATATCACTGTAATAGGATAATTTTGAAATATTTATTAAGTTTTAATTGATTTCTTTAATATTAGGATATAATAGTTAACAAGATCCCTGACAAGGACAGGAGATATTATATAATACCCCCTCCTATCCCTAAATATATTACCCAATTTTTAAGCCCTTTTCCTTTTGATATTGAATTGCCTTGTTCAAAATTCTCTGTTCTATATTATCTTTTTCACATATAAATAAATACTACTAACATAGAGTTGGTCTAGCAGTATAAGGTCTCACTTGATCTCTCTGGGTATTGAATTCCAGTTATAGAGGAGATACTTGTGTTATTAGAGAAAGCCACGAACCTCCAACCAAATACCAAATGATAATATAAAAAAAAAAGGAGCTAAATATTACTACCATTTTTTTAATTTCAGATGTTAATGAGTGCAACGGAGTCCATGATTGCAGTATTTCAACGCATGCTCTGTGTCACAATTTCGATGGTGGCTACAATTGTTCTTGTCCTCGTGGATACAAAGGAGACGGCTATGTTAATGGAACACGCTGCACTTTGGAGGCTCGATCTGATCGACATTTGCTCATTCTTATAATAACATTAAGTGAGAATATAAGCCACTTTCTGTTTTACTTTGTTTTGTTCTTTACAATTAATATTTTTTGATAAGGCTTGCTGTTGTTCTAACAATTGCTTTTTGGATATAACTTACGTTATTTTCCACATTTAGGAACACCATAAATACAAATTCGTACTACATTTTTTAAATAACTCGTACTACACATTTTACTACAATCTCTTATTTTTATTTAAAAAATAATGTGTTCACACAGTTTGTTGTAGATCTATCACAGTGGTTAATATTTAGGTCTTACTCCCATCTTCTAAGCATCTCTTAGTTATTTTAATGATAGTGATTCATTTTGGTCCTTAGATTTGCATCTTCCTATAATATTTCAGTGAAAATTTTAATATCCTTTTTCTGAAATTTCATTTTGGCCTATATTGTTGCAGGTAGCACTGTTTTCGTATTGGCTTTCTTCACACTAGTTTCCACATCTTGTTGGGCGCATAAGCGAAGAACCTTGAAGCAAATCAGGCAAAGAAATTTTGAACAAAATGGAGGAAACTTGTTGCAACAACAAATTGCACAGCAACAAAGCTACAATGAAAGAACCAAGATATATACGGAAATTGAACTTAAAAATGCCACAAACAACTTTGATGAAGGTAGAATCCTTGGTCGTGGGGGACAAGGCATAGTTTACAAAGGTATATTACCAGATAACACTTATGTTGCCATTAAGAAGTCCAGAGTAGGAGGAGATTCTAGTCAAATTAAAGATTTTATCAATGAGGTGTATGTGCTTTCCCAAATAAATCATAGGCATGTGGTCAAAATTTTAGGGTGTTGTCTTGAAACTGAAGTTCCTTTATTGGTTTATGAGTTTGTGGACAATGGTACTCTTTTTGACCACATAAACCCACTAAAGAATGAGTGTTGTATGACATGGGAAACTCGATTACGAATAGCTGGAGAAACTGCTGAGGCTATCTCATATTTACACTCTGCAACTTCTATTCCAATCATTCACCGTGATATTAAATCTGCCAACATATTATTAGACCACAATGACAGAGCAAAGGTGTCTGACTTTGGAGCTTCAAGACTTGTTTCTATTGATGAAACTCAAGTTGCAACTGTGGTTCAAGGGACATTGGGATACTTGGATCCAGAGTATCTCCATACAGGTCAGTTGAATGAGAAAAGTGATGTCTATAGCTTTGGGGTTGTGCTTGTGGAGCTACTCACTGGAAATAAAGCAGTTGCATTTAGTAGGCTAGAACTAAGAAATTTGGCTATGTACTTCGTGTCTTTTGTGAAAGAAAACCGCTTGTGGGAGATACTTGATAGACGATTGGACCAGAAGAAGAATGCAAAGCAGTTAGAGGATGCAGCCTTCTTAGCATTGAGGTGTCTTAGAGTTCTTGGAGAGGAAAGGCCCACTATGAAAGAAGTAGCATTGGAGCTACAAAACATGATTGCCATGGAAATTCATCCTTTGCCCAAGGACGAAGCTATAAATGCAGAAGAAAGTGAGTACTTATTGGGCCATGTACATAATGCACATGGGGATGCAAGTTGTAGCCTTTCATCAATTGTTGCTAGCCATGATAGCATACAGAAGCATAAAGCATTTGAGATTGCAGATGGGCGATGATTATGTGCAATATTTAATTTGTATGTGTCTCGTGTGTTTCAATTCATTATTTTGTATGTGTCTAGTGTGTTTCAGTCCGTTTTGTTTTTAATAGGTCTCACCTAATTAAATTTTACTCCAGTACTATATTGTTTTTTATTGGATAAGTTGTCCTAAAATATATGAACAATGGTAAAGCTCCAATTGGCCTTGTATAATTCATATTGATGCATTTTGTAACACCTTGCTTTTATACTAAGTTAGATAAGTTACTTAATAATGATTTCGAACGACTAAGCAAGGTTTGGTCCTAGGGAGTAAACTCTTTCATAAATAGTTGGAAAACTTAACCCATCATTAAACTTTCTAAAACAATTAATTAGTAGTTTAAACTCTTCATTAAAACCCATCATTCCTTCAACTATATTTGATAGTATCAAAGTTCTTCTCTACTATCACAATAAATCTATCATTTGTGAAGTTATGGGCTCAATTCATACATGTGCCTATCACTGTATTGATAATTAATAATAATAATAATACTGATACCACTACTATCTGTACTGATAGCATAACTATGCATGCTGATACTACCACTTTATTATACTTATACCACTACTATACATGCTTATACTACCACTTTGTGTATTGATACCTATAGATGTATATATACACAAACTAGTAGCCATATAAGGTGAACTTAAAGCCTAAGTATAAAGAAAAGATTATACATACGACCAACAAAATAAAGCTATCCAAGCTTCTCGACCTTCTCATCAAGTATTAGTGATAACCACCACGCCTTTGCCTTTTGAGCTGTTTACCTTTACTATATGTCATTTTAAGGAAAGGGGCTGAGATTCGTGAGAATCCCAATAATAACATACCATCATAAAATATGCAATTTTATGAAGTATGCAAAGCAAACCATCCAATAAGCATTCAACATATTTAGCATTCACTATGCAACACAATCATCATTCACCATGGGAACACATAGCCCAATACTTACTCATATTGCATACCAGGTCTTACAGCCTAAGGACATACAGTTCAATAACCACGCAAAATGCACATCGGAACTTATAGGCTTAGGACACACAGTCTAATCCACCCTAAATGCATACCAGGATTTACAGCCTCAGGACACGCAGTCCAATAATCAAATCACCCATATATTCATGAAACATATATAATCATGGCACAAACAAACATGAAAAACAATTGTAGAATATATGGGAGAAAGAGTTACTACTTGTTGACCTTTCTGTTACTTTACTTCCACCAAAACCCTTTCCAGTTCGCTTTCTTTTTAAGCTCATGCAAATATCAAATCCTATAATTTTGAAATTCATATAGAGCTAGGCCATTGCTTATTCTAATCTTATTAACATAATTAAATATTATGTTCTTCTTGACCCACTCATGGATCTTATCCTTTTATTTGAAATAGTTGGTCATCATTGATAATCTTTTACACTTATATTATTATGTATCTACTAATACATAGTAAATGTCTACTTTCCTCTATAACTAGAGAATCAATTCAATAAGCTAGCCCTACAAACCTTTTCTAAAACTATCAAACCTGTCACTAGTTACAATTTTATAAAAAATGTTGTCGCTTTCAACCTTAAGCAAAATTTGCCTATAATTTTTCAAGAAACTTTCAAAAATCATAACTTAATATAGGCAACTCCAAATAAGGAGATTCAAGTCCCTATTTAAATCTTTGTAAGTGTAATTCAAAGGAAAAATAATACAACTATGCAAGTAACATCGCATATTTTGCATAAATGGTTACTACCCAAATCGGAAAACAGAATTTTCCCAATTTTTCTGTCTAAACTTGAAAATTTTATATCTTTCGTTCTAGACATCCAATTAATCTTTTCTATGACTCATTTTAAACCTTGATATTTTTCCTAACTCCTCAGCAAATTTCACTGGTAGAGAAAATCATTTTTCCTGTCAAAACCTCGCACAACATTGACAGCACGTCTGATTCTCCAGAGTTATCATTCTGCCATATATCCTCATTTCAACCACATGTTTCTTCTTAATATGAGTTCTTTTTAGATCTATATTTCAAAACATATTTTTAACCCTCTGAACCACAAAGAAACTGACTCATACTCACTTAGAAACTTAAGCTTCTGTTCCAAAAAATGCATGCATGTTACACTCTGTTTTTCATTCAAGAAGATAAGAGGAAAAAGAAGACATGCAACACCAAAATCATGTCTAAAGCTTCCAAAAATTAAACCGCTTTCAACCCCATATTGCATGCTCTATTTCAGTGTATCAAATGTAGAACCAAAGAACCTAAAACCTCAAATCAACATGCAATTGCACAACTCTTCCTTTCATAGTGATAGAAACTTCTCTCCCAAAAATACTCAACTTTCAGCAACTAATTAACCCCAAGAACAACACCAACCTATCAAAATGAAGATGGAAGAGGGTTTAGGAAACTCACCTAAGTTGGATTCTAGCGTTGCATGTGGATTATGACCTCTCATCTTCCTATTTATGGTGATCACTTGAGTTCTCTCTCTTGACTCTCTCTCACCCTCTCAATCTCAATTATGAAGGGGTGTGTGTGGGGCGGTCGAGTGAGGGAGAGATAAGTGAGTTGAGTGAATGAAAGGGATGAGCTAAGGACTACGCTGACCCTCTACTAATCTTTTGTTTGAAACTTGGTTCTTTTCTCAATTCAATGAAAACACTAAATAAGTGTTAGAAATTAATCCTTAATACCATATAAAAAGTTTCTTTCTCAATTAGCTTTTTTAAGCCATAAAATATCAACTCTAAAATTTCTAGGCTAAAACTTAACCTCTAACTATTTTTCCTTGAATTTTCAGGAAAATATACTTTTGATTCCCAGAAATTAACTTTAAAGTTATTTTAGCCACTTTTTGGGAAATTAAGCCTCTTCATAATTTTTGAGATGTTACACAAATTTAATAGTCTACTTCTATTTAAACTATTACTCCTTCTATCCCTATATAGAAGATTTATTTTTTGAATGAGTTTGTCCCTTTTTATAAGATCCCCTTTGAGTTTGTCTATATAATAAATGCACTTTTACCCATTTTCCCCTTCAAGTATTAATTTTTTATTCTCTCTTATTACCTTTCATTCTCTCACATCATTAATTTACCATACATTCTTTTTCATCCTTTTCTCATTATTAATCTCTCTCTTACTCATTCATAGGGGCATTTTTGGAAAATAAATTATATTTCCTAGATATTTATTAAATTTAACTAATTTTAAATGTTTTTTTAGAATCTCGTGATTCGATTGAAAGGATCTTATATATAGGAATGGAGAGAGTATTTTTGTAATACTGAAAATTCCTTTATTGTTTTTCTCTTCAACTCTTCATTAATTAATTAGCTCAAGTGTGTGTGTTGTCATGCCATAGTGGTACTTAAGTCTAACAATAAAGTGAAACTAAAATTTCGTACTTTTGTTAGAACCGGGTGATACCCAAGACATGGGTGAATTAGATGTAAGATAAAACTAAGAACTTTGATAATCTATTCGCATCTTAGTGAAAGTAGTAAATATGAAAGTAATGAGTTATAAATCAACTTTTAGATATTTAAATAATATATGCTGGAGATATAAGAGCTTAGGGAAGAGAATATGCAAATTGTGATTTATCCTGGTTAGGTCCAATCCACCATGACATACGTCTAATCCCCAGGCTCCTCTTGAGATTTTCAAACCACAATCTTTTTGTTTAATTCAGGCACAAGAGAAGCCTCTACAATCCTACAAGTTTAGCCGAGTACTTGCAAAGCCTTTTACAAATCTCTCACCGAGTTACTCCCCCTTACAAACCATAAGGATACAACTGAGTTACTCCCCCTTACACACTGTAAGGATACAACCTTGATGATGAAACATTATAATCAATCTTCTTTCTCAAAAGTGAAGAAGATGAACATTGAAGTACAATACAAATAATCACCCTCTCAAAGATAAATGATATAGAAGCAAGAGAATAATAGAGAGTATTGGGTCAAGGTGGATAACTCATGATATTAGCATGTTGGCGTTGTTGTTGTGTGTGTTCTCTTCTTTGAATGCTTCCATATTTATAGTTGAATTGTAGTAAATGACCATTGTAAACATTTGTCCCTTAAAGTCCCGTTGCTTTGTTTGACCTCTCTTCGTATTTGAAAAACTAACTGCTACATTCGGTGGATGCTCCACTCCTGTAAAGTAGCTTTTCTTCTCTTCACATGATCTTCTCACTGTTTTCCTGGTGAAATCCTTTAAACTAATACAATAAAGTTTTAGAGTGATTAGAAGCAAGAAGAATGACTTGTAGAATCATTTCAATTATTTTCAGAAGTTATAAAGTATTGTCAAACACATCACTCGAGTGATTACTTGAGTGATCCAAGTCCATTACTCGAGTAATCACTTCTACAACTTGGTAGGGAGTATCACTTGAGTGGTCACTCAAGTGATCTCAAGTCATCACTCAAGTGGTCACTCGAGTGATCTTCTTATTTGAATCCAAATATGGAAAATGACCTGTCATCAGAAAGCTCTTGTAATCTACATTCTAATGTAAAAAGAATCAACTCCAAACTCATTGTATTCTAAAAGTTATTATCCAAATAGTGACTACTGATCTAGACAGTGTTTGAATTCATGAGCGTCAACTTTCAGAAGGCATACCACTTCAAATATAACTCTAAATATGACACATGATATAAAGCTCTTTAAGTCTAGTTTCATATGCAATAGGTTTCATCTCAATCAGATGTGTAGTTTGAGAGATATATCCAAATTACTAAACCTATTTTGGAATCCAGTGGTGATTTGAGTGTCATCTTCCAAACCTCATATCTCTTTCAAATGAACTCCTTTGACCTTGATCTTGGTGTTTATTGATGCATTGGAATTCTAGTTTCATATGAAACAAGTTTTAGCTCAATCGGACGTGTGGTTTGAGAGATATGTTCAAAATACCGAACCTCTATCATGCTAAACAAAAACAGGGCACAATAGAGTACTTATCACTCGAGTGATCTTGAATTATGTGGAGGTGCCATAACTTCGATATAAGTTATTTTAACTTCAAACTGATCCATTCCAACCTCCATTTGATCATAGAAACCTCTAATATCACTTATAAGATCTTGAATCTTGATATTCCCATTAGATCTTGCAAATTCTTCTTTCTTCAATCTCTTTCTTTTTTATTTACCTTTTGATGATCATTTTCCATAACCCAACTAGATAGCTTCTTTATTTTCTTGACTATCTTCAATCTTCCTCTTTCTTTATTGACTAATCTATAAGATATTTCACATTAAATATAGTAGTTAGTCAATGAAGGAGATAAGTATATTACGCAAACTTTTTGCTCTTAATATTTGGTATCTATATTTGACATAATCAAAATTAATCATATCTAACAACTTGTTTGTGAAAAACAAACATATCAAATAGACAAATATATAAAAGATATTCTTTCACTACTATAGAAAATGTCTTTTATGATAGTTATTATCTGTCATGTAAAATGATTCAGAACCATCATATATGTGGGTGATATATATGCGCTATGCAGATAATTATGATTCCAAACTATTATTTATTCTGGACCTATTATAATAGTTATAATATAATGCTCATTATGTATTGAGTCTTGATGAGGCCATGATATTCACATTGCTATAATAATAATTAACGGGCACGCGTAAACAATGTATGGTAATGATTGCATAATACATAACGGTTGCTCTTTAACAACCATTATATATGTATCTAAATATATAATGGTTCTATTTAAACAATTGTTATATATTTTTTGTAATGCTAATGTATCAAAGCTATTTTTTTTAAAAAGGGGGGTATTGCTTTCGATATCCCCCCTGCATATACATTTGTATAGAAGGAATCATAATATATATTTACAATCATTCATATACAAAATAATACAACAAATCAGAATATATTTAAAGACATTCATATACATGTATACGCTATTAAAACAAAAAATTTGAAACAAACAAATTAGTATCTATAAATTTACAACGATTCAAAGGTTTCTCTCTCCCACTGATGTTACAGAGATGTTACCAACTCTTCAGCCAAGTGTTCCATTTGTGGGTGGCTAAACCTCGTGCTGGAGGCATTAAAATATTATACACAAAAGGAAACAATAGATAGAAGGTAGATATTGTAATATATAGCTGACCTAATGTATATATGAATGAATTGAGCATATAATATACCTTATTTGGAATAATATTTTCAGGACTGGGTGTGATTATGTCCTTCATGGATTGCATCATGCAGTGCCCATAATCGTTGCTTTTCTCTGGTTGCCGGGGGCACTATATAGAAATTAGAAAAATAATTTGCCAGTAGTTATATATAAACTATATATATGCTTCAATTTAATATTATAGTCATTATTGAATAATATATATACCTTTAGACTCAGCCATTGGAAGGTGTATCTGTAGCAGCCATCAGTGAGGCTGTATCTAGTGTAATCAAGACTATTCTGCATGCATTAATTATACATTGCTTTAAGAAGATACGATAAAAAATATATATATATAGAAATATGCAAGCTAAATCGAATTATAAGAGAAAATGAATGGATAACTTACTAGTTGAATGTCTCCTACATGTGTGGTCTTGTGTTTGGAACCCTGCTCACAGAGTCATAGTGCCAAATCATTTTGCATAAAGGATTTACCATTATTAGCATCCAATGTCCCCTAAGTACAATAATAAATCACACAATCTGAAAAATTACAAAGTAATAAAAATTAATTTAAGCAGAGTTAATGATGTATCTACCATTGAATGTAAGGCACCAAGAAGTAAGTGTCCCTTTTGTCTGGCACCCTCCTAATGAATTCATCTCCCAAAAACCTCGCTTGAGATTGCTTCACATCTTCCTTCATGCCCTTACCCTAGTTATTGAGATTGTCAAGGTGGATGAACTTGCTCTTGTCTTAAAGGCTGTGGGGGAAGATGTAAGTATAGTACAGGGGCTTGAAATGTCAAAACCAACATATCACTATGTAATCAAAGTTCTAAGTTGCCAACTATTTAATCACAGTTAAAGAAATACTTCATAAAGGAGTTGACAGAGCTTGTACTTGTCATCTCCTTGTTCAAGACCTTAGAAACAAACTCTTGGCTTATAGTTTCCTCTTGCCTTGGTAGGTTAAAGACCTTTCTCTCAAATTTGATCATTGGAAATAGGTTCAAAGCGAAAAACTTGTTACCGAACTCTTAGAGGGACTTCCAAGTAGATTGACCAACTATCTTATTATGTGAGAATGACTTCTTCTTAGGGGTAGGATGCTTCCTCTTCTTGGACTGAATGGGGCTCTTGGACTGAGTAGGGGTATTAGATTAACTAAGGGGACTTGAACTGATTGGTAGTTTTGGACTTGGTGGGTGGCTTCTTTTACATGATGGACTTCTTAGTTGGTTTGCACACATGAATAGTAGACAGTAAGGCCACGCAACGTAGCTGCCCATAGCCCCTCCCACTATATCTGATTTGTGTCTTTGGTGGCTATAGGTAGCAGATAGTTGAGGTCGATGTTGGAATTAATTTGTACCTTTACATGCTCAGGAAATATAGGCTCATTATAAAGAATGTTATCCTCTGAGAGGTTAAACATGCAGCTTGTTATGTATGGTGCCCAGGGCTATCAGCAAAAAATTCAACTTTTGCCAATCTCTCAGGCAGATTATGGCTTGTAAATGTACAACTGGTTCTAGTACTTGAGTTGGCATTTCTGACTTATTGCTTCATACAATGCTCCTTCATCAGCTAATGTGTGAGAAACAACATTTGTTTATGCATTTCAATGCATTATTTTCTAGAGCATTTCATATTTTTCGTCCTTGTTATTTCTTCAAGGTTGCCATGACCATAATATTTTGTCTTGGTCAATCTAAAGCCAGAACATATGATAAAACAGAGATTGTCAGGCCCTTATGTCTTGGCCAATACATCCTCATCGCATAAAAGCAACTTGTGTAGTAACTTCCTGGGACATGGCTTGTTGTGCATTTAAGAATAATGTTAATATTGATAGTTAATTGAAGAAATTATTCCATAAATAAGGGATTATTAATACTTACCATTTTTTGATGACCTTCTTCACCTGAGGATCGTCATAATAGTCATGTTTATTTTGCTTCGCCATTGACCAAAGTTAAGACAGGGAGGTCCACGACCATCCCTACTCTTAGTGGACAACTGTTGAGTAATGCAAGTATACCCCATTCACCTTGTCCTATATGGATACTTATTGTTCTTTACCCTTGTAACCCCTACCTTGATAGCCGTTAATATGTTTTAGAACGTGTCATTAATTAAAACCGGAGACCAGTGGAAAATTCAAAACTTATTCAGTCCTATGATAAAGTAGGTTTTCAAAACCTTTTCCAAAACTAGGTCAATACGGTCTCACATTCAACCTTTGAATATATTTGGCCTATGCAGTTTGGTTCCATTCATAACTATCAGAGTGTATAGCAAAATTCCCGATGACTCTTGGGTTTCATCTATTTACCATAAGGGTTTACATGGCATATTCACCCGTTCAGTTTCCTATATCGAGGATTACATTACACTATCCAAATTTGCACATTAAATATGTACAATAAACCCAAAAATATGATAACCAACTAACAAAACTAAAAATCCTAGTTGAGAGCACTAGCCGCCCTTGATCGCTTGTTTCTCTTTCGACTAGCTTGCCCTGGCTGTAGGTTAATCATTGGAAAGAGTGATATTCATACAAATCTCAATAGCAACGTTTTCACTCATATGATATATAATAAACAAGCATATAAGCAATTATCACAAAACAGCGAACACAACGGCATCCACAGTATCAATCACACAATGTGTGACTTTCATCACATAAATGACAACTTCCGTTGTATTCACATATACCTCCGCTTTTGCTGTTTTCACAAATACCTCAGCTTTTGTTATTTTCAAAAATACCTCAGCTTTCACATTCTTCACAACTCAATGATAAGCACAAACATGCAAACATTATACATTATATAAGAGAAAGAGTCACTACCTTGTTCTTTTCATTCTTGTTCTTGCACTGATCTCTTGCGCTCAGGGCAGATGTCAAATCCTATAAAGTAGAGTTTAAGGACGACGAGTTATTACCTATTCCAATTCTTTAATAACTCATAATAGTTGGGTTGGTTATCACTATGGTCATTTAATCAAGTCAACTAAGGAGCTAAAATGGTTAATTAACTCAAAAGACCACTTTTCTAACCTTAGAGTTCATAGTTATTACCATGTACCATTACCTTTGAATTTTCGCACACTTGAACCAAATCTGCCAGAATTTTCTCCAGACTTTGAAAAATCATAACTAATTCTACAAAACTCAAAATGGGGTGACTCCAAATCCTGCTTGAAGCTTTTTAAGTCCTTTATATAGGAAAAATACAAACCATTACCAGCCACTACCACAAAAATACAGACTTAAATGAAATTCCATACTGCTCCAGAATTGATTCCAGTTTCAACCTCAAACTTCGGAACTACATAACTCCCAAAATACATGTCAAGATGTCACCCATAATATATCAATTTAAAGCTTGCAATGTCTACTACAAAACTGAAAAGGTTTATAACTTTTTGACATCATTTTCTATTTCAAAACACCATGTAAACACCATGTTTTGCTATATCAATTTAAAGCTTGCAATGTCTGTACAGAATTTTCACTTGACGAATTACCAGTTTTTCAACAAATGTTTCCAATAGTCAAAATTCACAACCAGTGTAACCCCTTGCCTTAAATAGCGTAATTATAATTCGATATTACATAATTAAATTGGTTTAGAGACCGTCGAATAGTTCAAAACTCATTTAGAACTCCCTGTGAAGTAGGGACTTTATAAAATTTTCAAAACTTCTTTCCTATTCCGGTCTCAAGTTCAATTATCGAATATAATCACCTGTGCAGTTAATTCACATTCATTCATATCAGAATATCTAATAGCAATCCCGGCAACCCCCGGGTTCCATTCATACACAAAAAGGGTTTACAACCTCCATATAGGGGATTACACAACTACGTTGAACTATTCTTTACAACCAACATAATATACAGACACCCTGTCCAACAAGTTTAACCAACATAACCAAAATAAATGTCCCTACAGGATTCTAACCGCTCCGGGTCGTACGCTTCTCCTTAGAGCCACTCACCCTGTCTGAAAGGTTAGTTAAAGGAAAGAATGAGATTCAAGAGAATCCCAGTAGTAACAAAACATTTATACCACACATAAGCACACAGCATGTAAGCAAATCATCATACAGCAGCACCACCACAAATCACACTCCACCCTCATCCCCTTTCTCCGCCGGGAAGGCACACCGCCTAACCCGAACCGTTGTTAGCTACTCAGGGACTATTGGCGTGGCAGTGCATACATATAGCCTTATAGCCCATACAGCTATTCGGCTTTCACAAATGGCCCGTCGGCCTCCACAAATAGCCTTTCGGCTCACATAATCACATATATCACACCTCATCCTCATCCCCTTTCTCCGCTGGGAAGGCACACCGCCCTAACCCGAACCGTTGTTAGCTACTCAGGGACTATTGGAATGACAGTGCTAACACAAATCCACAGATGTCGCAGTATACGAATTCATTACAAATCAACGATATAACACACATACAATGCATCATATATGGTACAAAAGAAAAGTCACTACCTCGTTCCTTTCTGACGTTCGCTGGCGTAGTTGGCTCACGAGGGCGGCAAATATCGAATCCTACAATTCCAAATGCACTATTTAGACACTTCCATAGTGTTACTTAGGGTTATATGAGTCTATAATGAAAATTTACAAAAATACCCCCGGGGACCCGGCCTGGGCCCGCCATACCCGGACCGGTTGCACTTTTCTCGAAATTCTAATATGGGCTATCCTAACATATTTCCGCCCAAGGAATCCATTTCCGGACTCGGAATTATCAAATTCAATGTTAAATTACGAAATTGCCCTTGGCAGCCCTACTTTTAGGGTTTTAGGGGTGTTTCCGTAATTATGCTTTCTCGGCCTTTTTTGAAAAAGTGCCCAACTGTAACCCCACCTATTTTCGCCCACTGAATCCAATGGAATCATCAAATCATTGAAAATCCAACTCTAAGACCCATTTACAGCCTTGGCCGAAATATACATGTTCTCCGGAAAAAATTGGGGTTTTACGATTTCGGCTCCGTAAACGCGTTCCTTTCTACTCCTAACCACTTTATTAACCATTACATTAGGTTACAACTAACATTAAGACCCAATTTGGGCAGCATAACCCCTAGGCCACCTCATTTCCAAACTTTAAAACCAATGGCAATCCGGCGAAATTTCACCGATTAAATTGCCCACAGTAGCCAGAATAAGCAATATACGAAAGTTTGGAAGTTACCTCAAGCTCCTTCTAGCTTTTCTCAAATTTGGCTGAACCCTAGCCTCTTTGAAACACCAAATTTTGAGCTTCACAACCTTAAAGAATAAAGAGGAGTAGCTTAGAGTCGGAGTTATACGCGTTAAGAGCTAGATCGTCGGAGAAATCGGCTTACCTTACGAGATTTCTTCCTCTTTTTCTCTCTTTTCTCCAAGCTCTCTTCACGTCTTTTTTTTCTGTGAAATGGGTCGGGAATGGCTGATGAAGATGGTGTAATTGGTTTTAATTCCATGTTGATGTCATCATACAATATGATGATGTCATAATTTTTAATTTCCCATTTTCGGATTTCTCAGAAATTCTGGCAGATTTTCTGCCCTAACTTTGAAAAATCATAACTAATTCTAGAAAAATAGAAATGAGGTGATCCCAAAGCCAAATGAAATATATTTAAGTCCTCTTCATAGGAAAAATATTGGCCATTACTGTAAATCACCACAAAATTCCCAGAATTTCAATCTTTGCATACTGTTCCAGAAAATAATTAATTTCGCTGGGCAAACTTCAAAAATCCAAAACTCTTAGGTCACAAATCAAAATGATATAAATTATATGTTCATTTTGAAGCTTGACATGTGAACTTTAATACTGGAAAATTTCAGAATTTTTAGACACCATTTGCCTATTTAAAACGTCCATACAAATTGGCTGCCCTGTACAGAGTTTCAATGGACAGAGTTTTCAACTTTAGCACGATTGTTCCCAATGGTTCCAATTTCACAATAAACACTCTCCCCACATGAATTTTCACAAGGAAGCCATTGGAATCATTAAAATATCCAAATTCCCATCACACATTCTCCAAAAGTGTTTATTCAACAATAATTATATCCACTTTTAAAGTCATTAGCCCTTAATCACTTTTTGGGATATTACATTTCTCCCCCCGAAAATTAAATTTCGTCCTCGAAATTGCTACACAACTTGAGCCATAAACTCCGGATATCGTCTTCGCATATCTTCCTCCGCTTCCCAAGTTGCCTCTCTTTGCGTCATTCCCTTCCAGATCACCTTCACATATGGAATGCTCCTGTGTCTGAGCCGTCGCTCTTCTCTATCAATGATCTGTTCTGGCTCTATCGCATATGTGAAGTTGTCTTGTAACTCAACTTCTTCATATTCAACAATATGAGATGGATCCGGTTGATACTTCTTCAGTTGGGAAACATGAAACACATCGTGGAGTCTGCTCAAGTTTGGGGGTAGGGCTACTCGATAGGCAACAAGCCCAATCCTATCAAGGATTTCAAAAGGACCTATGTACCTAGGGCTTAGCTTCTTTCTCTTGATCGCTCGCCCAACGCCCGTAACTGGTGATACTCTCAGAAAAATATGATCTCCAACCTCAAACTCTAGAGGCCGTCTTCTCTTGTCAGCGTAGCTTTTCTGTCGACTCTGCGCTGCAAGCAACCTCTTACGAATAATCCGAATCTGTGCAGAGGTTTGATCAACCAAATCTGGCCCATAAAGCTTTCTTTCGGATAACTCATTCCAGCATATTGGTGATTGACACCATCTTCCATACAATGCTTCATACGGAGCCATTTGGATGCTCGCATGATAGCTATTGTTGTAAGCGAACTCAGCAAGTGGAAGAAAGTGATCCCAACTTCCTTTAAAGTCGAGAACACATGCCCGCAACATGTCTTCCAACATCTGGATTGTTCTCTCAGATTGTCCATCCGTTTGAGGATGATAAGCCGTACTGAATCTCAGTTGAGTACCTAAAGCTTTATGCAATGCTTTCCAGAATCTTGAAGTAAATCGTGGATCTCGGTCGGAAATGATGTTCTTTGGTATACCATGGAGTTTCACAATCTCTCGGATATAAATCTCCGCTAGTTTATCAGGAGAATAACCAGCATTGATTGGTATGAAGTGCGCCGACTTCGTTAACCGATCCACAATTACCCAGATCGCGTCATAGTTTCTGATCCTAGGCAATCCCACAACCAAATCTATGGTTACGCTTTCCCATTTCCATTCTAGAATCTCAGGACTCTGAAGTAACCCAGGCGGTCTCTGGTGCTCGATCTTTACCTTCTGGCAAGTGAGACACCTTGCAACATATTTGGTTACATCACTCTTCAATCCCGGCCACCAATACACAGATTTCAGATTATGATACATCTTGGTCATACCAGGATGAAGAGTATATCGGCTTTTGTGTGCCTCATCTAGAATCTTCTGTCTCAACTCCACCTGAAGCGGAACACAGATTCTCTTCTGATAGCAAACTAATCCACGAGGCGATAGGTCATACCCTGGAACTTCTCCCCGCTCAATTCGAGTCATATTGCGCTGTATCCAGTCATCTTGCCTCTGAGCTTCTTCAATCTCAGTTCTCAGATCACTTTCCTCTTGAGAAACAGTGTAATTGGCACAAATGATCTGGTTTGTCAAATTCAAATCACGAAAGTCTTCAATCAGTTTCTTCTCTTGTATCATCATAGCGGCAACGAGAACGGTCTTTCGACTCAGAGCATCAGCGACTACATTTGCCTTACCCGGATGATATTTTATTTCCAGGTCGTAGTCCTTAAGCAATTCCATCCAGCGGCGCTGTCTCATATTCAGTTCTTTTTGATCATACAAGTATTTGAGACTCTTGTGGTCGCAGTACAGTTCCACAGTCACACCATACAGGTAATGACGCCAAATCTTCAAAGTAAACACAATGGCCGCAAGCTCCAGATCATGAGTGGGATAGTTCAATTCATGAGGTCTGAGCTGTCGAGAGGCGTAGGCCACCACACGTCCCTGCTGCATAAGGACACACCCTAATCCCTGCCCACTGGCATCAGAATACACAACATATGTCAAACTGGGATCGGGCAAAATCAACACAGGTGCCGTAGTCAACCTCTCCTTCAGCTCCACAAAACAGTTTTCACATTTCTCATCCCACACAAACAGCTGATCCTTTCTCGTGAGCTTGGTCATCGGCAACGCAATACGGGAGAAATTTTGGATAAATCTCCGATAATAACCAGCAAGACCCAGAAAACTGCGTATTTCCGCCACAGATTCTGGCCTCTTCCAGTCCAGTACTGCTTCCACTTTACTAGGATCCACAGAGACCCCTTCTTGCGAGATAACATGGCCTAAGAATTTCACTTCTGATAGCCAAAACTCGCACTTGCTCAATTTAGCATATAATTGTTTCTCACGCAATATATTCAATACAACTCCCAAATGATGCTCATGGTCTTCCATACTCTTGGAGTATATCAAAATGTCATCGATAAACACAACAACAAACTGATCCAGGTATTGTCGAAAGATACGGTTCATGTAATCCATGAATACCGCAGGCGCATTGGTTAGCCCAAATGGCATCACCAAGAACTCATAATGAACGTACCGGGTCCGAAAAGCAGTCTTCGGAACATCCTCTGCTTTCACTCGCAGCTGATGATACCCTGACCTTAGATCAATCTTTGAAAACACACACGAACCAGAGAGTTGATCTAATAGGTCATCGATTCGGGGAAGAGGGTACTTGTTCTTAATAGTAACCTTATTCAATTCTCTGTAATCAATACACAATCGAAGACTCCCATCTTTCTTCTTTACGAACAACACTGGAGCTCCCCAAGGCGACACACTGGGTCTAATGTGTTAGAACCGACTGACACCCAAGAGGGGGGTGAATTGGGTGTAAGATAAAAATCTTAAGAACTTTGAAAATCTTTTTGCATTTTAGAGGAAGCAATAAATATGAAAATAATGAATCATAAATCAACAGTTAATATATGCTGGAAATATAAGAGTTTAAGGAAGAGAGTATGCAAACTGTGATTTATCCTGGTTCGGTCCAATCTGTGATGGCCTACGTCCAGTCCCCAGGCTCCTCCTGAGATTTTCAAATCCACTATTTTCTTGTTTAATCCAGGCACAAGAAAAGCCTTTACAAAGTTCTCACCAAGTACTCCCCCTTACAACATGTCTTACGAGTAGAGCAATCCCGAAGACCTTTCCCTCCTGCTTACCTATGCAAGTCTAACAAGCAACAACGTTCTCTTCTGCTTACACCACTGTAAGTCTTACGAGCAGCAACGTTCTCTACTGCTTGCACCTTGTAAGTCTTACGAGTAGAAAGTTTTACCGGCGATTCTCTCTATACTTGCCCGTAAGGAAATCAACCCACTCAAGGTCCCTCTACCTTGAGATCAATTCAGAAATACAATTGAAAGGGTTTACAAACTCTCTCACAGAGTGGATAAATTACTCACTGAAGTACAATACAAATAACTTCTCTCTCAAAGGTAAATAGTATAGAAGCTAGAGAAACAGAGAGTATGTGTGATGAGCGTTGGTGTCAGGATGTTGACATTTCGATGATGTATGCACACTGGGTCTTACTTCTGTTTTGGATGATCTTCTATTTATAGCTGATGAGGTTTGATGACCGTTTGAGCATTTCAACATATCCGTTGGAGTGCGACAGCTTCGTTCGTCCGTTGCTCAAATTTGAAAAACTAGCCGTTACGAACGTTCGACGCTCCGCTTCCGTAAAATCAGCTTTTGACTCTTCACATCATATCTTCATTGTATTCGTGGAGAAATACATTAAATACTAATACAATGAAGTGTAAGAATGATTAGAAGCAATAAGAATGAGTTATATGATCATTCCATTGATTTCCAGAATCTTCGGGACGCTGTTCTGTTTTCCTGGGAAGCATTACTCGAGTGCTCACTCGAGTAAACATCAAGTTTCTTCACAGGTTACTCGAGTGGCTACTCGAGTGACCTTCCATTTCTGCATAGCTTACTCGGGTAGTAACTTGAAGTTCTCTTCTAAATAATTCTGAGTACCCGGGTAGTAACTTGAAGTTCGACTTGAGGTTTTGGTAGTAACTTGAAGTTCAACTTGAAGTTTGGGTAGTAACTTGAAGTTCGACTTGAAGTTTTGGTAGTAACTTGAAGTTCAACTTGAAGTTTGGGTAGTAACTTGAAGTTCGACTTGAAGTTCTCTTTAAGTTTCTGTCTCTTTACTCGAGTACGGACTCGAGTAACGTTGGCAGGCCGAGAGCAACTGGAAGTTTTCTATGTAATTACTCGAGTACCTACTCGAGTAAGGTTGGCAGGCCGAGAGGAACTGGAAATATTTTACATGGTTACTTGAGTACTTACTCGAGTAACATTGGCAGGCCGAGAGCAACTTCACGTGATTTACCTGGTTACTCGAGTAGCTACTCGAGTAACGTCTTTTGTTATCAACTAGTTACTCGAGTGGTGCCTTCAAGTGAATTCTTGATTTTGACTCGAAACATGGCAAATTATATATCATCGGAAAGCCCTCATTATCTACATTCCAATGCAACAAGAAACAGCTCCAAACTCGTTGTGTACAGAAAGTTATGATCCAAAGAGTTCTACTGTTCTTAGACAATCCTGAAATCACGAGCAGCAACTTCCAGATGGCATAGCTATTAGAATATAACCTCAAATGTGACAAATTATATATCCATGGAAAGCTCTTTGAGTCTTCTTTCATATGGCACCGGTTTGGTCTCAATCCGATATGTATTTTGAGAGTTACGTCCAAAATACCAAAACTGTCCTGGAATATGACGCTGATTCATGTGTCAACTTTCGAGGCTTATATCTCTCTCATCTGACCTCCTTTGAATTTGATCTTGGTGTCAAAAGTTCGTGTTGGAAGTCTAGTTTCCAATTCCACCAGTTTCAGTTCGATACGACATGTGGTTGGAGAGATATCATCAAAATACCGAACCTCTGTTCTGCCGCGCGAAAACAGAGTGCCATTTACTTCAAGTGCCACCTCGAGTAATTCATCAAATAACCCGGCAGATTACTCGAGTAAGGCCTCGAGTAAACACCTCCAAAATCAGACAATGCCATATTACTCGAGTGATTACTCGGATAATCATCCCCAAAGGTACCATAGCTTCCGTATACATCATTTTAGCTTCGTATTGACCCATTCTAACTTCCGTATGATCATAGAAACCTTCGGTATCACTTTTAATAGCTTGGATCTTGATATTTTCATGTGATCTTGCAAGTTTTTCTTTCTTTAATTTCTTTCTTCTTCTTTCTTCAATCTCTTTCTTCTTGTTTTGCCACTTGATGATCATTCTTCATAATCCAACTAGATATCTTCTTGAATATCTTCAATCTTTGCTTGATATTCCTATTAGTTCTTGCAATACCTTCTTTCTTCAATCCCTTGTCTCTTGATTCTCTTCTTGATGATTATTCTCTACATATGAGGCATTATAACATCAACCCACAATCGGGTTTATGACTAATCTACAAAATATGCAACATTAAATATAGTAGTTAGTCAATGTAGAAGATAATCATATCATACAAACTTTTTGCTCATATTTAACATCTATATTTGACATCATCAAAACTATTCATATCTAACATTCTCCCCCTTTTTGATGATGACAAATCCTTCAAGAAAAATATGTATGAGTTATAAAAACTAAGTAAGAACAATATATTTTTCTTGCCTTTCTCTCCCCCTATTTGACATCAGCAAAAAGTTTGAAGTATAAAGAAGAAAGACTTGTAGAAGAAGTAAATATGAAATCAAATGAGAAATGTCATTCTCTCCATTAATCAAAATAAATGCATCAGGAAAACAAGTTTCTCTCCCCCGTTTTGAAAGTGGTTTCATTTATAATTTGATGTAAATGAAAAATGGTTTTCATGAAAACACATTTGAAACAATTTGGAAAGGTTTTCAAGAAAAAATTTTCATAATCAAGAATGTGCAAAGTAAGCTCAAAATATAAAGAGAGGGTTTAGAAATGCTCATTTGGATTTAGCAAGCTGAAGATTGATCCATGAAACCCATCGCCTTCCTTTCTTGTTGTGTTAGATCCAAGATGTTATGTTCACCATACTTTCACTATGCAATTGTGATGGATCTTGTTCATAGGAGTTAACTATGGCTGGCTCAATGGTAGACTCTGAAGTGTGCTCAATAGAAAGTTTTAGGAATAGCCTTCCTTAGAATGCTACTAAATCATCCTGACTTGTGCCTTTTGTTGCTTTGAGGGTTGTAGCCAGTGTTAAATCATCTTTCCTCAAAGTTGATAGATTCTCCAATTGAGTTGAGCTTCTGTTCAGCATGCTCAATGCTCATTTGTATTGGCATATGTATTTATTGCTTTGAATATTGCAGCCAATTTATCTCCCTTGATTGATTGTTAAAGCATATGTCATCATACATGCTCCTTTTAGTATGCTGAGGAATGATCTTGCATAGAACAAATTCTCCTGTTATAAAAACATTCTTGCAAGGAGAATGGTTGGTGCAATCAAGTATTAAATTTATTGCACAAATCAAAGTCATCCTTTCTATATGATATGTTGAAAATTAAGAATATGAAAGGAAGATATATAAATAACTCATCATCAAAACTAAAAAAAATTCAGATGAGTATGTTAAAAAGATTTCCTTTCAATAAAGGAGATGAGCTTTTTAAGATATAAAACACGTATGAATGTGAAGCTCCCCCTTAATGAATGCATGGCTTTTTTTAAAAAAAAATCATCATGAGCAATACAATTAATAACTCTCTTGAATTTTGTAAAATTATTGGAAATTTTGTAGAGAGAATGAAAATATGAAGATTAGAGAAAAATCAAGTTGAAAATGATGATGCTATTCAGGGTTTTAAGGTTGTAACCCTGTATCCCTCGAGTAGTTATTCCACTCAATCCATCACTCGAGTGCTCACCCGAGTGATGCAACTCAGAGAATTTTAATTAAGTAAGAATACAATACCTCACTCGAGTAATATCGTAATCACTCGAGCCATAATCCTCTGAAGTCCATTAATGCATCATTTGCTAGTCATTGTCAAGATGAGCTCGGAATAAGGCCTTGAAGTTCTGGTTGATCAAATCACAGAGTCTTCTAATCTTGCCATTCACAGAAGTGATGAACTCAGCATGTTTGTAGCAAGCTCTGTGTGATTGTTGAAGCTCCTCTCTCAGAAAGCCTTAGACAGATGAACTAAAGAATGAAGGACCAGAAGACCAGTTCTAGCAAAATGTTGTATCTCATCTATTCTTGAAGTCTCAGCTCTCATCCTCTATGCCACTTGTGTTAACTTGGAGTGAGTTTCAGATTTACTTGGAGTAATTGCGAATTACTTGAAGGTATACTTGAAGTAATTGCAGATTACTTGAAGTAACTTCTGATTACTTGGAGTAAATCCTGTAGAAGTATATATATCTTTGAAAGACATGATTTCTCCAACGTTCCTCTCCTTCTCACTAATAATATAGGCCATTGTGTGATAATTCTTTCATGAAGAGATTGAATTGGCTTTGCTCACCATAGCTCTAGTATAGATATATCATATAATTTTGTGAAAACATAGAGCTAGGATTGTAGTTGAGAATCCTCATAGGCTCACCAAGCTTGATGATTCTGTTCATCTCAGCATCTTCTTCTAAACATCTTTTGATCACCTTGGAACGATAAGGAAGATGGGTAGGCAACAAAGATTCACATTGGCTATACTTTTTCTTGGCCTTGAGTTGCTTTGAGATGAATCTCATCTAGGTTCACTTAAGAGATTTTCTTCTTCTTTCTCTTTCTCTGGCTGCATCACTAGCTACTTACTTATGGTGTCAATTAAACGATACCACAGATTTTGCTTCTGCTCACATTGCAACACTGCTAGTCATGCCTTCTCTGTTAGCCTTTGATCTTTGTATCCAAAAGTAGAGCATTTTGATCAACTCCTGCAAAAGTATAAATAAATGCTCTTTGGTACCCAACTTTCTCTTGGGTCCATATAATATTAGACATTATAACTCTTATGCTCTTATATAATTGAATCATATGATATTTGAGCAAAGAGTATAATAATCAACAAAGACCAAAATATAATTTTACCCAATTAAATAAATTCAAGCAATTAAATCATAAAGGGTAACGAACAAATAATACCAAGAATGATGATTTCAAAGATCAATGACACTTTGTAAATACACTTTAAAAGATATGTCATTGATAAGATTTTCATGCAAGGCAGGTGAGTCAGATCAAAGAGAGTTGAAAATCTATTTATAATGACCAACTATTATAAAATGATAAATCATGAATGAAATCAAATTTTTCAAGAATGATCATGAGATATGCACATTGATTCAAATCTCATATTTAATTTCAAATCATGACAATGCATTGTAAATTTGAGATTTTGAATATATGCAAAACTCATCTTTGAAATATGTTTATAATCAATGTTTATGTTGAAAATGGTGAAAGTCAACAGTTTAAATATACATATACCAGAAAGCTTCCTTTTTAGAGAACAACTAAGATAACATGTTAGACATTGGAGTTTAACATGTTTGAGAATTTTCCAAGAGCAAAAGTCATATTGAAAATGAATTAGCCAAAAAGGCTTAATTTCAAGGATGTATATAAACACAATGACTTTGCTATTGACCAAGAGATAAACTTGACTTTTAGAGATGTGTCTTGAAGAATAGGGATATTCACCTCAAGAATTTGAATAGAAGGATCAAGTTACTCAAAGAATGGATGAAGACAAATGGTAATGCATTTGAGCAACAGGATGAGTATAAGAATTTATGGATGATGAAACACATACTCATTGATCCAAATGACTAGAGTTCTAGAATATTATCCTGGTAAGTTATTCCACAATAATGGTTAATGCAATAAGATTCAATGCACTAATGAACATTCATAATGCTTGGAATAACATGGCCAACCAAAGATTTATGCATTAGGCATAAAGCTTTCACATATTAGATTCTTTTCTAGGAAATACACTTGAAACTCATATAGATAGTTAACTTGTTAGACATAAGGTCTAACTTGTTAGAAAATAATGGTTGAGGAGTTCAAGCATTGGATAACACATTTAAAATCAATGATCAATATGTCAATGATGGGGGAAAACTCTAGTGGAAGAATTTGAAGCATTTCTGATTTTCAGTATAAATAAATATTAACTTCCAATTTTGAAACCGATTTAAATGCAAACAAGTTATGAATAATTTTCAAATAATATGTATGCATTTTTATAAACAAGATGAATTTGGAATCTAAGTACATTTTTGAAATATGCATTTCAAAACTCAAATACATAGAGAGATTATGTACAATTTCACTTTCAATCCATTTGGCAATCTAAAAACAATTTAAAACCCATGAATGATTGATTGCTAATGGTATGCAATAATGAGCAAGTTATTCATTACCCAAATAAATAATTTATATAAGCATAATATAGGGTAAGAATAAAGAAGATAGTACCGTGCTCAAGTAATCTCGTAATTACTTGAGAAATTATCCTTTGGAGCTTATTTGTGCATAATTCCTTGACTTTTACCTTCCAATTTTCCAGTTGGTGTTATCACTTGAACATTCACTCTGAGTTGTTACGCAGTGATGATGATCACTTGATTGGTTACTTGAGTGATGCTTCACTGTGCGTCTTCTCTTCCTTCATTGCTAGCTAGGCACTTGTAGTATTGCCTCAAGTAATACATCCTTTTGTTTACACATTTAAGATGTAGCCTCAAGGTCCAACTTCACCAAGATTTGAGTGAAATCTTATGTAGTCATAATCTGGAGATGAAGCTCTTCCTTTCTTCTTCCTACAAAACCTTATAGATCTTTTTCTTCCTTTGGTATCCAATTTTACTTGGATCCACTCATGGTTACCTTATAGGAATCATAATTCACATGCTCTAAGAATATAATTAATTTGATACAATTGAGCATAATGAATTAAATATGTCTTTATGCATAAGAGAAATATTTACTTTTCAAATCATTATACATGCATAAAGAATTAACCTGTTGAGTATTACAATCCCTTTATAAATAAATCTATTAAATGCCTTTTTAAGGGATGTGAAAATATAATTTCAAAATCATTTGCAATGCTCATTCCTAAGATTCCAAAATCTAAAACCTCAATAAATATTACAGACAATAACATAGGAGGTTTTATCATTGTGTACCTTTGCCTTAGATACTTGGAAGATTGCTTTTGCTTACCCACTGCATTTTTCTATGATGTTGATACTTTGAATATTTTGCTTTGGGTGCTAATAACGTTCTCTCAAAATATATAGACTCCAGGAGCCTTTTATTTGATGCTTGAGGAATCCTCCTTTTCTTGTTCTCCTCAAGATAGTTTAATGGTATTCTATGGTAGTTCATTCTTGAGGTGAAACTTACTCCTTTTCTCCATTGCCTTTCTTTGTGGTTAAACTTTGCAATTCCAGCAATGGGTGATCCGAGAGTTCTCCTAATTGATGTGAATCTCCATTTAGGTACATTAGGAACTCTTGGAATCTTCTTCATTTTCTCAGTACCCTTTTGTCCAATTTTTCTAGGATCAATCTGCACACATGAAACACCATATGGACATTTTGGTACCCACTTTGCTTTGGGTCCTTGAATGTTAGCATTTGAACTCACTTGCGTTTTAGGAATCCAAACAAATTTATTCCTCATATTAGAATTTCTTCTAATATAGCATATGTGAGAAATATGACCTAATTTACCACAATAATTGCAAATAATATGATGATATGCATTATGAGATTTTATGCAAGTATTGTGTCGGTCAAGAGAGTAAAAACCCGAATAAATTTCATTTGAGCATTCTTTCTTTCCAATAAACTTTCCAGCATGATTGAAAACATTTTTGCTTTTCAGAATAGAATCAATACTTGGTTGAGAAACAATTTTATGCAAACTTTGAAAATCAGTTTTCAAAATAACTCCAGAAGAATTGGAATTGTTTACCATATGTGTTTCTTGATCTCTAGAGGATGATCCATCAAATTCGTCTGTAATGAGCTCTTCTTGGGAATCATCTTCCTCTTGTTCTTTTATGTTGACAAGATCATGGAAGTGTTCTATAATTTCTCCATCTTCATTGTCAACTTCTACTTGTTCATGAATCGTAGATATGCAGCTTGTGATTTCACATGAACTATCAACACTTTCAACTTCAACACACTTGTTAGAAGTATACATTGAATCAAGAGTATCCCAAATATCTCTTGCAGTAGAGCAAAATCTAATTTTCTCAAAATCATTTTCAGTTAAAGCACTATACAAAATTTTCATTGCTCTAATGTTTAACGAAAACATTTTCTTTTCTCTTTCTGTCCAATCCTTTCTTGGTTTGAAATCAAAGGTATTTGTAAAAACATTCCACATATCATAATCAAAGCTTTTTATGAAAGATGTCATTCTAGCTTTCCAAAACCAAAAATCAATATCTTTTAAAATAGGTGGAACAGTGTAGTCAAAACCTTCGGAAAGCATATAACACCCAAAATCAGCCATTATAAACTCTTGAGACGGTTAAGTCCTTTAAACAAGAGTCCGGCTCTGATACCAAATGTTAGAACCGACTGACACCCAAGAGGGGGGTGAATTGGGTGTAAGATAAAAATCTTAAGAACTTTGAAAATCTTTTTGCATTTTAGAGGAAGCAATAAATATGAAAATAATGAATCATAAATCAACAGTTAATATATGCTGGAAATATAAGAGTTTAAGGAAGAGAGTATGCAAACTGTGATTTATCCTGGTTCGGTCCAATCTGTGATGGCCTACGTCCAGTCCCCAGGCTCCTCCTGAGATTTTCAAATCCACTATTTTCTTGTTTAATCCAGGCACAAGAAAAGCCTTTACAAAGTTCTCACCAAGTACTCCCCCTTACAACATGTCTTACGAGTAGAGCAATCCCGAAGACCTTTCCCTCCTGCTTACCTATGCAAGTCTAACAAGCAACAACGTTCTCTTCTGCTTACACCACTGTAAGTCTTACGAGCAGCAACGTTCTCTACTGCTTGCACCTTGTAAGTCTTACGAGTAGAAAGTTTTACCGGCGATTCTCTCTATACTTGCCCGTAAGGAAATCAACCCACTCAAGGTCCCTCTACCTTGAGATCAATTCAGAAATACAATTGAAAGGGTTTACAAACTCTCTCACAGAGTGGATAAATTACTCACTGAAGTACAATACAAATAACTTCTCTCTCAAAGGTAAATAGTATAGAAGCTAGAGAAACAGAGAGTATGTGTGATGAGCGTTGGTGTCAGGATGTTGACATTTCGATGATGTATGCACACTGGGTCTTACTTCTGTTTTGGATGATCTTCTATTTATAGCTGATGAGGTTTGATGACCGTTTGAGCATTTCAACATATCCGTTGGAGTGCGACAGCTTCGTTCGTCCGTTGCTCAAATTTGAAAAACTAGCCGTTACGAACGTTCGACGCTCCGCTTCCGTAAAATCAGCTTTTGACTCTTCACATCATATCTTCATTGTATTCGTGGAGAAATACATTAAATACTAATACAATGAAGTGTAAGAATGATTAGAAGCAATAAGAATGAGTTATATGATCATTCCATTGATTTCCAGAATCTTCGGGACGCTGTTCTGTTTTCCTGGGAAGCATTACTCGAGTGCTCACTCGAGTAAACATCAAGTTTCTTCACAGGTTACTCGAGTGGCTACTCGAGTGACCTTCCATTTCTGCATAGCTTACTCGGGTAGTAACTTGAAGTTCTCTTCTAAATAATTCTGAGTACCCGGGTAGTAACTTGAAGTTCGACTTGAGGTTTTGGTAGTAACTTGAAGTTCGACTTGAAGTTTGGGTAGTAACTTGAAGTTCGACTTGAAGTTTTGGTAGTAACTTGAAGTTCAACTTGAAGTTTGGGTAGTAACTTGAAGTTCGACTTGAAGTTCTCTTTAAGTTTCTGTCTCTTTACTCGAGTACGGACTCGAGTAACGTTGGCAGGCCGAGAGCAACTGGAAGTTTTCTATGTAATTACTCGAGTACCTACTCGAGTAAGGTTGGCAGGCCGAGAGGAACTGGAAATCTTTTACATGGTTACTCGAGTACTTACTCGAGTAACATTGGCAGGCCGAGAGCAACTTCACGTGATTTACCTGGTTACTCGAGTAGCTACTCGAGTAACGTCTTTTGTTATCAACTAGTTACTCGAGTGGTGCCTTCAAGTGAATTCTTGATTTTGACTCGAAACATGGCAAATTATATATCATCGGAAAGCCCTCATTATCTACATTCCAATGCAACAAGAAACAGCTCCAAACTCGTTGTGTACAGAAAGTTATGATCCAAAGAGTTCTACTGTTCTTAGACAATCCTGAAATCACGAGCAGCAACTTCCAGATGGCATAGCTATTAGAATATAACCTCAAATGTGACAAATTATATATCCATGGAAAGCTCTTTGAGTCTTCTTTCATATGGCACCGGTTTGGTCTCAATCCGATATGTATTTTGAGAGTTACGTCCAAAATACCAAAACTGTCCTGGAATATGACGCTGATTCATGTGTCAACTTTCGAGGCTTATATCTCTCTCATCTGACCTCCTTTGAATTTGATCTTGGTGTCAAAAGTTCGTGTTGGAAGTCTAGTTTCCAATTCCACCGGTTTCAGTTCGATACGACATGTGGTTGGAGAGATATCATCAAAATACCGAACTTCTGTTCTGCCGCGCGAAAACAGAGTGCCATTTACTTCAAGTGCCACCTCGAGTAATTCATCAAATAACCCGACAGATTACTCGAGTAAGGCCTCGAGTAAACACCTCCAAAATCAGACAATGCCATATTACTCGAGTGATTACTCGGATAATCATCCCCAAAGGTACCATAGCTTCCGTATACATCATTTTAGCTTCGTATTGACCCATTCTAACTTCCGTATGATCATAGAAACCTTCGGTATCACTTTTAATAGCTTGGATCTTGATATTTTCATGTGATCTTGCAAGTTTTTCTTTCTTTAATTTCTTTCTTCTTCTTTCTTCAATCTCTTTCTTCTTGTTTTGCCACTTGATGATCATTCTTCATAATCCAACTAGATATCTTCTTGAATATCTTCAATCTTTGCTTGATATTCCTATTAGTTCTTGCAATACCTTCTTTCTTCAATCCCTTGTCTCTTGATTCTCTTCTTGATGATTATTCTCTACATATGAGGCATTATAACATCAACCCACAATCGGGTTTATGACTAATCTACAAAATATGCAACATTAAATATAGTAGTTAGTCAATGTAGAAGATAATCATATCATACAAACTTTTTGCTCATATTTAACATCTATATTTGACATCATCAAAACTATTCATATCTAACATAATGAACCCTTTCTCAAGCAAGTCTTCTATTTGTTTCTTTAACTCCGCCATTTCGTTTGGGGCCATGCGGTATGGGGCCTTAGATATAGAACCAGCTCCAGGAATAATGTCAATTGGAAATTGAACTTCCCTCTCAGGAGGCAATCCATTTAGATCATCCGGAAATACCTCAGGGAATTCATTTACCACGGGTATATCACTCAAAGTTTCACCAGTTTCCCTTTGCACAGAGAAAAACACTACATACCCCTGGCAACCCTTTTTAAGATACTTTTCAGCTTTAGCCGTAGAAAGAAAATTCATACCGGCATTCACAGCTTCAACCCTCTGAGAAACAGGATATACTATCCTCTTGTTTCCACAATCAAGCAAAACATTATTTGCCGTTAACCAATCAAAACCCAAAATGACTTCCAATTGGTAAAGCGGCAAACATATCAAATCTACAACAGATTGGTGCCCTTCCACAGTTACGACACAATTCAAGTAAGCTTCTGTGGTTAAAGCCTTAACACCCATCGGGGTTGACACTACCAAATCAAATGGTAATTTATGTACATGCAATCCCAGGCGCTTCACGCAATCATAAGCAATGAAGGAGTGACTTGCACCTGAGTCGAACAATGCTTGCAACAGATGGCCATTAATAGAGATTTTACCTTGTATCAACTCAGGAGATTTACGAGCTTCCTCGTGGGTCATAGCGAACACTCGGCCCTGTGTCCTCGGTTTCTGCTCGACTCGTGGTCGTTGACAATCTCGGGAAAAATGTCCTGGCTGCTTACAGTTAAAACAGACCAATTCTCCCCGGCAATTTTGGCCATAATGCGTTTTGTTGCAGCGAGGGCATTTCCACTCAGTCACAGCCCTCTGAGGCTCACGGTCTCTGGGCTGATAGGGCTTCTTATCACCGCCCTTGTATGAAGAGGATCCTTGGCCTTTCCGCTTCTGGGAAGCATTACCCTTACTGGGTTCACTGCGATGGCCAATAGCTCTGGTAGGATTCAACTCCCTCAGATTATTCTCCGTAATTCGACATTGCTCCACAGCCTTGTTGAACTTAGTGAATTGGTTCGTAACCAATCGCTTTCTCAATTCTCGCCTCAGACTGTGGATGAGCATATCAGAACTCCATTCTTCATCATCTTTAAACCGGAGGTAAGAGGAGTACCGAGCCAACAGGACAAAACGGGACAAATAGTCGTCAAAGCTCTCTGTATCCCCTTGTTTGATGTTGAGAAATTCTGTCTCCTTCTCGAGCCGCACTGATTTGGGAAAGTATTTCTCGTTGAACTCTTGTTGAAACAGTTCCCAAGTCAATGGTGTTTCATTGCTCTTTAATGTCAGGGCGATATTCCGCCACCAACGATCCGCGTCCCCCTCGAGTTTATACACTGCCAACCGTGGCTTCACCTCCTCTGGGCAACACAGAACCTCAAATATCTTCTCCAGTCTGTACAACCAATCTTCGGCTGCCTGAGGGTCAAACCTTCCTCTGAACGCCGGAGGCATATGCTTGCAGAATCGGGTGACCCAATACTGAAGGTCTTTTTCCTCCCTGGGTGGCATCCCATATGATTCCTGATTCAAGGTAGCACGAGGTGGGGATTCCAGAGGTCGTGCTGATCCTTCTGCAGTGTCCTCATGTCGAGTCTCTCCTTGAGTCTCCTCCGGAGTGGATTGAACCGAACCTTCCTGGTTCTTCGCCTTCTCAGCTCTGAGCTCTTCCCTCAGTTCAGTGATCATATCTCTCTGATCCCGAATTAGACCCATAAGCTCTTGCATTGCATCCGGTGGGTTTTCATTAACAACCTCCACCTCAGGGTCTACACGCGGAATATTGGGGCGTCCTCTAGTTTTCTTCATTCTACAAACAACTTGCCCCATTAATTCAGCAGAAATAGTATGCACAATAGTCATAAAACCCATATATGTCCACATCAATAAACATACATGTGCATACACAACAATCGTTCACAGATAATCTTCTATCCCTAAAACCAACTAAGGGAGCTATCCTAGCAACCTCTACCCTTGCCAGGAACTACAGCTCTGATACCAAAATGTAACCCCCTGCCTTAAATAGCGTAATTATAATTCGATATTACGTAATTAAATTGGTTTAGAGACCGTCGAATAGTTCAAAACTCATTTAGAACTCCCTGTGAAGTAGGGACTTTATAAAATTTTCAAAACTTCTTTCCTATTCCGGTCTCAAGTTCAATTATCGAATATAATCACCTATGCAGTTAATTCACATTCATTCATATCAGAATATCTAATAGCAATCCCGGCAACCCCCGGGTTCCATTCATACACAAAAAGGGTTTACAACCTCCATATAGGGGATTACACAACTACGTTGAACTATTCTTTACAACCAACATAATATACAGACACCCTGTCCAACAAGTTTAACCAACATAACCAAAATAAATGTCCCTACAGGATTCTAACCGCTCCGGGTCGTACGCTTCTCCTTAGAGCCACTCGCCCTGTCTGAAAGGTTAGTTAAAGGAAAGAATGAGATTCAAGAGAATCCCAGTAGTAACAAAACATTTATACCACACATAAGCACACAGCATGTAAGCAAATCATCATACAGCAGCACCACCACAAATCACACTCCACCCTCATCCCCTTTCTCCGCCGGGAAGGCACACCGCCTAACCCGAACCGTTGTTAGCTACTCAGGGACTATTGGCGTGGCAGTGCATACATATAGCCTTATAGCCCATACAGCTATTCGGCTTTCACAAATGGCCCGTCGGCCTCCACAAATAGCCTTTCGGCTCACATAATCACATATATCACACCTCATCCTCATCCCCTTTCTCCGCCGGGAAGGCACACCGCCCTAACCCGAACCGTTGTTAGCTACTCAGGGACTATTGGAATGACAGTGCTAACACAAATCCATAGATGTCGCAGCATACGAATTCATTACAAATCAACGATATAACACACATACAATGCATCATATATGGTACAAAAGAAAAGTCACTACCTCGTTCCTTTCTGACGTTCGCTGGCGTAGTTGGCTCACGAGGGCGGCAAATATCGAATCCTACAATTCCAAATGCACTATTTAGACACTTCCATAGTGTTACTTAGGGTTATATGAGTCTATAATGAAAATTTACAAAAATACCCCCGGGGACCCGGCCTGGGCCCGCCATACCCGGACCGGTTGCACTTTTCTCGAAATTCTAATATGGGCTATCCTAACATATTTCCGCCCAAGGAATCCATTTCCGGACTCGGAATTATCAAATTCAATGTTAAATTACGAAATTGCCCTTGGCAGCCCTACTTTTAGGGTTTTAGGGGTGTTTCCGTAATTATGCTTTCTCGGCCTTTTTTGAAAAAGTGCCCAACTGTAACCCCACCTATTTTCGCCCACTGAATCCAATGGAATCATCAAATCATTGAAAATCCAACTCTAAGACCCATTTACAGCCTTGACCGAAATATACATGTTCTCCGGAAAAAATTGGGGTTTTACGATTTCGGCTCCGTAAACGCGTTCCTTTCTACTCCTAACCACTTTATTAACCATTACATTAGGTTACAACTAACATTAAGACCCAATTTGGGCAGCATAACCCCTAGGCCACCTCATTTCCAAACTTTAAAACCAATGGCAATCCGGCGAAATTTCACCGATTAAATTGCCCACAGTAGCCAGAATAAGCAATATACGAAAGTTTGGAAGTTACCTCAAGCTCCTTCTAGCTTTTCTCAAATTTGGCTGAACCCTAGCCTCTTTGAAACACCAAATTTTGAGCTTCACAACCTTAAAGAATAAAGAGGAGTAGCTTAGAGTCGGAGTTATATGCGTTAGGAGCTAGATCGTCGGAGAAATCGGCTTACCTTGCGAGATTTCTTCCTCTTTTTCTCTCTTTTCTCCAAGCTCTCTTCACGTCTTTTTTTTCTGTGAAATGGGTCGGGAATGGCTGATGAAGATGGTGTAATTGGTTTTAATTCCATGTTGATGTCATCATACAATATGATGATGTCATAATTTTTAATTTCCCATTTTCGGATTTCTCAGAAATTCTGGCAGATTTTCTGCCCTAACTTTGAAAAATCATAACTAATTCTAGAAAAATCGAAATGAGGTGATCCCAAAGCCAAATGAAATATATTTAAGTCCTCTTCATAGGAAAAATATTGGCCATTACTTTAAATCACCACAAAATTCCCAGAATTTCAATCTTTGCATACTGTTCCAGAAAATAATTAATTTCGCTGGGCAAACTTCAAAAATCCAAAACTCTTAGGTCACAAATCAAAATGATACAAATTATATGTTCATTTTGAAGCTTGACATGTGAACTTTAATACTGGAAAAGTTCAGAATTTTTAGACACTATTTGCCTATTTAAAACGTCCATACAAATTGGCTGCCCTGTACAGAGTTTCAATAGACAGAGTTTTCAACTTTAGCACGATTGTTCCCAATGGTTCCAATTTCACAATAAACACTCTCCCCACATGAATTTTCACAAGGAAGCCATTGGAATCATTAAAATATCCAAATTCCCATCACACATTCTCCAAAAGTGTTTATTCAACAATAATTATATCCACTTTTAAAGTCATTAGCCCTTAATCACTTTTTGGGATATTACAACCAGTGCTACTCCTCACACAATATTTCACACAGAATTCAATGGAAACATCAAAATAAACAAATTCTCACTCATTCCCCATGTCCTATTTTGGGCAAAACATCAACAAAAATTCCAACAATTACCATACTTCTAATTTAAGCCCCTAACTAGCTTCATATGTCCTCTAAGAATCATAAAACACCATGAACATAATCAAATCACCATGACTCTTCAAAACCCTAGCTTGGACTAAATTAGGGCAGAATTACACATGTCAAAATACTCTTTCAACCTACACAACCCATAGCTTAAATTGAAGCTAATACTTACCTCTTGCTCCTCCTTAGGTTCTTTCTTTGATTCTACAACTTTTGTTCTTGAAAGATGAATCAAAACACCTCTTCTTGAAATTCTAAAACCATAGAAATGAAGCTCTCATCAAGAGGAACAATGTTTATGAAGGGTATTTGAGCCATAGAAGTGATCTACTAGGTCAAAATCAAGGAAGAAGATCTCACCTTAACTTTGTTCTTCCTTTTCTCTTTCTTCTTGAACTTAAATGAAACTTGAGCCAAGAGAGAGTGAGATGTGGTTATTTTTTCTCTCTTCCCTTTAGCCTTAATACTTGGGTGAAAGTGAAGCCAAAGAAAGAGATAAAGAGCCTTTAAATAATATCCTAATCCACCTCCTTCAACTATTATATTTAATTGCAAACATATGGCACATAATTTAGATCATCATCTTTCTCTTGCTCTATTTATGCCATATGTACTCCTCCCTTTTTTAAGGCATGACATCATCTTTTGTTTCTTTATTTCCTTGGCCATGAAGTTTCCACCGAAATATGGCTCTTGAATGAGCTAAAAAGGCTTCTTCAATTATCATATATTTTGCCTACTCACAATTTCATCTTTTAGTTGAATTTGTTAGCCAAGTCTTCACCTTTTCTTGGTCTTAATTGTGTTTCTCTTTCCTTCCTTCTTATGAAAAAATTTCTTCTTATATTCTTATGGTTTTTTCCTCGTCTTATATTACTTTTAGCATGATATATTTGACCAATGTCAAAAAATGCCTTCATATGCTTTATTTGTGAGCCAAATATCATTTCTTCTTGGCTTTCCTTTATGTTGGACGAAATATCACTCAAGAAGGAAGGGAAAATGTTGACCAATTTATTCTTCTTGCTTTCTTTATGTCTAGCCTTAATTTTGACTTTTCAAGCTCTCTTTTTGAACTTGTCTCTAATAACTTCCAAGAGACATCCCTTTTTTTTAATCAATTATTTCCTTTGCCTTATGCCCATCAAGTGAAGTAAATGGGCTCCTCCCAATAACCAAATATGTTACTCCAATTGCCTCTTCAAATGTCACAACTTTAGCCTACAATATTTGACTCTTCTTCTTATCTTTTCCACTTGACTTTAATGGCTTCCCAAGGTCACCATTTGTGTTCACATACTCATTTTCTCTCTCTTGCCTCATGTTGGATGAAATTTATGGCCCATTGGAATAGGATAATGATCTCTTAAAATATTCCAATTAGACTTTATTATCACAATTAAATTTTTGATAATGGGTTTGACCATTTTATCCACTACTAATTCATATCATAATTCACACTTTATTCTCCAAAGGTGTTTGTTTAACATTAATTACATTCACCTTTGGAGTCATTAGCCCTTATACGCATTTTAGGGCATTACAACCCTTTCCTTATTTGCCCAACTTACTTCTTATAAAAACACACAATACTCTAGTTGAGTGTAAATAGATACATGTAAGTCTTATAAATTATGAATAACTATTACCTGGAATGATGACTGGTGATATGAGATGACAATTTCTCTCCACTCATCCAGTTTTTTCATGGATCGAAGATCTTGAGGAACTTTTATCTTATTGGCCTCTTCAGATTCTGCAAATATGCCTTCATCAATACATGAAAAAATGTGTGTAGTGCTTACCCAGCCTGCTTAAGGACAAATTTCTTATAAGTTTCATGTATCTCATATATAGACTGCAAAGCACACAAATCAAGTTAACATTCTTTACAAATACATTGCAAGTAATTAGTAGGAATATATACATTGTCCTGATATTATCCCAAACAATGTTTGGGCATTTATTTTCTACCTAATGCCAGTTATTCGAAGTGATAGGAACGTTGATCCTTGCCATTAAGCCGATGTAGTTAACAAAGTGTGATAGCTCAAGAGCTTGACCCTTATCGTTCCATATCACATCAAATTTTCTCCTCAAATACTTCGCTTCATTTAGAAAAAGTCAAGGAACAATGGCCCCTCTTTATAATATCCCGTACTCATTTTAACGCTTGTTCCTGGGTCAATTTTCTAGTTTGACTAGGGGCAATATCAATATTAGGGGGAATACTAGTACTAGAGGCATTATTAGTGTTAGAGGAACTAGGACTGGCCATTTTAACTAGAAAACAAAACCCATTAAATTAGCCATAGAGAACAGAGCAATGGGTTTTCCAAAAAAAACATGATCACGACTAAGGTCAAAACCGAGCTAGGAAAGATGAAGTGAAAAATAAGGAGAATGTGGAATGCAGAATGGAGAATTCAAAATACAAAAGCGAAATCATACCTAAAAGTAAGGAGAATAGAGTACATGAAGGAATGAAACCTAGCTAGGGCTCCAAAATGAAAAAGTGAGTTAGGGCAATCGAAGCAACTCATGTGACTATCAGACCAAAGTTCAAAGAAAGCAGCAGAGGAAGTGGTTCACCTGAAAGAAACTATCGAATGCCATAAAAGTCAACAAGAGTTATGAGGTTCTAAAGAGGGTAGTAATGTTTGACCAAAGACAAGTTTAGTAACTTGGGAATGTGAAGTGACGCGAGATAGCGGGTGTTTTAAAAACCGAAGTAAAACTTGCTAAGAATTCTTAATTTACATCTATAATAAACCTCTAAATAAAAAGTTCAGACTTTTTCATTACAATTGTTTGCTTTTGTAAATGGTATAGTTTTTTCTTAATAACCATTATTTATTTGACTTTTTTTAAAGACTTTTTGATGTTGATTATTCAACCTCATAGTACAAACAAAAATTTAAAAATTAAAAGGAGAGTGTGAATAAAAACAAAAATAAAAAGTTAAGTGGATAAAGGACCTGCTATATTATCAAACTTATCCTTCTCAAGTAATTTGTCCACCTTCTTAGTCAAAGAGCGAATTGGAGAGGTCAGATCCTTCAAGCACTTATGCATGAGTCCTTGCTCTCCCATGTAATCATTAACTGTATCTTAGAGGCTGTTAGTGCAAGTGGTTCCCCCAAAAGGGGGGCTGAATTGGGTGATCACAGAATAATGTGAACCATAAATAATAATTGACAAAATTTAAAATGAAGTTAAGAGTTAAGGGAAATATCACCGAAGTATACACTAGGGTTTATACTAGTTTGGCCACAACTACTTTGACCTATGTTAAGTCCTTAGAGTCACTATGAGATTTTAACTATATCATCCAAGATTCAGTGGGTTCTTGGCACCTTAGTATAAAGCAAGTTTCTTTATTGAATACTCACTCTTCCTTATACGACGTAACCTGATTCCCAACTTAAGGTTCCATAACCTTAAGTAAACTCAATAGTGAATATTGAATTTGTAATGGAAAACTCTCATGAAGAGTAAATATATAAACACTAAAATATGTAACACTTGTACACATAAGTTGTAGGGTAAAGCTCAAGAAGAATTGTTGCTTCGTTCAAGTGTGTGTTTCTTCATGTTGTTAGATTCCACTTTTATAGTATTAGAATTAGTGACCATCGGAAGCATTCATATTGGACAGAATATATTCGTTGGTGACCTACTACCATTTTTTACCATTATTATATTCAAAAACTAGCCGTTGCACTTGGACGCTCCTTCGGCTCCATAAAGTCACGATTTGCTGCCTTTTGGTTTATTTTGCTTATTACCTTGAAATGATATCTCAATTTTACTTCAAAAGCATTGTTAGATAAATGAAATCAATCTAAATAGTGTTTAGACTATAAAATAATATAAAAAATCATTTGCAAGATTTCTTGTTATAAACATAAAGCAGAGACAAAAGGTAATTCAATTTGCTTATAACATAAATCGATTTACTTTGCATTTTGTAAAATATGATTACTTTTGCCAGACTTGTAAATCGATTTATAACAACCATATATCAATTTACTTCACATTTGAAACTTGGCTTGTTCTCTGCCAACTTATGTAAATTGATTTACCTTATGTTTGAAAATTTGGTTACTTTGCCAACTTGTGTAATTGATTTATCTCATGTTTGAAAATTTGACTATTCTCCCATTTAGTACAAATCGATTTACAACTTATATAAATCGATTTACATCATATTTGATAATTCAGTTACTCTCAGCCATCTTGAGTAAATCGATTTACAACATAACATAAATCAATTTACTTGATATCAAAGTATATAATTGCTCTCAACCATTTTTGCTAAATCGATTTACCACATATGTAAATCGATTTACTTCATGTTTGAGAACCTAGTTACTCTCTACCACTTTTGGTAAATCGATTTACATCATATATAAATCGATTTACTTCATAATATAGAAAAACCTACTACCATATACATTGCTTTGCTTCTTAGTTCAACATTACATGAATTGATTTCTTTTTCATAATCTTAAAGTTTTGTTATCATTAAAACATTTTGGTATGGGAGCTAACATTCTCCCCCTTTTTTTGATGACAAAACTTTAGATTTCAAAAAGATTAGGGCATAACAATATAGTGAAACAATATGGTTAATCATTATTTTGTCAATAAATTACTTTCAGGACAAATGCAATGGTTAAGAGATAAGCATAAGTAATTAACCTCAAACATAAGTAAGGCACATGTAAATAACCATACAATATAACATCATAAACATTTAAGCAAAGAATATCCTAAAACATCATAAATCAAGAGTCATCATAAATCAAAATTTTTTGAAATCAAGTACTAAGTTTTTGAAATCAGCACTAGTTCTCCCCCTTTTTGTCATCAGCAGAGGTAGCGAGTGGATTAGATATGGGAATATGGGAGTGTGTATTTGTGGGCTCAGTAGATATGTCTGAAGAAATAGGTACAGATGTGATAGGGGTATTGACAGGACATTGTGGATAGATATAAGAAGGAAGAACTAAAGGTGCAATAGTGACCTGAGGTGAAGGAGCCAAAGTTGGGATCGGAATCTGAAGATGTTGCCTCATTATTTCCTCCATCGTCTCAATCTTTAGAGTCTAAGCAATTTAAAGATCGAATAGTTGCTTGAAATTTGAATTGACTGCTTCTATAAGAACCCTTGACTAAGTCAACAACCTTTTTGTTTGACTTTTTCATTTATAGAAGATAGTCTAGAAGTGAGGAAGGGCCTGGGGGTCTTGCTTGAGAGGTTTATTCTTCTTCTGCTACTATCATCCTCTAAGACTTAGTTTGCTTAGTGGTCACTGTTATCTTCTTCTTTGGTTGAGATTGCACACTCGTATGTTGATGCGCTTTTAGAATACCCATTCTATTTAGTTGATGTTCTCCAAATGATGGTATTTGAATTACTGGCTCATTTAGATTGTGGTGCCATACATTATTCAAAAAGAGGAAGTGGGATACCAACTGAGGAAATGGAATGGTAGTATTTATGGAGGAATGGAATCTAAACCTTACCATTTCATCATAGATCCATTGACCTATGTCCCAAGCCTCTTGAGACAGAATTGATGCCATATTCAGATAATTTTGATTTGTTATATAGTAAAATTTTTTGCCTTTGTTGATCAGGCACCTTGAATAGATATAGAAAATGACCCGATTGACCTTATTCATTAAACCAACTGGTATGCTCAAAGGTCCTACATGCTCACTTGGCATTGGAAGACTAAATATCTCTCTCTGGGTAAAGTCTTGAGGCGAAGGAAGAGATTCATCAACATCAGTTCCCAAAAGGGCATTAATGATTGTCAGAGTAAGAATAATATTTTGCCCTTAGATTGTTGTTTCAATGACTCAGAGTATGGTATTCTAATCCATAGCCATGGCTTAAATTGACCAAGATATGGAAATAGGCCAATGTTGTATTCCTTTTTAATAACTTCAAAGTTAACAAAAACAATAGGACAAAATTTGCATTTAGAAAAATAAGAAGAGTAATATGCTTTGTCCATACTCATGAGAAGTCATGTATTGAATCCAAGAGGAGGTTAGAGTAATGTTGGTGATGCATTGGGTACAAATGTTGATGCTTTACTATAAGAAGGTTGCTTGAATATGCCTTGACCTTGACTCTAAGTTTATGTAGAAATTCTGTATACCAATTGCTTAGAAAAGTTAGATGATTCTGAATGTTCTGCATTAGTGGTCTTCCTTATCCCTTTGCCTTGAATGGATATTTTCCTAGTGGCTTTGGATGGTTCTTTGATGACCACACCCTTTTCTGAAAGACCCTTTGGGTTAAAATGGGTTTTAGCCATAGGTGCTATCGAAGTCTTCATCGGAGAAAAAGATAGAGATGATGGAGGAGTTGGAGAAGGTGACGATGCCGATAGGATGTGTGATTCCAACAAAGAGGATGAATTCTCTATAATTTGAGTGACTCTTGGTACTTTAGTTCTTGCCATCATGGAGAAAGAGAGAATGTTGATGTTAAAGTTTCAATGAGAGATTCCGATGGTGCAAGGGAAATGTAGCTGGATGATGTAATGACGAGGGAATAAGAGCGTTGGTCGAAGGATATTTTGAGTGGTGGGTCTTAAGTGAGAATAGGGGGTTACAAATTTTGTAACGTTGAGTGTTTTTAAAATGAAGGTTACCAGAGAGAATAGGCAAGAATCGAAAAGGATGCTTTATTACTTCTGACAAAATGGGCCTAAATTGATTTGATTAACCATGAATCGATTTATAGCATGGTAAGAATAAGAGATAAATTGATTTAGAGATGGGTAGATCAATTTTTGACTGATGAAGAGTTAGTTATAAATCAATTTAGGCAAAGGCAAATTGATTTACTAGTGAAAGAACATTCAATTATGAAATTTGATCTAAATTGATTTACTAACAAGTGTAAATCGATTTATATTGCTTTTGGCCTAAATCGATTTACTGACATGAGTAAATCAATTTACATCATATTTGCTCTAAATCAATTTACTGTCATGAGTAAATCAATTTATATCACATTTATATGTAGACAGAGCTGAGTTAAATCAATTTACTGCTACTGCAAATCGATTTATATTGCCTGACATATCCTAAATCAATTTACTACCCCTATAAATTGATTTATATTTCATTTCAGCTTATCATTTTTCTTTGTTTGTACCAATCCTGCATAAATCTTGTTAAGACACCCTGAAGCTTAAGTTAGAAATATATAGAAATTGAATACATAAATTAAATAGGGTTAGACATAACTTACACTTTATTGGGATTTACCACTCTCAATTCTCGTCTAATGTATGTGAATTGAACTTTTGCCAATGGTTTTGTGAATATATCAGCAATTTGGAGATGCGTTGGAATAAAAACCTTTTTAATGTCTTTCTTATGAACATGATCTCTGATAAAATGATGCCTGACATCTATATGTTTAGTCCTAGAGTGATGAACATGATTCTTTGCTAAACTTATGGTGCTTGTATTATCACAGTGAACTGGGATCTCTTTTAAATGTATTCCTAGATCTTCCAATTATTGTTTTAGCCAAAGAACGTTGTGCACAACAACTTGAATCAGTGACATATTCAGCTTTTATTGATGAAAGAGATACAGAGTTTTGTTTCTTGCTAAACCATGATACTAGTGAGCCTCCAAGGAACTGAAATTACCTATTGGTCCTTTTTCTATATATTTTGTATCCTCCATGATCAGAATCTGAGTATGCAACTAGGTATTCATTTCATCCTTTAGGATACCAAATACCTAATTCTACTATGTCAGCAAGATATTTGAAAATTCATTTGACGGTTTCAGCATGTGATTCTTTTGGAGCTGATTGATATCTTGCACGTATACCAATACTAAATTGGATGTTAGGTTTGCTTGTAGTGAGATATAGTAATGAGCCAATCATTCTTCTATATTTAGTGATGTTATAGTCTTTGCCTTTGATAACAGCATCAAGCAATGTAGTTGAGCTCATAGACGTGTCTGCTATATTTGCTTAATCCATTTCGTATTTCTTCAATAATTTCTTTTAGATCTTTGTTTGAGATATAAAGATTCCATTCTTCCTTTGCTTGATTTGCAAACTAAAAAAGAAATCCAATTCTCCCATCATTGACATTTCAAACCCCTCTGCATTATCTTAGAGAATTCTTTGTACAAAAGATTATTAATAGCACTAAAAATGATATCATCAACATATATTTGAACTATCAAAATGTCATTTCTTTTTTAAAAAAAAAAGTTATGTATCGACTTTTCCTGGTACAAAGTCTTGATTGATGAGAAATTTACTAAGCTGTTCATATCATGCTATTTGGGCTTGTTTTAAGTCATATAAAGCCTTTTTTAATTTGAAAACATGATTAGGCTTAGTTATATCTTCAAATCCTGAAGGTTGTTCTACATATACTTTTTCCATAATATAACCATTTAAAAATGCATTATTTACATCCATTTGATAAAGTTTGAATCCTTTGATACATGCAAAGACTAAAAGTACTTGTATAGCTTCTAATCTTGCTACTGGAGCATACGTTTCCTCATGATCATTACCTTCTTCTTGATTATAGCCTTTGGCCACTAATCCTGCCTTATTTTTGACAATGAATGCAGATTCATCAAGTTTGTTCTTAAATCCTGCCTTATTTTTGGCATGTGTACTAAATCCCAAACTGGATTTCTTTCAAATTGATTGAGCTCTTCTTGCATGGCTATTACCCCAATCATTGTCTGATAGGGCTTCGTCAATGGTCAAAGGTTCAATCTCAGAAATGAATGTAGAAAAGCTAACTTCAATTAAGATTTTGTTCCTAGTTCTAACTCCTTCATTTACATCTCCTATAACTTGATCTAGAGGATGGCTCTTGTTATATTTCCAGGTTTTAGGTTGTCCTAACTTATGTGATTGTTCTTTTTTATAGGTTTGTTCAACCTTTGGATTGAAGGGTTTAGGAATAGATTGCCTACTCTCTTGATTCAATATTACTTCTTGATCATCATCAATACTTTTGTCAGAGGATTCAAATTCATCAAACACAACATGAATTGATTCTTCAACTACACATGTTCATTTATTGAAAACTCTGTAAGCTTTGCTTTGGTTAGAATACCCTAGGAATATTCCTTCATCAATTTTAGAATTAAACTTTCCTAGGTTATCTTTACCATTATTTTGAATGAAACTCTTACAACTGAAAATGTGTAGATGAGCAAGGTTTGGCTTCCTCCCTTTGTATAGTTTGTATGGTGTCTTTCCAAGTTTTGTTTTGATGTAGTCCTTGTTTGAAATATAGCATGTTGTGCTTATTGCATCATCCCAGAAAACTTGTGACACGTTCTTTTCATTCAGCATAGCTCTAGCCATTTCTGTGAGTGCTCTGTTCTTTCTCTTTATGACTCTATTTTGTTGTAGTGTCCTACAGAGGAGTTGTGATCAATGCCATTAGTGTCACAGTATTCTCCAAAGGCTTGATTCTCATATTCTCCACTGTGATCTATCTTGATAGTTGTAATGGACAGAGCTTTCTCATTTTGCACTTTCTTGGAAAAAACAATAAATTCACTGAAGGTTTCATCTTTCGATGATAAAAAAATAGTCTGTGTAAATCTAGAAAAATCATCAATAATGACCAATGCATATAAATTGCCATGAAGGCTTTTGACTCTTGTCTTACTAAATCTATATGAAGCAGTTGAACTGGTCTGTTAGTTGTGATCTCATTTTTTGATTTAAAAGATAATTTTGTTTGCTTACCATTCTGACATGCATCACAAATCAAATCATTTTTGAAATTTAGTTTGGGTAAACCAATTACTAAATCCTTTTTGAGTAACTTTCCTAGTTAGTGCATATTAACGCAAGCTAGTCTTTTATGTCATAACCAACTTTCATCGGTGTTACTTAGAAAACAATTTTCAAAAACATTTTTACTCATATAAAGGGTATAGCAGTTACCTTCCTTTTTTGTTCTGAGTTTTGCTTTAAGATTTTTCTTTTATAATTGTAAATCCTTCTTTCTTACAATTAGACATTCTTCAGAGTCAAATATCACCCAGTTGTCTTTATCTGTGCTTTGACTCACGCTAAGTAGATTATGAAAAAGGCCTTCAATGTAATAAAGATCTTTGACTTGAATGCCTTTGTCACTCCCAATCTTACCAATTCCTGTAATCTTGCTTGATAGATTTCCTTCAAATTTTACCTTTCCACCTTCTTTGGGTTCAAATGTGATAAAATTTTCAGGATCACCAATCATATGTCTGGAACATCCACTTTAAATGTACCATTTACTGGCTTGGATGGTCTAAAGCAAGTCTGCAATTAAAGACAATTAAGTTTTAGGTACCCATATCTCTTTGGGTCCTTTTGGGTTAGTACAAATTACTATCTAAACATATGAGCCTTTAGGTACCCATTTATAGGTTCCTATGTTTCCTTTCCTTTTATGAATGCATGAGGAAGTATAATGTCCCTTCATATTATAGAAATTACAATGTGTGAAAGGATTGGATATATGAACAGAATGTCTAAAATAATATAAATATGTTTTGCTTCCTATTTTCTTTCTTCCTATCTTTTTGTTTGATTTAGGGTTGTATCCAATACCAAATCAATCATTTACAAAATGTTGAGTTTTTAGAATGATTTTACACATCTCACTTCCTTTCGTGAATGTTTCAAGAGTTTTAGTGAGATAAGTTTTTTTTCTTTTTAAATAATGACAACTTTCACAATCATTTTCTGAAAATTAAGTTTTCCTTAAGGATTTTTCTTTTTCTTTTTGAAAGCAACAAGTTCTTTAACTACTTTGATGAATTCATAATGTAAATCATTATATTCAAAATGTAATTCATTATAGGTAGGTTCAAAATCACTTACCTCTTCTTCCTCTAATTCTTCTTGAGCAACTAGACAGATATTGGCTACTTCTTCTTCATCACTCTCATCATCGGAAGAATTATCTCCCCATATTATAGATACAAAGGCTTTCTTTCTATTGAACGATTTACCTTTTCTCTTTTCTTTGTCTTTCTACAATAGCTTTGGACAATCTGACTTAATGTGTCATGGTTTTCACATTTATAGCAGATGATATGTTCTTTACTATCTTTTCTGCTACTGGTTCATACTTTCTAAAGATTTATAAATCCTTGGTCTTTCTTGTAGAACTTTTGAATCTTTTAACTATTAGGCTCATTTCATCATCATTGAAATCTTTGTCATCTTCTTGATCTTCCTCCTTTATCATGTTTAGTGCGAGGCTTTTCTTTTTTTTTTCATTGACTTCTTTTAGTTCCTGTTTGAACTTTAGCTTACTTTCATACTTTGAGATGTTTTTGAAAAGAGAAGCTACAAATCGCATTGATTCACCTTTTGCCTCCTCGATTGCTGTAACTTTAGCCTCCCATTCTTTAGAGAGTATGTTCAGTATCTTTCTTACTTGGGTATTCTGATAATAGAATTTCTCAAGGGCTGCAAGTTGATTTTCAAGATGAGTGTATCTGAGTTCAAATTTAGCTATTAACTCACATGTTTTCATTTGAAGCAAATCGAACTAGATGACAAGGGTGTTGATCCGGTTTTCTTTTATTCTTAAAGTTCCTTTGTGAGCTATCTCAAGAGCTTGCCACATTTTCTTAGCTATTGGAGGTGTGCAAATCCTAAAATACTCTTTTTGACTTAAGGCACTTTGAATCATCAGAATTGCCTTACTGTTGAGAGTGACTATCTTTTTTTCATTATCATCGTATTCTGCTGGTGACTTGGGCACTTTTTATGAATATGTAATCTTCATAGGTACAAAGTTCCCATTCTCAATCACCTCCCATAATCCATATTCTGTGGCCATCACAAATACTCTGAACATTGCTTTCCAGAAGGAGAGGTGTTCACCATTGAAACCTGGTGGTCTAGTGATAGAAGCTCCATCGGTAAGTATTCCTTCACCCATGCTTGCCATTTAATCCTTCTTAGGTTGTTGTACCTGAATAAGAAGACCTACACTTTGATACTAAATGTTGGTACAAGCGATTCACCCAAGAGGGGGTGAATTGGGTGATCATAGAATAATTTGAATCATAAATAATAATTGACATAATTTAAAATGAAGTTAAGAGTTAAGGGAAATATCACTAAAGTGTGCACCAGGGTTTATATTGGTTTAGCCACAACTACTTTGACCTATGTCCAGTCCTCAGAGTCCCTATGAGATTTTAACTATATCATCCAATATTTAGTGGATTCTTAGCACCTCAGTATAGAGCAAGTTTCTTTATTGAACACTCACTCCCCCTTAGATGACATAATCTGATTCCCAACTTAAGGTTCCACAACCTTAAGTAAACTCAATAATGAATATTGAATTTGTTATGGAAAACTCTCATAAAGAGTAAATATATAAACACTGAAGTATGTAACACTCACACACAAAATTTGCAGAGTAAAGCTCAAGAAGAATTGTTGCTTTATTCAAGTGTGTGTTTCTTCATGTTGTTCGCTTCCTCTTTTATAGTATTAGAATTAGTGACCATTGGAAGCATTCATATTCGACGAAATATATTTGTTGGTGTCCCACAGCCATTTTTTACCACTATTATATTCAAAAGTAGCCGTTGTACTTGGATACTCCTTCAGCTTTATAAATTCACAATTTGCTGCCTTTTGGTTTATTCTGCATATTACCTTGAAATGATCTCTAAGTTTGGCTTCAAAAGTATTGTTTGACAAATGAAACCAATCTAGATAGTGTTTAGACTATAAAATACTATGAATCATCATTTGCAACATTTCCCATAACAAACATAAAACAAAGACAAAAGGTAAATCAATTTGCTTATAACATAAATCAATTTACTTTGCATTTTGATAAATATGATTACTCTCGGCAGACTTGTAAATCGATTTATAACAACCATAAATTGATTTACTTCATGTTTGAAACTTTGACTGCTCTCTGCTAACTTATGTAAATCGATTTGCCATGGTTATAAATCGATTTATCTCATGTTTGAAAATTTGGCTACTCTGCTAACTTGTATAAATCAATTTACCATAGAATGTAAATCGATTTACCATTGAAATTATTTAGTACAAATCAATTTGCAACTTATATAAATCGATTTACAGCATAACATAAATCAATTTACTTCATATCAAAGTACATAATTGCTCACAGCCATATTTGCTAAATCGATTTACCACAGATGTAATCGATTTACTTCATGTTTGACAACCTGGTTACTCTCGCCACTTTTGGTAAATCGATTTACATAATGTATAAATATATTTACTTCATAATAATATAGAAAACCTTACTGCCATATACAACAATTTTCTTCTTAGTTCAACATTACATGAATTGATTTCTTTTTCATAATCTTAAAGTTTTGGTATCATTAAAACATTTTGTTGTAGGAGCTAACAGTGGTTATAGTTCGCATGGATTAGCCCTTCAATGCTTGCTAGTGGATGATGATCATCTTTGGGTTTTATCCCAGGGAGATCAAAAGATGATGAACTAGAAGATCTCTTATGTTTGTCCATGATAAAGATAAAGAACAAAAGTCAGAAGTTGGATATGAGAAGTTGAAATAGAAGTGGATAAGTGTAGTTCATTTTACAGACTTTTAAATAGAAAGGTTTCATCGATTATCTTACTATTGAACGTATCCTTTAGTATTAAAGATCATTTCTTGTGAATTAAAAAAGAAGTGGAATGGAAAGGGTTTTGCGGGTTATCTAGTAGAACGTGTCCTTTGGAATGGAAAAAGGTTATGTTATACAGCCGAACATGTTCTTATAAATTGCCATGATTACTAACATAAGTAATGATTATTTACTAATAACCATGAACGTCCCTTATAAAATACCAAACATTAGTAATGGTTGTTTATTAATAACCATGAAGTGCCAATTGTTTTTTTAAAATGTTTTTATACTACTTTGCGCTAACGATTAATTTTGTTTTTAGTCATTGCTACTACTATTGTCCTCCTCCTCCTGCCCCTGCCCCTTGCTTGGCACATTATTGACGTCTGAAGAAGGAGATAAAGGGTCTAACTGGAAGTTATCAAATACAATCTCATTGTGTGAAGGATGAGGTTCAACTTCCTATTTAGATTGTGGGCATGCGTATCAAGACACCTAGTATGGAGCAGTCAAGGCTGGCTAATGTCTGCAATAGAGCCTCGATTTGAGGAGGAGATAGAAAAGGAGGAGGAGAAGGTGGTGGAGGAGGAGGGGGAGTAGCTTGTGCAGGTGATGGAGGAGGAAGAAGAGGAAGAGCTTGTGGATGAGGAGGGAGAATAGAAAGAGCTCTCTAGCATCTAACCATGATAAAGGAGAGAAGGATGAGGTTATGAAAAGGTACCTTTTAGAAAAATACTAAGAGCAAAAGGAATAGGTCAGTATAAATAAAGTTGAATACTTCACTCTAAAGAATTTAACTTAGGAGAATTGGTACTTGGTGTCGGATCGAACAAAGTTATGAAAATGTGCTTTTTATATTTGTTCTTTACATGAAATTTGTTTATTATGAAAGCTCAATTTTGTCATTCATACTTGACGGTTAATTGACATAACTATTATGTTTTTGTTTTCGCTGATATAAGGTTGGAAGACGAATAATTTGTAAGTGTTAAATGACGGTTGTGTTTTAAGAACCATCATTTTTGTAACTAAATAAATGATGATTATTAACTACAACCATTATTTTATGTTTTCACAAATTTAGCCTTCCAATATATTACAGTGCGTATAATTAACCAATACTTTTAAGCATTATCTATCCTTTGGCGACTTCCACCTCAACACATATGACGTTTATTCAATGTAACAAGTATTTATAAAGTGTTATATATGCGTGAATCTATAGTAACATTTCCAGTTCTGAATGTAGGAACTAGATAACTAATTTGCATATATTAAAAAAAAATGAGAAAACCATTTTGTATGTAATTATACTTTATCTCAATTTGTAATTAGGTATTTATGTATTTCTCTCTCTTAATTAAATCATTTAATTTTGCTTTGTTAACACCATATATTAGCCAAGTAACTTTTGTTTTGTTAGCACCCTTAACCCCTGTATAGGAGCTAATGGTGGTAATAGAGTAAAGTTTAGGATTTAATTAATGGTCTCTAAAAAAATTAGTTAAATTAATTATTTGTCAAAATTGTGTTGAATTTTCCCCCTAAAATACCCCTTTTAATCATTTGCATTGAAAACTACTTTCTAAACCCCTCTTTACAATTAATAGAGTTTAGAGAAAACTTATAAATTCAGGAGTATATATTTCTTCGATTTACAATATAAGTCATTTTCTTCTTGTTCGACTTAGTTTAAAGTATAAGTCTAATTTAATTATAGTATCTAGAAAACTTAAAATTAAACTATATTTCAAATAATTGAACAATTTGATCATCAGTCTTCTGTATTTTGCTTCTGGTCTAACCATTAGCCTGATTGGTTGATTAAGTGTATAGGTTACTAGTAACTAATAAGCAATAATTAGAGTTATCATGCTACTGATTTATTTTAATTAAATAAAGCCAACTATAATTCTAACTTGCTATATTCGTGGATGGATGGAGAAAATTTAATATTCGAAGTGATGCTTCATAATAATTGAACTAGGATTTTCTTTTATTTGTTTTTCTTCCTTATTCTTCTAGTCTGTAGGTAGATTTTTTTTTTTACCATCATTTGTTACTTACAAAATGTCTTTTGCTTTTTCTATTTGCAAATTGCCCAAAATAACATGATAGAAGAGAAGCATTATTTATTGACTGTATGTAGACTAAATTATAATTAATAGAACAAATGAATTAGGAAGTATCTATAGTTTAACAAGATTTTTATAGGGAGACACGCGATTTTAAATCAGGTACCTGTAGTTTCAAGTGACTCATAAAAAGTTTTTAAAAAAAATACCATAGGGACCTTATTACAAATAAGGTAAAATTATAAGGACTCAATGAAAAGGAAAAAAAACTACAATGACCTGACTAAATATCATATGAAACTATAGAAACTTACATATTAAATTTCCCTACTCAATAAGCAACAAGGGACATTCCCTTGAAAGAAACACAACATATATTTCAGAGTTTTTTCTCATACATATTATAATAATTTGAATACATACTATTCATAAGCAATAGCTAAACCTTAGTGGGAAGACATCATATTATTCTTCAAAAGAACGCACATAACAAGGCAATTTAGAAAGCAATACAATTTACTGTATTATCAACTCTCTCTCTCTCTCTCCTCAATATTTCCCAGGTGGAGGTTTCTTAGTCAAGCAAGCAGAGTAACGAGAGGCAGGAGGACATGTAATTGCGGGCTTATTCCTTATTGGCGTTCCCCTAGTTACTGGCGATGTCTTCTCTGCATTATCACATACATGTATGCATCATTTTGATTTACAATAAAAAATAATTAATCTATAACTCAAGTTTTAATAATCGATGCTACAAGATATATAGTTACAGAAAATGAGACTAGAGAAATTAATTAAAGTAGCCAAACCAAGTTTAGATTTTTGATTACTAGCTAATGATTGAGCATGATTCGAAGACGGAAGGAAGAGAAATGTGGAAGCCAAAATTAGTAAAGCAAATAGAATAGCCTTCTTCATTGTTACAACAACTCTTTCAATTTTTGGCATTTGAATGCTCATACTCACTTACCCAGCATCTTGACAAATCTCTGATTTGTTATATATTTTCATATCTAATTTGGGGTTTTTATTATAATTATTGAGTTTAAAATGCCTTCTTTGTTATTAATTAGAACTAAGAGTAAATACATTAGATTAGGACTAAAAAGGGAAAAATTGTCAAAAAATTGTAATTACTCTTAATAATTGATTTTTCTGAGAATATTTAATGTTGGATTCATTGTTTTTAATTGTAATGGCTTAAAAAATTGGATTAAAGCTGAGAATGGCAGTTTGTGGCTCAAATTCTAGACATGACAGTTTAGTCCCATGAATTTGAAAAAAATTCCAGTTTGGTCTACAAGTAAAACTACTATGTTTTACCCTCTGAAAATAGGTAAGAAGCTCCTTCTCTGCTCAAAATTGCAGATTGACAGTGCAACTAACGTTAGAACCTCCATAGCTTGACCTTCAACCTTCATCCACCTCCGCCTTGACCTTTACTAGCCTTCGTTCACCTCAATCACTGGCAACATCTCTTCCTCCATTGTCGTCGGCGACCTTCTTCCTTCACCATCCACCTTCACCTTTCTCTCTCACCATCACAAACACATAGTGAGAGACACAGTGAATGCCAGTTTCAAAGTTGTAGAGAGGTGTCGCGGGGAAAGATAGACAACACTGAGATCGACCTTCATCCATCCACCACCAACCTCACCGTCCTCTCATTGTCATTCCACCACCGCACACCACCTCTGTCGCCATTCCTCTTTTCTTTACCATCATCATCGACTCCTCCTTCTGCATCTTTCTCACATAACTGGCATTTCACTTATCACTATGAATGTTAAGTGGTGGCTATTCTTAAATTCAAGAGTGGCTAAGTCTCTCTTCCCCTAGAGCAATGGATTGATTCTTGAGCTTGAAGTTTCAAAGGGGAGTGTTGTTTCTCTAATTTCTTACTCTTTCCATTATAATAATTGAATTATAGCTAAGTTTAGGTTTGATTATTATGATGGTTTTATATTTTGTACTGAGTTTTCATAAAATTTGGGAGATTGGATTTATTTGGATTTTAATGTTATGCATTTGACATCATCTTGTGCTTTATTTGTAGAAAATTTCATATAATTAACTTGGTATAGCTTTTACTTGAAATTGTTATGAATATATAATTGTGATTGTAATGCAAGCATTCTTGGTTACTTGTGTCATTGCATTTCATTGATTCAAATTGCTAGTGTTTAAATTGGGTTTTGATTAGAGGGTTTAATTTTTACCCGGTGTAGAGTAATTAATTCGCTTAACTCAAGCTAGCTCAAAGGGTCTTTTGAGTATCTTTGTCAAACTAGCACACTCCCGTTATCATTTGAAGCAAGGATAGATAAAAGTCATTGTTCTAGAAGGTTTTATAATACTTTTCAAAACCAATTTTCATTCAATTCCACTCCACTTTTATTTCAAAAATCCAAAAATATTAGTTTTTTAAAAGCATTTTAGTTTAATTACAATTTAGTTGTTAGATATATGCCAATCATCACATTTATTTGATAGGTAATTGATAGAAGGCTCCTCAAGAGATGATTCGGGGTTGCACCCAATATTGCAATCCTTAGTCATTTTGTAAAGAAATTACGAAGGCATAAGCTAACACTCTATCTTCAAGTGGCTCCGTGCCGAGGAGCCAAGTAATTAGTTCCATAATAACTAATTGTCAATCTTTGATTGATTGGTATCTTGAACCTTTAGGTTGCATTTTAGGTAGTTTAGGTAGTTTTGCATATTTTTTTTTATAACATAGCATAGCATACTTCATGACATTTTCCTCTTTGCATAGAAAATTTTGAAGAAATACCAACAAATATCTTGATTTTCCTTTGTTTTTGCATTTGTATTCTTTCATTTTTCTTCCTTTAACGTGATTTGTGGCTGGAACTAAGTGTTATACACTTGCAAATTGATTGGAGTTCGATTAAAATTTGGTTATGCCTACATTTAAGCTTGCTGTCAATTTTTGAAAATTTTGCACAGAAAATTATAAGCTTTGGTTTCCTAAGGTTTTAGGCCATTCGGAAGAATACCAATACCTTTATTATTGAGTTTGATGAATTTTAGTCAAATTCTATCGTTTTGCCCACTTTTCAAATTTTTATTTATTTTCTAGAATTTTTTCAGATTTTTCATTAGGTTTGTTGTTGAGTTTTCTTCTTTGATTTCTTCTATTTTTTAGGATTCACTTGCATATATCTAGGAATTTATAGGACTTAGAATTCATTGAGATTTAATTGATTGCAATTTGAATGACTTGGTTAATGATAATGATGATTTTGAATTTAGGTTCAAAACTAATCCTTCTATGCATTCCATTTTAGGGAATGATGGAACCTTAAGTTCTCAATTCTTGGATGCATCTTATGGCACTTAGAGATATGAAGCACCTTCTAATCTCACATATTCTAAAAATCTTGATGTGATTCAATAAGAGTTGGATTCTCTCCAAGTACAAATGAATTATCAAGAAAGAGCCTTCGAATCTCAACCACCTCACTATCTCCACCCACATTTGGAATCATCTTGTCCACAAACCCCCTATTTTGACCATGAATCCACCTTCCAACCACATCAACCCAACTTCTTCACCCTATACATTCCATCAAGAATAACCCACTCCATTCTATATAAACTACCTTCTCTATCATTCTATGAACCTCCACCACAATCCTTGACACCTTAACCTAGTGGACTTGATGCTTTTCTCACATTTTCAAACATGGATGATCAAACCCTTGCTTTAAAAAGAATGTATAATGAGCTTAAGGTTAAACACTATGAGTTGTTCATGTTAAAAGATGTTAGATATGAATAGTTTTGATGATGTCAAATATAGATGTTAAATATGAGCAAAAAGTTTGTATGATATAATTATCTTCTACATTGACTAACTACTATATTTAATGTTGCATATTTTGTAGATTAGTCATAAACCCGATTGTGGGTTGATGTTATAATGCCTCATATGTGGAGAATGATCATCAAGAAGAAAATCAAGAGACAAGGGATTGAAGAAAGAAGGCATTGCAAGAACTAATAGGAATATCAAGCAAAGATTGAAGAAGATTGAAGATATTCAAGAAGATATCTAGTTGGGTTATGAAGAATGATCATCAAGTGGCAAAACAAGAAGAAAGAGATTGAAGAAAGAAGAAGAAAGAGATTAAAGAAAGAAGAACTTGCAAGATCACATGAGAATATCAAGATCCAAGCATTAGAAGTGATATCGGAGGTTTCTACGGTCAAACGGAAGTTGGAATGGGTCAATATGAAGCTAAAATGATGTATACAGAAGTTATGGTGCCTCTGGGGATGATTACTCGAGTAATCACTCGAGTAACAGGGTACTACCTCATTTTGGAGGTGATTACTCGAGTAGCTACTCGAGTAATCTGCCGGGTTATTTGATGAATCACTCGAGGCGGCACTTGAAGTAATGGACACTCTGTTTTCGTGCAGCAGAACAAAGGTTTGGTATTTTGATTATATCTCTCCAACCATATATCGGATCGAACTGAAACCGGTGGCATATGACACTAGACTTCCAACACGAACGTTTTACACCAAGATCACATTCAAAGGAGTTAAGATGAGAGAGATATGATCAGTTGAAGTTGACACATGAATCACCGTCATATTTCAGGATAGCTTCGGTATTTTGGACATAACTCTCAAAATACATATCGGATTGAGACTAAACTAGTGCCATATGAAAGAAGACTCAAAGAGCTTTCCATTGATAGGTAATTTGACATATTTAAGGTTATATTCTAATAGCTATGTCATCTAGAAGTTTCTGCTCATGATTTCAGAGATTGTCTAAGAACAGTAGATACTCTTTGGATCATAACTTTCTGTACACAACGAGTTTGGAGCTGATTCTTGTTGCGTTGGAATGTAAACGATGAGGGATTTCCGATGATATATAATTTGACATGTTTCAAGTCAAAATCAAGAATTCACTTGAAGGCACCACTCGAGTAACTAGTTGATAACAAAAGACTTTACTCGAGTAATCAGATAGAAAACTTCCAGTTGCTCTCGGCCTGCCAATGTTACTCGAGTCAGTACTCGAGTAAAGTGACAGAAACTTGAAGTGACCAGAGTCGAACTTCAAGTTACTACCCGAGCACGCAGAGTTATTTAGAAGAGAACTTCAAGTCGAACTTCAAGTTACTACCTGAACTTCAAGTCGAACTTCAAGTTACTACCCGAACTTCAAGTCAAACTTCAAGTTACTACCCGAGTACGCAGAGTTATTTAGAAGAGAACTTCAAGTTACTACCCGAGTAAGCTATGCAGAAAATGGAAGGCCACTCGAGTAGCCACTCAAGTAACCTGTGAAGAAACTTGATGTTTACTCAAGTGAGCACTCGAGTAATGCTTCCCAGGAAAACAGAACAACGTCTCGAAGATTCTGGAAATCAATGAAATGATCATATAACTAATTCTTCTTGCTTCTAATCACTCTAACACTTCATTGTATTAGTGTTTAATGTATTTCTCTAGGAATACAATGAAGATATGATGTGAAGAGTCAAAAGGTGAATTTACGGAAGCGGAGCGTCAACGTTATAATGGCTAGTTTTTCAAATTGAAGAAGCCACACTCCAACGGATATATTGAAATGCTCAAACGGTCATCAACCTTTATCAACTATAAATAGAAGATCATCTATAATAGAAGGGACGAAGTGTGCATATATCATCGAAATGTCAACATCCTGACACCAATGCTGACACCAACGCTTATCACACATACTATCTATTTCTCTAGCTTCTATACTATTTACCTTTGAGAGAGAAGTTATTTGTATTGTACTTCAGTGAGTATTTTATCCACTCTGTGAGAGAGTCTATAAACACTTTCGCTTATATTTCTGAATTGATCTCAAGGTAGAGGGACCTTGAGTGGGTTGATTTCCTTACGGGAAGCTATAGAGAGAATCGCCGTAAAACTTTATACTCGTAAGACTTATAATGTGCAAGCAGTAGAGAACGTTGCTGCTTGTTAGACTTGCACAGGTAAGCAGGAGGGAAAGGTCTTCGAGATTGCTCTGCTCGTAAGACATGTTGTAAGGGGGAGTATCTTGCTGAGAACTTTGTAAAGGCTTTTCTTGTGCCTGGATTAAACAAGAAGATAGTGGATTTGAAAATCTCAGGAGGAGCCTGGGGACTGGACGTAGGCCATTGCAGATTGGACCGATCCAGGATAAATCACAGTTTCCACACTCTCTTCTTTAAACTCTTATATTTCCAGCATATATATAAACTGTTGATTTATGATTCATTACTTTCATATTTATTGCTTCCTCTAAGATGCAAAAATATTTTCAAAGTTCTTAATATTTTTATCTTACACCCAATTCACCCCCCTCTTGGGTGTCAGCCGATTCTTACAAAAGAGACAATGTGCTAACCAAGGAGCAGGAAGAGCGATTTAAGGAGATATAAGAATTTATCAAGGCATTTGTTGACCATGTGTTATGGATATAAACTAGAGGAGAAGAATGAGCTCTATGGCCTAATGACTCCAATGAAGATGGGGAACCCAAGAACAAGAGTCAAATGCCACTTCATAAGTGGAAAGTTCCCAACCTCAAGTGCCTATACCCACACAAGATGTAGAGATGATGCAAGTGTATTTTCAACTACTAGAGGAGTTGCTTTCAAACAATGGTAATATTCCTCCTCTTCTTGAAGAGGTTGACCCTTTTCATACTACTATTCTTGATAATGTGAGTGATGATGAGGTGGATGAGGAAATTCTTACTAAATCCCCTCTAATGCTTGATGTTGAAAATGCTTATTGTGATGTGTCTAATAGTAGTTGTATAGTTGATGATGTTACATATACGATCTCTGTTGACGATGCATATTCTTCTCTTTCAAGTGTTGGTAACACTATAAAAAAATAACAATTCATCGCGGTGTATTTGTAGTGGTTAAAATAAACCCCAACCAATGTGAGTATTTATAGTGGTTTTGCTTAAAACTACTACATATTTGCAATGGTGTGCCACACACTAAGAGGCATAACATTTGGTGCCAATTTGGTGCCAAATTAGCTATAGTTTATTTATAGCGGTTAGTATACATTAATCACTACAAATATGGTGCCAAAAGGTGTGAAGCTGGTGCAACTATTGTGGTGGATATTTTGTATTGAATTTTATGATAGTAACCGCTACATAATGCAAAGAGCTGCCTTTTTGTATTGGTTACAGTTAACCGATTATGGCTATAAGCTATAACCGCTATAGAATGTAAAGGGTCTACAAGTTTATAGTAGTTATTTGTAACCACTACAAAGTTTCACGTTATCCAAGGTAGGATTTTTGTGTTTGTAGCTGTTAAGGTAGCGGTCCCCTTTAAAACCACTAAAAATCTGGGCGCTATAAAAGCACCATGACCCCTCATTTCCTTATTTTGGCAATTTGAATTCTCACGTGCCCTTTGAGATTTTTCTTGAGATCTGAGGTTCTATTGAAGCCTTTTACAGAGTTTTTTACTTGAGGTTAGTAAAGTTAAGCCCTTTATTTCGCTTTTTGCCTACTATTCTATAATTTTGATATAAATGTTGCTTGTAATATACTAAATTTTATAACCGTTAGAATCTGTATATATGTAAATTAGTTAAATAAAATAAATACAAGCGCCTATGTATATAATTATGGACTTATTCTTAGAATCCCAGGCACAAAGGGTGTCATTTATCGAAGTTAAGAAGTTAGGGGTACTAATTACGAGTGTAAGTAGTCGAAAGAAATTTATCGGTGTCTATATGACACTTGGCGCCATTTAGGGGACACAGGGGGCTCATGACGTCAATTGGCAGGCCTTGATATACGTGCCATAGTTTCAAGTAAAGCCCAAGTAGAATCTTGAGTAAACATTGATAAATTTGCTTTATTAAAGTAGCTTTAATACAGTAAGTAATGATGACTAATGATGGTTTCACTTTTTGGTTAGCACCAACAAGACATTGACACTCATCCCTCATGATTGCACTTTCGTTTTTACTTTTGAGTTGGTAGCTTTAGAAAATGCCACCTAGTGCTAGCATCAGTGGAATCCACTGGTCCTTAGGCCGATCACCTGATTAACTTCTCGAACACCAAACCCGGGGATCAAGGGAATTCATTAGGCCCCTCTTTCTGAGACCAAAAAGGATGCCTAGTGGAGAGAGAAGGGAAAAAAAGATGAATCTAAATAGACACATGTCACTTTAGGATTTAATCATAAGACACTTGTCACATTAGGGCACCAATGGATCAAAGTGCAAGACACTTGTCAAAAATCTAGCTCCTCCCTCCCACTTTAACATTTCGGCTAGCACTAGGAAAAGGAGAGGAAAATCTGAAAAATCAAAGAGAAACAGAAAAAAGAGAGAAGGAAGAGAAATAGTAAAAATTCCAAAGTTCCAAAGCCGATTCTGACCCCGAATAATCATTTTTAACCTGTTAGCCCTTCAGAAATATTGTGATACTTATTGAGAGCTTTCTTTCTATAGTCTCAGTTTTCTTATTAGAGGTGTTTAGTGTTGTTTAGTTAGCCAAAGTGTTGTCAGAATACCAAACCAATTGTAGAATCATGAAGGGAAAAGCCTAAGTTTCATTTTGAACTGAATATATTATAGTTTCATTGAGTTTCTGTGGATCCTTAGGCTGCCTTAGAGTTTCAACCAAGATGATTTTTATGGTATAATGTTGATTTAAGCTTGAATATGATTATATATTGTGTTTCATGATGATATTTGACTAGTTGGTAGTTTAAAATTTCAAATCCAGCTTGTTGTTGGTTTGGGTGTTGGTTTGGCCAGAACCAAAACACAATGAGGGAGTGTGATTCTGGTCGTTTTGATGTCATCAATGGATTCTACATGAAAAAGGATGTGGGAAAAGCCTTAGTTATGAGTTTGGGTGGATTAGATAAAAGACTCTAAAATTTGGAATTTTAGTTGCTTGTGAAATAGTTCTACCAGAGTTGCGTTTTTTACTGGCAAATTGTTTGGGACGGAAATTTTAATGGTCAAACTTTTTCTAATGATTATGATATTTATTGATTTCAAGTTGACATGATAAGCTTTAAATTGATATACAATATGGGGAAATTGGATTAGTATATTAGGAGTTATGAATTTTTAAGTTGGGCATTTAAAGCTGGAATGATTCTGTGGCATTACAAGTTAATCTGTGGTTCTAGAAGTATGTGCCTTTAATGGTCTGAAGGAGATATTTTTCCTTCAAAATAGACTTAATAAGTGACACATAGAACTTTAAACCACCTAAATTGGATATTCCTAGAAAAAGATATGAATTTTCAAAGTTTATTGAAAATTCTGGCAGCTTTTAGCTAATATGCCAATTTGAGAGACTAAAGGCAAAATGTAATAAACTTGAACTTCAAGGATAGGACTAAGCCCATAAAGCTACTATTGACAGATTGACACCTTATGTGACACAATGCACTAGACTTAAAGATAACTAACATAAGAGTTATAAGTATCATGATTTGGGACAAGTAATAATTCACCGTCCGTGAATTCTAACTTATAAGACTTGACATTTGCCCTCAAGATTGGGAACAAGAACAAAGTTTGGAAAGGCTGCCAGGTAGTACCCTATCCCTATATCATATGTGCTACTGTGTATGTACTCCCTATCATCTGCTTATATGCAAGACAGCTAGTCCCTAGGCGGTAAGCCCCATAAGTATAAGTTGCATAAGGAGTTACCCTAGATTGTTTCATTACTCGATCTAACAGCAAGCAGCCCAGATATATAATTGAGTATTGGGATGTGTACAAGGTATCAATCTGCTCCTAAGGTATTGCATACAGAAACAGTGAAGAGAATCTTTAGGTACTTAGGAGACACGACAGAACTTGGCATATGGTACCCCAAAAGGCAAAAATGAATATTTGATGGCCTATTCAGATTCAAATCACAGAGGATATAAAACTAATAGAAAGAGTACCAGTAGAAAATGCCAATTTCTTAAAGGCTATCTGGTATCATGGTTTAGCAAAAAGCAGAACACAGTTGTAACCCCCTGCCGTAATTAATATTCGGATTACGCAATAAAGTGAAATAGAGACCAATAAGAACAAAATTTAATATTATAAACCCATATACCAGACGGGGTTTTCACAAACACCTTTCGAAATCATTTATAAACTTGGTCTCAGAATCACATTTCCGAATACAATTACTACGCGGAATATCACATTCATAACAAATCAGAGTACACAACAATAATCCCGGCAATCCCGGTTTCCATATATTAACTCAAGCTTTATAGAGCACATTCGCCCATACAAGCCCTCATATGGGGATTACACAAAGTCTTCTCAAATACATAGCAAATCCTCATCCACATACTTATATACTCCCATCTGGGATGATAACCAACTACCAAAACAACTACTGAAGGAAGTCCTCATCGCCCTTGGCTGCTTACTCCATCATCGATCTACTACCCTGTCTGAAAGGTTAGTAGGGGAGGGTGAGATTCTAGAGAATCTCAGTAGGATAACAATATCAATATGCATGTACGATAAATGTTTAATGCATGACATGCTTGCATCACACAACTCATGATAACACAATGACAATTTGCCAGCTCAATGCTTCGAACAATATACCTATGGCCATAGCATAAATTGAAACATAGCTTCAAATTACACATAATTATGCAAAGCTAAGACATGCACCAACACACTAACACATATATCAAATACAAGCAGAAGAGATATGTTTCCTACCTCCAGTCTTTTCTCCTTGATTTGCGTGCCAGCAACTCGGGGCTTCACATTCGATCCTACAATGTCAAATGTACTATTTAGACACTTCCATAGTGTTTCTGGGGGTTATATGAGGCTATATTGAAAATTTACTAAAATACCCCCGGGGACCCGGCCCGGCCCCGCCGTACCCGGTCCTGCTGTACTTTTCTTGAAATATTGACATGGGCTATTCTAACATATTTTTGCCCAAGGAATCCATTTTCAGACTCGGAATTATCAAATTCAATGTCAATTACAAAATTACCCTTGGCAGCCCCACTTTAAGGGTTTCAGGGGCGTTTTCGTAATTATGCTTTTTCGGCCTTTTCCGAAAAAGTGACCAACTGTAACCCCACCTAATTTTCGCTCCTGAACTCAATGGAATCATCAAATCATTGAAAATCCATCTCTAACCCCTCCAAACCAGGCTTGGCCGAAATTCTCAATTCCCCGGGAAAAATTGGGGTTTTTCGGTTCCGGCTCCGTAAACGCGTTCCTTTCTACTCCTAACCACTTTATTGACTATTCCATTAGGTTAGAACTACCATTTAGTATCAATTTGGGCAGCATAACACCTAGGCCAACCCATTTTCCAAATTTACAAACAAAGACAATCCGGTGAAATTTCACCGATTAAATCAACCACAGCAGCCAGAATAGTCAATATGCACGAGTTTGGAAGTTACCTCAAGCTCCCACTAGCTTTTCCTTCTTGTGGCTGAAAACCCTAACTTCAAAACACCAAAAGAGGAGCTTCCAAACCTTAAAGAACAAAGAGGAGTAGTTTAGAGTCGGAGTTATACGCGTTAGGAGCGAAATCGTCGGAGAAATCGGCTTACCTTGTGATTTTTCTTCTCTTTCTCTCTCTAAACTCTCTCAACTTTCTCACACTATGTTCAGGTGCTGTGCGTGAATGAGCAGCTGAAGATGATGAGAAGATGTTTTAATTCCATGCTTATGTCATCTTGCCTTTTGATGATGTCATAATTCCCAAAATTGGCATTTTCGGATTTTCTGGCAGATTTTCTGCCCAATCTTTGAAAAATCATAACTAATTCTAGAAAAATCGAAATGAGGTGATCCCAAAGCCAAATGAAAGATATTTAAGTCCTATTCATAGGAAAAATATTGGCCATTACTAAAAATCACCACACAATTCCAGAATTACATAAAACTCATCACTGCCCCAAAACAGAGTTCAGTTTCCATCCCAAACTTTGGACAGTCATATCTCCTAGTTCACAAAACGAAATGGCACAAATTATATGTCCATTTCGAAGCTTGAGATGTGAAATATAAGACTGGAAAGTTTCATAATTTTATGACATCATGTGCCTAGTAAAAACGTCTACACGAGAAGACTGCCCAGACAGAATTCACACTGGACAGCATTTCCAGTTTTGCAACCAATGTGTCCAATCCAATTTAAATCAATTCCAATGATTAAATACCACAACATGACACCATTTCCATCACAATACCCCATTCAATTCTTCCCTCTATTCTAAGTCAATTTGGATGTTAATCCACAATTGAACTCAAATACAGGGTTTTGGCGTTGCTCATAACACAAGCGACTACAATCCACTTTATATTCTCTAAAAGGGTTCATTAATCACTAACCACGTCCACTTTTGTAGTCATTAACTCCTAATCACAATTTGGGATCTTGCTAAACCGGGGCTTAGCAATCCACTAACCTCAGGCTTATTCTCTAGCCTCGAGTCTCAAAATTCGGGGTGTTACAATAGTTATGTTATCTACTACAGAGGCTAAATACATAGCTATAGCAAGTTGTTGCTCTCAAGTACTATGGCTAAAGCAATAACTTTAAGACTTGGGAATCTACTTGAGAGAGATACCTATTTACTGTGACAACACAAGTACCATTAGCTTGCCCAAAAGTCCTTACAACATTCAAGAACCAAGCAAATAGATATCCACCATCACTTTATTCGAGATCATGTTCAAAAGAAGGATGTCAAAGTATAATTCATTCTAATACATCTCCAAGTCGCTGATATATTCACAAAGGTGATAGCTAAAGATCAATTTTTATACATATAAAGAGAATTGGGAATGGTTAATCCTAATGAACTGTAAGATTTTCTTGTTATTAATTATGTTTAGCAAATGTTTATGAACTTGTTTTGATGATTAGTATACTAACTTAGGCATCAGAGTATGTAGAAATTTATTTTGTACAAATCTTCTATTTATGTTTACTAAAATAGAGGTGAACAGAGATTACATGCACTCTTGGTATCATACTCAAGTGCAAAGAGTGACACTCGAGTGCAGATTGAACATTCGAGTTCAAACTTAAAGATCATATACTCTACTTTCAATTTATAAGATAGGGATTAAAAGAGAGCACATGAACTCTAAATGAACACTCAAATAAATCAAAAGTGTTAAAGCACACTCGAGTATTGGGGTCATACTCGAGTGTTGGAAGAACACACTTAAAAGTGTTGGTGACAGACTCGAGTGTAGAAAGTACAATACAGAGAACTTCAAATGAAATGCATGGTTACCCAAGTGATCTTGGAGGACTTCAGTATAAAGATATATTAGGATGAAGGTCTCATTGAATGTCTACAAGGTACACTCAAACAAGGTACGCATCTACAATTTTTATGGAAATTTCTTCTACAATACTCATGTGTACAAGTCATACTCGAGTGTATAAGCATGAACACTCGAGTGCATAGGTGGCATACTCAAGTATTGGGGCTTATAACAGTAGGTCTGAAATCTCAAACATCATACTCTTTCGTCTAACTTGAAAGTCTCTCCTCACTTGAAACTTACACTCATTCAAATCCAACCGTTACCCACTAAATTAACACTTCCAAATTCATCAATCATCAGTTGCATCTTCTCAATCTCCTTCAAAATGTCTGATTATTGTCTATATCTTCCTCCATCGGGCCCTAATCAAAGATCATCAAGAACTTGAAAGTGCTCAGAATCTTCATTTGATCTTCACAATGGTGCACTCTAAAAATCCTTAGTTGACTCAGGGCTCTTCATCTTCCTCATCATATCATTCTCAATCATCTCCTCATTCTTGTAATGCGCCAAATCTGATGGCATCTCTTATGAGATCTCTGAGTCCTACTTTATCGTCAACATCCACTCTTCTTCCTCCTCCTAATCCAATTGTCACTAAGAAGAAGGTGACTTCACAAAAAAAAGAAACATCTTAGCCCCAAAGTATAAGATGTTAGCCTCCTCTAAAGAAAGTGAAGGGAGTGACTATCAAGGAACCAATCGTCACTTAGTTAAAAACAAAAAAGGTATAAGGGTGAGGGAAAAAGAAAGTTACTGAAGTGCCAGAAGAGTCTTCTTCAGATAGTTCCTTTGACAAACAACTCTGACAAGCAGTAGAACAGTCAAAGTTGGATGCCTTAGTTGGCAATATTGTCTCCTAGGCAAGTGCCTCTGCCTCTCACCATGTTCCAGGACCATCTAGTCATGTTCCTTCACATTCAGGAGAACAATCTACGTCTCAGGCCCCAGAGGAAGAAGAAATCAATATAGTCCCTCCTGAAGACTTCAATACCCAGGAACTAAAACCTTTTAACCAAAACGTAAACAATACTAAATTTTCTCATCATAGTTTTTGTCTTGAGGTTTATTTAGACCTAGAGTATTTAAGTACATATTATGGCCTAAACTTTTGACTATATCTAGAATTTTACGAACCTTGACTGATAGTGCACCTACCTTACTCACCTTCTGTTGTTAGAACCTTTTATTACAACATGAAAGTGAAAAACCTTTTGTCCAAAATGGCGAGTTAATAGAGGAAGGAATCTCTACTACTATAAGAGGCCAACCTGTGATGATTACCCCCTCTATTATCAACACCATCCTCGAATACATATCCTCACCTTTTGACCCTAACCAAGATCTAACACCTGCTCAAATTTTCCAACTTTTGAGACAAGGAGAACCAGTAGGGCCATTAAACTTTAAACCAGTTAGCATGCTAGACTCTCACCGTGCACTCTATTACATTTATACCCAAAGCATAATCAACAAATCCAAAAACTTCACTCACTTTGCCCAAAGAGACTATTACCTCATGGCTTCTTTTTTGGCAGGACATAAAATGAATGTTGGAGAAATGATCGTCAATAAGATGAGGAGGTTCTAGTTTTCTTCAACTAGAACCACCACCATTCCATATCCCCAACTTGTCTTTATCATCCTTCAGCATAATAAAATCTGGTATTTGGATGAAAATGAGATGGTAAAGAGCCCATAATTTGGAAGAACTCAATTGACTCAAATGGGGACCATACTTATTATCAGCAAGGTGAAGTGTAAACCACAGAGAGAAACCACACCTTCAAGAGGTGATGAGGCTTAATCCTCAGCGAGAGGCAGATCTTGTCTCCCTCATTGTTTGATGCATCCAACCAGGGTTATGTGTCAGAAGTGATCAACCAGGCTATTGCCAGCCTAAAGAAGTAACTATTTGAGGCTTATGAGCAGCTGGTGACCAAGATGGAGTCTCAAGTCCTTAAATTGGTAGACAAGACCAATTACAACTTTGACTTGATGATCAAGACTCAGGAGGATCATTCTAGAAGGCTACAGGAGTTAGAGACATACTTGTACACTTATCTTCCGATTCCACAGCCAGATATTCCTCCAGTCTCTACCCCATCTATATCAACCACCACCGTCTCACCATCTTAGACTCTGGCTCATATGCTATTCACATATACCAATCCTATTACTGCTACCACAGTTGATGTCACTATTGATCAGCCATCCATATCAAAGCCTACATCCTCTACTCCTTTTGCTCCTTAGCTATCATCTACATCTTTTGTGTCTGATCCTATCAATCCTGCCACTACCATGGTTTTATATACTCCATCTCACCCATTGGACATCACTTTTCCTCAACCATCTTCTGATGCTGACAAAATGGGGGAGAAGAATGAGTGATGGCCTTTGAGCTTTTTGGACTGTTTATGGGAGTATATTTGTTTAAGGGGGAGTAGTAGAGTATATTGAGTATATTGGATCATAGGGGAGCTTATGGTTGTATTGGGATTTTGGTAGCACTTAGTATTGGTTTTGGGTAGCACTTAATAGTTTCAAATTTGATAATGTATTTTGTATTTCAACTTATTACAATAATTTTTGTTTATGTGTTTTCACGTTTAATATTGAGTTCAGTATGAAATTTTATGGTATTATGACTTACTCTTATAATAAGTGTGGCAATGGAAGCCTTGCAGGGTGTTTCTTAAAGAAAAGTGCAAAAATGCATCAAACAACTTTGAATATGCATTTGAAAATCAAATAAGTATTTTCAATAAGTTTTCAATCCATCACAAAGATTTTGTCATTATCAAAAAGGGGGAGAATGTTAAAATCCATGTTTTAATGATAACAAAATGTGATTATGTATTTTGACAAGAAACTCATGTCTTGAAAGTGTGAATATTGACCCAAATTTGTTATCAAATGTATTTCACAAGTTAAGAGAAAATAGCTATTTAATTTGACTGATGCACTTAAGTTTTGGAGCAACACTCGAGTATGGTATGTCTTTACACTTGAGTCTTGGAATTGTAGCCTTGAAAGTGTTTTATAGAAGCTGCTATGGAGTGAAATATTTCAGCAACACTCAAGTGTTTGGTAATGCACTTGAGTGATGACAAGAATGCACTCGATTGTGAAGGAACACTCTTGCAAGTGTTTTGTAGAAAGACAAGTCAAGGATATAAATTATCAGCTATACTCGAGTGTTGGTAAGATCTACGCTTCAGTTTTGAAAGTGAAGCCATACAAGTGTTATCCCAAGAGTAAACATGATCCAGAGACCTTGAAGTATACTTGAGTATGGTGTTTTACTTCTAGTGCACTCTTGACACTCTCTAACAGAAACAAAGTGAAGAAATTCTGATCTCACCTATGCACTCAAGTTTGATCTTTAGCATTCGAGTGTTGACTCAACACTATGAAGTGTAAAAGCTTACTCTCACAAGTGTTGGTGCAAGTGTAGTCTAAAAGATGAACCATAAAGTGTAAAATATTGATACACTCGAGTGAGGACTTTAACACTCAAGTGAGGACCTATAACACTCGCAAGTGCAAAGCATACTCTTGCATAAATTGGTGCAAGTATTATCCACAAGCTCAAGCAAAAAGTGAAACACACCTATGCACTCGAGTATGACTATCAACACTCGAGTGAAGGCTCAAAATACTTGCAAGTGCAAAGCTCACTCTTACAAGTTTTGGCGAGAGTGTTGTCCAAAAAGTAAAATTGTAATGATACACTCGAGTATGGATTGAGAACTCGAGTGTTGCACTAAAATTCTCTCAACACTTTCAATCTTTACTTGAAAGTTTTACAAGTGTTGTTTAGTGAAATAATGCATGCATTTGAGTGTGATACAGAGAACTCGAGTGTGGCCATGACAGAAACAAAAATATTATAGACTCATAACATACAATCCAAATATGGTTAAATAATATTTACTCATTATATTTTCACTTGTTATTATTCCTAAATGTCATCTAACATATATTTCAAGTGTGAAACAGGAAAATGAACATTTGGATTACAGATTCAAATGACAGAGTCAATTGTGGCAAATAACATCATTACACACCGACTGCTGGACAACTATTATCATATGTAGTTGACCCACCATGAATGAATGTCTAAAAATATAAACGCTTACATCCCACTCCACAACGTGATATTCAATTCACTACTATAAAAAACACTTTTAATGTCCCTTTTTTAGGCCTTTTAAAGTTTGAAAACAATGGGACGTCTATGTGAGCGATATAGTAAAAAATAGTAGTAACGTCTGTAAATAAAAGGATGCCTAAAGTCTAGACTTTAGAAGTCCCCATTTTAAAATGGGGACGTCTAAAGTGTTTTTTAAAAAAACCGCTTATATTACAGATCTGGACTAAACAGTATTTAAAACCAGAAATTACATATCATCATCAATAATATTATAGATCTAGTATCTAAACTCCAAATCCAAAATCTACACAATAGTAACTCTAAAGCTGAAATCTTATAATCAGAAGATGATAACAATAAGAGGAATCAGTTGCAAAAAACTTATCTCCTTCTACTATTGAAATTCATTTTCTTGTACTAATGAATAGAGAAGAGTGATAGGGAGAGATTAACCTCGTTTGCTCGACGCGAACGTGGCCATGAAGCATGTTTCAGAGTCTCGATCTACAAGCCATAACAACATGAGTTAGAAGATAAAATAAAAGGGAAACCCAAAGAAAAAAGAAAAAGAAGATAAAATAATAAAATATGGTAAGAAAGTATAATAGATCTAGAGGTGATAAAAAGAAAGAAAAAGGAAGAAGAAAGAGCATATAAAGAAGAAGAAGAAGAAAGAGTTAAAAGACGTGGTGGTAGTAGTTCTTCTTGTAGTTGCGGCGATGGGAAGGGTCTTCCATTTAATCAAGAAGAAGAGAAAGATGAGTGTAAGAGTACAAAACTGACAAATAAATACTGTCAGTTTAAATTTGAATTGTTTTTTGTGTCCCAAATTTAATTTAGGGACGCCTAAAGTTGTCCAGTGAACTTTTTTTTTTTTACTTTAGACATCCCCAATTCAAATAGGGGACTTATAAAGTAAAAGAATTTTTTTTTTAAATCAGGGATGCCAAAATATCCACTTTTGCATCCCTTTACATGATTTAAATGGCGTCCCTAATATATATTAGGGATGCCAAAGGGCGTCCCTGACTTAAAAAAAATTCTTTTACTTTAGACATCCCCAATTCAACTAAAGTGTGACTTTAGAGACTTTAAACGTTCCCAATTCAATCGTGTAGGGATACTCCAATGTAAGGCCCACAATCCCTTTAGGCATCTTCAAGTCAACCTGTTTAATACCCTTGTAGATCTGTTGCAACCGTGCTAAGTAGGGCCATTTCCTCGCATCTTCGTCATCCTTTTAGAACATCAGAAAACAAATTGTTATTAAGATGCCAATAGATTTTCAGTAATAGTAAGGTAATTCCTACCATTGGAGGTGTTACGTATGAACCAATAAGATTGTGAGGCCAAAGGATGAAAGATCCTATCGTCTGACCTAACGTGCTAACCTCTGGATCAAGAACAGGGATGGTTGTACCTTCTTCCCCCTTTCTAACACTCATCACATTCACCCTACAAAAATCCTGCAGAATTTGCTGATGATGGTGGGTGGTAGCACATGTGTGAACGAGAGCATCGGCAACAACACGCAATAATGGATCATCAAAATAGAGGGTGGAAGAGTCTCCCGACACCAGAGTAGGAGAAGGGTCGCCAAGTGGTTCCTCCAGAGGGTTGTAACTTCCTTTGGTGCTATTGAAGGTCAGGGATTCCTGAGTTCTATGCTTGTCCCTTGCCCTTTTCACTTCAAACATCTTTGCCATTTCAAGTTGAAGTTCTAGCAATAGCTCTTGTCGGAGCTTGTCGCGAAGGTTGGCCTCGAGCTCTCATTCGAGGTCCTCTCTAATCTTGGCCACAAAGTCCTTACTAGGTCCAGCTTGGACGAATAACATGAGTCTCGTCCAAAATACCTCATGGCACTAACTCCTCGTGTCTCTCCTAGAACATGACCAAGCTCATCTGCCTTAGCTACTCTGATCTTCCAGTTCATCCTGTAACATACAGTTTATCGTAAATGTATCGAAACCACTTTCGATATGCAAAAAATTAGGTACTTATGGTATAACTACTTACAATGCTCGCAGCAACCTTAGTTACAGCCGGATTTATGTACTTCCCAGCCTAAATCCTCCCTGCTTTCCATTTTTTGTGACGTGGAGGAGGTGCCGGGGCCTGGATAACAACGCTAAGATCAGATTCCGCTGTTCCTTCATTTTTTCTAACTCTTCTTGCATCATTTGCCACTCAAGCTTTCAATATCCACCATGAGACATGTAATGTAGATATTTACTTTCTGGTTGCCTCTGTGCAATTGCTGCACTTAATTTCTATGAATGAAAAACAACAAAAAATAAATCAATGATATCAAGTATATGAAAATTAAAAGCTCTATATAATTATGACAGAAATCTTACCAAAAACTCAGGATCTGCTCGTGATGCCGCAAACAACCTCCAGTCCTCTAGAGACAAATACGAATAATGTGTACATGGATCCTGACCCCTCAGGGCCCCTCGAATGTACCTTACTATTAGCTTGTTTTTGAAACCTTTCCATCGTATACGAACCTTATCCATCCAGTGCTTGTACATCACCCTGGTGTCTGGGACATTGTATGTTTGCTGCAAGGTAAAACATAAGATTATTATATTTGAAACAATAGGAATAAAACTACAATTAACATAGATGCATCAAAACTTATATACCAAAAGTTACTGCCAAATCATGTCTTTCATTTTTGGGGGAACCAATCTCTAATTATCGTAGGTAATGCGCACTTTGCTTCGACCCAAAAACCCTACGTAGCTAATGAAGTGGTCTTCCTCAGGACCAACTGGATTCAGATTGTCATCGAAGTCAATATGCACCCTCTCTTGTTGATGTTCATGACGTGCAACCAATGCTCCCATCTTTGTACAGCCTCTAACCCTCCATCTTGCAACCGATTCATCTCTAGGCCTTTCATCATCGCTAGGGCTTTCGTCATCTCTACGCCTTTCATCATCACTAGAATTGTCCATATTCCTCTTAACACAAAAAGTATCATAAAAAACGTAAATAAATTGCAATAAAAATAAAATAAACTAAGCAGGAGTAAAACAAAAAAACACACAGTTCTTGTTTATAAATTAAGGTCTTACTCTATATTTTTTCCCATAGTCCTCACCATGGTCATTTCTTACAGCATATTCATCATCATCTACCAATTCTACTTCATTTATTCGAGGTGGAGTTGTTGTGAAAGGTGGTGTGTCTTCAAGGTTAAAGGTTGAATCACCATACTTTTGTTTTTTACTTTTAAGGACAATGGACATGTTTTTGCTCTCAGGATCGGTGACATAAAACACTTGTTTCGCCTGGCTTGCTAGAATGAAGGGCTTATCTCTATAGCCAACTCTTCAAAGATCGACTGAGACAAATCCAAATTGTTTATCTATTACCACATCATTATTGCTAACACACTTACATTTGAATAAAGCAACTTTGAACTTATTGTATCTCATTTCCCATATTTCTTCTATAACTCCATAATAGGCCACAGGCGCTAATATAGGGTTTTTGTCTCTCAAACTGAAAAACTGCATAGCTTCAGCTTCTACCATGACCCCATTATTTTGCATGGTACTTCTGTCATCTTGCTCTTTCATATAGAAAGAATAGCCATTTATGTCATAACCGGTCCAAGTAATGACCTAAAATGAAGGCCCCCAAGCTAATCACTTGATTGTCCCAGACACACCGGTCTCGTGTAAAACCTTTTCCTTGAACCACTACATGAATGTCTTGTTTTGCTCAATTGCAATCTGCATGTCATTCTTCCTTGGATTCTTGTTCTTCAAAATCTTTCTTTGTTTATCTATGTAAGGCTGAACTTCTTCCATATTATTCAGGATATACAAGTGGGCTTGCAACACCTTTTCACGAGGAACATTCTTCACTTTCAGTCTTCGTGTTCCCTTACTTCTCCCCTTTTCATGCCGAGATTGTTCCTTCTTCCCTGACATATAATCTTTGCAAAACCCCATGCCTCCTCAACTACATATCTTTCTACTATTGAGGCTTTTGGTCGATAAGGATTTTTAGAATACCCTTTTAAGTTCTTCATGTATCGCTCGAAAAGGTAGATCCACCTCAGGTAAACTAGAGCGCAGAGCCTTACCTCCCTTACCAAATGAACTACCAAATTCACCATTATATCAAAAAATGAAGGAGGAAAATGCATATCTAGTTGTGACAAAATAATGTAACCCTCATTTTCCAGTTCATCCAACTTTTCAGTGTCAATGACTTTGTTACATATAGCATTAAAGAAAACGCACAATCTTGTTACAGTGGTTCATACTTCATCTTTCGTTATGCCTCTAATAGCTACCGGTAATAGTTGTTGCATCAACACATGATAATCATGGGACTTCATTCCCACTAACTTCAAATTGTCTATTGAGTCACATCTTCTCACATTCGAGGAATACCATTGAGGCACCTTAATTTCATGCAAATACCCACACAAACTTCTTTTCTCTGCTTTTGATAGTGTATGCGCTGTTGGCTCTATGTATGCCCTCTTATCATCATCTCTAAGTTGTGGATGTAACCATTCTCTTATTCCTATATCAACAAGTATAATCTCGCTCTAATCCCATCCAGTCTTCCCTGGTATATGTAAAAGCGTACTGATAAGGCTATCACAAACGTTCTTCTCCACATGCATCACATCAATACTGTGTCTCATGTCAAGCGAATGCTAATATGGAAGATTAAAGAAAATGGATATCTTCTTCCATATGTTCTTCTCACCCGTAATCCTCTGATTCTTACCAAAAGTGACATTGATAGGTTCCACTCGACTGTAAACTTCCTCTCCAGTTAATGACTTTGGAGCCATTCCATGCTCCGGTAAGCCGTTAAAAAGCTTTCTTAGCCTATGATACGGGTGGAACCGATGAAGAAACCTCATGTGGCCAAGGTAGACAGTTTTTCTTCCATACTTTAGTTGATGGAAGTGTGTGTTTGCTTCACATATTGGGCATGCTTTCTGACCCTTCACGTTGTACCCTAACAAGTTTCCATACATAGGGAAGTTGTTTATCATTGTGTAAATCATTACACGTAGCTTGTAGGACTCCTACTTATAAGCATCAAACACATCTACGCCTTCCTCACACAACTTCTTCAAGTCCTCAATCAAAGGCGCCAAATAGACATCAATATTGTTCCCTGGCTATTTTGGTCCAGATATCATCATAAATATCATCATATACTTGTGTTTCATACATAGCCAGTGAGGCAAGTTGTATATTACAAGGAGAACCGGCCACGTACTATGTGTGCTAGTAAGAGTTCCATACAGATTGATGACGTCTATACAAAGCCCAAGCCGAAGGTTTCTCGGCTCGCTGCCAAATTAAGAGAACATTTCATCTATTTTTTGCAATTGTGGAGAGTCAGCTGGGTGCCGAAGATATTTCCCATAAGATATTCTATTATCAGAGTGCCATCTCAACTTCTTCGCTTTTGTTGCAGTCACAAACAAATGTTTAAAATGTGGTATTATTGGAAGATACCACATAACCTTTAAAGTTTTCCTTTTAGTTGTCACATCACTACAACCACCATTTTTTTCACTTTGTATCATGCGGTTTTACACTTAGGACACTCATTGAGACCTCAATATTCATTTATGTACAGTATGCAGTCATTAAGGCAAGCATGTATCTTCTGGAAACATATCACACAATAGTTCAAGCAGCAATGTGAAACTACTATCGGTCCACCCACAAGTTGCCTTTAAGTTAACCAAATGCAATGTTCCCGTCAGCCGCGTGTACTTACTCCCAGCGTACAGTGGTGTCTCTGCATCACTTTGCAGGCTGTCATACTCCTGCGACTGTGCAAAGGATTCTACCTCAATATCATGAATCATTTTCTCCATTCTATCTTCATCTATCACATCCACATCTTCCTTCTTGTGCGACGGACAATCCGTTACTTCCTCACCATGCCATATCCACCTTGTGTATCACAATTTTATTCCATCACAAACGAGGTGATCCTTTATGACATCAACATCCCGTCGACTCTCATTCAAACAATTGACACAAGGACAAAAATACTTCCCATTTTTTTGCTGGAGCATTCTTTCTAGCGAATTCAATAAATTCTTCCACCCCTTTCTCATATTCTTCACTAGTTCTCAAAGCATTCATCCAACTGTGATCCATTTTGTTACCACCTAAGCCATTCCCAATAACACTCACACGTTTAGTACAATTGCCAGTGATATATGATGGGATTTCCTTTTCTCACTTTTTTCAACAAAAGCTTCGACAGCATTTCCCCTTAAAAGTAAGACATCCCAAAATTTCAAGCAACCCTATCTCTCCACTACACGGATAATAATCATACTACTTACTATATTATATTAAGGAAACTACATTAATAATCTTACTAATCTAATCTAAAAAAATCAAATCATATATATTAAAGAAACAAAAATTACTCTGTTTAATTGTTGTTCTTAAAGTATTTTTTGACTTGATTGTTTCATCACTGAAAAATCAGAAAGCTAAGTAATGAATATGTTAACGATGTAAGAATTAAAATTCTCAAATGCATGAGTTATTTTTCAGTAATTATATGTCTTTTATATTTTTATTACAAATCTTTCACATTTCATTACACAACATTTCAATATAGAGGTAATATAGCCATAATTGTTTCCAATTATATTCAACCTTTGTCAAGATTGAGGCAATATAGTCAAATATCATACAACTAACCAATATGGTTTTAAAAAAGTAACCCAAGTAATTAAGACCAATACAAGGCAAACATGTGGTGTGCTACAATTTATATTTCACATTACAAGTTTTAATTTAATTTCTTTAACTAAATTCATATTTCAAAAAGAAATTAAACTATTATGTTAAAAAAAGAAAGAAAATAAACTAACCTGATGAAGGCACGGTGGAGGAGGTACACCGAAGGGTGGAGAAAGCAAAGAAGACCACGGTGTGTGAGGGAGGTGTAGATGACAATGGAAGGAAGGTGGTGGAGGAGAGAAAAAACCAAGACACTGTGGAGGGGGGTGGTGCGTGCGTCGTCTTCAATGGAAAGGAGGTGGAGGAAATCACCAAGAAGGTGTGGAGGAGGTGGGTCGACAGCCAATGAAAGAAGAAGGAAGAGTAAAGTTGAAAGGGAGGGGGTCGATGGTGAATAGAATGAAAGAGGAAGGAGTTGTTTGGTCAAAAAGGAGGGATGGTTGGAAGAGAATGGAGAAGACGCATGTCAGACACAGGGACGCCTTTAAGCGCCCCAAAAATCATTTGGGATGCCTAAAGGTGACTTTAGGCGTCCCAAATGGCATTTGGGACATCTAAACCCAACTCTTGGCGCTAAAAAAAATTTGCCTAAATTTATATTGGACGCGGGAAGAACTTTAGGTGTCCTAAATTTGTCTAAAGGTTTCCCTACATACATATAATTATGAAATTGCTACCGCCTGCCTTTTTAACCACCCAATTTAAATTTGGGACGTCCTTTGGGGTAGTTATATTTTATTTTTGTAGTAGGGTCATCATTCCACCACCGCACACCACCTCCTTTGCCATTCCTCTCTTTTTCACCACTATTGTTTTCTCCTTCTTCCACTTCTCTCTTACCAAAACCAGTATTTCACTTACCTCCTAGGATGTTCAATGGTGGTTGTGAGTTAGAGCTATTCTTTTATCATGATTGGCATGTCTCTCTTCTCCTATAACAGTGTATTGATTCTTGAGCTTGGAGCTTCAAATGGGAGTGTTGTTTATCTAATTTCTTACTCTTTTCATTTTAATAATTGAATTCTAGGTTTAGGCTTGATTATTATGATGGTTTGATGTTTTGTATTAAAGCTTCATGCAATTTAGGAATTGATTTATTTGGATTTTAATGTTTTGTATTTGGCACCTTGTGGTTTATTAGTAGCAAATTTCATGTAATTGACTTGGTATAGCTTTTACTTGAAATTGCTATCAATATATAATTGTGATTGTAATATAAGGTTTTTGGTTATTTATGTCATTACATTTCATTGATTCAAATTACTAGTGTTTAAATTGGGTTTTGGTTAAAGGGATTAATTTTTATGTCATTGCATTTCATTGATTCAAATTACTAGTGTTTAAATTGGGTTTTGGTTAATGGGATTAATTCTTACCCAATGTGGAAGAATTAATTCACCTAACTCAAACTTGCTCAAAGGGTCTTTTGGGCATTTTTATCAAACTAGCACACTCCCATTATCTTTTGAAGCAATGATAGATAAAATTCATTGTTCCTGGATGTCTTATCTTACTTTTTGAAACCAATTTCCATTCCATTCCACTTTTATTCCAAAAGTATACAAATATTAGTTTTTAAAGTATTTTAGTTTAATTGTGATTTATTTATTAGATAAAAAGCTCAAATCATTATTTTTATGCCAATCATCGCATTTAGTTGCTAGGTAATTAATAAAAGGCTCCTCAAGAGACGATCCAAGATTAAACCATATCACTACAAAAGACACCAAATTAGTGATAGAATTTAGTGATGGAAATTCTGTCACCAATCAGTTTAGTGACAGAAATTATAGGCGAATTAGCAATGGCACATGATTAGAGATGGAATTTGTTCCATCGGTAAACATACATTTACTAATTGATAAGTGATGAAATTTTGAGTTCTGTTGCTAATTTCTTATGGGATTTTCTGTCACTAATTAGTGACAGAAAATTTCCTTCATAAAGTTGGAATAGGCTATCCCTAATATTAGTGACGCATTAAAGTTCTGTCGCTAATTAGTAATGGAAGATTCCATCACAAATCCATCACAAAATTGGAATTGGCTATCCCTAAAATTAGCTACAGATTAGGGACAGAATTTTCCATCACTAATTAGCAACGAAATTTCCGTCACAGATCCATTGCAAAATATTTTTTTTATAATTTAAATTGCCACATGTTGTCACCACGAGCCTCCACATGTGCCTCACCGACAGCTAACACTTGTACCCACCACATGGCATATGTAATATCCCAAAAAGTGATTAAGGGCTAATGACATCAAAAGTGGATGTAATTATTGTTGAATAAACACTTTTAGAGAATGTGACATGGGAATTTTGTGGTTTTAGTGATTCCAATGGTTTCCTTGTGGAAAATTGTCTGGGAATAGGTTTGATTATTAATTTTGGATCTATTGGACACATTGGTTGAAAATTTGAAAAACTAAGTGTAATTCTATGCAGGGAAGTCGGTTTGTATGGACATTTTGAATGGGCAAATGGTGTCTAAAAATTCTAAAATTTCCATTCTTAAAGTTCAAAAGTCAACCTTTAAAATGCACATAAATTTCTATCATTTCAATTTGTGAGCTAAGAGTTATGAATTTTTGAAGTTTGCCTAGCGAAATTGATTATTTTTTGGAACAGTAGGCAAAGATTAAAATTTTGGAAATTTTTTAATTCTAGATAGCAAAAGTCTATATTTTTCCTTAATAGTAGACTCAATAAGGGTTCTATAGGCTTTGGAATCACTCCATTTTGATTTTTCTAGAATTAGTTATGATTTTTCAAAGTTTAGACAAAAATATGCCAGAATTTCTGAAAAACCCGAAATTGTTGGAAATTAATTTAATAATTAAATATCATATAATATATGATATAAATATTATCCTTCACCTTCCTTCAGCCATGTCAGACACACATAACAACTGAAATAGAGAGAGAATAGTTGAGAGTTTAGAGAGAGAAGGAGAAGAGATGCAAGGTAAGCCGATTTCTCTGACGATCTAGTTACTAACGCGTATAACTCCGATCCTAAGCTACTCTTTTATGTTCTTCAAGGTTTGGAAGCTCCTCTTTTGGTGTTAGAAATACCTAGGGTTCAGCCAAGTCAAGGTAAACTAGTAGGAGGTTGAGGTAACTTCCAAACTCTTGTATATTGCCTATTCTGGCTGCTTTGGACAATTTAATCGGTGAAATTTTGTCGGATTGTCTTTGTGCGTAAAAATGGAAAATGGGTTGTGGGGGCTATTATGCTGCCCAAATTGGTACTAAATGTTAGTTGTAACCTAATGGAATGTCAATAAAGTGGTTAGGAGTAGAAAGGAACGTGTTTCGCAACCAAAATCCCAGAACCCCGATTTTTCCCTGAGAACTCATAAATTTTGGCTAGCTCTAGAAATAGGTCTTAAAGTTGGATTTTTAATGATTTGATGGTTCCATTGGGTTCAAGAGAGAAAATTAGGTAGGGTTACACTTGGACACGTTTTTGGAAAAGGCCGAAAAAGCATAATTATAAAAATGCCCCTGAAACCTTTAAAGCGGGATGTCAAGGGTATTTTCATAATTTGACAATGAATTTGGTAATTGAGTTTGAAAATGGATTGCTTGGATGAAAATATGTTAGAATAGCCTATGTCAAAATTTCAGGAAAAGTACAACCGAACCGAGTATGGCGGGGCTAGGTCGAGGTCCGAGGGATTTTTGTAAATTTTCACCATAGGCTAATATAATCACAAGAAACAATATGGAAGAGTCTAAAATGATACTTGGATAGGTTATGACCTATTTCCTGAACATTTAATATTTTAGGACCAAGTCAGAAGCCGGAAACGACACGTTTTCTGAGGAACACTAAACAGTGGTCTTTGAGATAGTACTTCCCAACCCTTTAGGCACGTGTCTGGGCTTTTAGTAGCCACCTAAAAAGTCCAAGTGATAACCAACTTTAAGTATTCTAAACGTGAGAATTTGGAATAAAGAATAACCTATCGTCCTTGACTTTGGTTATAGGGTTCGACATTTGTCCTAATTGCAAGTAAAGAATAAGGTAGTGACTCTTCTCTTATACTATATGTAAATATATTGTATGTATGTGTATCATTATTTTTTGATGGTATCTAATGCTGCTGCCTATACAGCTAGTGATAGCTGTCGTTATCCAGCATGAGCTGGTGTTATATAGCGAGAGCTGTCGTTATCCAGCATAAGCTGGCGTTATACAGTGAAAGATGTCGTGCTTATGTATACATCCATGAGTCCTGTTGTTGTGATGAAAGCCATGTGACATTGTGTTGCTGTTGATGCTATTGTTAATGGTTGCTTACATGCTATATGTTTATATATTGTGTGAGTGATTTGTTACTACTGGGATTCTTTTGAATATCATTATTTCCATTGACTAACATTCCAGATAGGGCAAGTGGCTCCAATAAGAAGCGAACGACCAGGAGTGGTTAGGACTTTATAGGGATGTTATTTTGTATTGTTGGTTATCTCTTTTGGAAAGGAATTACAGTAAATTGTTTTTGGGATGTAAATATTATTTTGATTTTGATCATGCAATCCCATAATTGGAACTTATAACCCTTAGTTTATACATGTATGAAACCCGGGAGTTGCTGGGAATTTGGCTATACACTCTTATATGTATAAATGTGATTTAACTGTACAGGTAATTATATTCGATATTTGAACTTGAGACCGGGATAGGTATGAAGTTTTGAAAAAAAAAATTGTGAAAACCCTACCATAGGGTGGGTGTTTAAAATGAGTTTTAAATTCTCTGACGGTCTCCAAACCATTTAATTACGCACTCTCGAATTATAATTACTGTAATTAAGGAAGGGGGTTACATTTGTTACTACTGGGATTCTTTTGAATTTCATTCTTTCTATTGACTAACATTCCAGACAGGGCAAGTGACTCCAAGGAGAAGCTAACGACCAGGAGCGGTTATGACTTTGTAGGGATGTTATTTTTGTATTGTTGGTTATCTCTTTTGGAAAGGGATTATAGTAAATTATTTTTGGGATGTAAATATTATGTTTGATTTTGATCATGTAATCCCCTAGTTGGAACTTATAACCCTTAGTTTATACATGTATAAAACCCGAGAGTTGTCGGGAATTTGGCTATATACTCTGATATGTATAAATGTGATTTAACTGTCAGGTAATTATATTCGATATTTGAACTTGAGACTAGAATAGGGATGAAGTTTTGAAAAATTGTGAAAACGCTACCACATGGTTGGAGTTTAAAATGAGTTTTAAATTATCCGACAGTCTCCAAACCATTTAATTACGCACTCTCGAATTATAATTACTGTAATTAAGGTAGGGGTTATATTTGTGGTATCAGAGCTATAGTTCCTAGCAAGGGTAGAAGTTGCTAGGATAGTTCCCTTAATCTTGGCTATAGGGATAAAAGATTATTTGCGAATGGTTATTGTATACACATGTTTGTTTTGCTAATGTGGATATATATGAGATATGTGGATATATGTGTATACCTATTTGGGATATTGATGGGGTGAGTTATTTGTAGAATGAAGAAAATAAAAGGTCGCCCTAGAGTACATCATGTAGACCCTGAGGTAGAGGTGGTCAATGACAATCCACCGGACCCTATACAAGAACTGATGGGTCTGATTAAAAATCAGAGGAATATGATTGTTGAGTTGAGAGAAGAACTTAGAGAAGAGAAAGCTAAATGGCATGAGGGTCGGGGTTAGTCCATACAGGAAGAGACCCAAGAAGAGACACCATAAGAAGAAACTGTAGAAGGATCGGCACGACCACTAGAATCACCTCCTCATACTGGACCAAACCAAGAATCACACGAGGTTCCAGTTAGAGAAGAAAGGGATCTTTAATATTGGGTTTCAAGATTCTGTAAGAACTTCCCTCTGGTGTTCAGAGGGATGTTTGATCCCTAAGCAGCTGAAGACTGGTTGAACCTACTGGAGAAAATTTTTGAGCTTCTTGAATGCCCGAATGAAGTAAAGACTCGCCTAGCTATATACAAGCTAGAAGGGGACGCTGATCGTTGGTAGCGTAATATCGCCCTAACACTCAGAGCAGAAATGTGCCACTAACCTGGGAACTATTCCAACATTAATTTAATGAGAAATATTTTCCTAAGTCTATGCAGCTTAAGGAGACTAAATTTCTTTCTATTAAGTAGGGTGACAAGGAGACTTTTGATGATTATCTGTCTCGTTTCATCTGGTTGTCTAGGTATTCCTCATATCTATGAAAAATAGATGATAAAGAGTGGAGTTCTAATATGCTGATATGTGGGTTGAGGCGGGAATTGAGGAAAAGGTTAGCCACCCACCGATTCACTGAATTCAATAAGGTGGTCGAGGAATACAGGATCACCAAGAACAATTTGAGAGATTTATATCCGGCTAAGGCTACTGGTAGCCGCAATGAACCCAGTAAGGGTAATACTTCCCAGAAGCAGAAGGGTCAGGGATTCTCTTCATCTAAGGGCAGTGGTAAAAAGCCCTATTAGTCCAGGAGTTGTAAACAGCAGAGAGCTCCTACATTGTAGATATGACCTCGTTGTAACCAGCCACATTATGGCAAAACTTGTGAGGGTCGGGTGATATGTTTTAACTGCAAGTAGCATGGGCAAATTTTGTGTGAATGCATATGGCCCCGACCAGAGCAGAAACCAAGGACTCAGGGGAGAGTATTCGCCATGACACATGAGGAAGCTCAAAAGTCCCCTGATCTAATTCTAGGTAATATAATTATCAATGGTAACTTGTTACAAGCGTTATTTGATTCGGGTGCCAGTCACTCTTTTATTGCTTATGATTGTGTGAAAGGCCTGGGCATGCATGTGCATAAGTTTCCATTTGATTTGATTGTCTCGACCCTAATGGGTTCAAAGCCTTGACCACTGAAGCTTGTTTAAATTGTGTTATAACCATGGGGGCACCAATCCGTTGTGGATTTGATTTGTCTGCCGATTTATCAATTAGAAGTCATTTTGGGTTTTGATTGGTTAACGACAAATAATGTGTTGCTTGATTGTGGAAACAAAAGGATAGAGTATCCTGCTTCTCAAAGTGTTAAAGATGTGAAGGTTAATATGAATTTCCTCTTGACGGCTAAAGCTGAGAAGTACTTAGAGAAGGGTTGCCAGGGGTATATGGTGTTCTTTTCTGTACAAGGAGAGACCAAAGAAACTTTGAGTAGTATACCCATGGTACAAGAATTCCCTAAGGTATTTCCAAATGATTTTAGCGGATTGCCTCCTAAACAGGAAGTTCAATTCCCAATCGAGATTATGCCTGGAGCTGGTTCTATATCAAAGGCCCCATACCGCATGGCCCCAAATGAAATGGTGGAATTGAAGAAGAAAATTGAAGACTTGCTTGAAAAGGGGTTCATTAGACCAAGTATGTCACCGTGGGGAGCTCCAATGTTATTCATTAAAAAAAGATGAAAGTCTACATTTGTGTGTTGATTACAGAGAGTTAAACAAGATTACCGTCAAGAACAAGTACCCTTTCCCAAGAATCGATGACCTTTTAGATCAACTATCTGAGTCATGTGTGTTTTCGAAGATTGATCTAAGGTCGAGATATCATCAGTTGCATGTGAAAGTAGAAGATGTTCTGAAAACTACTTTCAGAATGTGGTATGGACATTATGAGTTTCTGGTGATGCCATTTGGGCTAACCAATGCACCTGCGGTATATATGGATTACATCAACCATGTCTTTCAATAATATCTGAATCAGTTTGTTATTGTGTTTATTGATGATATTTCGATATACTCTAAGAGTATGGAGGAGCATGAGCATCATTTAAGGATTGTGTTGAACATCTTGCTTGAGAAGCAGCTTTATGCCAAATTAAGTAAATGCGATTTTTGGCTGCCAGAAGTAAAATTCTTAGGCCATGTTATCTCATAAGAAGGGATCTCTATAGATCCTAGTAAGGTGGAAGCAGTACTAGACTGAAAGAGGCCAGAAACTGTTGCTAAGGTACGCAGTTTTCTGGGTCTTGTTGTTACTACCCGAGATTCATTCAGAATTTCTCCCGTATTGCTTTGCTAATGAACATGCTCAAGAGAAAAGATCAACTGCTTATGTGGGATGAGAAATGTGAAAATTGCTTTGTGGAGCTGAAGGAGAGATTGACTATGGCACCTGTGTTGATTATACCTGATCCTAGCTTGAGTTATGTTGTGTATAGTGATGTGAGTAAGCAGGGATTAGGGTGTGTCCTTATGCAGCAGGGACGTGTGGTGGCCTACGCCTCTCGACAGCTCAAACCTCATGAAATGAATTATCCCACCCAGGATCCAGAGCTTGTGGCCATTGTGTTTGCTTTGAAAATTTGGCGACATTATTTCTATGGTGTGACAGTAAAATTGTACTACAACCACAAGAGTCTCAAGTATTTGTACAACCAGAAAGAATTGAATATGAGACATCATCGTTGGATGGAGTTGCTGAAAGACTACAACCTTGAAATCAAATACCATCCAGGTAAGGCAAATGAAGTCGTTGATGCATGTTCTTAGTCGAAAGACGGTGCTTGTGGCAGCAATGATGTTACAAGAGGGGAAACTGATAGAAGATTTTCAAGATCTGAATATATCCAACCAGATCGTCTGTGCCAATTATACTGTTTCCCAAGGGGAAAGTGACTTGAAAGCTGAGATTGAAGAAGCTCAATGGCAAGATGGTTGGATACAGTGTAATCTAGCTAGAATTGAATAGGGAGAAGTTCAGGGCTATGATTTGTCGCCTAGTAGGCTAGTTCGTTATCAGAATAGAATTTATGTTCCACTTAAGGCGGAGTTAAGATAGATGATTTTGGATAAGGCACACAAGAGCTGGTATACTCTTACCTTGGAATGACCAAAATGTACCATAACTTGAAATCTTTGTATTGGTAGCTAGGACTAAAGAGTGACGTGATGAAATATGTGGCACAGTGTCTTACATGTCAGAGGGTAAAGATCGAGCACCAGAAACCGCCAAGTTTGTTGCAGAGTCCCAAGATTCCAGAATGGAAATGGGAAAGTGTGACCATGGACCTTGTTATGGGATTGCCCAGGATCAGGAACTATGATGCGATCTCAGTGATTGTAGACCGGTTAACAAAGTCGGCATACTTCATACAGATCAATACTAGTTACTCTCTGGACAAGCTAGTAGAGATTTATATCTAGGAGATTGTGAAGCTCCATGGTATACCAAGGAATATCATTTCCGACCAAGATCCCTGATTTACTTCAAGATTCTGGAGGGCATTGCATGAGGCCCTGGGAACTCAATTGAGATTTAGTACAACCTATCATCCTCAGACATATGGACAGTCAGAGAGGATTATTCAGATGCTAGAGGATATGCTATGAGCTTGTGTCCTTCATTTTAAAGGGAATTTGGACTACTTTCTTCCACTTATCGAGTTTGCCTACAATAATAGCTATCATGCAAGCATTCAAATGGTGTCGTATGAAGCATTGTATGGGAGGAAGTGCCAATCACCCCTGTGCTAGAATGAGTTATCTGAGAGTAAGCTGTATGGGTTGGAGTTTGTTGATCAAACCTCAGCACATATTCGAATCATTCGTAAGAGGCTTCTTGTAGCATAGAGTCGACAGGAAAGCTACGCTGACAAGAGGAAACGGCCTCCAGAGTTTGAGGTTGGTGACCATGTGTTCTTGAGAGTGTCACCAGTTACCGACATCGAGAGATGTGTTTTACATTTCCCAACTGAAGAAGTACCAACCGAATCCATCTCATATTGTTGAATATGAAGAAGTCGAGTTACAAGACAACTTCACATATACGGTAGAGCCAAAACAGATTATTGAGTGAGAAGAATGATGGCTCAAACACCGAAGCATTCTCTTTGTGAAGGTGATTTGGAAGGGAATGACCCAAGGGAAGCAACTTGGGAAGCAAAAGCGGATATGCAAAGACGTTATCTAGAGTTTATGGCTCAAGCTGTGTGACAAATTTCAAGGACAAAATTTATTTTACGGGCGGAGAAATGTAATATCCCAAAAAGTGATTAAGGGCTAATGACTTCAAAAGTGGATGTAATTATTTTTGAATAAATACTTTTAGAGAATGTGTGATGGGAATTTGATGGCTTTAGTGATTCTAGTGGTTTCCTTGTGGAAAATTGTGTGGAAATAGGTTTGATTGTTGATTTTGGAGCCATTGGACACATTGGTTGAAAATTTGAAAAACTGTTAAGTGTAATTCTATGCAAGGTAGTCGGTTTGTATGGATATTTTCAATGGGAAAATGGTGTCTAAAAATTCTGAAACTTTCAATTCTTAAAGTTCACATGTCAAGCTTCAAAATGAACATATAATTTGTGTCATTTCGATTTGTGAGCTAAGAGTTATGAATTTTTGAAGTTTGCCCAGCGAAATTGATTATTTTCTGGAACAGCAGGCAAAGATTAAAATTCTGGAAATTTTTTAATTACATCTAGTAACAGTCTATATTTTTTTCTTAATATTAGACTCAATAAGGGTTCTATAGGCTTTGGAATCACTCCATTTTGATTTTTCTAGAATTAGTTATGATTTTTCAAAGTTTAGACAAAAATCTGCCAGAATTTCTGAAAAACCTGAAATTGTTGGAAATTAATTTAATAATTAAATATCATATAATATATGATATAAAACATTATCCTTCATCTTCCTTCAGCTATATCAGATGCACATAAGCTGAAATAGAGATAGAATAGTTGAGAGAGCTTAGAGAGAGAAGGAGAAAAGAACTCGCAAGGTAAGCCGATTTCTCCGACGATCTAGTTCCTAACGCAAGTTAAGCTACTCCTTTATGTTTTTTAAGGTTTGGAAGCTCCTCTTTTGGTATTAGAAACAGCTAGGGTTCAACCAAGTCAAGGGAAAGCTAGTAGGAGCTGAGGTAACTTCCAAACTCTTGTATAAGTAGGAGCTGAAATTTCGCTGAATTGTCTTTGTGCGTAAAAGTGGAAAATGGGTTGTGGGGGCTGTTATGCTGCCCAAATTGGTACTAAATGTTAGTTGTAACCTAATGGAATAGTCAATAAAGTGGTTAGAAGTAGAAAAAAACGTGTTTACGCAGCCGAAATCGCAGAACCCCGATTTTTTCCAGAGAACTCATAATTTTCGGCCAGATCTATAAATGGGTCTTAGAGTTGGATTTTCAAGGATTTGATGGTGCCATTGGGTTCAGGAACGAAAATTAGGTGGGGTTACAGTTGGTCACCTTTTCTGAAAAGGCCAAAAAACATAATTACGAAAATGCCCCTAAAACCTTTAAAGCGGGCTGTCAGGGTATTTACATAATTTGACAATGAATTTGGTAATTTCGAGTCTGAAAAATGGATTCCTTGGATGAAAATATGTTAGAATAGCCTACGTCAAAATTTCAGGAAAAGTACAGCCGAACCGGGTACGGCGGGGCCAGGCCGTGGTCTAGGGGATTTTTGTAAATTTTCACCATAGGCTAATATAATCACAAGAAACACTATGGAAGAGTCTAAAATGATACTTGGATAGGTTATGACCTATTTTCTAAACATTTAATATTTTAAGACCAAGTCAGAAGTTGGAAACGGCACGTTTTACGAGGCACACTAAAAGGTGGTCTTTGAGATAGTACTTCTCAACCCTTTAGGCATGTGTCCGGGCTTCTAGTAGCCACCTAAAAAGTCCAAGTGATAACCAAATTTAAGTGTTTTGAACGTGAGAATTTGGAATAGAGAATAACCTGTCGTCCTTGACTTTAGTTTATAGGGTTCGACATTTGTTCTAATCGCAAGCAATTTGTACCGGCGCACGTCAGGAAAGAACAAGGTAATGACTCTTATCTTATGCTATGTGTAAAGGCATTGTATGTGTGTGTATTATTGTTTTGTGATGATATCTGATGCTAATGCCTATACAGCTGGTGATAGCTGTCGTTATCCAGCATAAGCTGGCGTTATACAGCGAGAGCTGTAGTTATCCAGCATAAGCTGGCGTTATACAGCAAAAGCTGTCATTATCCAGTGTGAGCTGGCATCATACAACGAAAGCTGTCGTGATTATGTATATAGCTAAGAGTGCTATCGTTATGGTGAAAGCCATGTGACATCGTGTTGCTGTTGATGCTGCTATTAATAGTTGCCTACATGCAATATGTTTATATATTGTATGAGTGATTTGTTACTACTAGAATTCTTTTGAATGTCATTCTTTCCATTGACTAACATTCCAGACAGGGCAAATGGCTCCAAGGAGAAGAGAACGACCAGGAGCGGTTAGGACTTTATAAGGATGTTATTTTGTATTGTTGGTAATCTCTTTTGGAAAGGGATTACAGTAAATTGTTTTTGGGATGTACATATTATGTTTGATTTTGATCATGTAATCCCTAGTTGTAACTTATAACCCATAGTTTATACATGTATAAAACCTTGGAGTTGCTGGGAATTTGGCTATACACTCTTATATGTATAAATGTGATTTAACTGTACAGGTAATTATATTCGATATTTAAACTTGAGACCAAGATAGAGATGAAGTTTTGAAAAAAATTGTGAAAACCCTACCATAGGGTGGGAGTTTAAAATGAGCTTTAAATTATCTGACAGTCTCCAAACTATTTAATTATAATTACTATAATTAAGGTAGGGGGTTACAGCATGTGTCCTTGTTAGCCACTGCCACCTCACATCCAATCACCCGTGTCCAGGTCAACTGCTGCCACCTTGCTGCCATGTGTCTTGGTCAACCACTACATGTCACCCTCCTTTGCAAGCCACGTGTCCACATCTATCAGCTACCACATGTCCACATCACAAATTGATTGCATTTTATGACCAAGTTAGGATTCAAAGCCATGACCACTACTACAAGATATAGATTTTACTACCCCAAAGGACATCTATTGTTCAAAAAGGGAAGAGAAAAATAAAGGTAGTGTCATTGTTATAATTCTGTGCCTCAATTTTGATAGATTAGGCATCCCAATTCCAAAAAGGGACGCCAAAGGTGGATGCCAAGTACCTTTGGCATCCCTAATAATTAGGGACACCAAAGGCTGACTTTTGGCGTCCCTATTTATATTGGGGACGCAGAATTGTTGTCTTTTTCAAACTCATGTGTGTGCCTTGCTTTTCATTCTGATAAGAAAAACTTTTCTGCCTTATTGGCCCACTTATATTTATATTTTTTCTTAGCTTCTTCCTCCTCTAATCCATTGCAACACATACTACCTTCCTGCTCTTCCTAAGACCCACACTCCATAGATTCAAATGGCTTCTTCTAGTTCATCCTTCGATGTTCTCACCATCCTCCCCTCTCTCGTCATGCCCTCCGTTGTTCATGCTCAATCCGTCGTTCCCACCTCTTCCCCTACCTACGACTGTAATCTCTCTCTTCATCACTTCTTAGATCTCACATGCCAGCCTCTGTGTTACATTCTCTTTGCATTTAGATCTAACTCTCCTGTCTATGTATTATTATTATATAATTTCTTTTCTTTTTCCCAATCAAATCTAGTACGGTGCATATGGAGATGAAGAGAATGGATTTTTAAATTCAGAAGGATGACTAAAAGAACGGAAGTTACACAGTTTTACAGAGAAAAAGAAGAAATTTGTGACCTAAGGAGAAAAGAGAAAAAGCAAGCTACTGGAAAGCTGAAGAGCTACAGGAGTAGCGGACAGAAAAAGGAGAAAAGAAAGCTACCACTGTTCACAATCACTATAGGAATCACTATTCATTGTCACTGTTCACGTGACTATTCACTATCACTATTCATACTTTAAACTTAATGCATCTGTTTTAAAAAAGGGACGCCGTAAGTCTCTTACGTCGTCCCTTTTCTAACGGACATTTCCAGATTTTACTAAATCAATCATATAGGCGTCACCTTAAAAAGGGACGTAGCAAAATTCCTAAAAACGGACGCTAAAAGAGCTTTCTATAGTAGTGGACCTCTGACCCGCGTACCAGTGCCTTTGCAAGTTGAGCTAAGAAGAACCTGCATGATTTAAATACAAAATCATATATATATAATTTCATTTTATAAACAAAAATATAAATATAAATTTTAATATATTAAATGTTTCAATTTAGTTTTCTTATTTTATTTTACATAAATATTCTACCTAAATTTTTATTATTAATACCTTTTTTTATTCATTTTATTATATATTTTATTTTTTTGTTTGTATTTATAAAATTTTTATTTTTATTTGTATATAATATATTATTAGAAATTCATTTATATTATATTATAATTATAATTTCAATAATAAATATGAATTAATAAGTTTTATTTATTAATATTTATATTATAATTTTATAATAATTCAAAATTTTAAATTTAAATTATTGAACAAATTTATAATTATGAAAAAATTTAGCTATTGGAAAGTTAACTATTATATTATTTAATTTTTTTTATTTAACAAAATCAAATAATTTGGAGAGATTATAAAAATAATAATTCTTTTATATTGTGAGTTATGACTAAATCAAGTTGTCTCTTTGATTGGATGTGATATCAATTCAATTCATGTCTTAAAATTATATTATCAAAATAAAAGATATTTTGAACCAATTTATTTTATCATTATATAATTATAAAAACTTCTAATTACAAAAAATATAATTATTATAAAATCTAATCATGTTATATAACAAAATCAAATAATTTGAAAAGGTTACTTGTACTCAATTATGTAGACTTTATAGTTGATTAGCTTATCTTGATACTTTCGGATAAACTTCTTCACTAAAGCCCATTTTCTTAGGATGTTGTTTTCTTGTTAGATTATACTCGATAATACAAAATAAGGATTTAATGGTGCCCCTCCTATTGCCCTTCTTTAAAGAAGCGCCATAGAAAATTGTTTTTTTGGGTTAACCACCATTGGCCGGTGCTTGCTGCGGCACCACCTTGGCCCTGGCCAAGGCCCATTATGTTTTGTTTTTTAGGTTAAGCTTAGATGCTTTTTTTTGGTTAGGCGCTTCCTCCGGCTCTTGGTGGGGCAAGTGTCGAAGAAGGCAATACTGCCTTGGCCGGTACTTGCCACACTATGCGCTGGCAAAGGCCCTTTATGTTTTCTGGGTTAAGTCAGATGCTGTTTTGTTTTGTTTTTTTTAGGCACCTCCTCCGCGCTTGGTGGGGCAAGAGCTAGAGGAGGCGGCGCCGTCTTGCTCGGCGCTTGCCACACCAAGCACCAGCCAAGGCCCATTATGTTTTTTTTGGTTAAGACCAAACGCTGTTTTTGGGGCAAGGGCTGGAGGAGGAGGCGCTACCTTGCCCAGCGCTTGCCACACCAAGCACCAGCCAATGTTTAGGGAATAAAGCACCATTCGCAAAAGTTGTCTTTTTTATCAATCTATATATTATCTAAACTAATGAGAGAGCCAGAGATCAGACACCACGCGCATAGAGACTAAGGGTGAGAGTTAAGATCTACTACCACCATAGCAGAGAGATCACAGAAGGCGATCGAGATTGGATCATCACCTTCATTCCTCCTTCATATGCTAAGTACATGCAAGCTGATTATTAGCTAAGCCACCCCGTTAATTAAGGTAAGCTTCAACACCTTCTTTTCTTATTTATCATTTATTTATTTTTCCAGTATCTTTCTTTCCTTATTTAATTTATATGGTTTTGGTATTAATTATCTTATTATCCTTTACTTCTATTTAATTTACCAAGGCTTTAACTTCCCTTAGAATTATTTCAATAGGGGGAATTTAGATTATATTTTTTCGTATTTTAACTTATCTAATTTTTTTCGTTTAATTACAAGGTAAGAAGTTGGTATGTAGTTTCACTGTCACCATTCATTTCTTTATCACTTAGCTTTCACATGAATAATATAGACAATAATATATACTATACTTTCTAGTTTTACTTTTCATTTGTCTTACTTTATATTAATTAAGGTTACGCTTGAAGGCTAATAATAATAAGGGTATAAGGTAGATTAAAACAAATATTTGGGATGCAATGGCGCTTTTACAACAAGCGCCATAGCTCCCTTCACCATTTAATTTTTATTTATTTATTTATTTTATATACTGAGTGGATGCTACAGCACTTGGTGTCCAAGCGTCGTAGCTTTTATATACCTTCTATGCTGCTTAAGGTAAGAGCGCCATATAAAGTGTACAAATTTGGCGCTCCTGCCATTGTTATTGTCTTTCTGTCTTTCTCGTGTGTCCTCCTTCACTCCATTTTTCAAATCTAATTGGTCCCCACATCGTCTTTCTTGCACGTTCTCCCATACTCTATTTTCCAGATCTAATTGGTCTCCACTATACCTTTCTTTAGTCATTGTCCCCACATCCTCCTCTCTTTGACAACTGCTGTTAGAAGCTTCGTTAGTCCCACTTTTTGTTTTTTCTTGTCTCCGTGTGCGCATTTCTTCAAAAACTTTTGGTCACACACTTCTGTTATAGTACAAAGCTTGGTTATCCACATGATTTGCTTTGTCTCAGCCTCGTACAAGAAGTTTTCCAGCTCCTAAGTTTTCTTTAGGTACGTCGTCTTCTTCTTATTCTTCTTCTTCTTCTTCTTCTTCTTCTTCTTCTTGGTAAAATCTGTCATGAATATTTTATGTGTGCTCATGAATTTTTTTTTCAGGTATTTATTTGAAGTTTCAGCTGTCTTCTTAAAGCTTGGTCCCCCGGTTGTTTATTTCCTCTGTCTCAGCCTCTTGCAGAAGTTTTTATTACCTTGTAAGTCTTTAAGTATATATTTTGTACAGAACCTTAAGTCATATATTTTCATGCACCTTTTTAAATTTTGGGTACCTAAAGATTTGTCATCAATTTAGAATAGTTGATTTCCAGAGATTTCTTATGTGTCCTGCCAATCATTAAATTAAAGGAGTATTCAACTAGCTAGTCAGAGCGTTAAATATCATTTAACTATGTAATATTCTTTTGATTTATTTGTGTTGTGAGTTGTGAAAAATTAGTATGATACATGGTGCGAGAATTAATTAGTTCATTATTTATGACTTTAATAGTGTTTAATACTTGAAAAACTTCAAATTTTGATGAAGTTATGCTGCCGAATTTTTTATTAAATAAATGGCAGAAGATAAAATTAATTAGTAACTGCAAGAGGCAAGCAACGAAATACTTTTAAACATATGTTTAAAGGTAAATATGGATTGAAAATAGGTGTCATCTGATCAATCTTCAAGGGAAAGAGATTATTAGATTTGCAAGTAAGCATACAAATGATCTTAACAAAATCTTATGTCCTTGCTTATCTTGTTGTTATAGAAAGCGGATTAGTCCACTTGATTTACTAGATCATTTAGTGTGTCATGGAATTGATCAATCATATACACAATGGACAAGGCACAGTGAGACGGATGATGCACGTAGTGATCAGGTGAATACCATGAGCAGTCCTTCAAATGAGTTTGATCAAAGCATATGTGATGATGAGGATGATGGACTTCAAGAAATGTTAAATGCGGTTGAAGGGGTGCTTCATGACTATCCTCAAGAATTTGAGGCATTGAAAGGTGATGCAGAAAAACCATTACATGCCAGTAGTACTAAATACACAAGATTGCTAGCAGTATTGAAATTGTACAACTTTAAAGCGCAATATGGATCGAGTGATTCAGGTTTCACTGCACTGCTTGGACTTGTGTAAGATATATTCCCAGAAGAAAATGTACTTCCTACCAAGACATACGAGGCAAATCGAATACTTTGCTTTACAACTGGCATGGGTTATAAGAAGATACATGCATGCCCTAACGATTGCATATTATTTCAAAATCAATATGCATTATTAAAGAAGTGCCATAAATGCAAGGCATCTCAATATGGGAAGAAGAAAGGAAAAAGTCCATCGAAGTTCATATGGTATTTTCCCATTATTCTGAGATTCAAGCGATTGTACAGTAATACAGAGATATCTAAGTTGTTGACGTGGCATACAAATGAAAGGGTTGAAGACATGAACCTTAAGCACCCTGCAGATGTCTCTCAATGGAAAAAAGTTGATTATGACCACCCTGACTTCCAGAATGAAGCAAGGAACCTACGCCTTGCACTTTCAACTGATGGAGTCAAGCCCTATAGGGTTCAGAGTAGTACACACAGTATGTGGCCGGTGATATTGATAATTTATAATCTTCCTCCACACTTGATCATGAAATGTAAGTTTATGATGTTTTCCATGTTAATTTCTGGGCTAAGGCAACCTAGGAACAATATAGATATATACTTGGCTCCTTTAGTTCATAACTTGAAGCTGCTTTGGGAGGAAGGCTTCAGTGTGTATGACTCGTACATGGAAGAAAGTTTCACTTTGAAAGCTATATTGTTTGGCACAATAAATGATTTCCCTGCTTATGGTAATTTGTCCGGATATATCATCAAAGGATATTGTGCGTGCCTTATATATGAAGATGACACTCATTCAGTGCAACTAGATCATTGTAAGAAAAATATCTACATGGGACATCAAAGATTCTTACCATCAAAACATCATTGGAGGAAGTGGAAAAAGGCTTTTAATGGTGAATCAGAAGAAGGTAGCCCACTGAAGATGTTGACCAATGCTTAAGTTTTTGAGAAGGTTAAACACTTGGATAACAATTTTGGCAAGCCATTTGCAAAACAAATCGAGACAAGCAGTTGGAATAAGAAGCCTATTTTCTTTAAGCTTCCATATTGAAAGTCCTTATATGTTAGACATTTTCTTGATGTGATGCACATAGAAAAAAATGTCTGTGACAGTCTAATTGACATGCTGCTCAATATGCAAGGGAAAACCAAGGACAGTATGAATGCTAGGTTGGACTTGGTTAACCTAGGAATAAGAGAAGAGTTGGCTCCAGTTGAGCAAGGGCACCGTACTTATCTTCCTCCAGCAGCTTACACTCTGTCGAGGAAAGAGAAGAAGTTATTTTATGAGTTTCTCTAAGGAATCAAAGTTCCAGAAGGCTATTCTTCAAATATAAAGAATCTTATTTCAGTGAAAGAGTTGAAGCTAAAGAACCTTAAATATAATGATTTTCATGTGCTTATGCAAAATTTTGTACCAGTTGGTATACGGTCAATCTTGCCCAAAAACATAAGGAATTCTATAACTAAACTGTGCTTGTTCTTCAAGTTGATTTGCAATAAAGTGGTTGATTCAACAAAGTTACAAGATTTGCAAAGGCTGATTGTATGTACTCTATGTGAACTTGAAATATATTTTTCACCTTCATTTTTTGACATTATGGTCCATATAACCGTACACTTAGTGAAAGAGGTTCAATTGTGTAGTCCAGTGTACCTAAGATGGATGTACCCGAATAAGCAATTTATGAAAATTTTAAAAGGGTATGTAAAAAATAGATATCGACCAGAGGGGTGTATAGCCGAACGTTACATGGTTGAAGAAGCAAGTAACTTCTGTGCTAATTTTTTATCAAATGTTGACCCTGTAGGGATCTTGAAGTCTTGGCATTATGGGTGAAGATCAGGGAAAGGAATGAGTAGAAATGATATAACCAGGACATCAGTGACTGAATGGGAGCAAGCTCACTTGTATGTGCTACATAACACTGATGAGGTTGAACCGTATGTTGAAAAACATAAGGATGCTCTTCGATTAGTACATGGTGAGAGGAATGAAAATTTGATAACAAAATAGCACAACCGATATTTTCCAACTTAGTTAAAAAGGCGCATTAATGATAAGATGGAGAGGAATCCTGATTTAGTTTCTAAAAACATAATATGGCTATCGAATGGACCAAGCTTAAATGTATTTTCTTACAACGGTTACACAATCAACGATTACACATTCTACACATAAGAACATGATACAAGGAGCATGATGCATAATAGTGGGGTAACACTTGTTGCTGTTTCGTGGCATAGATCCAGTGCCAAAGACGTACACCCTATCTATGCAATAATGTCATACGTTTATGTAATTGAATGAATATGGTAGTTAGATTACACTATGTTGAGGGTCCCTGTATTTAGATGTAAGTGGATTAACAACAACAGTAGATTGCGAATAGATAATTTAGGGTTTGTTCAAGTGGATCTTTTTAAAGTTTAGTCTAAAGATGATCCTTTCATTTTAGTATCACAGGCACAACAAGTGTTTTTCATTCCAAATCCTTCTAAGAAGAACTGGTCCATTGTACTTCCATCGAACAAGAAACATCAAGAACAAGTTGATAATGAAAGTAATGAATATTTGAATATTCCTGAGAATGATCTCTCCTTTGACATATTATGGTTAAAATATATTGATATAGATGAAGATGAAAATGAAGATCAACCCTTATACATGAGACAAGATCATAATGAGGGGACTTAGATTTTAAATCAAACAAAAAAGAGGAAAAGATGATAATGAGTGCCTTAATTTTTTGCCTTGTATGTTTATTACATGCATTCATATATTTTAACATAATTTACTTTCATTGCCATGATTGTCAAGTACATGATCTGATGTTTTATTTAGTTTATTTAACTTGTATGAAAATGAATCCTTACGGCAGAGACGATATTGTTCCTATTGAACATGATAATCAGGCAACATTTGAGCCTAAGGTAGCCAAGGGCAGGACCGTAATGAAAAAACTTATCAAACTAAGTAGTAAGGGCATTAGGTTAGAGGTTTAGCAACTTGATTAATTACATTGGGACGTCAGTCAGAGAAAGAGTCCCCATTAGTGTTTTAGATTGGCGTCGCATGAAGCAAGATTATGGTGATATGCTCTTCGATTCTATCAAGGTAAACATTATTTACTTTATTATTCTAGTTGTTTTGTATCATGAAATTACAATCTAACAAATTATATATGGTTTTTCTTACAGTCTTGCTTCATAATTGAAGACGATAAAGAGAAATTCATGCTGTGAAAATGTGGTAGACTCTTGAGAACTTTTTGCTCTGCTCTTGTCAAATTCTTCTTCCAAGACAACAATGATATTATCATTCCTACACCGCTGAAGATGTACGATAGGATCATAACTCAAGAGAAGTGGGATAAGTTTGTGGCCTCACATACTACTCCACAGTTTATGGTAATATAATATTAGCCTTTACTGGTAGGTCTTGTATGCAGTAGTAATTAATATTTATTGATATGAATCATTTGGATCTAAATAGGAAAGGAGTGAGCGAAATCGTGAAAACTCATCCAACATGCCATACTGGTACATGAAATGACCGATCTCGTATGCAACATTAGAGCAACAATTTGTAAGAACTAATTATTATTTCATATGAATATAATATGTATGCCTAATTTTTAATATGCATCTGCAAGATTCACATTCTGATGTTGTCACACATATACCTCAGCATGATTTGTGGTTGGCAGGCTGCACAAACAAAAAAGGCGAAATTCCCAGTGAACAAGCTAGACAAGCTGCCGAATATTGTTTAAGTTGTGGATTATACATACAATAAACATTTATCTTCACTTAAAAGACCATATTGTATAGTAATTAATATTGTTGTAATTCTTGTTGTGATAGCACTCAATAACGTAGGAGCAGCTAGACTTGAGGCATTATGTTGGTCACGACGATTTGCTCAGTAAAGCACTTGAAGCTCTTGAGTATGATGGTCATGTTCGAGGTACTAGTTTTACAGTAACCCCAATATCGTACTACGAACCCAAAAAGCAAGCTAAAAAATGACTTACTAACACTACAGGATCAAATTTTTGACTACAAGCATCACGTAGACCAGAGGATTAGTGGCTATAAGCATCAACTAGAGCAATTCACATATCATATGTGTTTGATGCAAGAGCAAAACACATTACTGAAGGCACAAATTGAGGCCTTACTACAGTCTAGGCCAACACCGAGTCCAATGTGTGACAGCACAAGTGTGAGGGATAGTTGGCCCTCCGTGACTAAAGCCCTCATTCCTATGATAATTAATTTCTTCTCCACTTCACTTTTTTGTATGTTATACATTAGTATACCTTAATATATTTAACTCTATTTTTCATAAGGGCTCATAAGGGTGAATCAGACTGCAAGTTGCACGTAAATTATTCTTTCAAGCACACGGTTGCTGTTGGCATGGCCTACAACACCAAAAGTGATATCTTGCATAATTCACCATTACCGCCAAACACACTCAGAGTTAGGGTCGATGTATGCATAATTGATGATCCCCCTTTACCAATCCTTCTTTGGATGAAGTAACAATGGTGAAAGATATCGTCGGTAGTTATATTGTATGGCCAATAGGTCTGATTGAGCCATATGAAAAGGTAGTTAATTTACAATTCTTTTTACTTTTTCTATACACGTCTGTCTAAAACCACATTATTTAATTTCAATATATTTTTAGGTTGCTGGTCATGCTAAAGGAAAACAAATTGAACGGTGTGGGAAGAACTCAAAGTGGTCATAAACCGAACATAAGTCCCAACCCTCAACCAGGACCTGAAGCAACAAACATATGCCCTCATATCGCCAACAATTGGCGTCAATGGTACCAGCTTTGATCAGCCAAGGAGGTCAGTCAATACATTTCAATATCGACATCTATTATGCAGTTATAGATTATCATGTCGATGATCGTGTGCTGAACGATGTGCTTACTCGTGATTGGCTTGGTGTGACGACCATCAACATATGCATTAGGTACTTTATAATCATCATCTATCACTATTATTATTATTATTCATCAGTAATTTTTTTTAGGTTTTCATGACATTGTTTATTTCTATAAAGGCACTTGTACCACGATCTGTTACTACACACGGAAAGGGCACAGAGATTCGTATTTGTCAACCCACACCTCCTTGGCTAGCATAGATTAGATACATCTTCACACTACGAACAACCCCTAATATGCTTTTTATCATTCCATACAATCCGATGTAAGTTATTTGCGACAATATTTTAATGTGTGTTTTTTTTATTCTTCCACTTTTACTATAACATGATTGTTGAAGTAAAATCTTTAAAATATTTTAGGGGACATTGGATTTTGATTGTTGTCCATCCAGCATCACCTGGAGTCCCCGAGATTTACTATTTAGATCTTATAAAGACTAGTTCTCTAGACAACCGGCATGATTTGAAGATTATAATCAATAAGTAAGTGCATGGGAGTATGTGTAAATATTTGTCATCATTGAATTACCAAAATTAATCAGTCACTACTTGTTTTGTTAGTGCATTGACCACTTACTGAAGCAACATTGGATTAGCCTATTCTAAATGCAGAGACCCAGCCAATAGCTGTCCCTAGAGGAAGATTGCGGTACTTAATTATATATATGAATTTAATTACTCAAATTTTGTTATTCAAAAATGTTTCTTCAAATGTTTATTTAACTATTTCATTGTATTGTCAGTGCCCATTCCAACCAAACAACAATGATTGCGGTTATTATATTATGAAATTTATAAAAGATATAGTTACTCATGATAACATTTATGTTCTCACACAAGTAAGATCGTTTTACTTGTAGTTACTATGTTAAGTGTCTAAATTAATTGATTTTTTGTAATTTTAATTTTTTCTATACATACTTTTTATGTAGTATTATGAAGATCAACGTTGTGACCAATTGACAGCAACAAATAGATGAAATCATTGAAGAATGGTGTGAATATATGGTCAAGGAATTAGCTAATAGTTAGATACATACATAGGTTGTTTCTTGCATATTTATCTTGGTTGTATATGAATTAGTTGTACATTAAAATTATTTCTTGCCTACATTATACATACATAGATACTTACAATTAGTTGTTCTTGTTTGTTACATTGTAATCAAATTACATTAGTACTGGTTTTATGAATTAATTATTTTGATTCAAGTTATTTTTTCATTCTGGTTTGGTGTGATTCTAGCTTGGGTTTTTCCTGCTGTGGATTTGTAAAATGTAAATTGCTATGGATTGAATGCAGGTTGAATGTGTATTTAAAAAAAACATACCTCCAATGGTGCTTCCCCTGGTAAGCGCCATTGGAGGTTATATACCTCCTATGCCGCTTGCCCTGGGAAGCGTTGTTGGAGTAGTATACTTCCTCCAGCGCTTCACTCAATAAGCGCCATAGCTTTTTATTAAAAAAATGAAATACTCAAGCTATAGCGGTTTCGTATATTCATGAAGCACCGTAGCTTTTTTTTTAATGGTGCTAGAAGCTACGGCTCTTCCTAAGCGCCATAGTATTCTCTAAATTAAGCATCATAGCTCATATTTTTTGTAGTAGTGATTCTTTCTATTATCGATTATCTTAATGATTCATTCGATTGATCATGTCTTCTTCTGATAATACTGTCAGTGATTATTATGGCCTTACTCAGGTTATAACTAAGTTTTTCCTATGTTCCAGTGAAGAACTTAATCAGGTTTTGTTATCATCAAAACATGGAATTTAACCTTTATGATATTTGATTAATTGTCATTAAGACACAAGAAGTATTGATCTTAATGAAATATAAAACAAGTTTTTTTTAGATTATAATCTAAAATCATACAATTTGAAATTAGCGACAGAATTTTTTGTCACAAACTATTTTGTGACGGAATTTTTCCTTCACTAATTTTTGTGACAAAATAGTTTGTGACGAAATTATCGACGAAAATTAGGGACGGAAAAATTCCATCCCTAATTCCGTTGCAAACTATTTTGTGACAAAATTTAATGACAGATTTGCGACATAATTAAGTGACAAAATTTTTCCTCACAAATTTCTGTCACAAATCATTTTGCAACGGAATCAGCAACAGAAATTTGTGATGTAAAAATTCCATCTCTAAATCCATCACAAAATATTTAGTGACAAAAATTAGGGATAAATTAGCAATGGAAATTAGTGACAGAAAATTTCAGTTGCTAATTCTGCCACAAAATATTTTTGATAGAAATTAGTGACGGAAATCAAGGACAGAATTTGTCCGCCACTAATTTCCCTCACTAATTTATTTATGACATAATTAGAGACAGATTAGTGATATAATTTAGTGACAAAATGTAATTCCTTTGCTAATTCGCCACTAATTTAGTAATGGAAAAATTATGTCACTAAATTTCTTCACTAATTTATTTATGACAGAATTAGAGACGGATTCGTGATAGAATTTAGTGATAAAATGTTATTCCATCACTAATCCCACTAGTGGAAAAATGGCTTTTTAGACCGGTTAAAATTGACTTTTTAAACCGGTTTTGTATCCGGTCTTGATACAGTCGGTCTTAAAACTATGTCACTTTCAAGACCTATTTGATAACCGGTCTTAAAATTCTCACTTTTAAGACCAGTTGTATTGATAACTGGTCTTAAAGGAAACACTTTTAAGACCGGTTGTCATGAGCACCGGTCTTAAAATATCTCTTTTGGAAGTCAATTACAGTACATTTTTAAGACCGGTTATTATTATAACCGATCTTAAAAGTTGTTTTAAGACCCGTTTCATATATAACCGGTCTTAAAAATTTTCATTTTAAGATAGATTATACATAAAACTAGTCTTAAAAATTCAATTTTAAGACCAGTTATATGTGAAACCAGTCTTAAAAGTATTGAAATTTGTTTTTTTTAATTGTGTGTGATTAGGTTAGTTATCAGAACACATCCTAAAATTGCTACTTCCAATACCAAACTTATTAAATGCCATAAGGTGTTTAGTTTGCTTCCTCTTGCCATTTCCTTTTTGTTTAACCTTCTCATTGGGAACTTGTAACATAACATGTCATATATCCTCATGTAATGTGTTGTTTAAAACCATCTATATATATATGCATAATTGTTTAAAACACATGCAAGCCAATGACATGTAGTATGGCTCAAACAGATTCACCAAATCATGCAACCAACAAGTTTTGCAACCAACCAACATGTCAATTCATCATCAATATATACAAAACATTTGTCAATTTTACAAGAACACACTGTTGTAAAAGTTCATAAATGAATTCAACACAACAATTGCGAATGTGATCAATATCTTCTTCTAGAAAGGGGTCAACAAGATCAAATATCTGAAACACCAAAGCCATGCAAAACATTAACTTCACTAAAAAAAATAAAAGTAATATAAAATTTTTTAAATATATATATATATATATATTTACCTCTTGAGTAAATTTTGTCGTGCCTAGGGTAATAATATTACAAATGTGCCTTAGAACATACAACCCACACAAGTTGGACCCCGGTGGTTGTCTGCAGGTCTGAAAAATAATATGATATCATTAAAACAAGTATAAAATTAAAGCACAGCTTATTATTGAATACATTCTTAAAACAAACTAATATGTAACTAACCTTTGGCAAGATCCATGTAGGGTCTTTTACTTCACAAATAGGCCTACCACAAGCAGTGTGTTGGAATGTCCGTATAGCCCTATATCATCAAAATCACAAAGGTTACTTATTTTACACAAATTCCATAAATTTTGTACATGAAAGGTAATTAATAATGTAAGAAAACTTATGAGTTCAAGCTCTTCTTCAATTCACTAGTTGGCTTGCTGAGGTGGAGGGAGCATAAGAGGATGACAGAATAACTCTTCTTGCACAAAATAGCCAATTGCCAATGATCACTGAAAAAGGGAAGACTTTTAAGCAAATATAAAATATTATGTATATTACTCAATATAAATTTGTTTCTTACCCATGCAAATATGGAGCTAAGAAACACTCAGTTGAGGTTTCACTAAGCCTGTACGATAAGTATGTGTGTTTGATAGCAGCCGTGGTCCCTTTGTCATAGAGTTGATGTGGGCATAAGAGTCCAAATTTATTGGTTTTGCCAGAGTCAACCAACCTACGATTCATGTACCTACAATAATACAAGCACACAAATCAAAGTTGAACGGTGTAATTTGTTAAATATTAACTTTTAATTTGAGAAGATACTTACATTAAAAAGAGTTGGACAATTGAAATTGTAAGCTGTTGTTGAGGAGCTACCAGGGATATTAAATCATCCCTCTCAAGATAGTATTGCACCCCTGACTTGCCAACAGCTGACTCAGTAGGCTAATCTCTTGTTCAAAAGGACGTATCATATGCCATCAGAATCACTTGTTACATGATATTCAATGGAGGCCGTGAAACATCTTGAGTGGAGGGAGGTGGAGTTGGAGGTGGCGGGGATTCCTCAGCTCAATCAAAAACAAGGTTCTTTGGCTACAAGATGAAAGAGTTGTGGACATCACCAACAACCTTGAAGTCATCAACAGGGATAGGGAAAGCTGCATCTGCAACGATCACCTCTTCAACTGCCACTCTGACTTGATCATCATTTATTTCTTGGTGGTGGATAGTTGATCCCAAGTTGTGCATGCTCCCCCGTGCAACTAATCATCTCAGACGATCCTCCACAAACAAGTCACAAGGATCACCAATTTATTTTCCAGGACCCTTTAATGACTGACCAACACAACTCCCTTTAGAGCTCTGTTTAGGGTTTAAGGAATGAGCCTGGGGAGCATTGGTATCTACTTGTCTTGTGCTGGTCATGATCATCCATTCCTCCTTCATCTTGCTAAGCCTTTCTTCAAATCATGCATCAGATGATGCTTCTACCTTGGTCCTAGCTTCCACCCTCACAGTAGCCAATATATGCACCATACTGCTTGAGGAACGGTATAGGGGTGCTCCAACAGAGGAGGGAAGGATATGATGCAAAGAAAAGTAGAAGAAATTGATTAATTTTATTGAAATAAAGCATAAGCACTTACAAAAGAAGAAAGGGGAAGAAGGAAGAAAACTCTCCGGAGGAGCTCAGAGCTTCTCTCTCTAGTTCTCTCTCTAAGTGCCTAACCGAACCTGCCTCAGAATGAGACTGAATTAACTTTAAATAGACGGGCGAGGATACTATTTAGGGTGACTGGTAACGGCTAGTGACCTGTACTATTTACACAGTTTTGGTGAACAGTTGACCGGTGACTTGTTACTGTTTAAATAGTTCCGGTTGGTACTATTTACACAGTACTACCGACACTACAGTGTTACTGTTTGACATGTGGCGTTACAGTACTATATGGTGAAAGCTACTGTGTGTACTATGGTGTATAGTGCTACAGTGCTTTCGTATGTTTATATCGAAAACCTAAAAATAATTATAAGTCTTCGAGAGTTTAATCTTCGCTTAAATCTACAACAAACTCTTCTTCATCATCCTCTTGATTGTCTGAGGCTGCTGAAGAGACTGGTTGACTGGTCGAAGCCATTTAGTCTTGTTGCTGAAATCGGTCTCAAATGTTATATTTATAACCGGTTTTGATGAAAATCGGTCTTAAATATGAAACATTTTTAAAATTATTTCTTTCACCCTTTTAAGACCGGTTTTAATGGATAACCGGTCTAAAAGGTGAGATATTTTAGCTTATTTTCACTCCCGCACGCCCAGATCCCACGCTCTGAACCCTTTCTTCTCTTGTCACCATTTTTCTGTGAGTTGTGTCGCTTCTTGTTCTGAACTCCTCCATCACCCCCATTCCTCTTTTGCTCCACTCTCCTCCATCATTACCGCTACTGTTGATGTGTTCCTCATCGCTGTTCTTTGATCATCGTCACTCTCTTCTGCCGCCACCTCTATTCTCCGTAGTGACCATTCTCCTTTACCGTGACCTCCCTTTACCACCATGACTTTAGTGGTTAAACACGAAATAATTGCAGAAAAATGTAATTATGGTTAAAGGGAAAACTGTGTGATCGATGACTTTATTACTATATACGTTTTTCTTGTTTTTGACCAAAAGTAAATAAGGTGCTCTCTGACTTGTGATAATTGGCTTAAAGTAATATCATTCTATGTTTAATTTTGTTTTAATTTAGTGTGATTGTTTGATTGTCAATGTTATTGTCAGTGTCTAGTGTGATTGTTTGATTCTAAGTTCTGTTTTTTTTACTACTTTCAAATGGTGCATGTTAAAATTCAGTGAAATCTCTAAAACTCTAAGGTTGTTGTTTTTTTGTCTATCCTTTTGCTGTTGAATATAGGGTGCTACAAGTGTTGAGATAGATATGGATCACAGTTGGATAAAAGCTAAATGAACGAGTGTTGAATATGATAATAGGGTAAAGGGTTTTTTAGTCTTGGCTAGAAGAAATCTCAAAGATGGTAGTGGGAAGTTTTATTGCCCTTGTGTAGTATGTTTGAATGAGAAGTGACTAAGTACTGCAGATATATATACACATTTAATTTGTGAAGGATTTTGTAAGAGTTATACAGTATGGGTATGGCATAGTGAAGAATTAGAAATGCCAAGTTCATCTCAACAGGAGGAGTGGGCTTTGATGATAATGACATGGATACGGATGATCGGATAGAGGATATTATTCGTGCTATAGGAGAAGAGACTTTTGAACAATCACATGCATAAGGTAATATGTGCAGTGCTGCGGAGACACTACTGTACCCGGGGTGTCAAAAATACCAATTGTTGAAAGTAGTATTGAAATTGGTAAGCTTGAAAGCATGGCATGGATGGAGCGACAAGATTTTTTCAGAAACGCTTAAGGCTTTTAAGGACATGCTTCCAGATGATAATGTGTTGCCTTCTCGATACTATGATGCTAAGAAAATACTATGTCCACTAGGGATGCAGTATAAAGAGATCCATGCATGCCCTAATGATTGTATATTGTATAGAAAAGAGTATAAAGAGGAACAACAGTGTCTGATATGTGAAACCTCGAGGTACAAATCAAATAACGCCCCTATAAAAGTATTGTGGTATCTTCCAGTCATACCAAGGTTCAAGCGCTTGTTTGCTAATGAAAACGATGCAAAACATTTGAGATGGAATATGGATGAGAGGATATCCGATGGAAAGCTTTGACATCCGGCTAATTCTTCTCAATGGAAGAAAATCGATCAATTATTTCCTACCTTCAGTGAAGAACCTAGGAACCTTAGGCTAAGGCTTAACACAGATGACATGAATCCTTTTGGTAGCCTAAGCAGTATACAAAGTTTATGGCCTGTTCCGTTGGTAATTTACAACCTATCTCCTCTATTATGAATAAAACAAAAGTACATCATGTTGTCTATGTTGATTTCGGGACCAAAACAACCTGGAAATGACATAGATGCAGCAAACAAGAAGGAGGTTTTTAAAATGTGAGCTATGATCTTTTGTACTATAAATGACTTCCCTGCATAAGGAAACTTGTCAGGATATAGTGTTAAAGGCCATAAAGCATGTCCGATTTGTGAAGAAGGAACATGCTACCATCAACTTCAACATGGAAGAAAGACAGTTTATCTTGGCCATAGGAGATTTCTTAGACGAGGCCACCCATATCGTAGATTAAAGAAAGCGTTTTTTGGTGGACAAGAGTTTGAAGATGCTTCGAAGGCATTGACTGGGGAGCAAGCTTATGAAAAGGTGAAAAATATCAATGTTATCTTTGGTAAAACTACAAAGACTAGTAATGGAAAAAGAGGTCTGTCTTCTTCAAGCATCCATATTAGCATAATCTTGATTTCAGACACTGTATTGATTTCATGCATGTAGAGAAAAACGTATGTGATAGTATTGTTGAGACACTACTTAACATATAAGATAGTTCTAAGGATGGTGTGAAGGCAAGATTAGATTTGCAAGAAATAGGGATATGAGAAGACTTGCATCCAAACCCATATGGTAAGAGAACTTTTTGTCCTCTAGCTGCTCATACTTTGTCTAAGGTTGAGAAAAGAAGCTTTTGTGAGTGTTTACATGGCATGAAAGTTCCTTCAGGGTATTCTTCAAATTTAAGGAAGCTTGTGTCGATGAAAGATTTAAAGTTAGTAGGGCTAAATTCTCATGATTTTCATATCTTAATGCAACAACTACTCCCAATAGCTATTCGTGGCATTGCCGAATATGATCTTCAACATATTTTGACTAGACTTTGTTTCTTCTTCAATGCTATTTATAGTAAAGTCATTGAGACAGAAATATTGGATGGACTAAAAAATGAAGGATATCTGATCTTGTGCTAGCTAGAGAAGCTTTTTCTTTCTTCTTTTTTTAACATCATGGTACATCTAATTGTTTATCTAGTAAGGGAGATAAAGTTGTTTGGCCCTATCTATTTATGATAGATGTACCCAATTGAAAGAACTATGAAAATCCTAAAAGGGTATGTGAAGAATGCAAATCGGCCTGAAGCATCTATAGTTCAGAAATATGTTTTTGAAAAAGCCAGAGTTTTGTCAAGATTACTTGTCAAATGTAAGACATATTGGGCTTCCTGAACGTCACGATGAAGAAGGGGGTAGACGCGGGGCTACAATAAAGTGTTGATTCTGATGAATTGCAACAAGTCCACTTGTACATCTTGAATAATGTTGATGAAGTTCAAGATTCTATTAATGCTCATAAAGAAATTGTCTGAAAAGAAAATAGTCGAATAACCGAACAAAGGTTAATTAGGGAGCATACCAAAACTTTTGCACATTGGTTCAAACAAAAGGTTGACGGAGAAGAATGTGTTTCTGATACAATTAAATGGTTAGCATGTGGTCCTGAGGCTGATGTCATAACTTGGACTTAGTTTGTGATCAATGGTTATACGTTTTACACAAAGTCCCTTGATGATAGGAGCACCATCCAGAATAGTGGGGTTATATTAGTGGCTGAATCTATACACTTCTCTAGTTTGAAAGATAAGATCCCTAGATTGGTAGCAATACCTTATTATGGGGTTATTGAAGAGATTTGGGTGGTTGATTATGTTAAAATTAAATTTCCCATTTTCAAATGCAAGTGGGTTGATCTCAATAATGGTGTGATGATTGATCGGTTGGGATTTACATTAGTTGATCTGATTAGTAAAAGTTTTAGAGATGAACCTTTTATTATGGCATACCAAGCAAAACAAGTGTTCTATGTTACCAATCAAGCAAATAAAATATGGTCTGTAGCTCTCCAAGGAAAAAAGGTCATTGACATTAATCAGGAAAGTCATTCAATGAATGATCTTCTTAAGACTCCTTCTTTTTCTAGGGGTCTACCAGAATTGAATAAAGAAGATGAAGCAGACAATGAACACAGCACAAGAAACGATCATCATGAAGGGATATGGGAGGATATCCCTTTATAACACTACTTTGAAGGTTAGTTAGCTAAAATAATTATCATATATATTGTTGTTGGTATATATACAAAACTACTTCTTTTGTTGTTGTCACAAGAAAATGAAGCAAATGAGGTGTCTTAGCTGGGACCGAGCTCAACCTATGCGCATATTAGGTCAAAATGGAGAAATAAACACTCTTAGAGGCAACGTGAACTGGTATGTTGTGAATCAATGTTGTTACAAACTTGTACTGTTTTATTATTTAGAAACTAGAAGAATAACTATTTTTTGCATGCATATTTAAATTCATATAGGATGAAGGCACGTGAGGAGCTACTCAAATGCAAAGAGCTGAGCGAGCTTAATTTGTCTAAGTCTGAGTTAAAAAGTCTCTTGCCTGTTGTTGATGCTTTTTTTTCTAAGGCCTATTGTTGATGCTAATTCATCTGATTTAGGTGGTTCTAATTTTTAATTTTCATCTATGCTACTACATGTATATCAACAGATATGGTGAATCTATGTCTACTTTCATTTTGGATTGTCATGTGATTTGTATAAGATGTTTGTTAAAATGTGTAAGAGAAGAATTTATTTGGATGTCGTTGAAATGGCTGCTTGCTGAATGAAATGTAAAACAGGGGAAATGACTTGCTGGGTAAATCTTTTAAACGAAAGAATTTAAAAAAAACCTTTTAAGACTGGTTATTATAAAACCTATCTTAAAAGTTATAATTTTAAGACTGGTTCTTCATAAAACCAGTCTTAAAAGTTACTTTTAAGACCGTTCTGAACAGAACCGGTCTTAAAATTATAACTTTTAAGACCAGTTATCGCTATGACCGGTCTAAAAAGTTGAACTTTTTAGACTGATTTCTTCTATTACTGGTCAAAAAATAATTATTTTAAGACCGGTTCTATAACCGGTCTAAAAAGTAGCAGACTTTTAAGACCGGCTGTATCAAGACCGGATTCGAAACCAGTCTAAAATGTCATTTTTAACCGGTCTTAAAACTGATTTTTCCACTAGTGTTATTTCCTTCTACTGATATGCAAAAACATTTTTTTAAGTTTTTATCATATACCCAATTTACCCCCTCTTGGGTATCAACTGGTTCTAAAAATGCCATCTTCACCATCTTCAAGACTTCAAGTTCCTAGCCACACATAGCTTGATGAACAGCACCCAAGAGGACAAATTCTTTGGCCATGCCAATTGGAAATGGAAGGAAATAAAGGAAAATAGAGGTAAAATGGAAGAAATGGAAGAGATGGAGGATGGTTTATGATAAGTTGTTTCCATTTTCAAGTCATCAAAACATGCAATGTACTCAATTCACAAAAGGTATCACCCATAAAATTTCTAGAAGAAGGACTTTTCTTCAATTTTTCTTAATGGTTTATGATAAGTTGTCTATGATATAATAAATTAATAATTTATAGGAAAATTTGACAGGGGCAAAGGATTTAACATTTTTCACTGTATGAGAAACTGCAGAGACTTTGACCCAGAAATATAAAAAAAGACCAGTGGCTGAACTTTGACGACTTGGCGTCGTAGTTGTGGGAGAGACTTTATTTATTTATTTTTCTGGTAGTGATTGTGGGGGAGAATTTAATTTAAGTACTTATTTAATATCATGCTGCCCAAAACTCAGAAAAATGTGCCAAAAAACGTTAGAAAATGGTAGAGGAGATAAGGTGGATAAATAATGAAAGTTCTTAAGCTCCGGAGCCAATTTCACCCTCGATTCAGCATTTTCAACTCCTAGAGTCTTCTGTAATGTTGTTCCTCTCAGTGAGAACAACATTTCTATTGTTTTTTATTTTCATCTAGAGGGGTTTGGTGCCATATCACCAGCCAGAGTACTACCCGATTTCCCAACCGATTGCGTAAACATGAAGAAGTAAGCGTGGACTTTATTTTGAACCAATTAGTTTGTTGTTTGGATGAGTTTTCATTGGGGTGGGGTAATGTTAATATTTCAACCAAGGGGTATTTTTAAGGTTCAATCATGGATTAACTATGTATTTATGATTTTATGATGATTTTGGAGGTTGTGTTCAATGCTGCCTGAATTCGTTTTCTGGAGGCAGTGAACTTGCAACTTGTTTTTTATCTACCAAACTTTGTCTAAATCCTATGAAATTTTACAAGATTAAATTAGACATCCTGGGAATTAATTTAATGGGTAATATGAGCCATTTGGACTAGTAGATTAAAAGTTATGATTTTTCAAAGTTTGACCTTGATCCTGGAATGAATCCTGTCACAGCTTGGGTTTAACAAATTTTTGGGAAATGTGTGGTTGTAATTGATGCTCTAGGATATTTTTTCCTTAAAGTAGACTCAAAGAGCTTTTTATAGAAACTAGAAGCAACCCATTTGAAATTTTGTAGAATTAATTATGAATTTTCAAAGTGTGGTCAACAAAAATCTACCATGTTCTGAACAGAGATTGGTGGTAAGGGTGAATAATTATGGAATCTGGAATTGTGTGAAAGAGGCAAGCTTCACCCAAGAGGGGGTGAATTGGGTGATGTGATAAATTTTTCATTTGATGTGGTGATATGACAATAGTTGTAGATAGAGTAGAGTTAAGAGGATTAGTACACAGAGAGTTATACTGGTTTAACCAGGCCTACGTCCAGTCCTCAGAGATCAAGACCTACTAAGATTTTCACTATGCTTCCAAGATTCAATGGGCTCTCAGAATGCCACAAAACAATAATTGTCCTAGAATGGACTACGAGCAGAAATATTCTAACACTCAGAAATTTCTCTCCCCCTTACGACAAGTCTTATGTGCAGAAAAACAACCTATGACCTTTCTCACTTGCTTACGTATACAAGTCTTATGAGCAGCAATGTTTTCTCCTGCTTACACCACTGTAAGTCTTACGAGCAGCAACGTTCTCTACTGCTTGTATCTTGTAAGTCTTATGAGTAGAAAGTTTTACTAGGAATTCTCTCCACTACTTCTCTCGTAAGGATATCTACCCTCTCAAGGTCCCAATACCTTGAGGTCAAATGAAAATAGAATTTAAAGTGTATACAGACTCTCTTACAGAGCAAATATGATAAACACTGAAGAACGATATGAATACAGAGAAAATGTGAATAACAGAGACTCGTGAATTTGCTTGTGTGAATTCTTGCACTTCATTATTTCTAATGGTCTCTAGAACTCTGTATTTATAGACATTCGATTTTTCCCGTTTGAATAATGATCATTGTGGAGCGGGGCATGTTACTATGGAATGGCATGTGTACGTTTGAAATCTTTGAACGCGGTAGGTACGTGCTTGGATGATCGTAATGATACTGTCTGCCATTGTTTAACTTCCTCTGTGTCTTTTTAATTCAAACGTTCAAACTCCTGTATCACACTCATAATACATTTTAAATGATGTTAAATAATAATAATAAGTGACAATAAAATGAATAAATATCATTAAACCATATTCGGATTGAACGATGTAGGACTAGTGCGTTTTTGACTTCTGGCAGAGCTTCACTCGAGCACTGAGGGGGTTCACTCGAGTGAACTACCATATTTTCTCCTTTTACTTCAGTTTAACACTTGCACTTCCACATGATTTGAGAGAGTGCATTTTCACACTTGCGAGTGATGTGGGTCCTCACTCGAGCACAACTCCTCCTACTCGAGTGTCCTTGTATTTTACACAAAGAGCTGCGTCTCTAGACAACACTTGCATACCATTTTAGCAAGAGTGTGATTTTGCACTCATGATGTGGGCCCTCACTCGAGCATACATACTCCTACTCGAGTGAGAAGAATATTCTTCTGTAATATACTCTTGTCTTCAGCACTTGCATCAAAATTGAGAGAGTTAGATTTCTCACTCGCGAGTGCTGATGTATCACTCGGGCACATGCACTCTCACTCGGGCATGCTAATGCTTCTCTGTTCTGCATGACTCTCAGCCAAACACTCGCAATCCCTCACTTTCATGTGCTCGAATGCAAAAGAGCTTAATGCTCCAGTGCTCGAGTGCATCAGTAGAATTGATAGCAATTTGTTCTCGGGCAAACACTTTTTGTCCAACACTCGCATCTGCTCGAGTGCAAAATAGCTTTATGCTCGAGTGCTAGCTCTGTTGCTCGAGTGCATCAGCAAAAACTTACAGTAGACATCTCCAAACTTTGCCATATACATTTGGTAACTTTTCAATCATTGTCTAAACTTGTAAAAACATACTTTGCACACAATTACCTTTTGTTATCATCAAAACTTAGAATCTAACATTGTGTACGTCTGAACTAAATGGATGGTTATTGTTCCATTAAAATAGACTTAATAATGGTCACATAGAACTTGGAATCACTACAATTTGAGTTTTCTAGATTTAGTTATGGTTTTTCAAAGTTGAGTGAAAATTTTGGCAAATTAGGTGGACCCACTAAATTATAGCATTTGAGGTAATTTGAGCAAAGTATGGGTCCAAATAATAGAGTCAAGTTCTAGAGACTAAAGTAGCCCATTAGACACTCAATTGTCATGGCTCTAATAATGTGGCTTTATATATCTAGGGCCATGAGGTGACAAAGAAGAAGCAACTTCAATGGTTGGAAGAAAAGGTACCAAAAAAGGGACTCGAAGATAAAAGGTAGTGAACTTACTTACTTGCATGTATGTGATGTTTATGTTATATATTGATTTGCTATATTGCTTACTTGATTATGTGAAGCATGTATGAATGAATGAAGCTCTGTTTCTGTTTTTGCTATAGCCACAAGTATGTTGCATGAAACATTGAGCATGTAGAATATCATTATGTGAACATTAGCCTATGTAAGGCAAGCATATCATGCACTAGCATTCATCTTACATGTACTATCTATAATGTTTGCTATTGAGATTCCCCCGAATATCACCCCCACCAACCATATAGGTACGGGAACTTGAAAAAAGAGAATTCTTGAAGATGAACCAAAAGTAAGAATAATGAAGAACAGAAGAAAGAAAGTTGTATTTATTTTACTGCATGTAAATTATTTACACTCGATAAAGAATTGAATGAATACACATATAATCAAACTAAGCCATATTCGATATCACTAAACTCACTAAATCGAAGAATAAGAGCATTATGATATCTGGTAAAAATAACGGCTCAACAGCCAAAATACAGAAATAAACCCTTAGAGAATATAAGTAAATACTTCTGACACATAAAAGGAGCAGAAATAATGGGCATTTCAAATTAACTCAACAACACACCATAGTAATCACATACAATGCATAATCTCATTAAAGCATAAGTAAATAAGTTTAATATATAGTGCAAGAGCCTCAAAGCAAAATTCAACACAAGAGTAATCCATCAAGACAAATAATCACTCATCTAAGTATTCTACTCATGTATCAATACAAAATCATCATCAATAGATCCATATACATGATAAAAGCTAATGGAAAACTAATAAACTCCTTTTTGTATCACGTTGAAGCTCTAGCAACATTCTTTACCATCGAAACTCAAGGATCTAGCCACTCATTAGCTTAACAGTGATCAAAGCTTCTTTAATCCATCCAATATGAGTGAAAACCGAATCTAATAAGAGAAGAGGAGGGGCTACTTGCCAGAAAATTATGACACCCATATGGAAGTTATAGCTCTTACTAGAAAATCATAACTCTAGCTAGAATAACATAGAGAAGGGATGACCGTGGAGTTAGAGTAAGAGATATTGAGTGAGTGATCAAGGAATCTAGCTACTCATTAGCTTAACAGTGATCAAAGCTTCTTTAATCCATCAAATATAAGTAAAAACTAAATCTAATGAGAGAGTAGGAGGGGCTGCTTGCCAAAAAATTATGACACTCACCGGGAGGTTAAACTCTTACCGGAAAATCATAACTCTCGCCGAATAATTCAGAGAAGGGATGACCAAGGAGTTAGAGTGATATTGAGAGAGCCGAAGAAAACATGATCTTTGATGACAAATAGAGGAATGGCTAGCATCGAGGTGAAAAACAGTGGTAGTAGTAGTTGACTTCTCCAATCTCACTCTCTCCTGGTTCTAATTGACACCTAACCGGGGAAGTTATAGTTGTAGCTTCTAGTCTGAGTATCGCTACTCAAGCTCTCTTCGGTCTGAGTATCACCGGCCCTCTGTCTCTACTTCTTTCTTCCTGATGTAGATGGGTCACCAATAGAGACGGTGAGGAGGATGAAGGCCATCAGCGACAAAAGAAGAAGAAGGTGGAGGTGATGAAAAGAAGAGTTAAAGGTTTTGAGGTGTGTTGCCACAGTACTATGCTTCTGAGCTTTCAGGTTTGTGTCTATCAAGGAAGAACACAATTTTGACCTAATTGGTTTGGTCAAAACTCAAGTTTTAACTAGGGACCAATCTACGAACTTTAAAATTTCGTTGAGGGACTAGACTGAAAAACTTTAAAATGTTTGTGCGGCAGAACTGCAATTTTCAAAAACTCAAGGCCCCTTTCTGTAATTTTCTCTAGCCCCTTTTTCATTGATTAGCCATTTCCACAAATTCTAGGGCCTTTTCCCTAGTCTTCAAAAATATTATTTTTGACCCAATTGACATTTTTCATATTCTCCAATTTTCTTTTAAAACACCTATAATGCAAGATTAAGCACAAGGTAACATCAAAAGCTCAAGAAATCATTTGCATGAATAATTAACAAATTATCACCATTTTACCCCTATTTAGATTTAATTAAATACAAATGTCTCTAACTTAAATTAATGCTTAATCATACAATAATGGCCTAAGATATACATTAAATTCCCCAAATTAATAATGAAAAAGCATATAAAAATATGGTTTAATCAAGAAATTGTATACAAATTTGTGTGTGTGTGTGTGTATACAATATATATGTGTATATATATACACATATATATGTGTGTGTGTGTGTGTGTGTATTTACAGTCATTTTTGTATAGAACGATTATTTATTGAGGCATGGTGACATATATAATGGCTATTATAAGACACTCGTTAGGTATTTTGGAAACATATATTACAGTTAGTAGGTAAAAACTATTAATTATATACAACATTATTTTTTGAAATAATAGGCAGTTCTGCTATCTATTTCCCCTATGTTTATATACAACACACAAAGAAACTACAACACAGTCAAAATACAAAAATTAAACCAGTCCAACAGGAAAATAGTCCAAACACAAAGCTACAACATCAACTTAATTTAAGCATAGGCAAGAAACAAAATACACAGTAATCGAGACATAAACCAACAAATTAAAACAAACACTTAAACCAAAAAGATCGAGTGCAGTTAAGTGTCTCGTTTTCTTTTTATAGTCTTAGCCTTTTGTAAGCTACTCTTCTTAGATTGAACTTTTTTCTTCTTGTCAATCAATAATTTTCCCCTCTTTAAAAACCAAATGCCTTCATTGTGATTATGCCTAACATACAAAGCATCTTCTTCATCCAACTTTGATGTTTCAATTGTCCTCCCAATGAATGGATCTTCCTCAACTACACCATCTTCATAACCATCTCTTCATCATTCACTTTATTATTCAACAAAACAATAGACTATCTATATTGAGAAAGATCATAGATGTAGAACACTTGTTTAGCATGAGAAGCCAAAATGAAACACTCATCTTTATGCAATTGCTTGTTTAAATTCAGTTGTATCAACCCTAACTCATCAATTCTCAAGCTATAATAATTGTCAACCTCTTGCAATTGAATATAAGAACCCGAACGCTTATATAATCCAACTCCCAGATGTGCTTAATCACCCTAAAGTATTATATCTTTGCATAGATAAGATTTCTATCTTTGGAAGTGGATATATGAATGGTGTTAGCTATAAGAGGTACATCAATGTTTTGCATTTTACTTCAATCATCTTATTAATGAACCAGCCTAAGAGAGGAGCTAATTTAGAGGAGGTTAGTATAAGGGAAAACCTAGCTATAGTCATAGCCTTTAAGAGTACGAGAGTATGGAAGGAGGGTGTATCCTCTAAGATTAGGTCTTAAAGATTGAGGAGGATTCGTAGGACCTACGAAATACCTAAAACCATTCCCTTGAGAGCCCCATAGCTGGTGAGAGACATATTATCATTTGGAAGGTTGGGCATTGATGATGTGGAGCCCTTGAGGTATGGAGTATCATTCCCCCTACCACCATTAATGGTTAGTATGTGCTGATATTTTGATATAGCCCCTTCCCGATTTAAGCCATATATGTAACGGGTGTCATATCGGTAGAGGCTTTAGCCAAGTAGGTAGGAGTGGACATTACCATAGAAGTCTTGCTTCAAACTTATTACCTACTTATGAGGACTCCTGGGATGTATATTTTGTTTGGTAGAACTGGCAAGAAGATTTTAGTAAAGAAGTGTCAAATATATGATAGTGGTTAGGAGAAATATATGTTTGTGGACTCATTTGCCTTTGTTAAAGATGGCCTAGGGATTCGTATCAAGTGGAATCTCATCGGTAAGTCTTTTTCTCTAGCTCTAGTTAGTTTCTATGTACATACCTACCAAGTACTCATGTGATGTTTCTACAGATGCCAATAATGATAGGAAGGCTCCCTTAGGTTGTTTAGAGGAATTGACAAAGCATAACTTGGCTCTGTCTGTTACTAAGAGGGACTATGCAGCTTTACTTACTTCAAAAGCACAACTCTAAGTATTGTACGGCGCTTTTGTAAAGTTATTTTCCTAGTTTCATGCTATTTACATGAGTTTTCTATGTAGGGAAGTCGAGTATAAAGGTGAGCCTAGAAAGAAGGTAAGTTGAACGCTCTATTTGACCAAGTCGTATAAGCTACCATTGCAGAGCCAGATAAAGGCAAGAGTGTAGGAGGATCTAGCAAGAAGATGAAGAGCCATAGAGCCCTTTCTAAGTATGAAGGCATAGAGTTCCCTTTTCTTATTCAGCATGGTCTATCTCTGAGCTTCTATTCCCAACTAGCCTAGTTAGGTTGGAATCTCAATATTTTTCAAATATTTTGACTTCTAGCGTTAACCAAACCTTCTAGGTATTTCTTTATTCTCTTTACTTGTATTCAGGTTCCTTTATTAGCTAACTCTTATTGCTACTTGGTATTTGCAGGGCCTCCAAGAGTTGTTATACTTAAAAAGGGAGGTCCATAAGTTAGTTGTGACAATATTTGAAAAGGACAAAGCCATTCAGGGCTTACAGCAGCTGGAGTTTAAGAGATAGAAAACCATTCAAGATGTGTAGCAATCCATGGATTGTATAACTGACCTACAAACCAAGCTTAAGGCTCAACACGAGCAAGTCACAAAAGAGTTAACTGAGACAAAATTTGAAATATCCATCATTCATACAGAGAATAGTAGGCTTAAACAGCAACTTGAGCATATCACTACTAAAGCAATATTCGTACTCATGCTCAACTGATGAAGTAAGTCAAGGATGGCAAGTATAGTTAATGGGATCTAGACTAAGCTATTACTGAGTATGAGACCAAGTTTGACTATCGATTGTAGGACGACAGCTCTATGATAGGGTTAGGATGGGAAGCAATGATAGGCGCATGTGCCCATTTTGAATTGGTTGTGGATATTTTTTTTTTTGGTGACCTGGATTGTAACGTCCCAAATTTTAATTAAGGGCTAATGATAATTATTGAGGATAATTATCAAATTAAAGTGGAATAATTATGTGTTTTGTGGCAATTTTAAATAAAGTACCATAATCAGGAAAATTAAAAGAATGGAAATTGTCTGTTAATTAGTTTGTGATTTATAGAGAAATTAATTACTAGATAAGAGAAAAAAATGAGAAGGGTGATTAAATAGCTAATTGAAGGATTAGAATGGGTAATTGGTTGCTTATTTTATGAGAACCAATAAGGTGGAGACATGTGGCAAAAAGAGATCAGGCAAGAGAGTGTGAAAAGTCAAATGGGCGAATATTTAACCATTTCTCTCTCCTCTCTTCCCTCCAATTCGGCAAGCATGGTTGGGGGGATGTCATCATTCCTTCTTCTTCTATACTCATCTCATCTCACTCGTCTTTCTCATCTCTCTCTTGCGCCATTGTTGAAGGCGAAATGAAGGAGGAAAGCTTGCATTTAAGGTAAGAAAATGGCCTCCATTGCTCAAACTCTCTTCTCTAAAGTTGTTCCTTGAGTTATGACTTATGAGCTTCATTTTGATGTTTTTAGTGTGCCCTTTGGTGTTGATTTGCAGCCACAAGGAATTGTGGAGGTTGGAGGATCAAGAAGTGTCTTTGAGAAAGTTGATAAGGTAAGTGAAACCAATCCTTCTATCTAGGTTTTATGCCAAATGGTTTGTTCGGAAATTCTAAGATTTTTTTGCCTAATTTTTGAAATTGAGGATCATGGTGTTTTTGGTATTTCATTGGCATAAAAATGGTACCTTATGGTGAGTTTGGGATAGATAGATGGAATTGGGATTGAATGATTAAGTTTGGTAAGTTTGGGATTTTGATGTTTATGTTGCCCAAAACCAAAGCATGATAATGGAATATAAATTTTGTAGTTTTGATGGTTCCCTTGGTTTTCTCGGGTGTTTTTATGTGCGAATAGCTTTGGTTGAGATTTTGGGTCCATTGGAATCACTTGGGGAAAGTTTGGGAAGTCCTGATAGTTTTCTGCGTTTTTTGGGTTCTAATAGCATCTCTCAAGTAATCTGGGGTTCACTCAAGTATGGGATGAGCATCACTCGAGTGAGGATGGGTTCACTCAAGTGTGATAGTGTATTTTCCTTTTCTGCTTCCAGTTTCATATTGCACGTCTATGTGTAGAGGCAAGAGTGTTGTCACAGTTGCAAGTGTTGTGAGTTCTCACTCGAGTGAGCCTCCTCTCACTCGAGTGCAGGTGTATTTGACACCATGAACTCTCGTCTCGGGTTGTCACCCTTGGACAAGACTCAAGACTGTGCCTTAACACTTGCGAGTGTTAAGCCATCACTCAAGTGTAAGGGTTCTCACTCGAGTGTTCTTCTTCCTTGAAAGTTCTTGTGCTCTCAAGTTCTCACTTTCTGTGCTTTACTTCCTAGAACCCGAGTGAGTATTAGGTCATCACTCGAGTAAGGTCTTCTTCACTTGAGCGTCCGTACATTATCACTCGAGTGAGGCCATCTTCACTCGAGTGCAATGGTGAAAAATCATGTCTTGTGCTTCCAAGAGGGGATCTTTGGGATAGTTATTCCAACACTTTTAGGACTCATGTTAGAGCCATATGTGAGGGCTTAAGTAAAAGTAATGATAACCAACATTTAGTGTTATGAAAGTGAGAACTTGGAGTAGAGAATAACCCGATGTCCTTGATTTGATTTATAGGGTTCGATATTCTCCCTGATCGTGAGTAGCCGGTGCTGATAATTGTGTTGGTGTATTGATGCATGTTATTGCTTTGCTTGATTATGTGAAACATACATGAGTTATTGAAGCTCTGTTTCAACTTATGTTATGACCATGAGTATATTGTTTGAACATTGAGCATGCAAATATGTCATTGTGTGGACATGAATTATGTATTGCAAGCATGTCATGCATTAAACACTTATCTTGCATTCATATTGGTATTGATTTCCTACTAAGATTCCCCATAATCTCACCCTCCCCTACCAATAGTATAGACAGGGCAAGTGGATCAAGATGGAGCAAGCTACCAACGGCGGCTAGGTCTCCTTATGGGCAAGTGCATTAGTAGTTGGTTATCGTTATAAGTTGGTTTAACTGTATATGGTTGGTCGTATATATTTAGATGATAGATTGGAATGTGAATTTGGACTGAGTATTGTGTAATCCCCATTTGAGAAATTGTAAAGGGCATAGGTGCCCTATGAATCTTTAGTGAAGGTTTGAACCTGGGATTATTGGGATTATTATTGTGCACTCTCATATATTATAAATGTGATTTATCTTCACAAAGTAATGGTATTTGAAATGTGAATGTAAGGCCAGGTTAGTTGGATTTCAAAAAGGTATTTGTAAAAACCCCACTGCAAGGTTGGGAACGTAAATGAGTTTTGATTATTATTGGTCTCTATTTCATTTTAATCCCGTATTTTAGATATAATTACCGAAAGGGGGTTACATTTTTGGTATCAGAGCTGTAGTTCCTGGCAAGTATGGGAATTTGCTAGGATAGCTCCCTTTGATCTCTACCTTGGTGGTAGAAGAAGATTTGTGATAGTTGTGTGTATACATATGTAAGATATGTTATTATGGATATATGTGATTTATGGACTATGTGTATACATTTGCTATAGTACTGGCATGGTAAATAATTTATAGAGTAAAGGACAAAATGGTTCATCCAAGAATCAGGTATGTAGACCCAAAAGTGGAGATAATCAAACCCATTATTTGATTAGAGTACGGAGGAAAAAAATTTCCAAGTTATGTGATAGTAAGATCCTAGGTGTCAAGAGAAACCTAGATATTGGGTCGAGACCCTAGGCTATATGATAATATATGCCAGTGATGTTATAGTAGACTAGTGTGTCCAAAGGCCATAAGACCTAGGGGACCAGTGTGCCTTAGGCTGACAGAGATATTTGACCTTGTGTTGGAATTAATGATGCTCCGTGGAAGTGAGGGAAGTGATTTTTGGTTTAACTAATGTTGGGATCCTAAGAATTGAATTGTGGTCCAAGGATTTAGTTCAATAGTTAAACTGATTCTTGGGAATCTGATCTAACCTAGATGGTCTGTAGTATTAGAGTATGGTACTAAATGAATCAAAATGTGTATAAGGTATTTCAAGGTTACTGGTTGTTAACCTAGCACAGGGAAAGAGTTATCTACAGGATGCAGATCAAAAAGGGCTACCTACGGAGAGTTCTGATCGAAGAAGGCTACCTACGGTGAGATCTAATCATAGAGGGCTACCTACGGTGAGATCTGATTGAAAAGGGCTACCTACAGAGAGTTCTGATCAGAGGGGCTGACCAGTCAATGGACTGAGTGAAGCACCGAGTACAATATCATAGTATGGAGCCGCCATGACGATGAACCCTAGTGTGGAGCCACTATAACAATGAACCTTAGTGTGGAGCCACCGTGATGATAAACCCTAAAGTGCAGCTACCTTGATGACGAACCGTGGAGTGCAGCCGTCGTAATGTTGAATCGTAGAGTAGAAAAGAGCCGGAGCTCGAGGCAATAAGTGCAATGTGTGTATATGGCTTCAGAAGGTAAAACTTCAGGGCCAAATTATATTGTGAGAAGGGGTCTTGGAGGATCCCGATTTAAGGAAAAGAGTTATGGTGCTGAAGATATGGTGTTTAAAGGCATCAGTATTAAATATACCCAGTTCTAGTTTGATGTAATTGTGTATGGTGAGTCCGTTCGTTCTCCCTTATGGGGGAGTTCCAGTACCGTCGGTCGGGATGCCGATTTAGGCTATCGAAGGAGCGCATCTTGTAAGGTTGTCGATTGAGGCTGCCGACATTGGTGGGTGTGACAGAAGTGTGTTTATATCATTGTGAGTCCTCACCACACCAAGCGCACGGCCACTGGTTGAGCCCTCAAGTGGGTATACGGGTAAGGTGTAGGCAGAGTGGGCACCACGACTAGCCGAGCTGGGAAATGTGAGTACCGGTACACGGGTGGGGTATGAACAAGCTAGGATTGTGGTATGAGTGTGTAACAGAGCAGGTCAGCGTGAACCATCGTAGGGGCCAATGTTCATGATACTTACCCCGACCATTGATATGCCGTTGTAAATGTGGAAGCCTAGAAGGCTATGAGATCATGCTGGGAATTCGGATGTGAATAGAAGCCGAAAGGCTATTTGAAGCTATAAGGTTATGTGAATGACAGGTGCGCATGTTAACATAAGCTGTTGTAGGGTTTGACGTTGGTCATCTCTACCATCAGCCATTGATATACAGTTGTGAATGTAAATGTCGTAAGGCAATATATACATGTGACCACGCTAAGCGCACCGCCACTGGCTGACCCTATTGAGGGATACGGCTAGGGAGTAAGCAGGGTGGGCACCGGCATTGGCTAACCCTATTGAGGGATACGGGTGGGGTGTGAGAATAAAAAGGCTAGCAATGGTAGCATGGTCTCATATAAGCGCATCCTTATCCTTAGGGGCATGGGTTTGAGTCCTGCGAAGACGAAAGAAATGTACCAAGGGAGTACGAATATTCCTTTGAGTCCACACCATACTAAGCGCACTGCCATCTGCTGAGCCCTCGGAGGGGGTATACTGGTGGAGTGTAGGCAGGGTGAGAATTGCCATACCAAGATTCCTCCACATAAGTAGTACGAGGGAGGGACTGGGTCCCCGTAAGCTCGGTAAATCAGATAAGGATAGGATTGGGAGATTAAGACTACCAGTAGGCCGCCTGAATAAAACAGACTGAAACTTTAGGTGGGTCGTTATAGTAAGGTGCTTCGGATAGAAGAGATTGGGATTCTGGAGTGGCCCGATGTTGTTGTTGAAGCCCAAAAGTCCCGGTTACCATTAGCGGTGTCTCTTGCGGGTGTACGGGTAAGGGCAATAGCTTGTAAGTGGATATAGCGTAAGCTGAAGTATTGTTGAAAGAAGCAAAAGCTGAGATATATATGGATACAGAGGAAGTTATCGGTTGTACGCTGTGAATCTTTAGTGCTTTGAGTTGTTCCCAAAAGGGGAAGTGACTTAATGATTGAGATTGAAGAGGCTTAAAGCCAGAATGAATGAGTGCAATTCATCTGAATAGTGATCGAGTGAGGTAAAGACATGTAGAGTTTGGAAACGGAGATCACACGCTTGTAAGAGTGTCTCCGGGTATGAGAATTGGTAAAGCAATTAAGAGAAAGAAATTGAGCCATGAAGTATTGGTCAATTGAGATTCTTGAGTGAATCAGACCTGTAGTGTACTATTTGTACGAGTGGTTTTGAAAGGATTATCCTAATGAGAAACAAATTGAGGAACAGAAGCCATCATGAAGAGGCATCTGAGGTTTATATCTCCAGTGGTGTAACAAATTTCGAGGATGAAATTTTATTGAACATAGGGAGAATTGTAACGCCCTAAATTTCAATTAAAGGCTAATGATAATTATTGAGGATAATTATTAAATTAAAGTGGAATAATTATGTGTTTTGTGGCAATTTTAAATAAAGTGAAATAATCCAGAAAATTGAAAGAATGGAACTTGTCTGTTAATTAGTTAGTGATTTATAGAGAAATTAATTACTAGCTAAGAGAGAAAAATGAGAAGGGTGATTAAATGGCTAATGGAAAGATTAGAATGGGTAATTGGTTGCTTATTTTATGAGAACCAATAAGGTGGAGACATGTGGCAAAAAGAGATGAGGCAAGAGAGTGAGAAAAGTCAAATTAGGGAATATTTAATCATTTCTCTCTCCTCTCTTCCCTCCAATTCGGCAAGCATGGTTGGGGGATGTCATCATTCCTTCTTCTTCCACACTCATCTCATCTCTCTCTTCTCTCTCTTACGCTATTGTTGAAGGAGAAATGAAGGAGGAAAGCTTGCATTTAAGGTAAGAAAATGGCCTCCATTGCTCAAACTCTCTTCTCTAAAGTTGTTCCTTGAGTTATAAGCTTCATTTTGATGTTTTTAGTATGCCCTTTGGTGTTGATTTGCGGCCACAAGGAATTGTGGAGGTTGGAGGATCAAGAAGTATCTTTGAGAAAGTTGATAAGGTAAGTGAAACCAATCCTTCTATCTAGGTTTTATGCCAAATGGTTTGGTTTGGAAATTCTGAGATTTTTTTGCCTAATTTTTGAAATTGAGGATCATGGTGTTTTTGGTATTTCATTGGCATAAAAATGGTACCTTGTGGTGAGTTTGGGATAGATAGATGGATTTGGGATTGAATGATTAAGTTTGGTAAGTTTGGAATTTTGATGTTTATGTTGCCCAAAACCAAAGCATGATAATGAAATAGAAATTTGGTAGTTTTGATGGTTGCCTTTGTAACCCCCCTTCCGTAATTAGATACGGATTACGCAAATAAAGTGAAATAGAGACCAATAATAATAAAAACTCATTTTAATTCCCATCCTTAAGATAGGGTTTTCAAAAATTTCTTTCACAAACACTTTAACCTGATCTCACATTCACCTTCCGGATACAATTACCTAGTGAAGATAAATCACATTCATATAAATATCATAGTACACAATAATAATACCGGCACTCCCAGATTCATACTTTCACTAAAGATTCATAGGGCACATACACCCTTTATATTATCTCAAATGGGGATTACACAATACTCTTTCCAAATTCACATTCCAATCTATTATCTGAACATATACATCCAACATACACAATTATACCACTTATAATGATAACTAACTACTAATGCACTTGCTTATAAGGAGACCTAGCCGCCCTTGATTGCTTGCTCCATCTTGATCTAATTGCCCTGTCTACACTGTTGGTAGGGGAGGATGAGATTCTGGGGAATCTCAGTAGGAAAACAATACCAATATGTAGGCAAGATAAGTGTTTAATGTATAACATGCTTGCAATACATAATTCATGTTCACACAATGACATTTCTGCATGCTCAATGTTCAAACAATATACTCATGGCCATAGCATTAGTTGAAATAGAGCTTTAATCACTCATGTATGTTTCACATAATCAAGCAAGGCAATAACATGCATCAATACACCAACACAATTATCAAATACATGCAGGAGAGGTAAGTTCCCTATACTTATTCTTTCCACGTATGCTCCAGCATCAGCTACTCGCGATCCAAGCGGATATCGAACCATGATTAGGGCGAATACCCAACCCTATAACCAAATCAAAGACATAGGGTTATTCACTATTCCAAATTCTCACTTTTATAATACTTAATGTTGGTTATCATTACTACTCTTTTAATATCCATAAATATCTCTATCAATATCTCTAAAGGGCTGGAAGATTATCCCCAAAGACCCCCTTTTTGCAAGCTCAAAATTGATATTTTTCACTGAGATACTCGAGTGAAGATGGCCTCACTCGAGTGATATTGTACGGATACTCAAGTGAATGAGACCTCACTCGAGTGATGGTACAGTCAATACTCAGGAACTAGAGAGTGAAGAACAGCGAGTATATACCCAAGAGCACAAGAACCTTCAAAAGATTACAGCACTCGAGTCCAGAATGCCATACTCGAGTGATAGCCAAATGCTCACTCGAGTACCAGGAAGTGAAGCACAGAAAGTGAGGACTCGAGACGAGAGTTCATGGTGTCAAATACACCGGCAATCTAGTGAGAGGAGGCTCACTCGAGTGAGAACTCACAACACTTGCAGGTGAGACAACACTCTTGCCTCTACACACGAAAGTGCAACATGAAACTGGGAGCAGAAAGGCAATTGCACTACCGCACTTGAGTGGAACCCATCACCACTCGAGTGATGTTCATCCTACACCTGAGTGAACCCTAAATCACTTGAGTGATTTTAGCAGAAACCAGAAAACGCAGCAAAACATACCACAATTCCTAACACTTGCCCAATTAATCAAAATGGACCCAAAACTTCTACCAAAGCTACTCCCACACAAAAACATCCAAGGAATTCAATGGAATCAATAGAATCATCAAAATCCCATTCCATTAACATGCTTTGGTTTAGGGCAATATAAACATCCAAAATTCCAAACTTACCAAACTTAATCATTCAATCCCAAATCCATCTATCTATCTAAAACTCATACCAAACACCCATTTCTATACCAATAACATGAGAAACTACCAATGACCCTATTCCAACAAAAATAGGCCATAAATTCCAGAAATTCCAATCTTAATCATTTGGCATAAAATATAGATAGAAAGATTGGGTTCACCTACCTCTTCAACTTTTCCAAAGACACTTCTTGATTCTCTAACTATCAGATTTTCGTGATTCCTCAAATTACCACCAATGGAGAAACTACAACCATCAAATTGAAGCTCTCACTCCAAGGAACAACATTAATGAAGTGAACTTTGGCATTAAAGGTCTTTAACTTACCTTAAATTCCAGCTTTTTCCTTCCCTTTCCTTTAACCATGACTGACAAGAGAGAGAGATGAGAGAGATGAGAAATGATGACTCCCCCCCAAACCATGTTGTCCAGCAAAAGAGGAGGGAAGAGAGGAGAGAGAAATGATAAAATACTCCCCCATTTGACTTTTCTCAAATCTCTCACTTCACACACAATCATGCCAAGTGTCACATTCTCATTGGCTCTTCATACCATAATCCACCAATTAACTACTCTAATCCCTCTATTAGCCATTTAATCACATATCTCATTTTTCTTTTGGTAAGTAATTAATTTCTCTATTAATCACTAACTAATTGCCCAACAATTTCATTCTTTCAATTTCCAATAATCATGGCATATTAATTAATATCGCCACCAAAACATATAATTATTCCACTTTAATTCAATAATTATCCTCAATAATTATCATTAGCCTTTAATTGAAATTTGGGGCATTACACCCTTGGTTTCCTTGGGAATTTTTATGTGGGAATAGCTTTGGTTGAGGTTTTGGGTCCATTGGAATCACTTGGGGAAAGTTTGGGAAGTGCTGTCAATTTTCTGCGTTTTTTAGGTTCTAATAGTATCACTAGAGTAATCCGGGGTTCACTCGAGTGCGGGATGAGCATCACTTGAGTGAGGATGGGTTCACTTGAGTACGATAGTGTATTTTCCCTTTCTGCTTCCAGTTTCATGTTGCACTTCCGTGTGTAGAGGCAAGAGTGTTGTCTCACTTGCAAGTGTTGTGAGTTATCACTTGAGTGAGCCTCCTCTCACTCGAGTGCAGGTGTATTTGACACCATGAACTCTCATCTCGGGTTATCACCCATGGACAAGACTCAAGAGTGTGCCTTAATACTTGTGAGTGTTAAGCCATCACTTGAGTGTAAGGGTTCTCACTCGAGTGTTCTTCTTCCTTGAAAGTTCTTGTGCTCTCAGGTTCTCACTTTCTGTGCTTTACTTCCTAAAACCCGAGTGAGCATTAGGCCATCACTCGAGTAAGGTCTTCTTCACTCGAGTGTCTGTACATTATCACTCGAGTGAGACCATCTTCACTCGAGTACAATGGTGAAAAATCATGTCTTGTGCTTCCAAAAGGAGATCTTTGGGATAGTTATTTGGAAAGAGTATTGTGTAATCCCCATTTGAGAAATTGTAAAGGGCATATGTGCCCTATGAATCTTTAGTGAAGGTTTGAACCCGGGATTGCCGGGATTATTATTGTGCACTCTGATATATTATGAATGTGATTTATCTTCACAAAGTAATGGTATTCAAAATGTGAATGTGAGACCAGGTCAGTTGGATTTCCAAAAGGTATTTGTGAAAACCCCATCGTAAGGTTGGGAATGTAAATGAGTTTTGATTATTATTGGTCTCTATTTCATTTTAATCGCGTATTTCGAATATAATTACCGAAGGGGGGTTACATGGATTCCATTTTTGCATTTAGGTTTGTGCTTCCTCCTTCTAAAGGCATACCTTGTGGACAACTTTATAACCAACTCGGTTGAGATTTTTCTTAACGAAATGGTGCCTCTGGTGCACAAGTCCATACTAGGTTTACTACTATAGAAAGCACTTTTAACGTCCATTTTTAGTACCTTTCTACATCCTTTTTCAAGGGAACGCCTATGTAAGTAATATAGTAAAATTTGGGAATAACATCTGTTAAAAAAGGGACGACATAAGTTGGTCACTTACGGCGTCCCTTTTTAATAAAAGGGATGCCTTAACTATTCCTTTTATCAAAAGGGAACTATAATTTAATGGCACATCACCAACTAATGCATAACCCATTACAAAATGTTTAGATCAAAATTCAAGGAACTTGAACCTGAAAGAAGCCATAAAAATAATTTATATTGAGCCATGGATTATATGTCACCCTAAAATTATACAAGATATTTCAATTGGAAGACTAAAGTGATACTATGTGAGTCTAGCATATTAGGCTTTAAAAGTTTACCCATAACTCAAGCAGAAGAGAGCTAGAATTAAAATCCAAGTATAGTTAAAGAACACGGCTAGTTTGGGGAAAAAGTGATGCAAGCTCGGATTTTGTGACTTCATAATCAGAAAATAATTCCTAAATCAAAATAGTGAAGGATGATAGTTAGATATGCTAGCAGTGAAGTCAGATCTAGCATGTCGCCAGATTGCCTTAATTATAGAAACAAAACCATATGTTGAGTGAGTTTCAGTGAAACAAATAAGGTAGAAAATCTTTGGGTTCAAATCTAAAAGATTCTGCAGATTTTACAATGGATTAGTCAAATTCGGCTGATTAGTGAAGAATCCAATAAAGTACAATTTAAAGAATATTTACAAAATGATTGAAAAATAATGCCCAATGCTTTCAGGGCAAAAATAGAACAATAAAGAAAAGAAGAAAAATATGAAGAAGTCTTCCAAAGCAGAAAACCAATGCGAGGAGAAAATAGGTGAAAGGCTTAAACCTTTGAGTTGATATCTAGATTGTATTACTCTGAGTGAATGATAAATGAAGAGATTTTCAAAATGCAAAAAAGGTAGCAGCGGTGTTCAACCTCTAATTTGGTACAGTGTGAATGGCGAACGCTAAGCTAACTGATGAGAAGGTGATTTTAGTGAATAAAGAAAGACAAGGCATGTCAATTTGCAAAAACTAGAAAGAAAATAAGGGGGAAAGGACTCGACTTTAACTACTTACCTCTCACATGGGTGTGTGTTTATAGATCTGATATAGGAATTTAAGGGCTCTTTTGGTGTCCCAAATTTAAATTAGGAAGCCTAAATTTGTAGGCATCCCAATTTAAATTGGGACGCTAAAAGCAAGTTAGGACGCCTAAAGTGTTACTTTAAAGTGGTACTTTAGGAGTCTGAAATTTTGTTTGGGATGCCAAAAGTTTACTTTTGGCATCCATTTTCATTAATGGGACTCCAATATGTCAAAATTTCCTTCCAAAATTACAAAAATGTTACTGCCTTTATATTTTACTTCCCTTTTTGAAGAACGGTCATTTTTTAAGGAAGTAAAATCTGTCTTGTAGTAGTGGTTGTTTGAATCTCATGCTTGGGTATGTTGCTTCCTTAGATAATTTGTGCTTTACTAGTGTCTTTACCATGTTTGAATGCCTGTGTGTGCTGGCTATTTGGCACCACAATGCCTTAGCCAAGCACTAAGTATATATTATATTTCATAACTTGTGTTTTGTTATGAAATGCCTTTAAAGGAGAAGCATTTGTTGTCTATTTTTCGTGCCTTTTATGATGTTACTTTGCTTAGTAAAACTAGGTAGCATACTAAGAATTGGTTTATATGTCTACAACTCGTGTGTTACAGTTTGTTTAAGCCGTTCTAACTGGTAGGCCAAGACAATGTGTCTGCCTAGTAGGTCGAGACAACATACCAAGCACTATTTCATGATTTGGCTAGATCATTGTTATGTTTGACAAGAGATTGTAGATTAGTGAACATCAATTAAGACAACAAGCTATAGTGAAATGATAAGTCAAATAGCAAGATTTGAAAAGACAACAAGTTAAGCGATTTGAGTGAAGTACCCTACAAAAATTTGTTTTTTCTAGTGGAATAGTTCACAAAGTGGAGACTAGTACATGGCAAGTGCATCATAGAAAGCCTTGACTAACCATGAGTTTAGCTTTGAATGAAGTAAAATGAATAGATGGTAGGGCTTTTATGATCAAAATACTAAGTATGGCCAGACTATATAGCTTAAAGCGTCAGTTGTGTGTTATGGCAATATTTACGGTGTGTTTCATCATGTCCTTGCCCATAGGGTTAGTACACGACAAAAGATGTAAACTCAAAGAGCAAAGTTTTAGAAGTCCTAACTTTTAAGGTGTATAGTGTTCCAGAGGTTTCCCATTTTTGACACTTAGTTGGTATGCTCTTTGTCCTACCACCCTAGTTACTTGGTACGGACCTTCATATGTTAGACCTAGCTTTCCATCACTTGACTTCTTAGGTTTTGGAATACTCTTCAAAAGGATCTAGCACCCCACTATGAATTGCCTCATGCATACATTTTTGTTGTAGTACTTGTCAAACCCCTTAGCATTTTGATATTCACAAATTAATAAACTCATAGTTCAAAGGCCATACAGAATTAGCATAAACATACTGATACAAAGTATCTGTTTACATTACAGGAAATCCTCATAGGGTTTGAAAAGTATATGCAAATCCCAAAATATACAAAATAAAACTATTGATAACCAACTGTAGCTCTGATTCGGGCCGGAACCCTCAAACGTCGGTATTTACGTTTTTGCCCCTAGAGCCGCTACCTTCTGCTAGAATATTTTAAATTTTGGGAGATTCAAATGAATCTCAGTAGCAACACATAATCAATCATATAAAATGTGATAAATAAATATGCTATCCACCATATAGTATAAATGAAAATTCAACTATATCCTCTGTATGCATATAATTTAGGGCCAAACCCTCTACTTGTCTGAGTACCTCAGCTGGATCCCAGACCACAGCTAAGTAATGTGCCCCAAGCACTATTCACATCACTGTGCCCCAGGCACTCTGTTGACCCACATAATATGAATACACAAAGCATACAAATAATTACATAGTTTATGAAAGATAGAGTTACTACCTTAAGTCCATTTTTCACTCGCCAACATTTCTTTAATCCCTGATTCGACTCGGGTAAATTGTCTGGTCCTAAAATTCCAAGTTTACAAGAATTGAGTTATTACTCATTCATGTACTATTCTAAGCTTATCTTTTTGGTTATCTTTACCCTTAGAGTTCAAGGTAATTACATTTTTGCCATTACCTTTTATTTTCTCACCTTAACTAAAACTACCAAAATTTTCATCAAACTTTGAAAATTCATAACTTTATTTACAAATGTCCAATTACTGTGATTCCAAAGGCTATGTGACCCTTATTAAGTATACTTTTAAGGAAAAATATTTCCTTTAACCAACTATGTGCATAGAATTCCAGTATCAACATTTTTTACACAGCCACTACAACTTCCCTGTTTTCAATATCCAACTTCAATAAATCATAACTCTTAACATACTAATCCAAATGGGATAAATTACACATCAAATTGAAGTTTGATTGTCTAATTTTATACTAGAAAGTGTCATAATCATTGGACAACATTCAATTATTCAAAACCTCAGTACAACAATCTGCCACGCAAAAACATCAATTGGCAACAAGTTTCAAATTTTAAGAATTTGGTTCCAACGATCCAGAATTCATAACTAGGGGCTATTCCCACACAGATTTTCATGTAGAACACAATGAAACCATCAAAAACACAAAATTTCATCTCTATCCCTCTATTATATAGCTGGCCAAAAGTTACAAGGGAAGAGGAAAAATTAGGTTTTCATGACTCCATCCAACAAATCACCTTCTTTCCAATCCTAATCACTTATTTAACCTCTTAAACACCTATTTTACATTATTAATGGAAAATTGGACAGCATAAACCCTTATGGTTTTATCATCCCAAATCATAAAAACTAAGCAAACAAGCCACTAACACAACCACAACAACCATTTACTATCTTGAATCATCAAGAAATCAAGGTTACTTGTGCTTACCAATTGCTTTCTCTCTCTAACTAAAAAAATGCCACCTCTCCCTCCTTCTTTGCCCTTGATTTTGTCTTGTTACAAGTGGGATTCATGAAGGAATAGAGATTAGAGAAGGTCTTGCATGAATTTGGAAGCAAGATCGCTTGAATTTCACAATTATCTTACCTTGATTGCTTTCTTGAACCCTAACTCTCTCTTCTTGCTCTTGCTTCTTTAAAGCGCGCGCTCTCTCTCTCTCTCTCTCTCTCTCTCTCTCTCTATTTTCTCTAGCTTGGACGAAAATGAAGACTTGGAGGAAAGAGAAGAGCTCTTGAAAAATATCCTAATTCACCACCTTAGAAATATATTATTTTATGGCTAATTTTACCATATGTTTCCTTTGACTTTTCTTGCTTAATCCTTTTTGCTTTTGGCCATCAACATTTTTTTCCTCTCTCAATTCACTTGGCTGAAATAATGGCCCACTGGAAGAGTAAATAGCTTCTTGATTTATCCAAATTTTACCTTCTCAATATTACTTTTAATTATAACAATTTACCTACAATTTTTTACTTTTCAACTCAATTTTTTACTTGGTTACAATTTCACCTTATTTAGGCATATGTATCCATCAAGATGTATATCCTTCTTACAACCTCTTTTCCCTCTTTTGGACGTTCAAGACCTTAAGAAAAGGGGAAAATATTGGCTTTTTAATTTTTATTTAGCCAAATGACCATTTTGCCCATACATTTTTACATTTAATTTGGGCCTTCTTCTTTTTGCTTCTTCTTGGCCAAAAATCACAATTAATTAGGCCCAAGACTTGTGTTCTTCCCGTCATTATTTTGGGCTTCAAGAATAGGCTTTTTGGGACATAAAAATTGGCCTTTATGTCTTGTTTTGGCCACAATTTTGTGTAGCATCTTTAGGGGTATTTTTGACATTCCAAGTGTATCAAAATTCACCATTTTATTCCATTAAGTATAATAAATATACATGGGTTTTTTGGTGTAAGAATTTTGGGATATTATAATACTGAGCAATCTTCTTTTAGTATGTTGCTACCCTGATCAAGGCTTATTCTCGGTTTTGATCCCCAACTTCATAAATCACCAGGCAGAAGTGATGGTTTGTAGCACTTCTGCTGGTTGGTGTGTAGGTTTGTGAATCATTGACATCCGTCATACTTTCTAGCTAGTATCATAGCATCTTTATGCAAGGTAGGCCAATAATATCCAATATAAAGAGCTTTACATTTTAAGCTTTTGTTACTAGTACGATCGCCACATTTCCCTTCATGTATTTCTTTGAGGACATAGTTGGCCTCTTGTGGTCATATGCACCACATGAGTGGTCCAGTGTAAGACCATTTGTACAATTTCTAGTCCAAGATATAAAATTGTGCAGTGTGAACCTTTATACGTCAAGCTTCATTTTTGTCATCTGGGAGTATATTGTCTTATAAGCATCATAAAATCGAGGATTTCTAACCCCATGTTAGGTTATTTGATAATATCATACCTATACTTGGGTGGATCTCCAGGAATTATAAGTATACGATTGGTACTAACCTAGGTTGGTTGGTTTGGATAGATAAACCTAGATTGGCCAGTGCGTCATCTTCTCAGTTGTCATCCTTGCCAATCTGTGTTATCTTGAATACTTGGAACTCCTTGGTTAAGGATGTGACTAGCTTGTGGTATGTCTACATGTGTAAGTCTTTTGCTTGGTACGAGCCATCTAGCTGCTTAGACACTAGTTGTAAGTCGCTCTTGACTTCAATTATTTTCACTACTAGCTCTTTGGCTAATTATAACCCTGTAATCGAAGCATTATATTCTACTTCATTATTAGTAGCCTTGAATCCACAACATACAAACGTTGTATGGTATCCCCGTCATAGGTGGTTAATACTATGCCTGGCCCTATCCCTTTAATGTTAGATGAACTATCAATGAATATTGTCTAGTAACTATCCTAGTTCTGGGCTCTTATACACAAAAGTTCCTTATCAGCATCTAGTTGCATATCTGGACTAAAGTCAACTACAAAATTTGTAAGACCCTATCTCATATTCCCTACTCTTAGAGTAAATTTTAATAAAACTTTTTCTTTTATCATCATGCATTGGGCATAATTACCATGCCTTTATAACAAATATCAAAATCCATGGGAGCTTCCGGCTCCTAGCTCACAAATCTCAAACAACCAAATGTAACAATTATATGTCTAAAATCTATCACATAATGATTCATAAGCTATAACAATGCATTTCTATAAAAACCTTAGGCCTCAGGCCATCTACTACCAAAATCTAGATAAAGGACTACTCAAAACCCAACACAATCAGGAATTTAAAATGCAAGTCTTAACTATGGCAATAAATGGAATCAAACAAGTACATCACCGCCACTAACAACTTTAGCCTCAGGTCTCAGGTACCTTCCCAGTCATGTTGCACCTTGAGCTCTCACCTGAAAAATGTGAAAAGTAATGACATGAGATGGTTGAGACCACTGTCTCAGTAACATAGTCACTACCCACCTTAACTACAACAACACTCGTGGGGTGCCAGTGGGACTAATATACAAACATGTTAAACAAACATAATAAGCAGGAGCATAATAGTATCGATTCATATGCCTTAAAAGACATTTATTCATAACACAACATACCATATTATAAGATGTCATAATGCAATGATTACTCTTAAACTTTCATTAACATCTAACTATCCTTATATCCTCCTTATTTTTTCTAACTAAACTCATGGGCTAAGTACATTTCATGTTACTAGTTACTCTCACGAGCTCTCCATAAGTGTGATATGGACTGGCTAAAGTACTACAAAGCACATAAGGGACCATGGGTTTTGCCAGTGGGTTACTACCCTCAGGAATACTGACCAGGCCATAGAATACTGCCCAAAACCCCTAGAGTGTCGTATTAGGGAATACTACCCTGTAAAATAGATGTTAGCTAGTGGTGCACAATAATCAAACTAGCATCCTGCCACGTGGTATTCAGTTTTTTTACAAATCACAACCCAATCACTAATCCTGTCATTCATGTCACATTATTCTCAAGGGGTTTCTATATCTTCTTATGCTCATGCATGTCAATCAATGCCATAAAATCAATGATAAGTAAAATATTTGCATATTTCACTACTACAAAAAAATAAAGTTGTGGCGCTTATATTTGAATTAGCTGTGGCGCTTAGTAAGTGCCACATATCAAGACGTCACTAAAAAAGCTGTGGCGCTTGGAAGCGCCACAACATATATTTTTTTTTTAAAAAAAAACACTTCCTATGGCACTTCCTTAAAAAAGTGTCACAGGAAGTCAATAATTATTTTTTAAAAAAATACCTAGAGTGGCGCTTGCTTGAACAAGCACCACAGGAAGTGTTTTCTTGTTCAAGCAAGTGCCACCCTAGGTATTTTCTTTTTTATTTTTTTAAAAATTACCTAGGGTGGCGCTTGCTTGAACAAGTGCCACAGGAAGTCATGCCACAGGAAGTCACTTCCTGTGGCACTTGTTCAAGCAAGCGCCACCCTAGGTATTTTTTTTAAAAAAAATTATTTTTATATTTTTCTTTTAGAACCCTATTTTATCAAAAGAACCTCATAATTATAGTTGATAACACACTTTAAACGCATTTTTATATCCACAACAAAATTAAAAAAAATTACCAAATAAATAATTAACAAAATCACTACTAAGTAAAATATAAGTTTTAAAATAAATAATTATTTTACTCATGCAAATCATCAATATTAATAATTATAACTACTAAATAAATACAATTTATATATAATAAAATTTAATTTTATCTCATTTATTTCTTAGCATATACAAATGAGAATAATTTTTTCAGGAATAAAATGAGAAAAGAAATTTCAGAAGCATTCTTCATCAAGGAAAATTAAAACAATTAAAAGTAGGAAACTTGAAAGTAAACATGAACGTTCTTTACCAACGCAGCAATTGATAAAACAATACGAACACCATTCCCTCTGTCATAAAAAACCAAAGATTTCTTCTCCTGTAGAAACATATGCAACATAATAGTAAGAAACTATTATTCAAAATAAACTGGTAAGCTATATATGTGATATAATGCAGCTAAAATAACAATTAGACCAAATAAACTTACTACTTCGTGGCTAATACTAAGTTGGATGACACAAATCTAAAATTCGAAGGTTAATATAAAAATAATGGAAGAAGAAACAAGTGAAAAGAGAGAGAGTGTGCGTGTGTGAGGGAAGGAAGTGTCACCATCTTCATAAGATCCAGGGAAGGGAAAGCGATTGAAGATCTATTATTTATAGATGTAAAAATTTGGCAAACAACAAATTTTTCAAAAGAAAATCCTCATAAAGGTGATGAGTGACAAAGGAATAAGGAGGAAGTAGCGATCAAAGTAGAGACGATGATGAATGACAAAAAGAAGAGAAGGAGAAAATATGGGGACTAGGAGGATAAAGAGTGATGGCACGTGTTAGATGGGGAGTGAAGATTAAGAGGATAAATGTGATAGAACTAGATTGCAGGAGAGAGAATAATTTTTAAAAAATAAAAAAAATTACTTTGTGTGGCGCTTCCTAAGCCAAGTGCCACACAAAATACATAGCAGGTGTGGCACTTCCTTAAGCAAGCGCCACAGCTACTACTTCTTCTTTTTTTTTTAAAAACACCTTAAGTGGCACTTCTTCAAGGAAGCGCCACCTAATGTCACCAAGTAGCTGTGGCACTTCCTTGAGGAAGCGCCACCTAAAGTATTTTTTTTAAAAAAAATAATAATTAAAAAATCTAGAAAGAAGTTGTGGCACTTCTTTAAAGAAGTGCCATAAAAGGTGCGCCACTAATCTCTATTTTTGTAGTAGTATTTATTTTCCCTTATATGATGATTTTATGGATGATATTTAAGCTCAATTTAATAAATTTGCGTATAATTAATAAAAAATAATGATTTTGGTATAAAATAGAATTTCTTGAAAATGATACTAAATTAGACCCTCTTTCAGTTTTCAGGCAATATCTGAAGCTCTAGATGTCGGATTGAGACGTTCTTTATATGGATAAAAAGCTAAGAAAGAGCTCTACAACTTTGATGTTGAGACCAAAATCCAGTTCTATCTCTAAGGGTTTCGAATTTTGCTTGGAAGTTGAAAGCGGGAATCATCTACCATTCCACCACATATTTCATCTACCACTCCATCTTCCTTTTCACTAACTACTTCATCTACCATATTCTAGCTACTACTTCACCTACCACATTTCACCTACTACTTCATCTACCCTACTCCATTCTTCCCTATATATAGCCACCCTCTCCACCAATTCATCTTCATTACTCTCTTCTCTTCTTCACTTACAATCATTTCATATCCATTACTTTCGTCTCTTCTCCACATACACCATCTTAGAGTTAATTTTATGCATTGTATTACTTTTTGCATGCCTCCATCTTGGAAGGCTTAGGATTGTATTACTTTTTGTATGCCACCTACATGGAAGGTTTTACCTCCTAAAGGGGCAGCTAGATTTTTCTATTTTTCATGCATCTTTTAGTTGTATATTTATGTTTGAGAATTTAATATTCAAGTTTTATGCAGTATTTATAAGGATTTCATTCTAGTTTTATATAATGTCACTTTTTTTTGTCCTTAATTTTATCATGAGCTAAATTTTCATTTTCCTAGGGTGATGACGTAGCTTACTAATAACGGATTGAATCTTAACTTATTAAATCTATTTTTAATTTTTCCTTCATGATTGAGTTCTAGTTATTATTCTTAATACTTTCATTTGATTGGCCATCTTTTGAATGATTTCAATATATATGTTGAAACTGGAAGGAGATACATGTGTGTATACCCTATAATTAAAACCACAACTTGCATATGAAATAGAAATATATTCATGAGTTGTGTTGTCTTATAGAGTTTCATAAATTTTAATGCATAATTAATTGCTTAACATCATATAGGAATATATTGGATTAGCAATTAATTATAGAATTTCTTGACCTTAGAAGAGGCTAGTAATTAAATTAGGGAAACTCGACTATCAATCATGTGGAATAAATTGGACTAGAATAGATAAGTGATTCAATCCGAAATTTGTTAAGTGAAATCTGACCCCTAGGACTTTTTCTCATAGTTGTTTCATATCATTTGCATTCATATTTAATCATCTTTTATTTCGTACTTTCAATCACCAACTAATCGATTGACTGAATAGAATTAAAATTACCCATTTTGGTACTTAGTGTTAGAGCAAGCGCTTCACCCAAGAGGGGGGTGAATTGGGTGATACTAAAAATTTCGTTGCAAATTTAAAACTTGACAGTGAATATAAAGCAATAAAGAGTAAGGAGAAATATCACCGAAGTGTACACCAGGAGTTATACTGGTTCGGCCACAACCACTTTGACCTACGTCCAGTCCTCAAAGCATCTCTGAGTATTTCACTATAGTTCCCAAGATTCAGTGGCTTCTTGGCACCTCGGTGTTAGATCCCAAGTTTTGATGATAACAATAATTCAATTATGATTAAAACATGTTTTTAGAAGGTTAAGAAAAGATTCCAAGTTAACCAAATGCATATCGGGTGTTTGCTGATATCTGCTGTAAAAATGCACTTGAGTGCTCGAGCATGAAATCTGCACTCGAGCACAAAACACTTCTGTACTCGAGCAGGTGTGAGAGAAAGCCAGGAAGTGAGTACCCGAGAGACATTCTCCCTTGGTAACCAATGGATCACTCGGAGCACAAGGTATGCACTCGAGCAGAGAAGTCATTCTCACTCGAGCACGTATGCGAGCAGGGCATGCGAGCACTTGGCCGAGAGCAAAGCAATGGTGTGCTTCCTATATTCACTCGAGCAAGGGTATGCGAGTGATTGGCCGAGAGCAAGTTAAGGCATGCTTCCTCATTCACTCGAGAAAGGCACTGCGAGCACTTGGCCGAGAGTCTTGAAACTCAGAAAAATACAAGTGTGCTCGAGCACACCCATCCATGCTTGCGAGTAAGATTTTCATCCCTCTCCAGATCAGTTGCGAGTGCTTGTTCAAGAGAGCATATTCTTTCAGAATATGCTTCTCACTCGAGCAGAGGTAAGTGTGCTCGAGTGAGGGCCAATATCACCTGCGAGTGAAAATTCCATCCCTCTGGATTTCTGATGCGAGTGATGTTTTAGAGAGCATATTCCTTGAGAATATGCTTCTCACTCGAGCAGAGGTAAGTGTGCTCGAGTGAGGGTCAATATCACCCGCGAGTGAAAATTCTATCCCTCTGGAATTATGGTGCGAGTGATGGTTTAAAGAGCATATTCCTTGAGAATATGCTTCTCACTCGAGCAGAGGTAAGTGTGCTCGAGTGAGGGTCCAGATCACTCGCGAGTGCAAATTCTCACTCTTGTCAAAATGGTATGCGAGTGATGACCCGAGAAGGCACTCCCAGGTAAAAGTGCAAGGATCACTCGAGCAGAGATTTTGTGCTCGAGTGAGACCTCTCTTCACCCGCGAGTGAAGATATTTTCTCTCTGATTCTCCATGCGAGCACAACCCGATAACAGAGGTAAATGAAGGAAAATAGGAGATCACTCGAAGTGAGCTTTTCATGCTCGAGTGATGCCCTGTTGACCACAGAATATGATAAGTTTCACAACGTTCATTACGAATATAATTTATTGTTATTAATTCATATCATCTTTACTCTTTATCTTTGTTTAACATTGTTTTGAATGTTTTAAGAGGATGATACAGGAATATGAACGTTTGAACTGAGTCACATGAGAAAAGTGATACAACGGCAGACAAGATGATTATGAACACGCTGGCACCTACCGCACTCAAACTATTCTAATATGCACGTGTCTGCCAATATTTTCAAATGTCCCGCTCCACAACTGAAGAGATTCCAAACGGGCAAAAGTTGGAGCAACTATATATATACAGAGACTCACGGAGAAAACATAACAACACAGCACAAGAATTCACAAGCTCATATCAATTCTCTGTTATTCATCTGATTTCTCTGTATACACTTTTGATCTTCAGTGTTTATTCATTTACTCTGTAAGAGAGTCCACATCCAAACTCAAAACTCTATATTTGTGTAATCTCAAGATATTGGGATCTTGAGACGGTAGTTATTCCTTACGAGAGAAGCAGTTGAGAGAATTCCTTGTAGCATCTGTCACTCATAAGCCTTATAAGATACAAGCAGGAGAGAACGTTGTTGTTCATAAGACTTACAGTGGTGTAAGCAGAAGAAAACGTTGCTGCTCATAAGTCTTGTATACATAAGCAAGTGAGAAGAGTCATAGGTTGTTTCTCTGCACATAAGACTTGTCGTAAGGGGGAGAGAAGTTTCTTGTCGAGAGAATATTTCTGCTCGTAGTCCATTCAAGGACGATTGTTGTCTTGTGGCGTTCTGAGAGCCCATTGAATCTTGGAGATAGTGTGAAAAGCTCAGTAGGTCTTGATCTCTGAGGACTGGACGTAGGCATTGTTGTTAGGCCGAACCAGTATAACTCTCTGTGTTCAAATCTTCTCTACTCTACTCTATCCACTATATTTACATATCACCATCTCAAACGAAAAATTTATAACATCACCCAATTCACCCCCCTCTTGGGTGAAGCTTGCCGCTTACATTTGGTATCAGAGCCTCGTCTTCTCCGAAGAGCCTAACAGCTTGAGAAGGATCCTATCAATGGCAACAATGGGTGAAAATATCCTTCCAGACGGTGCTTCAATCACTAGACCTCCTGGTTTTGCTGGAGAACATTTTTCGTTCTGGAAAGCTAAATTCAGAGTGTTCGTGATGGCCAACGAGTATGGATTATGGAATGTTATACAAGATGGTGACTATGTTCCAGTGAAGAAAATCGAAGATAGAGTAGTCAAAAAGACTCCAGATGAGTTTGACGAAAATGACAAGAGGTTAGTAACGTTAAATAGCAAAGCCATTTTAATGATACAGAGTGCTCTTAGTCAAAAAGAATATTTTCGTATATGTACTCTACCTACTGCCAAAGATATGTGGGATGCCCTTGAAATTGCTCACGAAGGTACATCTGGAATCAAAGAAAATAGGATCAATACTTTAATAACAGAGTATGATTTATTTCGTATGAAATCTGGAGAAAATATATCAGAATTTGAACTAAGGTATACTCATCTTGTTAATCAATTATCTGCTCTTGGAAAGTCGTTTGATCAAAATTCCCAGGTAAGAAAGATTCTTAATATTCTTACAAAAGAATGGGAAGCAAAGGTGACAGCCATCGAAGAAGCCAAAGGAGAGTCAATGAGATCCGTAGCTGCTCTCTTTGGTAGTCTTTCTGAATATGAAGGTAAGTTGAGATTCAAAAAGGAACTTGAAGAAGTTGATGATAGAAAGAAAAGGGGAGTTGCATTTAAAGCTATCAAAGAAGAAGAAGAAACTTCCGAGAATGAAGAAATTCCTAGTGATGATGAAATGGGAATGATCGTGAGAAAGTTCAAGAAATTCTACCGAAGAGGACAAAGGAATTTCAAGAATTATCAAGGAGGACCAAGCAAGAAAGAAAACAAAGAACACCAAATAGTATGCTATGAATGCGGAAAACCAGGACACATCAAATCTGAATGCTTCAGGAACAAAGACAAAAAGAAGCAGAAAAAGAAAGCATATATATCATCTATTTGGGGTGATAGTTCGTCGGACGAAGAAAATGACAACGACGAAGTAGCCAATCTATGCTTGGTAGCTAAAGAAGAAGAATCAGACTCTGAGGTAAGTGACTCTGAACCATCTTATAATGAATTATTATCTGAATATAATGCATTGCATACAGAGTTCATTAAAGTTGCTAAAGAAATGGTTAGTTATAAGAAGAGAGTAAAAGAATTAGAAAATAATGTCATGTCATCACATAAAATGTGTAAAGAGAAAGATAAGAAAATAGAAGACTTAACAAAGATTGTTGAAAAATTTACTAAAGGAAGTGAAACTCTCAAGGTTATCTTAAGTTCTCAGAAAGTTTCTTTTGATAAATCTGGAATTGGATATAACGCTGTGCATGATAAGAATAAAAAGAGTAGTAGAGACTATCTTAAATATTTTAGGAATTCTGTGCATACATCAAATCCATTTGTGTCATGCAATTTTTGCAATAGGAAAGGACATTATACTTCATCATGTTATTTTAAAAAGGGAAAGGTTGTTGGAACATATAAATGGGTTCCGAAAGGGACACATATTCCAAATACTAACCACAAAGGACCCAAGAAAGTGTGGGTACCTAAAACTTGATCATCATATTCTAGGTATGTCTCAAGGCATCTCGAGCGAACAAATGGTATATCGATAGTGGATGTTCGAGACACATGACTGGTGACAAAAATAAGTTCACCATGTTTGAACCTAGAGAAGGAGGAAAGGTGACTTTTGGAGGTAATCAATCCGGACGTATTGCTGGAATTGGTGAGGTTGGAAGGACAGATGGATTTCAAATCAACGGAGTATATTATGTTGAAGGATTATGTCACAATCTCTTAAGCGTGAGCCAAAGCACTGACAAAGATAACTGGGTGATCTTCGACTCAAAAGAATGCTTGATAGTCAGTAAGAAAGATCTACCTTTAAACAAAGAAACAATCAAGGCAAAAATTCGAGCTCAAAGGGACGGTAACTGTTATACAATTGATTTAAATTCAAGTTCTTCTGAAAATTGTTTTCTGAGTCGATCAGAGGAAAGCTGGTTATGGCATAAGCGTCTGGCTCATGTCAATATGAATCAACTTGACAAATTGATCAGAAAAGATTTAGTTGTTGGCCTTCCCAAGCTAAAATTCAAAGATGACATGATATGTGAAGCATGTCAAAAAGGCAAACAAACTAAATCTTCTTTTAAAACAAAATATGAAATTTCTACTTCAAAACCTTTACAATTACTTCATATGGATTTAGTAGGACCGGCAAGAGTAAAAAGTTTTGGAGGAAACTTGTATACGTTAGTAATTGTAGATGATTTTACTAGATTTGCTTGGACTATATTCATTGCCTCAAAAGATGAAACTTTTGCTGAATTTATTATGTTTGCCAAAAAGGTTCAAAATGAGAAAGGTGTTTCTATTGTCTCTATTAGAACAGATCATGGAGGAGAATTTGATAATCAATTGTTTGAAGATTACTGCAACAACGAGGGGATAGATCACAACTTCTCAGCTCCAAGAACACCTCAACAAAATGGAGTAGTGGAAAGGAAGAATAGAGTGCTTACAGAAATGGCAAGAGCTTTACTTAATGAAAAAGAAATGTCACAAGTGTTCTGGGCAGATGCAATGAGTACTGCATGCTACATTTCAAACAGAGCATATATTCGCAAATCTCTTGGAAAGACACCATATGAACTCTACAAAGGAAGAAAGCCAAATATTGCTCATCTTCATATCTTCGGGTGTAAGTGTTTCATTCACAACAATGGTAAGGAAAATCTAGGTAAATTTGATTCAAAGTCTGATGAAGGTATTTTTCTAGGATATTCTAATAGAAGTAAAGCTTATAGAATTTTCAATAAAAGAACATGTACTATTGAAGAATCTATTCATGTTGTGTTTGATGAAATTGAATCTCAGACAAAACTTAATGATGAAGAAGAAATGGATTCAATCAAGAAAAACAAATCTATTTCAAAACAGGATGATTTTGAAACAAATGATTTTCAAAATTTAGAAGATGTTGATGATCATGATCAACCTAAAGCGTGGAGACATATGAAGGATCATCCAATTGATCAAGTTATAGGAGATATTCATGAAGGTGTCAAAACCAGAAATAGAATCCTCAATGAGGTAACATTTTCTGCTTTTATTTCTGAGATTGAACCTTCTAATATAGAAGAAGCTTTATCTGACAATGATTGGGTGATTGCTATGCAAGAAGAACTAAATCAATTTCAAAGAAATCAAGTCTGGGATTTGGTTCCTCGACCTAAAGACCATACGGTTATAGGAACCAAATGGGTGTTCAAAAACAAACTTGATGAATCTGCAATCATTGTGAGAAATAAAGCAAGATTGGTTGCAAAAGGCTATAATCAAGAAGAAGGTATTGATTATGAGGAAACGTATGCTCCAGTGGCAAGATTGGAAGCAATACGAGTACTCTTAGCCTTTGCTTGCATCAAAAATTTTAAACTTTATCAAATGGATGTAAAAAGTGCTTTTCTAAATGGTTATATTATGGAGGAAGTTTATGTCGAACAGCCTCCTGGTTTTGAAGATGAAACAAAACCTGATTATGTCTTCAAACTTAAGAAAGCATTATATGGTTTGAAACAAGCACCCAGGGCTTGGTATGAAAGACTAAGCAAATTTCTTCTTGATCAAGGTTTTGTCAGAGGTAAAGTTGACACTACTTTATTCATCAAACATAACAAAAATGATATTCTAATAGTTCAAATTTATGTTGATGATATTATTTTTGGTGCTACTAACGAATCTATGTGTCAAGATTTCTCTAAGATTATGCAGGGAGAATTTGAGATGTCCATGATGGGAGAATTGAACTTCTTTCTTGGACTTCAGATCAAACAAAAGAAGAATGGCATATTTATATCTCAGACAAAATATTTGAAAGAGTTGCTGAAGAAATATGGGTTAGATAATGCCAATGGAGCTGATACTCCAATGAGTTCTACAACATTGCTGGATGCTGATGTAAAGGGACCTAGCTTCAATATCACAAAGTATAGAGGAATGATTGGTTCATTACTCTATCTTACAGCAAGCAGGCCAGACATTCAGTTCAGTGTAGGAATGTGTGCAAGATATCAATCCAATCCTAAAGTATCTCATGCAGAGACAGTAAAAAGAATCTTCAAATATCTAGGAGATACTTCAGAGCTTGGACTTTGGTATCCAAAGAGAGGGAATGAGTACTTAATGGCATATTCAGATTCAGATCACGGAGGATATAAAACTGACAGAAAGAGTACCAGTGGTCAATGTCAATTTCTCGGTGGTTCTCTAGTGTCATGGTTCAGCAAGAAGCAGAACACAGTTTCATTATCTTCGACTGAAGCTGAATATATAGCTGTAGCAAGTTGCTGTTCTCAAGTGCTATGGTTAAAACAACAACTTCAAGATTTGGGAATTTATTTAAAAGAAATTCCAATCTATTGTGATAATACTAGCACAATAAGCTTGGCAAAGAACCCCGTACAACACTCAAGAACCAAGCATATAGACATTCGACATCATTTCATTCGAGATCATGTTCAAAAGAAAGATGTCAAAGTGGAATTCATACCAACTCATCTTCAACTTGCGGATATTTTCACGAAACCAATTGCAAAAGAGCAATTTCTCTATATTCGGAGAGAATTGGGAATGGTTAATCCCAATGAGTTGTAAGTTTTATTGTTAAAATGCCTAATTAAGTATTTGTTTTGATGATAATCATACTAACTTTGGCATCGGAGTGGCCAAAATGTGTTTTTGCAGGATTCTCACTCGAAGCACAGGAGACACTGCTCGAGTGAGGAGCTGTGTCACTCGAGCACAAGAAGCTCTGCTCGAGCACAGCACTATTCATGAAGCTCTGTTTTCTTATAGTTAGAACAGAGGTTAACAGAGGAGTCAAGAACACACAAGGAATATAACATAAACTGCAGTGAGAATTGAGCTCACTCGCGAGTGAGGAATTCTCACTCGAGCATGGTATGAACATGCTTGAGGTGAGAAATGCCTGCTCGAGTGAGGAAGAAGAATCTCTGTGCAAGAGCTATCCAAATCAAGGTTACTCAAATGATCTTGGAGGATTTGAGTACAAAGTTGGAAAATATGTCAGGAAAACAACAATCCAGGTACGTTCTACTTGTTTCTTTATTTTCCAGAACATCACTCGAGCACAGTTAGAACACTCGCGAGCACAGTATGAACATCACTCGAGCACTAGGATTCATGCTCGAGCACTGGCACTTATATCAGTTACTGGGGAGCTCAGAACGTCGCACTTCCTCATCTCACTCGAAGTGCTCTCTCACTCGAGAGTCACAACTCTTCATCTTCAACCGTTCTCTCATCATTTAATCACGTCCTTCTGCTTCAAATCGACGTTACAACCTCTCAATCTTCTATAAGAGGTGATTCTTGTTTACTGCATTCTTCACTTGTGCCCTAATTACCTCTTCGTGTATCTTATTTTTTCTTTCAAAAACAAGAGTACTTGGTTCTCTTCCTCTTTTCAAATGGCTAGGACAAAACTACCTTCTATTCCTCAAAAGTCTCATTCTCCTTCTTCCACTCACTCTGCTGCCAGTGTTTCTGGAACCCCTGAAATTACTCCTCCATCTCCAAAAAACTCACCCTCACCTTCACCTCCTCCTAAGCACAAAACCAAGAAGAGGACCCTGAAAACACATCCAAAACCTAAAGTTTCCAAGAAAGACCAACCTCCTCAAAAGAAAGCAAAGGGTGTGGTCTTCAAGGAACCCATACTCACCCGGTCTCAATCCAAAGAAGTACAAGGGAAGGGAAAGAAGAAGGATTTAGAGCAACCCCAATCTTCCTCTTCATCTGGGGATACCTTCAGCAAACAACTCAGGGATGCAATAGAAAAATCCAAATTGGACAAGTTAGTTGGGAAGATCACATCTCAGGCAGGTGTCTCAAGTTCACATCAAGTCAAGCACCCAAGTGCATCTGCTTCTGGAGCACCTTCTGCCTCTCAAGCACCAGTGGATGACCAACTCACTAGTCCTCCTGAGGGATTCAATGTGTCAGAACTTAAGGCTTTACCACAAAAGGTATATGATGATGAATTCAAACATAGGCATTTCTGTCCAGTAGTATATGTTGATTTGGATTATCTGAAAAAGAACTGTCATTTGGACCTATACCCTTATCTTCAATACTATGCTCCTTGGTTAAACATCCATATGCCATATTCCCCCACTGTTGTAAAGACATTTTATTCCAACATGAAAACTCATAATATCATGTCTAGATCCGGTGATTTGATTGAAGAAGCTGTATCTACAACTATTAGAGGGAAGTTCATTATGATTTCTGCCAAAATCATTAATGATTTGCTTGGTTATGTGGCACCTCCTACTGATCCACCCTCATTCTCTGCCAATGATACCTTTAACATCTTGAGACCAAAAGACCCAATTGGACCCCTCACTTTCAAGCCTATTGACATGCCTGATAATCACAGAATTCTCCATTACATTTATTCCCGGAGCATAGTCAATAAATCCAGAAACTTTACCCACTTTGCACAAAAGGATTACTATCTTCTGGCTTCATTGGTTGCTGGGCAACAGAGGAATGTAGGGGAAATCATTTTTAGTGAGATGAGAAGGTTTCGATTTTCTTCAACAAGATCCACAACCATACCTTACCCTCAACTTGTTTCTTTCATCTTGATGAAGAACAAAATCTGGTATCTGGAAGGGAAAGAAAGGGTGCTCATCTCAAGGTTTGGAAAGACTCAATTAACACACATGGGTATCAATCTTTCAGTGAGTCGAACCAAAGCCACATCAAAGAGGGAAGCAACACCATCTAGAGGAGATGAGGCACAATCATCTGCACAAGGTCCTATTCCCCCACCTTCATTTCTCAATGCCTCATTGTCCAATCATTTGACAGAGGTAATTAATCAAGCTGTATCAAGCTTGAAGAAGGAGTTAGTGACTGAGTATGAGAAGCTTGTGGAGAAGATGGAAACACAAGTGGTTAAATTGGTAGATCAGGCCAATCTTAACTTTGAACTGATGTTCAAAACACAAGATGAGATGTCACAGAGGATCACTAATATGGAGACCTTCCTGCATTCACACTTTCCCTCCTCATCTTCCGGAGTACCTCCAGAGACCACTCAGACCTCACCCCCTCATCCAGAGACTCATGTACTTTTCACTGATCCTGAGTCTAATGTAGATGTTACTTTTGTCCCTCAACCACCATCTCCTCCTGATCAGCCCATTGACCCTCTCTCTGCCATGATATCTTTTGTTCCACCTCCAGAACTCCCTTCTGATGTTGACAAAACGGGGGAGAAGGATGTGTGATGTTTTCTGAGCTTTCTGTAGGCTGTAGGGTGTATATGGGTGTTTGGGTAGTTTTCTGTATTGGGTAGGATTTGATATGTATGTCATTTTTCTATTTTGAAGTTATCTTGTATTGTTCAAGTTTGGTAAAGTTAATGATATGGTTTAAGTTTTTCATTATCAAAATTTCAATGTTCCAAGTTATTTGTTAAGTTATATACCTCATACTATACTTATCTTGGCTGTTAAGTGTCCAGAGGAAACATTGCAGGAAAATTGGAATTTGGAACTTAAACTTGATATGCATTTTGGAAACTTTAAAGAAATTTCAAAACTTTCCAATTTCATTCATTTTCTTTTAAACCTTCATCACAAAGAGTTTTGTCATCATCAAAGGGGAGAATGTTAGATCCCAAGTTTTGATGATAACAATAATTCAATTATGATTAAAACATGTTTTTAGAAGGTTAAGAAAAGATTCCAAGTTAACCAAATGCATATCGGGTGTTTGCTGATATCTGCTGTAAAAATGCACTTGAGTGCTCGAGCATGAAATCTGCACTCGAGCACAAAACACTTCTGTACTCGAGCAGGTGTGAGAGAAAGCCAGGAAGTGAGTACCCGAGAGACATTCTCCCTTGGTAACCAATGGATCACTCGGAGCACAAGGTATGCACTCGAGCAGAGAAGTCATTCTCACTCGAGCACGTATGCGAGCAGGGCATGCGAGCACTTGGCCGAGAGCAAAGCAATGGTGTGCTTCCTATATTCACTCGAGCAAGGGTATGCGAGTGATTGGCCGAGAGCAAGTTAAGGCATGCTTCCTCATTCACTCGAGAAAGGCACTGCGAGCACTTGGCCGAGAGTCTTGAAACTCAGAAAAATACAAGTGTGCTCGAGCACACCCATCCATGCTTGCGAGTAAGATTTTCATCCCTCTCCAGATCAGTTGCGAGTGCTTGTTCAAGAGAGCATATTCTTTCAGAATATGCTTCTCACTCGAGCAGAGGTAAGTGTGCTCGAGTGAGGGCCAATATCACCTGCGAGTGAAAATTCCATCCCTCTGGATTTCTGATGCGAGTGATGTTTTAGAGAGCATATTCCTTGAGAATATGCTTCTCACTCGAGCAGAGGTAAGTGTGCTCGAGTGAGGGTCAATATCACCCGCGAGTGAAAATTCTATCCCTCTGGAATTATGGTGCGAGTGATGGTTTAAAGAGCATATTCCTTGAGAATATGCTTCTCACTCGAGCAGAGGTAAGTGTGCTCGAGTGAGGGTCCAGATCACTCGCGAGTGCAAATTCTCACTCTTGTCAAAATGGTATGCGAGTGATGACCCGAGAAGGCACTCCCAGGTAAAAGTGCAAGGATCACTCGAGCAGAGATTTTGTGCTCGAGTGAGACCACTCTTCACCCGCGAGTGAAGATATTTTCTCTCTGATTCTCCATGCGAGCACAACCCGATAACAGAGGTAAATGAAGGAAAATAGGAGATCACTCGAAGTGAGCTTTTCATGCTCGAGTGATGCCCTGTTGACCACAGAATATGATAAGTTTCACAACGTTCATTACGAATATAATTTATTGTTATTAATTCATATCATCTTTACTCTTTATCTTTGTTTAACATTGTTTTGAATGTTTTAAGAGGATGATACAGGAATATGAACGTTTGAACTGAGTCACATGAGAAAAGTGATACAACGGCAGACAAGATGATTATGAACACGCTGGCACCTACCGCACTCAAACTATTCTAATATGCACGTGTCTGCCAATATTTTCAAATGTCCCGCTCCACAACTGAAGAGATTCCAAACGGGCAAAAGTTGGAGCAACTATATATATACAGAGACTCACGGAGAAAATATAACAACACAGCACAAGAATTCACAAGCTCATATCAATTCTCTGTTATTCATCTGATTTCTCTGTATACACTTTTGATCTTCAGTGTTTATTCATTTACTCTGTAAGAGAGTCCACATCCAAACTCAAAACTCTATATTTGTGTAATCTCAAGATATTGGGATCTTGAGACGGTAGTTATTCCTTACGAGAGAAGCAGTTGAGAGAATTCCTTGTAGCATCTGTCACTCATAAGCCTTATAAGATACAAGCAGGAGAGAACGTTGTTGTTCATAAGACTTACAGTGGTGTAAGCAGAAGAAAACGTTGCTGCTCATAAGTCTTGTATACATAAGCAAGTGAGAAGAGTCATAGGTTGTTTCTCTGCACATAAGACTTGTCGTAAGGGGGAGAGAAGTTTCTTGTCGAGAGAATATTTCTGCTCGTAGTCCATTCAAGGACGATTGTTGTCTTGTGGCGTTCTGAGAGCCCATTGAATCTTGGAGATAGTGTGAAAAGCTCAGTAGGTCTTGATCTCTGAGGACTGGACGTAGGCATTGTTGTTAGGCCGAACCAGTATAACTCTCTGTGTTCAAATCTTCTCTACTCTACTCTATCCACTATATTTACATATCACCATCTCAAACGAAAAATTTATAACATCACCCAATTCACCCCCCTCTTGGGTGAAGCTTGCCGCTTACACAAGTTATACCCTTGGAGACATTAGAGGCGCTAGCACGCAGTCTCGGTTGGAGAGCATTCGTGTGGATACCGGTAGAGGGAGCGGACCTGACGTGTTGGCTCCTAGAGATCGTGAAAACTCTGAATCATCAAAAAAAGGTATGAATCCTTCCAACTTGGTTTAAACGCCGTTGATAGATCCTCGATTAGGATCGGTGAAAATTTTTAAATTCTTCCGCTGTGCTTACCGATCCTACATCTCATTCTTTCAAATGACTAACAT